>OX369279.1:7581101-9061101 GCA_947284805.1 Coleophora flavipennella
TAGGGTAGGGTAGTGTAGTGTAGTGTAGGGTAGGGTAGGGTAGTGTAGTGTAGAGTAGTGTAGAGTACACTGAAAAAAATAATTTCTTACTGTGTGCATGTTTAGCACAGTTAAAATTTAAACAGTTGGTCTAACGTAAATTACAGTAAGAATTATCGGTTTTAGACAGTGCCCATTAATGTTCCAAAACAGTAAAAAGCTGAAACGTTATTTTAACTGACCAATCATTAGTCGTAACTGAAAAGCTCAGTAACTACAACGTTTTACCTACACGGATTTCTCGACAGTACGTTTTAATGATGAAACAATTATTTCTACTAATGAAACATTAAACGAAACAGTAGCATTCACTGAAACTCTCAGTTATTCGAACGTTTTGCCGCATCCAATACCAAAAAGTTAGTTTTAATGATTAGAAACAGTTTTTTGTAATGTTAGAACATTAAACGAAACAGTAGCTCTCACTGAAACTCACAGTTACTCGAACGTTTTGCCGCACCTAATACCAAAAAGTTGTTCTAATGATTAGAAACAGTTCTTTGTAATGTTAGAACATTAAACGAAACAGTAGCTCTCACTGAAACTCACAGTTACTCGAACGTTTTGCCGCACCCAATACCAAAAAGTTAGTTTTAATGATTAGAAACAGTTTTTTGTAATGTTGGAACATTAAACGAAACAGTAGCTCTCACTGAAACTCACAGTTACTCGAACGTTTTGCCGCACCCAATACCAAAAAGTTAGTTTTAATGATTAGAAACAGTTCTTTGTAATGTTAGAACATTAAACGAAACAGTAGCTCTCACTGAAACTCACAGTTACTCGAACGTTTTGCCGCACCCAATACCAAAAAGTTAGTTTTAATGATTAGAAACAGTTCTTTGTAATGTTAGAACATTAAACGAAACAGTAGCTCTCACTGAAACTCGTAGTTATTCGAACGTTTTGCCGCACCCAAAACCAGTCAGTTAAAAAAATAATTAAAAACACAGCAAAGTGCGAGTCGGACTCGCGCATTGGGGGTTCCGTACCACCACCATTGTAATATACCTAATGTATATTTATAGGTTTCTATTATGGTGAGACAAAAAAATGACAAGGAAAAAAGAGATATCCTACCAAAAAATGAGGTCCCATCAAAAACATCATTTTTATGTACCAATTCGCCAAGACTCGTGAGTCTCCCCTAAAAATATATGAGAGATCTAAGGTGAGCCAAGTCTGGCAGTATTTTTTTTTTATGAATATTCAGCAAATTGCACCATAGTTCTCTTTTAAACATAAAAAATATATTATGTATCAGGGGGCACGGCAGTGCTCTTTTTCAAGTCGAGCAGACAAGCACAGCTGCACACGAATTCAACAAATTTTCGAAGCAATTCAACGCATTTTCGAGCTCTTAGTACTTATATTTGTAAAGGACTGAAGAAGCTGCCTATTTTTGTCTATTTCATATTGCACTTTTTACGTAATGTAGACAGAGTATATTCCTTACAAGTTAATTACAAGTTAATTCCTTACAAGTTAATTATAATAAATAAATGAATTAATCATGTGTGACGCATGCATCCACCGCCAAAATTTGGCGGTGGATGCATGCGTCACACATGATTAATTATAATAGGTGTAACGGTATTACAACTGGTAGTAAGATTGGTAGTAACTAGAACGGCTAATTAATTACATATTTATTTTATTGTTTTTAGCAATTTTTTTGTATTTGTTGTTATAGCGGCAACAGAAATACATCATCTGTGAAAATTTCAACTACTATCACAGTTCATTAGATACAGCCTGGTGACAGATGGACAGACAGATAGACGGACGGACAGCGGAGCTTTAGTAATAGGGTCCCATTTTACCCTTTGGGTACGGTACCCTATAAAACATAATATAAACTGATCGGTAGATATACATGTTCAGACATGTTCCAAACAGTTATATCTACCGATCAGTTCCTACACCCCCCCGGCTTCACCCCCCCGGACACCTGTTATTTCTAGAATCTTCCGCGACTCCGACACGGCGCGAGCCCGGCAACCAATAGGAACCGCTTGTTGGAGTGGGGTGATTCCGATTCAGAGTGACCATTTATGGCAGATTTCTGCCATTTGGGCAGATTTGGCTTGTAAATTTTACCTCTGGCAGAACAAGCGGACGATTTAGAAAAAGTGGCACGATTTGGCAAATATCAAGAAAGAAAGGGGCAGAATTTGGCAGATTTCAAGGAAATCCTTATAGATATTGAGAAAACTTATAATTTTCTATGTCTTACTTTATTTTCATGACTTATTAGTTATTATATTAGGTAAGAAAATTTAGGAAAATATTTTACTTACTGAGCTGGCTACATTTGTCGTGTCATTTTAACTCAAATTGTGTGTATGCGTGCGTGCAGTATCAAAGAAAATAAAAATTACTATCTACGCTACACTACCAGCCCTCCGCGTAACCCGCGCGCTCCCTACCTCCCTAGTTCTTATTTGTTTTTTTATTCTAATTCATTTTTTACTGGAGATTGTAAGTTTTGAAAAACTAATTTCATTCAACTATTTCAGGTGCAACAGTTTTTTGATATTTCAGTTCAAAGAGAGTGAAAACAGCAGAACAGAATTTTAGTGCTATAGGCGCATCAAATTAGCTTAACCTGGACATAATTCGATAACTAGTTGTTTTGATTATTTTATCGGATATTGATAATTAGTATCAAATATTGATTAGATATATGATGTAAAAAATTCGCGGTGGTAACCGTTTCTTATAAAAAACATGAGATTTGGAACACTACCTAAATTTTTCCTAAAAGCAAAATAGATAACCAAATACCTTGTTAGTATAATTTTGAGGTGAATTCAAATGATGTCACCTAATAGCAAAATTAAACTAAAACCACTTTCGCATGTATGTTTTTTTTCACGGTATTCATCTGATCGCAATATCTTGATAAGCAAAAATGGTAACTATAATGTTTGTATCTTTTTAAGTTATATTGCGTCTTTTTAGTCATTTATGACAAAAATTAAACATTTAATTTTTATGTTTTAATAATAATGTATTTCTCAGTAGTTAAAAATCGTAACTGTAAAATTTTCGTTTAATAATATGTTTTTGTACACTACAATCTTGTTTTCATCAAAATTAAACATCTTAATGTGACGTTTATGAAATTGAAAATTTAATTTAAAAATACGCGCAAGCCAGTAATGGAGCCGGGCCGGATGCATGCGGTGCGGGCAGAGAGCGCATGCTCGCGCCGCGCACTCGCGCGGTGACACGGGTCAAATGACAATATTGAATTCAAATTATTGAAAGATTGTGTAAAGCTATCACCATGGAAAAAAATTATAATATACTGAAAGTAATAAAAAATCGATTTAATTGAATACAATTATAAAAAAAAATACCACTTTGGATGTACTTAAGTAAAAAAATATAATGTAGACCCTGTGTTTGGCATTGATTGCAAAATTTCTCGACCTTCCATTTTAATTGAACTCTTTTTTTTAAACTTATTTGAAAATGAAGAAAAATTAAAAAAAAAACGAGAATGGGACGTTCTTCGGCTTCAAAGTAAGTAATAGCCGCGTTGAAGCCCGCATTGATTTGAACTTAGAATGAATAGACTTACGTTCGATATTATTTTAACACGTATGAAGCTCTATGCCAGCGCGTAGGTTTCATTTTTGCAAGTGTGCGCTCACACACTCATACGCAATATGCGACTCCACTCCCAGCTGCCCGCAAAACGGTTATCATATCAGTAATAAAAATATTGGTAGAGTTAAAATATGTTTTTAGTTTTATCTTAAAGATTTATTTAATTCTAAAAACGATCCACTTCGAATTTGAGCTCGTTTGATTTTTCTTGGTGAGAACTTTGGTCTCAGGTAGTTTCCAAGATCTGATGCTGTGTTACTTATTTATTACCAGTAAGATAAATTTACGTAAT
This sequence comes from Coleophora flavipennella, assembly GCA_947284805.1. NCBI lineage: Eukaryota > Metazoa > Arthropoda > Insecta > Lepidoptera > Coleophoridae > Coleophora > Coleophora flavipennella. The sequence goes on from OX369279.1 coordinate 7,585,051, forward strand.
TTAACTTCTCAGTTCATTTACTTTTGAAAACCGGTCCTGCTTGTCTACATTCAGCGACTTCCCGCGACCTTCACCAAATGGGAGGCCTGCCTACGCTACGTCAGCCGGTACATGGTCAACACCTGAGAAATTTACTGCCCTAACGATCATCTGTTCTACAAACTATATGGCCCGCATATATCACGTAGTAAGTTAGTAAAGTTCCCGAGTGGTGAACGCGCACCAAAAGACCCACAGCACACCGCATTGGAAATTAACGGTCCTGCACATCTACATCCAGCGGCTTCCCGCGACCTTCACCAGGTCATCGGTCCACCAAATGTGAGGCCTTCCTACGCCACGTCTTCGGGTGCGCGGTCCCCACTAGAGAACTTTACTATCCCAACGGTAGCTATATGTGCCCTGGCCTCATAGCTCGTAGAACAAGTGACTGTTGGGTAGTAAAGTTTTTAAGTTGTAACCGCGTACTGGATGACGTAGCATAGGCAGGCCCCCACTCGGTGGACCGATGACCTGGTGTAGGAAGCGGAAAGCCGCTGGATGCGGACGAGCAGGACCGGTCATTCTTTGCGATAAGTCTTTTAGAGCGTAGTCGCCACTCGAGAACTTTAATACCCCAAAGGCCATCTGTTCTACGAGCTTCACGGCCGGGGCAAATAGCTACCATTGGGGCGTTAGGGCAGTAAAGTTCTCTAGTGGCGACCGCACACCGGAAAACGTAGCGTAGACAGGCTTCACACTCGGTTGACCGATGACCTGGTGAAGGTTGCGCAAAGCCGCTAGATGCGAATGAGCAGGACAGGTCATTTTCAATGCGGTGCGTTTTAGTACGCGATCACCACTCAAGAACTTTACTACCTTAACGACCATAATATCTGTTCTACGAAGTATGTGGCTGGGCCAAATCAATAAGTATCTTCTTAGAATTTAGGCCTGTTTTATTTTTCTTGACGAGTCCTTTGATGCAGGTAGGTTCCAAAGTCTGAAGTTGGACCACTCTCTTGATCAGCTTCTGGGTCCAGTACAAAAAACTAACCGTGACAAAAAAGTTAAGGTTTCAAGAAAACAAAGTAGAAAACACAAGCGAATATTTATTCTGGCAGGTTTTGGCGGATTTTTTGCCAGTGTCGGGCAGATTCATCATTTTCGAGATGGTCACACTGTTCCGATTTGCAAATGGCGTGCATTGCATCATGCGTGCGTGCCGTGCATCGCATTTATGTTTGTGGCGGCTCACAATCGCGCGTGATCAATTTCATTTCTTATTTCAGAGATTTAAAAACCGTTTTAAAATATTTTTACAATCCACAAGGTGCTCACTCGCAGGAAAAATAGTGTAAAATAAATAGTGCGTGTATTTAATTGGTGTGGATGGGTGCTGGTACAATCGAAAACAATGTCATCTGAAGACATTGAGCAACTTCTCCATAAATGGGAACTCGATAAATACATCGAAAAATTTATTGGTAAGTAAGTACCTAGTTGGCACATTTATGTATCATACAAGCTCCATAACCTCAAAGCCCAAAGCTTGGGAGGGGACTAGGTCATATCTAAGGTACTAGGTACCGCATCCTGAATTACCTCATAGTACTTACATGTTACTAATTAGGTAACCTACTTTGTTCTTTGTATATTTCAGAAACTACCTATCTAAACAATTTTAGAGAGTAAAGCTACATGACCTGACCTGACTACCTGTCTACTTCTTCTATTTGTAGCAGAATTCTGACGGTAATTTTGTGTTTGCGCATGTTTGTGTTGTGCTGTACAGGTGCCCTCCACATGCTTGCCAAGCCACAGCTAGCGCCCACAAGCACAAGCATGTAGAGCGAGGCACTTGGCTAAACAGGCTTGCCTCAGTTTGCCGAGCTTTTGTAGACGCTTGTGGCTTGTGGCAAGCGTGTGTAGGCCCCATGATGGTGGTACCTATAACTTACATAATCTTCGTTTTTCCAGAAAACGAAGTTGACTTAGTTGCGTTGCCACTATTAGACGATGGACAAATAAAAGAGTTAATTCCTGCCATTGGCCCACAAGCAAAGTTTAAAAAGGCTCTTGCAGACTGGAAAAGCCTTAAGATAAAAGAGGGAGAAGAAAATGAAGATATTAATAACCTAGTAGAAATTTATGGTAAAGACGTAGGAGGTCTCACTCCAAGTGAAAGTTCACCCATCATTTCTCCAGTGTCCACACCTACATCGAGCAAATCATGTGATTCTTCTTGCTCGCTTGACTTCTCAACAGAAAAATTGGTGAGTATACTTAGCTATGTTGTCATTTCATCATCATATCAGCCGAAACACATCTACTGCTGGACAAAGGCCTCCCCAAGGATTTCCACGACAACCTGTCCTGCGCTGCTCGCATCCGTTGCTTCACGCTACCTTCACCAGGTCGTCAGTCCACTGTGTGGGAGGGCTGCCTACTCTACGTCTTCCGATGCGAGGTCGCCACTCGAGAACTTTAGTGCCCCAACGGCCATCTGTTCTACGAGCTATGTGCCCACTGCCATTTAAGTTTAGCCATTCTGTGAGCTACGTCGGTTACTTTGGTTCTCCTACGGATCTCCTCGTTTATGATTCGATCATGCAGGGAAACTCCGAGCATAGCACGCTCCATTGCCCTTTGGGTGACCTTGAGCCTTCTTATGAGGCCCATAGTAAGCGACCATGTCTCAGTTCCGTATGTCATCACTGGCAACACACACTGGTCAAAAACCTTGGTCTTAAGACACTGCAGTATTTGGGATGTGAAGATATTTCGAAGCTTTCTGAACACTGCCAGGCCGAGTTTTATTCGTCGATTGATCTCTTTCTTGAAGTTTTACCTACTTAGCTGGACTGTTTGTCCCAGGTTTACACATTCTCACTTATGGTCTGCTAAATAAATGTTTATTCTATTCTATTCTATTTAAAAAGCGTCGGTGGCTCAACCGGTAACGACTCGGTCCATCTAACCAGAGGTACCGGGTTCAAATCTGGACGGCCAATGTACCAATGAGTTTTTCAAAAACATACATACATATACTTACCGATTGCTTTAACGGTGAAGGAAAACATTGTGAAGAAACCTGCACACGCCTGCGAAGAAACTATACTTATATTAAAATTAAAGGACCAGTACGTTTTATTTTTTCCTTTTTAGAGGTTTCCGTTGGGGGTTTTTAAATTTTAAGTTTCTAGCTTACAATACAATATGTTTATTTGCTGAGAACATACGTTATTTATAAAAATAAAATAATATATTCATTTGTATTTTTCAGAACACAATTCAGGACTTAACAAAACTTCTCAAAACTACTCAAGAAGGTAGACTGCTCCTTAAACGGCGTACGGAACCCTTAGAAGAAACTCTGAGAAAAACTTTGACAAAGGAAACTTCTTCAGAAATAGTTAAACATGACCCCAAAGCACCTGTAACAAATCTTCTACTATATAAAAATAAGTCAGGTTTTCCTTCCTGACGCTATAACTCCAGAACGGCTGGACCGATTTGGCTAATTCTTTTTTTGTCGAGTTCGATATTGTCAGGAGAAGGTTCTTATGTAGGGTAGGGTAGTGTAGTGTAGGGTAGGGTAGGGTAGTTTAGGGTAGGGTAGGGTAGTGTAGTGTAGGGTAGTGTATGTAGGGTAGGGTAGTGTAGGGTAGGGTAGGGTAGTGTAGAGTAGTGTAGTGTAGGGTAGTGTAGTGTATGTAGGGTAGGGTAGGGTAGTGTAGGGTAGGGTACTGTAGGGTAGTGTAGGGTAGAGTAGTGTAGTTTAGGGTAGTGTAGTGTAGGGTAGAGTAGTGTAGTTTAGGGTAGGAAAGTATAGGGTAGGGTAGTGTAGGGTAGTGTATGTAGGGTAGTGTAGGGTAGTGTAGTGTAGGGTAGGGTAGTGTAGTGTAGGGTAGGGTAGTGTAGGGTAGTGTATGTAGGGTAGGGTAGTGTAGTGTAGGGTAGGGTAGGGTAGTGTAGAGTAGTGTAGTGTAGGGTAGTGTAGTGTATGCAGGGTAGGGTAGTGTAGGGTAGGGTAGGGTAGGGTAGTTAGGGTACGGTAGGGTAGTGTAGGGTAGAGTAGTGTAGTTTAGGGTAGGGTAGTGTAGTGTAGGGTAGAGTAGTGTAGTTTAGGGTAAGAAAGTATAGGGTAGGGTAGTGTAGGGTAGGGTAGTGTAGGGTAGGGTTGGGTAGTGTAGTGTAGTGTATGTAGGGTAGGGTAGGGTAATGTAGGGTAGGGTAGAGTAGTGTAGGGTAGGATAGTGTAGTGTAGGGTAGAGTAGTGTAGTTTAGGGTAGGAAAGTATAGGGTAGGGTAGGGTAGTGTAGGGTAGGATAGTGTAGGGTAGGGTAGTGTAGTGTAGGGTAGGGCAGTGTAATGTAGTGTAAGGCGGTACGTAGTTCGCCGAGACAGCTAGTGACATATATTTACATTGGATTAAACAAATTGTAAGTATTAAATATTAATACAAGTATAAGGCCTGATTCACATTTGGCTAGTTTAAAGGTATCTATACAATAAAAATTTTCGTTACCCCATTACGTCCCCACAGCTGGGGCACGGGTCTTTTCCCAAGAAGGCTAGGCCATACTTCAAACACGGGAGCCAAGTCCAGGTTGGTGGCGGTTGTAGGGGTAGTGGCGGACCCCTCTGGCAGAACTTTTGAAGCTGCCTATGTTAGAGAAATATGCCACTAACATTCAAACCCATCCAAGCTGTGTCCATGCTTAGGGTCAGTTAACCTGCAAGTGGCACTGAGCTACAACCGCTTCCATATACAATAAAATCAAATTGTAATTACTTTTATGTTAATCTATGTTATGGAAATTTTAAAGAACTGTAATTTTAACAGAACAAGTATTCCCTGCTGAAAACTGCTCAATTTATTACACTAAAGCATCTGAAGGGCCAGGGCGAGCCCATGGTCGGCTATATGACGCAGTAACGAATCTAAAGGCAAAGTTTCGCCGAAACAAAGTGTACCAGCCAAGGCCGCGCGGTTCACTTCTTGAAAAAACCACATAACAAAGAACATGCTAACAAAAGGATAACCTCGCTGTCGGAAGAAGATTCTGCCTTAACCAGTGAAGAAGATCTCGATTCAGCTGAAGTAGAGGAATGTTTGGAGTGGCTACATTGTTCTGCAGATAATTTAGCTCTTTGCACTGAGAAGTGGTCTAAAACAAGAAAACGACGACTACAGCGTGTCGTATCGGAAGAAACTCACACTTATCTCCTGGAGTTTTCATGTTTAAAGCGTTCATGGGGGCACTCTTTGGTAAGTTAATATATGACATAAATATGGTACCTCCCACACAAACCCAAATTATTTGTAAATATTTCATCAAGTCTGATACGCCTTTATTCTTTGCCATTAAGTAAGCGTAATGTTTAATTTATTGTTGATTTGTGTAAGCCTGACTTCGCTTTATGTTAAGACAAGAAAGTATGCACAGGTTGGCTGTGCAATTTATTTTTAACGTGACAGGGTCGAGAAGGAGACCCGAATTGGGTTATTTTTAAGGTTCCATAGTCAGTCAACAAGGAACCCTTATAGTTTTGCTATGTCTGTCTGTCCGCGGTTTAGCTCAGAGACTATTAATACTAGAAAGTTGTAATTTGCCAAGGGTATACATATTAGTCACGCCGAAAGTAATAATCGGTCTATAACTACCTACGTATCTACATATAATATTTAAAGAATTATCCTCAAACTCCTAACTGTTGAGGAGTTGTACCTTCCATCATCAGCTCATCAACACGAATTGATGGCTACCAGACGCAGAAACTCAATTAGCTTTAGGAAACACACACTCAATACGTGCCTGTAAATTTTGAGAGTTACCCTCGATTTCCCTAGGATCCGACTTCAAAAAAGGAGTAGGTTCCGTTCCACTGTATGTTTTTTTTAATGTATGTTCACCGATTACTCCGTCAATTGTGGACCGATTTTCAAAAAGTATACTTCCAAGGTGGTCCCATTTTCACCAAGTCAGGATCTGATGATGGGATCCTGGGGAAATCGAGGGCACCCTTAAATTTTATAGGCATGTATAACGTGTTTCATGTATTTTCTAAAAGTGTTCAATTTTTTACATCTGATAATAATTTTATGTTTATGAGCTGATGATGGAAGGTGCAACTCCTCAACGGTTATGAGTTGGAGGATAATTCTTTAAATATTATACGTAGATACTTAGGTAGGTATGGACCGTTAGTCGATTTTTTTCAGGTTATTCAGGTGAGCTAACGAAGGAAGGTTTGACTTCTTAATATTCATGCTGCTGAGATGATGATGGACCCTATTGATTGGTGCCATAAGATTATGTTGTCTTTTCTGATTTTAGTGGGTTCAGCTAATGGCTAAGCGATTCTTTAAACATCAATTAATACATTTTATTTTTAAAAGTAAAAATTCTTTCAGCTTACAGCAGATTTTGACCAGTGGTACCATGGAAATGAAAATAGCTTCGAAAATAAGTTTCCACTTTTGAAGAAGAAGTTGATTCAACTGTTAGGAAATGTCTCAAACAGAAGTCTATTTGTTCAGGAACTAAAGAATCTCGTGAAAAGTAAGTTTTATTTTGCTTTCTTTTATTTTACCTACTTAACCCCTGATTCAGAAAGGGGTGTACTGAAACTGATTTTTATATTTTTTATAAATAATTATTTGTTTGCTAAAACCTTTTCGTAAGTAGTAGGTAACAAATAATTGACCGTAATTGTTTTTTATATATAAACATACTCACCGAGTATGAGTTATTAAAAACGATTTCAATTAAGGAGGAGGTTTATAATTTCGACCGTATATATATATATATATATATATATAATTTGTTTGTTCGTGGATAACTTCCTCGTTTATGAACCGATTTTGATGATTCTTTTTTTGTTGGAAAGGAGATATCCCAAGGGTGGTACCATGATAAGGAAACGAGGATCTGATGATGGCATCCCATATAAATCGAGGGGAACCTTAAAAAATACCTACCTTTGATTTGAGTACTTTCGTAAAACCCAAAATTTATTAATTTTTATTAAAGTAAAGATTAAATAAAGTTTATTGTATTTGTTTGTGTAAGCAGTTCATAGCCAGGGTTACAAAATCCCCAAAGAAAAAACTCTAAATTTTAGGATAGGTATATGAAAGAACATTCATTGTTGTCCAATAACCAGTTACGATGTTTAGACTTAATAATCTTTTTTTTAACAGACTCTGATCCAGAGACGAGCAATATTGCTACACTTCTCACTATTCCACATCTTCTGGGAGCAGTGCAAATCAGGAAGAAGAAATGTTCTGTGGCAGAAGTCCGAGAAAGCTTCATTACACGCATTGAAACGGAAACCTTGATAAACGAAGAATGTCGTAAACGACACGACACATACAAGACTTTCGGTATTACAGTTCAACCGTACGTCATTGTCATCGGTCCACTGGAAAAAAATACCGTAAGGTACGTTATCGTTGATAACTTGATATACGAACTGCCAAACATATGTAATGCGGTGGATACTTGCTTTAAAATTATATGGGCATTAAACCTGAAATACGCAGGTGAATGCTTGCCAGTTTGGCAATTTTTGCAAAGAGCTGTTTATATTTCCAAGGCAGCAGATTTAAAAGAAAAACTACCTGCATCAGTTTATGCCTTATTGAACGATTGCGATATAAAAAGAAATTAAGTAAAAATGATTTCTTGTTTTTTGTGTACAACAGAGGTTACAAATTTAAGAGCGCTGCGCGTTCATTTCCAACTTTATAATGTTGTTCAGTTTCATGGATAGACAAGCTGTCCCGTGTTCAGTTTCATGGATAGACTAGCTGTCCCGGCGAACTACGTAGCGCCTTACATTACATTACACTGTCCTACCCTACACTACACTACCCTACCCTACACTACCCTACACAACCCTACACTACCCTACCCTACCCTACATACACTACACTACACTACCCTACACTACACTACCCAACCCTACCCTACACTACCCTACCCTATACTTTCCTACCCTAAACTACACTAATCTACCCTACCATACCCTACACTACCCTACCCTGCACTACCCTTCACTACCCTACCCTACACTACCCTACCCTACCCTACACTACCCTACCCTACATACACTACACTATCCTGCACTACCCTACACTACTCTACCCTACACTACCCTACCCTACCCTACACTACCCTACCCTACATACACTACACTATCCTACACTACACTACTCTACACTACCCTACACTAAACTACCCTACCCTACCCTACACTACCCTATACATACACTACACTACGCTACACTACACTACCCTACACTACACTACCTACACTACCCTACCCTATACTTTCCTACCCTAAACTACACTAATCTACCCTACCATACCCTACACTACCCTACCCTGCACTACCCTTCACTACCCTACCCTACACTACCCTACCCTACCCTACACTACCCTACCCTACATACACTACACTATCCTGCACTACCCTACACTACTCTACCCTACACTACCCTACCCTACCCTACACTACCCTACCCTACATACACTACACTATCCTACACTACACTACTCTACACTACCCTACACTAAACTACCCTACACTACCCTACCCTACCCTACACTACCCTACCCTACATACACTACACTATCCTACACTACACTACTCTACACTACCCTACACTAAACTACCCTACCCTACCCTACACTACCCTATACATACACTACACTACGCTACACTACACTACCCTACACTACACTACCTACACTACCCTACCCTATACTTTCCTACCCTAAACTACACTAATCTACCCTACCATACCCTACACTACCCTACCCTGCACTACCCTACACTACCCTACCCTACCCTACCCTACACTACCCTACCCTACATACACTACACTATCCTACACTACGCTACACTACACTACCCTACACTAAACTACCCTACCCTACACTACCCTATACATACACTACACTACACTACGCTACACTACACTACCCTACACTACACTACCTACACTACACTACCCTACCCTACACTACCCTACCCTACATAAGAACCTTCTCCTGACAATAACGAACTCGACAAAAAAAGAATTAGCCAAATCGGTCCAGCCGTTCTGGAGTTATAGCGTCAGGAAGGAAAACCCGACTTATTTTTATATATTAAGAAGAAGAAGATTAATGTCCGGCTAAATTTGAACTACGACTTTTATTCATTAAAGGCTTCATGAATAAACCCATAGTAAATTTCAAAAAAAATAATGGATTTATTTATTCATACTAAGCAGCTGATCGATTTGTATGAGAAATCTAATTGACTAGGTATAGGTTTCTTGACGAAATTTATTCAGTTTCATAAGTAGAAGCCATAGTAAAATTATTGCGGTTTTTTTATCGAAGATTCTAATAAATAAATAGCATCTATTCATGTTTGGTGATAGCTTACGGTTCTCCTATTGCCTTTATGCTGCAAGTTTTACGCAACTACTTTAACTGTCAAAAATTTACAAGAAAATGCCTCTTTGTATTTTTTTAATAACTATCTTTTTTGTATTTTGTCAATTTTGTTAAGTTGAATTGCTGTTCGTTAGTCTCGTTAAAACTCGATAACGGCTGGACCGATTTGGCTTATTTTGGTATTGAATTATTTGTTGAAGTCTAGAGAAGGTTTAAAAGGTGAATAAATATGAAAATGCTTGGAATTAAATAAAAAAAAATATCAGTCAAATATTAATTGGTTTTAGGGTAGGGTAGTGTAGTTTAGGTGTAGTGTAGTTAGGGTAGGGTAGTGTAGTATAGGGTGGGGTAGGGTAGTGTAGTGTAGGGTAGGCTAATGTAGTGTAGGTGTAGTGTAGTTAGGGTAGGGTAAGGCGCTAGGCTTTCCTTTGACTTGTGCACAAAAACCGACACTCGATCCGCGCATCGGCAAGCGTTCCTTTGGCGGCGGCAAACCTTCGCAAGCCTGTTTAGCCAAGTGCCTCGCTCTACATGCTTGTGCTTGTGGGCGCTAGCTGTGGCTTGGCAAGCATGTGGAGGGCACCTGTACAGCACAACACAAACATGCGCAAACACAAAATTACCGTCAGAATTCTGCTACAAATAGAAGAGGTAGACAGGTAGTCAGGTCAGGTCATGTAGCTTTACTCTCTAAAATTGTGTAGATAGGTAGTTTCTGAAATATACAAAGAACAAAGTAGGTTACCTAATTAGTAACATGTAAGTACTATGAGGTAATTCAGGATGCGGTACCTAGTACCTTAGATATGACCTAGTCCCCTCCCAAGCTTTGGGCTTTGAGGTTATGGAGCTTGTCTGATACATAAATGTGCCAACTAGGTACTTACCAATAAATTTTTCGATGTATTTATCGAGTTCCCATTTATTGTACACTAGCTTTCCTGCAAGTGAGCACCTTGTGGATTGTAAAAATTTTTTAAAACGGTTTTTAAATCTCTGAAAAAAATAATGAAATTGATCACGCGCGACTTGAGAGTTGAGCGGTTGGCGGACTCACAAACATAAATGCTATGCACGCCCGCTTGATGCAATGCACGCCATTTGCAAATCGGAATCATCCCACTCCAACAAGCGGTTCCTTTAAAAAATTAACAACTAATAAATTTAATTGACTAGGTATAGGTTTCTTGACGAAATTTATTCAGTTTCATAAGTAGAAGCCATAGTAAAATTATTGCGGTTTTTTTATCGACGATTCTAATAAATAAATAGCATCTATTCATGTTTGGTGATAGCTTACGGTTCTCCTATTGCCTTTATGCTGCAAGTTTTACGCAACTACTTTAACTGTCAAAAATTTACAAGAAAATGCCTCTTTGTATTTTTTTAATAACTATCTTTTTTGTATTTTGTCAATTTTGTTAAGTTGAATTGCTGTTCGTTAGTCTCGTTAAAACTCGATAACGGCTGGACCGATTTGGCTTATTTTGGTATTGAATTATTTGTTGAAGTCTAGAGAAGGTTTAAAAGGTGAATAAATATGAAAATGCTTGGAATTAAATAAAAAAAAATATCAGTCAAATATTATTTGGTTTTAGGGTAGGGTAGTGTAGTTCAGGTGTAGTGTAGTTAGGGTAGGGTAGTGTAGTATAGGGTGGGGTAGGGTAGTGTAGGGTTGGGTAGTGTTGTGTAGGGTAGTGTAGTGTAGGGTAGGGTAATGTAGTGTAGGTGTAGTGTAGTTAGGGTAGGGTAGGATAGTGTAGTGTAGTTAGGGTAGGGTAGTGTAGTGTAGGGTAGTGTAGTGTAGGGTAGTGTAGTGTAGTGTAGGGTAGGGTAGTGTAGTGTAGGGTAGGGTGGTGTAGGGTAGGGTTGGGCAATGTAGTGTAGGTTAGGGTAGTGTAGGGTAGCGTAGTGTAGTGTAGGGTAGGATAGTGTAGTGTAAGGTAGGGTAGTGTAGTGTAGGGTAGGCTAATGTAGTGTAGGTGTAGTGTAGTTAGGGTAGGGTAAGGTAGGGTAGTGTAGTGTAGGGTAGGGTTGGGTAATGTAGTGTAGGTTAGGGTTGTGTAGTGTTAGCTAGTTTGAAATAACTCTGAATATGTTATTTACTGTGTACTTTTTGTCGGTTAGTCCTCTTTAGCATTTACTTTAATGTTAAGTTCTAGTTAAGAGCGAATTCACAAAATCCCTTACAAACTTTAAATTTCAATTTTTGAAAATGAAATGAGCCGTTTCTAATGGAACTATACTTACACATAAGCAAGTCACGAAATTCTAGTTTGTGGATAGGTCACATTTTCATAATACTTTATTATTAAAAGATTTTTTAGCGAATTTTAAGATTAGTAAAAACCTGAAATTGCTATTATTTAGTAACATTATATTTTTGATAATGTAATCTATCCATAAACTAGAATTTAGTCACTTGCTTATGTGTATACAGTTTCATTAGAATCGGCCCCATCCATTTTCAAGAAATAATAATTTAATATTTTTTTTTAAATAGAATAGAAACGATTTTGTAAATAAAATTTCAATAGTACCTACTTGTTATGTAAGTACTTACATGTAAAATAAAATTATTTTAAAAGTAACTTTAAGGATAAGTACCTATTATTATAATGTTGATAGCATTAATTTTTATTACAACTATTATCTACAAGACACTGTCTTTTTTGTATTTTTCTAATAAAAATATAATGCAGTACCGAAATGAAGGTTTTATTTACAAGGCCTTCACATTTTTCATGCTTCGTGTTATTTAACTTTCAGCTGATACTGTTAAGAGGCTCCATTGTGACCCCAGCGCCACGTAAAAATAAAATTTATAAAATTTTATTCGCTATAAACACAATTTATCAAAAACCTATTTAATTGTATACAGTTTTTGAGTTTGTGGTATAGTTTATTGAGATTTACCAATAAACTATAAAGCAATAATCGTGTAATTAGATTTAAAATAAATTGTGATAGTAGCAAATAGTTATTTTTTAGAAGTTTCGCTAGAGCTCACTGTGCAGCCTCTTAAATAGCAGTTTATGCTACTCATGGGGAACAGTAGTATTACTGTTTCTCATAAATAGTGGGTACTGCATGGATGTCATTTCTACAGTTGAGAAACAATAACTTCTACTTATCCAAGAGTAGTAAGTAGGTGGTACTGTTCCTCAACAGTAGAATACTGTTGACAAACAGTATTACTACTGTTGAAAACAGTGCCAGCTACTGTTGCTTACGTAGGTACTACTGTTGACAAACAGTAGTACCTACGTAAGCAACAGTAGCTGGCACTGTTTTCAACAGTAGTAATAACGTTAAAACAGTGCCAGCTACTGTTCGTCAACAGTAGTACCTACTTACGGCACAGTAGCTGGCACTGTTTTCAACAGTAGTAATAACGTTAAAACAGTGCCAGCTACTGTTCGTCAACAGTAGTACCTACTTACGGCACAGTAGCTGGCACTGTTTTCAACAGTAGTAATAACGTTAAAACAGTGCCAGCTACTGTTCGTCAACAGTAGTACCTACTTACGGCACAGTAGCTGGCACTGTTTTCAACAGTAGTAATAACGTTAAAACAGTGCCAGCTACTGTTCGTCAACAGTAGTACCTACTTACGGCACAGTAGCTGGCACTGTTTTCAACAGTAGTAATAACGTTAAAACAGTGCCAGCTACTGTTCGTCAACAGTAGTACCTACTTACGGCACAGTAGCTGGCACTGTTTTCAACAGTAGTAATAACGTTAAAACAGTGCCAGCTACTGTTCGTCAACAGTAGTACCTACTTACGCCACAGTAGCTGGCACTGTTTTCAACAGTAGTAATAACGTTAAAACAGTGCCAGCTACTGTTCGTCAACAGTAGTACCTACTTACGGCACAGTAGCTGGCACTGTTTTCAACAGTAGTAATAACGTTAAAACAGTGCCAGCTACTGTTCGTCAACAGTAGTACCTACTTACGGCACAGTAGCTGGCACTGTTTTCAACAGTAGTAATAACGTTAAAACAGTGCCAGCTACTGTTCGTCAACAGTAGTACCTACTTACGGCACAGTAGCTGGCACTGTTTTCAACAGTAGTAATAACGTTAAAACAGTGCCAGCTACTGTTCGTCAACAGTAGTACCTACTTACGGCACAGTAGCTGGCACTGTTTTCAACAGTAGTAATAACGTTAAAACAGTGCCAGCTACTGTTCGTCAACAGTAGTACCTACTTAAATAACAGTAGCTGGCACTGTTTTCAACAGTAGTTATAACGTTTTCACGCAGTACCCGCTACTGTTGACCAACAGTATTATCTACTTAAACATCAGTTGCTGGCACTGTTTTCAACAGTAGTAATAACGTCTCCATCCAGCACCCAATACTGTTGACAAACAGTAGTACCTACTTAAACAACAGTAGCTGGCACTGTTTTCAACAGTAGTAATAACGTTTCTATCCAGCACCCACTACTGTTGACAAACAGTATTACCTACTTAAACAACAGTAGCTGGCACTGTTTTCAACAGTAGTAATCACATCTCCACGCAGTGCCCAGTACTGTTAAGAAGCAGTAGTAAGTATTCATAAAACAGTAGTAGTTACTGCTTACCGATCAGTAAGCGCTACTGATTAAAACAGTAGTAGTTACTGCTTACCGATCAGTAAGCGCTACTGATTAAAACAGTAGTAGTTACTGCTTACAGATCAGTAAGCGCTACTGTTTCCTCTTACTGTGTGTTTTTACTGTTTCCTCTTACTGTGTGTTTTTACTGTTTCACTTTACTGACTTTAACAGTTAAATTAACCGTAAGGACTTAACTGTTTTCTTTCAGTCAGAATCACTGTTTCTTTCAGTTGGCTCCAGTTTTACTGGACAAAACAGTTCTTTTTAATGAAATTTCGGTTAGTATTACCGATTTTTTTTTTCAGTGTATAAAAATATAATATATCGGATAAAAACAAAAATAGATGATATTTAAATTTTACAATTACATACATTGTTGCCTATAAAAATAAAGTAGATCGGGGAAGAACAAAAATAGATGATATTTTAATTTTACAAATACATTTTTGCTATTTTCAGCTGTAATTCTATTTAAAAACCGGCTGAGTGCGAATCGGACCTTTAATTTTAATTTTTAAAAAGTACAGTGCTTCTAATTTCATAAAGTTTCTTAGCAAACTTTGTACACAATAAAGTACGCACTATAGCCCGTCAACTTCGTGCGCGATACGCCTGAGCAGCTGAGGCGGGGTGTGCGGGAAAATCGTACGCGTAAGCGTACCACGCACGAAGTTAAAGGGCTAGAGTTTTGAAGTTTTGAATTCAAATTATTTATACATGGTAAATATTGGAAATGGATATTAATATTCGACTGCATTCGGATATAAGATGATTGCCGAGAGGCATTAAGAAAATAGAAGCATTGTAGCATGTAGCGCGGTGCGCAGTTATTCGTTCTCCTTTCATCCGATCTTCTTTTCATTCTATCTATTTCTTCTTTTCCACGCATGCGCTTTCATCTAAGTATCTGTCAACATCATTTAAAAAAAATCTATCATCCAACATTTCATTTCGAAATATCCATCATTCAAATTTCTTTATAAATAATTATTTACTAATCGGCTGCTTTCGTAAAGACCCTTCTCGGGTCTTTATTTCACAAATTAAATTAATTTCATCTGGAAGCACGCATCTTCATTTAAACCCACGCCCTATCTACACCTACCGTACCTAAAAGTCGTGCTACAAGTAGTATACTATAGTGGGGTTGACAACCCTAGAAAACACAGGGCTTCTCTGGACATGGCCTCGCTATAAGTTAAAAAAAACGTTGGATCGCGAAAACTCCGAGTATGTTTGACTAAGAGAGTTAGTAGGGAGATATAGGTAGACAGCTTAAATGAGTCTTCGCCCGCGCGGTACAGAGGCGCGGGGGTAAGGCGACGAAGGGGATCGAAAGAGGAGTGGGCGGCAGGCGCATTGTTGCCATAACAAAAGGGATCGAAAGAGGAACAGGCGGCAGGCCATTGTTGCCACAACAAGAGTTCGGTTAGGATTCTATAAGGGAATATATTATCTGAAGATTGTACGTGCTTGAATGGCTTGGAATGTCTTAAATGATTGAACAAGGTTAGTTCATTTATTTTACAATCAGGTCTTAATTTAGGTTACGCTGCATCGAGTCTCACAGGGCGAAGCGACGCGCAGTTGAAGCAAAGATGATCGTGCAGATCTTCGTGTTGGATGTTTTCGGCGAAATTTTTTTAAAAAAATTTTTTTACAATTGGTAAGCTCTTGGCATCATCTCACCTGATGGTAAGTGGCGATATAGAAAGTTATATAGGTACAAAAAACTACCAACTTAATTAATAACAATAGATCTCTCTAAATTGAAATATTTTTAAAACCATTCATTCTACTCTATAAATAAATACATGTGACAGAACAAATAACTGATGCATCTAAAAATACAATATACATGTGCTGCAGGTTATTTTTAAATATTTTTTCACTATTATACTTTAAATATTGATTGTTTTAAGTTTTTAATATTGACCGGCCTATGTAGGCACATGATTTTCCGGTGAATTAAATGACTACTACCTACGAATGTGTAGACAGCGAAGGAGATAAAACTCTTTGCCTGCATCAATTTGAGGAACTTCAGTCAAGTCAGATGCAGGAAACACACTCATATTTCAGATGAAAAAATCGTTTCCTGCGATACTTCTCCGCTTCTACCAGACGATTACAAGTGGGACCATGATTAGTGGTTACGTAATAAATAAATATTCCACTTGTTAAGCGTGGAGACAACACGAACAGCTGTGCAAACGGACAGTCAGACGGGGCCTCTGAACGCTGGGTGTTCAATATTCTACTATATCCGAGTATTAAATATTATATGCTAAATTAATCGTAGAAAACACCCGCATACTTAATAATAAGGTATTTCTAGAAGCTGAGATCAAAAATAAAAAGTAAAGCTTTGAAAAAAGGGTTTATAAAAAGCTCTGTTTCAATCACAACGGAGCAGAGTTTTGCTTACAGTCACGCGTTGGCAGACTTACCGTCAATATGCCGAATTGTGCTGTGACATGTCTCAAATGCATCTGTCTCAATTACAGTGAAGGATAGGACTTATGACGTGACGAAACATCATTCGAAAGTCACAGCTTAAGGTAAAGATGCATACGTATAAATAGACCATGCGTTACCCCACTTTTTGTTATGATTGTTGTATGAAACTCAATATCTACATGCTAGAAGGAAAAAGTGAAGAAGGATCTAAGGCGAGGCGAACTCAGATAGTCGATTGGCAATACGGCTCAGAGTTAGAAAGAGTGGTGTCTTCTACTTTTGGGGGTCAAGATCTATTTTAGGTAGTTTTTAACCGCCTCCGCGTGGTCATATCTAGTGCCACAAACAAACAAAAACAAGCGCCAAAAACAGCGGGTCACGGGGAATCAAAATTCTAAATTCTAAACCATCCATAGTATTTCGATTACTCAAACCTTGGTGAAAAGAATATGAAAATTATTTAGGTAGTATTTGAGTTTATGACTATAGGCTTACCAATTGTGGGTGAAAAAGTCGTCACGCGTATTCATTAGTTGATGACGGGTTAATTTACCAAAACTACTATTAACTATTTCCTGCTGTTTGCTGCTTTTAAGTTCAGTAAAGTTGGCAACACTGCATGTTGGAAAATGTAAACATAGGTATTATATTGTAGGCGATGCACTATATGCAATCTCCGTCGCAGAGGTTCGTTGAACCCGCCATGCGCCGGAAGATGCGTATGCGCGTAGAATAAAGTCTCCGCGCAGACGATGGCCAGATGAACGCTAGCTTCCTGTCTTGTGCTGTTACAAAGCTTTTTTGTTTTTTTGCTTAAAGAAGATTGTTGAAACCAACGACGTTCGATTTTGCATCAGCCGTGAAAATAGCAAACATTTTTTTCCTTTGTGGCTTCAGCGATTTTGACGTGAAACGTGTTTAAAAGCAGATAGGAGTACCAGATCAGAAAACTGAAATGCAACGGATATAACGAAAGAGACTTAGATCTATTTCTGATAGACCTGGCCAATGGTTATAATGTCATTTCTTGGAACAAGCAAACCTCATTAGTTATCCACTGACGGAGAAAAATTGATTTTTTTACGTATATGAGCTGATATGATGATGAAGATATTATTTTCAACGGTACATAATTTTAATATTTAACTGGCGTTAGTGGTATAGTAAAACATAGGTATAATATGCGCAAGAGTATTTGAAGGCCTAAGCCCAAGGCCTGTAAGAACAAAAGATTTAATGAGCTTGGGAATAGTTTAGTTTAAGCAGGTGTTATGACATCCTCATTATTTATTATACAAGTTGATAAACTTTTTTCAACAAAATTTTGACTGTGGTTTCAACTTACATAACGTTTCCCAAGAAACCCACATTATCATCATCATCATATCAGCCGAAACGTCCACTGCTGGACAAAAGCCTCCCGCAAGGATTTTCACAACAAGCAGTCCTGCCGTTCGACATTCACAAGTTCATCGGTCCACCGGGTGGGAGGCTGCTTATGCTTAGGCTACGTCTTCCGGTGTGCGGACGCCATTCGAAATTTTACTGCCCCAACCGGCCATCTGTTCTACGAGCTATGTGCCCCACCCACTGCCTCTAAAGTTTAGCGAATCTGAGGGCTATGTCGGTAACATGGGTTCTACCGATCTCCTTATTTCTGATTCAATCACGTAGGGAAACTCCAAGCACAGCACGCTCACCACAACTCGCAGTCCATTCGAAAAAGATAGGACTTCCTATACATGACCGAATAATTTGTATGAGAAGTTAAAAAAAAATGTAAATTGGTATTTTGTGTAGATTGTATAGTTTGTGTTTTAATTTTTGTTAGTTATACAGGCTGAAAAAAAAATCGCATACTACTCATAATACTATATACAACTTTTGTTCCATGACATTGCTGAAATCGGAAAAAAAAATAACTGATACAAGTCGATCAGCTTATTAACCAATTTTGTGCATTTTTGTTTGAAGAGTTGAATTTTTTTTAGAATTGTCTATGGGTTCCGAGGGGAAAGTGGTTCAGTTTGATGAGTAGAACCCCCAGTTAACGGGTCCTACAAAATTATTTTAATATCCTGTATATACAGGTGTAGCTAAACTGGTGTAGGAAACGTTATCTGGGGGGTTCTACTCATCATACTGAACAACTTCCTCAAGAAACCCATAGACAATTCTAATAAAAAATGAACCTTCCATACAAAAATACACTAAATTGTTCATTCAGCTGATCGATTTGTATGAAAGTTTTTTTGCGATTTCAGCAAAGTCATAAAACAAAAGTTTTTCAGTATGATTATTAAAAGCCCCAGTAAACGGGACCTAAACCAATTTTTAACCGACTTCAAAAAAAGGAGTCGAACTGAGAACTACCTCCTTTTTGAAGACAATTGAAAAATATCTTTTTTTAACCGACTTCTAAAAAAGAAGGAGGTTTCTCAATTCGACCGTATATATATTTTTTTATGTGTGTTCGCGGATAACTTCGTCGTTTATGAACCGATTTTTATGATTCTTTTTTTATTGGAAAAGTGATATCCCAAGGGTGGTACCATGATGAGGAAACCAGGATCTGATGATGGTATCCCAAAGAAATCGAGGGGAATCTTAGTTGAAGTCGGTTTTTTTTCTTCAAAATTATGTTAAATCCGTGTATATTATGTCGGCGGCCAACCATACAATTGGCCAGATCAAAAAATGCACGGGCATTTCATCAAGCCGGTTAGGCTACGGGGCGTGCCAAAGAACTAAACATACATACATACATACATACATACATACATACATACATAAATACATACATACAATCGAAAAACATAAGCTTCCTTCTGGCCCGGTCGGGTAAAAGCGCGGCTCCAAAAAATATGTACTAAGGTTAGGTTCGTTTTGCATGTCTGGTGCCACCGTAGAAAGAGTTCCGTCGACTTGTATTTTTCGGAGCCCCGCGATGAAATTTACTGATCTTGTCAATTCTACGATCGGCCACCGATCGAAATTTATATACGTAAATGTTTAGCTGTAAATCTTCCCTATAGGTTACGTTTTTTAATCAACAATTGGTAAGCCCTTGGCATCATCTCCACAACAGTCCAGCTAGGTAGGTCCAACTTCAAGAAAGAGATCAATCGACGAATCCAACTCGGCTGGGCAGCGTTCGGGAAGATTCGCAATATCTTCACGTGCCAAATACCGCAGTGTCTTAAGCAAGACCAAGGTTTTTGACCAGTGTGTGTTGCCAGTGATGACATACGGAACTGAGACATGGTCGCTTACTATGGGCCTCATAAGAAGGCTCAAGGTCACCCAAAGGGCAATGGAGTGAGCTATGCTCGGAATTTCCCTACGCGATCGAATTAGAAATGAGGAAGTAACCGACATAGCTCACAGAATCGCTAAACTGAAATGGCAGCTCATAGCTAGTACAAAAGATGACCGTTGGGGTAGTAAAGTTCTCGAATGGCAAGAGCGCACCGGAATACGTAGCGTAGGCAGGCCGCCCACACGTTGGACCGACAACCTGGTGAAGATCGCGGGAAGCCGCTGGATGTGGGCGGCGCAGGACCGGTCGTCGTGGAAATCCTTGGGGGAGGCCTTTGTGAAGTTTTTCGGCAGTGAACGTTTTTCGGCTGATATGATGGCATCATCTCACCTAATCGTATTGACGATGATACCGAAGAATTAAGCGGTCTCACCAAGATTCCCCAACGCAATGGAGAAATGGCTATCTTATCTTCAAGTCGGAACACACAAATGTTCTTAAAATTGATGTTTGGCGACAAGACTTAGACAGGATAGTGATAGCTAGCCAGACGGGCTTAGAAAATACCCTTCCACCAGCCAAACCGAGTCTTGTTAGACTCCGCCGGGAATCAAACCCGCAACCTCCTGATGTGAAGCTAATGGAAGCCACGGAAGCCGTTGAAAAATATAAAAAAATATTTCACTTTACGGTTAAATATTAGTGTCAAAAATACCGAAAATTATAATAAATGCGGTCGATAAAAACCAGAACAGAAAAAACAACTCACAAAAAAAATTTTGAATGTACAAATATGTCAGCTGATTTACTAAACTAATAATATTTATAACCCATCTGTCCCTTTAAAAGTTGTTCATTATAATCTGTTCATAGTGTACTTACAATAATTTCCTTGAAGTTTTTTTAGTTACAAACTAGCTGTTGCCCGCGGTTTCGCCCGCGTTGATATCGAGTGTGCGCGGTGTGCGGAGCTTTTTTACTGGCCAAAAGGAGGGTTATGTTTTTCGATTGTATGTGTGTGTATGTATGTTTATTTCTTTGGCACGCCCTGTGGCCTAAACGGCTTGATGGATTTTGGAGTTCGAAGTGTCGTTAGATTCGTTTTAATCCTGTGATACAATTTTACCCAACTATAGTTTAAGTTTTTATGCAGTCGGGTTTTTAATTTTTAATTAATTCCTAAATTTATTCGTTATAAAACCTTCCTGGCCGTGCGCACCAAAGTTTAATCGTAATCGGTGAAGCAAGCCATATTCAAGATTTTGCGAGACTAAATAAAGCACGGCAGTTAATTTTTATATACAGGACGTAAGAAAATTGGTGTAGGTCTCGTTAACTGGGGCTTTCTACTCATCATACTGAACAACTTTGGTTTTATAGTTTAGCTGAAATCGCAAAAAAAAAAACTATATTACCGCCTCCGTAGCTCAGAGGCAAAGTTAACTGGCTTTACACAGGAGGTCGCGGGTTCGATTCCCGGCGGGGTCAATTGTAAGACTCGGTTTGGTTGGTGGTAGGGCATTTTCTAAGCCCGCCTGGCTAGCTACCACTATCTTATCTAAGACTTGCCGTCAAATATCAATGTTGATATCATTGGTGTGCTCCGGCTTGAAGATAAGATAGCCAGTTCCCCATTGCGTTGGGGATTCTTGGTAAGCCCGCTTTCATCTTCGGCAACATTGTCACTTACCACCAGGTGAGATGTTGTCAAGGGTTTACCAATAGTGAATAAAAAAAAACACTTCATACAAATCGATCAGCTGATCGATCAACTTTGCGCATTTTGATATTAGACTTGACTATGGGTTTCTTGGGGTAAAGTTGTTCAGTATGATAAGTAGAACCTTCAGTTAACAGGTCCTACTTAATTTTTTTACATCCTGTGTATACTAGATAGTGAGCGGAGCGCGAGCCGCCGGAGTTTTTTTGATATGTATACAAATCTTGTTTTATAAAAACATTCTGATAATCGAACACGACAAAAAATATTCAAATCGGTCGAGCCGTTCTCAACTTTTGGGGTGATGCTCCGTTATACATATGGCAACTGTTTTATTATATACTAGCTTTTGCCAGCGGCTTCGCTCGCGTGACATAGTTTCTATTAATGTCCTGGAGGGTGCGCAGTGCGCGAGCCCCAAGCAGATCGCGAGCGTGGAAATAGTAGCCTATAGGTAATCCAGGTCCTAATCTGTCTACCTACCAAATTTAATCCAGATCCGTTTATCGGTTGTGGCGTGAAAGCGTAACAAACATCCATACATCCATATAATACATCCATATACATATACAAACTTTCGCGTTTATAATATTAGTAAGGATATACGTAGATCTATAGGTAGGATAAACTATAGAAACAGCTGGGTTACTACGAAGTTGTTACTATGGATGAATGACAATGGAGTAATTTACTATGAATTTACTTGTTTATACAAAAATACGTCTTTTTGGCGCCGCCGCGCTGCCTCCGTCTACGTAACCTATTTCTCACTGGTAAAAAAATAATTTACATTTCTCTAAATTCGTTTGCTTATTCATACAGGATGTAAAAAAGTGATTTAGGAGGCGATAACTGAAAAAAATAACAAACAAACAAACACATCGAGTTTTTATTTATTTTAATTTACAATTGGTAAGCCCTTGGCATCATCTCACCTGATGGTAAGTGACGATGATGCCGAAGATGGAAGCGGGCTTACCAAGATTCCCCAACGCAATGGAGAAAACGGGCTATCTTATCTTCAAGCCGGAGCACATCAATGTTGTTAACACTAATGTTTGTCGGCAAGACTTAAGACTTACCCGATAATAAGTGACGATGATGCCGAAGATGGCAGTGGATTTACCAAGATTCCTCAACGCAATGGAGAACTGGCTATCTTATCTTCAAGCCGGAACACATCAATGTTGTTAAGATGGTGGTAGCTAGCCAGGCGGGCATAGAAAATGTTCTAACACCAACCAAACCGAGTTTTACAAGTTGACCCCATCGGGAATCGAACCGGCTACCTCCTGGTGTGAAGCGAATGGACTAACCATTCAGTACGCCGTCAAAGTATACATATATATTAGTACTATCATACAGTATGGACACTCCCTACCGCTTCCTAGATTGCGACCTCACCCCCTCGTCACCCAGATTGATACTGATTGGTTGTAGTTTTGTTCTCGAACGTTTGGAATTACGCCGTGATTTTGTATGTTCCGTCATTTGTTTTTAGAAATGTCATTTCTTGCCCGTTGTATGAAGTGTCCGAGGTGTGACCCCACGAAGGCGGTTGTTACCCTAAATAAATATATAAGGCACCTACCGTCTCATCAGCATCCTGTTAAGGTATTTAACTAAGGCAACAGCTGGATCATCACGAATTAGTTAACCTGCTATGAATATAACTAACCTATTTACAAAAAAACATGATATTTTGGAGCGCTGTTACTGTCTACATTAATTCTACACGTGTACAACTTCTTAACACTCTAATTTATTCATATACATATGTATTTATATCACCAGCTTTTTCCCGTGGATTCGCCCGCATGAACATCGTTTCTATGACTAAAGCAAAGTAAATATAAAATAAATAACTAAAGGCATGACATAACATGATTAAAGGCACAGTATTACAATATAGCGGCTTACAGTAGCGCAACGAATGTACATACGCAGAGCAACGGAAGGGTACAGCGGGCGGCGGGGCACAGCCAAGCAAACTTCGCGAGTTTGCCAGGCTGACTACAGGCTAGTATGGGCTAGTACCTACACCGGTGGCGCATCGTGCGACATCAAAGGCGTTACGCTACTGTAAGCCATATCGTAGTACTGTGCTAAAGGGTATGAAGTGCGCAAGCCGTAAGTCGGCTTAATCTGGTACTCCGTGCGTGAGAGTTGAAATGAGTTTTCTCCAGATCCCTTGGGAACTATATAGGGCTATACTAATTTATAGTCTGTCAGTTTTCACCCCTTCAATTATCTCCGTGCATAAAATCATTTTTTTTATTTATTTGATCACACTTAAATATCACCAGTCAATCCGTTGCTCCATTGCGACGCAAAGAAATCAAATTTTTTTTTTCTTATTCGCCCAGCATCCGTTTCGAGGTATATGCTATTTTCACGGGATAAGAAGTTGCCTATACAGGGTGTAACAAAGGTGGTGTAGGTCCCGTAAACTGGGGCTTCTGCTCATCATACTGAACAACTTTTGTTTTACGAGTTTGCTGAAATCGCAAAACAAAATTTTACTCTTCATACAAGTCGATCAGCTGATCGACTAATTTTGTGCACTTTATTATGGGGGGTCCAATTTTTTTTTTGAGAATTGACTATGGGTTCCTTGAGGAAAGTTGTTCAGTATGACGAGTAGAATCCCCAGTTAACAGGTCCTACACCAATTTTGTTACAGCCTGTATATATCTTTCATTTTCACCAACAATATCTGTGTATTTCACAATGATCTAATGATCCGTGACTCCGTTCCAACGTGAAAGAAGAACAAACAAACACACATTCACATTTATTATATTAGTAAGCTTAAGGTGGTAAATCATAGTCCGTTAACCTCATCATCATATCAGCCGAAAAACGTCCACTGCTGGACAAAGGCCTCCCCCAAGGATTTTCACGACGACTCGACACAACGGTCCTGCGCTGTCCGCATCCAGTGGCTTCCTGCAATCTTCACCGGGTCGTCGGTCCACCGCGTGGGAGGCCTACATACGCTACGTTTTCCGGTGCTCGGTCGCCACTCGAGAACTTTACTACCCCAACGGCCATCTGTTCTACGAGCTATGTACCCTGCCCACTGCCACTTCAGTTAACCTAAATAAAGATAATGGCAAAGTATATATATAAGTACTAACGTACATTGGTAAGTAGGTAAAGGTAGGTAGGTAGTGGGTAGGGCGTCAGTAAATGACCGTACGTGCACAAAATTAGATTTAATTGTAGTAATAGAAGATTAATATAAGACCTAAAAAATTACACAGGAATTATAAAAGGATTTCACACATTCAATTATCATCACACCAACAAATCACAGTTTACATCACAAAAAATAAATACATCTTACCCGAGATGGGTTTAAAGAAAGTACTAGTTTCAAATATGCAGTAGTATTTATTTCAGTTTATTTTCAGATTCACTTTATTAGTGTTTCAGTTTTAAATGGTAGTGAAAAATATTGAAGGACTAGCTGTCCCGGCGAACTTCGTTCCACCTTACACTACACTACCAGCGCCATCTGCCGGGTTGATTTGTGAATCTAAACCATCCTCAAACCCCCTGGAATACACACAAAAAATTTCATCAAAATCGGTCCAGCCGTTTAGGAGGAGTTCAATGACTAACACATGGACAGAAGATTTATATATATAAAGATAAAGATAGGAAAGAATTCGGATTTTGATGCACATGTGTCACATTTTGCTTCAAAATGTGACACATAGTTTGTTATGTGCTAGCGCATGAGAAGTAGATGAAATAAATCTAAAGGAAGAAGGATAAATAACAGAAACGCGTCCCTAAATCACCTGCTCCCCTCCCCCCAAACTTTCCCTGCTAGGCTTGCGGGCGAGTTTGTCGGTCTCGCATTGGATTACTATCCCTGCTAGGCTTGCGGGCGAGTTCGTCGGTCTCGCATTGGATTACTAGGCCATCAAAAGCGAAGTCCAGACCAACCCTCTTATTCGCTTAAACGCTTCGAGTTCGATTCGTTACACAGATAGAAATCTAAATCATCATATCAGCCGAAGGAAGTCCACTGCTGGACATAGGCCTCCTCCAAGGATCTCCACGACGATGACTGATGACCTGGTGAAGGTCGCGGGAAACCGCTGGATGCGGGCAGCGCAGAACCTCCTATCCGGGAGATCGTGGTTCAAGTCCTGCCACGCACCGATGTGTTTTCGAATTTCGACTTATATGTACGTTTATCCGACGCTCTTACGGTGAAGGAAAACGTCGTGAGGAAAACTGCACACATCTGCGAAAAAACTCGAAGGTTGTGTGTGAAGTTGAGAAACCCGCACTGGAACCGCGTGTTCGACTTAGGCTGATCAAATTCAGGGTAGGCTCGAGCCCCTCGGTGGGGACGTATATATGAGCTGATCTGATACAGCAAATAGCGTAATATCTAAAATGACTAAGAACCTTACTTGTTTGACTCTTTCATTTAATTCCAATTTTGTATTTATTTAATTACACAAAATTAGTTCGTCCAAAACTTTTAAATGTTTGTGACGTCATATTTGTGCAACGCAAAAAATTTTAGAACGAAATGCCAGATGATAAAAAGTAATTGATTGGACTAAGTGAAGAATACCGTATTGCCTAATTTCTTGAAATCTTCAAGTATCTTTTACTATTGTGGGTTTTAACTATATTGGACAGGAATACTTTTATCAAAGCTTCGCAATAGTTCCAAGACATTTGTAAATGTGTTTTGATTTGGTATTTTATTCAAGTTTTTTACTTCCTGTACTTTTAAGGTACATACGTAGGGAAGAGGAAGTATATTTTCGAAAAAATGTGTTCTCTATCATTTCACATACCAAAAAAGCTAATATCTCAATTCTGTGCGCGCGTGCGTGCCTAGTTCAAAATTATTTCATACACGAGATCTTATTACGAGATCGACTATGTGTTTCTTAAGGAAAATTGTTGTCCTTTAGCAGTCCAATATTATCCAATCAGGGTTCCAGTATTAAATAAATAACAATGAACAATTTTTCTATTAAATTAAGTGTGATTTCAAACGATTCATCTAATATATTTTATTACATAATTTCAAACAATTTAGCTAAGTATCTATTTATTGAATTTGGGCCCTAGAAAAAACCCATTGACACAAATATTGACAGATATATTGTGATTGGTAATCGCTGGACACACGGCTGGACTCGAGTGGCGACCGCGCCCCGGAAAACTTCCAGTTAACGGGGCTTATACCAATTTTGTTACACTCTGTATAACTATGTTTATCAGTCTCTGGCTCCCATAGTACAGGGAATTCTATTTTGTGACTGCGTGTGTGATTTGTCCCTGAATATTGTTTATATTTATTTAAAAATGTGATAATTAAAACCGCAAGTGGCCGGCCTACATAAGAAACTGAAGAAAAAAAGAAAATATTGAATTTAGATTAATAATAATCTAAAAACCACTTTTTTATGTCCCTTAAAAAGAACAAAATAACCCTCCGGGGGTCTTGATGACCCAAGAGGACATATACACACATAAAACACACACCATCACCAAATTATACATGCTTACAGGTAAACTCGAAAAACGTGGGGCGCATGAAACTTAATGAATGTGCGAAGCTTTCATAGCTTAGGTTTTAATATCTTAGTAGAAAGATGCCCCACACGTTTTTTGAGTTCACCTGTAAGCATGTATGTGGTAGTGGTGTGTGTTTATGGTGTATGTCCTCGTGAGTCATCAAGATCCCCGAAGGGTTATTTTATTCTTTTTTAAGGCACATTAGTTTTAGTTATTTGTAGAAAAAGCAGCAATAGAAATACATAATTTTTGAAAGATTCAACTGTCTACATAGGTAATAGTACGGTTCATGAAATGCAGCCCGCTGACAGCGGAGGCTAAGTAATATTTTTTTTACACTTTGGTAATTTTGAGATAATGTAATGTTGAGATTTTTAGGGTTCTGTTCACCCAAAGGGTGACCAACGAGACCCTAAATATCTCAACACCCTCCATTGAGCGAGAATTGTAGAGTTCCGATCACCCAAAGGACCAACGAGATCCTAAAAATCTCAACACCCTTTATTGAGCGAGACTTTTAGGGTTCCGTTCAGCCAAAGAGTGACCAACGAGACCCTAAAAATCTCAACACCCTATTATTGAGCGAGACTTTTAGGGTTCCGTTCAGCCAAAGAGTGACCAACGAGACCCTTATTATCTCAACACCAACCATTGAGCGGACAAACTTAAACTGAAAGTTACAACTACTGTCGTACATTAATCAAAGTGTAATATATTAGTACGAGTACTAACATACACTATGGACACTCCCTGCCACTCTCTAGATTCCGACCTCACCCCCTCGTTACCCATATTAATACAGATTGGTTACAGTTTGGTTCTTTAACGTATGGGATTTTGCCGTGATTTTGTTTTCTTCGTCATTTGTTTTTAGAAATGTCGTTTCACGACCATTTGTAAGCAGTGTCCGGGGTGTGCCTTAAGCATTGTACTACGAAAATTGCTTTGTCCATCTAGGCACATTAACATGGGGGAAAGTGGAATGTTAACCAGTAGCGTGGGCGCAGCCTTGTGGGTAGACGGACACTATCTATTACCGATATCCGAGAACCGTCATAAACTAGTTTGTGACCAAGTTGTAACGTATGATTGAAGTAGTCCCCTGTGGTTAATTTAAAGTTCCTACCGCTGAGGACTAAATACACCGACCAATTCAATAAAAAAATATAACCTGACTGCCTAAAATAGAACCCTTGTCACATAAGGGATCAAGACGAATATAATAACACCTCGCCACACCCTGGACACGTCATACAACAGGCGAGGAATGACATTTCTAAAAACAAATGAAATCATCGTGAAGCTATATACGTTCGAGAACTAAAATAACACCAATCTGTATCACTCTGGGCGACGGAGGGGGTGAGTTGGGAATCTAGAGAGCGGCAGGGAGTGGCCATTCTGTATGGTATATACTTTGACCTCGCACTCAAAAATGTTTTTCATGTGGTCAGCCTAACTCAACAAACACGTCACTGTCAACCAGGGTTGCCAGGTGGTCCAGATATAAAACCGATCATTTTCTAATAAAGGGTGATTTACTAACGAACTCTATGATTTTTTGGTAGAATTTGTCGAAAAATCAAAGGGTGATTTTGGCCAGATCAAACTTAGAAAATTACTTGACGAAGGAAATTGGCATAGTTCAGTTTTTATAAACCTCACGTAAATCGAAAACCATTTCGAGAAATAGATTCTGCGTTAATTTTCCACTTATTAGATTTTAGAAATTTTAAGTGATTTGCTATATCTATATATACGAGTATGCCACCGTAAGATTGTAAATTCCGTTAGATTATAATCTAACGGGATTTACTTTGCGACATTGTGAACTGTCAAAAGATTGTGAACTGTAACATATTGTTTACAATTTTACTACTTAGTGACATTGTAAACTCACTAGTGACATTACAATAACACTAAGCGAAGTGAAAAACACTAAATAAATGAGTTAATTGGGTTCAGTCAAGTTTTATCGATTTCAAAGCGAGGCTCCCCCCCTGGGTAGCAGAATGCTTTGCAGCAGAAGAAATCATCGGTTTTATTCGGAGGTACAAGAGGTCGTGAAATTGTGATCCGATTCACAATTTACCGTTCTATCAAAGTCTAACTAGTGCAATTGTAATATCTCGGTTTTCACAATATCCCGGTGACATATATAAAACAAAGTCGTGTTAGTTACACCATTTACACAGAATTACAATATGGATTTATAACTCAAGAACGGCTGGACCGATTTCGGTAATTCTTTTTTTGTTGAATTCGTTATTGTCAGGAGAAGGTAATTCGTTATTGTAGGGTAAGGTAGGGTAGGATAGGGTAGGGTAGTGTAGTGTAGTGTAGTGTAGGGTAGGGTAGGGGTAGGCTAGTGTAGTGTAGTGTAAGGTGGAACGAAGTTTTATATAAAATGTGATTCGCCCTTGGCCTAAAACGATGTCACTGCAAGCATTACACAATTGGAATTGTTCAGATTTTTACAAGGCACGTAAATAAAAGAACCATTAAGAAATATAACGATTTTATACTGTAAACACACACTTAACTTAATTATATTCATAAACGTCAAGTACGTGGTGGCTTTTTAGACTTTTTAGAGACTTCGCTGTCCGTCTGTCCGTCTGCCTGTCTGTCCGTCTGTCACCAGGCTGAATTTCATGAACCGTGATAGCTAGACAGTTGAATTTTTCACAGATGATGTATTTCTGTTGCCGCTATAACAACAAATACTAAAAAACAGAATATAATAAATATTTAAGGGTGCTACCATACAACAAACGTGATTTTTTTGCTCGTTTTTACTCGATATTGATAACGGCAGCAGGTAGACGCTTGAAATATTCACAGAATATTGAATGTAATAATCACTTTAAAAATAAATAATTAAATTAAAATAAAATAATATTTCAGGGGAGCTTCCATACAACAAACGTGATTTTTATAGATAACTAGCCGTTTCCCGCGGTTTCACCCGCGTGGACAACGTTTCTATGACTTTTCGAGGGTGCGCAGTGCGCGAGCCGCAAGCGGCTCGCGAGCGTGGTAAAAAGTAGCCTATGTCTGAATCCAGGTCCTAATCTGTCTACCTACCAAATTTCAGCCAAATCCGTTCAGTACTTTTTGCGGGAAAGCGTAACAGACAGACAGAGTTACTTTCACATTTATAATATTAGTAGGGATGGTACGGAACCCTTCGTGCACGAGTCCGACTCGCACTTGGCCGGTTTTTTTCCTGATTTCTTATTTGGGCCTGCAACGTAATCGCAAATATTTGAATGTTTAACATTTGAAAAATTATAAAAAAAATTACCAGTGAATGAAAAGAAAAAAAATCGAATTAGTTTCTTAAAATAGTACATATTCCACCACCACTCACCCTTTGAAAGCAGTCATGAAAACGATGCCCACGCGGCCAAAGCGGCAAAAACTAGTAGGATATATTTTTACCCAACTAGCCAAAAAGAGAGATTAAGTTTTTATGTAGTCAGTTTTTTAATTATTTCGAGTAGTTGTTTAAGCCAACGTTCATCCTTAAAGTACATTAGTACTAATATGTATACATTGCTATAAACATAAGTGAAAGAATTTTTGAAGTCGGATGAGTACTTTCGGAGATTACCTCTTACATCCAAACGTACATAACTACAAGCTTCACGTCATTGAAAATAATATGACACGAGAAGTAACATACGTATTTATTAGATACCTACCTAGCTCGCGCCAAACTTTATTTTATTACTGATCTGAACTGTGATGCGAGTGATTATGTGCCGGTGGGCGCTACAGTTAGAGCAGTAGCTAAGAGTAAGGAATATTACTTTAAGGTGAGGTGTTGATTGGAACAGTTGTCTCTGTCTTTTTCTTTACGTGTAAAGAGTAAAGAAAATAACCACACTTTTTCACTTTTTCAATGGTTCTTAGTTTCAATCAAAAACTACAATGAAAGTATAAAATATAATAACATATTACTCACTATGTATTATCATTTATATATTTTTTTAATTTCTTCAAAATATTAGTCATAACTAGAGTTGAAAGTAACAGAACAGTGTAGGTAGACCTATCTTTGGGATTTTTTTCTATCGAGCCAAAACTGTTAAATCGTGTTACTAGTAGCTTTTTACTTTAAAGAACAACAAATAAAGGGTATTTTATTTCAACCTTGGATTTTCTATCGTAATTGAGTCATAATACTGAGGAGTAATTGACGTCAAAAATAAAGAAAATCTGTAATAATACTGCCAAAGGTAGTTGGTACATTACGCCCCACTAAAACCCAAAGTAATATGTATACAGGTGTAACAAATTTGGTGTAGGTCCAGTTAACTGGGGCTTCTACTCATCATACTGAACAACTTTTGTTTTACGACTTTGGTGAAAAAGTAAAATCTTTTTTTTACTCTTCATACAAATCGATCAGCTGATCGACCGATTTTGTGCATTTTAGTATGGAGGGTTCAAATTTATTTGTGAGAATTGACTATGGGATCTTTGGAGAAAGTTGTTCAGTATGATGAGTAGAACCCCCTGTTAACGGGACCTACACCAATTTTGTTATACTTTGCCCAAAGTTTGCTACTGCGACGCGTCTTGCGACCAACTTCAGATCAGTGGCGTAACAAAGTTTGGCGCGACCTGAAACGTAAAATCTACCTACGGGTTACAGATTTAATAGATGCCTACGTGCTTGAACTTTATTGTTTAGATCATAAGGATCAGCGTTTCATATACATATCTAAAGTTAATGTTTATGGATAAAGTTACCTAAGAATATAAAACAAGGATTTATGTTTTGTTTTGGTAAAAATTTAAAGCAGTTTGAATAACACTTTCGACCTTTTCGAACTTTCGACCAAAATTTGCTGAAACTATTTTAACTGGTACTTCTACCCATGAAACTGAACAACTTTCCCCATTGAACCCATAGTCAAATCGCAAAAAAAATTGGCTTTCCCATACTAACTCGATCAGCTGGTCAGCCAACTATAAGTATGGGATGTTCAAAAATTATTTTGAGATTTGACTATGGGTTTCATGGGGAAAGTTGTTCAGTTTCATGGGTAGAATCACCAGTTGAAATAGTTTCAGGTAATTTTGTTACACCTTATATAATGGACCAGACCTATCCAAATCTTATAATAAAAAATGAGTCAAATGTAACTACATGCAAACACACCTCACACCACTATAGTCTACCAAATCTAGTTCAAATATAAACAATGAGAGAGATAGAGAGACGTACTGGAAATGTAGCACGAATGAGATAATACAGTCACAATTAGCCATAGCGTAGCGCGTAAGCCGGTCCATAGCCGTTATATTGGTCGAAGAGTACTTTACGTAAAAGGTACGTCAAAGGTGCCGCCCTTAGTTCAGTCATGCCGCCGAGCAGCACCTTTGAAGAGTGTTTGTCGGGAGCCGTCATGCGGTTAAATGAGCGATCGAACTAAAAATCCACCAGCTGATCTATGAACTTTGCAAGTAGATTCCAATTACTGTGAATTAAATTAGCATTAATTGACCTTAGAAATGCCCAAACACTTACCGCTTACCAAGCAAAATACTGCTGGGAATTAAATACACAACCTCTGCGTGAAGTGATCGACCTAGCTACAATCATATCAGCTCATATACGTCCCCATTGAGGGGCTCAAGCCTATCCTGAGTTAGAGCGATCAGGCCTTAGTCGACCACGCGGGCCCAGTGCGGGTTGGTCGATATTGACTGTTAAATAAATTGAAAAAAAAAACTGGCTTTAAGCCGCCTTCTTCATCAGACCCTGGATATCATCATACCAGCCACAAATCGTCCACTGCTGGACAAAGGCCTCCCCCAAGGATTTCCACGACGACCGGTCCTGCGCTGCCCGCATCCATCGGCTTCCCGCGACCTTCACCAGGTCATCGGTCCACCGCGTGGGAGGCCTGCCTACGCTACGTTTTCCGGTGCGCGGTCGCCACTCGAGAACTTTACTGCCCCATCGGCCATCTGTTCTACGAGCTATGTGCCCTGCCCACTGCCACTTCAGTTTAGCGATTCTGTGAGCTATGTCGGTTACTTTAGTTCTCCTGCGGATCTCCTCGTTTCTGATTCGATCACGCAGAGAAACTCCGAGCATAGCACGCTCCATTGCCCTTTGGGTGACCTTGAGCCTTCTTATGAGGCCCATAGTAAGCGACCATGTCTCAGTTCCGTAAGTCATCACTGGCAACACACACTGGTCAAAGACCTTAGTCTTGAGACACTGCGGTATTTGGGACGTGAAGATATTGCGAAGCTTCCCGAACGCTGCCCAGCCGAGATGCCAACTTGATGGGATTACGTTACATTACAGAGCCACCTTCCGGCTCCATCATCAGACCAGCTCCAAGTTATCTAATTGAATTGTTATCCGATTTACATATTATGAGTGCAAAATTTCAGCTCAATCGCTTTCCATCACAACAACTTCGAACAATTTTGCTTTATTATTTTTGGTTTTTGTTAATTTTCTAATAAAGTACTGCACCGATTTTGATAAAATTTATACGGGACCACACGGGAAGCACTAGCTTTCGAATAAAAAAAGAATCATCAAAATCGGTTTATCCATTCAAAAGTTCTGAGGTAACACATATAAAAAAAATACAGTCGAATTGAGAACCACCTCCTTTTTGGAAGTGGCTTGTGAAAAGTGCAAGTTCTTCTTCCTCGTACCCTTACCGCTGAGGATCGTGACTACATATGATCTTCAACTGGACGCGCTCCCGGGACAGGTGTACTGCTGGTTCTTATTACTTCCCACTTTGACCTACTTTTTTTTTAATTCACAATTGGTAAGCCCTTGGCATCATCTCATCTGATGGTAAGTGAAGATGATGCAGAAGATGGAAGCGGGCTTACAAAGATTCCCCAATACAATGGAGAACTGGCTATCTTATCTTCAAGCCTTCACGGTATCGGACCATCACACTGGTGTTCTTCCTCTTGCACTCCATCTGTCCCAAAGTGATTGTCCTCTCCGTATCATGGTTTGGAGAACGCATAATATAACCAAAAAAGCCCAAAACCCGTTCTTTGCATATTGTTGAGAGTAGTTTTTTTATGTGGAGTTTGAATTATACACTCATTAGTCCTTCATCATCATATCAGCCGAAAGACGTCCACTGCTGGACAAAGGCCTTCCCCAAAGATTTTCACGATGACAGATCCTGCGCTGCCCGCATCCAGCGTCTTCCCGCAACCTTCACCAGGTCGTCGGTCCTCCGTGTGGAAGGCCTACCTACGCTACGTCTTTCGGTGCGCGGTCGCCACTCGAGAACTTTACTTCACTTATTTATATTTTAACCGCCTCAGTGGCGGTATGGTTAGTCCATTCGCTTCACACCGGAGGAGGTCGCGGGTTCGATTCCCGGTGGGGTCAACTTGTAAGATCGGTTTGGTTGATGGTAGGGCATTTTATAAGCCCGCCTGGCTAGCTACCACTATCTTATCTAAGTCTTGCCGCCAAACATCAGTGTTAACAACATTGATGTGTTCCGGCTTGAAAATAAGATAGCCAGTTCTCCATTGCGTTGGGGAATCTTGGTAAGCCCGCTTCCATCTTCGGCATCATCGTCACTTACCATCAGGTGAGATGATGCCAAGGGCTTCCCAATTATGAATAAAAAAAATACTTTACATTGGTCCTTATGGCAAGTAAAATAAAAGCTTGTAAGAATTGAGTTATGTTTGTTCATAATTTTGAAAAAAATACCTACTAAAAGACTCAATAGAAGTAACAATAAAAAAAACACGAATATTTTTCTTTTTACTTCGTTAAAAACTCCCTATGTGTGGCACAATAACAATGTTGCCATAATCTTAATTAAGTCTAAGCTTCGGTCACGGTGAATTAATACATGTAACGACGATGGTTTTCAACCAGACGCGGTGGTTTTTCAAAACTGGCGCCGAGTTAGGCATGTGTTGAGTGTAAGCTACGATATATAGTGCTAATCTTATCTAGGTACCAATCACACAGCTTACACTAATTAGGTGCTTAGCGTAAGCTAAGAGATATAGTGCTAATCTTATCTAGGTAATAATCACACAGCTTATACTAATCTAGGTGCTTAGCGTAAGCTAAGAGATATAGTGATAATCTTATCTAGGTAATAATCACACAGCTTACACTAATCTGGATGCTTAGCGTCAGCTAAGAGATATAGTGCTAATCTTATCTAGGTAATAATCACACAGCTTACACTAATCTAGGTGTTTAGCGTAAGCTAAGAGATATAGTGCTAATCTTATCTAGGTAATAATCACACAGCTTAAACTAATCTGGATGCTTAGCGTCAGCTAAGAGATATAGTGCTAATCTTATCTAGGTAATAATCACACAGCTTACACTAATCTAGGTGTTTAGCGTAAGCTAAGAGATATAGTGCTAATCTTATCTAGGTAATAATCACACAGCTTACACTAATCTGGATGCTTAGCGTCAGCTAAGAGGTATAGTGCTAATCTTATCTAGGTAATAATCACACAGCTTACACTAATCTAGGTGCTTAGCGTAAGCTAAGAGATATAGTGCTAAACTTATCTAGGTAATAATCACACAGCTTACACTAATCTGGATGCTTAGCGTCAGCTAAGAGATATAGTGCTAATCTAATCTAGGTAATAATCACACAGCTTACACTAATCTAGGTACTTCGCGCAAGCAAAGAGATATAGTGCTAATCTTATCGAGGTAATAATCACACAGCTTACACTAATCTAGGTGCTTAGCGTAAGCTAAGAGATATAGTGCTAATCTTATCTAGGTAATAATCACACAGCTTACACTAATCTAGGTGCTTAGCGTAAGCTAAGAGATATAGTGCTAAACTTATCTGGTCTAAAAGATTTCTGGCGCAGTGTAAGAAGCCATACAGGGGGTCTAACGCCTTTGATGTTTGGGTAAAAGTCGACAACACTAGTCACTAGGCACGTCCTCCTCCGCCACCACCTGAATGAACTGAATTGTTCCGAACTGTGACTATGGAACTTGGGGCTCGCCTCCCCCGTCTCGTCGCTAGACCCCCCCCCCCTCCAAACCCCGCACGATTGCCCTGTCTAGACGTCTCCTTTTGACGAATGTATGGATTCTTTTGACAGTGGTTCTGCATTGGATGTCTCGATATCAAATTCAAAGTGTAACTAATCGTTCCGCAGTAGTCATACGAAATTGCATACAATGTAAAATTACTTTAACAACATGACAGCATAAAAACATTATCCCTCTTTTTGGGACGTCGGGTAAAAGTCGTATTAGAAAACAATACATTCCTTGTTTGCAGTAGTCATGTAAAAATTCTGCCTTCGTCTCGTTAAAATCTTAGCATGGCTTTGTGTATTGCACTGGCCTTACCTTACTGCGCTTGCAACTCGCCGCCCGCGCACCGTGTGCACGCGATATAGTAATATCGAAACGTCAGGAGTCGCCCTTTGGAACATGTTCGTTATTTAAAATTTATTTTCGCATACTTTGATCATAGAACACATTCATTGCTTTACCACACATGGTGGGCTTCGTTTTTTTTTTCTCGCAATTATGCTTAAAAGAAAACACACATATTAGGAAAGGGTTAGACCATATTTTCTGGAATGTAATGGTTATTACTTATTAGTATTCATAGATCCGAAAAAGTAATTTGAATTTTATACGTACTTAAATGCATTTACGTTAATGTGTGTGGTCAGAAAAATTGTGTTTTAGTGTTTCGTCAAAGTATATACAAGTATATATTAGTACTAACATACAGTATGGACACTCCCTGCCGCTCTCTAGATTCCGACCTCACCCCTTCGTCTCCCAGGTTGATACAGATTGGTTTAAGTTTGGTTCTCGAACGTATAGAATTTCGCCGTGATTTCATTTGTTACGTCATTTGTTTTTAGAAATGTCATTTTGCGATTGTTGTATGAAGTGTCCGGGGTGTCGTTTCGTAGTCCCTACTAATAGGAATCCCTTTCATCACAGACAATGACAAAGTCATTAATTTTACATTTTTTATTTCAGCAAACATGTAGAACAAAAGTTGTTCATTTTGATGAGTAGAAGCCCCAGTTAACGGGACCTACACCAATTTTGTTACACCCTGTGTACACAAGTGCAGTGTTCACAACAGATCTTTTTAAATCGCGGTGATCCATTACGCAATATCTTCACGTCCCAAATACCGCAGTGTCTCAAGACTAAGGTCTTTGAACAGTGTGTGTTGCCAGTAATGACTTACGGAACTAAGACATGGTCGCTTACTATGGGCCTCATAAGAAGGCTCAAGGTCACCCAAAGGGCAATGGAACGTGCTATGCTGGAGTTTCTCTGCGTGATCGAATCAGAAACGAGGAGATCCGCAGGAGAACTAAAGTAACCGACATAGCTTACAGAATCGCTAAACTGAAGTGGCAGTGGGCAGGGCACATAGCTCGTAGAACAGATGGCCGATGGGGCAGTAAAGTTCTCGAGTGGCGGCCGCGCACCGGAAAACGTAGCGTAGGTAGGCCTCCCACGCGGTGGACCGATGACCTGGTGAAGATCGCGGATGGATGCGGGCAGCGCAGGATCGGTCGTCGTGGAAATCCTTGGGGGAGGCCTTTGTCCAGCAGTGGACGATTTGTGGCTGATATGATGATGATGATGATCCATTACGACTCTCCTACGACGGTCCTATTCCCCTCTGAAACAAATTATAAAATAATATGATAAAGTTCTACTAAAATCTGAAATTAGCACCCAAAGTCGAGAACAAAGAAGCAAAATTTACTTTAGAAACATGCGCAACTGTTCCTGAAATGACACAATTACCTCTTTTCCAACGAATTCTCTATGACACAAAGAAAGTAGGTACAAGATAAACTAAATTTTTAATCACCGCGATAACTGTCTCTTATTACGAAACAATTAACTGCCGTCCCGTTTTCATTAGACGAGGAAACATTTAGCAGGGCATTGCACAACGACACAGACAGACACAACAATGAACTTAACTAAATTTAGATACGCGACGCGAAAAATTTCCACTAGAATTTTTCGCTATACCCTGTACATTGCTAGTTAAACTTCAACGGGATTTAAAATTTTGTTTAAAAGCAGCAATGGATAAAGGGCAAGAGTATGATATATCTGTATTAGTGGGTGTCAGAGAGACGTAATGTCCTACTTGGCACAGTTTTCTACGCCCACCACGCGTACTCGGAAATCAACGAAATCTATGTACGTCTTGCTAAGGGAATTTTATGATATTTCGTGGGTGGTGTAGGTGTTTGACTGTTAAATGTACCTCATGCGGGGAACAGATATCCGGAAACTGCAAAAACGACCAGTTTCTTACGGGAGTATTTGACTGTTGATCCATCGAGAAATCCTAAATCCTCCAAGATTTGTCTTTAAAAACGAGTGTGCTTTAGACCACACAACTGAAGTAAAACTTGATCACCGTTCGCGTAACGCATTCAACAGCTTACTCCCCAAGTCAAGCGAGCCGTTCGCCTCGCCCGATCACACGTGCTTTAGACCACACGACTGAAGTAAAACTTAATCTCCGTTCGCGTAAAGAATTCACCAGTTTACTCCCCAAGTTGACTTGAGCGAGCCGTTCGCCTCGTCCGATCACACTTTTCGTAACGCTAGAAATAAAAACGCCGTTCGCGTAAGGCATTCACTAGCTTACTCTCCAAATCAAGCGTGCGTAAAGAAGTTTTACTTGAAAAAGCTTAAAGATCACCTGAAATGCCTATATTTTTTTCAGATAGGTTACGATAAGCCACGTTTTCAAAAAAGTTCAAATTTAACCGCGAATTTTACCGAACAGATAGACAGACAAGAAAGGGAGTTAAAATTTTAATCCAACTAATATTATAAACGAGAAAGTTTGTAAAAATGTATTGCGGCTCGCGCACTGCGCACCCTCGATAAGTCATAAAAACAGCTAGTTTAATATAGTTCTGAGGCAGGTATCTGGTATGGTTAAAGTTTCAAGATTCTAGCTTTTCGGAAAGTAATTTGCAAAGTTTGCACTGAACAGACAAACAGGCAGACATTAAGCGACTTATTTAAAAAAAGCGTGGTAATAAAGAAACATTTTGCACATTGTAAAATAAATAGTAAGTAAATAAACTTATAATAGCACGTAGCTCGTAGACCAATTGGCCGTGCAGTAAAGTTATCGAGTAGCAACCGCACACCGGAAGACGTAGCGTAGGTAGGCCAACAATCTTGGGAAGGTCGGGAAAGCCGCTGGATGCGGGCAGCGCAGGACCGGTCCTTGGGGGAGGCTTTTGTCCAGTAGTGGACGTCTTTCGATTGATGTGATGGATGATGGATGTTGATGATGATGATGATGATGAAAACTTATAAATAATAATCAACAAGAATTTTATAATACAATACAATCCTTTAATGATAAAATAACTTTTTAAATTTTTTTCAATCTATCAGATGCGATCACGTGAGTCGTTACAGAATAAGTTTCAAGAAATCAATATTTTAACTGTTGCTAGTCAATTTATATATGAAAACATCATGTACGTTCGTAAGAATTTGCATTTATTTCCTAAAAACAGTGACAGGCATAATTTGAATTTAAGAAATGTAAATAAAATAGATATAGCCTTTTCGAGACTGAGTAAGGTTAAGAAGTCATTTGTGGGGCAGTGTATAAGATTCTACAATAAAATTCCAGAAAATGTAACTAGTTTGTCAGAGAATAAATTCAAGACTCATGTCAAAAAAGTTTTGTGCACTAGAGGATATTATAAAATAATAGATTATGTAAATGCCAAAGATATATATGTTGATTCTATATCAAATACCATTGCCTGAGACTGTAATCTGAATCATGACATTATTTGTAATATACTGTAATTTTTTTTTGTTTTGACTATTTAAAAGTGTGTGTAAACACCTATTTGAAATAAATTGTTTTTGTTTTTTTTTTTTTGATTTTTTTGATTTATAAGTCAATCTTAAAAGACAAAACAATAATTTTAGTAGGCAACATTAAGTTACATATCTTGTTAATATTAAATCGATACAATGTCAAAATGATAAATAAAAACATTATTATTATCTATAATTTTATAATCAGAATAAGATAAATAATATAATTATTTAAATAATTCATTGACCTAGGTAGAGTGTCAGTTCGACAAGCCAACGTTAGTCTGACCTTAAATGATTGCTCACTCGGAGCAGATGTAATGTCCTCGGGCAGTTTATTACAATACAATACAGTATTCTTTATTGCAAATTATAAATTATTATAAATTATTATTTTTTATATTTTATTTTTATTTTTCTTAATATAAATTGTAGGACCCAGGACATGAGACAACCTTTCAGAGTTCGCTAATGTATGTGGCACCGGCTTCAACCTTCCAGCACCTCTATAGTTATGGTCATGGGTATCTTTATATCTCGGGAAATTATTGAGATCCTTCCGCACACTCACAGCAACTTCAAAAACAACTATGTTTGACTTTTGAATGAAAAATGAATATTGGCCATAAACTCCTTGACAACGCGTCAACTATTATCATTATTATGATGCGAAGCGAGCCGAAAATACTTGTTTGTTTCTTGTTTTGAAGGCGAGGCACCGGTGGAGAAGTGGATAAACCCTTTTGCTAGATCTAATTTTTTGGGTAATTGCTACTAAATATCGGTCTTGCAAAAAATATTGGACATACTTAAGGATGTGTGATGAATGTGCACGATAGTGTGTACTTTACTAGATCATAAAACGTCAAAAAAATAGTCTAAAACGAATTTTTTATTAACAAAATTTCTAAATTAGCACATAGTTTTTATATGGAGATATTTCTTTTTTAGTACTACAGAGAACCTGCTAAATATTAGTTTTTAAATTGAAGTCTTATGAGAAAGAACAACGTAAAACATTGAAAAAGTGCAACAGTGTGGTTATTGTCTTGACTCTTTACACGTAAAGGAAAAACAGGGACAACTGTTTTACAAACGCCTCGCCTTACAGAATGTCGGTAACGTGGATTTTACGTGGCCGGTACTTACTGCAGGTGGATTTCATGCAAACAACATCATAATCTCTTACACTAATTTCGTTCTTCTATCTCTGTTATCTGTCACGAAGAGATATGATAACAGCCCAAGAGTTTCCCAGATCTGTGACAATAGGACGCCACGTCAAACAAAGGGCTACGAGAATATATGTTTAACCCACTTATACAGCCTGTTAGGGCTTGTGCACAAA
The DNA here is from genome assembly GCA_947284805.1 of Coleophora flavipennella. NCBI lineage: Eukaryota > Metazoa > Arthropoda > Insecta > Lepidoptera > Coleophoridae > Coleophora > Coleophora flavipennella. Next base: position 7,626,331 of record OX369279.1, read on the forward strand.
GAACGTGAGGTTCGATAGGGGGGACGGGTCACGAAAAAATCCTAATAGATCACGTTGGGGTATAAGGAGACCTCATGTGTATTTTTCTACAGTGAACGAACAAAGAAAAAAATCAAACACATGAGTAGATAGTTTTTCTCGGTTTCATTAAAAATAAATCTTCACTTATTAAATACTTCAAAATGGCAAGTCTATTTTACGAAATTTTGGCGCGCGTGGCCTTGACCACGCTTGACCCCCGGCCGCTATATATATAATATGTACAATACTATTAATCTTAAAATTAGGTTTAATTAGAAAAATACACATGAGGTTGTGCGGTGGAGGGGGGTAGCCAAGAACCTCACCAAATATCACCAAGGGGAGGGAGGGGGTCAAAAAGTAGCCAAATAAACCACGCGTGATTTGTGCACAAGCCCTTATCCTTACTTATATTATAAACGCGAAAGTTTGTATGTATAGACGTTCGTTTGTTACTCTTTTACGCCACAAAAGATTACCGGATCTGGATGAAATTTGATAGTAGGTAGACATATTGGGACCTGGATTAACATATAGGCTACCTTCTTCCACGCTTTCGCGCACCCTCTAAGACAGTCATAGAAATTAGAAACCATGTTTACGTTAGCGAAGCCGCTGGCAAAAGCTACTACTAAATACATAGTGATGTAGGTACAACTGCTCAAATAAAATACCTTTTTACGTTTAATAAAGACTTGGGTTTACGAACGTCAACGGAGAATGGGAGCTTGTTGGTGACAGCCACAGAGTAGTTAAGCAATAGATAGTGCACATTTTTCATAATCATCTTACACCAAATCGCTTTACGATATGAAAGCACCTGAGATTGACTGTTGGCAGGGCTGTGTTTGGACAGAAAACTCATTTATTGCCAACACCTACAAGTAATGGTCGATCTTATGTGCATTTTTACGGTGACCGATATGTAATATAAATTCAGTGGATGAGATGTTATGTTATAGTGTATCATTTAACCACCTCCTTGGCGTAACAATTAAATCCTTTAGATTCATATCTTAACAAATCCATCAAGCCTGCAGGCAAGCGAGGGTGGTCCTTCCGGCTACTAACCCTGGTCTATCCAGAAAGCTTCTGAGACTTGGGAGAGCTCATCTCCGCAAGGTAACAGCCGCTATTACTGGACATGGCCATTTTAATAAACACCTATTCGCTCTAGGTATCACCGACAGCTCCCTATGCAGAGCGTGTATGGAGGCTGAGGAGACTGCTGCCCACATCCTACTGGATTGCGAGGGGCTGGCACAGTACAGGGTCGTGCACCTCGGTGACCCGAGGTCACTCCAGGAAGTCGTCGGCAACCTACGGGGGCTACTGGGCTTCTTGGAGGAGCTGTGCTGGCAGTGATGCCGGCCAAACACGCAAAATGGGCGCAGTGGTCGCCTGGTTGCGGAAATCAGCCCGCCCCTAACTTAAACTTCAAATCCATCAAGCCGTTTAGGCTACAGAGCGTTCCAAAGAAATAAATAACCTCTTTTTTTAACTAGTTACGTAAACGTGTATCCTAGTTACTCACGGGATCAAGACAAATCTAACGACACCTCGAACTCCAAAATCCATCAAGCCGTTTAACCTACAGGACGTGCCAAAAAAATAATAAACATACATACACTCGAAAAACATAACCCTCCTTCTGGCGCAGACGGGTAAAAATTACACTATATGTATTTTTCTGACTATCACTACAGTAACCTTTGAGGAGGAGTATGTCATAGGGCATACTCCGCGTGGGTCCATGAAGGTCACATAAAACCCCCTCTGAAGATATTATCACATCAGCCTAAAAACGTCCACTGCTGGACAGAGGCTTCTCCGAGTTGGGGGGTATTGCCGTAATAGCCACTCTTGGCAGGCAGGTTTCCGATCGCAGTTTGCGATGCGGTAGCAAAGAACGCGGAATGGAAGCTGGTGCCCAAGTCCGGTTAAGTCCCTTAGTCTTCTCTTACGATACCCATGTGAAGAGATGGGATGGCTTTATTCTACGTCAGGACTCAGGAGCCATACGGCCTTTGAAAATATATATGGAGAAAAAAGCGAGGAAAGCCCTCCGGCTAGTTAGGTGCAATGTATTGAATTTGTGCAAGGTCGGAAAAATTGTAATGCCTTTAGGAAGGTCTTTGTCTACTAGTGGACTAATAGGGGTTGATGATTGTGCCATCATATTAGCAGAAAGGATTTCCACAACGACTGGTACGGTACAGCACATCCAGCGGCTTTTTGTGAACTTCATGTGACCATGTCGTTGGTCGACCGAGTGGATCTGCCTACGCTTCGTGTTCCGGTGTGCGGTATCCACTGGAGAACTATGTGCCCCGCCCAATGCCACTTAGTTCAGCAATTCTGTGAGCTACATCGGTTGCCTTGATTACCCTACGGATCTCTGAATATTGTGTAAAGGAATTTGAAAATTATTATTGGCATAGTCCATTTTAATTTATGTCAATGTTCAACAAGTTCACAAGTGGATGGCACGCAGAGTGAAAGAATACTCCAATTCTTTCACTCTGCGTGCCATCCACTTGTGGAATTCCCTTCCAGAGACTATACAACGCTCTCCGTCAGTTCCTATATTCAAACTCAAGTGAAACTCTATTTTCTATCTCTGTAATTCTGTTCCTCCCTTCCGAGTTCTTTTTGTCACTTCGCCATTTTGTAATTGTTCGAATTTGGTATAGGTATTTTTTTTTTCGTAATTTATCTATGAACGTTAAATATGTATTAGTATATATTTATTTCTATGTATAGAATACTTTATGTATACTTTATGTATGTATGTATATATTTTATATAATTGATACTATATATGTATTAAATAATAAAATTGTCATGCATTGTTTTTTAATTAGTTGATTTAGTTGCTTATTTCTCTGCCCTTTTGTAAAATTAAGTATTTCGTGCTCTCCTGTAACTAAAGGTTGTCTGGAAGAGATTGCTTTTAGCAATAAGACAGCCTACTGTATACTACATTATAATTTGGTGTATGTACTATAAGTGTAAATAAATAAATAAAAAATGTTGTGTCGCGCGATGAAATCTGTAGACAAACAAGAAATGTAATTTAGCATAAGGTACTAAAACGGACCGACGACCTGGTGAAGATTGCGGGAAGCTGATGGATGCGGGCAGTGCAGGATCGGTCGTCGTGGAAATCCTTGGGGGAGGCTTAGGATTGTTTTTCGGCTGATATGATGAATAAAACGTTACATTACGGAGATAACTGGACATGAAATGGCAGAATGACTCAAGTTGACGTTTGCTGAATTATATTTTTTGTTTGTCTAAATTTCCTCTTGTGGACGATTGTAATGACAGGTTTGTGGAAATTGTCCAAAGGGTCAAGTCCAAGATTTTTAAAATTCGCTGTTCAAACAGAACCAAAAAAATCTCGGACTTCAACAGCAACCTCATGGAGGAAAGACACAGATTGGTTTTGCAGTCCTCTGAAGACACTACTCAGTATCGGCAACTGTACAGGCAGATCTCTAAGTTCCTGACTCGTGATTTGCGCCAGTATAATAAAAATTGTATCAAGTGTTCCCTAGAGATCTGTCTGTTGGACAATGCCAACTGACCAAGCTGAAGACTGAGGATGGCAGAATCATATCGTCTTAGACTGAGTTGCTGGAAGAAGTTGAGAAGTTCTACGGACAATTGTACACGACCACACGTCTGCCAATCAGCGATCTGGCAAAAAACTCAAAAGCTAGACTAACCCGACACTATAAACCGAAGATACCCCGTATGTCAAACTGTACGAGATTAGAATGACTCTCAAACTGCTCAAGAACAATAAGGCACCGGGTGATGATGGAATTACGGCTAAACTTCTGAAAGCAGACGGAACACCGGTACTTACAGCTCTTCAGAAGTTATATAATTCCGTTATACTCTAGGGACAAACGCCTAGGCAGGGAACAGAAGTGGGATCGTGCTTTTTTTTAAAAAGGGCGACGATACCCTACTGAAGAATTCCGACCCATCTCACTTCTGAGCCATGTCTACAAGTTGTTTTGGAGAATCATTACGAATCGTTCCGTATGCAGGTTGGACGACTTTCAGCCTCCCGAACAAGCCGGTTTCCGAAAAGGCTTTAGTACCATAGACCACATACATTCACTATGGCAGATTATACAGAAGACAGAAGAATACAATATGCCACTGTACTTAGCGTTCGTGGACTAAGACAAAGCCTTTGATTCGGTCAAAACTTGGGCTGTCTCTCCAGCGGTGTCAAATTGAATATCGATATATCGAGGTACTGAAGTGTTTGTATGAAAACGCCACCATGTCGGTTCGCTTCCAAGACCAAAACTCGGAACTTATCCGACTGCAGTTAAGGGTGAGATTGGGAGACGTCATATCTCCGAAACTGTTCACCACCGACCTGGAAGATGTTTTTAAGCTTTTGGACTGGGGTGGATTCGGCATCATTATCAACAGCGAGTACATAACCCACCTTCGATTCACTGATGATATCGTGGTCATGGCTGAGACTATGGGCGACCTAGGCACAATGCTCGACGGCCTCAGTAGACTCTCGCAACAAGTAGGTCTTAGTATCATACTACGGGCGGGAAATGACATTTCAAAAATCGAATGACGGAACAAACAAAATTACGGCGAAATCCCATACGTTCGAGAACCGTTTGTAACCAATCTGCATCAATCTGGGTGACGAGGGGATGAGGTCGCAATCTAGAGAGCGGCAGGGAGTGTCCATACTGTATGTTAGTACTTATATATATACTTTGACCAAAGTATATATATAAGTACTAACATACAGTAAAAGCGGGCACATAGCTCGTAGAGCAGATGGCCGTTGTGGTAGTAAAATTCTCGAGTAGCGACCGCGCACCGGAAGACGTAGCGTATCTTACCATCAGGTGATATGATGCCAAGGGCTTCTCAATTGTGGTAAAAAAAGGCGGGTAGCCGCTTGGATGAGGGTAGCACAGAACCGGTCGACGTGGAAATCCTTGGGGAAGGCCTATGTTTAGCAGTGAACGTCCTTCTGCTGATATGTTGATGATGAAATGCCCTCTATTCAAATAAACAGGTTTCATTGGGCGACGCTGTTTTAAAAACGGCGGACCTGTTTCTATGCCAGTCTTCAAAGAAAAATGTTCAAATCCCTTTAGGAAAAAATCACACAAATAGGTACGCTTGTCTATGAAACAGGTCCGTATGCACAAGTGTTCATATCGAGGGTAGCGACAACCATATTTGTTGTCTATGGCAAAGGAGACCAACACAAAAGATACCTACACGACAGACTGAGAGGTTGCCTATTTCATTGTACAAATATTTTGTAAGATGAGAGGGGCAAAAGGCAAATAAAACTACCTATCACGACGTAATTACTTGGCATAAAGAGTTTTTTTTATAAACACTTGTGTACACATGCAGACATATACGACGTAATATTCTTTATCGCATAACAAGAAAAAAACGAGCGAGACTGTAGTCGCATATCACGAGTAGACCTGTGACAAAATGTTTATGAAATTCATGAATTATCGGGTCGTACATTCACGGGCCGGACCTTCAAATAGTAGGTCATCTTTGCCTTTGGCCTCACATTAGGCGGCATGGCTATGTTACCTTAGCCTTCGTGACTCAAAAAATCGTTCCAATTTCCTGTTACACTCTTCAGTCCCATTTCACGAAATCACTCCCAAAAAATGCAGGAAAGCAAGAGGAAACGAAGTGTTACGGAGCTCGTTTTGAAAAATAAACTTTGTTGGTCAAAACTAATTATTTAATTGGTAAATTTACAAAATAAATCGATTTTCACTAAGTGCGAAGGAAAGACTGAATCGCGCGCGGCGCGGTCGTGGCAGGACTGGCTGGTAAAGAAGGTTGCGCCATACAGGGCTATGGAAAATGCTTATTAAGCAAATTGGAAGATGCATCTAGGCGAATTTTCGCCTTTAATTTTTGCCTTTTGACCAATAAAGTTTTTTTAAACGAGCTCTGTGAAACTCCGTCTAACACTACGTTTCCTCTCGCTATCCTGCAATTTTTGGGAGATCACTCCAAAAAATCATCTCTCAATATTCGTAAAATGGAACGGAAGAGTGTAACATGAAATGCGAACGTTTTTTTTCAGTCACGTTTCATCATAAATTTTGTTACATACTGTATTTACAGGATGTAACAAAATTTAAGTGGGTCCCGTTAACTGGGGTTCTACTCGTCATACTGAACAACTTTCTCCAAGGAATCCATAGTCAATTATGAAAAAAAAAACGACGTGTGGCACTCGGGGACTGCCGCGGTAAAGCTATTGCATAGCATTTTCTATCAACTTATGCAATAATAATTATTTATTTATTTTTTATATAAGCAGTATTTACCAGTACCATATAGTCCTTGGGGCACGGGATGTTTATATAATAAAATAACACTAAGAAAGTTAATCATCATCATCATCACCATCATCATAATCATCATAATCATCATCATCAGACTGGCTCGGCGGCTCAGTGGTTAGTGCCCTTGACTACTGATTCGAGGGTGGTGGGTTCGATCCCCACCCAGGGCAAACATTTGTGTGATGAGCAGATTTGTTTGCTCTGTGTTAAATATCTATATAATATGTATGTATTTAAACGTATATAAGTATTTATATCAGTCTCTGGTTCCCATAACACAGGGAATCCTACTTTGGGGCCAGATGACCATGTGTGATTTGTCCCAGAATATTTATTTATTTATTTATTTTTATCATGATCATCATCACCATCTTCATCACCATCTTCATCATCATCATCATCATGGATAGATAGATGGCACTGTAAGTTTTTTAAGACTCAATATTATATATTTTTGGGGAGTTAGGTTTTATTTTTGTTACGAAACTTCTTGATTCGGTCCCCTCAAAGCCCGCGAAAAAAGCTATACAATAGCTTAAAAATTAGACCCTCCATACTAAAATGCACAAAATCGGTCGGTTAGCTGATCAATTAGTATGTCTTCATACTCTTGTAAAAAAAAATACGTTTTCAGCAAAGTCGTCAAAACAAAAGTTGTTCACTATGATGAGAAGAAGCCCCAGTTAACGGGACATACACCACTATTGTTACACCCTGTATAGGAAAATCCAAAAAATAGGCGCAAATTTATCATTTCCACCTATCTCCTAATCTACAAGGCTTAAAATCCCAAAATAATAACAGTAATTAATATGAGGTTCAGTGCATAGATTACAGGAAAACCTATGAGAAAATAAATAAATAAATAAATATTCTGGGACAAATCACACATGGTCATCTGGCCCCAAAGTAGGATTCCCTGTGTTATGGGTTACCAGAGACTGATATACATACTTATATACGTTTAAATACATACACGTAGATATATTTAACACCCAGACACAGAGCAAACAAATCTGCTCATCACACAAATGCTTGCTCTGGGTGGGGATCGAACCCACAACCCTCGGATCAGTAGTCAAAATAATATAAAGTCTTTCCTTTCCCACAGGAAAAATGAAATTTCTAAAGTCCAGAACAAGTACACCCCTATTTACCTAGAGCAAAGTATGTACAAAGAGGTCTTGTTCAGTTGTTAGTTAAAGTTTTGGTGCGAAACACTGTTCAGTGACCCAGACTCGCACTTGGCCGCTTTTTTATAAAAACAATCTCATGATCATTAATCTGAATATATAAATAGCTTAACAGAAAGAAGTTAAGCTCGGTTATTAATTTTTAATGGGATTTTAAATGATGACATTTACTTATTTCTTGTAAATATTTGCTATAACATTATTATTTTTATTTGTGTATTTTTAATAATTAATAATCTTAGTACCCTTAAACTTTTCTTTGGTTTCGTAGTGTAGTGGTGTTAAAGTGTTTTGTAGTGTTTAGAAGTGTTTTGGAAGCAGGAGCAAAATTAATTGTAAAAATAAGAGTAATTTTACACCTCTTACAATTCACCGCAGTTCTTTAATACCTTATGTATGTATGAATGAGTGACATTGAAATATGACAGAAGTAAAAACAAATACCTACTTACCTAATCATAGTAATCATTTATTCGCGTGAAAATCACGTAACCTCAGCTCGACACTTACTTGACACTATCGCCATAGTACTAATATATATATATATATATATATACTGTGCTATCGCCAAAGTATATATTATGTCGCAGCCATCTAGCTTAATTAGCAATTCAATTAACTGCCTAGCCTTTTAACTAAATCAGCCATTCATTTAAACTCCTAGGCAAATGGCTTGGATCGATAACGTTCAACTTTTGCTATAGCCAGGTAGTTTAAATTTACACCTCAGGGGGAGGAATGCTTAAGGGGAGAGGTGGGAGGAAGAAGGCGACATTTCTCAGTCGACGGAGCCTCCTCGGGGCTCCTAGTTCTATATTTTCATGTTCAAACTAACACTACGACTGTGAACCTCCTCAGTACAGTCTCCGAACCTAACCAAATGAGTCCGGGATTCTCCAAAATTCCGAGCTCGCTTCGCTCGCTCCCGCTCTGGTTTCGATTGTTCCATTTCTCAGTCGATAGAGCCCCTTCGGAGCTCCTAAGAATACAGCACTACGCTTGTTTAATAAATGGCCTAAGCATCAGCCAGCCAAGTGATTAAATGTAATATCTTATCATTTAGCCAGTTCGTTGAGTGCCGCAATTTATTGAACCGGTTAGGCAGTTAATTAAATGGCTATTTTAACCAGTTGGCTGCTACATATATATTAGTACAAACGCTATCGCGCCAGGCCGGCGAACTCAGCTGTCGAGCACGCACACGCACGAGCTTTGGCCGAAACTGACCGAGACCGAATCTCTTCCTTCATTCACTTACCACCAGGTGAGATGTTGTCAAGGGTTTACCAATTGTGAATAAAAAAAAATAAAAGGCTCGAGTTTCCATACATCAATTATTCCATTGCTTTAATACAAAAACTACATGCCGGATTGAATCCAAACTTTATAAATATATTGAGTAGACACATATCGATGTTTGTAATTAGTTTTCATCGTAGTAAATTTTAACGTAACTAAACGAAGGCTTAATTTAGTTCTGTACTGAAATTTTGAAACTGCTCTTATTTTTTTCCGTTTTATATGTATTTCGAAAACTAATTACAAACATCGATATGTGTCTCCTCAATATATTTGAACGGTTTGGATTCAATCCGGCATGTAGTTTTTGTATTAAAGCAGAACTACGTTTGTATGGAAACTCGAGCCTCCTGGTGGCCCTTAATTGTTTACAAAATTGGTGTAGACCTCGATAATCTGAGTCTTCTACTGATCATACTGATTACCTTGTGTTCTACGACTTTCTGAAATCGCAAAAAAAATTTACTTCATAAAAATTTATCTGCAGATCGACCAATTTTGTGCGTTATTGTATATAGAATCCATTTTTTTAGAATTGACTGTAGTTTCCTTCGGGAAAGATGTTCAGTATGATGAGTAGAACCCGCAGTTAACGGGTCCTACTTTTACACTATTTTTTTTCTATATATGCACATATTATACAGGTTGTTAGGTAAATTGGTTTGGGGTGGGAGGGGGGGGGGGGGGGTTGTACTCATAAAACTGAACAACTTTTTTTTTACAAGTTTTTTCAAACTCAAAACTCAAAACTCAAATATTTTATATCTGTAGGTCAATAAACTGCCTTAAAAACGAATCGCAAAAATTGTTTTCTATACAAACTTAAATTTACTACTTCTTGAAAATGGATGGGCCGATTCTAGTCAAACTTTGTACACATAAGCAACTCACGAAATTATAGTTTGTGGATAGATTACAATTCCAAAAAATAGTCGAAAAGGGAAGAGAAAAGTGGAGGGAGAGTCTCTACACCTAGAGTTGAGAAAAGAGTGGAGAGTAGAGTGGAGTGGAGAGTAGACTGGAGTGGAGTGGGGTGGAGTGGAGTGGAGTGGAGAGCAAAGTGGTGGAGAGTAGAGTGGAGATTAGAGCGGTGGAGAGTAGAGTGGAGATTAGAGCGGTGGAGAGTAGAGTGGAGTGGATAGTGCAGCCGAGAGTATTATTAGTATTTCGTCTATTTACACGGAGCCAATGCTTGTGATGAGATAAGGAGCCAGTCCACTAAGCCGTAAAATTTGAAAGCATTCTAATTCTGGGACAGTCCATTGTATTGTTTGTATCTATTTATACAATGCCAATTTTGGACTGGCTTAGTGGACTATCTTAAGTATTGGCTCCGTGGAAATGGTTCATTAAACACTTACTTACTTATTGTGCTGGCTCAGCGACGCGAAGAGGATCCACACTTTTGGCGCCATCGTTTCCGATCCTGCGCCAATTCTTACCAGTTCGATATCTATGGCATTCAGATCCCTATCGACCTCGTCTTTCTAGTTGTGTTTAGTATTGGCTCCGTGTAAATGGTTCATTAAACACTTACTTACTTACTTACTTACTTACTTATTGTGCTGGCACAGCGACGCGAAGAGGATCCACACTTTTGGCGCCATCGTTTCCGATCCTGCGCCAATTCTTAACAGTTCGATATCTATGGCATTCAGATCCCTATCGACCTCGTCTTTCTAGTTGTGTTTAGTATTGGCTCCGTGTCAATGGTTCATTAAACACTTACTTATTGTGCTGGCTCAGCGACCCGAAGAGGATCTACACTTTTGGCGCCATCGTTTCCGATCCTGCGCCAATTCTTACCAGTTCGATATCTATGGCATTCAGATCCCTATCGACCTCGTCTTTCTAGTGGTATTTAGGTCGTCCAACTGGGCGTATCCCGCAAGGTCGCCCCACGCACGTTCTCTTGACGGGTTATTCCCTGAGGGCCCCGATTCTCTCCTATCCTCTCCACGTGGACAAGCCAGCGCAGTCTGCCAGCTTTGGTCTTGCTTGGGCTTGGTCTTGTTGGGCACGGACACTAGGACTTCAATCTCTCAACTATGCTAAAATTGCTAAATAAATTGGACTGCCCACACAAACCCTATCGATCAGCTGATTCGCAACTTTAAATAGGAAGTATTTTTTTTAGTTTTCAGTCCATTGTCATTGTTCAGTTTTTTGGCATGTAAATTAAAAAAAATCGGCCAAGTGCGACTCGGGGTCACACAAACAGGGTTCCGCATCAAAACTTTAAATACCAACAGAACAAGACCTCTCAGTACATACTTACTTACCTAGTAAAAAAAAGTTTTGCAAACTATATCTTGTGATATATATTATATAAAATGAAAGGGCTTGTTGTGAGAATCTCAAATATATTTTTTTATAATTTTAAGATATTTAAGAAAATAGGTGAAGATTGACCATTCCCCCTTATCTCTAAAATTATTGGGCCTAAAATTTTGAAGAAATCACAGCATATGAAGATGAATGCATAGATAACAGGAAAATCTATGAAAAAATCTAAAGTCCCACAGGAAAAATATGATTCCCAAGGCCACTCTAAACCCAATATTTTCGCCTACATTTTCTTAAACTACTTCAAAACTATGTATCTTAAAATTATAAAAAAATATTTTTGAGATTCTCACACATTTTCTATACCTGCCACACGATATATTTTGCAAAACTTTTTTTATTTTTTTTATTTACCCCCCACAAGTCTATCATTTTCGTCTTTGGACTCTATGGACTCCAAAACAGCTGGGGCGATTTTGATAAAATTTTCAAGGAATCTGCAGATTAGTCAAGCTGGTCATCCTGTGGTAAAAAATCACGAGCGGAGCCGCGGGGCGTTTCGCTAGTCTATTATAAAATAATAATAATTGTTGTTAAAATAAATGTAATTTTAAGAACAATGTAATTTGGTTTATATTTTATTGATTTAGGTATTACAGTTTTTTACCCATTTTCGATGTTCGCCTATATCTTTATAAGTTTTATAACTCTTAATCTACTGTCAATTATCGATTTAACCCAATTTCACACATCATATTTTATGACTAGTTGTTACCCGCGACTTCGTCCGCATGGATAACTGAACATGACAAATTATATAAGAACATAGATATCATATGATTGATATGATTTCATATGAATCATTTAAGAAATAAAAAACGGTAATTTAAAAAACTAAAAAACCCGCCTGCGTTTCTGTGTAATTTGGAAATGAAAAACCCTAAAACAAGAAAGTCGTCATACCCGATTGCACTTAACTTAAGAAAAACTGTAGCAGTCGGGACCCATTCTAGAAAGTCAGCCGTTTAGTCAGTATATTGGAGTAATCTGCAATGTTATATAGGTATGTGCTCTCAATTCACTAAGCCTCCATTTCTAGAATGGGTCCCGACTGCTATAATTTTTCTTAAGTTAAGTGCAATCGGGTATGACGACTTTCTTGTTTTAGGGTTTTTCATTTCCAAATTACACAGAAACGCAGGCGGGTTTTTTAGTTTTTTAAATTACCGTTTTTTATTTTATTCATTTTTTTAGTTTTATTATTGAATGAGTTCATTTGAATTTGGCGCAAAAAATCCGCCATTTTGGTTTTTTTTATTTTGATATACCCAGTGTCATTCTCACAGTAAAAACGTATCTAACGACAACCCTCAAGCTATAACTCATCGAGCCGTTCAGGCTGCAGAGCGTGTCAAACATTTGAATATGGCGCCAAAAATCCGCCATTTTGTTTTTTTTATTTTGATATACCCAGTGTCACTCTCACAGTAAATACGAATCTAACAACACGTCTCAAGCTAAAATCCATCCAGCCGTTCAGGCTGCAGAGCGTGCCAAACAATTATACATACAAACATACATACATACATACATACATACATACATACATACATACTCTCGAAAAACATAACCCTCCTTCTGGCGCAGTCGGGTAAAAAACAGTAGTTGCTCGTTTTTTTCGTCATGTTACGCTAACAAGCTTTTTTCCCTCGGAACGGAGGAAGCAGGAGGATAAAAGCATCATGCATGCCAGTCAGCCGGCTGACTGGTTATGTGGGACTCACAACCTCATATACGTGCATGTATCATCATATCAGCTCGTATACGTCCCCACCGAGGGGCTCGAGCCTACCCTGATTTAGGGCGATCGGGCCTTAGTCGACCACGCTAGCCCAGTGCGGGTTGGTCGACTTCACACACAACCTGCGAGTTTCTTCGCAGGCGTGTGCAGGTTTCCTCACGATGTTTTCCTTTACCGTAAGAGCGTCGGATAAACGTACATGTAAAATCTAAATTCGAAATCACATTGGTACGTGGCGGGATTCGAACCACGACCTCCCGGACAGGAGGCGGCGGCCCTAGCCGTTACGCCATCGACGATGTGCATGTATATATATACTTAAGGTATACATACACACATACACACCAACACAAGGTTGCACTAACAACCCCCTTAAGCTAGGCCAAAAGCCTATCAGAGCGACGCCAGGGAGGGGGGCTCACACGCATGTGCATGCGCTAGTATTGGAACGGGAAACCAAACCTACCAACCACTATACGAACACCACCAGCTTGAGTAAAACGGCTTTGACATACCGACGGACAGACATAAGGGACAACTATAAGGGTTCCTATAGTTTGGATATATTACAACCTCGTTCCCCTCGATCTAGCTAAGGATGCGAACATTTAAAAACGCCACACCAGCTCGTTTTTGGAGTTCCGTAACTCAAAAAGAAAATAACGGAACCCTTATAGGATCACTTTGTTGTCCGTCTGTCCGTCCGTCTGTCCGTCTGTCTGTACGTCTGACTGTTAAGACTCTTTATCTCTGGAACGCGTAGAGGTATCGAGTTTTAATTAAAACCATATACTCCGGTCTACAGTCCATGGAAGCTGTGAAAAAATCAAACTTCTAAGTTAACGTAGAAAAAAGATACGGCCTCTAGGCCGCAAAAAACATATACTTCGACACTCTGAAGGGAATCAAAATTTATAGGGTATTTTCCGTTGACCTAGAACTATAAAATTTGGCAAGTTATACCGTCTTATACTGCAATATAGGTAATAATCTAAAAACTGTACATTTGTTATTAAATAAAAAATATATAGTCTTTATTTAATTTATTTAAATTATGCAAGGAACGGCGATCCAAATTTTTAATTGAGTTAACCGTGTCATGTGGGGTATCGTATGAAAGGGCTTCATTTGCACAACCTCCGTCCCTAAAATTAGCAACTCGATTCACGATGTTTCAAACATCAAACTAAATTGCTTGAAAATAAAGTTCTTGTCAGCTCGTACTACAACGTGGTTGTTACGTCGATCGCTGCGGATTTTTTTTGGGTTTTAATTAATTATAAATAATATAAGAAGAATTTCCAAAAAGTAGGAAAACGAAATCATTTTATATTGTTTGTTAAGAAGTTCATAATTTATCATAATGTTTCGATTAAAATTGCAGCAGTTACAACTAGAAAAAAACCGCCAAGTGCGAGTCGGACTCGTGTTCTAGGGTTCCGTCACATTATCTAAAATTCACGTTTGTTGCATGGGTGCCCCTTAAATATTAATTTTATTAAAATTTAATTACTTATTTTTAAAGACAATAATACAACTCAATATTCTGTGAATATTTCAAGCGTCTACCTACGTCTGTTGCCGTTATCAATATCGAGCAAAAACGAGCAAAAAAAATCACGTTTGTTGTATGGGAGCCCCCCTTAAATATTTGTTTTATTTTAAATCATGATGTGAACCGGCATGAAGATAAGATATCCAGTTCTATTGCATTGCGGAATCTTGGAAAGCCCGCTTCTATCCTCGGCATAAGTACCTAGTTTACAGATACGTCTAGTGTCCATGTCCAGTTATAATGGACCTCTGAAATATACTAACGATGTACTGTATACCAAAAGTTTTTGTTGCTGGTTCACTGTTTCTCAGTTGAATTCCGAGATTTTTTACGTACTGTGTTATTCCGGGATATACACTGTCACTATGCAAATTGCAAAGTTTTGTCACAATCCGTTCAGTGGTTTAGCGTGATGCGCGGCTAAACAAACAGACAATTTTTTTTAAACTATTCTAACGTATTCATGTTTAGTTAAACTCATTTTAAGTCAATCTAGTTTTTTTTTGCAATAATCTTTAATGTACAGAATATTTGTATTGACAAATTTTATTCTATGTATGGATTTAATTGAACTTACCCAGCCCGGCTAATGAATAGTATCTCTGCTACCGCCTATGTATTCATTTACGCAGAGTTGCAGTGCAGACAATAGACATAAAAGTAGACATAAACGTAGACGTATACATAGATTAGACACCGACACAAGAACAGACACAAACACAGACACAGACATAGACACAGACGTAGACGTAGACGTACATACATTTATTGGTAATAAATAGCATACAAATACTAAATATGTAATAGAAAGTTACATGTTAAAAGATTACATTAATAATTAACACGAATAATGAAAATCAAATATACTTCTTCTATAATGTCAATTTCTTTTTTTTATGTTGTGATGCAATAAAGAATATTGTATTGTATTGTATTGTCATTCAGATTTCAAAATAAAAAATATTTACAGTGTAAAAATTAAAAGTAAAATTATTATACAACATTCAATTTTAAAAATTCAGCAAAAGAATAAAACGCCCTCTCGATCAGTCATTTCTTCGGTTAGTTTTTTATAGATGGTTAACTGGAGGCGCAAGTGACATCAGTCGGGAGCCTGTTATAGACAGAGGGACCGATTACGTAGATTGCTTTAGTAATAGTAGCTAATCCATGTAAGTATATACTTACATATATACGTATATACATAAAAGCGTCGGTGGCTCAATCGGTAACGACTCGGTCCATCTAACCAGAGGTACCGGATTCAAATCTGGACGGCCAATGTACCATGAGTTTTTCAAAAACTTACGTACATATACTTACCGATTGCTTTAACGGTGAAGGAAAACATCGTTTGGTAACCTGCACACGCCTGCGAAGAAACTCGAAGGTTGTGTGTGAAGTCGACCAACCCGCACTGGGCCCGCGTGGTCGACTAAGGCCTAATCGCCCTGATTCAGGGTAGGCTCGAGCCCCTCGGTGGGGACGTATATGAGATGAGATAATAATAATAAATATACTTATTTTTTAACCGACTTCAAAAAAAGGAGGAGGTTTCTCAATTCGACCGTATATACATACGTGTGTTCGCGGATAACTTCGCCGTTTATAAACCGATTTTGTTGAATCTTTTTTTGTTGAAAACGAGATATCCCAAAGGTGGTACCATGATAAGGACACCAGGATCTGATCCATGAGAACCTTAGTTTCCTGTTTGAAGTCGTTTTTTCTACTCTTCAATTCATCTGTTTCGAGCATGTGGCCTGTGGTACGGCCCGAGAAGAATAGCTCCACCGCATCTTTTCCCGAGGATGTCGAAAGAGGCGACTGAGGAAAGAAGCGTCCTTTCCACGTATACTGTGCCAGCCACCACATCTGCCATTGCCAACCCGCCGAACACGCGTGGCGAATGGAGATTACGCCCCCCCCCCCCCCCCCCCCATAACTCGAGGAGACCTATGTCCAGCAGTGGACTTCTTTATCAAACATCCAAACTTTGGCATTTGCATATTATATCTTTTATTTTATCTAACAGATAAAGTTAAAGATAGTACCTACCTACCGAACTATTGGAATTGGAACGTAATAGGGTCAACATTTATCGGTAGGTTTCTGGTGATAAGATAGATTCAGGCGGTGCTCAATACTCAATAAATACTCAATACATTTATTGCATACCATATATTGATGATAAAAAGTTTATAAAAACCGACCAAGTCGGGCTCGCGCACCGAAGACAATTTATTGTCTAATCTGTGCCGAGGGTTCCCTATACATAGTAATATTATATATCACTAGCTTTTGCCCGCGGCTTCGCCCACGTGGACATCGTTTTTATGACTGTCTTAGAGAGGGTGCGCGGTTGATACGAATTTTCTCCAGATCCTTCAGAAACTATGTCAGGATATGTTTATTAGTAAATTATGTTATTTCCCACCCCCTCAAGCATCTCTGTGCAAAAAAATACACAATCCATTGTTCCGTTGCGATGTTAAAGACATTAACCAAAAAAGAGTATATTTTCAGTTCCCTCAGGAACTGCATCGGCCTGTGCTATTTTCACGCGATAAAAAATCTTTCCTCGTGACACAGGCTACCTGCATGCCAAATTTCATTAAGATTGGTCAAGGCGTTGAAGCGTGAAAAGGTAACAAACAAACAAACGAACACATTTTAACATTTATAATATTAGTAAGGATTGGTTCCGGACCACCACACCTTTCAATAAGATATATGTACCTTAAAAATGTTAGGAGCAGGCAACCCGCGCGGCACTGGAGAAAAACCAAGACGAGGCATTTATTGGAACAGTTGTCTCTGTCTTTTCCTTTAACTTGGTGTAAAGAGTAAAGAAAATAACCATACTTTTACAGTTTTTCAATGTTTTTTCGTTTCAATTAAAAATTACTACTAATTGAAAAGAAATCCATCTGTTCCATCGATATATATGTACTACGTACTAGTTTCGCGATCCGAACACTCACTCTGTTCGACTAAACTTGCCTGTCGACTGTACACCTTACTTTAATAAAATAATGTCTTTGATGTGGTTAGTTTAGATTAGACTAACCGACTAAAAAAATAAAGAGGTACTAAATCGGTCTGTTTTGCCTGTAGAATGCAATTCTCTGTTTTTAAAAGAGATTTCTTTGTTATATATTTTTTATACAGATAACGTAGGCTTAGTAATAAGGTATTGTTACTCTTTGGGTACGGAAACCTAAAAACCGCCAAGTGCGAGTCAAAACCGCACACATAGGGTTCCGTACCATCATACTAGATAGCGCTAGTTTCTTTATGTTTAAAAAAATTACGTTTTTTGTATGGAGACCCCTCTTATTTTTTCACTTTTTCAAATTTTTGTATTTGTTGTTATATAGCGGCAACAGAAATACATCATCTCTGAAAATTTCAACTGTCTAGCTATCACGGTTCATGAAATACAAGATTCAAAATATTTATTCAAAATAGGTGCAAATTACACATAAAATAATAACAACAATGTCATTTGTGAAAAATCAAGAAATAAACAATCATTACTTAGTTAATAACGTCAAAATTAAACCCTTGATATAAAACAGATTATGTCATTAAAACATGAAAACAATATGACACGAAAGGCTATAATACCAAGGACGTTTTAATATTTTTTCTTCCTCCGAGGACTAGACATAAAAATCATTGAATGTCATTAATGCCTTTGACAATTGTAGGCTAGCACCCGGTCACAAGTATAACGCGAGAGTCAGCCATCGCTCCTATCAAATATTAGAGGAAAAGGAACGACCCGGCTCCCGATGCGCCACCATCCGCAACCTACAGCCTGGTGACAGACGGACAGATTAGACGGCCGGACAGCGATGTCTTAGTAATAGCACAGTATATATATTAGTACTGTAATAGGGTCCCGTTTTTACCCTTTGTTGTTTAAACCCTAAAAATGGAGACCAGGAATATTCGTTTCAAAACTGCAGTTGCAGCGGCGCGCGTCGGTATATGTTTTGAACATTTTATTATAATAAATAATTTACTTACTTCAGTACTATTATAATTATAACGAACTGATTATTGTACTTTACTTGGAAAACCAACTCAACAGTCACATGACTACTTAAAACGATAATTAGTAAACTAATTATGTAATATTCAATCATTTTATATTGTAAATTAAGTAGATTTATTATTAATTATTTTACCGCAGGATCGGTCATCGTGGAAATCCTTGGGGGAGACCTTTGTCCAGCAGTGGACGATTTTCGGCTGATATGATGATTATTATTATTTTAAATACGTTGTTTATTATTTAAAATACTATAAAATGTTAATATAATATGTGTGGTAAACTAATTGTAAGTACATTCTATTTATATGTTTTCACATGTCTAAATGTTTACGCTAGCTAAACTTACAATTGGAAACGCTAAAACCGATAACACCTTTTTGTTAATTTCCTAAAAAAAGTAGGTACTGAACTGATTTTGATAAAATTTATATGGGACCAACTTGCAGGATACGAGGGCAATTCAACAAATATTTAGCCTACAAAAGAAAAACGAAAATTTTAAGAAAGTAGAGATTTATTTTTCGACATAGTCTCCTTTCAATTCAATACACACTTGGCCCAGCGATGCTCCAACTTTTTTAACCCGTCCAAAAAATACGATTTCCCGAGGTCTTCAAAATAGGTCTCTGTGGCGGCGATGACCTCATCATTCGACCCAAATCTTTTGCCGGCGAGTCACTTTTTCAGATTTGGGAACAAGAAGAAGTCAGAGGGAGCCAAATCTGGAGAATACGGTGGATGGGGCAGCAATTCGTAGCGCAATTCAACCAATTTGGCCATGACGACGGCGGAGGTGTGAGCTGGCGCGTTGTCGTGGTGGAACAGCACTTTTTTCTTTGCCAAATGGAGCCGTTTTTTTTTCAATTCGGCGTCGAATCGGCCCAATAAGTCGGAATAGTAGAGCCCCGTGATTGTTTTACCTTTCTCGAGGTAATCGATGTAGATCACACCTTGTGAGTCCCAAAAAACACTGGCCATCACCTTTCCAGCCGATTGAACAGTCTTCGCCTTCTTTGGAGCTCGTTCGCCGGGTAAAGTCCACTGTTTCGACTGTTCCTTGGTCTCTGGTGTGTACCAGTGAACCCATGTTTCGTCGACGGTCACAAAACGACGCAAGAACTCCGCCGGATTGCGTTGAAACAGCGCCAAACATGTCGCCGATGTGGTCTCACGGTTGCACTTGTTGTCTGGTGTGAGCAAACGCGGCACCCATCGCGCCGATAACTTTTTCATACCCAGTTCTTCGTGCAGAATATGATGCACTGTCCCTTCTGCGATGCCTACAGTCTCAGCTATCTCGCGAATCTTCAATCGCCGGTCTGCCAACACGAGATCTTCGATTTTTTTTTACGTTTTCCCGGATAGTAGCCGTTTTCGCTGCACCTGGGCGTGGCTCATCAAAAACCGACGTGCGGCCACGAGCAAACCGATTTTTGACGGTCGCCATCGAAGGAGAAGAGTCACCGTACATAGCATCCAAGCGCTCTTTGATTTCGCTGGGCGTTTTCCCTTCCAAAATCAAGAATATAATCACTGAACGATATTGTTCTTTTTCCATTTTTGTAGAACCGACCGACACGCTCGCTTCCAAAGGCTGTTAAAACAAAACAAATGGACGAAAAAGATTGAAAACTTCTTAGTAGACTTCAAAAAGTATTTACTGCACGATAGTAAAACTCTTTTGTAACAACACCGCCATCGGACGGCGAGGCTAAGTAATAATTGAATGCCCGACGTACCTATCGAATAAAAAAAGAATCATGAAAGTCGGTTTACAATCTGCGAAGATATCGAGTGACAAACATACAAAAATATACAGTCGAACTAAGAACCTCTTTTTGAAGACAATTGAAAAATATCTCTTTTCTTTATAAAAAAAATTGAGTGCGTTTGACTACATCTCATCTGATGGTAGATAAGTGACGATGTAGTCGAAGATGGTTCACGCAAACTCAAATAATGCTCTAGCTAGATTCCTGGTTAGACTTGTTTATCTATAAATGTTTTAACCGCCTCCGTTGCGTAATGGTTAGTGCATTCGCTTCACATCAGGAGGTCGCGGGTTCGATCCCCTGTAGGGCCAACTTGTAAGATTAGGTTTGGTTGGTGGTAGGGCATTTTCTAAGCCCGCCTAGCTAGCTACCACCATCTTATCTAAGTCTTGACGCCAAACATCAGTGTTAACAACATTTATGTGTTCCGGCTTGAAGATAAGATAGCCAGTTCTCCATTGCGTTGGGGAATCTTGGTAAGCCCGCTTCCATCTTCGGCATCATCGTCACTTACCATCGGGAGAGATGATGCCAAGGGGTTATCAATGGTAAATAAAAAAAAAACTTTTTTTCAATTATCTTGAATCTATACGTAAATCTACTACACCTTCAAGTTATCTTTGTGTTTTCCTTCATCATCATCATTCATTATCATAAGTCAACAATTATAAATTGTGGACAATTATAATTTGATTATCAATTGTAGATTAAAAAAACCATAGTCTATTCTTTGCTATAACTATAATTAAAAGTTTATTTTACCTACCCCATCATGAGATTATAATGATAGTGTAAACTCTGTAAAACTATACTCGATATAATAATAATAGGTAGTTTACAGTGTAAACTATGTAAAACGTCACTCGTTATAACGATTCACTCTTTGAAACGGATAAATTTTCTGGCTCCAGATGGTTTACTTTGACGGTAATTTCTCTCGGTATAAGGAAAACTCTCAATAACGTCACACAATGCCCGGTCCCTTGAGTGTCGCTATAAGAGTTTACACTGTATCTGATTATCAGGTAAGGGCTTGTGCACAAATCACGTGAGATTTATTTGGCTACTTTTTGACCCCCTCCCTCCCCTTGGTGATATTTGGTGAGGTTCTTGGCTACCCCCTCCACCTCACAACCTCACGTGTATTTTTCTAATTAAACCTAATTTTAAGATTAATAGTATTGTACATTATATATAGCGGCCGGGGGTCAAGCGTGGTCAAGGCCACGCGCGCCAAAATTTCGTAAAATAGACTTGCCATTTTGAAGTATTTAATAAGTGAAGATTTATTTTTAATGAATCCGAGAAAAACTATCTACTCATGTGTTTGATTTTTTTTTTGTTCGTTGACTGTAGAAAAATACACATGAGGTCTCCTTATACCCCAACGTGATCTATTATGATTTTTTCGTGACCCCCCTCCCCCCTATCGAACCTCACGTGATTTGTGCACAAGCCCTAAGCATAATCATTTTGACAAGTAGCTCCTCGGTATCACAATACTCAATCGTACGTAAGTGTGGAATTACAATAAAAATAAATTTCCTTTTCCCGATTCCTAGAAACTGTTATAAGCCAACAAAGCAATTCCATTTGAATAGTTTATTTGACTTATGTATTGGCTTAAAAAACAGCAAATTAGGCAAATTCTTTATTTGTAATTTGTATACAGGACCTTAAAAAACACATGTCGTATCGGAAATGAGATCCGTAGGAGAACCAAAGTAACCGACACAACTCGCAGGATCACTAAACTTGGCAGTGGGCAGGGCAGACTCGTAGAACAGATGGCCGTTGGGGTAGTAAAGTTCTCAAGTGGCTACCGTCAACCGGAAGACCGAAGGACCGATCGTAGTGGTAATTCTTGGGGGAGGCCTTTGTCCAGCACTGGACATCTTTCGGCTGATATCACAATGATGATGATGAAGAAAAACAGAAAGCTAATTTAGATAAAGGTGAAGCGATGATTAACGTAAAGATGCTTGTAAAAGAGGTAAAAACTTTTTTGCGCTACGTTAACAATCCATAAAGTCCCCGCTGCTGGGGCATGGATCTCCTCCCAAGCTGGGGGAGGTCAGGCCATAATCCACACACGGGGGCCAAGTCTGGGTTGGTGGAGGCTGTGGGGCTAATTGGCGGATCCCACTGGGGTAGTAATGGGCAATAAACAAATTCATAGAATATTTAACATTTCCTTCACCGTTAAAGCAATCGGTAAGTATATGTACGTAAGTTTTTGAAAAACTCATTGGTACATTGGCCGTCCAGATTTGAACCCGGTACCTCTGGTTAGATGGACCGAGTCGTTACCGGTTGAGCCACCGACGCTTGTGTACAAACATCGTGAGGAAACCTGCACACGCCTGCGAAGAAACTTGAAGGTTGTGTGTGAAGTCGACCAACCCGCACTGGGCCCGCGTGGTCGACTAAGGCCTAATCGCCCTGATTCAGGGTAGGCTCGAGCCCCTCGGTGGGGACGTATATGAGCTGATATAATAATTTAACATTTAAATATATATTATACATAAATATGCATTCATAAGCTACGTAATAATTTTATGCACCAGCGCATGAGAAATAGATGAATAGACCAAAAGGAAGAAGGAAAATAACAACCATGTAATGTAAGAGTTGACGTGGAAGTGAAAAGACATGAAAAGTAAAGTATTTTTTTTAATATATAGCTTTTTTGGATTTTTTAATTTTAGCATTGACACGAGTGATGCATGCTCGCTTAAATGTTCGTGCGGATGATGGCGCATCGGGAGCCGGGTCGTTCCTTTCCCTCTAATATGGTTGAGGGGAGCGATAGCTGACTCTCGCGTTATACTCGTGACCGGGTGCTGTCCGTGTGAACTGGCCTACTCTTGTCAAAAGCATTAATGACATTCAATAAACTTAATGTATATTCTCGTGTCATATTGTTTTCTTGTTCTAATGAAATAATTTGTTTTATATCAATTATTTTATTTTGACTTTATTATATTAACTAATGGTTGTTTATTTTTTTATTTTTCACAAATGACATGTATAATTATGTAATTACTATTTTATGACTATCAGAAAGAGTGTATTTTGCACCTATTTGGAAAAAAACATCTTGAAATCTTGTTAAATAACAGCAACATCTTGATAAATACAAACCCAACCAGGCAAATCACACTGAGCTAAGACCGCTTCCCGGCTAGCGTAGTCAGTGAAGCATGAGACTCTTGCGCTACGACCAGGCTTGACAGGTGTTCCATTTTCAACCGAATTGTTCGGTATTTCAGCCCCGTATTCGGGGTTCGGTATTTAAGAAAGTCCATTCATAACATCATCACATCAGCTCATATATACGTTCCCACCGAGGGGCTCGAGCCTACCCTGAATTAGAGCGATCGGGCCTTAGTCGACCACGCGGGCCCAGTGCGGGTTGGTCAACTTCACACACAACCTTCGAGTTTCTTCGCCGGTGTGCAGGTTTCCTCACGATGTTTTCCTTCACCGTAAGAGCGTCGGATAAACGTACATATGAGATCGAAATTCGAAAACACATTGGTACATGGCAAGGCTCGAACCACGACCTCCCGGACAGGAGCCTTTGCCGTTGTGCCACCGACGCTCTAATTTATGATTCATAACATCATATTCAAAAATCACATATATATTATTTACTGTTGAAGCTGTAATTAGCAAAAATAAATATAAGTTTTAATGTCTACTAAGTGCTTCATTGTGTACAGAAGCCAGCACATCAATCTAGACACTCATAATGCAATTGCAATCCATATGCGTACGGCATAAGAACGGTGCAAAGTCCAAAGTGTCTATCTAGCTTGATGAGCTGGCCTCTGTACATCCTCAGTGTTACCTTTGTCAGGTAATTTTCGGTAACTTTCTCTTTTTGATCCTCTTTTTTCCTATACACAATTTGTAAGCTTGGCATCTGACCTAATGGTAAGTAACGATGATGCCGAAGATGGAAGCGGGCTTACCAAGATTCCCCACCGCAATAGGGAACTGGCTATGTTATCTTCAAACCGGAACACATCAATGCTTCGCGGCAAGACTTAGATAAGATGGTTGGTAGCTAGCCAGGCAGGTTTAGAAAAAAATCCACCAACCAATCCGAGTCATATAAAGTTAGACTAATCGAACCACGACCTCCTGAGGTGAAGCTAATAGACTTAACCATTGCGCCACGGAGGCGGTTAGAGGCTTGGGTCAAAATTAAAGGTGTAAATTGTACTAAAGAAAATCAGAGGGGACCGGACCCTTTGATAAAAAAATTATCGGTTTTTGTCTATGGAAGGAACCCTGGCTACGACCAATACGAAAAGTTTTTTTTTAATATTTATGTACGTAAAAAAAATAAGTGCCTCAAATTAGTTCTCAATAACCGAGCCATACCACAGCACTAGCGTACCCTGTCTCTTATCGTGTGGCACAATTAACCGTGCTATCCAAGGGATAGACGGCGGTTGCCTGGTGTTGCACTTAGCATCACCCGCAGTTACGTGTAGGGCATTTAGATTTACACCTACGGACGTGTGCAACACGACCTTCATACACATCTGGAATTAGATGTGCGGGTTTCCTCACGATGTTTTTCCTTTACCGCTAAAACAATCATACCACAGCACCATACAAAATACAACAGCATAAGTATAATATGTACGTAAGTTTCGAAAAACTCATTGGTTACATTGGCCGTCCGGATTTGAACCCGGGACCTCTGGTTTGGAAGACCGAGTTGTAACCGGTTGAGCCACCAACGCGTGCACCGTAGTGGCACAGTATATATATTAGTACGTAGTGGGTTCTTTGTCTTGAGCTTGTCTTGAGTATTTTATTTCGTTTTCTCGACTAGCTAGGCCGCGAAATTTTCAATCCACCCTCGTTGATATACTTTCCTATTTTTTCACATCCTGTATCAATAAAATTTTGTATGTCTATGTATTTACTATTGCAAAAACATCCATTCAAACAATGTAATATGATGCATCAGTTTGATTGCGACAATACATATTTGTGGCGCCTATGTAAAAATGCACTTATTAAGTAAATATTCGTACTTATATTTTTTAGTTTATGTGTCTTTAATTTGTGCATTCCGGTCAGGTTGATGACCCTGGAATAACTATGTTGAGTAGGTATGTAATGATTAAATAGTACATAACTGCCGCGGGTGAGGCCTTTAATAACACGAATCCAGCAATTGCTGGTCCTGCTGAGACCTGTATAGTTTTTTACTCAAACGAAGCAAGGATATTAAAACAATAAATCATTACCTACTAATATTATAAATGTGAAAATGTGCCTAAATAAACTCCGTACGGGTCGCTACCTCCTGTCCGGGACGTCGTGGTTCGAATCCTGCCACGTACCAATGTGTTTTCGAATTTCGATTTCATATGTACGTTTATCCGACGCTCTTACGGTGAAGGAAAACATCGTGAGTAAACCAGCACACGCCTGCGAATCAACTGCAGGTCGACCAACCCGCACTGGGCCCGCGTGGTCGACTAAGGCCCTATCGCCCTAATTCAGGGCAGGCTCGAGCCCTCGGTTGGAACATATATGAGCTGATATGATGATGATGATGAAAATGTGTTTGTTTGTTAATTCCTTTGTTACCTTTTCACGCTTCATCTTGATGAAATTTGGCATGCAGGTAGCCTGTGTCACTGGGAAGGACATAGGCTACTTTTTATCCCGTGAAAATAGCATAGTCTGATGCAGTTCTTGAGGGAACTGAAAAAAATAACTCTTTTTTGGTTAATTTCTTTAACATCGCAACAGAATAATAAATTGTTGTGATTTTCTGCATAGTTATGGTTTAGGGGGTGGGAAATGGCATAATTTACTAATTAGCATATACTGATATAGTTCCCGAATTTAAGGATCTGTTTTGAATTTCCACGCTCGCAAACGACAGCGTCGCAACGGAGCAACGGATTGAAATGTTTTTTGTACAGAATTGGTTGAGGACACGGATAAGATAAGTTTATCTGAAAAGTGGCCACATTTAGTAGTTTTGCAAAACATAACTTGTTGCTATTATTTACAGTTATAAAATAGTAATTAAACAATAGTTGTTGTCTCCCTATATGCGCAAAATACTTAATGATTTCGAAAAAGGTTCATAAGAATTAGTAAATTATTTATTTCTATTGGCGGCGCTAGCGTGCTCATCGAACCGCTTTAATACATATCTATATAACACTTAGGTAATTTAGACTGGATGCGGGCAGCGCAGGACCGGTCGTTGTGGAAATCCTTGGGGGAGGCCTTTGTCTCTGTGGACGACTTTCGGCTGATATGATGATGAATTTTGTATGATGGTTTATTTAAGTATCTAGGTAAGCTGAATCAAATTACAAAATAATTTAAATCTCGTTAAAATACAAAATAAAATGCCTCTAGTTTAATTTAAATTAATAAATAATAAACTTTTAGGTAGATCTCAGAACAAAGGTGGAAAAAGTCACAGTGAAACCTGCAATCCAGCAAATTCCGCAAATCCCCGATCTTCCCTGTTCCATCTTTCCTGTCCTTCCCTGTGCGTCGGGCCCGCGGCACGTGTAACACGAGGTGTGTAACCTAGAAGTCGGGCGGGGGGATGGCGTCCCAACTCCCAACCCAACGATAAGGGCGGAAACGGGTGAAAACTCAATTCCCTTCCCATGGTCACGGGCAGCGGGATGAAGGTCGCGGCCCGGGCCAAGTACGCACCGCGCACCCCGCTTGTTCACTCCGGCAGCAGGCCCCATCCGCCCGACCCTACGTACATTCGAATTTGAATTTCGAACGCAAGAGTACGAAATTCGAACAAAATTCGTATGTTATTGCTGTTCTTTATGAGCGGATATTTGTATTCTCTTTTTTTTTGTTTCAATGTTTGTTCTTTAATAAATGCCGTATTTTTTATGCTGCAAGAAAGAATGTTTTTATGTTGCAGTAAAACGTGATAATAAGCATTTCTCGAATGTTTGTGGTTATACATATTGTATACGTTTTTTTGGAAAGATGTTATAATGCTATAATGATGTTGATGTACAGTTTTAACACCTTTTATATCATTTGATTCATTTCTACATTGTGTTGGGGACTCGTGGTAAGCCCGCTTCCATCTTCGACATCATCGTCACTTGCTATCAGGTGAGATGATGCCAAGGGCTTACCAATTATGAATAAAAAAAAGTGCAAAACTCAGGTAAGAATCTTTCACAATAGGTTTAGATTTGCTTTGTTGCAGCAGACCACACTGCACGATGTGATTCTTCGTTAAATCCACCTTTGACGAAATTGAACAGAGAGAAATAACAGAATATGACTTTATTACTCTTTTGTTGACTTATCTTTGTAAGTAATAACAGGTAAGAAACCGGCCCAGCACGACCCGGGGTCGCACAAACATGGTTCCGCACCAAAACTTTAACTACCAACAGAACAAGGCCTCTCAGTCAGTTCGTACTTTGATCTAGATCATCATATCAGCTCATATACGTCCCCACCGAGGGGCTCGAGTCTACCCTGAATTAGGGCGATAATTTGGTCTAGATAAATAGAGTTTATTCTAGACTTTAGAAATTTAATGTTTCCTGTGGGAACGGAAGGACCAGATTTTCTCATAAATTTTCCTGTAATCTATGCATTCAACCTTATTATACTGTGATTGTAACAAGACTTTAGGCCCAGAAGTTTCGGAGATATGGGGTGGGGAATGGTTAATTTTCACCTATTTTCTTAAATAACTTCAAAACTATTTATCTT
Source organism: Coleophora flavipennella (assembly GCA_947284805.1). Taxonomy (NCBI): domain Eukaryota; kingdom Metazoa; phylum Arthropoda; class Insecta; order Lepidoptera; family Coleophoridae; genus Coleophora; species Coleophora flavipennella. The sequence continues at coordinate 7,654,471 of OX369279.1, forward strand.
AAAATTATAAAAAAAAGTACTTGAGATTCTCATAGCCTTCTATATCACACAAAACTTTTTTTTTAAATTCCTTATTTACTCCCCAATAGTGTTCCCCATGTTTAAAACTCATTTAGTTACGTTACACGTCCGTCTTTGGGTCACCGATTTACATATGTTTACCAAATTGCAACTAAATCGGTCCAAAAGTTTCCGATCAATTGGCTGTGACAGATACGGACAGACAGACACACGAGTGATCCTATAATGGTTCCGTTTTTACCTTTTGAGGTGCGGAACCCTAAAAATTACTGACTACGGCGACACTTTTTTGAGTCAGCGGATTGTCACTTATTTATAATTATAATATTAAACAAAAAAAAACCGACTTCAAACGCACTAGTCGCCACTACGATTTTCGAAGGTACCCCTCGATTTCTCTTGGATGCCATCATCAGATCCTGGTTTCCTTATCATGGTACCACCCTTGGGATATCTCCTACCAGTGGTCGCCATGACCGAAATCGGTCGGATAGATCATCATTCATCATTCATCTCCTTTCCATTAAAAAAGAATTATTAAAATCGGTTCTTAAACGACAAAGTTATCCGCGAGTGTGTTCGCTTTAATTTTTTGAAGTCGGTTAAAAAATACAATTTAAACTCTGTATAACGTCACTCGATATAAAGATTCACTCTTTGAAGCGTCAAAATTTTCTAGCTCCAGTTGGTTTATTTTGACGCTAATTTGTCTCTGTATAACGAAAACTCTCAATAACGTCACAAAATGCCCGGTTATTGAGTGTCGCTATATAGAATTTACACTGTACCTAGTCGACTGAGCGTTGTTGCTCGGGGTCTCCTGGGCATGTACTTCGGGTGCACTGCGGCTAATACCCCGAACGAACTTGAAGTACAATTTTTATTTTTGAATCTATTGTAGTTGTCTTCATTTTGTAATTTATTAAAGGAAAAAATAAATAATTGTAAATCTTTACCGCTTTTTTTTGTTCCCCTTTTCGGAGGGTAGGAGGATTAAAAAATGCCTTTACGCATACCAGACATCCGCGTACGATCTGGTTATGTGGGGCTAATACCCACTAAAAAACCTCCTTGGATTACCGCCTCCGTAGCGTAATGTTAAGTCCATTAGCTTCACTCAAGAGGTCGCGGGTTCGATTCCCGGAGGATTCTAACTTTGTTAGACTCGATTTGGTTGGCGGAAGGGCATTCACCCGTCAATGTTAACAGCTTTGATGTGTTCCGGCTTGAAGATAAGATAGCCAGTTCCCCATTGCAGTAGGGAATCTTGGTAAGCCCGCTTCCACCTTCAACATCAACGTCACTTACCACCAGGCGAGATGATACCAAGGGCTTACCAATTATTTAGCTTAAAAAAAAATAGAATCAGAGGACATAATATTTGATTAATTATAGCCAATTAACAATGCTTGAAGTGCATAATTGACAAAACTAAACACGTTTAAACAACCGACTTCAATTATGCTATATTCCTGTTTTTATTAATCGCTAAAAAATATCAAACTGATTTCAATAAAATTTATTATATGGGACCACTCTGAAGGCATAAAATATCAAAATTTCAAGTCAATCACACCATTGGCTGCGCCATTGGTTTAGCCACTAGGGAAAGCGTGACGGACGGACGGAATAACGGAATTTTTTCGTAAACATGTTATTTTGTTACACAGAACATATTATTTTGGGTAAAATCCGAAAAGTTAAAATTTTACCTCATATGAAAAAAATAAAAAATCCATTCTATTGCAGGAATATCTAACATAATCATATCAATGATTGCTGTTGAAGAGAAACATCTGTGTATTGTAACTTAAGAAGATACACCTCAATTTTTTTAAATCAGTTCCCAACCCATTGTGATTCCCAGTTACTATCCCATACAAATTCGTGGGAACATTTGCAAGGTGTAATGTACAATGTACCCCAAGCAAAAAGTACGCAAGTGTTACAATTATGATGTGTTTACTTGAGTTTTGAGTTTTACACTATGTTTAAATGAATTTTAAAGGTTTTCGGAATTATCGGCAACTGACTGACCCTTCAACGCCCAGCCCAAACCCTTAAACCTAGAAAGCTGAAATTTTGCACAGATGTTCCCTTTATAATGTAGATAAGGTATAAAGCTGGATTTCTCGGAATTCCCTGGGTATATGGAATAAAGTGATAGGGAGTTAAGGCCGCGGGAAGCCGCTGGATACGGGCAGCGCAGGACCGGTTGTTGTGGAAATCTTTGGGGGGAGGCCTTTGTCCAGCAGTGGACGTCTTTCGGCTGATGATGATGAAGGAATAAAGCGCGAACACAGTAAGACAATAATTTATTTAAGAAATATTATTGTTTCTGTTAGAAGGAAAAACATAATAAGGTCGGGGAAGTTTCTTCGTTTTTTGTACGCAGATTCAAACAGGGCAACCAGAGCGAGCTACATCTTGAACGTTAAAATTTGCAGACTGGAAACGCTTGAACCAAGTTTGTGCTGGTGAGTACTGACTGAATACTGCTTATAGTCCACAAACAGCACAAATTTTACTCGCGGCCTGTTTTGCATTTTTACCTTTTTTTTAAGGTTCCGTAACTTGAAAGGAACCACTATAGGATCACTCGTGTGTCTGTCCGTCCGTCTGTCACAGCCAATTTGCTCGGGAACTACTTAGGCGATTAAGTTGAAATTTGGTACACATACGTAAGTTGGTGATCCAAAGACAGACGTGTAACGTAAATAAATGAATAAACATGGGGGCCACTTTTGGGGGGTAATTTAGAACATGTTAAAAAAGTTTTTATAATTATATTGTGTGACATATCAAATGAAACGGTGTGTTGTGAGAATTTCAAAATATATTTATATTATTTTAAGATAAATAGTTTTGAAATTATTTAAGAAAGTAGGAGTAAATTGACCGTCCCCCCCACCCCCTTATCTCCGAAACTACCTAGAATCTTAGAAAAATCACAGTACATGCCTTGATTACAGGAAAATCTATAAAAAGTCTAAAGTCCTTCCGTTCCCACAGGAAAAATAAAATTTCTAAGGTCTTGTTCTGTTGGAAGTCAAAGTTTTGGTGCGGAACCCTGTTTGTGTGACCCCAAGTGACACTTGGTCGGTTTTTAACATGTAGCGGTTTTTACATGGCGGGATATTGATATTATCATACAAAATGGTCACCTTTTTAATTTAATTATAACCAGCCAGGTACAAATAATACAAGCAAAGAGACGTGATTACAAATTTATACTTACTAAAATGCTAAGAAACTTTTGCCCCGCGACCTTAATATCTTAATTCAAATAAAATAAGAGCTAAATAAGATAACCTGAGCTTAGGCATTATTAAATTATTAATTATAACTGTTACCACAGATAAGTAAATTTAGCAAAAACAATCAGTAAAGTACCTAAAAATTTGCAAGTTAGATAAACGACAGTGTTACCAACCTCGCGTCAAGTTGTGACCAACACTTAATTAATGGTGTGATTTGAATTAATTTGCTCGTTATAATAGATGTGCATTATTGTCAGCATGTTGTAGCACGGCTTAGGTATGGTAGTAGTTAGGGCGTAGGCTTCGAAATAAATGCGTGCTACGGGTAATCGGAATATCTTCTTATCAACTCATATACGTCCACACCAAGGGGCTCGAGCCTACCCTGAGTTAGAGCGAAGCGGAATCGGAATTTAATAAAGATGAAATAAAGACCTAAAAAAGAACATAAAGGAAAAACGTTGATACCTAAAAAAAACGACTTCAAACAGGAAACTATGATTCCCATCGATTTCTCTGGGATGCCATCATCAGATCCTGGTTTCCTTATCGTGGTACCATTCTTGGGGTATCTCCTTTCCAATAAAAAAAGAATCATCAAAATCGGTTCATAAACGACGAAGTTATCCGCGAACACACATATAAAAATATATACACGGTCGAATTGAGAACCCTCCTCCTTTTTTTGAAGTCACAGAAAATAAATCACAGAAATATAAATTAATCTCACCCGAGATGGGTCTTAATATGGAAAAACAGGTTTAAATAGAAGTTATACTAGATTATGATGAAAGAAACAAAATGGTGAAAGAAAGATATTGAATGATTTTTTAAAAAGTAATGTCAGCGCTTGCGTTAAAAAGAAAAAATAGATGGAATAAAAAGAAGGTCGGATGAAAGAAGATTATATAACTGCGCACCGTACTTTGGCACCGCGCTACAATGTTTTTTGCAAATACCCTACATTAATGCGCTTCATATAATGTTTTTTTACACGACTACCCACAAAAAAGAATTGTATTGTTTTCAGCTCTAATGTACGTATGTATGTTTCTTTAATCCACGATATATTTTAAACCGTTTGATGGATTTTAGAAAAGGAGGTGTCTTTAGATTCTTCTTGATCCCGTGAGTGATCCGTTTAACCCGACTTCCCAAAAAGACGGGTTATGTTTTTATGCAGTCGTTTTTATATTAAATTTTTAACTTAAAGTAATTGCTAGAATTAAGCGTTGGTGGCTCAACCGGTAACGACTCGGTACCCTTAACCAGAGGTGCCGGGTTCAAATCCGGACGGCCAATGTACCTGTCACTGTTTTTAGGGACTTTTTAGTTTTTAGCAACTTCTTACGAACGTACATGATGTTTTCATATACGAATCGCCTAGCAACAGTCAAAATATTGATTTCTTTAAACTTATTCTGTAGGTAATTTAATAATCCCTAAACCTCGTCGCATCCTACATCTTAGGTAGACGACTCTTATTTTTATAGTCACCTTAAAGATTGAAATTTAAAAGTACAGAATATGGACACACAAAGTTAACAAATCATTATCATCATCTTATCTAAGTCTTGCCGCCAAACATCAATGTTTACAGCAAAGATGTGTTCCAGGTTGAAGATAAGATAGCCAGTTCTCTATTGCGTTGGGGAATCTTGGTGAGCCCGCTTCCATCTTTGGCATCATCGTTATTATCATCAGGAGAGATGATGCCAAGGGCTTACCAATTGTGAAAAAAAAATATGGCAGCACTTGCTTTTGATCGCGCGCGGCTTCGCCCGAGTGGACATCGTTTTTATGACTATCTTTGGTTTGAGTGATGCGCGAGCCGCATGAGTTTTCTCCAGATCCCTCAGGAACTATGTCGGGCTATTCTGATTAGCAGTTTATGGCACTTCCCACCCCCGGAACCATTTCTATACAAAAAATCACTACAAGCCGTTGCTCGAGCTCGACGTGCGCGAACGTGAAAATGATTTTTCCCAGATCCCTTGGGAACTATGTCAGGATATGCTTATTAGTAAATTATGTCATTTCGCACCTCCTCAATCATCTCTGTGCCAAAAATCACAACAATCCATTGTTCTGTTGCGGTGTTAAATAAATTAACCAAAACAAAGAGTATTTTTCTAGTTCCCCCTAGAACATCGGCCTATACTATTTTCACGGGATAAAAAATAGCCTACGTCCTTTTCAATGATACACGCTACCTGCATGCCAAATTTCATCAAGATTGGTAGATGTGTTAAAGCGTAAAAAGGTAACAAACAAAAACATTTTCACATTCATAATATTACTAGCTGACCCGGCAAATGTTGTTTTACCATAATGAAATATACTTTACGACCTATTCCCATATTTACCGAATACACATAAAAAAATTCATGGAAATCGGTCTACCCGTACGAACACAAACACCGTGACACGAGTTTTTTTTTATCCTTACTAATATTATAATTGTGAAAATGTGTTTGTTTGTTTGTTATCTTTTTCACGCTTCAATGCCTTGACCAATCTTAATGAAATTTGGCATTCTGATAGCATGTGTCACGAGGAAGGACATAGGCTACTTTTTATCCCGTAAAAATAGCATAGCCCGATGCAGTTCCTGAGAAAACTGAAAATATACTCTTTTTTTGGTTAATTTCTTTAACATCGCAGCGGAACAATGGATTGTGTGATTTTCTGCACAGAGTTGGTGGAGGAGGTGGTAAATGACATGATTTACTTATAAGAATAAGCATATCCTGACATAGTTCCCGAGGGATCTGAAGAAAATTTATGGCCACGCTCCCACAGTCATAATAACGATGACCACGCGGGCGAAGCTCCTTGAAATTGAAGCGAAATTCCTTGTTCATAAAACACAGTACTGCTTCAAGATTTATAAATTAATTTGTGCCAGTGGTTTATTAATAAGCCGCTAATTTAATAATCCCATAACTCTTCATTACTTCGTCGTCGCATCCCACGTAGGTAGAAGACTTATATTTATAGCCCTTAAGGCTTTATTATCACTCAACTCAGGTTGATACGTGTTTAAATAATATCTAACTTAAGTCTATTCATTTTAAGTTCAAATCAATACGGGCTTCAACGCGGCTGTTACGTTGAAACCTAACGCCCAATTCTAGATTTTAACATGTGTTTATTACTTTTCATTATTTTCAAATAGGTTTAAAAAATTGGTTCAATTAAAATTAAAGGTCTTAAAGTCACCGATTTTTGTGTGTCGGTTTCATTCAACATGACCTATTTGTTAATTAATGCGAAATACAGGGTCTACAGTATATTTTTTTACATCAAAAGTGATAATATTTTTTAAATTGTAAGCAATTAAATCGATTTTTTTATAATTTAAGTATATAATATATTTTTTACATAGTGATAGCTTTACACAGTCTTTCAATAATTTGAATTGAATATTGTCATTTGACCAATCGGCCTCAAGATTTTAATTTACAAGCACAGTATAAGGACAGGACTAAAGCTTACAAATTATGGTAGCATAATATTGTAGCGGATACGTCTATTTCGATCATCATAAATGTCACACATGTCAAAATAATAGATATAACAAGTCGTATAAATAATCATTGTCGGCAACCCTAGATACTTATTTTTTTTTGACGGATGGTTTTGATAGCGTCACCCTATTCTTAAAAGTTGGCTATGGCAGTTTGCATTTCATTAAAAAAAAATTGTTGACCGAAACGATAGAAAAAACTTTAAAAGAGGAAGCTAATATTTTTGACAGTATTTTTGTTATGCGCAGAAGTATTATTTTCTTTGATGCATTCGTCGATTTTGTTAAACTATAAAAACTGGCTATATGCGAGTCGGACTCTCGCACCGAGGGTTCCGTACTACCACAAGTACTCTTATACTTCCTCAAAGAGAAGGTAAAGTTCGTTTGCTCAAACACTCCGTCAAAGGGGCTAGTCCGACTCACACTTCGCCGGTTTTTATTCAGTTCGGGATTCTTAGCGCTAGTACGACTATACTTAGCTGCTTTTTATTATTTGTTGTTTTACTTCAGGGTTTGTAATATAATCACATCAAGTTGGACGCTCGTTTTTACGATAGGTAGGCCAAAAAATAATTTTAAAACACGCGTTTCTTTATAGGGGTTTCTTTATACAGGGTAACAACATTGGTGTAGGTCCCGTTAACTGGGGGTTCTACTCGTCATACTAAACAATTTTCCCCAAGGAACCCATAGTCAATTCTCAAAAAAAAATTGGACTATACTTAAATGCACAAAATCGCTCGATCAGCTGATCGATTTGTATGAGGAGTAACAAAAAAAAATTTACGTTTTCAGCAAAGTCGTAGAACAAAAGTTGTTCAGTATGATGAGTTGAAGTCCCAGTTAACGGGACCTATTTACACCAATTTTGTTGCACCCTGTAGATAAAATTTACTATTAGTTATTACAGCACATAATCTTTGAAAATGTAAAACCTATCACGCTTCCAAAGATTAAAGGTCTTTATTAGAATATGGTCTCGTTACATTTGGTTAGAGAACCCTAAAAACTCAAGAATGAATGTGAAATTAATTGAAGGGTTACTGTCAAAAGGGTTACGATTGTTAGGGCGAGTGTGATCTAATTTTGTTACGGTTTTTTCTAAAAATAACACCATATGGAAGGGGTAAGTAGGAAGATGTAGGGAGAAGGCAGGAAATGTAATCTTAATACGGTATCTTAACGCAATGTATCGGTGAAAAGTCTTGTGAACTTTAGTGATATAAATAATGTATCGAATTTTATTGTATCCAAAAAAAGAACCCGCCCTTCAGATCAGCCCATTCAAAAATTTGTTTCAAAATGATTCCATCGCTCGCTACTGGCCGGTCGGCACCGGCAAGATGGTTCTATTCAGGTGTCATCGTGGTAAGGGCGGTGCTTTACGAAGCTATAGATATATAGAAGTACATCATCATCATCATCATCATAATCATCATCATGGGAACCGAAAGACGTCCACTGCTGGACAAAGACCTCCCAAGGATTTCCACGATGACCGATCCTGCGCTGCTCGCATTCAGCGGCTTCCCGCGACTTTCACATTTGTTCTACGAGCTATATGCCCTGCCCCAGTGGGCAGGGCATATAGCTCGCACTTAAGTTTAGCTATTCTGTGAGCTATGTCGGTTACCTTGATTCACCTGCGGATCTCCTCATTTCTGATTCGATCGCGTTGGGAAACTCCAAGCATAGCTCGCTCCATCACCCTTTGGACACAGTATATATATTCTTTGGATGACCTTGAGCCTTCATATGAGGCCCATAGTAAGCGACCAGTTACGTAATGTCATCACTGGCAACACACACTGGTCAAAGACCTTAATCTTGACACTGCGGTATTTGCGACGTTAAGATATTGCGAAGCTTCCTGAACGCTGCCCAGCCGAGTAGGATTCGTCTATTGATCTCTTTCTTGATGTTGGACCTATCTACCTACCTGTACTGTTTGTCCCAGGTATACAATTTCTTCAATATCTTCGAGTATAAAGTCTTCAAACTTCAAGAGGGGTGGGTGCGACACGGACATAAAAAAATGTATTCGTCTTGTCCATGTTCATTTTAAGACCCACTTGTTAAGATACTCTACTGAGGCCATCGGGCATTGTACTTAGGTCTTAGTTAGGTTAGTCTCAGCCATAACCACGATATCATCAGCGAATCGGAGGTGGGTTATGTACTCGCCGTTGATATTGATGCCGAGTACACCCCAGTCCAGAAGCTTGAAAGCATCTTCCAGGGCGGCGGTGAACAGTTTCGGAGATATAACGTCTCCCTGTCTCATCCCTCGCTGCAGCCGGATAGGTTTCGAATTCTAGTCCTGGAGGCGAACTGATATGGAGGCGTTATCATACAAACACTTCAACATTTTATGTATCGATATTCAATGCGGCACCCTTGGAGAGGCTGAAGCACAGCCCAGGTTTCCACCGAATCAAAGGCTTTCTCATAGTCCACAAACGCCAAGCGTAGTGGCTGATTGTACTCTTCAGTCTTCTGTATTATCTGTCGTAGCGTATGTATGTGGTCTATGTTACTAAAACAAGCTGGCTTGTTCAGGAGGCTGGAAGTCGTTAAACCTGCGTGCAAAACGATAATGACCATCGAAAACAGCTTTTTAATATGGCTCAGAAGTGAGATTGATCTGTAGTTCTTCAACAGGGTGTTATAGGTCTTTTTGAAGAAGAGCACCACCATGTATAAAAAATAATCGTTGAATCCAAGGCCTCTTTGTTAAAAAGAATTGATAATTTTTCTAAAAAAAGATGTACCGCTCTGTAAGTGTAGGTATAAAATTCATTTAACAGTTTATTACCTGTTGCAATAATATTATCAAACATTAAGCTAAGTGCAAATTCTTCTTTTATTTATATTTAAAAGCAAAACAGTCCAAATAGTCATATTATTTGTATTGTAATACGCGTTCTTTTCAACCAAATGTCTACCATTAGCTGATGTGATACATTTGAGTCACAGCAGTTACTAATAAAAATCTAAAGTAAATGTGCACAATCACAATCACAACTGCGATCGCAATGTGTTCTGAATTAATGGTAAGGGGCAAATGCACAAGAAGAAAGAGTAAATCCATCGTCTGGGTGCTGTGCACTGTCTATTATTTTGGACAAATTGTACTTTTCTGGGCGTTTTGCCAAAAAACTGAAGATGTGTTTTTGCTGCAACTTTTTTTTCCAGGTACTGTTTTAGAAAGAGTTTCGATATGTTTGTTTATGCATACGAGGGTTCTTTAAGTATTACCTACCTCACTAGATTTTTGAATACAGTGGTCCGGATCCCCATACAAGACACGTTCTAAAGGATTTTTGAGGATGCATGAGATTTGGTGTGTTATTAATGACACATAGTCCGTGAAAATTTCAGCCGGCTACCTATTACGATATTTACGGTTTAAATGATAAATGCCTTCTAAAAGTCGGACAGACAGACGGACGGACAGCGTATGCTTAGTAATAGGGTCCCGTTTTACCTGGTAGGTACAGAACCCCAAAGCGATGTGTTTAATAAAAAGGTAAGTACTAATCTTAAAGTAAAACAACAAATAAAAACAACGGATAAAAATTAGGTAAGGTACTTAAACTTGTGTGCAGAGGTTTGGTAGTACCGAACTCTCAGTGCGCCAATTCCGACTCGCACTTGGCTGTTTTTGATGTGTAACATCTTTCTTTCCTCTCGCTTTCCTGTAACCTGTGGGAGTTATTACGTGAAAAGGGACGGAAGTCTGTAAATGCTTTTTTTCAGTCTCGAAGGCTAAGGAAACGTGGCGATACCACCTAATGCAAGGCCGGAAAGGTTTTTTACTTTAGGTTACACATCGGCGTATCGTATTATTTGGTACTTTCTGGGTAAAAAGGTACCTAAGAAAATAATACGATACGCATATACGATGTGTAACATCCGACAAAAGTAAAAAACCTAAAGTAAAAAAACCTTACGGCCTCGCATTATATAAAATAGGAGTCAGGAGCTATCACTAGTTTAATTTATCAGTACCCGGTTCTAGCAGAATATCAGCTAGCTATAAGCACCTGCAGCAACATGCTGAGTCAGGATCGCTTCCTAAACACAGCACAGTGCTACAGACTATCTTATTATTAGCCTCAGATTACAGAACAAAAATATTAGCATTTTCTAGTTATATTTCTAGTATGTTTTAAAATTAAGTACGTTTTTTTCTCTAATTATTGTGGTAAGTTTCTGGGAATAAACTTTTTTCTTTTCTATTTTATTTACGTAGTCTTTGTGAAGGGCAATCTTTTTATGTGCATGCAGCAGACCTATAAAAATAATGCGTAGAAGCAAGCAATTCATCAGGTCAGCTATGGCATTCTGCTTCGCGCCATAAACCGCTGAGGAATGTCGACTGGCGAGCTATCGAATATCGACAGCTGCGGTGCCGCTGCCGTGCGAGCGAGCGACACACCCTCCCCCTCCGGAGGCTTGAGGCCAAGTGACCATAATAATAACCAACCTATACAATACTAGCAACTAGCAAGTGACTGACGCGAACGAACGAACGAACTCAGCTCGCCTACCTATCTACATATACACCACACAAGGTACCTCGTCGTCGCCTCCACAATTTTCCCTCCCAGAAATGCGCCTTCACACAACCACACGTACAAACAAACGCACACAGACAGACACTAGTCGCATTTGTCTGTGTATTCACAGCGTGTACCTATAGCTGCGCCGGTTTCCTGCATCAAGCGCGGTATCCTGAAAACTAGTAATATCAGTGTTTTCAACATCGAAAGATGTAAAATATTCTGAAGATAACTAAGAAGCATGTATTAGACAATGTGTGGGCACTTTTCGGTGCGTATTTTCAGAGAATTTAGTCAATGGAATCGAATTAGCTTGCGGAGGGGAGCGGGGCCTGGGGGGGAGGCGCCGCCGGCCGGGCGCGGCGGGCGGCGACCGGATCGCTACGCGGCCGCGGCGGCGGCTGGCCCGCGGCGGCGGCCCGCGCGCGCGACTCGACACAGTCGTGTCCACGGCGCCACAACGTACGCACGCGCGGCATTCCTTCGAACAGCCGGTTCGCAAATAATGCAGTGTTTGACAAACTCAATCGGAGGTCTTGGAAGAAGTACCGTATTTAATTCACACTGTACTATCAACCGCATATTCTCAGTGAGTGTTACGCAGTGTGTAAGAAAAAAACTTTGTCGAAGATTCTGAAGTATTTGGTGTAAAATTGTGTAATTCGCCGGCTGAGGCCGGGTAGCGATTTGCACAAACTTTCAGGTGAGTGTTTTACGTTTTATAACCTTGTTGTTGGCCTGTTGGGTCTCCTAAGTTTGGTTAATAGGATTATCTACGAGTGTTAATATTTTTTTGCGTTTTCGTACACGGCGGGTACTTACTTTGCAGGTGAATGCCGGTCGAGTACCAAGATTGGCGGGGCGTTGCCGGCTACAATCTCTGGTGCAATAATATTCCGCGAAACCGGCTGCGCCTAAATTCCTAAAACTTTATTACTTATTAATTACGTACTGTTTAAAATAAGTAGGTATGTACGCCAATAAAATTTACTTTAGTGACTGGCACCTTAAAATAAAAATAAATAGCAATTAGAAATTTGTGGGTAGTTTTTGAAAAAAAAAAACAATTAGGTATGAAACTTTTTAAGTAGGGAGGTAGGGTAACCTACCTAGCCTTTTTATTTTTTTATTATTAAAAATTATTTTTTTTAAGTCACTCAGATGATAAAATTCCTTTCTTCCCAATTTGTTTGTTGTTTTTCTCAGTTGTGCAATATGTAGGTAACGTCAGTTGTGCAATTGTATATTTTTTTAATACTTGCAATTTTTATGATTTCTAAAGTTCGTTAAAAAAGAGCGTGTTAAAAATTGAAGATTATTTATGACATTAGGTATTGAATTTAGTTATTTCTTCATTATATTTAATTTCCTTTTTATAGTAAGTGCCTACTTATTAAATCGAAATAGGTATCTTCAAATACTTTTTATATTTTCATGTCTCATGCATTATTATCATGATAAATTGGACCATGCCAGTTCTGATGCAATTTCATCTTGAAAAAAAAGTAGGTGTATGATGGTAGGTAGGTTGATGATGAATATGATGATGATTAAAATGAAGATTTTCTAGTGCACTTAGCAGGGCTGCCATATACTAAAACTTTTTCTGACCTCCAGTGACAGTGTATATATATTGTATATCTGACCTCCAATAAAAATTTGGTTAGAATTAGATTTTTGATGATGATGATAGTATAGTTTTAGGAATCTAGTATACGTACGTAGGTGCCTACCAACGTTTTTTGGCTGCATAATGGTACATAATATATAAGGTTTCAATGTAACCTAGTTGCGATAAATTTTCGAGCAGAGTGGATGGATACCTAGCAAGTATATGTAACGGTATCTCATCCATCTGTGACCTAGCTAGGTAGTAGTAGGTAGGTAAGTAATTAATTATTGTAGTATTTAAGTACAGTGCTTCAAGTACATAATAAAATTGCAAACCCATTTTTTTTTCTAAATGCTAAATCCCAAGAAACAGCTCTCTTAATTTCGCCCTAAACCAACAGATCTTTTTTCAGTTGTCAGATTTTAAATTAAAAACCAAAGAATTTCTATGTATGTCATTGTCATTCTAAACTAAGTCTATTTTTGTTGCTCATTCAAACTAATTTTGTTGTTTTTTGTCGCTTAAAGCAGGTAAATAAATAAGAAATTAATGTTTAAATTTGTATACTGTAATTCAAAACGTTGTATAATTATTAAGTGTAAGTAGGTAGGTAATATCTAAGCAAACTCAATATTGTCGTGAAGTTTGCACTTCGTTTGTTTAAAATAAAAGTGTCATTCACTCATTCGTCATCATCGTCAGTGTCGAGGCAAAACAGCGTAAGTGAAATTAGTCGATTCGCAGCAAGACAAATAGCGGGAAAACTTGTGCATAACAGCGGCTATTGGTAAACAATGATTTCGCGCCATTTTACTTGTAAAAAAAAACAGTTTTTGCGGTAATGAGTATCTACCTGGCGAGGGGCACTGGGATTCTCGGAATTGTAAGGATCCTTTCGGTACAGACAGGTAAATTGCGTCTAAAAAAAGTCCGGAGCAACGTCTAATGGCAGACCACAGTTGCTAGCCAGATAGGTAAATGTGGGAATTGTGGGATCTAGGATCCAAGGCCAATTCTGCGAGGACTCTTTAAAACTGTACGACTTCATATCTAGACTTCATTCTGGTTTTACACTTCATAGTGGACGCTTCACAGATAAACATATAATAATATGATTTTTAGGGACTGCTTGTTTGTAAATACGGGGTTAAGATCACCATTAGTGTCAAATAAATATTTTACTTCTTTTTTGCTAATTGACTGATTGTTTTGTGTATTCCAACGTTCAAAATCTAAGACGTTTTGATAGTGATCTGTTTTTAGTTTCTGTATTTTTTGCATGTAGACGCAACGAATACGCGCATCGCTACTTTACGAACCCTTACCTGTAAATGTAATAATTTATTTTTACACAAATATCATGAACTTTTTTTTACATTGTGTAATACATGTATATGAATGTGTAACTTAATTCAATAAAATGCGTAATTGAGATTGGTGATTTAATTAAAATTTTGTATTTTAACTTAGTGTAATAATTTGATTTATATTATTTTAGTGTAGACATATTAAAAATATATTGAACACTTGTAATTGATTTCAGAATTTAAAAGTTGAAATCTCTTTTGTTGCAGACGGTGTGCGTTGATCTCATCGCGCGCATCGTCCCTGTGATAAGGGGCCCTGTGATATCGACGAGTTCGTCTTAGCTTTAAAACTAGTTAGTGTTAGTAATCATTTAACAAAATGTCTCCGCCATTGGACGCCCAGATATTTCAATTCAACATATTGGAGAATTTGGATGAAGAGTCTATGGAGTTAACTCAGACATCTGAATTCTGGACGCAAATGCATTATGACGCAGAGCGGCTGGACTTTGTGCTGCCGGCCGATGATCAAGATCTTCAAGACATTGACGTAGACTGGAGGATCATGGACACCCCGGATGAACCGCCTGAAAGTAAAGAGAACATTGTGCACCACGATTGTATGTGGGCTGGTTCCTGTATTGATTCTGTACATCCATCGAATACCTTTGTGCCCACTGACTTGATAGAGCCTGGACAGAGCTTGCTTCGGAGAGACTTGTCACCAGCTAGACCTGACACTCCTCCTTCATTGGATGGCGATGAAGCTCCACAATTCCGCCATGTCGTTGACGTGACCGGCACAGCGCTCCGTCTACTGAGAGATTCAGCTGCAGTTGCCGCTGACCACTCTTACACCATTGCTCGACACCACCATACTGACTGCTTAGGAGTGCAAACACCCTCGGACTCCTGTGAATCAGGTCAGTAAATAAGTTAACCATTATGAAGGTATTATTCTATAATAAAATTCAGTCTTATTAGATTGGAAAATCGCGACACTTCTAAGATCAAGGAATCCGTTTTAATTTCAATGCTCGCATTACCATTTAAAATTTATTTAAATTTAAATTTGACACACATAAATGTGTAAGGCTATTTCGCCTCCGCTACATGAATTTGTAGGACATGGTTATAGTACGTATTGCTTGGGATACTTTTTCAACTTATTTAAAATGGGTGAAAATAAAACTGAATGTTTTGAAATCTATTTAAGTACCTTCATCATCTTTCTTTTATTATAGTACAATAACTTTTATATTGCACAAGTTCCATAGCTGTCTTAGTTTGCATTTATTTTTTAGAAAAAAATCTTCGTATTGCGGGAAATAGGTATAGATGTTTCTTCAAGAAGGCAAAGTTGTACTGGGATGTCGCAAGGACGCAGGCGCTGTACAGTCAAGCGCGGGAAACTGCGCGTATCGACCGCCACCCTTGTACCCCTCCTCGTCTAGACGCACCCTCTGCCTATCTCTTCCGGAACCTTCGCCCATTGCGACCTTGAACGCCTCAACCTTCCTTAATGTCAAATTGCGCAACTTCAGTAGGGTCATCTCACATTTGACACATTGGGTGGGTGTTAGATACATTTTATATGAAAAGAAAGACAAGGGAATTCTTAGCGATACTGGTGTCCTTTTTAAGATCTCGAACTCTAGAACCTAGGGCAGGATAGGTCGTTAGTGCGTCGACCGAGACGTCCCGACCTTGACGCATCCTCCAACTGCGAATTGGCTCTTCCCGCCCATCGCGCCAGGGTTAACATCCTTTGCGCCCATTAAAATGATGAATGCGGTCTGCGCACGCTTGAATAAAACTTCGAATTGTGATTGGGGATTAGAATCTAATTTACTGTCCGATTACGTTCGGTTGTGTGTTTGCTAAAATATTGGGAATTGAAAGCTTTTTCGATTTGTTACACCAAAAATCTTTGCTTCTTATGTATACATTTTTATTTAACTAGCTTGTTAGGTTATATAAAGCCAAAAACATACATAAATATATTTTGCCGTCAAATTTGCAATCTGGCTATTGTAGTATCAAATGAGTAAGGTTGCATTGGCCATGTGTTAAAATTTTTACGTTTGTTTACAATATGTACTACTCGTTGACCAACTATTATTAAAACAAAGAGTAGTAGGTACGTTCGTAATATAAACTTATCGAAAGTCACCAGTGCTATCTGGATTCCTAGTTTAAGTAAAAATAAAGCGAAACAGGTAAGTAGAGCTATAAGCAGTAGTGGTCATATCGTAGCGTAGTCCGTTATTCTTATTAGAATGCAGCGGAATGAAATGGAATCTCATTGAAGTGGCTGCAAGACCGGTTTCCAGTTTCCCAACGCGACACTCCCAAGTCTAGACTAGTGAATAGATAAAATAAAGACACAGCCCAGTAGGTGAAGAATTTAGATATAATATTGTAATTTTCATAATTTTTAATATTCTGTTTTTAGAAAAGCGACTTGGAAAGCCATACGAATAAATAAAACAGATAAAATGGATTGATTTTTACAAAACCAGTAACTAAGAATGTTCGGAATCAAAAAAATTGCAAGACTGATTTTACCATTATCGCTGATAAAATTTTATTCATTTGTTGCTATCGAAACTTAATTCTATAATTTAGTTCGAATTCGATTATACAATTCGAAACGGACCGTATCACATCACTAGCAGCAAGCGCGGTAAAATTTGTTACGCATGCGCAGTTTTATCACTGCAACTCTACAGGTACGCACCTAACGGCTGTCATATTTTCGCGCCTTTTTACTGACAGATCTACTACGCTATTTTAATACGTTATTGGTTTTATCACTAAGATTTTACAGCGACGACGACGACGTTCCATTTCCTACTGCTGTAGGCACTGCGCTCGCTCTAGATAATAAATAATAAATCACGTTTATTATCAAACGTTAAACTGTTTGACTAGATACATTCTTGGAATTAAAGGTTTTACGTCTTTTTTACTGAAAAGTGTAAAACAGTCGTTGGTTTCGCAAAGCAGTGAGTTATAGTTGTTTCTCATAAGTAAAAATTTAGTTTAAAAACAACACTTGAGCGCCTTGATAGGCCCGTGGTCACTGATCCTCTGATTGATAGGAAGGAATTTGCTCTACTTTGGTTTTTTATTTAATTTTACTTGACTGATTGTACAGCCAATGAGCCCATGATGTATGTAGGTTAACTGGGACAGTTTGCTATACGAATCTCAAGTTTCTATATGGGCATTCAGGGCAGTTTGATCCGGTTTGGTTGCCTTAACACTTGGGTATCAATCTGTGAGCCAAGGCTGTGTGCTACTTAGCCAGTAACATTCCAAACTTGCCCCAACTATAATGAGATAGTGCCATTATACGATAGTGCAATAAATAGTAAGTATTCTTTGATACTACGTCCTTTTACGACACAAAGTAAGGTAATAATTTAAGTCCTAAATACAATTTTTTTTCCACTTATTAAGTACCTATGTAGCAAACGCCTCCGTAGCTCAGAGGCAAAGTTCACTGGCTTTACACAGGAGGTCGCGGGTTCGATTCCCGGCGGGGTCAATTGTAAGACTCGGTTTGGTTAGTGGTAGGGCATTTTCTAAGCCCGCCTGGCTAGCTACCACCATCTTATCTAAGTCTTGCCGCCAAATATCAATGTTGATATCATTGGTGTGTTCCGGCATGAACATAAGATAGCCAGTTCCCCATTGCGTTGGGGAATCTTGGTAAGCCCGCTTCCATCTTCGGCGACATCGTCACTTACCACCAGGTGAGATGTTGTCAAGGGTTTACCAATTGTGAATAATAAAAAAAAAACCGTGAATTTTGTTTGCGCGTCAGTACAATAATAAGAACGACTTCTTCAGTAAAAGAAAAAGAAGTCGTTGTTATTATTGTAGTGTGCGTGCGTGCCTACCAACGCGCACACATAAAAACCGCGCGATGTACCACTGCATGAAGATAACCTACTATTCTTTCTTTTTACTATGCTTCGGGTCTGCAATTTGCGCTGTTCGAGGATTTCGTCGTCAATCTAAACGTTGTGGTAGTTTGAAAGCTTGGTCAGATCTAGGTGGGCCACTACAAGATTCGGTCAGGCTTGTCACATGTCTGATAGTGATAACATAAAATCTACTTGGTAATATTTACTATGTCTATTACGCAAAAATTACTTACCTTTAATATTTTTAGACTTATTCAGTCGTCTCGTATTTTAAGTACATACATACATAATTCACCACACACATAAATGTGGCAGCTTTGGTTGTAGTGGAAACGGCCTTGGCGTTATCTCAGAATATGCATAAAGATATTTAAACAGTCACGTGTACTGTAGCTATACTATATCTACTAAGATTAAGTTTTGTATTTCTATTTCTTTATACAACGTATATAGCCGTATAGCGCCATCTTGGCCTCCGTTTAGCCTTCGCGAATTATCAATGCCGATAAAAATATTACAATGTGACACCGTAACATAGATTTGCGTTACATTATCACGAAAATACTAAGTACTCGAAATGATAAGTAACTCGGCAACTAGATAAATAAATTGCTCCTTGATCTCCCCAATCAGGAGACTTGCAATTTATTCTGTTAATTTACATGTAATTTTAGCAACGATTGATATTCTAAAAAAAAAACCACTGTGAAGTTTCGCGAGCTCTCATCGTCAAAAAATAATTGTAAGACTCTAGTGGTTTCGCCGGTTTTGTAGTTGGCATGATGATATTCCGAAAATGTGCTAATCCACAAATCATTCTATGACGAAATCGATTTTATTGCACATTTGAATACAAATGATCAGGAAATATGACAAAGATCGTATTTCGTGGAAATTATACCTTGATTTTCAAGTTTACTCAAAGCGGTTGTGATGAGTCTTATATTGTGTGTTACCAGACTTACTGACTGTTCATACTTTATAGTAGGCGCTGATATGATAAGATGTGCTATTGTGTAGGCTTTTGATATGTTTATTTGTTCTTCCGCTTATTAACAAAGTAGCTGATTGAAAAAGATTGCGTCACATTTTTTTACAACACGCCCATGAACTTCCGTATAACCTCGCCAAGGTCGCGGACAGATGCGTACAGGCTCAATCGATCCGCCACCATACCTCTCATAATCTTAAACTTCCCATGTCTGTCTGTCTTTCTATTTTAGTAGTACAGCAAATCTCAAGTGGTGCGGTGCGGCAGGGCCGTAGGCCAGATGACCGACTTATTCCGGTTACGTAACGCAACACAAATACCGCAATGTCTGGACTTAAAACTTAGATTTGTACGATTTCTATTCACTTTTAATTCAAACATTTATTTTAGTTGTAAAAAAACATTTTTAATATACATACTTAAATGTCAACCTGATTTTAAGCCTCTGTGGGAAATTGGGAAAGATTATGAATATTATGTATGATAGTAATTGGCAACAACGCTTAAAACGTTAAGGATAACCAACCGCCTTCAATCACAAAATTGCGGCGTTAAACAGGCGACAATGTGTTTTTTTCCAGTAATTTGTAGATAGATAGGTAATACGTTTATTTGTCACTGCAAACACACACATAGATACTAGTACATTATACAAATTAAAAAAAACTTAACAAAAGCAAAAAACAGAAAGAGAACATTAGATAAAAAAGAAGAAACAAACAAATAACAACAAAATAATTTAAATAAGTAAGTTTACACTAGTGTAATGCAGTGCAAATGGGCCACAGCTCACCTAACAGTCCATAACTCGAAAACTACTGAACCGATTTTGATGAAACACTATTTCCCAAGTTGAACGTAATCCAATTAACAATAATTATTAAATTTTAATTTCTAGTTTCTGAGAAATACGTGGACAATTATACAAACGTACTTTATATTATCTTTCTACCCACATGCTGAGCAAATTTGTTGTATTAATTATTTAATTATTATCATACAAAAACTATCAAATCATGGACTTAGGTAAATAAATTTAATTTAATAGATACAAACATACATATACATACATACATACGAAATTTGGCACACCTGCTATAAGCCCACATAAATTAACACATACCTACTATTATTGTGCAATTCCAACAATATTATATGCATACGGGTCGAATTGATAACCTCCTTTTTTTTTGAAGTCGCTTAAAAATTTCGAGCAAGTCTGAATACTCTGCCGGTGTCTTGCTTCGAGCTAATTGGTATTAAATCAAACGACACTAGAATTATGTTAACAACCTACAACAACAAAATAGCGGGTGGTACATTAAAGATTTAGAGACATCAGGTTAGACACTGCCAGTTTAACCGGGCCACGCGACGCTATGCGTGATTTAGCCATTGCGAGGCCTGTTTATACTGGCAGTGTTTAGCTTGATGAGGTCTCTACAGTACATGCAAAACTAAAAATTATGAGCTGTGAATTTTATGATAAGAAAATCCCCTCGAGTATTTTTTATCGGATAATGTTTAATTGTACGCAATTGCGCGGATTAAAAGTTTAATAGGTACAATATTTTGGTACGATATGCTGAGCTAGCAGCAGCTTTACAATTGGGGTGACGACAACATCAGAAATAAATTATGACCTCTTAATCACAAAATTTCCCTCCTACTTAAACTTCGGAAAACCTTACTCTTTTTGTTTTCCATCAAGTCTTCGATTTTTAATTCACCAAAATCAAAAAATGAGTACATAAATGACGCTGCTAAACTATGACGTCATGCCTAGGTATTTCAAACATTTTTAGGACAAGATATCGTTTTTGACAGATAATAAAAAGTAACTCAGATGACTAGCATTCGTCATCCCTGTTTAATATATTAAAACGATAGTTTTGAATACGTTCGTGGTCTTGTTGTACGTAATTATGTATCTTTTTGTATCTATGTTCGGCTATTTCTTCGCCGATTGTAAATAAATTTTAATGATTATTTTTTTAATTGATAGCTCATGCCTCCAGGGTTGTCCCATATCAATTGTGTCAAAATCGATTTAATGTTTTTTTTTAGAAAATTACAAAAAAAAGCAAAAATGTACCTACTTATTTAGCGCCATTGAAATCGTTATTTAACATGTTTATTGTTGTCAATAATTAAAAGCTTGTCAATAAGCGAATTTTAGAAAGTCTTACAGCTACAGTAATGCAGCTTGTCCATAGAAGTCACGCAGCTACACTAATGCAGCTTGTCCATAAAAGTCTCACAGTTACACTTAATGCAGCTTGTCCATAACAGCTTCGTGTTGATCACGCTGTATAGGATGGCGTGCGGTGAGTCTCGTGCGCGTCACGATAATTTTTAATTATCGCACTCAAATGCCAGTGAACTTGGCCTCGCAGCCCACAGCCCGTGACCAGCGCAGCATACCCCGCGGCCCCCGCCTTAGCAGGTCGCTGTTATGTGATGGATGACACTATAATATGTATTACCATTGTAAGATAAAAATATCAATGCATATCAATTAAATATCATAGTGTTTCCCCAATATTTTGAAATGCTGTTCAAAATAGCATCACTTTAAAAAAAACATATTTTTAACCTGAATCTGTAGTGCCCTTACCATATGAGTCAACGGTAAAATACAATGTTTCATCATCATCATCATATCAGCCGAAGGACACAGGCCTCCCCCAAGGATTTCCACGACGACCGGTTCTGCGCTACCCGCATCCAGCGGTTTCCCGCGACCTTCAACAGGTCATCGGTCCACCGAGTGGGAGGGCTACCTATGCTACGTTTTCCAGTGCGTGGTCGCCACTCGAGAACTTTAATACCCCAACGGCCATCCGTTCTACGAGCTATGTGCCCCGCCCACTGCCACTTAATATAACGTTTAGATATTCTGCATTTATTTGTCCCTGCATTTGTGGGACTTGCAAGTTACAGTGACGCTTAACAATTATGTGACTTACGACCTATTGGTATCGTTGGCGCCTCCTTTAAATTATCAAGTTCAGAAATCGAACAAAATAGATGAGTATGATTAAAAAAAAAAAGATAAGTAATACTTATCTTATAGAAGACGATTAGTCACTACTGGATTCTGTCTAGTCGAGACACTGATTTTATTATTTTATATTTTATTTTACTTTTTAGGAATCTGTAAATATCAAACATTTTACTTTTTAGGAATCTGTAAATATTAAGTATTTTTAAATAATGTAAATACCACAGATTTCTAAAAAGTTAAATATGAAAGGACGTGTCTTAAGTTTATGTTTTGAGAGCTAGACTATTTTGCTTAATTGGCTATATAAAGTCACTAGTGATTCATTTCATTACGTTTCTCACGGTATCGGTGTCTCGACTAGACAGTACATAGTACCGAGGAGTGACTAATCGTCTTCTATAGCTTTAAAGATGCAGTTTTTGTTTATATTACGCTGTGTGACGTTGATTGTATTTTGACTCCTATCCAGTTTGTTTATACGCTCAAAATGTTCATCTACAAATATATAAGCCATAATAAGCTTGCATTTTAAAGTACATTCTAAAGTAAATTGTATTCACTCCTATCTTTTAAAATTGGAAAGCAGTTAGTTATAAGGATAGTGACTCGAATGATGGGAATAGAATAGATATGCACTAGACCAGAGCTTGTCTGCGTCGCAACAACAAAAGCGGTATCATTTACAGCGCTGAAACAAATACTGTCTAGTGACCGTTAGTCGCGGCGGGCGCCGGAGATAAAATGTCACGATGAAAATCGACGCCCTACTCTACCCATATGTATTTAAATACTCCCAGTCTACAAAACTGTCGCGACGTAACTTTGAAGATAGGCGCCGGCCGCCGAGTTATCCTGCCTCCGACAGACGCACGCGCAACGCGTACCAAATTAGATCGACATGCAGCGATAAATGACCGTGTAACTATGCGGAAACCAAATGAAAATATTGCGTCGGTGTATAAATTTATCGTCGCTCAGGTCGATAATGTACCGAAAACGGTTTTTTTTTTTCAACAAAACTGCGTAGTTTTAACCTATTTTGCGCGCGACCCTGACATAACATTTAGCAACAGCGTAGACGTGGAACAGCTGGCCACATAACCGGTTTCTATTTCTAGTCCTTAAGTCTTCAATCGATTGGTTCTTGCTTCGTTTCTCGGTAGTATGTCATGTAAAATCCATTGAGCCGGTATAACCTTTAATCACAATGAACCGCTGACATAATTATTTGTTGGCGTAACTGGATAGTGAAGTCACATTCGATGGTTTCCGCGAAGCATGCACTTACGACGTAAACACGATGCGGACAAAGATCCACATCCGCCGCATAATACTAGTGCAATGCGATCGCGAATCTGACACCATCTACATACCTAGCTCATTCATAGAAATACGTCGTCTTCAGCACTCGTTCAGCTTTATTGCTTGTTGCAACATCCAATGGAATCCAGGCCACATTTCCGCGGCCACCATTCATTTATCAATATCAAAATGACTGTCACGTTGACAACCTGCTCATTTGGGAATCTTATGCCCAATGGCTCCGATTCTAGAAAAAGCAGGAAGATGATAAAAAGGTAGACGCCCGTGTTGAGGCAGTCACTTTTGACGCCATGCAACCCCGTACGTCTCTCACATTTTTTATGTCTACCCACGTATATTAAATTTTTAAACTGATGGAACAACAGTTTTTTTTGTCTATTGATTGCACTGGAGGTGCAACCGTTTGTCGGTTAGCAAGGCCTGCGTGGAGTAAATACAATATTGTGTGGAAATGTTACTTGGATGTTGTTATCGTCGTCAGCAGACGTGTAACAGTTAATTTCGAATCGTGCTTTGTACTGGCGTCATAGGCCGGAAATCATGTCCACCGGTTGATAATCCTGTGTCCATTGAGCATGGACGCTGCGGTGCCGTGTCGCTGCGCAGCGCGCACGCGCTCTCGTTTTGGCGCGAATGCTCAGTGACGTCAGGCGTCTGGCTGGATCGATGGCGACAGACGCTGCGGTAGTTTGGTAGTACTCCGGGGTCGTTGCCCTCCCCCACTCACCATGCCACCCCACACTCATTCCAGGGCACCTGACTGCAGCCGCATCCCACTAGATCTTAGAATTAGTTCTAGGCAACTACGACAATCAGCGCCAGCCTTTTATGGTGACGCTGACATAATTAATGTACCTACGTACTATGAAATGGTATGAATGAAACTATGTGAAATTCAGATGCGGGTTTTGTATTAAAAATCCATAATAATAAAATTAGTTTAGGGTTTTTATGAGCTGTAAGCGAAACATAGATAAGGATTTACTTGGAGTTTTAAATCAGAACAGAGTTAATGTGATGCACCGAGATATGAGTCTGATTTTGCAATGTTATTAGAGTTCAGTACATATGTGGGATAAGACGCATGTAATCATGACCAACTTAAACATAAAATTAAATACTTTTTCTGTTGTTGCAGAGGAGGAAATTGATGTCGTGTCTCTTGGCACTTCATCGCCACAGCCACTGGCGGCAACGCCCCACTTGCGCACGGAATCGTTGCCGCGAACGCCCAGTGCCCAGGACCGGCAGCACATACAGCATACCGTGGCCCATGCCATCACACCTCGCCCAGTTGCGAGGAAACGCCTCGTGCCCCCGACTATGATTACCAGCACCGGTCGCCGGCGGAGAGGGCCCGGCCGCAGAGGCCGTCGCTGCAACACCGACACCGACTCGGAGGCCGAGTCTCCAGAGATTGAACGTCGCTCAATACACAATGACATGGAGCGCTTACGGCGTATCGGCCTCAAAAACCTATTCGATGAACTCAAAATGCAGATACCAGCGACGAGAGATAAAGAGCGAGCTCCAAAAGTGGTAATCCTCCGCGAAGCCGCCGCTCTGTGCAAGAAGCTGCGCGAAGAGGATATCGAGAGAGACTATCTCAAAAAACAGCAAAACAAACTTGTTGCCAAGTTGAAAAAGCTTCGTACTATGCTCTCCGCGCGTTACCGGCCATATTGAGCGTCCAGATCTGCGTGATTGGTAATCGCTTTGTTCCGACTGTGGAACTCCTAACTCGACTCGTGACTTGACACTAACGGACTAACTCCATTAGTCACTTCCAAACGTATTAAGTAAACGTTTTACAATTTTCATTAATACAGGCTTAAAGTGCTTCATTGATTTTGTAAAAAAAAAAACATCTATATTTTTAACCGTTACTGATAACGCTGTCAGTCTTAAAGTAAGTATATGTATTTTGTCGTTTGGTGAGAGTTTCAATTTGAAAAGTCAGCTTTTAAGGCTTACTCTGCTGCTTTGTGGGAAGTAAGGAAGTAGGAAACAGATACCTGTTGGTTTGTTTTGCTCAAAAGATATTTTGTAGTGCCAAAGTGAGCCATAAAGCTGTTTTACCTGTTTTAATCCTAGGTCTTCAGTAAATTATCTTGAGTTACAGACTGCTTTGTAATCTAGTAGACTGGTTGATTAATACTTCAAAATTTTTAAGTTTATTTAAGCATTTTATTTAAAGTATTTCATAGTCGACAATGGCTCTATATGAATTTGTTGACGAATCTAAATATTATGTATGACATTTTGCTCATTTTTGCATCCCCCTCCCGCCTACTAAACAAAGATTTTTACTGGACCTTTTTTATTTGGTATAAGATCTTACAAAATAAAAAATACATATTTTTAAAGTACCAATGTATTAATGCGCAAATTTTTTTTTAACATTTAATTTAAACAATATTTGTCGCAGAAAGAGCCTTCATTAACTTTTAATGAAATTATATTTAGGACACATGTAATCACAGAATTTTGTAAGATTTTATATACAGCGGTGTCACGTTTTCGTGTTAAATGTCTAAAGTTGTAAATATGATAAGATTGAGGACGAGGATAGTCGTGTATTTGTTAGTTTTGCGTGAGTCGATTGTTGATATTTGGATAGTGATGGCCCCTATATATGTTTTCGGCCCGGATCGTTGGATATTTTGTTTAAAACCCGTTTTAAGCAAGCGTGAGGGCGGGCTAAGTGATATAAATATTTTGTTTTAACTTAATATTATTATAAGTTAACTTCATTTTAATACGATAGTTCGCTTACAGTTTTGCAGTGATTAGTTATTTTGCAAATTTAACACATTTTATTAAAGTTAGTCGCGCAATTAGCTCTGGTTTACTATTTTATGTATATTATGTCCTCCTTGAAACAGTTCAACGTATTTGACTACATTTTAAAGCGATTGTAAATGAATTGCCACATAATGCATCAGCAGCCTAATCATATACCTACATATGTATCAATATATTTAACATTGCACTATCATTATGGATAATTACATAATATATTGTCATATTATCATTATGACTAATCATATATTATTTTGTCATCAATAAACGAAGGAGGTAGTGTTATTTTTGATACTTACAACACGCAATCTTGTTATGGAACTATGGATATGCCATTTCTAAAAACAACTTAAAAATTTCGCAGCATTAATAGAAATATTTTTAATGCATAATACGGTGGTTTATGTACAGATGAGCCTTGTGTTGATAAGCTTTTTTTTAAAAAAAAAAAAAAATGAAACATCCCGGCATTTTCCGAAACTGTTATTAGTGATCATCCATTCAACACAGCTACTCATAACTCTCCACAACTTTCTCCAAGCGTTCTATAGTCAATTCGCAAAAAAATAACTTAACTCAAATCCTTAGTTAATCAAGACCATTATTTTTCGGCATTGACTATAGGTGCCTCGGGGAAAGTGTTAAAAAAAGGGTAGAAGCTGTGTTTGAAGGGTCGATCACTAACAAATTAGGACCGTACATGTATTTAAAAAAATAGGATCAGGTCATCCCAGGCATATCCACAGTAACATCGTGTTCCAATATCAAAAATAGCAACACCTTACCGAATAAATCGCGTTTTATCGTATTTTTTTATTTAAGTGTAATGAAAGCATTTTGCATGTCTACCATATTTGGTGAGTTAGACTCTGCACGTATACATACATTATATAAATATATTTGTATCGATTACTGCATATGTAAATCGGCATCGCTTAATGTAATCAGATTTTTAATTTTACCCTCCGTGGGTATAATATGGACGCAATTAATAAAATTATTCATAAAATTACACGTAATTTACGTACATATTAAATATGTTCAGTTGACGTACTAAAATATACAGTGATTAATAAATAATAAAATAATCTCAGTGACTAAAATATTGTCTGATTGTAATTAAATAGACTGTGTTTTTTGGTAACAACATCAAAATCTATATACACACTGAAATAAAAAATAGCCGTAAAATCTATATTATTAACAAAAAAAATAACCACGACATAGTTCCTCATAGTACCTACTATTATAAATAGTAATTTTGCATTTTTCTTTATTATAACTGTATTTTTATTGCAATAAGTTAGTAATGTACTCGCTATAAATAGCTATGGCAAAACCGAAAAGCCTGACCAAAAGAAAATGCTGTGTGCATAGTGCGGAAAGAAAAGTAAAGAAAAAAGAAATCTCAAAAAAAACTACTGTCACTTTCATTGCCAGCATTTGATCAGGCCTTAAAATAGAGGTTGATGTTTTATCAAGCACATGGTCAGCAGTTCGAGGGCTTTAATTGCGTGGAATGTGCCTTGCTTGTACATATACATTTTAGTAGATAATTAGGTTATTACTCGAATTAGTTGCAAGAAATATTTTTTGTGAGAAAATATTAAGTAGGTATATAGCGTTGTTCTCTAAGTAGTGGTACACGAGGAGTTAGGTATCGTGTTAAAGATTTGCAGTTTATCTTCCACTAGTGTATAATGTACATAATAGAAATAGAACATAGGAGTAATTTGTATGTCATCTTTTCAAAATACTTTTTTTCTAGACATCGTTTAGTTTTGTTTCTAACTGGAGAGTTACAGATTCTCGAATGTTGTACCTGCATTTAATTTCTTTGTTTATCGTATCTTGACATGTAACGTGTTGTAAAGAAAATTTTTTTTACTAATCCAAAATAGAATTGGTTTCTTGTGGTGATATTATACTTACAGTGTTATTAGCATTCACATAAGGAAAAGTCAGTAATCAAAGTTTAATTAATAAGAAATGACAGCTTTATATCGGTAAACAGATCGAGATAGTAAAAAAGTAAATTTTATATGCAGCACAGTCATATTATATTAATAACAAGGCACATTTCCACCACTGCCAAAATAAATTTAAATAAAACACGCTAAAGTGTTATTTCATAGCAAGTTGGTTTGTAAATTTTATAAATAAGGTTGGGAGTCATATTCTAGTTTAATCTTTATTACTTTTTCTTTGTATGGTATCCATTTATGAAAGTAACATCTTACCGTCGCCGCTTGTATGGGACCAATCGAAGGATGTATGTATTTTTGTATTCGATTGGTTAGTGATTGTTATTTCGGTGACTAATAACAGACGGGATATGTATCATCACGAAACATTAGTATTTCAGTGCAGTGCCAGGTGCGTACATTGAAATGTTCAAAATATCCTGTGAAGAGTTACAGTTACAAAGATTTGCAATCGCAAAAGTGTTAAAAGTTTTTAGTAGGTATTGTAATTTTTATGTTGTTGGGCCGCGGGGTAGCCGATGCGATCTCCGCGGTTGTTGGCGACGGTAAATGCCTGCATCGCTACAGAGAATGCATTGTGCAAGATAGATTCCGCCTAATATTAATATTGTTCACTGCAATCTTTGAAGCGGTGCCTATAAAGGAAATGTGTAATTATCACGTCTGATTTTTTTTTGGATACTATCCATAATTAACGAGAAGAAAAGTTTTTTTTTGGTTTTTGTTCCTTAATTAATTATGTGTATCGAAAACATTAAGGTAATCATTAAATAAAAATTATGCCAGATGAAGTAGAGCGGAGAGACAGTTGGCTAGTTAATTGTGATTTTTTATACATTTCGGTGTAATTTGAGGAGTTCGGCTAGTGTAAATTAGTGTTTTGATTCTGTGATTATGATGTACCTGTGAGGTACTAAAGTTTCAAAAGCTCTATAAGTCTGGCTTAAAAAAAAACTTCATATCTTTTTATTTCTCTCCTTAAAATTTACTTCCTACACTATTTTACTATGGGCAAAGTATATTTTTAGTACTAACATACAGTATGGACACTCCTTGCCGCTCTCAAGATTCCGACATCACCCCCTCGTCACCCAGATTGACTCAGATTGGTTACAGTTTGGTCACAGTAGAGTTTGGTTGTCGAACGTATAGGATTTCGCCATTTTGTCTGTTCCGTCATTTGTTTTTTGAAATTTCATTTCTGGCACGTTGTATGAAGTGTCCAGGGTGTGCTAGAGGAATGGAGAACTGCTTCAGGACTGAAAATTTGAATAAAGTAGTTACCAAACCCGAGGAAGCCATAGTAAAGTTTAAATTTATAATAAAGTACAACTAAAAACCGGCCAAGTGCGAGTCGGACTAGCACTCCGAGGGTTCCGTACCACCACAGTATTACTATATGGCTTACAGTAGCGCTACGCCGTTGATGTCGCACGATGCCGCCACGGCGTAGGCACAGTATTACGATATGGCTTACAGTAGCGTAACGCCTTCACGATGCGCCACCGGCGTAGGTACTAGCCTGTAGTCAGCCAGGCAAACTCGCGGAGTTTGCCAGGCTATGCCCCGCCGCCCGCTGCCCCGCAAGTACCCTTCCGTTGCTCTGCGTAAGTATAATCGTTGCGCTACTTAAGCCGCTATATTGTAAATTACAATTTGTAATACTGTGGCGTAGGTCCTAGCAGTACTAGCCTGTAGCCCGCTTGACAAGGAGTTCGCCTGGCTATGCCCCGCCGCGCGCCGCCCGCTGCCCCGTAAGTATCCTTCCGTTGCTCTGCGTAAGTACATTCGTTGCCCTACTGTAAGCCGCTATATTGTAATACTGTGTTACCTACCACCATAACTCTCCACACAACTACATAGTATAATGACAATGATAATTCACATTACAAGCGAAAGACATCAAGACGCGAGCGATAGAAATATGCTTTTTTTTGTCATTCAGTTCGGACTCCTTTGTGCGAGTACGACTCACATTTGGTCGATTTTTATTATTATTTGTTTTACTTCAGTATTAGTACTATATTCACACCAAGTTTCACGCTTGTGTGTATTACCGTTTTTACGATAGCGCTAAATCAAATATACATCTAAGAACCTATAAAAAACATGTTTTTTGTATGGAGAACTTCCCTGATTTTTTTTTACATTTTTAGTATTTGCTGTTACAGAAATACAAATTGTGTGAAAATTTCAACTGTCTACCTATTAGGCGCTTTGCACACGACGGAGCGGGGCGGGCCGGTCAATTTCGCCGCCAACGATAGCACAAAGGGAATCCTATACTACCAACGCACATGGAGGACAAAAAGACCGCGTCCGACCGCGCCGCCTCCATGTGCGTTGGTAGTATAGGATTTCCTTTGTGCTATCGTTGGCGGCGAAATTGACCGGCCCGCCCCGCCCCGTCGTGTGCAAAGCGCCTAAACGGTTCATGAAATACATCCCGCTGACAGACGGAGAGACAGCGGAGGCTATTAGGATCGGATCCAGTTGTTCACCCGTTGGGGTGTACAGAACCCTAAAATTTAGAAAAATACAGGCCTTTTAGGAAAAATACGAAAAAAGTATTGATTGGTTGGAGGTTTTTCGTACCAGCTTAAAGTTTTAACCCAAATTTTTATGGTTATGTCATCATCATATTATTAGCTCATATACGTCCCCACCGAGGGGCACGAGCTTATCCTGAGTTAGGGCGATTGGGCCTTAGTCGACCACGCGAGCCCGGTGCGGGTTGGTCGACTCAGTGTCTCAGCAGGTAACGGGAGCCGGCAGTGACAAATCAAGAATACAACGATCAGCTATAGTACCATCATCCACAGAAATTAGATACCATCCATTTCTCAAAGCAACTCACGGTAAAAGTCACCTACGTCTTAGTTCTGGATATAGGTAGATGTAGGCCCCACTGGGCCCGCGTGGTCGACGAAAGCCCAATCGCCCTAATTCAGGATAGGCTCGAGCCCCTCGATGGGGACGTATTTGAGGTATATAGTTAGATGCAGGTAGATGTCTGAAGTTTGAATGAATGAACTTATGTCTACCCTCAAATTTTATTTTTTAACTAGTATAGTTGCGAAATACCTCAAGTCGCTGACTCACTCACGGATCTTCAAAAATCTTAATTAAGTAGTTCTAGCCTAGCTACAAACTTGATATTTGGTACAATAATAGGTTTAGTACCGTTGCTGGGGGGGGGGGGGGGGGGGGAGGGGGGCAAGAACTGACGAGAAGGTGGCAATGCCCTAGCAGGAGGTTGGATCTCCTGTTACCTCAGATTAGTCCAGTTGACTTGGGACGAGATAGGGGTCTCCAGCCGAGTAGTAGACCCCTCTACCACCTGAGCCACCCAGAGGGTCTGTAGTATGCCGTCGGTATACGGCCAAACGGTGAGGGGCGTAGACATAGGCGGGGGCGTTCAGCTAGAGGTAGGTACATGCGCGGGTTCAAAACAGGCGCAGACACCCGCCAAATACTGTGTAGAAGGCTCCTGGTCTTGCATGTATGGCCCTGGTCCTGCGTGTGCGGCCCCTGGCCTTGTGTGAACTGCTCCTGACCATTCATACAACCTTGGCACCCGTAGTAGAGTCCCATCTTTAATCTTCACTGGTTTCCGGTGGGGGAGATCCGTGAGGGCATACGCACTATCCTCACCTGTCCAGAAGCCTGTCGCCCTGCTTCTGCGATCCGATACCCTGAGCGCCCACTCCCGGACGTAGGACAGTCCCGCACCTTATGCGTCCCGGTTTATGGTTTACGGTTTTAGTGGAATATCGTAGGTTTATGTGAAGACCGAAGAGAGGGAGAGGACACCATGATTCTTAAATCCGGAAACTTGCCTTCTAGACAGCTTCCGCTGCCTGCGTTGCTGGGTGACTCCACGGCGCTTCTGGACCCGTTCTGTCCGGAAATCGTCACATGCTTTCACTTACAGCAGGCGCAGGCAGGACCCTTAGCGCTGGTGGTGTAAAGTTTGTCCGTCCGAGTGCCTCGAGATGACTCCGGGGTAGCCGCTGGAGACCCGTCAGGCTGGCCATGAGTCTGCCGACACTCGGCCTCTAGGAAGAACTGCAGGTCTTCATATAAGGGATCATGATCCGTCGAATCCCCACCATGGAGCTGCCTCCGAAGCAATGGTATCGACCAGTACATAATTGTACAAGCTCACGGACACTGTGTAAATCTGTTTATAAAATTACTAGCTTTTGCCAGTGGCTTCGTTTGCGAGAACATAGTTTCTATGACTGTCTTTGAGGGTGCGCAGTGCGCGAGCCGCAAGTGGCTCGTAAGCATGGAAAAAAGTAGCCTATATGTTAACACAGGTCCAAATCTGTGTACATACCAAATTTCATCTAGATCCGTTCAGTTGTTGTGGCGTGATTAAATGACAAACATCCATCCATCCAAACTCTCAAATTTATAATATTAGTTTGATGATTCTTATCGTACTCACTGACTATAAAGAGTATATTTTCCATGGCTCTACCTTTTGGCACTACCAGTAGTACACTATAAAGGCATTATTTCTCTCCCGTGGCACTACCGGTACCCTGTGTGGGGGAAACAAACGGCGGATCTGAGTTGAGTGAGCGAAGCGAGCGATAATAGCTTCGTTAGGTTTGATGATAATACTGTCGAAGAATCTCGCGAAGCGAGGCTCCTTCCCTCTGGGTGGCGGATCTGACAGTGACGAAAGTAAGAACGCGCCGGTACCGGTAGTGTCAAGGGAGAGAAAAATTACCTTTGGCACTACTAGTACCACGGGATATAAACGTAATTAGGTGTCGAATAGACTTCGTCAAATAGGTTTTGGCCCTTTAAGTTTAATATAAATAGTTATATTTTGATTTTAGAGTCGTCGCGTAGGAGGAGCGCCAAGTTGTGAATTTATTAGTAATTAGTTGTAGTAGGTAAAGTAAAACAATTGTCTTCTGTTTTTATTTTATTTACTTAGCGGTCCCACTACGCGTCGACTCTTAGATCAAAATATAACTACTTATATTAAACTTAAAGGGTCAAGACAAGGCATATTATTATCTACTTTTTACAGGTTTTTTAATCGGGGATTTTGTAAATTTTAAATTTGAGTTTTATTTCATGCTTTTTAAACTTTACGTATCCCAAACACGATACCTCTGCTGTAAGTTGGTAAGGAGTTGGTTATCCTGCAGACACCAGGCGATGCTGCAGCATCAGGCCAAGGTTACATATAAGACTAATTAGCAGATAGGTAGGTCCGAGAATTTAGAGAAAACTTATTTTCAGGTTTGCGCACGTCCGGCATCGCAACGGAGCAACGAATTGATGTGACTTTTTTCATAGAAATAGTTGAGAGTGTGGGAAGTGGCATAGTCTGCTAATTAGAATAATTCGATTTAGTTCCTGAGCGATCTAGAGTTAACTCCTTTCTACGCTCACGAGCTGCTTGCAGCTTGCACACCACTCAATCTTAAAGACAGTCATAAAAATGATACCCACGCGAGTCACAACACGAGCAAAAAAAAAACAAAAATAAATGAAGTACTTTCTTAGTTATAAATAATTTCTACAGGCTTCCTTTTTCTAACATTCTGTAATAGGTCTACTTTATGGAATAATTGGCATTACGACCTAATACTTTATTCAAAATTGTAATATATTTATTATAATAGATCGATTTACAAAAATTGAATAGTTAACTTTGCAGTATACAAGTATTTTTTAATTGTAGTAAGTATGTTGCCCGCGCTTCGCCCCCGTGGATATCAAGGGTGCGAGGTGCGCGGAAAAAGGACGTACCAAGTCACAAATGAGATATACCAAGTATCTAAGTAAAAACTAAAAAAAAATTCGAAATCTATCCAGTAGGTTTTGCGTGGTACGCGCACGACAGCAGACCTCTATCATTTTAAAATACCTATATAAAAATACCTAACCTATGTAAAGCTTACTAAATAAAATATATATGAATTAAAATTTATATAAAATGTACTTACGGCTATTTGGCGGATATACGGCAAAAATGAATTTGTTTAAGTGTTATTAACGCTCCTATTTTCCCAGTGCCAATTTCCAACTGATCAATATTTTTTTAAAATTTAAAATAATACTTAAAGTTTGACCAAAATGTGATTTCTCATTGCGACATTTAAATTTTACTTTGTGAAATAAAGAGTATATTTTATGTATATAAACTAAGAGAAGAGAGAACATAACTTTTTGTATTTTGGTTTACGGATATCTAACACAAAGCGACAATGGAACGTAAACGTCAAAAAAGTCAACAAAAGTTAAGTTCGTCGCGAGTTTGTATTTTGTTTAGCCGATTTCGATCATGGCTTTTCGGAGTGTTGTGTCTTCTCGTATACCAGTGGTGGCCATTTTGGGTGCAACAGGAACAGGGAAAACTAAATTGAGTGTTGAATTAGCCCAGCGATTCGGAACGGAGGTCATCAGTGCCGACTCTATGCAGGTAAGTCAAATCAAACATAACCTCTTGTACATTGTCGTCTTGTTTACACCAAAATAACTAATAAATTTGCCTTTAAACTGCTTTATCTATGCATTTAAATCATTTATATTGAGTTTGTAGTGACTTTTTAGTGATACCATAGTTATTTAATATACGGTTTTGTGGTTTTCTGTGATATAAACAAGGCTGGTAATTCTAACCTAAAAGGTTTGTGTTCCAATTGGATCTGAAGTTTGCAGGCTTATATTGTGAACTATTGTAATAATTTATGTTAAGAAGTCATGTGTTTATTACAAACTAGTGGTTGGATCTTAAAACGTGACTCCTGGATTTGATATAAATACGAATGTGAGGTATCTTGGGGTCGAACTCAAATTTCAGCATTTTTTATGTCATGAATTTTTGTAATATTTTTTAATAAGAAATCATGTGTTTATTACAAACAAAGGGTTCTGTCTTAAAATGTTACACCTGAATTTAATTGAAACACAAGGCAACCATGTCTATCTCTTGGATAGCACGGTTAGTTGTGCCCAGATGATAAGATAGAGATTGTAGGTAAAAATGTAGGTGAAAGCAAAGCATTCAGCACAGACAAGAGGGTCGGTGAAGTAACTGCTAGGGTCGCTACCTCCTGTCTAGGAGGTCATGGTTCAAACCCTGCCACTTACTAATGTGATTTCGAATTTCTATTTCATATGTATGTTTATCCGATGCTCTTACGGCGAAGGAAAACATCATGAGGAAACCTGTACACACCTGTGAAGAAACTCGAAGGCTGTGTATGAAGTTCACCTACCCGCACTGGGTCCCTGTGATGATCTAAGGTTTGATTGCCCTAATTCAGGTTAGGCTTGAGTGGGGATGTATATGAGCTGATATGATGATAATGAATGTAGAGTTTCTTGGGGTCCAGCTGCTACCCTCTGCATCATTTTTGAAACAAATTTGGAAGTCTGTGAGTGCCGAGCACCTTGCTTCAGATGTTTTTAGGATGAAGGTTGTGTTACAAGAGATGAGCCAAATTCGGGTGTCACATTTTGAGATTTTTTTTCAAAACAAGCTTAGCCATTTGGATATTCATAACACTAATTTATCATTCAGAGAAAAGAAAGAATCATGAAATAGTAACAGCTTAAAAGTTCTTTATTTTAGAATCAACAACAGTTGCTAAGAGCGATTACATGACATAAAGGTCTTTCAAAAGAGATAATTTTCGAAAAACCTGAAAACTTTTAGGTAGAAGCCTTTAATGTTGCATTGTCACACAATATAAATATGCATGCAAAATTTCTACTCAATCGGAAACCACATTTAACATCGTGCCCGCGTGCCCCTACATCTGCATGCAGGAAGACCTCATGACAGCGGCTGATAATGCTGTTAACGTGGCCAAATTCTGGGCTGCTAGAGTGTAGTGTCTGCCATGGACACGCTAAGAAGAAGATCGGAAACCGGGAAATGGGTCAAATTTAGCTTGCAAGATTCCACCCGAACAAACATACAATACATTGCAAGTTAAATAAGAGCTTGTAAAAAGTAGTTTTAGTAAAAACAGTTTGTAACAGATATTATTCATAGACTGTCTTTCAGGGTTGGTAGTGTCAGTCGAATACTTTTTTTTAATCTTTATTTTCACTTGTTAGGTACTCAGAGATAGTGTAGCTTTCTCTTAGTATTTTTTTTTATTTGGTTCTGTAGTTCC
Organism: Coleophora flavipennella; assembly: GCA_947284805.1. Taxonomy (NCBI): domain Eukaryota; kingdom Metazoa; phylum Arthropoda; class Insecta; order Lepidoptera; family Coleophoridae; genus Coleophora; species Coleophora flavipennella. Next base: position 7,690,967 of record OX369279.1, read on the forward strand.
AGAGATTATTCCTTACATACAAAACATAATTTCTTTAAAATATAAGTAAGATTGAATTGGTGTTTCTCAGCCTGTGGATCGTGAATCCTACAAAATCTTGCTTGGGGGTTGCAGTCGCAAACCAAATAGAAGGAAAAAGTAATGACTATAAGTCCTCTTCTAGTATTACTATAGAATATAACAATTTCAATGAGAAGGCTGTGCCTAGGTTTGCCAGATGGTCCGGATTTGTTTGGATTCTCCTGACTTCTCATATGATGTCTAGATTCCTGAAAAAAATAAAAAATCTTATAAAAAACAGCTATTACTGTAAAATTCATGTACAACTACAAATGCCGCGCAAAGTCCACTTAATTTTTTCATAGAAATGGGCCTAAAATAAAGACATCTTCACAAAAATTTAAGAAATGTTTTCCCCGTGCTGGTAATATTCTCTTTCCAGCCTAATAATTAATTGAGTACTAAAACACAGTTCGTAATTCACAGTAGAGAGACGACCCGACATTAGGCTAGGCCTGTATCGTAAGAGGGCTACATGAAATAAAATGTAGCTAGATAAAAAAACGGCCCCTAGTCCCCGGCGGCCCCGCTATTCCTGGCTCAGTAGCGGTAAGGTAACGGTAATGGGTGGGGTGCCAAGAATCCCCGACAGTCGCCAGGCTACCAAACTAAAAGACCTCAGGCCCTGGCAACCTACCTGAAGCCACTGGATGCGAGCAGTGCAGGACCGGTCAATGTAGAATTCCTTGGGGGAGGCCTTTGTCCAGCATTGGACGTCTTTCGGCTGATATGATGATGAGACATAAAATTGCAGGAGGTTGCGCTTGCTATCTTATTATCTTTATTTTTTTATGTTATTGAGGAGGTATTTGTTTTGTTTTTTTCCACTTTGAATTCGTATCAATTCTTTTATTTGTAACTAAATTGTATACCAAATTGTTAATTTGTACTGCAACTGTATAAAAATGTATTGTGTATGCTGGGTGAAATCCTAAATAAACGCTTATCTATCTACACTTGCACTATATTTAGCTTTTTCTGCCTTCTCTTAGGTCATTTATTGTTTTCTTATTTGTGTGTTTGGTTGCAACTTACCTAAAAGGATTGTCCTTTATATTATTTGAAAGACACATGAAATTGAACTGAAATTGCTCCGTGTCCCCGTAAATTAAGTCTTTGATCAGAGCATGATTATATTTCATCATCATCATATCAGCCAAAAATCATCCAATGCTGGACAAAGGCCTCCCCCAAGGATTTCCACGACGACCGGTCCTGCGCTGCCCGCATCCATCGGCTTCCCGCGATCTTCACTGTGAAATATTGTTTTCACCACATTTTTTCTAACCTCTGAGGTATTATTTATACCGACAACAACCTCAAAATCCTGATATTTTACATCAATTATCACTTGTTGGCTTGAAATAATTTGTGTATGTGAGGTATAAGTACTTACCCAAATTTTCGAGATATCCCAGTTTTTTTTAGTGTGATTGCTGACCAGGTAGTTTGCAAAAATTTTATTACTAGTAAAGGGGTCGCATATTCAATAAAGTTGAAAAAGACGGATAAAAAAAATATGCATTATCATCAGACAAGTGAGTCGAAATAGTACCTCTAGAATTTTATTTAAAGACATTCACCATTGTGCAATTTTTATAAGGCCTGAAATGATAGTTTAAAATTTGGATATATATAAATTACAAAATTTGGATATACTTATAACGCGATTGTGATTGTGAAAGTGAATTACTTAAAAATAATCAATATACTAATTAATTTTGTAATCGACTTAATTATAACTAAGACTTGGGATGTTTTAACATTGAAAATGATTTTTCACTCGCTAGGTTAGGGGAACATTTTTAACGAAAGTGTGACATGGCGACTATACTCTGAAAGTATTTAGGGTATTGTAATGATTTAGGTGTCATAAAGTGTGTATTGGAGAAGCAAAAATATTTTTGTAAAGTCAAAAGCTTTTTTATACAATCTAAAAATAATGAAAAGTGTGATTATTTTTCGACTCGACTTTAGTCATAAAAAGGTACATAATGTATTAAAAATAATTCATATAATTGAAAAATTCAAAATATACACCGAGAGATGAGATATTGCTACATTTTGAATGCAATAAAAATAAACTTGTTAATAAACAAAGGTAGATAGTGTGTACATTATGTAGATCGCGCGGAAGTTCAGCGCCGCAGTTGATAATGAGAATTCGATTTATTTATGTAGAAAATGACGGTTTATAATTAGTTTTTAACTAGAAATAATTTTAATAAGATATTTGCTAGTTAAATTTGACCCAGTTCCCGGTTTCCGATTGAGCTGAAATTTTGCTTGCATGTGTATATTGCATGACAATGCAATATTATAAGCTTGTACCTAAAAGACAACTTTTCGTGTTTTTTTGTAAATTTATGGTGGCTCTCAAGTTTCATTTGGACACATTAAACTATATTCCTATTTTAGGGTAGGCTCGAGCCCCTCGGTGGGAACGTATATAAACTATATTTTTACTGGTTTACTAAATTATTATAAAACTACTTTGGAGGCGGTTGGTAGCGGTCATAAAGAAGGCAAAGAGAAAGTAAAATCTTATGCTCACCACAGATAACAAGTCTTTTTGCACTGTACGCCACTATATCGAGCACGAACAAACACTATATTCCTAAATAATAAGTAGGTATGCGAATATTACGGTTAATTAACCACCTCCGTGGCGTAATGGTTAAAACTATTGGCTTCACATCAGGAGGTCGCGGGTTCGATTCTCGGCGAAGTCTTACTTTGTAATACACGGTTCGGTTGGTGGAAGGGCATTCACTAAGCCCGCCTGGCTAGCTACCACCATCTTATTTAAGTCTCGCCGCCAAATATCAATACTATAAACATAGGTGTGTTCCGGCTTGAAGATAAGATAGCCAGTTCCCTAATGCGTTGGGGAATCTCGGTAAAACCGCTTCTATCTTCGGCATCATCATCACTTACCATCAGGTGAGATGATGACAAGGGCTGAACAATTGTGAATAAAAAAAAATGACGTGGCACTCGGGGACTGCCGCGATAAAGCTATTGCATAGCATTTTTTATCAACTTATGCAATTATAATTATTTATTTATTTTTTATTTATGCAGTATTTACCAGTACCATATTATTATAGTCCTTGGGGCGCGGGATGTTTATGTAATTAATTAACACTAAGAAAGTTAAGAAAGTTAAATCATCATCGTCATCGTCATCGACCACCATCGCGACCACAATCACGACCACCATCGCGAACACCATCGCGATTACCATCGCGACCACCATCGTGACCACCATCGCGGCCACCATCGCGACCACCATCGTGACCACTATCGCGATCACCATGGCGACCACCATCCCGACCACCATCACCATCATCATGATGGATAGATAGATAGCACTGTAAGTTTTTTAGAACTCAATATATATTTTTTTTTGGGGTGTCAGGTTTTTTTCGTTACGAAATTTCTTGATTCGGTCCCCTCAAAGCCCGCGGTAAAAGCTATACAATAGCTTAAAACCGGTCAAGTGCAACTCGGGGTCACACAAACAGGGTTCAGCACCAAAAATTATTCATAACTACTATAGAAATTTCATTATTCCTGTGAGAACGGAAGAACTTTACATTTTCTTATAGATTTTACTGTAATTTATGCATTCAACCTTATATACTGTGATTTTTCAATATTTTAAGCCTAGTAGTTTTGGAGATAAAAAGAAGGGGGGAAAATGGTAAAATTTCGTCAATTTTCTTAAATAACTTCAAAACTATTTACCCTACAATTTAAAAAAAAATATTGAGGTTCTAACAAGTTTGCGTGACTTTATAATTATAATCTATGTTGAACATTTGCATGCCTTGCACAGGCAAAACATGATTGCACTACAAAATTATATTTAACATCCATGTAAATAAATTATCATTTCATTTCAAAAGTGGCCCCCATGTTTTGAATTTATTTATTTAAGTTACACGTCTGTCTTTGGGTCACCGACATACATAAGTGTACCAAATTTCAACTCAATCGGTCCAGTAGATTCCGAGCAAATCGGCTGTGGCAGACGGACGGACAGACACACGAGTGATCATATAAACGCACACCTGCAAAAAATCGGCCTGACGAATGACCCGACCTGCAGGGCCTGTGTGATTAATTGATTATGTATCAATGGAACAGTTACTGTGTCACTGCGATGTCCTGGCTAGCAAGCGTATGTACCTCCTAGGAGATGACTACCCAAAACCGGAGCACTAAGAGCACCTTCCAATCAGCGGAATAGGGATGACGAATGCCAATCATCTAATTTACTTTTTATCATCTATCAAAAACGACCTTTTCTTTTAAAAATGTTTGAAATACCTAGGCGTGACGTCATAGTTTTGCAGCGTCATTTATGTACTCATTTTGTGATTTTGGTGAATTAAAAATCGAAGACTTGATGGAAAACAAAACGAGCAAGGTTTTCCGAAGTTTAAGTAGGAGGACAATTTAGTGATCAAGAGTTCATAATTTATTTCTGATACTGTCGTCATCCCTACTGCTATTTGAGTAGGTTGGGTTGCAAAGGTTATTGGACACAAAAGATCCCATTGGGTCGAAGTGTCGCTGCAACTACAGCTCCCTCTTACAAAGAGAAGATAGAGATCCTATAATGGTTCTGTTTTTAACTTTTCAGGTACGAAACCCTAAAAAACGGTTACCTACGAGGTGTCAACCTCTGCTAAGCTGGTAGATTCTAGGTTGCATAGTTCCTCTTTATTAATGTCATTGGAAGCGTCGGTGGCTCAACTGGTAACGACTCGGTCCATCTAACCAGAGGTACCGGGTTCAAATCTGGACGGCCAATGTACCAATGAGTTTTTCAAAAACTTACGTACATACTTACCGATTGCTTTAACGGTGAAGGAAAACATCGTGAGGAAACCTGCACACGCCTGCGAAAAAAACTCGAAGGTTGTGTGTGAAGTCGACCAACCCGCACTGGGCCCGCGTGGTCGACTAAGGCCTAATCGCCCTGATTCTGGGTAGGCTCGAGCCCCTCGGTGGGGACGTATATGAGCTGTACCTAATGATGAATGTCATTCATACCTAAACCAAATATAAACCTGCTGCAGAGTGAACTTACGTACACGCGGCCTGATAATGTTGGCTGCTCTCCATAATTTGGACAGGAGGAGTTTACGGTCCTGTTTAATTAGATATTAAATAATAATTTGCATGGAGGAAGAAATTACAGAGTTATTCAATGCCATTCGATTAAAGATTATTTATTTCAGCGTCGGTGGCGCAAACGGCAAGGGCCGCTACCTCCTATCCGGGAGGTCGTGGTTCGAGTCCTGCCACGTACCAATGTATTTTCGAATTTCGATTTCATATGTACGTTTATCCGGCGCTCTTACGGTGAAGGAAAACATCGTGAGGAAACCTGCACACATCTGCGAAGAAACTCGACGGTTGTGTGTGAAGTCGACCAACTCGCACTGGGCCCGCGTGGTCGACTAAGGCCCGATCGCTCTAGTTCAGGGTAGGGTCGAGCCCCTCGGTGGGGACGTATATATGACCTAATTTGATGATGATGATTTCAAGGTTCCTTACCCAAAAGGTGTCAACGGGATCATATTACAAAGCCTACACCGTTCGTCTATCCATACATGACATCCTGTGACATGCTGTATCTTTTGACGGTAATAGGTAGCTAGTTGAAATTTTCACAGTGTGTGTGTTGTTCTGGTGAATTCCCATACAAGTAATAAAAATAACAAATCGTCTTAAGTATTTTTTTTATTTTAAGCTGTTGGTTTATTGTAAAAACTGTAATATTATACAAGCATTAAAATTTGGTGTGATTGTAGTGCATTAATTATAAAGTAATAAAAACTGTTTAAGTCGTATTCGCGCTAGGAATGAAATAAAACATATTCTTTTAAAGTCAGTGTCGTTGGCGTCTTTTTTTTTTATTCACAATTCTCCATATTTGAGTATGGTAGTACGGAACCCTCGTTCCGCGACTCCGAGTTGCACTTGGCTGGTTATTTGTTATCACTTTCCCTGTCGATTGACAATTGATGGTTCCAAAGATAAGCATATCTATTTCATAATGGCTGGTACCCTTAAAACACAGTAAATATGTATGTAACTAACTGTATAGGTCCATAAATAAATAATTAATCATTAATTTTTAACAGTTTAACCATTGAGGATATTTGTTTTTTGTTAGTAGACAACTGAACAGCTCAACAAACTAGAGCGTCTCCAGAATCTTTGTCTTCGATTTATTTTTGGCTTACGTAAGTTTGACCATGTCTCTCAATACCGTCAGCAACTCAAGTGGCTTCCGATTCGTCGTCGCAGGAACACTCATATCCTTAGCCTCCTTTTCAAAATACTTCACAATCCTTCTTCTCCATCCTACGGGAACGCTTTAACTTGCAGCGTCCTCCCGACCAGTAATCCCGTACTCATCTCAAATCCCTCCTTTCTTTTCCCATCCATTCTACCGACTTCTATTCTTATTCCTTCTCCGTGCACGCGGTTAGGTTGTGGAACTCACTTCCACACGAGATTCGCGATAGTCAGAGTCTGTATTTATTTAAATCTAAATTAAAAGAACACTTCTTGTCTTTTCCTTTTTAAAGTTAGCCATATTTATTTATTTTATAGTTTATTTATTATATTATATGCATTTTATTATAATTTTATTACAATTATATTATTACATTTATTTAATAATAATATGAATACATAATTACATTATGTAGTATATTATGTATTATTTTGTATGTGGTATTTATTTAGGAATATGTTATCAAAATTTATGTTTTTAAAAAATGTTGTCTTGTTAAGTACACGTCATCTGCCATTCTTTTGTAATTTTTCTAATAGAAATAAGCTGTACCTTTTGTATGTTCTTATCTAGTTTAATGTTTTTTGTCCCTATTTCTGTGTGCAAAAAATTGTGAAATAAATAAATAAATATTCGCCACGGTAACCGCCTCCGTGACGTAATGGTTAAGTCCATTAGCTTCACATCAGGAGGTCGCGGTTTCGATTCCCGGCGGAATCTAACTTTGTGTATGACTCGGTTTGGTTGGTGGAAGGGCATTTTCTAAGCCCGTCTGGCTATCAACCACCATCTTATCTAAGTCTTGCCGCCAGCATCAATGACAGCCAGTTCCCCATTGCGTTGGGGAATCTTGGTAAACCCGCTACCATCATCGGCATCATCGTCACTTACTATCAGGTAAGATGATCTAAAGGGCTTAACAATTGTTGATTAAAAAATTATAAATTTGTTTGATGAAACCTTTGGTTGGTTAAACTTGGTTTGTAACAACAACCGTCATTTACGAATAATAAATTAATGGCTGACTAAACTAGTTATCTTTTATTGGCAATATGTTTATAAAAAATATTATTGATTTGGTAGGGCGTGGGCGGGCGTCGTCGTTTTCATTACTAGTCAATGGTCATCAATTTGGACCCAAAATTTTTTTTAATTATTTATACAGGGTGTAACAAAATTGGTGTAGGTACCGTTAGCTAAAGCTTCTACTCATCATACTGAACAACTTTTGCTCTCTGACTTTGCTGAAATCGCAAAAAAATGAACTTTATAAAAATCGATCAGCTGATCGACCAATTTTGCGCATTTTTCGGGGGAGGTGGGAGGTAGAAAGGGACATTTCTCAGTCGACGGAGCCCCTAAGGGGCTCCTAGTTCTATATTATCATGTTCAAACTAACACTTACGACTGCAGAGGAGGACTCCTCACAGTCTTCGAACCAAACCAAACGAGTCGGGGGTTCTTCGAAATTCCGAGCTCGCCTTGCTCGCTCCCGCTCTAGTTTTGATTGTGCCATTTCTCAGTCGATAGGACCCCTTCAGAGCTCCTAATTCTGTATTCGCTTCGCTCGTTTAATGAATGGCCTACGCATCAGCCAGCCAAGTCATTAAATGTATTATTATTCAGGCAGTTAGTTGAATGCCGCCGTTTAATGAACCTGTTAGGCAGTTAATTAAATGGTTAATTTAACCAGTTGGCTGCGACTGACATTGGGCATTTTGACACTGTGTAGGTACTGAGGACAACATCAACACGTAGCTCAAGCGAAGCCGCGTAAAAATCAGGTTTAGTTATTTATAAATCTCAATCTCAATGAGTTTCATCATCACCGGCTATGGTCATCAATATGGAAATACAGTATCGAGGGCTCCGGTGGTCGTCGCTATGGTGTTCGAGTTTGTCTGCGTTATATAAAACGTGACGTCACCCGCGCAGCCTTCAAACAGGTCGACGCCGCGCAGTATATCGAAAATGCGCAGAATCCCACCCAGCTATAGTTCATTTCATATACCATGGAGGGATAGCACTCGAGACTTAGCCTATTGTTGTATAGTTATTTATTACTTTAACACTCGAAATCAAGCATCTGTTGTTAATGCCACTTAACAACTATAGCAGCAACGATGCACTTTGGTACTTGAAAAAATAATACAGAATGAAGAATTTTTTTAGGTTACATTATATTTTTCTAGTATTTTTAATTTCCTATGCTACAAACTAAATCTTATGTTTAATCGCATAATCTAAGCTGCGTTTTACAATTTTGTATGCTAGAAACTAAACCTTCCGTTTAGTCACTATCTAAGCTGCTATTTACAATTTCCTGTGCTATAAACTAAATATTATATTTATTCACTATATCTAAGCCGCAATGAATTTCAATTTCATATGCTACAAACTAAACGTTACTGATGTTTAATCACTATCATGGTTATACTGTACCAAAAGGATCAAAATTAGTTTGCCGCCTCAATATCAACACGCTAGTAAAACGTCTTTCCAGGTATCGATTGTTAAGGCGAGGTATGGATTGGAACAGTTGTCTCTGTCTTTTTCTTTACGTGTAAAGAGTAAAGAAAATAACCACACTTTTTCAATGGTTTTTCATTTCAACCAAAAACTACAATGAAAGTATGAAAAATAATAACATTACTCACATTGTATTACAAAAACAAGTATTGTTATATATATTTTTAAATCTATACTTCAAAATATTAGTCATAAATAGAGTTGTAACGGTGTAGACTTATCTTTGGGATTTTTTTTTCTATCGAGCCAAAACTGCTCAATTCTGTTTCTAATAGCTTTTGACTTTAAGGAACATCATTAACAATAAGGGTTTTTTTCAACCTTGGGTTTTCTATCACTTAGGAGTAATTGACGTCAAAAATAACGAAAATCTGTTTTACTATCGCCTTAATACCATTCCTTTTATTATCGTCTAATGACCGTCTTAAGTGCTATCCCGCCATGGTATTTAAAATAAACTATACCTATTGCCAGAATGGCGAAATATAGTGATGTTTCCTTTTCGAAATTCGATAAAATCTCGCAGTCCAACATTGTTCGTTTATTTACTTCAATCGATAAGTTTAATTTAAGAGTGATTATAAAACGAGACGACATTTAATAACTAGTTTGTATTTTAATGTGGCAATCTAAATATTTAAATACACTTTATTACTTTTGACCAATCTGAAAGAAAATAGGTTAATCGATTAGTCTCTGATACTCGGTCCATTTGACATGGAACTAGTGTTGCTCGTTCACCATAAAGTATGAAAAGGCCTTTTTGTAAATAATCATGTTCTAAAAATGTTTTTAGGTTAATTTTTGTTGAGCCCATGACACGATTTATAGGGCGGCAATTAACGGGCTATACACTCATTAGTAGTGTATTATCGGGTAGGGCATTACTGGTACTCCATAATTTATGTTCCCAAATTCAATTTACAAATACCTGACCAATTAAATTTAAAATTAAGAACTGATTGCGTAAAATCATTATACCTCTTTTATGGCAGACGGATAAAAAATATATCTCATGTCACATATGAGATCAAAACGAATCTAACGGCACCTCGCACTTCAAAATCCATCGAGCCGTTGAGGCTAAGCCAAAGAAACAGACATACATACACCCGAGAAACAACAGTCGGGTAAAGGCGAGCATATATAGTAGGAATCCATTGAAAACTGTAGATGATCCTGGGATCCTTGATTTCACCCGAACTGTAGATGATCCTGGTTCCTTACAAAGTTCATTATGAGATCAACTTCAAAATACCAAAAGCATCTATTTTCACCGGGAATGCGGCCTCATCTCAATCGGACTCCTGGAAGTTTAACCGCCTCCGTGGCGTAATGGTAAGTCCATTCGCTTCACACCAGGAGGTCGCGGGTTCGATTACCGGCGGGGTCAAGTTTCTGAGATTCGGTTTGGTTGGTGGTAGGGCATTTCATATCCCGCCTGGCTAGCTACCACCAGTCTTGCCGCCAATCATCAGTGTTTACAGCATTGATATGTTCCGACTTGAAGATAAGATAGCCAGATCCCCATTGCGTTGGGGAATCTTGGTAAGCCCGCTTCCATCTTCGGCATCATTATGGATTAAAAAAAATGGCTCTATAATACTCGGATAAACAAATAAAAATAAAATCAGGTTCTACATATCATACTGAACAACTTTCTACAGGGAAACCATAGTCAATTCTAAAAAAAAATGGACTCCATACAAAAATACACAAAAATTAGTCGATCAGCTGATTGATTTGTATGTAGAGATTTTTTTTTGAGATTTTTTTTTGAGATTTCAGAACAACAAAAGTTGTTGTTGAAAATGAGTAGAAGCCCCTGTTAACGGGACCTATACACCAATTTTGTTACACCCTGTATAATTGAAACAATTGAGAAACAATTATGTGAGGCTTTGTGTGAGGTCATCTTTGTAGCGTTTTATCTGGATCCTTGCTTGTACTTCAAACAATGGCCTCCCCCGAAAAACTTAAACTTAGCACGAATATAATATGAACAACATACATCCAGCGGCTTAATGCAGACTTTACTAGATTAATTAGTCCAGTTCACCTTCCTGAGTGGTGTTATATCAGTGCGTCGATCACGCAGGTTAACTGACCAGAAGCACGGTCATTACCTGGATGGGTTTAAATGATAGTGGCATTTATGCGTCTTAATCGTTTGAGCACAACCTTGAGTGTCATAGTAGGATACCTAAATTTTAAGTAGTGAGTTTATTAAATAAATTTTGTTAGGACTTGGGTTATTGAAATTGAAAGTTATTTTTCGTTCTTGGAAATTTAACTTGTTTATGGAGTCTCTTCAGCCAGTGTTGATCATCACTCAGAAGTGTTTGGGGATTAATTTTAGTACTTTAAGGATCTTCTTAATAGTAGTGTTAAGGCGGTAATATTACAGATGTTCATTGTTTTTGACGTCAATTACTCCTAAACGATAGAAAACCCCAAGGTTGAAAAAAATACCCTTATTGTTGATGATGTTCCTTAAAATCAAAAGTTATATCCTTCGACATTTTTAAAATACTGTAAACTTGACATTGATAATATGAAATAAATAAATCTAATCTAAACTATTTTCTAATAGATGTTTCTACACGATTGAGCAGTTTTGGCTCGATAGAAAAAAATCCCAAAGATAGGTCTACACCGTTACTTTCAACTAGTGTATATTTTGAAGAATAAATAAAAAAAATACCATAATATTTGTTATGATAACACAAAGTGAGTAATGTTATTATTTTTTGTACTTTCATTGTAGCGTTTGATTGAAACGAAAAACCATTGAAAAAGTTAAAAAGTGTGGTTATTTTCTTTACTCTTTACGCGTAAAGAAAAAGACAGAGACAGCTGTTCCAATTGATAACTCGCCTTAACAATGGTACTGTTTGTATTCGAAATGGGGTTTCTACAAAACATAGTATTTTTTGGACTTCCCTTCTAGTACAAAGTTATCCGATCAGCTGACCGGTTTATTTGAGAAATTAAAATAAAGCAAATTGATTGGGGTGTGTCTTGAAGAAAATTCTTCAGTCACGTTAGCACAAGGCAGAAACCCCACTTAAAACACTGTCAGTGTTTTTGTTAAAACCGATACCATTGCATCACAAGAATCTAGTCTGAACCATCTGCGAGTTTAGCGTGTACACACGAAATTCGGCAAGTGGCCGGGTCGTGTTTGCATTCCGCAGTGGGTTCGACGCCTCTGCCAAGGCCAGCGCGCGCGCAGATGACCGCCCCGCGGCGGCCCCGCAGACTGCGACGAGTCGATTGACGAGTCTTATCTATGGGTTGGGAAACTGGGTTTTCCGAATGTGGTGGGACCTTCTAGTAAATAAGTAAGTAGGTAACTAAGTAAAATGTTCATTGCGGCAAACACACTCAAAATATGACAATTATTTTCACTAGCTTTTACCTTCGTCTTCGCCCGCGTGACCATCGTTTTTATGACTGTCTTTGAAGGTGGGTGGTAAGTGAGCCGCAAGCGGCCCGCGGGCGTTCCATATCGAGCTATGCTCATTAATATTAGCTGACAGGTATGATTCCCAACTCTTTTCGCACTTCATGCGTGTACTAGTCAGACAGGGGCCCTATGCTTCCTGTAACTGGTAAGCGCATGGGGTGTGGAAGGGTTTTTTAACTTTTATTTTCTGTTACTGTATTATTTTATTCTGTGTTCTACTAACATTAGTGTAATAAGACGTTTGTGTTACTTACAAAAATGGATCATGTTGTCTGACAAATAAAGATAAAGATTAATAGTCTAAGTCAAGTTCCACCCCCTTACCAAAGTATATACTATGTCTACTTTATATACTATTTTACTATGTTCCTTACTATGTCTGTGCAAAAATCATGTCTGCGACGTGCTCGTGTGTGGAAATGGGTTCCCTCGGGAACTATGTCGAAGACTACTTAGTCACAGTATATATATTAGTACTAACGTACAGTATGGACACTCCCTGCCGCTCTCTAGATTCGACCTCACCCCCCCGTCACTCAGATTGGCTGTAGATTGGGTACCAAACGTAAAGGACGAGCTACGCAAGCACTTTCATTCACTATATTCACTTTGCGCGCCGCTGTGATTTCGTTCACAGGAATAAAAACCAACCAGTTACCGAACGTAAAGGCCCAACTGAACTCTTTTTTTTTCATACTTGTCTTATGTTGTAAACGAACACCGCTCGAACAAAAAACAACACATTCCGAATACACCATACACATTATGAGATTATAAAAAATTGTAAATGGTAACTGCGACGTGGACGTATGAATTAACACTGAAAACTGCCACAGTATATATATTAGTACTAACGACTTAGTATCTATTTCACTTCCCAACCCCATCAATTCTCTTTACACTATCTCTGTGAAATAAATTACGTCAATCCATTGTTCCGCTATGACGTGAGATAAATAAAAAAAAAATATTTTTCAGTTCCACTGCAACTATTCCGCACCATACAATTCTTGCGGGATAAAAAGTAGCCGGTCACGTCTCACCCCTTCAGCTATCTCTGCCAAAAATCAGGTCGATATGTTGCTCCGTTGCGCCGTAAAGTAAAGCAAACAAACAAACACACTTTCACATTTATAAGTTTAATTAGGATAGAAAAAAACAACAATAACAAAAAAAAACATAATCATCAAAAAGCAAACAAACAAAATATAACAGAAGTAAAACCTAATAATTTGATATAGTGTGAGGCAGTGCAATTGGGCTATACATAGCTCAGTGAATAGCTTTACCTCTACGTTTGCCCCTGTAGGAGCAAAATACACATTTTCTGTCACGACCCGAGGTTAAAAAAGTTGCAAAATCAATTAATTTTTCAAATATTGATAGATCCATGCCTTCCTGAGAAAAAAAGTCTTGACTGGTTATGGACGATAGACAGACAGACGGACAGCGAAGTAATCCTATAAGGGTTCCTTTTCTCCTTTCAAGGTACGTTAGTGTCATGTACAATAAAATTCCTGAAAATATACATAACTAGTTTGTCAGAGAATAAATTCAAGACTCATGTCAAAAATGCCTGTGCTCTAGCTCTAGCTACATCCTCTAGGATGTTATAAAATAATAGATTATGTAAATGACAAAGATATGGTTATATTCTATAACAAATACCATATCTTGAGACTGTAATCTGAAACATGACTTTATTTGTAATAGACAATATTTTTTGTGAACACTTAAAAGTGTGTTTAAACACCTATTTAGAATAAATATTTTTGATTTGATTTCATGAAATTACTTTTTACAGTATACAATGAATAATCGTTATTATTCGATTTATTAATATTATATATTTACTAATACATATTATAACGAGGACCGATTTGTTTGTTTGTTTTGAATAGGCTCCGAAACTTAGGCACAGATTACTAAATAGTTACTTCGACTTAGGACCGATTTTAAAAACCTTTGGGAAAATACACTATCCGCGGTTACTATATAGGCTATATTTAAAATGGGGATCCCTACTAAAACTCAAATAATGTAACCCAAGGTGTAAATAATGACCTAAAAATTCCTGCAATATCTACAAAAAGTAGTGTAGTGGTAGTGTATTGGTAGTGGTAGTCTAGTGGTAGTGGTGGTGGTAGTGCAGTGATAGTGGTAGTGTAGTGTAGTGAATTGGTAGTGTAATGGTAGTGGTAGTGTAGCGGTAGCGGTAGTGCAGCGGTAGCGGCAGTATAGTGTAGTGTAGTGTGAGGCGGTACGAAGTTCGCCGGGGCAGCTAGTACCTTATAAAAACTGTAGAATGCCAATCGCAAATAATTTTTTACACTCTTTGGACGAGTCCATCAGCTGATTGACCAATTTTGTGCATTTCTGTATGGAGCATCGATATTTTTTTTGAGAATTGACTAATTGTAAGTTTTCTTGGATAAAGTTGTTTAGTATGATGAGTAGAAGCCCCAATTAACGGGTGTTACACAAATGTAAAATTAATATAAATAATACCTGTATAAATTAACTCCGCTGTTTAATATTTTCCATTAAGGTTGGATGGCTGTTATAAATCTCAAACTGACAAGGTAAATCTAAGAATCTCTTGGTCAGTTATAAAACTTATAAATTTCGTGTATATTTTTTATGTAAATTATTCAAGTCTAATGAAATTTAAAATTTAATTCTTAAATAGTATTTAAATGTTATACTTGTTTAAATTTACTTTCAATTTGTTTTGCGTATGTATTAATCATATTGGGGAGGTTTTTCGTGCAAGTACGTAGAAAGGACGCTGCTGCCCATCTTTTGGCTTACGGCTTACACCGCCGCCAACGACCAACTATGTAACCACTTTTAAAGTATCAATTAAGGATTTTTTAATCGAAAAAAAAAGTTTTTGTTAATTGTAATTTACAGGATTAGTAGTGTTAAAAAAGTTTTTGTAATTTACAGGATTAGTGGGATTTACTAATCCGCAAGCGGCTCGCGAGCATGGACGTGACTTTTCTCCAGATCCCTCGGGAACTATGTCAGGATATGCTTATTAGTAAATCATGTCATTTCCCACCCCCTCAACCATTTCTGTGCAAAAAATCACACAATCCATTGTTCCGTTGCGATGTTAAAGAAATTAACCAAAAAGAGTATATTTTCAGTTCCCTCAGGAACTGCATCGGGCTATGCTTTTTTTCACGGGATAAAAAGTAGCCTATGTCCTTCCTCGTGACACAGGCTACCTGCAAGCCTACTTTCATTAAGATTGGTCGATGCGTTGAAGCGTGAAAAGGTAACAAACAAACAAACACATTTTCACATTTATAATATTACTAGCTGTCCCGGCGAACTACGTACCGCCTTACATTACATTACACTACACTGATTACTACTACAAGGATTTTTATTTTTTCATAATTGCGTGATTTCTATTTATGTTAATGTAGAAGTTTATTTGACATGCTATCCTATGTTTAAGGCTGTTTGTTTCCTGAATAATTAATAAAATACATTTATCAATAAACTTAAAGCTTCAAAAAAAATTTTACCTCACGTGAATTCGTTACGTCTAATATTTACATACTTAAATTTAATTAAATGATAATTATCAAATTTATATTCGAAGACTGGTTCAAAGATGGCGGCTTACAGACATGGAATATTTTCATATGGTTCTGAATGTTCCGATGTCTATAAGATGCCATTAACATCAAAACCAAGACAACTGATCTATGGACGAGGCCTCCAAACATCTAAAAGGCGGTTTTCCGAGCACATATACATTGCGGTTCATATCCTGACACGTCATACATACGTCAAGCTTCGTACTTGATCCGACATTTTTATATGTTTCTTTTTATCCATATTGGTAAGCCCTGGCATTAGATAACGATATTGCTAAGATGGATGCGGGCTTACCAAGATTCTGGCTATTTTATCTTCATGTTGATGCTAAAACATATAGCTAGCCAGTCGGGCTTAGAATATGCCCTTCCACCAACCAAACCGAGTCATACAAAGTTAGACTTAGCCGGGAATCGAACCCGTGACCTCCTGGAGTAAAGCGAGTGGACAAACCAAATGTGAGTCATACTTGCGTTAAGGAGTCCGAACTGAATAAAAAAAACATTTTTCTGTCGCCCGCGTTGATGTGTTTTGTTTTTGATATAAATGAGTAGAAACCCTCATTGCGTGAGTCTGACTTACACCAAAGTATATATATATTAGTACTAACATACAGTATGGACATTCCCTGCCGCTCTCTAGATTGCGACCTCACCCCCTCGTCACCCAGATCGTTACAGATTGGTTACAGTTTGGCTGTCGAACGTATAGGATTTCGCAGCCATTTTGTTTGTTCCGTCATTCCTTTTCCATTACTGACCCGCTGTATGAAGTGTGTAGCTAGGGTGTGCTTACACTTCGCGTTTTTTATTTGAACTATTTTGTTTTACAAGAAACGTCAATATTCGGGAAGCCTATATATAGTCTTAGATATCAATTTTCGACATTCATTGCCTTCGCCAGCAAACCTTGGCATTTTAGATGACGTAAAAAAGTAGGTAGGTAAGTACTGCGCCGATGATCAAATTATCCCTATCCTAAATACATATTTAATTAAGCGTCGCGTCCCCATAAGGCGGTAATATTACAGATTTTCGTTATTTTTGACGTCAATTATCCCTAAACGATAGAAAACCCAAGGTTGAAAAAAATACCCTTATAGTTGAAGATGTTCCTTGAATTCAATAGTTATAGAAACACGATTGAGCAGTTTTGGTTCGATAGAAAAGAATCCCAAAGATAGGTCTTGACACCGTTACTTTCAACTCTAATATTTTGAAGTATAAATAAAAAAAATACAAAAATATTTGTTATGATAATACAAAGTTAGTAATTTTTATACTTTCATTGTAGTTTTTGATTGAATTTGAAACGAAAAATCATTGTAAAAGTGAAAAAGTGTGGTTATTTTCTTTACTCTTTAAAGAAAAAGACAGCCAGACAACTGTTCCAATCAACACCTTGCCTCGTCAAAAAAAAAATTGAAAAATTTTAAAAATTTTAGGTACAAGTTTTGATTTCAAACGAATTTGATTTATTTCGTGTTCTTCTCAGCAAACCCTTTCATTTGATACCCGTATCATAGGGGTCCATAAAAAATAACTGGTCCGCCATCTTTGGGAGTCCGCCATATTGGATTTAGAATGACGTCACTTAGCTAACCATGCATTGTTCTCCAAACTTAACGTGTATGCAAAATTTCAGCTCAATCGGAAATTCGGAAACCGGGAAGTGGTTCTAATGTAGCTGCCAAGATTTGTCCCAACAGTAGCTAACCAACTAACACGGCAAGCTAATATTACGCCACACTCCACACAGGGGTCATGTCCGGATTGGTGGAGTATGTCGGGCTAGTAGTACAGGTAAAATACGATAGAAAATATGTAACTGATTGGCGGTAAAATTTGTACCTCAATGAAACTTTGTTTGTAACTTTATCTTGGCGCTAGAAATGAAGATCAGCAGAGTCCGACCAAAATTAAGTGGTCCTACCCTTCCATGGGTCATGGGTATGGACGGAGAAACTTTGAAAAATGCGCATTTTACAAAGGGCTTACAAATTGTGGATTAAAAAAAACTTCAAATAAGTTAAGAAGTAGTTTCGGAGTTAAGGGGGTGGGGGCGCAATTTTAAAGTGGCGCCTATGTTTAAAATTCATTTATGTACGTTACACGTCCGTCTTTGGGTCACCGACTTACATAATTATACGAGTATATGTACCAAATTGCAACTCAATCAGTCCAGTAGTTTCCGAGCAACTTACCTGTGACAGACGGACGGACAGACAGACACACGAGTGATCATATAAGGGTTACTAATATACGAACTCAGAATAAGCATTTAAATACTTACTATTGTGGTGTATTTGTCCAACGAACGCTAAACTGGTTTTTAGTAGTGTGTTTGTAACAAGAGTTTAGCATCGTTTCTAGCCATTTTAAACTTTAAATCTACCAGAACTAACTCTGGATTGACTTAATAATATGCAGAATGTTTTTACGTTTATTTCATTGGCAGACAGCTAGACGCCTCGAAATGAAAGACCTGTCATTCGTCGTGTGATCAAAACACCCATACCACAGATGATAATAATAGTAAAGATGAAGTACTCGCAATGACGCTTTAAATAAATAGCAACTCTCGCTACGCGGTAATAAAGAACAATCTATTTCGCAACCGCGCTTAGTGCCTCCAGTTTTACTTCAACATACCTATACATACACCCACCCATAAGTAAATTCCGATAACTTGTTAAAATCTTTGATTTCTTTGCTCACGTCATATCCTATTCAAGTTTAGCGATGAGGTCTATCTAGGTGACAGATTGACAAGACAATCGCAAAAAATGCGATTTTCCTGTTACGAAGTATTGAGTAGGTAGTATCTTTTGAACTTCCCCACTTACGGTCTTTTTCACGGCGTTTTCCTCACAAGAGTGAGAGAGAGAATCACGATTAACCGCCTCCGTGGCGTAATGGTTAGTCCATTCGCTTCACACCAAGAGGTCGCTGGTTCGATTCCCGGTGGGGTCAACTTGTAAGACTCGGTTTAGTTGATGGTAGGGCATTTTCTAAGCTCGCCTGGCTAGCTACCACCATCTTATCTAAGTCTTGCTGCTAAACATCAGTGTGTTAAAAACATTGATGTGTTTCGGCATGAAGATAAGATAGCCAGTTCTCCATTGCGTTGGGGAATCTTGGTAAGCCCGCTTCCATCTTCGGTATCATCGTCACTTACCATCAGGTGAGATGATGCCAAGGGCTTACCAATTGTGAATTTAATAAAAAACTTTGTTGGTTTAGTTGGTTGGTTTGTCGGTGGCGTTACGGCAAGGGCCGCTACCTCCTGTCCGGTAGGTCGTGGTTCGAATCCTGTCACGTACCAATGTGTTTTCGAATTTCGATTTCATATGTAAATTTATCTGACGCTCTTACGGTGAAGGAAAACAACGGGAGGAAACCTGCACATGCCTGCGAAGAAACTCGAAGGTCGGTACAAATCGGGGAGTACAGACGCGCGGAAGAGAAGTTCACTCTAGTTGTGTTTTTTTTATTTAAAGTTATTTCTTAAATTGTGCCATCACAATAAGAGAGAGAGAGAGAGAGAGAGAGAGAGAGTATTCTACGCAGGAAAGTGTGGCTGACACGAAATTTAAAGAATTTAAGCACAGACGGCCACGACCACAGCGACCGCAGCGACCAAGCTAAACTGTACCTACAAGACAAATGCACGTCTCACACTTGGACGCAACGGCCAACTGGCCGTAGAATGGGTCGGACCGTCTCGTCTATGTATGTCACACTGTTTGTGACAAGAGCTTCTGCGACCAAGGTTGCGACCACGACCGCGCAGCCGTCTATTGCGTCAGATCCCTTATACTACGACAATTTTCCTATTGAATTCCTTTTAAATGACACACCTGTTACGCAAATCCTCGTGAAACAGACTTTAGACCCACGCAGAACCGGTTTGATTCGGTTACTCTATCCATAGGAAAGGCTTGATGTTATTGTGTCGTAGGAAAACGGAAAATCCAAAACGAGCCGAGAATTCATGCTCTTGGGCCCACGACTTCAACGGCTGCGGCGGCAGTAGCGACAATACAAAATGTATGGGAATGTTTGTTAGAAGCTACCGTATTCACATAACCGTTTTCCATACAAACTTAAAATTACTACTTATTAAAAAGTAAAAGCCGATTCTAATGAAAATTTATACCCATAAGAAAGTCACGAAATTATAGTTGGTGGATAAATTACATTTACTTTAATCAGCGCTGTCGCTGCCGCCACTGCCTCTGCCTCAGAATGTCATTGCCAGGCCCTTAACCGCGGCGTCCAAATGTCATTCCCATACTTTTATCAGCGCTGTCGTTGCCGCCACTGCCACTGCCTCTGCTGCAGAATGTCATGGCCAGGCCCTTAACCGCGGCGTCCAAATGTCATTCCCATACTTTTATCAGCGCTGTCGTTGCCGCCACTGCCACTGCCTCTGCTGCAGAATGTCATGGCCAGGCCCTTAACCGCGGCGTCCAAATGTCATTCTCATACTTTTATCAGCGCTGTCGCTGCCGGCACTGCCACTGCCTCTGCTGCAGAATGTCATGGCCAGGCCCTTAACCGCGGCGTCCAAATTTTCCATACTTTTATCAGCGCTGTCGCTGCCGCCACTGCCACTGCCTCTGCTGCAGAATGTCATGACCAGGCCCTTAACCGCGGCGTCCAAATGTCATTCCCATACTTTTATCAGCGCTGTCGCTGCCGGCACTGCCACTGCCTCTGCTGCAGAATGTCATGGCCAGGCCCTTAACCGCGGCGTCCAAATTTTCCATACTTTTATCAGCGCTGTCACTGCCGCCACTGCCACTGCCTCTGCTGCAGAATGTCATGGCCAGGCCCTTAACCGCGGCGTCCAAATTTTCCATACTTTTATCAGCGCTGTCGCTGCCGCCACTGCCACTGCCTCTGCTGTAGAATGTCACATACTTGTAGCTTTTCCTATTCTCCTAGAGTCTATTTCGCGCTCGTCTATGTTGGAAGTCCCTTAAGGCCCTAAGGTCAAGGATCAAATGACAATATTCAATTCAAATTATTGAAAGACTGGGTAAAGCTCACAATATGGAAAAAAATAATAATATAAATACTTCAAGTAATAAAAATCGATTCAATTAAATACAATTTTAAAAATATTACCACTTTTGGTGTATAAAAATATATACTGTAGACCCTGTTTTTGGCATTAATTGCAAAATTTCACGAAAACAAATAGTTAATGTTGAATGAAACCAACACACAAAAATATGTGAGTATAACACCTTTCATTTTAATTCAAAAAAATAGTTTTAAAACTTTCTTGAAAGTGAAGAAAAGTAATATAAACATGTAAAATCGATAATTGGGCGTTCGGTTTCAACGTAACAGCCGCGTTGAATCCTGCATTGATTTGAACTTAAAATAAATAGACTTACGTTCGATATTATTTTAACACGTATCAAGCTACTCGGATTGATTCATCTTAAAGCCTTAAACGTGCAGACTACGTGGTACTACTGTCTGATTAGATTTTTGTCCATGAAAAAAAATATCTCATAGCCTAAACATAAGCCATATCAATGTTAATGTGTTAATTTGCGAGTTTCGGACCAAAACTAGGTTAATGAGATAATGGTCATATTACCAACGCAGATTTAAATTGATATGTCTAATTTAATTTAGATTTCCACCTAATCTACATTTATTTAAATCGGTTCTGTGATTGACTGACAAATGAATTTTTTTTTTCATATGGGGGCATAGACAGTTTACTAAAAGAGATTCATTATCCTCTGAAAATGATGAAATCTTTTTTATCTTATATGTTTGTTTTGATTGTTTTGACAACCGATATTGTTGCCTTGGCAACCGATATTGTTGGTAAACAAAAATAAATAGTATATCTCTCTCTATCTCCACTAATTTATATATCCCTCTCAACTTCCGTTCGCCTCGCCCGATCCCACTTCCGTAACGCTCTCGTCACGCATCCACCAGCTTACTCCCCAAGTCAAGCGTGCATAAAGAAGTTTTACTTTAAAAATGATACCCAGAAGTAATAAACCTAAGAGAAAGATTTAGAAGGACTTGAACGTCTCCAAAGTGCCATTTGGCACGAAGTGGTGCAGAATAGAAAAGCCCGCCTGATGAGGAGTCGGAGGCCAAGGTCCTGAGCTAGCGAAGTAAGTAATGTTCCTTGGAAGGTCTAGAGAAGAGATGCACGAAGGGAATGCTTCATCAAAAACAACATATTACCAAAAACAGCAACTTTGCTATTCCGTTACAAAGATTCTGTTCAAGCAAGTCATAACCAAAGTATATATGTATATTAATACTAACGTACGTATGGACACTCCCTGCCGCTCGCTCTCTAGATTGCGATCTCACAATACCTCTCGTTACCCAGATTGATACAGATTGGTACAGTTTGATTTCGCCGTGATTTTGTTTGCTCCGTCATTTGTTTTCAGAAATGTCATTTCACGACCGTTGTTTGCAGTGTCCGGGGTGTGTCATAACTTAAAGTGAAAGTTAAGGAACATAAAAAGCCCAAACGCAGCAAAATAAACCTCTTCTGTGCTGGTAGAGGACGGAACTTCTAAATACAACAAAGAAACAAAACTATAACTCCCTTTCTGCTAATTAACACAATATAGACTGCATTGTCTGAAAATAAACTGAATTTACTTTTACACGACTGTCTACAAAAAAGAGGGTATTATTTTCAGCTCTAATGTATGTATGTATGTTTCTTTATTCCACGATATCTTCTAAACAGCTTGATGGATCTTAGAGTGCTCTTAAGTGATTTTGATCCCGTGAGTGACATTCATTTTACCCGCCTTCCCAAAAGAGAAGCTTTTAAGCAGTTATTTATTTTTATAACCCCTCGTACAGCACTATATATATATATATATATATATATATATATATATATATATACGAGTATATATCTTATATATAAAATTCTCGTGTCACAATGTTCGTTCCCGTACTCCTCCGAAACGGCTTGACCGATTCTCATGAAATTTTGTGAGCATATTAAGTAGGTCTGCGAATCGGCCAACATCTATTTTATTTTAGAGTAGGGTAGGGTAGTGTAGTGTAGGGTAGTGTAGTGCAGGGTAGTGTAGTGTAGTGTATGTAGGGTAGGGTAGGGTAATGTAGGGTAGGGTAGTGTAGGGTAGGGTAGGGTAGTGTAGTGTAGGGTAGTGTAGTGTAGGGTAGTGTAGTGTAGGGTAGTGTAGGGTAGGGTAGTGTAGTGTAGGGTAGGGTAGGGTAGTGTAGTGTAGTGTAGTGTAGGGTAGGGTAGGGTAGGGCAGTGTAATGTAATGTAAGGTGGTACGTAGTTCCCCGGTACAGCTAGTAATATATTAGTACTAGCGTACCCAAAGTATAAAATAATAATTACCAGCTCCAATTAAAGAAAACCGTATAACAATGGTCCAGCCGTTATGGAGATGAATTGTCACAGCCATACACAAACGCACGCACGCACACATACATACACACACACACTTAGGCTAAACGCATATAAAAAGGAGCTTAAAATGTATTGTGTTATGTGAATTCATGGAAAATAGTTAGTAATTCGCAACGCGACGGGGAGTTTGTTTTTATCCAAAACCCACGCCAACGAAGTCGCGGGTACCTCAATATCGACTGATAAAACGACCATCCTATTTCCATAAAACTAATGTCTGATGAGATCACACGACCAATGCCAGACCGTTTCTATCTCGCTGATGTGAATCATTCATTGCACTCAAAACCAGACCAGACAAAAAAACAGCTGTATGTTTTATAACATTTCGCATTAGACACATTAATGATTGATTATGTTACATAGTGATTCGGCAATAACCTCGCTTTGTATTGTATAGCCGATAATAGTATGAATAAGCTCATTTCGAAAAACCTTAAAACTTTTAGGTGCAAGCTTTTGTTTCCAAATTCTTCTCGGCAAATCCTTTCATTTGATACCCATATCATAATAATGGGGTGCATAATAAATAACTGGTCCGCCATATTGGATTTGGAACGACGTCATTTAGCTAACAATGCATTGTCATCCAAGCTAAGCGTGGCTCAACCGGAAACCGGGAAGTGGGTCAAAATCAGCTTGCAAATTTTGAAACCAACAATTGAAAGTTAATAAAAACTCGTAAGAATAAGCGATGGTGGCTCAATGGTAATGTCTCGGTCCTCCTAACCAGAGGTCCTGGATTCGGCTCCGAGGACGGCTTGTGCATGAATTTTTCCGAGACTTACGTACTTACCGACAATTGGACGTGATTGGAAGGATTGTGAAGCTGAGACTGTTAATGATTTTTTTTATTAAAAATTTGAGTGCGTTTGGCTGCACCTCACCTGATGTTAAGTGCCGATGCAGCCGAGGATGTGACACGCAAGCTCAAAAAGTGGTGAATAGGCACTCGTCTTGAAGATTCCTAAATTATACGAGTCGGGGAATACAGACGCCGCGAAGGGAATTCCACTCCTTGGCCGTTCGCATGATGAACGAAGACGCAAATCGTTTCGGGCGTAATGGTGGAACATTGACGACAAAGGAGTGGAACCGCCCTCCGCGCCTGGTCGTCCGATGATGAAATTCCTCTTCGCCGATGAGTCTCCTTGGATTGTATCGACAGACGCGCTAGGAGTCCTAGCGCGTCTGTCGATACAATCCAAGGCATCTAGCTGGTAACGAGCCGATCCGTCCCATAAGTGAGAGCAGTACTCCATACGTGACCGAACTTGAGCTTGGTTTATTAGAAGCTGCTCTGGTATGAAGTAAAGTGTCACCTTCGAGAGGATACCAAGCTTTTTGGCAGCCGTTTTGAAGTGGATTCAATCTATCTCCCGAAATTCAGATCGGATGTTAAATCTACGCCATGGAGCTCAAGATGGTCGGAGATTTTCACCTCTTAAATGTTAACCGATTTGGACCGATTTTTGATAGGTTGTCAGTTAGAACAAAAGCTAGGCCTATACGTTTCGTTTTTTAAATTGCTGATTATGAATAAACAAAAAATTGGCGAAATTAGTTTTGTATGAAAACACGTGAACGACAATAAAATTAAAATTATTAAATTTATCGAAAAAACAAACCTTATAAGCCTAGATTGACAACCTATCAAAAATTGGTCCAGATCGGTTAACATTTCAGAGGTGGAAATCGTTAACGCCGTTTGTATGAAAACACGCAGCTTCACAATCCTCTTAGGAAAACATGGATCGTTAGGCAACCTGCACATCTGAATCCAATTGTGTAGGAAGGTCGCGTTGCACAAGTCTGGCTTACACGATAAGAGAGAAATTATGCCAATAAAGAGATTGAACTTTAGAAACCCAGTGCGGCTTGCGTATTGGTGTCGATCTCGCAGGTTAAGCAACTCAAGTAAGGTTATTATCTAGATGGGTGTGGCTGTTAGGGGCATTAAAACCTACTGACCAAGAAGGAGGTTAATGATTTTCGTATGTACGTATATAGTTGGTATATTTGTAGCCTAAACAGCTTTGATGGATTTTGGAGTTCAAGGTGTCGTGGTTTCGTCTTAATCCCGTGAGTGACATAGGATACATTTTTACCCAACTGGCCAAAAAATAGGGGTTAAGTTTGTATCCTATGTCACTTACGGGTAAGTGACATAGTATACATTTTTACTCGACTACCCAAAAAACAGGGGTTATGTTTTGATGCAGTCGGCTTTGCAAATCACACTAATATTATAAAGGCGAAAGTTTGTGACTGTGTATGTTGGTTACTTCTTCACACAAAAACTACTGATCGGATCTGACTGAAATATGGTAGGTAGACAGATTAGGACCTGGATTAACACATAGGCCACTTTTTTACACGCTCGCGAGCCGCTTGCGCACTGCGCACCCTCGAAAAGTCATAGAAACGTCCACGCGGGTGAAGCCGCGGGAAACAACTAGTATTAATTAAATTGCTTAGATTATTCTGTACTGTCTCTAACCCACGAGGTTATTGATGCCTCACTCACGGATGGTCATTAACTTGTGTTTCTATAATTAGTCGACTCTTAACAAACGGTCTAGTGGTTGAAGCCAAAACGTTGAAATAACTATTTTTGTTTAGAAACTCGTACTTCTTTGTCACTATCTCTGTGACGTTAGTTCTACATGGTCTTTGAACCTTGTTACTGTGAAGCGTTAGCTCAGACAAAGATTAAAAAATATTACTTTGATCAATAACAGCACAGTATTACAATATAGGTTTAGGTTGCCTCGTTGTTGTAGTGCTTCGGAAATGTTCTCGGAGGCACGCCATCTTTGTTCACAATCTTCCCCATCTTCAGGTACTGGACAAGGTTGCTGGGTGCAGTATGGTCTGCTGCTTAACCTGCTTGCCGTATGTTATCCTTACTAATATTATAAATGTGAAAATATGTTTGTTACCTTTTCACGCTTCAACGCCTTGACCAATATTTATGAAATTTGGCATGCAGGTAGCCTGTGTCACGAGGAAGGACAAAGGCTACTTTTTATCCCGGGAAAATAGCATAATCTGATGCAGTTCCTAAGGGGAACTAAAAAAATACATGATTGTTGTGATTTTTTGCACAGAGATGGTTGAGTAAGTGGGAAACGACATAATTTACTAATCACCCTTAAAGACAGTCATAAAAACGATGTCCACGCGGGCGGAGCCGCGGCAAAAAGCTAGTATTTAATATTTAATAAGTAAACTGGATTTCAAATTTTAATTAAGTCTTTTTACCTATGGACACAGTATATATATATTAGTACTAACGTACAGTATGGACACTCCCTGCCGCTCTCTAATTCGACCTCTCCCCCCCCGTCACTCAGATTGGCTGTAGATTGGGTACAGATGTTTTATCTCACGAGCGCGGGTTAGTCATACTTGTGTGTGTTAATGTACATGCAAATTGTCTTTGCGTGCGTAAGGTCGGGAGCTTACAATTGCGCACACAATAGACACAACTAACAATAGAGCACACAATAGCGCGTGTCTATACGCATTACACACACAAGTATGCCTAACCCGCGCTCGTGAGATAAAACATCTGTACCAAACGTAAAGGACGAGCTACGCAAGCGCGATAAACGTCACTTATATTCACTTTGCGCGCCGCTGTGATTTCGTACACCGGAATAAAAAGCAACTAGTTACCGAACGTAAAGGACGAACTACGCATGCGCGATTAACGTCACTTATATTTACTTTGCATGCCTCGTATCATGATTGGCTGACCACCAATATTATACGACCAAATCTAAGAACAATCAGTTCCTATGAATCTTCATACTAGCTGTATATTTTTTTTTAGAAATGTAGTTCCTTTATGTTTTTCATATGTCAGATGTCAGTTTGTTATTGTGGCTTGTGAGATATTTTGTTCGTTTTATTTATTTAAAATGATGATTGTTTGTAATAATTTGATTTTATGGTGTGAAAGTATGAGTTGTATAAAAATATCTAGTGGTGTGATATTATAAAATGAGATCTCGGAATTATAGATTGAGATTGACTATTATTGTAGGTTGCTAAATGAGATTGTTTCACGGACAAAAGCTCCTGTGTTTGAAGAACAAATGAACAATGTTATCCATGTAAGTTACTTAATCATGTAAGATAACAGCTGTTGATTGTTGCTTGCAGCACAGTATATATATATATATACAGGGTGATTTGTAATGTCACGTATTCCCGTTAAGGGGTGATAGATAAGGTCAAAAGCAATCAATTTTGTCCTATAATGTGCTATCCGAAAGTTAACCGTTTTCGAGTTATTTCAAATTTACTTTTTTTATTTTAAATTCCGGTTTCAGATGGTTAAAATTTGAATAAAAAAAAACTACGTGCCTGATTTTGAGTTTCTTGCTATCGTCGTATAGCGGACATTCCAATAGTTCATAATAAGTGATAAAATCTTGAAAAACTTCAAACGTTTTCAAATTACGCTTTTTAAATTTATCAGTTTCCTATTTTTTTCTATTTTTTTCGATAAAAAAGGCAATTTTCTGTAAAAAATCTCCTAGTAATTAAATGTGCAAAGTACGTTAATAACATCTCTAACTAACTAGCTTTCATTTGAGGTAAAAAGTTACAAATAACTCCAAGTACAAAGACAGAAATTTAAAAAAAAATGATGAGTAGGTAAAGAAATTAATGTTCGAAAAATAATTACGTACGATAAATAAAAGGCTTTTATTTTAATTAAACTCTTTTATTAGTTCACAAATTCTGCTCAAATTGTAATCCCCTGTTACGAATACACACCCGCATTCTCTTACGTAATTCACTTTTGGTGACTCTAGTTGATAAGCTGCTTTTAATTTGGTCAGCTGCACTGATTATTCTCCTAATTAATTCATCGCGCGTTGGTACGGGCGACACATCGTAAACCAGGGCTTTCATGTGACCCCACACATAATAATCCATAGGTGTGAGGTCAGGGCATCTTGCTGGCCAGGCAATGGGCCGTGCTCGGGATGCCAAGGTCCTGGCGGATCTTCTGCGTCTGCCATGATAATAAACCAACAAAAACTCGAAGTTAACTCAAAAATGCTAGTAAATGATAATTAGTGCGTAATACGTGTGCGCGTACGAAGTAGTTGATACCAACTAAACCTAATTTTCGCTTGGCGTGTGGGGACGGCGGCGGCGTAACTACAATTAATAATAACAGCTCTCTCTCTCTCACTCACTCCTTCACTAAGTCAGCTCTTCTCTCTCGCTTCCTATTCGAGCCGATTGCCATAAATAAAAAGAAATTCCGTGAAATGCGAGTCCTTTGAGGACAGTAACGACTTACCTACTTAAAACAGGTAATAAAAATTCCTTTTAAAAATCCGGCCTCTGTGGGTCTCAACGTTTTTTCTCTACATGTACTTGAGATACTACTAAGTTTAATACCTCTAATGAAAGCTAGTTAGTTAAAGATGTTATTAACGTACTTTTCACATTTAATTACTAGGAGATTTTTTTACAGAAAATTGCCTTTTTTATCGAAAAAAAATAGAAAAAAATAGGAAACTGATAAATTTAAAAAGCGTAATTTGAAAACGTTTGAAGCTTTTCAAGATTTTATCACTTATTATGAACTATTGGAATGTCCGCTATACGACGATAGCAAGAAACTCAAAATCAGGCACGTAGTTTTTTTTTATTCAAATTTTAACCATCTGAAACCGGAATTTAAAATAAAAAAAGTAAATTTGAAATAACTCGAAAACGGTTAACTTTCGGATAGCACATTATAGGACAAAATTGATTGCTTTTGACCTTATCTATCACCCCTTAACGGGAATACGTGACATTACAAATCACCCTGTATATATCTTGCAGTGTGCATGCAATAAATAACTAACAAACATTTCGTGACCAATACCGCCGGTGTAATTCAATCCTACCTGCATTCTTGCCTATAGATACGTCAGTTATAATTATATATATCATTTCTCGCTCGTTTGTATGGAGTGTCCGGGGTGTGCTATGGACTTCATTGTCTGATATAAAACGTTTTTTTTTATTATTACTTTTATTTTTTATATAGCGGCTTACAGTAGTGCAACGATTGTACTTTACGCATAGCAACTTTTATTTTTTATATAGCGGCTTACAGTAGTGCAACGAATGTACTTTACGCATAGCAACTTTTATTTTTTATATAGCGGCTTACAGTAGTGCAACGATTGTACTTTACGCATAGCAACTTTTATTTTTTATATAGCGGCTTACAGTAGTGCAACGAATGTACTTTACGCATAGCAACTTTTATTTTTTATATAGCGGCTTACAGTAGTGCAACGAATGTACTTTACGCATAGCAACTTTTATTTTTTATATAGCGGCTTACAGTAGTGCAACGAATGTACTTTACGCATAGCAACGGAAGGGTACTTGAGGTACAGCGGGCGGCGGGGCACAGCCTGGCAAACTCCGCGAGTTTACCAGGCTGGCTATAGGCTAGTACGGCTAGTATCTACGCCGTGGCGGCATTGTGCGACATCAAAGGCGTTGCGCTACTGTAAGCCATATCGTAATACTGTGATAATAGAGTTACGGAATTTTCGGCTGTCATCGATGATTGGCATTATTATGTTTTCATAAGACAAGTAAATAAAAAAAAAATGGAGATCTATAAAATTTATATGGGACCACATGCGAAGCACTATCTTTCAAATAAAAAAAGAATCATAAAAATCGGTTCATCCAGTCAAAAACAAAACATACAGACGAATTGGGAACCTCCTCCTTTTTGAAAGTAGCTTGATTAGTACTCTCTCTCTTTCTTATCGTGTGGCACTGTTAACCGTGGTATCCAAGGGATAGACGGCGGTTGCCTGGTGTTGCATTTACGAGTAGCATCACCCGCGGTCACGTGTAGGGAATTTAGATTTAACGCAATGGGGTATTGGCTATCTTATCTTGAAGCCGGAACACATCAATGTTGTAAGCATTGAAGTTTGGTGGCAAGACTTAGATAAGATAGTGGTAGCTGGCTAGTCGGGCTTAAAAATGCCCTTCCACCACCCAAACTGAGTCTTACAAAGTTAGACTCCGCCGGGAATCGAACCCGCGACCTCTTGATAAGAAGCTAATGGACCTAACCATTACGCCCCGGAGGTGGTTAACCTCCATTCCTCCATTAACTCTTTTGGGACGGGGCAATGAGAGACCGTGCATGGGCGAATATTAATTAATAAAATTGGAAACTGAAAATAATCAGAAAATTGGCGATCGAATCAGAAATGAGGAGATCCACAGGAGAACCAAAGTACGGTTACACAGCTCACAGAATCGCTAAACTGAAGTGCCAGTGGGCAGGGTATATAGCTCGTAGAACAGATGGCCGTTGGGGTAGTAAAGTTCTCGAGTGGCGACCGCGCACCGGAAAACGTAGCATAGGCAGGCCTCCTACAGGACCGGCGGCGACAGGACAGGTCGTCGTGGAAATCCTTGGGGGAGTCCATTGTCCAGCAGTGGACGTTTTTAGGCTGATATGAATGATGATGGCAACCACCGACCATATTTCAGCTAAATCAGTGCAAATTTACTTTTTGCTGTTATTTTGCCTTTTTTTTTTATTACCCAAAAAAATTTTCTGCACATTAAAGCTCATCTCTCCATTTCTTACAGTGGCGGGCGGTTGACCATCTCATCTCCATGAACGGCTGAATTGATTTCTA
Source organism: Coleophora flavipennella (assembly GCA_947284805.1). Taxonomy (NCBI): domain Eukaryota; kingdom Metazoa; phylum Arthropoda; class Insecta; order Lepidoptera; family Coleophoridae; genus Coleophora; species Coleophora flavipennella. The sequence goes on from OX369279.1 coordinate 7,722,117, forward strand.
TTAAACATGGTTAATAGGGAATCCAATCCCGCATCAATATTACAATCCCGCAAGCCTGCGGGATTGAGGTCATCAACCCCGCGCATCCGCGGGATTTGCGGGGTTACAAAAACATACTTTTTGTTGTAAGTATAGTTAAATTGGTGAATTTGTTAAGTGTTGTTTGAAGTAAAAGCCAAGTAATATATTACAATTTTCTTTTAAAATAATAATCAGATAAAATACGTTTGGGGAATTACCTGCAGTGCACCCGTACGGAGGTCTGGCAATATGTTGAAGGATAAAACAATTTTACAAAAAAAAATGTATTAAATAGGTATTTTTTTATTTAGAATTTATCATTCCTTTTAATGACTCACTGCTGGACGAAGTATCTTCGGAATCGTCGCCTACATTAATAATTAAAGACTGAACAAGATTCGCGCGACTCGTGCGGGTGTGTGTAACGCCGGCGGCGCCGCGATTGAACTCAGGGCGGCCCCTTTGACGCAACTGTTTGACGCGAGACGGAAGCGGCGAGCGGCATTTATCGAAGTTGCAGCTAATTCAGCGAACGAACTTTAACTGTAAAACGGAACCCTATTACTAAGACTTCGCTGTTTGTCACCAGGCAGGCTGTATTTCATGAACCGTGATAGCTAGACAGTTGATATTTTCACAGATGATGTATTTCTGTTGCTGCTGTAACAACAAATACTAAAAATTAAAAAAGGGAAAAAATAAGGGGGGTCTCCATACAAAAAAAACAGTTTTTTTTTAACGAGGAAACTAGCGCCATGTAGTATGATGGTACGGAGCCTTATGTGTGGGGTTCTGACTCACACTTGGCGGGTTTTTATTATATGGCACTGCCCTTTAACGAATATTAACCAGTACTAACCAGTACAGTAACAACAGTTACTAATTGCAAAGTTTCATCAAATTCGTTAGAGCAGTTGTTGAGATTTTTGCATTCTTTATTTTTTGTTGCATGGCAGCTTTTAAATGGCAGCTCAAGCATAAGTTCCAATACCTCCTTTTTTGAAGTCGGTTAAAAAATCTACTGTCACGGGATTCGAAATTCCACAGACAACGTTTCGATAACAGACGGCTTAGTAATAGGGTCCCCTTTTTACCCTTTGGTTACGGAACCCTAAAAACGAAAAGTGCATACAATAACTTTTTCTATCTAATCTAACACCTATTTAAAACCACTACGGAATCTACTAAACTTTCACTATTAGAAGGTTGTAATCTTACTAGTTTATTTTAGTTTGAATGGAATCCCTGAAAGATCCGTTTTACAGTTAACTCTGAGAGTTTATTTCTATACTCTAAATGGGCTCCTTTCAAGTAAGATTAAGAGCGCTTTCACACAAGGAAATAATGTCGTACAACTTAATAATAAAAACGACATTTTCCTTGGAATGTTAGTTTAAAACCAGCGCCCTCAGGGAGGGAATGTCTAAATTTTTTATCCACAATTTGTAAGACCTTAGCATCATCTCACCTGATGGTATGGAAGCGGGTTTACCAAGATTCCTCAACGCAATGGGGATCTGGCTATCTTATCTTCAAGCCGGAACACATCGATGTTGTTAACACTGATCTTTGGCGGCAAGACTTAGATAAGATGGTGGTAGCTACCCAGGCGGGCTATGAAAATGCCCTACCACCAACCAAACAAGTCTTACAAAGTTGACCCCGCCGCGAATCGAACCCGCGACTTCCTGCTGTGAATAGAATAGACTATTACGCCACAGAGACGGTTTATCCACAATTGGTACGACCTTGGCATCATCTCACCGTATGGTAAGTGACGATGATGCCGAAGATGGAAGCGGGCTTACCAAGATTCCTTAACGCAATGGGGAACTGGCTATCCTATCTTAAAGCCGTAACACATCGACACCATTATTAACAGCATTGATGTTTGGCGGCAAGACTTAGATAAGATGGTGGTAGCTAGCCAGGCGGGCTTAGATATTTGCCCTTCCACCAACCAAACCGAGTCTTACAAAGTGAGACTCCGCCGGGAATCGAATCCGCGACCTCCTGATGTGAACCTAATAGACTTTATCATTACACCCGGAGGTGGTTATCTAGAGACCTCGCCAGACAAGTCTTGATTTAGGTATTGGCGTGCTTGTAGATTTTGTTTTATTGCCTTTTGGCGTGGTAATAACTTCTAATCACCGAAAATTTAACTAAAAGCCGCAACATACAACCACTTTATAAACTCTGTAACATTAACTACAAATAACTTATAGGAATTAATTAAAAATTAAAAACCTGACTGCATACAAACTTAACCCCTATTTTTTGGCCAGTTGGGTAAAAATGTATCCTATGTCACTCACGGGATTAAGACGAATCTAATGACACTTTGAACTCCAAAATCCATCAAAGCCGTTTAGGCTATTTACCAACTATATACTTACATACGAAAATCATTAACATCCTTCTTGTTCAGTCGGGTGAAACGGCCTCAACAGCCACACCCATCTAGATAATAACCTTACTCGCACTCCAATATAAATCAAGCCATTTAGGCTGCAGAGCGCGCCAAAGAAATAAAAAACCTATTTTTTTTGGCTAGTTCGGCCAAAATGTAGGTATCATATGTGACTCACGGGATCGAGACAAATCTAACGACACCTCGCATTCCAAAATCCATCAAGCCGTTTAGGCTACAGAGCGCGCCAATGAAATAAACATACATACATACACTCAAAAACATAACCCTCCTTCTGGCGCAGTCGGGTTAATAGCGACCTATCCAATTGAATCCGTTTGTCACTGCACGCTGACTCATCTGGCAAACACTCTTTGGTCCTGTTGTCGCAGTGTATTCGTCATCATCATATCAACTCATTTACGCCCCCACCAGGAATTAGGGCGATCGGGCCTTAGTCGACGGGTCCTGTGCGTGTTGGTATGGTAGACTTCACACACAACCTTCGAGTTTCTTCGCAGGCGGCAGGAGCGTCGGTGGCGTAACGGTTAGGGCCGCTACCTACTGTCCGGAGGGAAGGGGGTTCGTATCCTGCCACGTAATGTGTTTTCGAATTTCGATTCATATTTACGTTTATCCGACGCGCTGCACACGCCTACAGTGTATGTAATTGAATCTTATCTGTGGCTAAACTAAGCGAATAAGGCAGCAGTACCTTACCTGATGATCATAATTTTGAAATCTACACAAACACGCAGTTTTGTGCTTAAACTTTTGAAGTAAAAAGTTTCCTTACTTTTCTTACTTTTTTTTGCATGCTATCAATAGCATAGCAATAACCGTTTTGGTGACTCTATTTTACGTTATTAGCGTTAGCACAGTATTACGATATGGCTTACAGTAGCGCAACGCCTTTGATGTCGCACGATGCGCCACACCGGCGGAGGTTAGTACTAGCCTATACTAGCCTGTAGTCAGCCTGCCAAACTTGCGGAGTTTGCTAGGCTTTGCCTAGGGTTACCATCTGACAGGCATTTTGAGGTTTAGACAGGCGTGCGGCGGGCGCTAGGCTGAGACAGGCATTTTTAAATTTTGCTGGTCTCAATGAAGTCTAAAGCTCGCATACACGCTCCAATCAGACAAAATGATGAAACTGACTAAAAACCGCGCCGCGCGAGCAGAGCACGCGTCCGAAAAAACGAGTTAAACTAATAATTACCTATCATAGTTAAGGCGAGGCACCAGTGGAGAAGCTTAGAAACCCTTTTGCTAGATCAATTTTTTTGGGTAATTACTACTAAATATCGGTCTTGCAAAAAATATTGGACATACTTAAGGATATTGTCAGAGGAATGTGCTAATATGTAACACGATAGTGTGTACTTTACTCGATCGTAAAAAATCCCAAATCAGGTCTAAAACGTCAAAAAAAGCCTAAAACGGTTTTTTTATTAATTAAATTTCTAAATTGGCACATAGTTCTTCTAAGGAGATATTTTATTTTAAGTACTACAAAGAATCTGCTAAATTTTAGTTTTTAAATTGAAGAAAGAGAAATAACAACGTTAAACATTGAAAAAGTGCAAAAGTGTAGTTATTTTCTTGACGCTTTACACGTGAAGGAAAAAACCGAGACAACTGTTGTACAAATGCCTCGCCTTAAAACTATCTGTTGTGTATACTATTTATTTTAAGACTTACAGTTTTGTTACTGTAGACAGGCATCTCCCTTATATAGATAGTAAAACTAGCTGTGCCCCGCCGCCCGCTGGCCCGCAACTACCCTTCCGTTGCTCTGCGTAAGTACATTCGTTGCGCTACTGTAAGCCGTTATATTGTACTACTGTGGCGTTGGAGAACTATATTTACCCAAGTCGGCGTATAAATTCTATTTTTTTTGTTAACGATCTTTTGGTGTACGGTTTTCGGTTTTTGAAAAGTATTATTACCAAAGTATATAAGGTGTAACAAAATTAGTTGAAACTATTTTAACTGGTGCTTCTACCCATGAAACTGAACAACTTTCCCCATGGAACCCATAGTCAAATCGAAAAAAAAATGTGGCTCTCCCATACTAACTCGATCAGCTGATCAGCCAACTTAGTATGGGAAATTCAAAATAGTCAAATCTCAAAAAAAATATTGAACTTCCCATACTAAGTTGCCTGATCAGCTAATCAAGTTAGTATGGGAGAGCCAAATTTTTTTTTGCGTTTAAGGTCTTACAAAATTAGCTGAAACTATTTAAACTGGTGCTTCTACCCATGAAACTGAACAACTTTCCCCATGCATGCAACCCATAGTCAAATCGCAAAAAAAAATTGACTCTCCCATACTAACTCGATCACCTGATGGGAAGTTCAATTTTTTTTTTGAGATTTGACTATGGGTTTCATGGGGAATGTTGTTCAGTTTCATGAGTAGAAGCACCAGTTTAAATAGTTTCAGCTAATTTTGTTAGACCTTATATATATTAGTACTAACATACAGTATGGACACTTCCTGCCGCTCTCTAGATTGCGACCTCACCCCCTCGTCACGCAGATTGATACAGATTGGTTACAGTTTGGCTGTCGAACGTATAGAATTTCGCCGCCATTTTGTATGTTCCGTCATTCCTTTTTTGAAATGTCATTTCTGGCCCGTCCAGGGTGTGGTATTACGGAGATTTGTCGTATCGTCGTGTGTGAAGCGCCACCTAGGTAACTACGCTAACTCAAATGAAATAAAAGGCACAAATAGCTATGTCAATAGTGCTAATTTTGTAGTAACGTGTAACGAACGAAACTGACGAATGTATGACTTGACAGTTTACAGGTCATTGACACCGAGTAAGCGTCAAGCGTTCGAAATAGTGATCTTCATTTTTATATAGACTGGAAAGCTTTTCTTCCAGATTGATATTTTTGTCCAGGGTCACCTATTATATATTGCTTATAAAATAAGAAAAAAACCGGCCAAGTGCGTGTCGGAACAAGCATTATGTAGGTTCCGGAGTCATTACATGATAACTGTGAATCTCAGGATACCCTGAATCATTTTACTAGGTGCAATAGTTTCGAAATACCACCGGGATACTTTATTTACGAGGTTATATATTGGTCGGGTCTAAGATTTTCAAAACTCGCCGTTCAAACAGAACCAAAAAAATCTCTGACTTCACCAGCAACCTCATGGAAGAAAGACGCAGATTGGTTTTGCAGTCCTCTGAAGACGCTACTCAGTATCGGCAACTAAACAGGCAGATCTCTAAGTCTCTAACTCGCGATTTGCGCCACTTTAATACAAATTGTATTAAAGAGGCGATTGAAAACAACAAAGGCTCAAAAGTGTTCGCTAGAGATCTGTCTGTTGGTCAAAGCCAACTGACCAAGCTGAAAACTGAGGACGGCAGGATCATATCGTCTAAGACTGAGTTGCTGGAAGAAGTTGAGAAGTTCTACGGACAATTGTACACGACCACACGTCCGCCTGTCAGCGATCTGGCTAAAGACCCAAGAGCTAGACTTACCCGACACTATACCGAAGATATCCCGGACGTCAGCCTGTACGAGATTAGAATGGCTCTTAAACAGCTTAAAAACAATAAGGCACCGGGTGATGATGGAATTACGGCTGAACTTCTGAAAGCAGGTGGAACACCGGTACTTAAAGCTCTTCAGAAATTATTTAATTCCGTTATACTTGAGGGACAAACGCCTAAGGCATGGCACAGAGTGTGGTCGTGCTTTTCTTCAAAAAGGGCGACAATACCCTGCTGAAGAACTACAGACCCATCTCACTTCTGAGCCATATCTACAAACTGTTTTCGAGGGTCATTACGAATCGTCTCGCGCGCAGGTTTGACGACTTCCAGCCTCCCGAACAAGCCGGTTTCCGAAAAGGATTTAGTACCATAGACCACATACATACGCTGCGGCAGATTATACAGAAGACCGAAGAGTACAATCAGCCACTGTGCTTGGCGTTCGTGGACTATGAGAAAGCCTTCGATTCGGTCGAAACCTGGGCTGTGTTACAGTCTCTCCAGAGGTGCCAAATTGACTATCGATACATCGAAGTGCTGAAGTGTTTGTATGAAAACGCCACCATGTCGGTTCGCCTCCAGGATCAAAACTCGGAACCTATCCAGCTGCAGCGAGGGGTGAGACAGGGAGACGTTATATCTCCGAAACTGTTCACCGCCGCCCTGGAAGATGTTTTTAAGCTTTTGGACTGGGGTGGACTCGGCATCAATATCAACGGCGAGTACATCACCCACCTTCGATTCGCTGACGATATCGTGGTCATGGCTGAGACTATGGACGACTTAGGCACAATGCTCGATGGCCTCAGTAGAGCCTCTCAACAAGTGGGTCTTAGAATGAACATGGACAAGACGAAAATTATGTCAAACGTCCGTGTCATACCTACTCCTCTGAAGGTTGGAGGCTCTACACTCGAAGTTGTTACCGAATATGTATACCTGGGACAAACAGTCCAGTTAGGTAGGTCCAACTTCGAGAAAGAGATCAATCGTCGAATCCAACTCGGCTGGGCAGCGTTTGGGAAGCTTCGCAATATCTTTACGTCCCAGATACCGCAGTGTCTTAAGACCAAGGTCTTCGACCAATGTGTGTTGCCAGTGATGACGTACGGAACTGAGACATGGTCGCTTACTATGGGCCTCATAAGAAGGCTCAAGGTCACTCAAAGGGCAATGGAGCGTGCTATGCTCGGAGTTTCTCTGCGTGATCGAATCAGAAACGAGGAGATCCGTAAGAGAACCAAAGTAACCGACATAGCTCTCAGAATTGCTAAACTTAAGTGGCAGTGGGCGGGGCACATTGCTCGTAGAACAGATGGCCGATGGGGCAGTAAAGTTCTCGAGTGGCGACCACGCACCGGAAAGCGTAGTGTAGGCAGGCCTCCCACTCGGTGGACCGATGACCTGGTGAAGGTCGCGGGAAGCCGCTGGATGCGGGCAGCGCAGAACCGGTCGTCGTGGAGATCCTTGGGGGAGGCCTATGTCCAGCAGTGGACTTCCTTCGGCTGATATGATGATGATGATATTGGTCACGGCACATCTGTCAAAAAACCTGACCACTCCAAGAGCGCCTACAGAAGTTAAAACTTTTTCAGTTTTATAAGTTTTGACACTCCGAGTGTTCCTGGCGAACGACTGGGTTGACAAAGTTTTGACCCTGCGAGTGTTCCCATTAAGGTGTCGGTTACGGTAACGGTAACAGTGTCGCGAGTTCAATTGTTTTTTCCCATCTCAAAACATGCCCAACGCACCTAAATAAGTTTTTCACTTCAAAAATATTGTTAGAAAACACTGGGTACTACATTTACAAAAACCAATAAAACCAATTCAGTGGTTCCCCACACAAGGGGTTAAAATTTTTTGCGTGCCGCTTTTGGTACCCTTAAAAATATAGTCAATGAAAAAATAAAGAAAAAAATAAAAATCTGGGGGCTCCAAGACGAGCCCAAGAAAACGGGGCACTAGGTACCTCTCTTTTTTTGAAAGTGTTTTCTCGTATTTTGGAACCGTCATAGCTTCGGTCCCGATGATGCTAGAACACTAAAATTCTTGATATATTTGACAAAAGGGCTTCATTTTTTATTTTGCGTTATAAATAATTTAAAATGTACGTACTAAATTTAATAAAACTGTAGATCTTGTAGATGAGAAGGTGCAGCCAAATTAATATTTTCTTGACGTAAATAATTTTCGTTTGTCCATTGTAACAATAGCTTAGATCTATTTAGATCTATTTTCACAACTTTAAGTCCCATACTTAAAAAAAAACGTCAGTTTGGACCTTAATATTTTCTAAATGCTATTTTATTTATAAACTGTTCAAAGGAACCTTTAATTCATTTAATAAGATCTATTCAACGGTGCCCCACTCGAGAGATACCTACGATCAGAAAAAAAATCCCCTACTTCATACTTCAACCGTATTTTCTTGGCATATTGACATAATTTTTCATTGCGGGTCATCCATTTACATCTGCGTACTGAATTTCATTTCTGTAGATCTAATAGTGGCAGAGTTCATTGACTGTGACATATACGAACAGACGGACGGACGGACTATTATGACAAAATTATAAGGCTTCCGTTTTTGCCATTCCGGCTCAGGAACCCTAAAAAGAGAAGACCTTTCTGATAGGCCTGGAAGTGCTTCAATCCTGGGTTGTTTTATATGTAATATTGTCCTTAAATTAATGTTGCCTTTGAATTATCCCACAGATATCTGGTTTGGAAAATAGGTCCTCAATTTCTTAGAATAATTCACAAAGATCAACGTACTCTAATTTTTTTTGTGTGCCACCAGTAGATAGATAACGGAACTATTCCGCAAAATCAGGCCATTTCTTTTAAAGCTAAGTAAATTGTTATCGATTCTAGGAATCATGAGTTGGCGTAGGTCCGTTAACTAAGGTTTCTACTCATCATACTGATCTCTTTTAGCCAAGTAATCCATAGTCAATTCTAAAAAAAAAACGACCAAGTGCGAGTCGGACACGCGCACTAAGGGTTCCGTACCATCCCTACTAATATTATAAATGTGAAAGTAACTCTGTCTGTCTGTTACGCTTTCCCGCAAAAACTACTGAATGGATTTGGCTGAAATTTGGTAGGTAGACAGATTAGGACCTGGATTCAGACATAGGCTACTTTTTACCACGCTGCACTGCGCACCCTCGAAAAGTCATATAAACGTGGTCCACGCGGGTGAAGCCGCGGGAAACAGCTAGTTATCTATAAAAATCACGTTTGTTGTATGGGAGCCCCCTTTAAATATTAATTTTATTTTTATTTAATTATTTATTTTTAAAGTGAATAATACAACTCAATATTCTGTGAATATTTCAAGCGTCTACCTGTTGCCGTTATCAATATCGAGCAAAAATGAGCAAAAAATAACTTTTGTTGTATGGGAGCCCCCTTAAATATTTATTTTATTCTGTTTTTTAGTATTTAATGTTATAGCGGCAACATTAATACATCATCTGTGAAAATTTCAACTGTCTAGCTATCACGGTTCATGAAATACAGCCTGGTGACAGACGGACGGACGGACAGACAGACGGACAGCGAAGTTTCTGTAATAGGGTCCCGTTTTTACCCTTTGGGTACGGAACCCTAAAAATTGCAAATCGATCAGCTGATTGAACAACTTTCTGATTTTTTCAACCGACTTCGAAAAAGGAGGAGATTCTCAATTCGACTGTATGTTTTTTTTTTTTAATGTGTGTTACCTCAGAACTTTTGTCTGGGTGAACCGATTTTTATAATTCTTTTTTTATTTTATAAGCTAGTGCTTCCCGTGTGGTCCCATATAAATTTTATCAAAATTGTTTTAGTACTTTAATAGAAAATTAACAAATACCAAAAATAATAATGCAAAAATGTACTACGTTAAGTTAAGTAAGTCGGTTTTTTAACATGTTTAGCGTTTTCAATTATTGTGGATGTCGAAAAAGCCGCATGCAAAAGCTCGTCGCCTATCCGTGTTATATCCTACTTAATATTATATAATGTGAGAGTTTGTATGTATGGATGTTTGTTACTCTTTCACGCTTCAACCACTAGACGGATCGTGATGAAACTTGGTACACATATAGGTTAGGTCCTGGAATAGAACATAGGCTACTTTTTACCCCGGGAAAACGTCTTATACCTACAGGACAATCGAAAACAACGCGGGCGTAGCAGCGGGCCGACGGCTAGTAATATTATAAATGTGAAAATGTGATTGTTTGTTTGTTTGTTGCCTTTCATGCTTCAACACCTCGATTAATCTTGATAAATTTGGTATGCAGGTAGCCTGTGTCACTGTGAAGGACATAGGCTACTTTCTATCCCGTGAAAATGGCATAGTCCGATGCAGTTCCTGAGGGAACTGAAAAAGTACTCAAGTAAGTTTTGGTTAAATTCTTTACGGAACAATGGATTGTTGTGATTTTTTGCACAGAGATGGTTGAGGGGTTGGGAAATGATATAGTTTACTAATTAGCATATCCTGACTTAATTCCCGAGGAATCTGCTGAAAACTCATTTCCACGCTCGTGCACGTTGGCGTCGCAACAGAGCGACAGATTGAAGTGATTTTTTTGTATACAGTTGGTTGAGGGGTGGGAAGTGACATAGACTGCTAATCAAAATAGCCTGATATAGTTCCTGAGGGATCTGGAGGAAAATCATGTCCACGCTCGCGAGCTGCTTGCGGCTGGCGCACCAATCACCCTCAGACAGTAATGAAAACGATGTCCACGCGAGCAAAGCCGCGGGCAAAAGCTTTTTTTTTCTTTTTTTATTCACGATTGGTAAGTTGGTAAGCCCTTGGCATCATCTCACTTGATGGTAAGTGACGAAGATGCCGAAGATGGAAGCGGGCTTACCAAGATTCTGGCTATCTTATCTTCAAGCCGGAACACATTAATGTTGTTAGCATTGATGTTTGGCGGCAGGAGTTAGATAAGATGGTGGTTGCTAGCCATGCGGGCTTAGAGAATGCTTTTCCATCAACCAAACCGAGTCTTACAAAGTGAGACTCCGCCGGAAATCGAACCCGCGACCTCCCGATGTGAAGCTAATTGCCTTAACCATTACGCCACGAAGTGGTTAAAAATAATAAAAATAGCTAGTAAAATATTAATTGTAACCACTAAACTACTTAACATTCTATTAGGGCGCCATTTAAATACAATTTACACAACGTAGCTGCATCATCTCATAGAAAACAATGGAACCAATTATGATACGTTAATTAGGGCTTGTTCACAAAAGGATAGGGGCCGTGCTCACGGATTAGCATAATTGGACTGGAACAGGCTTGACCAAATATGGTACTGGTAAAAGAGTTTAGTGGATAGTGGAATTCGTTATTATTTGAAGTAAAATAAAAAATAAAAACCGGCCAAGTGCGAGTCGGACTCCGGAACGGATGGTTCCGTTATCACCACACAGTATATATTTGTGTTATGTATTCACCAATAACTGACGTCTATTTAAAATTCACTAGGAAACGGATACCTATGAGACGAACAAATATTGTTCCAAGTGTTTCTATAGATTTTCAACAATCAAGTTGTCACCTACGCACACTATTTGCGGATTGTCTGGAAACGTACAAAGAGACCACGTCGTGATTACTAGGTATGCTATATTTTTATAGTCTTTTGTACCTTTGCACGCACTAAAAATGTTAAATATTTAAGGCTTTAAGATGAGATAAGATAAATAATCTTTATTGTACCTACACACTAGTTATAAAAAATAAACAAATTATAAAAACTTAAAAAAAATAACTTAAAAAATATAATTAAAAAAAACACAATATATAAAAGAAACTTATATAGGTACAATTTGGGCGGTCTTTAAGTCTTTAAGATGACTCAATCCGAGCAGGTTGAGACGTTATAATTTTAAACAAAAGAAAACCGACTTCAAACAGGAAACTAAGGTTCTCCCCTCGATTTCTCTGGGATAACATCATCAGATCCTGGTTTCCTTATCGTGGTACCACCCTTGGGATATCTCCTTTCCATCAAAAAAAAAAACATCAAAATCGGTTCGTAAACGACGAAGTTATCCGCGAACACACATAAAAAAATAGATATACGGTCGAATTGAGAAAACTCCTAATTTTTTGAAGTCGGTTAATAATAATATTGAACATTTTAGGTTCAAATCAATGCGGGCTTCAACGTGGCTGTCACGTTGAAGCCGAACGCCCAATTCTCGATTTTTACATGTTTTTATTACTTTGCTTCACTTTCAAAAAAGTTTTCAATTAAAATGAAAGGTGTCAAAGTCACCGATTTTTAACCCCCGACGCAAAAAAGAGGGATGTTATAAGTTTGACCGCTATGTGTGTGTGTGTGTCTGTGTGTCTGTGTGTCTGTCTGTGGCACCGTAGCTCTCAAACGGGTGAACCGATTTGGATGCGTTTTTTTTATTGTATGTCTGTTTCATTCAACATTAACCATTTGTTTTCGAGAAATTTTGCAATTAATGTTAAAAACAGGGTCTACAGTATATTTTATACATCAAAAGTGGTAATATCTTACGTCTTTTAGTTGATAATTAAATTTTGTATATGTATTTATTTACTTTGATGTACAATAAAGAGATATTTGAGTTTGAGTTTGAGTAAATATTTTTAAAATTGTATTCAATTTAAGCGATTTTTTAATACTTTAAGTATATTATATATTTTTTCCATAGTGATAGCTTTACACAGTCTCTCAATAATTTGAATTGAATATTGTCATTTGACCCATCTTAAGGTCTTAAACGGCGAAACGTAAAAATGTTAGACGTTTGGTAACCACTATCGGTTAGGTAAGCTGTTAGCCTTTTTTAACCGACTTTAAAAAAAGAGCTGTTTCTGAATTTGGCTTTATTTTTTTTCTTCAAAAAGAGGGGTCAAGTTTTTTATGCAATCGGGTTTTTAATTTTTAATGAAGTCTTAAAGTTATTTTACTTAAGGGTTTTTAAAGTAATCAATCTAATTTTGCCGCTTGTATGTATTACAATAAACAAAATAAAAAAAAACACGCCTTAGAACAATTTTTTCTTGTCGTTCGTACGTTCGCTCATTTAACTGTATCTTTGAGACTTGATGAATGCCGCGAGCCGGTAGCGGCGACAGTCAAACACTCCGACAAAGGGGCCGCGCTGAGTTCAATAGCGACGGTTGTCGACGTCGGTGCGGCGGGCGGCGCGATTGAACTCAAGGCGGCCTCTTTGATTGAGTCTTTGTCGCGTGCCGTCAGAGCTGCAGTTAATTTAGCAAACGAACTTTTTTTCATGAAAGCATAATATTCTGTGAAAAATTCAACCGGCTGACAAAAGATACAGAGTCCTTTAAAAATCTTGCAAACGGACGGACAGACGTACAGGCAGACAGACGACGTCGGCTTAAGTTATAGAATAAGGTCCAGTTGTTACTCTTTGGGTACAGAACCCTCAAAATAAAAGGTGAAACAAAGTATAACAGTAGAATAGGAATGACGAATGCTAGTCATCTGAGTTACTTTTTATCATCTGTCCAAAACTACATTTTGTTCTAAAAATGTTAGAAATACCTAGGCGTGACGTCATAGTTGTGCAGCGTCATAAATGTACACATTTCGTGATTTTGGTGAATTAAAAATCGAAGACTTGATGGAAAACAAAACGAGTAAAGTTTTGCGAAGTTTAAGTAGGAGGGCAATTTAGTGATCAAGAGTTCATAATTTATTTCTGATACTGCTGTCATCATCCCTATTAAATAAAAGAACCTACGTTTGATATATTAGTGTTTTAATCAAAATATTTTCTAAAACACTGGATAAAAGCAATAAAATGGGACCTTCCATTCTTCAATAGAGCAACAGGTTTTTTTTATGAAATAACTCAAAAATAACGACTATTTAGGTTTGCGAAAATATTTTTTTTCAATAATCTGTCTGGTCTACGTTTCGGCTGCCCCATTTTAAAACACAGTAACTGTAAAATTTTTAGACCTAATTTTTTTTCTATCTTTGGATTTTTTCTTACTTTTAGGACTTTATTTTAAGTATTTCTTGTTACAAATATTTTCATTCAAGTATCTTCTATTCATAAATCTTTTTTTTTATCAAATTTGCGCAAAAACTTTTTTTTACAAGGCAAGTTTATAAAATGTAAGTGTGTGGTTTTATGAAACCACGGTAAAAGTGAAACTTTACAGAAGGCGAAACGATCATGGCCGCTCTCGCTACGGTACAGAGGACGAAACGATCATACCGTCAGACGAAAGCGATCGTCACGCGACATGCAACACACAGACGAAAAATAAAAAGTTTCACTTTAAAATCTAAAATTGTCAGTTACTGTGTTTCGAAATTGGGCAGCCGATTTGCTTCCCTGTATACTCATATATTTTAATGTTCTCTGCTCAATAGGTAATTATGTATTTATTTATAAATAGCCAGTCTAGCAAATTTTGCGACTCCGGGTCATTGGCACTGTGCGATGTACGCTATCGCATTTCGCATACATAAAAATATGTGTACCTAATAACTATAATAACTGTACAGAATGTCTTTTTTTATTTTTTTTTATTTATAATTGGTAAGCCCTTGGCATCATCTCCCCTGATAATATATGTCGATGATGCCGAAGATGGAAGCGGGCTTACCAAGAGTCTAAATAGCACATTCCTTATTTTAGAAAATGTGGAAGAAAATGTAGACCCAACAGATAGAACACTGAAAAAAACCTCTCGCAAACCAAAATAATCTTAATTTTTTTGATGTGTAACAACTTTCCTATCACTTTTCTGCGGTCTGTGGGAGTGATTTCTTGACAAGGGACGGAAGTGTATAACAGTAAATGCGGTTTTTTACAGTCACGAAGGCTAAGGAAACATGGCCATGCCGCCTAATGCGAGGCCAGAGTTCGGAAGGCCGGTAGGGTTTTTTACTTGTGTGAGATGTTACATCATATCATATGCGACTAATGTAAGGCTCTTTTGTTTTTTTAGCCATTTCATTGAGTTGCTTTATTGAAGAATGAAAGGACCCATTTCATTGTTTTCATTTTGATTGAAACACTAACACTAATATATTATGTATATCAACCGTACTTTTGTTCACATCCTGTTTAGGCGCCTATTCCATTCATGACTTATAATGACGACTTTTTAATTACATACTTACACATAGATAAACGTTAAACTGATATTTTTGATAATATGTCAAACTTTCCATGACAACCCGATAAAATGTTGACCACTTTTTGTGTCATTTTAATTAAATCAAAACATTTATTTCGGACAACATAATCCATAGAGTGTTAGTACAAGAAAATATTACAAAGACATTATGGTTAGTAAGGTTCATCATCATCATATCAGCCGAAGGACGTCCACTGCTGGACATAGGCCTCCCCCAAGGATTTCCACGACGACCGAATCTGCGCTGCCCGTATCCAGCGGCTTCCCGCGACCTTCACCAGGTCATCAGTCCACCGAGTGGGAGGCCTGCCTACGCTACGTTTTTCGGTGCGGTCAAGAACAATAAGGCACCGGGTGATGATAGAATTACGGCTGAACTTCTGAAAGCAGGTGGAAAACCGGTACTTTAAGCTCTTCAGAAGTTATTCAATTCCGTTATACTCGAGGGACAAACGCCTAAGGCATGCCACAGAAGTGTGGTGGTGCTTTTCTTCAAAAAGAGTGACAACTTACTGCTGAAGAACTATGGACCCATCTCACTTCTGAGCTATGTCTATAAGCTGTTTTCGAGAGGTTTGACTGTTTAAGAGCCATTCTAATCTCGTACAGGCTGACGTCCGAGATATCTTTGGTATAGTGTCGGGTAAGTCTAGCTCTTGGGTCTTTAGCCAGATCGCTGACAGGCGGACGTGTAGTCGTGTACAATTGTCCGTAGAACTTCTCAACTTCTTCCAGCAACTCAGTCTTAGACGATATGATCCTGCCATCCTCAGTGTTCAGCTTGGTCAGTTAGGTTAGTCCAACAGACAGATCTCTCGCGAACACTTTTGAGCCTTTGTTGTTTTCAATCGCCTCTTTAATACAATTTGTATTATACTGGCGCAAATCGCGAGTTAGAGACTCAGAGATCTGCCTGTTTAGTTGCCGGTATTGAGTAGCGTCTTCAGTAAGGTTACATAAATTAAAATTACTTAACATGCAGCCGTACCAATTGCCACAAGATCACACAGTCGGGGCGGCTAGCCACAACGCTCAGGATGCCGTTGCCGCTGCCACGAACACGGATCAGCATCCAACCTTGCTATCCAAGGGATAGACGATGGCGGTTACCTGGTGTTGCATATAGCATCACCCGCGGTCACGTGTAGGGCATTTAGATTTATATCTGCGGACGTGTGCAACGCGACCTTAATACACATCTGGAATCACATGTGCAGGTTACCTTCACCGTTAAGGCATTTGGGTTTTTAAAACACATGCCAGCGCATGCGTAATGGAACAAATACATAGATGAAATGAAAAAAGGTCGAATGAAAGAATAACTACTCGTAATAACAGCGTCTGGAAGAGATCGCTTGTTAGCGATAAGCGTCTGGAAGAGATCGCTTGTTAGCGATAAGACCGCCTATATGTGCAACTTCCTTAATCATTGTATCTTTTTTTTTTCTCTTATGTTGTGCAATAAAGTATTTACAATCAATCAATCAACAGCGTTACCGCGCTACAAGTTGTTAACACAGGCACAGTATTATGTGGTGACATATACCACAGAATAACAATATATGATCACGTTCATTATATGAGCTGAAAGACTTGCACTGCTAGACAAAGGCCTCACTCAAGGATTTCCGCTACTACCGATATTCCCCGCATCCAGTGGCTTCCCGCGCCCTTTTACTAGATCGTTGGTCCACCGAGTGGGAGGCCTGCCTACGCTACATAAAAAGACATACCAGAGCCGGGGTTATATTGGCAATGAACAATATGAATGTAGGTATGCATTGAAAGGTCAAACTAAAGCAGGATCCCTAACTTTTTTAGTTTGCGGCGCTCTTTTACGTTTGGTAATCTTTGACGGCGTTCTAGATCTGTGCCGGACTGAGCTTAGGTTATATAGGTGGGGCGCAGTGTTGCCAACAACACCGTAATTACGGTAAACGTACCGTATTGACTTGTTGTCCTGTGTTGTCTACCGTACTGAATTTTGAGACTTTCTATATTAACACAAAAATTTTGGAATCAGTGCTTTTAAAGACACACCGTATTTTTAAAGGTTTTGGCCATTTTGTATGGGGAAACCTTAATAAGAACTTGCTAGCACCGTATTTTGACCGAGTGGTTTGGCAACATTGGTGGGGCGTACCAGACACCGGCCAAAGCGCGAGCACCGATGGCGATTTTTTGAAGTGAAGACTTTTAGGCGCGTTGGGCATTTTTTGAGATGGGAAAAAACTATTGAACTCGCGACACTGTAATACAAAGTAACCGACAGCGTACCAGGAACACTCGGAGGATCAAAAACTTATAAAAAAAATTGAGATGGGAAAAAACCATTGAACTCGCGAGACTGTAATATTACGTAACCGACAGCGTACTAGGAACATTCGGAGGGTCAAAAGTTATCAAACTGTAAAAAGTTTTCACTTCTGTCGGCACTCCGGGAGTGTTTTTTTTTGTTTTATGGGATGAAATATCCTTATTTAAGTGTATTTCAAAGGGTGGCACTTAGATGCAAAATGACAGGCGCCAACTGAAATTCGCCACCCCTGAGTTCTGCCGCCCAATTCTATCATCACCCGGTGCCTTATTGTTCTTGACCGCACCGAAAAACGTAGCGTAGGCAGGCCTCCCACTCGGTGGACTGATGACCTGGTGAAGGTCGCGGGAAGCCGCTGGATACGGGCAGCGCAGATTCGGTCGTCGTGGAAATCCTTGGGGGAGGCCTATGTCCAGCAGTGGACGTCCTTCGGCTGATATGATGATGATGAACCTTACTAACCATAATGTCTTTGTAATATTTTCTTGTACTAACACTCTATGGATTATGTTGTCCGAAATAAATGTTTTGATTTAATTAAAATGACACAAAAAGTGGTCAACATTTTATCGGGTTGTCATGGAAAGTTTGACATATTATCAAAAATATCAGTTTAACGTTTATCTATGTGTATGTATGTAATTAAAAAGTCGTCATTATAAGTCATGAATGGAATAGGCGCCTAAACAGGATGTGAACAAAAGTACGGTTGATATACATAATATATTAGTGTTAGTGTTTCAATCAAAATGAAAACAATGAAATGGGTCCTTTCATTCTTCAATAAAGCAACTCAATGAACTTCTGAAAGCAGGTGGAAAACCGGTACTTTAAGCTCTTCAGAAGTTATTCAATTCCGTTATACTCGAGGGACAAACGCCTAAGGCATGCCACAGAAGTGTGGTGGTGCTTTTCTTCAAAAAGAGTGACAACTTACTGCTGAAGAACTATGGACCCATCTCACTTCTGAGCTATGTCTATAAGCTGTTTTCGAGAGGTTTGACTGTTTAAGAGCCATTCTAATCTCGTACAGGCTGACGTCCGAGATATCTTTGGTATAGTGTCGGGTAAGTCTAGCTCTTGGGTCTTTAGCCAGATCGCTGACAGGCGGACGTGTAGTCGTGTACAATTGTCCGTAGAACTTCTCAACTTCTTCCAGCAACTCAGTCTTAGACGATATGATCCTGCCATCCTCAGTGTTCAGCTTGGTCAGTTAGGTTAGTCCAACAGACAGATCTCTCGCGAACACTTTTGAGCCTTTGTTGTTTTCAATCGCCTCTTTAATACAATTTGTATTATACTGGCGCAAATCGCGAGTTAGAGACTCAGAGATCTGCCTGTTTAGTTGCCGGTATTGAGTAGCGTCTTCAGTAAGGTTACATAAATTAAAATTACTTAACATGCAGCCGTACCAATTGCCACAAGATCACACAGTCGGGGCGGCTAGCCACAACGCTCAGGATGCCGTTGCCGCTGCCACGAACACGGATCAGCATCCAACCTTGCTATCCAAGGGATAGACGATGGCGGTTACCTGGTGTTGCATATAGCATCACCCGCGGTCACGTGTAGGGCATTTAGATTTATATCTGCGGACGTGTGCAACGCGACCTTAATACACATCTGGAATCACATGTGCAGGTTACCTTCACCGTTAAGGCATTTGGGTTTTTAAAACACATGCCAGCGCATGCGTAATGGAACAAATACATAGATGAAATGAAAAAAGGTCGAATGAAAGAATAACTACTCGTAATAACAGCGTCTGGAAGAGATCGCTTGTTAGCGATAAGCGTCTGGAAGAGATCGCTTGTTAGCGATAAGACCGCCTATATGTGCAACTTCCTTAATCATTGTATCTTTTTTTTTTCTCTTATGTTGTGCAATAAAGTATTTACAATCAATCAATCAACAGCGTTACCGCGCTACAAGTTGTTAACACAGGCACAGTATTATATGGTGACATATACCACAGAATAACAATATATGATCACGTTCATTATATGAGCTGAAAGACTTGCACTGCTAGACAAAGGCCTCACTCAAGGATTTCCGCTACTACCGATATTCCCCGCATCCAGTGGCTTCCCGCGCCCTTTTACTAGATCGTTGGTCCACCGAGTGGGAGGCCTGCCTACGCTACATAAAAAGACATACCAGAGCCGGGGTTATATTGGCAATGAACAATATGAATGTAGGTATGCATTGAAAGGTCAAACTAAAGCAGGATCCCTAACTTTTTTAGTTTGCGGCGCTCTTTTACGTTTGGTAATCTTTGACGGCGTTCTAGATCTGTGCCGGACTGAGCTTAGGTTATATAGGTGGGGCGCAGTGTTGCCAACAACACCGTAATTACGGTAAACGTACCGTATTGACTTGTTGTCCTGTGTTGTCTACCGTACTGAATTTTGAGACTTTCTATATTAACACAAAAATTTTGGAATCAGTGCTTTTAAAGACACACCGTATTTTTAAAGGTTTTGGCCATTTTGTATGGGGAAACCTTAATAAGAACTTGCTAGCACCGTATTTTGACCGAGTGGTTTGGCAACATTGGTGGGGCGTACCAGACACCGGCCAAAGCGCGAGCACCGATGGCGATTTTTTGAAGTGAAGACTTTTAGGCGCGTTGGGCATTTTTTGAGATGGGAAAAAACTATTGAACTCGCGACACTGTAATACAACGTAACCGACAGCGTACCAGGAACACTCGGAGGATCAAAAACTTATAAAAAAAATTGAGATGGGAAAAAACCATTGAACTCGCGAGACTGTAATATTACGTAACCGACAGCGTACTAGGAACATTCGGAGGGTCAAAAGTTATCAAACTGTAAAAAGTTTTCACTTCTGTCGGCACTCCGGGAGTGGTTTTTTTTGTTTTATGGGATGAAATATCCTTATTTAAGTGTATTTCAAAGGGTGGCACTTAGATGCAAAATGACAGGCGCCAACTGAAATTCGCCACCCCTGAGTTCTGCCGCCCCTACGACGATCGCGGCCTACCAAATCCAGCCCTGAGACATACAGCAGACCGCTAGGTACTACGTAGTCTTATAAGAGGTCGTGACTCAGTGCGACTTGTGTGGTTGGGTCGATCACGCAGGTTAACTGACCTGTAGCACGGCCATTGCCTGGATAGGTTTGACTGTTAGTGGCATTTTTCTCGACCGTTTCCGTGCTTCGCAAAGCCGGTTGCTATCACTTAGTAGTCGTTAAGCCGTGACAGATACCATGAAGACGGCTTGAAAAGCTTCTAGCACCAGTGGTCCTCGCCACTAGCCCTACAACCTCCATCCACCCGGACCTGGCTCGAAGTATAACCTAACCTCCCCGAGTTTAGGCAAAGGAAATAACTCACTTTCCACCCTGCATGTCCGTGGCGTAATGGTTAAGGGCCAATAGTTTCACATCAGAAGGTCGCGGGTTCGATTCCCGGCTTGGTTTTGTTTGGTTGGTGTAAGGGCATTTTCTAAGCCTGCCTGGCTAGCTACCACTTAAGAGCATTATTGTGTTCCGGTTTGAAGATAAGATAGTCAGTTCCCCATTACGTTGGGCAATCTTCGCTTGAATTTTCGGCATCATCTTCACTTACCATCAGGTAAGGGATTACCAATTGTGAATTTAAAAAATCAAGACACGTAGATTTAGAATAAGACGTTATGTAAGATTAGAAGACCTTGTAAACTCCTGTAAGTTATACATATAGTGTTCCGGTTTGAAGATAAGATAGTCAGTTCTCCATTACGTTGGGGAATCTTAGTAAGCCCGCTTCCATTTTCGGCAATATCTTCACTGGTGAGATGATGGCAAGGTCTTACAAATTGTGAATTAAAAAAATCAAGACACTTAGATTTAGCATAAGACGTTATGTAAGGTTAGAAGACCTTGTAAACTCATGGAAGCCTAGTACTTCTAATCTGTCTGACACAACGATGCAAGGTAAAGAACGCCTCCATGAAGGCGTTGTTGTATCCAGAATATGTCGCTGAGTGTACTTCACACGTCAATGTAGGAATGTATAGACGCTAGTGAACCGCCGGCCTCGCTAGGTCAGTGGCACATGATGTAACGCGCGAATATTCCGCCATGATCAGCGAATCCTTTATTGACTCCACTAGGGCTGCCACAATTGTATTTAGCAAACTGGCTTTTAGATTGGACCTTGTAAATAAATAATTTTTCAGTACAGTTGCTCGAAAAGTGGTAATTTATATTTATGCTAGTTTACTGTGCACAAAATTTATTTTACCGCACTCGTGCTTTGTACTTTGCCACCTTTTTTTTATTTGTAGCTCTGAGAAACAAGACTTTTCTAGCAAATAAAAAAATGTAATAACCAAGGATAAATGAAATAAAAATCTTCTTAAGACTTGAAAGGAGAATTTCAAAATAGATAGGTTGTTCCTCCGTGAGGTTGAAGAATAATAAGAAATAATGAAGTGATGTTAAACCGAAAAATTACTAACTACGTAAGAATTTAATTACATTATTACCTTGATTTTAATTATTCTGGTATGTACTCACTAATAACATGCATTACTCAAAAAAAAACTTATATTAAAAATACATATAATATAGGTACCTACTTTTTATAAATTTCATCGAATTAAAATTCAAACTTAATAGGTATAACCTACATTATGTGTATCGTATTTTCTGTGATAAATAATTACCTAACGTAAAACAATAAAAAAAAAACGAGACCTACAGTACTCGCATGACGCATATGATGTGTAACATGTGACAAAATACTTATGAAATTAATTAATTATCGGGTCGTACATTCACGGGCCGACCCTTCGAATAGTAGTATGTCATCTTTGCCTTTGCCATCACACTATGCGGCATGGCTATGACAACCTTAGTTTTCGAGAATTAAAAAACGTTCGCATTTCCTGTTACACATTTCCGTCCCATTTCACGAAATCACTCCCACAAATTGCAGGAAAGCGAGAGCAAAGATGTTACACATCAAAAAATGCAAGTTCATACTATCAGTGGTGTGAACTTTCCTATTGTGTAAATAATGCTAAGAAGTTGTTACACTCACGATGACGCGAAGACTGTGCCACAGAATGACGGTATGCGTACAAATATTTTATTTGTTCGTAACGTCACGGGAAGTGACTAGCATCTAAGATTACAGGCTTGGCCTAGTTTAGATGCTAGTGGTCATTGAATATGTACAGTTAATAAATTACAATATAAAGTTACCCTACATCTAATATACTTTATCTTTAAAACGATGTTCCGTAGATACTTAACGTATACTTAAATTAACGATAAGTTTTTTTTTTCACAATTGGTAAACCCTTGACAACATCTCACCTGATGGTAAGTGACGATGTTGCCGAAGATGGAAGCGGGCTTACCAAGATTCCCCAACGCAATGGGGAACTGGCTATCTTATCTTCATGCCGGAACACACCAATGATATTAACATTGATATTTGGCGGCAAGACTTAGATAAGATGGTGGTAGCTAGCCAGGCGGGCTTAGAAAATGCCCTACCACCAACCAAACCGAGTCTTACACTTGACCCCGACGGGAATCGAACCCGCGACCTCCTGTGTAAAGCCAGTGAACTTTGCCTCTGAGCTACGGTGGCGGTTAAATCTTAAGTATCTAGTTAAGGCGGTAATATTGCAGATTCCGTTATTTTTGACGGCAATTTCTCATCAACGATAGAAAACCCAAGGTTAAAAAAACCCTCATTGTTGATGATGTTCCTTAAAGTCAAAATTTATTAGAAACACGATTGAACAGTTTTGGCTCGATAGAAATAAAACCCAATAGTTCTACACCGTTACTTTTAATTCTAGTTATGACTCACATTTTGAAGTATAAATTTAAAAAAATATACAACAATATTTGTTATGATAATACAAAGTGAGTAATGTTATTATTTTTTATACTTTCATTGTAGTTTTTGATTGAAACGAAAACCACTGAAAAAGTAAAAGGTGTGGTTATTTTCTTTACTCTTTACACGTAGAGAAAAAGACAGAGACAACTGTTTCAATAAATACCTCACCTTAAGACAAATTTTACCTTCTTTATATTTATGTGTCTAATAAAGTTATTACTATTATTATAAGTGTGCCGTATTTTTTTTGCTTTTACTTTGAAGTTTGATTTTTTTTGCAGCTCCAAGGGACCGTAGATCTAAGTATATAAATTGATTTGAACTTGATACCTTTACGCGTTCCTTAGAAAAAGAGTCTTGACAGACAGACGGACAACGAAGTGATCCTATAAGGGTTCAATTTTCTTTGCCGCCACTCGCAACCCTTAAGCTAATTTTATTATTAAAAGCTTGTATTTAACTTGCAATGTATGTTCGTCGTATGTAAGTTTGTTAATTTGTTTAGTTCAAATCTTGCGATCGTTTTAGACCGACTTCTAGGGGTCAAATTTTTGAATGAAGCCGTATTCCCGGTGACAATAGATCTTTTTGTTATTTTGAAGTTGATCTGATGATATACTTTTATGGTCCCAGAATCGTCTTTTTAACCGGCTTCAAAAAACGCAGGAGGTTTCTCAATTCGACCTTATGTACATTTTTTATGTGTGTCCGCGGATAACTTCGTCGTTTATGAACCGATTTTGATGATTCTTTTTTGTTGGAAAGGAGATATCCGAAGGGTGGTACCATGATAGGGAAACCAGGATCTGATCATGGCATCCCAGAGAAATCGAGGGGAACCTTAGTTTCCTCTTTGAAGTCGGTTTTTTTTTGTTCAAAATTATATTTTTCAATGGAATTGTAGGAAATACAATACTGTGCTCACCTTTTTTGAAATTGGAACCGTGTATTTTTTATATTCATTTGAGCATTTGGCTTTTTGAGCATAAAAATTCTTTCAAATAAAAGCTTGTAAATAAAGCTTAAGTGGCAGAGGGCGGGGTACAAAACTCAACACACAGATACAGATGGCCGTTGGGGTAGTAAAGTTCTTGAGTGGCGACCGCGCACCGGAAAACCTAGCATAGGTAGGCATTCCACTCAGTGGACCGATAACCTGGTGAAGGTCGCGGGAAGCCGCTGGATGCGGGCAGCGCAGAAGCGGTCGTCATGGAAATTCTTGGGGGAGGCCTTTGTCCAGCAGTGGACCAGTCCGTCGGCTGATATCACACTAATATTATAAAGGCCAAATATCAATGTTGATATCATTGGTGTGTTCCGGCATGAAGATAAGTAGCCAGTTCCCCATTGCGTTAGGGAATATTGGTAAGCCCGCTTCCATCTTCGGCAACATCGTCACTTACCACCAGGTGAGATGTTGTCAAGGGTATACCAATTGTGAATAAAAAAAAAACGACGGGTTGCACTCCGGGAGTGCCGGCAGAAGTGAAAACTTGAATAATGTGCATTTTTGATATTTTGGAATGGTTAGGGAATAATTTTGCACGAATTTCGCCTGCTGTTTCGTTTAGGCGGCGCAGGCATACATTTTCGCCGCGCCGTAGAAAGAGAGGGGGATACTTCCTGTCCTACGCCGCGCCGGCTGTCTACTCTCCATCCGTCTTACGAATTTTCGATCAGGTCACGTGTCCTGACGCGAGTTTAACATTTTTTACCCATTACAAAAAAAGTGCACAACGCCGCTAAAGAAGTTTTCACTTCAAAAAAAACGACGGGTTGCACTCCGGGAGTGCCGGCAGAAGTGAAAACTTGAATATTAACGTTTTGCATTTATATTACATTAAAAAGTTTATATCTCAGAAAAATCAACAAAAAATCAACTCCATCCGTCTTACGAATTTTCGATCAGGTCACGTGTCCTGACGCGAGTTTAACATTTTTTACCCATTACAAAACAAGTGCACAACGCCGCTAAAGAAGTTTTCACTACTCCATCCGTTTACGAATTTTCGATCAGGTCACGTGTCCTGACGCGAGTTTAACATTTTGTACCCATTACAAAAAAAGTGCACAACGCCGCTAAAAAAGTTTTCACTTCAAAAAAAAAGGCGAAAGTTTGTCAGTGTGTGAGTGTGTATGTTTGTTATTTCTTCAGGCAAAAACTACTGAACGGATCTGGCTGAAATTTGGTAGGTAGACAAATTAGGACCTGGATTAACACATAGGCTACTTTTTCACGCTCGCTAGCCGCTTCGCTCTGCGCACCCTCGAAAAGTCATAGAAACGTTGTCCACGCGGGTGAAGCTGCGGGAAACAGCTACTGATGAAATAAAGCTTTTCGAAAATTATTCACGTTTTTTTTTTATACTTCAGTAGAGCCAGCCCTGATCCGAGTTTTTCTTCGTTCGCGAGCACCGCATCACATGGTCGACAACATGTGTAAATGATCATCAGACGTGAGACAAATAATTGTTGGTCGTTAAGCGATTTTTGACAGATGAATGAACTTCTATCTAAGACTCTTTGTTGCTAGCAACTCTAGCTATCTGCTCGTACGTGCGCACCTGATGCTTCATAAACTGGCATTGTTCATTTTTTCATAAGGCATGTGAATAAAAAAAATATTTAAGTAGTAATTTTTTTTTACTGTTTATATTAATTTGATAACACTAATTAACTATAGTCATTTTAAAGTAGTACCGATACCGTTTATTATAGTGGCCTGTAACCTCATCATTTGTTTTCATTTAAAAAATCGTAAAAAAATAACCGGTGATTCAAAAATAATAATATTTAAATATTTTAATTAAAAAATTAAACCTTTTTTTGGCATTGCCCATTGGTTGGCTTTTGTCTTGGTAGGTGCTACCAACGATTTTGTTATCTGGTTGTAAGTTGTCATCGATATTTTCAGAGCCGATGATGTCAAAAGTTTATAATGGAAAATAAATATAGCCCAAGTGGGGAATGCAATACGGGATAGCGGGATCCCGAAATACCGGGATCTCGCATGCAATATGCGGGACTAATCTCGCACGTAAATTGAGCGGGATCCCGTGGTATTTGCGGGATTGAGAAGAAACGAAGTTAATACTTTGCTTAGGTTTCCTATTTGATTGTATAATTTACGGGCACGGGGTATAAACAATGGTCTCTATGGACGTTTATAAGGTCTAACAAAATTAGCTGAAACTATTTTAACTGGTGCTACTACCCATGAAACTGAACAACTGATGGAACCCATAGTCAAATCTCAAAAAAATTTGAATTTCCCATAGTAAGTTGGCTGATCAGCTGATCGAGTTAGTATGGGAGAGCCAAATTTATTTTTGCGATTTGACTATTACACCTTTTACACAGCAAATTTTGTTACACCTTATATAAGGTCTAACAAAATTTGCTGAAACTTTTTTAACTGGTGCTTCTACCCATGAAACTGAACAACTTTCCCCTTGGAACCCATAGTCAAAACTCAAAAAAAATTTAAATTTCCCATACTAAGTTGGCTGATCAGCTGATCGAGTTATTATGGGAGCGCCAAATTTTTTTTTGCGATTTGCCTATGGTTTCCATGACAAAGTTGTTCAGTTTCATGGGTAGAAGCACCAGTTAAAATAGTTTCAGCGAATTTTGTTACACCTTATATACTTCGATGGGTGTAAATGACAGTTGTTTCTACCAGCGTGGAAGCAGAACGAGCCTTTTCCGCTGCTGGCGACCTAATCTGCAAGGTAAGGAGCAGTTTATCTGATGAAACAATTAACGCATAAACTTTTTAACCGATTCCAAAAAAAGGAGGAGGTTCTAAAGTCGACCTTGCGCATTTATTGCATATCCTGTGACACTCCGGGGCACAAGATAAACCTGTATAAAACAATACACTAAAAACATTATCCTCGTTTTTGGGTAGTCAGTTAATTTAATATCACTGTTCTCTGCTTTTAAATCCTTTTTTCCATCTTCCTTACTATCTCATTTTCCTTTCTTTATTTATGTTTTTGTTTGTTTATGTATATCTTTATTATTTAAAATGTCATTTTATTGGCAAAAATAATAAAGTATTACATAAAATTACACAATTTTACATACAACTATATCAATAACAATTTAAAAAAAATAAAAAGAATATTTCACCGTTAGGTTCGTCAGTCAAAAGGAACACCTCTGATCCCTCCCGGCGCAAAGGTGCCCATTATACTCGCCGCGTTGCCACGTTGTATCGCAATGGACAGCCTCTGCACCAGGAAAGAGCAGGATCGTGGGTCACAATTTATTATTTATTATTTATTGGTTATTATTTTATATATTATTGTTATAATATTTAAGTATTTTATTTATTTAAGTATTTTATATAACTGTATATTTGCAATTTTTTTTGTTTTTAATTATTGCACCGCCCCTTAATTTATCCTATCGCTGATTCCCTACCCAAAGGTTGCCTGGAAGAAATTGCTACCTAGCAATAAGGCCGCCTATTGTATGGGCTTTCTTCTATATTGTTATTTTTTTATGTTGTGATGCAATAAAGAATATTGTATTGTATTGTAATAGCGTCCAACAGAGGCGGCTTTTCGCACTAATTGAACTGTGCGATAAAAAACGTCGACCTAGTGCAATTGGCATCGTTATTCGTTTTTTAATAAGGTATTGAAATATTTCCAGATATTTCAATTTTATACTGAAAAAAGTAAATCATAATAATAACAAAATTAAAACTTATTCATAATTGTTAATTTAACATTGTGTTTGAGTCTGTGACTTGTGACTTCATCACTTTTCATCATTGAAAATCATAGAAAAATAACCAGCTATTTAAAAATTAAATATTCAAATAAGTTTCCTCAAATGCCATTTTTTGAAACATTCTAATTAGTGTCGTAGATTATGTTTAGCGATAGCAGTGTATCACAAGCCTAATTCCAAGGACACTTCATTAGTACGAATCCGAAAAAAATGCGTTTCGTTCGAACTATCGTTACGTAGTACTATTAGAATCATCGGTGCAATCGTAAAAAAATAACCATAATTAAAAAAATAAAACTTCAAATTGGTTTTTTAATATACCAATTTTTTAACAATCTCATTTAGTGTCGTAGATTATGTTTAGCGATAGCAGTGTATCACAAGCCTGATTCCAAGGACACTTCATTAGTACGAATCTGAAAAAAACGCGTTTCGTTCGAACTATCGTTACGTAGTACTATTAGAATCATCTGTGCAATCGTAAAAAATGACTATTAATTAAAACAAAGAAATATTCCAATAAGTTTCTTAATATACCATTTTTTTACAATCCCATTTAGTGTCGTAGATATGTTGAGCGATAGCAGTGTATCACGAGCATGATTCCAAGGACACTTCATTAGTACGTATCCGAAAAAAAATGCGGTTAGTTCGAACTGTCGTTACGAAGTACTAATAGAATCATCTGTGCAATAGTAAAAAAAAAACTTCAAATTAGTTTCTTAATATACCATTTTTTTAACAATCCCACTAAGTGTCGTAGATTATGTTTAGCGATAGCAGTGTATCACAAGCCTGATTCCAAGGACACTTCATTAGTACGAATCCGGAAAAAATGCGTTTCGTTCGAACTATTGTTTACGTAGTACTATTAGAATCATCTGTGCAATCGTCACGTAGTACTATTAGAATCATCTGTGCAATCCATACGTAGTACCTTAGAATCGTCTGTGCTATCATTACGTATAGTACCCCATTATAAGTCATCCTTGCAATAGTTATGAAGAACTATTAGAGTCATCTGTGCAATCGTTACGTAGTACTATTAAAATCATCTGTGCTATCGTTAACATTTTTACCTGATTGTCTAAAAAGAGTGGTAATGTATATGCAGTCGGGTTTTTAACATTTATTTAAATCGATTTGGTAATTTTGGATGATGCCGAAGATGGAAGCGGGCTTATCAAGATTCCCCAACGCAAAGGTGAACTAGCTATCTTGTCCTTATGACGGAACACATCAATGCGTCTGGCTGCAATACTTAGATATGATGGTGGTAGGTAGCCAAGCGAGCTTAGAAAATGCCCTACCCCCAACCAAACCGAGTCTTGCAAAGTTAAATGCCGTCGGGAACCGAACCTATGACCTCCATGAGTGAAGCGAATAGACTCACTAATACGCCATGGAAGCAGTTTAAGTATTTCTTTACATGATATGCTGTTCCTGTCTTTGTTTACTAAATAAAAATAAATAAAAAAAGCGAAATATGTAACAACAAATAATAGAAACCCGCCAAGTGTGAGTCGTATTTATGCTAAGAAGCCCTGAACCACATATGAGATACTAGTTACCCTAACTGATTAAAAAATAATGCTTTTTCTCTCTTTGATCATCATCATATCAGCCGAAAGAAGTCCACTGCTGGACTAAGGCCTCCCCCAAGCATTTCCACGACGACCGGTCCAGGTTATCTCTTTGATATCGTTTTGAAATAAATAGGTAATATTACTGTACCTTGTCGTGTGGAGGGGTATGGTGGTACGAAACCCTGGGGGTGCCTGGGGTGCGCGAATACGACTCGCACTTGGCCGGTTTTTGATTGATAACCGCTGGAAGTTGCTGCAGGCAGGCAGGAAGACCTTTTTCCGTTAGTGGACGTCTTTCGGATAATCATCATCATCATCACATCAGCTCATATATACGTCCCCACCGAGGGGCTCGAGCCTACCCTGAATTAGGGCGATAGACGACCACGCGGGCCCAGTGCGGGTTGGTCAACTTCACACACAACCTTCGAGTTTCATAGCAGATGTGTGTAGGTTTGTTTCCTCACGATATTTTCCTTCACCGTAAGAGCGTCGTATAAACGTACATAAATGAGATCGAATCGAAAACACATTGGTACGTGGCAGGACTCGAACTACGACTTCCCGGAGAGGAGGTAGCGGCCCTTGCGCTTGCGGTTTTGGATAATATGATGGATTAATTTTTACAGGAAATCAGTATCACAATATCATGGACAAAGGACAATTTAATGAAAAAAACGCTATCTACCTACTTGAAGCATGGTCAATAAAATATTGCACAATAACTAAACAATTCTTATGTAACACTTACTTCTTTCTTGATCTCACTTTACTGCACACGTGGTCCACATGTGAACCCCAATTAAATTTATGGTAAATCTTTAGCCCAAGGTAAGAAGTTCTAATTTTATTACTATGTAGGGAAAAGTAGTTATCGTAAGGCTATACAAGAGAGAGTGGGTTATAGGAAGTCGCTAGATGCGGGCAGCTCAGGACCAGTCGTCGTGGAAATCCTTGGGGAAGGCCTTTGTCCTGCAGTGTACGTCTTTAGGCTGATATGATAATCATGAACTCTAGACGTAATACGCCGACATTTTAAAATTCAGAGATTAGGCAATCAAAGCCTAAAGATTAAAATTTTATGCTTGACATTCCTAATGCCAAGAATCACTTGAAACCCATCCAAAAACAATCAAACAAGAATCTATTTCAATACCGGATTTGTCATGCAAACAAAAATGCTTGGATAGCGCGAAAAAACCACCAGAATCTACTAATAAGATCAATGACAGTAAAATCAGACGCAATCTTTAGTTGTTGAACTAATCTAATAGATTCGGCGGCCTCGGTAGGTCAGTGGCTCATGAATTCATGATGTCACGTACAGCACACCACAACAGCTCCGGCGGCGACTGGCTTCTACAATAATTTTGGGTAGATCAATGAAACGGAGACTGTACTTGTGTAGCGGACTGTAGGCACTATGAACTTGCGTGGAACAGCCTGATGATCGTACTCAAGGCGTTATTTGTATCATAGAGGCTTTGTCTTTATCTATTTTTTGCTGTTTGTGTGCGAGAGGGTGACGTGTTTCCTCGTCTGCGTATTTTTGTATTTGCCGCTGAAATTGCCATTTGAAATTTTGTACGAACCTACAGTTTTTGCATAACGCCGCAGGGAGGGGTTGAAGTGATATTTATTTTTCAACCGACTGCCAAAAAGGAGGAGGTTCTCAATTCGACTGTATGTTTTTTTATGTAAGGACTTTTGAATGGGTGAACCAATTTTTTTGATTCTTTTTTTATTTGAAAGCTAGTGCTCCCCGTGTGGTCCCATATAAATTAAATCAAAATAGGTGTGGTACTTTATTAGAAAATTAACAAAAAACAAAAATAATAATGCAAAAATTTACCAAGTTGTTGCGATGGAAGTCGGTTTTTATGTTCATAGCTTTAAACAACAAACATAAACTATACATAATAATCATTGATAATAATTAATCATTCATTCAACTATTCCTATCATAAGCCTATCATTGATAATTATAGATAACTAGCTGTTTCCCGCGGTTTCACCCGCGTGGACAACGTTTCTATGACTTTTCGAGGGTGAGCGTGGAAAAAAGTTGCCTATTCGTCTACCTACCAAATTTCAGCCAGATCCGTTCAGTAGTTATTGCGTGAAAGAGTAACAAACATACATCCATACATATTTGTTATTAGTTTAATGTTGATAATTATCTTGATAGTTATAAAATTACTTACTAAAACAAAACAGTAATATCTTGGTAATCTTAAAAAAAATGCTCTCGCGCTATATCCTGGCATGTTTATCGAAACACGATTTATCGTTTCGTAATTTATCGAAACGCGTCAAACCTCGGACTCTTAAATAAACCTAAACAAGTAACTATTTAGTAATCTGTGCCTAAACAATTAAAAGCTATATGTTTGCTACATATTTTTTTGTATTTAAAAAAGTTGAAGAGTCAATAATAATAACGCCGATTATTATCTTATTTCTACACTATATAATATTTATTTCTACACTATATAATATGTTTGTAAATAAACAACGCGAGCGTAATGGACCATTCAGGTTTCGAAATTATCAAGATAATTATTTTCTTTGATAAATATCCCGATAGTTAGCCGATAATTATCAGATAATTTTCCGATAACATAGAAATAGTTTAATGAATGAATAGCAATTTTATTTATTTAAAATAATTAGCTAGCTAGGTAAAGTAAATGAAACCAGAGCGAAGAGACGTGGCCACATATTTTGCCAGTTTTATTTATTTTGAGCTATGAGCCCTGCCCACATCGTACGCAGGCCTCCCAAGCGGTGGACCGACGACCTGTTGAAGATCGCCTATTCAGGGTTCGAAATTATCAAGATAATTATTTTCTTTGATAAATATCCCGATAGTTAGCCGATAATTATCAGATAATTTTCCGATAACATAGAAATAGTTGAATGAATGAATAGCAATTTTATTTATTTAAAATAATTAGCTAGCTAGGTTGAGTAAATGAAACCAGAGCGAAGAGACGTGGCTACATATTTTGCCAGTTTTATTTATTTTGAGCTATGAGCCCTGCCCACATCGTACGCAGGCCTCCCAAGCGGTGGACCGACGACCTGTTGAAGATCGCCGGAAGCCGATGGATGCGGGCAACGCAGAACCGGTCGTCGTGGAAATCCTTGGGGGAGGCCTTTGTCCAGCAGTGGACGTTGATGATGATGTTGATTTATTTTTATTTAGTAAACAAAGACAGGAAAAGCATATCATGTGAAGACATACTTGGACTGCCTTCGTGGCGTAGTAGTTAGTCTATTCGCTTCACACCTGGCGGTCACAGATTCGGTTTGCAAGACTCGGTTATGTTGGGGGTAGGGCATTTTCTAAGCCCGCCTGGCTAGCTACCACCATCATATCTAAGTATTGCAGCCAGACACATTGATGTGTTACGTTATAAGGATAAGATAAGTTCACCATTGCGTTGGGGAATCTTGATAAGCCCGCTTACATCTTCGGTATACCCGTTCTGATTGCGACGGTACTATAAATGTTATTGTGAGGGTCGGTTAGTTCAAAAATTGCATCCTGGGGATCGTGAGAGACGACTACTATTTTGTCAAAACATTCTGACAGAAGTTGCACGTAACGTTTTAACCGCCTCCGTAGCTCAGAGGCAAAGTTCACTGGCTTAACACAGGAGGTCGCGGGTTCGATTCCCGGCGGGGTCACCTTGTAAGACTCGGTTTGGTTGGTGGTAGGGCATTTTCTAAGCCCGCCTGGCTAGCTACCACTATCTTATCTAAGTCTTGCCGCCAAACATCAGTGTTAAAAAAACATTGATGTGTTCCGGCATGAAGATAAGATAGCCAGTTCTCCATCGCGTTGGGGAATCTTGGCAAGCCCGCTTCCATCTTCGGCATCATCGTCACTTACCATCTGGTGAGATGATGCCAAGGGCTTACCAATAAAGAATAAAAAAGAAATAAAACCCACTTTTTTGAGTAACATTGTATGGAGTGACGAAACCAACTTTAGTAATAACGGCATGTACAACCGCCGCAACAACCATTATTGGTCTCGGAGTGAATCCTGTTCGTGTTCATGAAACTAACAGTCAAGTAATTTTCTGTTTTAACGTCTGGTGCGCGGAATTATGAGAAATACAGTTGTGTTAGTCCACGTGTACGAAGGTCATCTAAACACTGTCAAGTATCTTGAAATACTGGATCTCCTAAGAAATGAGTTAAATGTTTTACCTGAGGAAGAGCGAAACCAAGTAATTCTACAGCAAGATGGTGCTCCGGCCCATAACAGCAGAATCACCACTGCCTATGTTAATAACTATTTCAATACCTGGATCGGCACAAACGGCACAATCACATGGCCTGCGAGATCACCAGATCTCGCCCCTTTAGATTTTTTTATGGGGATATGTTTTATTATATCAGCTCATATACGTCCCCACCGAGGGGCTCGAGCCTACCCTGAGCCTTAGGCGTCTTACAACTACTAGAAACACATACTCTGTGAAAATATCAGCCGGCTACCTAATTGGGTACGGTTCAATTGTTAAAGCCTTTTAAAGGTCGGAAACACGGACGGACGGACAGCTTAGGTTTAGTAATTGGGACCCGTAACCTGACCGGTACTAATATACAAACCTTCACCTGGTACTGAACTCGAAAAACAGATTCTATGGTTTTGAATTGAAAGTAAGTCATACATCATATCAACCGAAGGACGTCCACTGCTGGACAAAGACCTCCCACAAGTATTTCCAGGACGTCGGTTCTGCGCTGCCCGCATCTAGCGGCTTCCCGCGACCCTCACCAGGACATCGGTCCACCAAGTAGGAGACCTACCTACTACGCTACGTTCTCCGGTGCGCGGTCGCCACTCGAGAACTTTACTACCCCAACGGCTATCTACATCTATCCAGGCTATTCAGATCCCCATTGCGTTGGGTTATCTTGGTAAGCCCGCTTCCATCTTCGGCATCATCGTCACTTTCCATTAGGTGAGATGATGCCAAGGGCTTACCAATTGTAATTTAAAAAACTGTTCTACGAACTATGTGCATCGCCCACTGCCACTCAAGTTTAGTGATTCCGAGAGCTATGTCGGTTACTTTGTTTCTCCTACGCATCTCCTCGTTTCTGATTCGATCAAGCAGTGAAACTCCGAGCATAGCTCGCTCCATTGTTGCCTTGAGTCTTGTTATGAGGCCCATCATAGTAAGCGACCATGTCTCAAAAGTAAGTACCTACAATTAAACATTCTCATTTTCCTATACAGGGTGTAACAAAATTGTTGTGTGTAGGTCCCGTTAACTGGGCCTTCTACTCATGATACTAAACAACTTTGTTTTACAACTTTGCTGAAAAAGCAAAAAAAAAAATTTTTACTCTTCATACGAATGCTGATCGACCAATTTTGTGTATTTTATAAATTTTTAATTATTTTTTTAGAAATTATTTTTTTTATAAATTTTTAATTATTTTTTCCTTGGGGAAAGTTGTTCAGTATGATGAGTAGAACCCCCAGTTAACGGGTCCTACACCATTTTTATTACAGCCTGTATAATTATGACATTGAAATTAGTTTAAAACTTACGTCTACAATGTATTACGATTTCACAATAATCCACGAATCGTATTCTTTAATCGTCATTGAATTGTAATTAGTTACTAATAATTACATATAGGTACCTATTTGATTTAGACTAGGCCATATTTTAATTCTGTGATTTAGACCAAGGTTTATTTGCCTCTGCAACTTTTTGAATTGGTAATTTTAGCAACATTATCGACTGCCTTCGGAGGAAGATAATAGTTTCCGGGTGCAGGTATGTATTAATAAGAAGAAAAACCAACTTCAAGTTGTTCGAATCTAGGGTTTTTAGATGTTCCCCCCACCTATTTTTGGGAGTGGGCAGTAGGAGCACACCCTGGACGGACACTTCATACAACAGGCCAGAAATGACATTGCAAAAAAGGAATGACGGAACAAACAAAATGGTGGCGAAATCCTATACGTTCGACAACCAAACTGTAACCAATCTATATCAATCTGAGTGACGAGGGGGTGATGTCGCAATCTAGAGAGCGGCAGGGAGTGTCCGTACTGTATGTTAGTACTAATATACGAGTATATTACTTGGTAGGAGTCTGACCCGCGGCGTGTGCGAGCATGGCTATTGTAAAGTTATAACTTAATTCCCTTTCTTTAAATAACAATTTGAGCATCACCGTAAAGTCGCCTGTCTATCGGTATTCTATCGAATTCATTTCGGAGAGTGCGCGCAAGAACTTCACGACCCCATTCCCCCTGCTCCATTCCACCGTCGGTCAACGAGACGCAGGGAGGGGTTGCACCCCTTTGTTGTTGATGTTCCACCTTTTCGCACGAATCGTTACGCTTCTTCATTTATTATGCGTACAGCGCAGGAGTGGAACTCCTTGCCTGCGTCAGTGTTTCCCAATTCCTATAATTTGGGGATCTTCAAGGCAAGAGTGAATAGGCATTATTTGAGTTTGCGTGTACCATCCTCGACTGCATCATCACTT
The DNA here is from genome assembly GCA_947284805.1 of Coleophora flavipennella. Taxonomy (NCBI): domain Eukaryota; kingdom Metazoa; phylum Arthropoda; class Insecta; order Lepidoptera; family Coleophoridae; genus Coleophora; species Coleophora flavipennella. The sequence continues at coordinate 7,758,298 of OX369279.1, forward strand.
ACCATCAGGTGAGTTGCATTCAAACGCACTCAAATTTTGAATTAAAAAAAAATAACAGTGCCAAGTAATAGATTAATATAGGAATATTATTTTCGATCTAAAAGTATTGATGTCTCTTTCTTTGGCTAAGCCTGTAGCCTGAACGGCTTGATGGATTTTGGAGTACGAGATTTTGTAGTCTTGATAACATCAACAAACATGTTGATTTACATCGACATTGATGTCAACACAGCTTACTTTTTAGGGTCCCTTACACCCAACGGGTGCCCAACGGGACCCTATTACTAAACCTCCGCTGTCTGTCCGTCTGTCAGCGGGCTGTATATCATGAACCGTAATAGGTAGACAGTTGAAATTTATCACGGAATGTGTATTTCGGTTGCCGCTATAACAACAAATACTAAAAAACGAGACCTACAGTACTCGCATATGATGTGTAACATGTGACAAAATACTTATGAAATTAATTAATTATCGGGTCGTACATTCACGGGCCGACCCTTCGAATAGTAGTATGTCATCTTTGCCTTTGCCATCACACTAGGCGGCATGGCTATGACAACCTTAGTTTTCGAGAATTAAAAAACGTTTGCATTTCCTGTTACACATTTCCGTCCCATTTCACGAAATCATTCCCACAAATTGCAGGAAAGCGAGAGCAAAGATGTTACACATCAAAAATGGGGAAAAAGTGAAAAACAAGGGGGGTCTCCATACAAAATCGTGTTTTTTTATAGGTCTTTAGAAGTATTATTGACTTAGCTCTATCGTAAAAACGGTAAATACATACAAGCGTGAAACTTTGTGTCATTATAGTACTAAAACTAAAGTAAGAAAACAAATAATAAAAATAGGCCAAGTGTGAGTCCTACTCGCGCTAAGGAGTCCAAACTGAATAACAAAAAAATCACATTTTTGTCGCTCGCGTTGATGTCTTTTGTTTTTAAATATGAATAGGTATCATTGTCATTGTACTATGTAGTTGTGTGGAGAGGTGTGGTGGTACGGAACCCTCTGAGTGCTAGTCCGACTCGCACTTGGCCGGTTTTTAAAGTTTTTATTTCACGGCGCTTCGTAGCTTTTTTGGACCATAGTTTCACAATTTCGTTGAGTTTTCCTTATTCGTTTACAATGACTATCGCTATTTTATTTATTGACTTTTTTGCCCATGATTAACCAGTTAAGGCGAGGTATTGAAACAGTTGTCTCTGTCTTTTTCTTTACGTGTAAAGTGTAAAGAAAATGACCACACTATTTCAATGGTTTTTCGTTTGAATCGAAAACTATAAGTAAAGTATAAAAAATAATAACATTTTTTAAATTAGGTAATACTTCAAAATATTTGTGATACCTAGAGTTGAAAGTAACGGTGTAGCTGTAGACCTATCTTTGGGTTTTTTTTCTATCGAGCCAAAACTGCTCAATCGTGTATTTAATAGCTTTTTATTTTAAGGAACATCATCAACAATAAGGGTAATTTTATTTCAACCTTGTGTTTTCTATCGTTTAGGAGTAGTTGACGCCAGAAATAACGAAAATCTGTAATATTACCACCTTAAATGATGTTTCGGGAGTTTTTGCGATCTGGCTTAGGTATCAGTTGCTTTTATTCATTGAGTAAGAATTTGTATATCTATGGTTTTGCTTTCAAGGTGTTTGATTGTGACATGTTGATGTCAAATCACTGGTCAATATGTTAATTTGAAGGCCAATTAAATTATCGAAATTTTTAGATTTATCTTAAACGATTTTCTATGTCAGGCTGAGGTCTAATAAGTTTAACAATGGTTTCGTAAAAAGTATTAAGTAGTTTTTTTTTTTATTTATTTCAACGATGTCACTTCTACTGATAGTATTTTTTTTTTCTCAAATGATTTGGATGATTTTATGTATGGATCATCAGAGAAATTATATTACCTATCAAATGAGACCATTTTGAAGTCTGTACTGCTGATAATTCAAGAGAAAACATATTTTTCATGAACAGCTACAAAAAAATGAAAATAAAAATGGCTGCCATTTAGAGGGGAGAAGGATGCGACTCCTAATAGGGGGTTTTTCGTCGATGAACTGTGGTGTGTTACATGCTCTCCAAATATCGGTAACCCTATCCGATACAAACTGTATAAGTGTAACAAAATTGGTGTAGGACCTGTCTCCTCACCTCACATACAAAATTTCCTAGGAGACCTAAAGTCTGTTTGTTACGAAATGGCCAAACATGTGAATAAAACGAAGTGTTTTCTAACAAATAAACTATTTTCAATTGGTATTTAAGTCATAAGTGAACTAAAACACTGGATTAACCCTTGGAGTGCCTGGTGGATAAAATCGCATGGCGTGCCTGGTGGGTCTGTCGGACCCGTAAACAAAATCGTTTTTTATTATTATTTAATAGTCATACATAATGCCAAATAAACATTTTTTTAATTTAGAATCTGGTTTTTTTTAAATGATAAAATATAGTTTTATTTTATTATACTGTTTTTGCAGTTTTATTAACCTTAAGAAAAAAACCTTCAAAATTTCGAGTTCATTCTTTGTCCCGTTCTTGACCGACGTTTTAAAGACACTTTGATCGCATCTATTTCGGAAGAAAGCCGGCTTAAGACTTCGGGATAATTAGCACGTACGGTTTATTAACGGAAGCTACCGAGAGTCACAGGTCACTCAAGTTTGTATTTGTTAAGTTACGACAGATTTTGTATCGAGTAGGGTCCATTGGACCTCACCAGTCACGCGAAGGGTTAAGTGAATATAGTGCTCGTAGGAACATGATCGATGTCAAAATGTAAGTGATTAAGCTGAAATGGTAAAATGGTTTGTTTACATGTTTGTCCATTTCCAATCAAATAGGGTGTATAGTATAATATAGTTAATTCGCAACAAAGTTCGACTTTTTAAAAATCAATCTGCCAATTTAACAATTTTGTATGGGGAGTCCAAGTTTTTTTGTGATTCTCACAATGGGTTCCTTGGGAAAAAGTTATTCAGTATGATGAGTATGGTACCAGTTAACGGATCCTACACCAATTTTGTTACACCATTAGACAGTTCTATCTTGTCTAAGATTACACCTGTATAATTTACTTTTTGAACATAGCATATGTTTGTTTGTATACTCTTTATTGTACAAAATATACACTTAAAATAATATAAAAAAGACATATGTACAAAGGCAGACTAATCCCTTGCAGAGATTTCTTCCAAGGTTGACCTTTGCAATAATATACAGAGTACTTAACTAGGACAAAGAAACACGTAACTAAGTACAAGCCAGTAAAAGAACATTAAGTACAACTAATATTACATTCAAAATTAAGTAACTAATTTTAATTAATACAATATCGCGATGAATGCTAGACAACTTACTTTTTATCATCTGTCAAAAACTACAATTTGTTATAATATGTACGTACACACACGCACGCACGTAAGTAAACACACACGCATGCACACACACACGCACGCATGCACACACACACAAGCACGCGCACACTATTTTCCAGTCATCCAAACGGTTTAGATTTAAATTTGTCAGAATCTCGCACAAGAGCCTTACAAAAACTCTCATTTTATCCATTCCCATTATTACAAAGGAAAGGACACACGCAACGCTAACGCAGCACATAAAAGGAAATGGCCCCGTGTTTAATATGTAGGTGAACGAAAACAACGTCCCATCGCGTTCACTTTCATTTGAGCCCGCGAAAATTGCGGCGGATCCGTGACATTAGCATTTCCGGTGGCGCAGCGGTGGCTTGTTCCACTGCGAACATTAATAATATGGTGTTTGTTCTCACCATGTTATTGACATTGATTCATACGAGTAAGAGACAAAAACTGATCACTTTTTGTTAACATATGAAATTGACACCGGTCGTCCGTTTGATGATGATGGAGTTGAATTTTACAAAGTATTTTCAAATGTCGTTAGAACAAGTTTATTCAAAATGAGAGTGTGGCGGCACCTGCAATAACCCGCCACAGAGAAAACAGAACCCTAACACAAGCGACGAGAGTTCAAACTATGTACAATATCTACAAGGCGCTATTAACGATATCATAAAATTGACGTTTTCATGAATTGCATACAAGTGCCAACTATCCGCGGTTAACACCTTGCCTGGCGGAGATATCTCCCTTTGCTCTTGTCAAGTTGTAACACACCGTTTCTACAAGAGCTTACACTGTTATTTGCCTAGACACTTTATAAACGCTCGCCCTTATTCTATTTGGAGTACAACTCATTTTTTTGCACTAAATAACGGTTCTCATACGAAATAGATACAAAAACTACCGCTTTATGTTGGCATATAAAGATGATAGCTTTGGCCACAGATGAATATAATGCGAAGTTATGCTATGCGTATGTGAATGAGATATTTGTATTTACAGTCCGTGGCTCAACCGGTAACTACTCGGTCCTCCTAACCAGAGGTGCCGTGTTCAAATCCGGACGGCCAATGTACCAATGAGTTTTTCGAAACTTACGTACATATACTCACCGATTGCTTTAACGGTGAAGGAAAACATCGTGAGGAAACCTGCACACATCTGCGAAGAAACTCGAACGTTGTGTGTGAAGTCGACTAACCCGCACTGGGGCCCGCGTGGTCGACTAAGGCCCGATCGCCCTAATTCAGGGTAGGCTCGAGCCCCTCGGTGGGGACGTATATAAGCTGATATGATGATGATGATGATTTACAACGTTTTTAAATACTTCCCTCGTTGTCAAATAAAAACCATGGCTTTGGCTGATTAAATTATTTCATGAGCAAAATAGCAGGATGTGGAACAAATTCCTGGAGCCTATTGGAAAAATAGCAGCGTTATTCTTGTGCGTTGGTACAGGATTGCCACACCAATACATTAAAGAGCATTACACCTAAAAAAGGCTTTACGTCACTGAAATTAAAGTCGTTTTTCTTTGAACTGATTCAGCCTATGATTCTTAAAGCTTGGCTTTAAATGGCTATATATTTGGTCGATTCGATATGAGGCTGCTACTCAAAAGTAGAATGTTAATATTTTCTCATTGGCCAACTTATACAGAGTTACATTAAATTATCATTCTTACCATCAAGTGAGTTGATGCCAAGGGCTTACCAATTGTGAATTTAAAAAAATCTGCTAAACTGTCGCTTGCAAAAAAAACGGCTAAGCGCGAGTCGGTCTCGCGCACCGCGAGTTCCGTACCACGACACAATGCGTATATTACATAGCTTTTTCCCGCGGCTTCGCTCGCGTGGGAATTGTTTTTATGCCTGTCTTTGAGGGTGAGTGGTTCGCGAGCCGCGCATAGATTATAGCCTATGTCATATAGGATAATGATGCTTATACTGGTGAAAGAATTTTCAAAATCGGTTCAGTAATTCCAAAAATTACTTCCTACAAACAAAAATAAACTTACACACTTTATTATCAGATTATGCTATTTTCCCGGGATAAAAAGTAAGCCTATGTCGTTCTCCGTAACACAGGCTACCTGCATGCTAAATTTCATAAAGATTGGTCAAGGCATTGAAGCGTGAAAAGGTAACAAACAAACGAAACACATTTTCACATTTATAATATTAGTAAGGATTTGAGGGTGAGTGGTGCGCGAGCCGCAAGCTTATACCTTTTCTATATCCTTCAGGCATATATCGGGCTATTCTGATTAGCAGTGTATGTCACTTTCCAACCCCCTAATCAATTTTATACAAAAAAATACCACTTCAATCCGTTTATCCGTTGCGACGCCGACGTGCGTGAGCGTGGAAATGAGTTTACTCCAGATCCCTCGGGGACTACGTCACGATATGCTAATTAGTTAATTATGTAATTTCCCACCCCCTTAACCATCTCTGTGCAAAAAAAAGACAAAAATACATTGTTCCGTTTTGATGTTAAAGAAATTAACCAAAAAAACGTATTTCTTCAGTTCCTTCAGGAACTGCATCGGACTATGCTATTTTCACGAAAAAAAAGTAGCACAGGCTACCTGCATGCTAAATTTCATCAAGATTGATCGAGGTGTTAAACCGCAAATAGGTAAAAAGCAAACAAGCAAACACATTTTCACATTCATAATAAGGATTTGTTGTTTTACTTCGAAGTTGGATTAAAATCACAAGTTTGACGCTGGTATGTTTTTCGGTATTTACAATAAAGCGAAAATAGTTGAAAAAAATATTTTTTTTCAATTAACTCAATTTTTACTATTTTTCTTATTTGTAAGGAAACACGCCGTAATAAAAATAAACATACTCTAAGAAAATTTAAAATGGTTGTATAAAAAAGATAAAAGATACAGCCCTTTAAAGGTAGAACTGACAGACAGACGGGACGGCTATGTAATAATATTTTTTTTTATTCACTTTAAGAATCAATAGGGTGTATGGTGGTATTAAGAAAACAGGGTCCTGACAGCACTCTGTAGGCAGGGAACCCTAAAAAATCTGTGGGGCTGTCCGTTGTTGTAACTGTTAGGATGTTTTCATGCAAATTTTCGGCACTTTGATCGTCATCATCATCAGCGTTAGCTGTTGAACTTAGGACCTTTCCCAGATAACAATGGTATAATGATACTCCTGTCATCATAATTTAAAGATAAGTCCTCCTACTGTTTCGTAGGCCTTCTCTTTTCCATTCTCTCCGACCCATTGTTTTAATAATTTTGCCTAAAAGGATAGATTGTCTTAGCTTTGTGTTTTAACCGCCTCCGTGGCGTAATAATAATAATAATAATAAATAAATAAATATTCTGGGACAAATCACACATGGTCATCTGGCCCCAAAGTAGGGTTCCCTGTGTTATGGGTTACCAGAGACTGATATACATACTTATATACGTTTAAATACACACATATATAGATATAATTTAACACCCAGACACAAAGCAAACAAATCTGCTCATCACACAAATGCTTGCCCTGGGTGGGGATCGAACCCACGACTCTCGGATCAGTAGTCAAGGGCACTTACCACTGAGCCACAAAGTCAGTCTAATAATTAATCAGTAATGGTTAGTCCATTCGCTTCACATCAGTCAGGAGGTCGCGGCTATGGTCGCAGGTTAGATTCCCGGAGGCCGATTTCTAAGCCCGTCTATCGCTATCAACATCTTATCTAAGTCTTGCCGCCAAACATCAATGCTAACAACATACGAGTATATGTGTTCCGGTTACGAAGTAACTAGTATCTCATCTGTAGTTCCGGCTTAAAGATAAGATAGCCAGTTCCCTATTGCGTCGGGGAATCTTGGTAAGCTCGCTTCCATCTTCGGCATCGTCGTCACTTACCATCAGGTGAGATGATGCCAAGGGCTTACCAATTGTAAAATAAAAAAATATACATATCGCAGTAGTCACAAATAGCATATGCTAAATGCTGCTTTAACCGTGCCGCATGCTATGCTATCCGTAACTACAGCGAACTATATTTCACAGAGTTGATAGTTTCTGAATTAATTTTTCCTTTTCTTTTTAAAGTAATATTAATTTTTACTCTTTGCCTGTTCTCGATCAATTTTCAATAAAGTTTTACTCAGCGAGTAATTATTTTTTAACTGATGGCGCTTAATCCGCCGCCAACGACCAACTTAGTAACCATTTTTTACTTCAATTAAGGGTTCTTTTATCAAAAAAAATTGTTTTGTAATTTACAAGATATGAGGAGTGATTTTGATTTCCTCGAATTCTAGTTTAATACACCGCGCACCGGAAAACGTAGCGTAGGCAGGCCTCCCACGTGGTGAACCGACGACCTGGTGAAGATCGCGGGAGGCCGATGGATGCGGGCAGCGCAGGATCGGTCGTCGTGGAAATCCTTGGGAGGAGGCCTTTGACCAGCAGATTGTCGGCTGATATGATGAGACAGAATTAAAGAAAAAAATATCCTAATGCACCCTTTTTGTAGTTGTAACCATAGAACTGCTGCAATTTTAATCGAAACATTATGATAAATGATAATTTATGAACTTCTTAAGGCCTTAAGATGGGTCAAATGACAATATTCAATTCAAATTACTGAAAGAGTGTGTAAAGCTATCACAATGAAAAAATATATAATATACTTAAAGTAATAAAAAATCGATTTAATTGAATACAGTTTTAAAAATATTACCACTTTTGATGTAAAAAATATACTGTAGCCTCGGTGCATCACTTTTAAAATGAAATAAATGATCATCAAAATCGTATGAAAATCGGCGAAGAAATCGTGTAACATACGAGTACATACAAAAAAAACATACAGATGAATTGTTTTTAAAGTCGGTTATAGTTCCTATCCATCGCTACGGGGAAAAGGGGATGTGGTAGGCCCGTGAAGATGTGGTTGACGACTGTTCACGCCTATCCCACGTATAAACGGGAAAAAACGAGGGCGAATAACAAAGGAATTCATAAGTATATCGCTAATCACCTATAAATTTCCCTACTTACCCAGTGCTGGGCACAGTTCTCTTCGCAAACTTTAGAAGGTTATGCAATACCCCACACCATGGGCGTAAAGTCCGGGTTGGTGGAGGTCGTTGTAGTATTTGATTCATTTGTTAACCAAAGAATCGATTTTGAAATAATTTTATATCGATAATCGGGTGACGTGTATCTGTGTCTGTACCGCATTGCTTTTTTGAAAAACGAAACAGGAATCCATTATTAATCAATAAACTTGTTTTTAAGGTTGTTTTTAAGGACGGAAAACAAGTTTATTGGTATTAAATGGATTCCTGTTTCGTTTTTCAAAAAAGCAATGCGGTACAGACACAGATACACGTCATCCGATTATCGATATAAAATTATTTCAAAATCGGTTCTTCGGTTAATAATTGAATCAAATACTACATACGTTTGTATGTGATTTATGAACACCAGCAGGCTCTTAACGACTGCCATCACAAACTGCTTAAAGTGCCTTGCAAAGCACAGAAAACGGTCGAAAAAATGCCACTAACAGTCAAACACATCCAAGTTATGACCGTGCTCCAGGTCAGTTAACCTGCGTGATCGACGCAAGCACAGTGACCTGCGACAGCTTCGTTAAAACCGTAGCAAGTCCTGGCTGTATGTCGTTCTGTTCTTTTATGAGCACCGGTTAGAAAGTGAATCGGTTGGGCTAGTCTGACCCGACCGGCCTTGGGGGGGTCATCGGTTCGAGGCTGGACTTTGTAAACAAACGGCTATTGTTATTGTTTTTATTACATTGCATTGAATTAGTAGGTAGCTAGGTAGTCTAGTATTGTATCAATCTGTATTAATTATTAATGTCGTAGGTCAATGAGGATAGGTAGTGGAAGTTGTATGGATTTTTTACCCAATAGTGCCACAAGGAGGGTTATGTTTTCGAATGTATGTATTGACTGACTCGGTGGCTCAGTGGTTTGTGCTCTTGACTACTGATCCGAGAGTTGTGGGTTCGATCCCCACCCAGAGCAAGCATTTGTGTGATGAGCAGATTTGTTTGCTCTGTGTCTGGGTGTTAAATATGTATATATGTATATATTTAGACGTATATAAGCATGAACTACATCAGTCTCTGGTTCCCATAACACAGGCAATCCTACTTTGGGGCCAGATGACCATGTGTGATTTGTCCCAGAATATTTATTTATTATGTATATTTCTTTGGCACGCTCTGTAGCCTAAACCACAGATTACTAATTAGCCTAAACGGCTTGATGGATTTTGGAGTGCGAGATGTCGTTAGATTCGTCTTGATACCGTGAGTGATATAGGATACATTTTTACCCAACTGGCCAAAAAAGACGGGTTAAGTTTTTAAGCATTCGGGTTTTTTGATGTGTAACATCTTTGCTCTCGCTTTCCTGCAATTTGTGGGAGTGATTTCGTGAATTGGGACAGAAATGTGTAACAGGAAATGCGAACGTTTTTTAATTCTCGAAAACTAAGGTTGTCATAGCCATGCCGCCTAGTGTGATGGCAAAGGCAAAGATGACATACTACTATTCGAAGGGTCGGCCCGTGAATGTACGACCCGATAATTAATTAATTTCATAAGTATTTTGTCACATGTTACACATCATATGAGAGTACTGTAGGTCTCGTTTTTTTTATCTTTAATTTGTTTAGTTGTCTTCTAATTTACAATTGGTTAGCCTTTGGCATCATCTCACCTGATGGTATGTGACTATGATGCCGAAGATGTAAGCGGGCTATCTTATATTCAAGCCGGAACACATCAATGTTGTTAGCGTTGATGTTTGTCGGCAAGACTTAGATAAGATGGTGGTAAATAGCCAGGCGGGCTTAAAAAATGCCCTTGCACCAACCAAACATGCAGAGTCTTATAAAGTTAGACTCCACCGGGAGTCGAACCCGCGACGTCCTGGTGTGAAGCGAATGGACTAATTCTAATGGATGTAAGGCTAATGGACTTAACCATTACGCCATGGAGGTGGTTAAGTTGATCGCGGAAGACCTTTTGCAAGAAAGCATGCGTTCTCCGCGGGGAGTTAAATTTTATTGTTAACTAGCTTTTGTTCGCCCGCGTGGACATCGTTTTTATGACTGCCTTTGAGAGTGAGCGGTGCGCGAGCCTCAGTAGCTCGCTAGCTTGGATATGAGTTTTCTCCAGATCTCTCAGGAACTATATCGGGCTATTCTGATTAGCAGTCTATGGCACTTCTCAGCCCCTGAACCATTTCTATACAAAAAAACACTTCAATCCGTTGCTCCATTGCGACGCTGACGAGTGCGAGCGTGGAAATGAGTTTTTCCCAGATCCCAGGGAACTATGTCAGGATATGCTGATTAGTATATTATGTCTTTTCCCACCCCTTCAAGCATCTGTGTGCAAAAAAAATCACAACAATCCTTTGTTCCGTTGCGATGTCAAAGAAATTCACCAAAAAAGAGTACCTATTTTTTCAGTTCCCTCGGGAACTGCATCGGACTATGCTATTTTCCCGCGATAATAAGGAGCCTATGTCCTTCCCCGTGACACAGGCTACCTGCATGCCAAATTTTATCAAGATTGGTCAAGCTGTTGAAGCGTAAAAAGGTAACAAGTATAATAATGTTATTCTATTATGTTGTTTCAGGTACAGTCAACAAAAAATTATGAAGATTTTTTTTATTGTTTGGTTTAAAAACATTAACAAAGTTTAAACAAACATCTATCGCAACAACAACAATGGTGTCAATGCTTTGGGGAGATACGTGAGGCTTATGTGAAAAATAACCAACATGTTGATAAGTAATTATTCTTGTAAATAAATAAATAACAAACATACTGATAAGTATTTTTGTTTAAATAAAGAATAGGCATATGTAAAAAATAACAAACATATTGATAATTATTCTTGTGTAAATACTGAATAGGCTTATGTAAAAAATAACAAACATATTGATAATTATTTCTTGTGTAAACAAAGAATACGCTTATGTTACAATTAATTAACATATTGATAGTTATTCTTGTGTTAATACTGAATAGGCTTATGTAACAAATAAGAAACATATTCATAATTATTCTTGTTTAAATACTGAATAGGCTTATGTAACAAAAAACAAACATATTGAAAATAATTGTTCTTTTGTACGTAAAGAATAATAATAATATTGATGTAAACGTACTCGCAATAGTTATTTATGATACATAGGTGGTAAATAGGCAAATGGCAAACGAGTGACATTTGTAAGCTCGAGCTGCAGGTTAGGGTTTACCATCGACACGACTTTTCCAAGTACCTTACCCGCGCCCATGTATTATACGACGTTTTTCAATACAGTTGTGAGAAAACAGTCAAAATAATAAATTGTACAGCCAAGATGTGCGTACTTTTTTTATCGGTCGTAGTCGGGCATACCATACATAAATCAACAGTAAAAATTACACTTACTTAGTGGCTATGAATCATCATCATCACTCCTGGCCTTTTTTGTTCCCATTTTTATTGGGGTCGGTCGGCCCTCCTCATCTTTTTGCGCCATATTTCTCTAGCATTTGCCATCTTTGGGGTGAGTCGTCTTCATGTCCTTCTGAGTGGTACTAGACCACGTCGTTGGGGGGGTGTCCACGTCCTCTTTTGCCTTCCGGGAGATCCAAAATAGTGTAGTAGCTAAGAACAAAATTAGGTATATCAGACTTGATGAAAAATTTACATAAAATTAGGTAAAGGGCTTACCAATTGTGAATAAAAAATTAAAAATAGGTTTGTATAGGTGGTGCCTTGCTCGGATATTTTCTGGAATAATTAACTACTCAGTGCAGTAGGCCTTATAAATTCCTAGTTCTTCGCTGTTTCATTAAAATTCGAATTTTTAGAGCCATTTTTAAGGAAAAGTAACTAATAACCTGGATTTGTATGGGATGTACTTTATTCCGATTTTTCTTGGAATAACTAACTACCGCGGGCTGCAGGCCATGTTAAGTTATATTTACGTACCCAGTTTCACCAAAATCGATACAGCCATTTTTGAGTAAAATCTTGTGATTTTTTTACTATGTTGCCAACCTTAAAAGAACAAGAGAGAGTTTTTTTTTAAGAAAAACGGCTGGAGATATAAAAATAATAGTGCTCTTACCAAAATTTTACCCAAATCCGTCCCAAGACACACACTCATATATTTTTTTTGTTTTTCAGACCTTTAGTGCAAGGCAATCGATCTCCATCAAAATCCCATGTTCGATTTTATTTCCTTTATAATCGAATTCTTAACCGACCGACTTTAAAAAAGGAAGAGGTTTCTCAATTCGACCGTAACATATTTTTTTATGTGTGTTCGCGGATAACTTTTTCGTTTATGAACCGATTTTGATGATTTTTTTTTGTTGGAAAGAAAATATCCCTATGGTGGTACCATGATAAGGAAACCAGGATCTGATGATGGCATCCCAGAGAAATCGAGGGGAACCTTCGAAAATCTTAGTGGCGACTAGTGCATTTGTTAATTTTTTCATGTATTTTCTAAAGGTATTCAAGTATTTGCGTCTGGTAGTCATCATCCCATGTTGCAGAGCTGATGATACAACTCCTTAACGGTTAGGAGTTAGAGGATAATTCTTTAAATATTATACGTAGATAAGTAGGTATACATATAGACCGATATTTGTATTCTTTCAGGTTAGTCAGGTGAGCTGATGATGGAAGGTGTAACTCCTTAAGTTGCATGCTGCTGAGATGATGATGGAAGCCACAGGACTCTGTATCAGTTAATGAAACACATGCAATATGATTTGATGATTCCTATTGGCGAGTACGTAGGTGATTGGGTTTAATGTTGTTAGATAACATTATCACTAAAAATAAGAAAATAAAAAAAAGAGTTTAAAAAAACTAAAAACCGGCTTCAAGAAGAAAATACTCAAAAGTATGAAATAATATTTTTATACATATAAATACACGAAATTAACCAACAGTAATAAAAATAAAGGTAGGTGCGAATGAAATTAGGGGACTACATTTTTTTTAGGTCGGTGCCAGCAAAGCGATCGATTCTAAAACATTTCATAGGTAAGTAGCTGTGTGCTGGTACCGACCTCAAAAAAAATTGTAGTCTCCTAATTTGATTCGCACCTATCTTTGATTTCATTATTGTTGGTTAACTTCGTGTATTTATGTGTAAAAAATTATTATTTCATACTTAAGAGTATTTTATTTTTTAAGTCGATTTTTAGTTTTTTAAACTTTTTTTTGGCCGCCAAAATTATTTTTTTATGCGATTTGCGGCTTTTTCAAAATGTCCGGCGGAGTTATTTCACTTTATTTTTGTTGTATCTTAATTACACATCATTATTTTAAATTTGTATTTACAAAAAAAAAACCGGCCAAGTGAGAGTCGGACTCGCCCAAAGTAGGGTTCCGTAGTTTTTTCAAAAAATAATGATAGTACATTTTAAAAAACATTTTTTTTTGCAACTGGTAATAGAACGTTTTGTATAAAATATCTAGGAACTTTTTACAAATCCAACGGCACGTCTTAAGTTCGTCGACTATTGTTCCTAAACTATGAAAGCCTACTTATCCGTTATAGTTTTCCTTTTATGTTGATTATATGTCCTACTATTTTTTTTTCAGATTAGGAAATCTATATTGTCCGCCCCCTCCTCCCCCCCCCCACACACACACTTGACTCTAACAAAAATTTGCAAAGTAAAGTTTAATATGTCGCAAGCCAATTTCTGAATCGAAATATGGTTTTAGCAAACCGTCAGTAGTTTTGTAAGACCTATTCAACGATACCCTACGCGATAGGGTACGTCAACGACAAAACATTCACCCCCTCTTAACATTTAGGGGAGGTACGCTATAATATTTTTTTTAAGATTTTATAGTACCACTTTGTTGGCGTGATTACTATTATGTACATCCATGCCAAATTACAGCTTTCTAGTGCTAATAGTCTCTGAGCTAAGCTGCGGACAGACGGACAGACAGACAAACATGGCGAAACCACACCCCGGACACTCCATACAAACGAGCGAGAAATGATATACATATATATAACTGACGTATCTATAGGCAAGAATGCAGGTAGGGTTGAATCACACCGGCGGTATTGGTCACGAATGTTTGTTAGTTATTTACTGCATGCACACTGCAAGATATATATACTGTGCTGCAAGCAACAATCAACAGTTATCTTACATGATTAAGTAACTTACATGGATAACATTGTTCATTTGTTCTTCAAACACAGGAGCTTTTGTCCGTGAAACAATCTCATTTAGCAACCTACAATAATAGTCAATCTCAATCTATAATTCCGAGATCACATTTTATAATATCACACCACTAGATATTTCTATACAACTCATACTTTCACACCATCTAATCAAATTATTACAAACAATAAATAAAACGAACAAAATATCTCACAAGCCACAATAACAAACTGATATCTGACATATGAAAAACATAAAGGAACTACATTTCTAAAAAAAAAAAGATACAGCTAGTATGAAGATTCATAGGAACTGATTGTTCTTAGATTTGGTCGTATAATATTGGTGGTCAGCCAATCATGATACGAGGCATGCTGAGACGCGGCGGCCGCCTATTGGCGTCGAGCGGTGAGCGGCGCGCATAGTAAATATAAGTGACGTTAATCGCGCATGCGTAGTTCGTCCTTTACGTTCGGTAACTAGTTGCTTTTTATTCCGGTGTACGAAATCACAGCGGCGCGCAAAGTGAATATAAGTGACGTTTATCGCGGGGGGGGGGGGGGGGGTGAGGTCGAATTTAGAGAGCGGCAGGGAGTGTCCATACTGTACGTTAGTACTAATATATATACTGTGGCGAAACTATATATGGAACCCTTAAAGTTCACGAAAATGGCGCCGCATTATAACTAAAGTCGAAAATTTAATAAGATGAAGTAAACTGACGTTTGGTTGGTAAGGATGACATTTATTTCTAAATACTTATGGTTAAATTAAAAGTCTAATTACAAGTCCGTCTTTAGGCACCACGTACTTTAAACACACACATACGCATGCAAGTTTTTTTTTATAATATGACCATACGTGGATTGAAATATTAACATTATTATTGAAATGTAATGAAAATGGTTTTATTGGCGATAACTATTGTCGTTCATGATTGATGACGCATCAAGCGCACAAGGAATCCTACTATCCTTCTAATATTATAAACGCGAAAGTTTGTAAGAATGTATGGATGTATGTTTGTTACTCTTTTACACAAAATACTACTGAACGGATCTGACTGAAATTTGGTAGGTAGACAGATTAGGACCTGGATTTGCACCATAGGCTTCTTTTTACACGCTCGCGAGCCGCTTCACCCTCGAAAAGTCATAGAAACGTTGTCCACGGGTGAAGCCGCGGGAAACAGCTAGTATGTCATATTTGCCAAGGAGCTTGCATATTTAAGTATCAATCTATCTCTTATTTTACAACTTTATTTATTATCATTTAAATTATTATTTAAGTATTATTCCTTTATATCGGATGACGTGGATCCATAAAGGTCTTACAATGTATGTTAGTAAAGAATAGGTTTGACAAAAGTAAGGACAGAGGCCACTCGCACGCCGTACCATAGCACGGAACAGTCCCAGCCACAGTATTACAATATAGCGGCTTACAGTAGTGCAACAAATGTACTTCCGCAAAGCAACGGAAGGGTACTTGCGGGGCAGCGGGCTGTTTGCCAGGCTGGCTACAGGCTAGTACTGCTAGTACCTACGCCGTGGCGGCATCGTGCGACATCAAAAGCGCTGCGCTACTGTAAGAATCTTGGTAAGCCCGCTTCCATCTTCGGCAACATCGTCACTTACCACCAGGTGAGATTTTTTGTGAGACCAATTGTGAATAAAAAAAATAAAATAAAAAAAACGACGGGTTGCACTACGGGAGTGCCGGCAGAAGTGAAAACTTGAATATTTACGTTGTGCATTTATATTACATTAAAAAGTTTATATCTCAGAAAAATCAACAAAAAATCAACTCCATCCGTCTTACGAATTTTCGATCCACTCACGTGTCCTGACGCGAGTTTAACATTTTTTACCTATTACAAAACAAGTGCACAACGCCGCTAAAGAAGTTTTCACTACTCCATCCGTCTTACGAATTTTCGATCAGGTCACGTGTCCTGACGCGAGTTGAACATTTTTTACCCATTACAAAAAAAGTGCACAACGCCGCTAAAGAAGTTTTCACTTCAAAAAGCCATATCGTAATACTGTGGTCTCTACATCCTCATCATCCTTGAGGTCCTCCGTAATCACATAGCCCATCAGGTATGTAAACTTTGTAACCCTTTCTCATACCGAGTTAGAGACGAAATTACACTGGGGCACTTGTTACCTGTCTTAAATAAAGGATAAATTTGAAGGGAGGATGGATGTAAAACACGTTTAAAAACCCGACTTCCATCGCAACGACTAATACATTTTTGCATTATTATTTTTGGTTTTTGTTAATTTTCTAATAACGTACTAAAAGGAAACAACCTTATATGCTTAAAGAGATCAGATTTATTCCAACTATTAGATGATTAATTAAATCTACATAATTTCGGCACTAAATTCAAGTAAATTAGCAAACAAAATAGTCTGAGTACAATCACCTGAGTTGGTATTCCACTTCTGTTGTCACACTACGCTCTGTCACTGATTAATTCTACCAACTGTTTACACCTTGAAAATCCGCAACGAACTGCCCTGATGCCGCCTTCAAAAACAGTCACGTACCGATACTTTTTATTATCTTTGCACTACTTAGTAATTTGATCTTTGTTTGTGCGGTGGGGTGACCATTCAAAAGAGGAAATCACCGAGCGTCTATTAATTTACATATAAACCCTATCAGCTCGGCCATCCTGCAATAGCGAGTCCCTTCGCTATCACGATTTATTAGATTTACTACTTTAGTGAATGAATTAGCTTTCGGTTACTTTCTTATAAATAATTAAACCAGTACCTACCTATTATAAGATAGTATTTACTCAACTATTAAACACATTTTAATAGTAATTATAAATAATTATATTAATAGCCCTTATCTCTACTTAATTAATCAAATGTATTCTAGTCGATTACGTGAGCCTATAACGAACTTTTTAATCTTCTTTTTCAGAATTATTTACCTCAGATTCTGAGCTACTTTCAAAGTCCTTGTTAAAGCTAAGCCATGGTTTAAGCTTGTCTATGGCTATGATATTTTCGTACTTGCGTCGTCCAGTTTTATGGGTGATGGGTGTATCTTCCACAAGGTATCGTTCATGAGGTAAAACCTTCTTTACTCTGTAAGGTCCCTGATATTTCATAACTAGTTTTTTAGACTTTCCATCACTTGGCATTTCTCTCTTAACACAAACTAAATCACCTTCATGAAATGGCTGACATTGTTTACGTTTTGAATCGAAATTCTTTTTGTCTTTTTTCTGTTGTTCGCAAATTCTTCTACTCGCTTCGATACGGTTTTCATTCAAATTATTGGAATCTACATTAGCTACTGTTTCGTCGATAACTTCGCTAAGGAGATTTTCAGAACTACTTTTAATTTTGATGCCGAATAGAAGTTCAGAAGGACTTTTGCCAGTTGTTTTATGAATAGTAGTGTTTAGGCCTATCTGTATATCTTGTATATACTGATCACAGCTTCGGTCATTCTTATCATGGCATTTAGTAGCCAACGCGTCAAGTATTGTCCTATTAAAACGTTCGATTTGACCGTTTGCTCGCGGCGTAGCAACGGCATTCAAAATGTGTTTGATTCCGTGTTTTTTAATGAAGGCCCGAAAACTATTGCTCGTAAAAGAGGTTCCCTGGTCAGTCACTAGCCTAGTAGGAGCACCGAAATAACTTATGTGATCCTGAAAAACCTTTATTGTTGTAGAAGACTTTGTGTTTTTAACAGGTTTGATGTTAATAAATTTTGTGAAGGAATCTATTAATACAAGGATATAAGAATTTCCTTTACTACTTTTTACGAATGGTCCTAGGTGATCAGCATGGACTGTATGAAAAGGTATTTCGATTTTAGGAATCGGATGCAGTTCTCCATTTTGCTTCCCAGTGCTTGATTTATGATGAGCGCACTGTAGGCAAGATTTAACATATTTCTTAACGAAACGTCTCATCTTGGGGAACCAAAATGATTTTTGGATACGGGTAAGCGTCTTTTCAAAGCCAAAGTGTCCAATGTCATCGTGGTTCATCTTTACAACTTGCCAACGTACGCCTTTTGGAACTACCCAACGTAAACTTTCATTTTGTCCTCCATCGATTATTCGAAAAACCTTTCCATTCTTTAATTTGTAGTTTTTAATTATATCCAAGACATCATCTGATTTTGGATCACTTAAAACGTCTTTAATAAGAGTTAGTTCGCTATCATTTGATTGCACAGTTGCAATCCAGTCATCGATAGTGTTGCTTAATACGTCTAATAAATGCTCTTCGACAATTGCATCGTCAGTCGGATTTCTACTCAAAGCATCCGCATGAGCCATATTTGTTCCTGCTCTATACTCTATACTACAGTCGTATTCCTGCAATTGAACCCACCATCGGGCGATACGAGGGACAAGGTCACGTTTGGTTAGCGTCGTCCTAAGCGCATTACAATCTGTAAAGATTTTAAAAGGTATCCCAAGTAAGTAAACCCTAAATCTACTCAAAGTTGCTACGACCGCTAGAGTCTCTAGCTCGAAAGAGTGCAATTTTTGTTCGTCAGTCGTTGTTTTTCTGCTAAAGTATGACACCGGTTTAAATAATTCAGCTTCGTTTTTCTGTAATAATATTCCAGCTACTCCATGTTTGCAAGCATCTGTATGAATTTGTGTCTCTCTTACTGGATCATACAAAGCAAGTAACGGTCTGCTGGTTAGAATATCTTTTAGAGTTTTAAACGCGGTCTCTTGATCGGTTCCCCACTTCCAATCTATGTTTTTCCTCAAAAGATCCGTCAAAGGTCTAGCTATAACAGCGAAGCCCTGTACAAATCTTCTGAAGAAACTAGCGAGCCCGATAAACTGACGCAGTTCATGTTGAGATTTTGGGGCAGGGAATTTGGCTACAGCCTCAGTTTTTCGAGTACCAGGTTGTATACCCTCAGAACTAACTTCAAAACCAAGAAAGTCAATTTTACTGAAGAAAAAGTTACACTTCGATAACTTTGACGTAAGGCCTCCTTCTCTCAAAAGTTTCAACACCTGTTCCAGTCTATCAAGTCCTTCATCAAATGTTCTTGCAGGAATGAGTATATCGTCCATGTATACAAGTGCAAATTTTATTTTAGCTGCCATTAAAATTTTGTTAATTAATCTTTGGAATACCGATGGAGCATTAACTAATCCAAAGGGCATGCGCGTGAACTCATACTGCCCATCAGGAGTAATGAATGCGGTTTTATCACGAGATGTTTCCGAAATAGGTATCTGATAATAACCTGAGGCCAAATCTAAAGCTATAAATAAGTTGTTACCGGCCAATTGATCTAATTGATCCTCTACACGAGGCAAAGGGTAATGATCCTTTTTGGTTCTTTGATTAAGATCACGATAATCAATGCATAATCTCTTTTCGCCAGTTTTTTTCTTTACCAATACGATTGGACTTGCATACGGGGACGATGACTCTTGAACTATACCTGCGCTAAGCATCTCATCTACCATATCTCGCACTAAACTTCTTTCCGCGTGAGACATCCTATATGGTCTGTAAACCACTGGTTCACTATTATTTAACTCAATAACCATCTCACCCGCGTTAGTGATTCCTAAATCTTTTAAAGTTGAGGAGAAACATTCGCTATACTGTGTCAATAATTTTTGAAGCTTTCATCGCTCGTGTTCACTTAGCTGTGGTCCACTAATTATAGCGTCATCAAGATCAGCTTTACTAAACTCCACCTTAGAGACATCATAATCAGTTAGTATTAACCTAGCTCGCGTAAGTAATTTGTTTTTTTTAAATAAGATATTTTTATCGCTCAAGTTTAATAAAAGTACCTGCACTTTCCCAGCTTTAACAAAGTATTCACCTGGTAAAAGATAGTATTCTTGACTGACACCACCACGTATGGCATCACCACCAACGTATACCCTTCCCGTATAATTTGTACTCGAGTCGACTAAGACAATACTAAGCTCTTTTGGAAGTAGTACAATATCAATCGGAATCCGCAAAAAAAAATTATCATTAGCTTTCTTCTCAAAGACAATTTGCTCGGGAGTTTTTGTTATGAATATATTGGGTTTTTCTGTAAAAGTGTGGCCTAATAGAACGGGATATTTCAGAATTTGATCATCGACTATATACACTTCAATACTTTCTTGGATTCCCTGTACTGTAACATTTACTTGACATTTTCCCAAAGGTGCTACGCACTGGCCACCTATGCCTTTCATTAGCGGTAAGTTATCAGTTTGGTAATTTAAGTGTAACTGCTTAGCTTCTCTCTCTCTCTTATAAGTGTGCATTGACTTCCCAGATCAATATAACATTGTAAGCTGACGTCATTTACAGAAATTTCTATAATATACTTCGCATTACTATCATTAGCTGTAGCAAGTTGTTTCACCTCTTTAATGTTCATGTTCTTTTGTGTCTCATTTTTATTTTGATTACTATCTCTATTAAATCTACAATATGAACTCATGTGCCCTACCCGGTTGCATGTAGCACACTTTTGTAAGGTTTTAACACAATTAAAACTCAAATGACCCTCTTCAGCGCAATTATAGCAAACTGTTTTCTTAGGCTGATCAATTTTTCTTTTGTAGAATGGTGTACCTAAAAATTTTCTATCTTGTTTTATTCTGTCTATTTTATTATTGGTTTCTTTACTACTCCCCGGTTTGACAGTTTTTAAATATTTCAGGACTTCTTCAGGTTCGCGGAATTGAGCTGCCTGACCCCCTACTCGTACGGCACGGTCATCTATGCCGTGTAGTATGCAGTCTACAGCTTTGCGCCCGCTTATACCGCATCGATTCAACATGTTCATTTTATCGTAATAATACTGTTCTAAAGACTCATTATAACGTACTCTTTTAGACAACATGATCGTTAAAAGCTCAGCGTAATCATCGCGACACGGAAAAGATTCTATCAACTTTTTCTTCCATTCGCTCCAAGAGTAAAGGACTGTGCTGAGACCCTGATACCATGACTTTGCTATACCCTTGAGTTTGGGTAGTGCGAAATGTATAATTTCCTTCTCTGTCCATCCGTAGATCTCAGCACACTCTTCCACCTTCGTGAGCCACATCAATATATTTTGATCTTTTATCATAGGGTCAAAGTCCGGTAAAACATTATTAGTTGACAATCTTTGTCCACTACCTTTCATCTCTTTTAAAATCTCCATGAATTTATTTAAGATCATATGCGTAGAATTCGTGCTACTAGTATCATTAACGTTAGGAGCTCGTGAATATCTCCTTCGTTTACGTTTTGAACACTCGTTATCGTCACTGTCACTTTGACTCGAACTTTCTAAAAACGTGTCTAAACGAGAATGGCGATGTTCACGAGCGTGACGTCGTGGATTTCGATCTAATGATCTCGATCTTTGTCGACGTCTCTTATTTCTAATCTTCCCTCGCAAAAGATACGTTGCTCCCTCACTCGTTGAACTGCTACGATCACGTGCCATCTTATTCCGTTGCTCTACGGATATACCTCTCGAGCGTCCTCGTCTGTGGCGCACTTCACTACCTGAATGCCTCACAGACTTATCACTCGAGCTTCTATTTCTCTCTAACAGAGATCATCTATTTCTCTCTAACAGAGGTTTATTTCGCCCATTCTTACAACGGGATTCTGGCACAGGAACAATACTTTCATTGTTAGAATTCTCGCTGGTTCGCTTACCCTTGGAATGGTTTCTTACTCTCCTCCTTTTCAGTTTCTCGCGAATACTGCAATTAGACCTGGACCTTGAAGTCCTGGCAGTACCTTGTTGCCCTGCAGCTGAGGTCGTCTCTTCAGTTTCCATGGTCCTTTTCGGTTTTTCTATTTCTGTCTCTCTTGTGAGCCTCTCACGACCACTGCATCTGGATTTGGACCTTGAAGTCCTACCAGTGCCTTGTTGGTCTGTGGCTGACATTGTCTCTTCAGACTCCATATTCCCTTAAAATAAACCAATACTTTATTTTTATATAATTTTTTGTACGAGTATCTACTATAAACTGCGGAATACATTCTAAATAGATCGTTTACTTTTTATTTCAAATACCCACAAAAATAATAATAATGAAACATTCGATGGAACAAAACGCCGATGGCTACACTTTTCAATCCAAGAAGGTCATCTTTGACTACATAAAAGTGGTATCGGCACGACTTTCACGCGATTATTCTAAGGAAAAATGGCAACACTTAGTTGGAAGTCATATTGTCTGACTGTCATGTTCACAGCTCTAATATGTTTCGGTAGGACATTTTGACAGGTTATATCATAGGACGTGTCAGTATGCCACTGCCAGGGTCATAATGTTCCTATCCATCGGAATCACAGGAATCCTGTACAGTTTTAATTGCTGACTGGACGGGATTGTTGAAGGGGAACCTCTGCTATGTAACTACATAGTTATTTCTGTGCAAACTGACTCCTCCAAAAGAATGACACAGGCGTAAACAGTAAGGGCCGCCATTGCCCAACAACCTCTCATGTACAACAAAAAAAAGAATACAATGAAATTATGTAGATTTGTGCGGAGCAGCGGTAAATGTGGACGGAAGGATTAACGTGTAATTATAAAAACACACGTCATCCCACTTCTGAGATAAAAGGAAACAACCTTATATGCTTAAAGAAATCAGATTTATTCCAACTATTAGATGATTAATTAAATCTACATAATTTCGGCACTAAATTCAAGTAAATTAGCAAACAAAATAGTCTGAGTACAATCACCTGAGTTGGTATTCCACTTCTGTTGTCACACTACGCTCTGTCACTGATTAATTCTACCAACTGTTTACACCTTGAAAATCCGCAACGAACTGCCCTGATGCCGCCTTCAAAAACAGTCACGTACCGATACTTTTTATTATCTTTGCACTACTTAGTAATTTGATCTTTGTTTGTGCGGTGGGGTGACCGTTCAAAAGAGGAAATCACCGAGCGTCTATTAATTTACATATAAACCCTAACAGTACTAATTTTTTTTATGGGACCACACGGGAAGTACGAGCTTTCTAATAAAAAAAGAATCATAAAAATCGGTGCACCCAGTCAAAAGTTCTGAGGTAAAAAAAAACATACAGTCGAATTGAGAAACTCCTAGTTTTTGGAAGTCGGTTGAAAAGAACAAAATCAATTCAGTGAGCTAGCAATAATATAAATTAACACTTTCCAAGCAACTGTATTGAAAGATGTATTCTCGGAAGGAAATTACCAGTATAAAACCATTGACTTATAATATCGAAGAAATCAACATTTTCCTAATAATTTAGCCCAACTCAAATTACCAGAAGTTCATAACTTTTGTAACGCTCTAACTCAAATAATGGCTTGTTAATTGGAAAATCAATAATGTTTAATTGGGCAATCAGTCAAGTCTTTGAAAATGTTTTAAGGCTCCATAATCTTACAAATCTTGAGAGCGTCGGTGGCGTAATGGCAAGGGCCGCTACCTCCTGTCCGGGAGGTCGTGGTTCGAATCCTGCCACTTACCAATGTGTTTTCGAATTTCGATTTCATATGTACGTTTATCCGACGCTCTTATGGTGAAGGAAAAACATCGTGAGGAAACCTGCACACGCCTGCGAAGAAACTTGAAGGTTGTGTGTGAAGTCGACCAACCCGTACTGGGCCCGCGTGGTCGACTAAAGCCCGATCGCCCTAATTCAGGGTAGGCTCCAGCCTCCCGGTGGGGACGTATATGAGCTGATATGATGAATCTTACAAAAGCGGTATCGAGCTTTGATAATAAAGGAATTCTGCTAGCTCCTATTCGATCCTTGAATGCCGACGAACTCGACCACAAGTGGGGTCTCTAGATTAGCTGCTGTTATAGGTGTTGTGATCTGCAATAGGGCTGATGACTGCTAGTCATCTGAGTTACTGTTTATCATCTGTAAAAAACCGGCCAAGTGCGAGTCAGAACCGCACACATAGGGTTCCCTACCATCATACTAGATGGCGCTAGTTTCTTCATGTTTAAAAAAGACACGTTAACGGCTTAAAACAACTTAAGGGCTTACCAACTGTGAATTAAAAAACAAACAAACACGTAGATTTAGAAATAGACGTAATATAAGATTAGAAGACCTCTTGTAAACTCCTGGAAGTGCAGTGAGCGGGGCACATAGGTCGTAGAACGGATGGCCGTTGGGTCAGTAAAGTTCTCGAGTAGCGACCGCGCACCGGAAAACGTAGCATAGGCATGCCTCCCACTCGGTGGACCGATGACCTGGTGAAGGTCCCGGGAAGCCGCTGGATGCGGGTAGCGCAGGGCCGATCGTCGTGGTAATCCTTGGGGAAGCCTATGTCCAGCAGTGTACGTCCTTCGGCTAATATATGATGATGAAACTCCTGGAAGCCTAGTACTTCTAATCTGTATGAGACACAGCGATGTATGGTAAAGAACGCCTCCATGAAGGAATTAAATTGTACGGCAGCCCGCAATAAACACTCGACAATTTTTTAAAATATTTTTTTTTCATTCAATTTTTTTTAATTATAATTTTGATGAAATCATATTGCATGACCAAATATATACTTATTCGTTATACCTATATGACAATTTAATAGCTCTAACCATTTGTGAGTAAATCGCAAGTTTCAATTTCATTTGTATGAGTATAGGCAACATGATTTATCCCAGACCAATGGGTATCACCATGTAATAGATAAACATAAGTAACTCCAACATGCAAAGTTTCATCAAAATCGTTATAGCCGTTTCCGGGAAAAAAACCCAGTTTTTTTTGTAAGACAGCTTCTCTTCGGTTTGACGGTACGAAGAAACTTTTGATAATTCCTCGATGAAATAATTTAAACCTCCCAAATTTGGTCCCAATCGGACTAAAGATATAGCCTCTAGAGCCAAGCGTGACGGATGGACGCACGGACGGAGTTGAGATATTCGGTTTTTCGGTATGTATTAATGATATAGAACACACTTTCACCAAAATTGGAAAAGCTTTTTTTTTCGCGATAATAACATACTTCCCTACGTACGTACCGTACTACGGGATCGAGAAAGTAAAAATGTTTTCAGCTCTCTAGGACAGTTTTTTCCCGTCACAAACGCCTTTTACAAGCTCATGTCCGTCGTTCGGTTCGTCCAACGGTCCGTTCGTCCGTCGGAATTGAACCTTGATTATCGTCCCTTCACGAGAATTTAAAAAGACACTGTCCACGAATGTTCAAAATGAGATGTTGTCAAGGGTTTACCAATTGGGTATGCTAAAAAAAAATAATGTATTTTTTTTAATTTTTTTTCTGATGGTTTAGACCATTTTGAAAAACTAATTTGAATATTTCATTTTTTAAGCCTCTAGATATTTTTAAATATTTTTTTAAATTTTGAAACCTTGATGACGTCATCGGTTCACATTACTATGAAACGAACAGCCCTATTTCTATGACGATGAAATGAATAGGCCTTGACGTCAACTGTCAAGTCACTCAAGTCAATCATTCCCAAAGGTTTTTTGGCGGGATTTGTGGTAGACGCATTCGTAGTTTTATTTTGTTGTTTTTTCATTGCACCGGCACTAGCATTACAAATCCAACAGCTAAGGAAGCCTAAATACGTCAGACCTGGCTGTATGGTCTTAGTAACCTTTGCCTTTTCCGAAACGAAACTATCACAAAGCCAACAACGAAACGTCAAAGTCAAAATTTACTTGTCATCAAACATCATAATCTATGTATGGACAAGGCCTTCAGAGTTTAAATGTTTTTTAGAACCACAATAAAAATTGGACCTCTAATGAATATCTTACCCATTTAAGTATTTAATTTGAATGACGTTCTAATAATATTTGATTGTTTCAAACGTAGTTTTTGGTGGCTGATAAATAAATAGTGCCTTTTTCAGTGCTCGACGAAAGCTCGTCCTCAAATGCAAGGTCCGTAATTGATATGACAAGTAAGAGTGCACGTTCCGTTCAGTGGTGAAATAAGGTTTTATTGTAAACTCGTGACGTCATAGGGGTCAAATGAAGGTTATTGTCCTTTTCCGATTTTTTTACGCAATCTTTTACTTTTTCGAGTGGAAAATGAAAAAATATGGCTTTAAATAAAAATATCTCGAAATGGTTTTTTTATTTTCATGGCTTATAAAAAATTTAGCATACCCAATTGTGAATAAAAAAAAAAAGAGACTTACATACGAGTAGATATTCATGGTGCTGTTTTGTTCTGTAATGATTTGTGATACTTTTTATATTGTTTTTGAAAGTAGTGATAATATTTTCCGCGCATGTTTGTGAAAAATATGTAGAATACACCTTCTCATCAACATTTCTGCTTGAAATTGGTTAATCCTGTGGATTTTCGCTCTTAACTTCCTTAAACTTCTCCTGTCCTGTTTTCCATTTCATTTTAATTATTAAATGAGCTGCTATATAATGCTTTGTTGCGAGCTGTTAACAATTTCGGGTCTCAACTAAACAGTATGCGGAAATGGGATTAAAGTGCGAGTAATAGTTGACAATGATAGATAATAGTTACAGAATTCCTACGAAATTAGTTTCTACGAACGTACATTGTATGAAATACGTAGACCATCATTTAGATCAAACAAAGTACTCAACTTCTCAAGTATATTGGATCTGAAGAGCGTTGTAAACTAACTCGGGTGAGTTTTGTCAAAGTACACAGTGTCTTTACAAAGGTATGAACTTATTTTTAACTGGAGCTTGTACTCATGAAACTGAACAACTTTCCCCAAGAAACCCATGGTCAATTCGCCAAAAAGTTTTTGGACTTCCAATGAAAATCGATCAGCTGGCGGGCAAACTTAATATGGAAGTTCAAAATTTTTTTTGCGAATTGTCCATGGCTTTCTTGGGGAAAGTTGTTCACTTTCATGAGTACAAGCTCCACAGTGTAAGCTCCAGTTTCATGAGTATAAGCTCCGGTTAAAAATAAGTGCATACCTTTGTTAAGACCCTATATATTATTAATATATTAGTACTAACATACAGTATGGACACTCCCTGCCGCTCTCTAGATTCCGACATCACCCCCTCGTACTCGTTACCGTACCCTATCTTCCACCGACGTGCTACATGGTTAACCAGATCATGAAATAGAAAATAAATACCCGCTGCCCGTATCATTATATAGTCTGACCCGATCAATGAATAATCAGCGTTTAACGATATCAACACTAAACACACGGCTACTTTATGATAGGTCAACATTAGTGATCATTTCGTAAAATAGTTACATTATCCGCCGTGAGTGTCGCTGATATCGTTTTGTTTCTGTGATGCATCATGGAGGTGGACAGTAAAAAAGCATTATAATAAAAAAAGCTAACACTCTACCTTTCTGTAACTGTCGACAGTATCATCATCAAACGTAACAAGCCTATTATCGCTTAACTCTGATCTCTTTTTTCCCTGTTCCACGTGGAAGCGAGCGATAATAGGGTACTGTGGGTATTACAATATAGCGGCTTACAGTAGTGCAACGAATGTACTTACGCAGAGCAACGGAAGGGTACTTGCGAGGCAGCGGGCGGCGGGGCACAGCCTGGCAAACTCCGCGAGTTTGCCAGGCTGGCTACAGGCTGGTACTTGTAGTACCTACGCCGTGGCGGCATCGTGCGAAGGTGTTGCGCTACTGTAAGCCATATCGTAATGTCGAAGAGTCTCGCAACAGTTACAGAAAGGCAATCCTACATCATGGAAACACTATACTTTAATGATACGGCCCAACGTGGATTGACATAATTATAATCAAAAGTTGACGTTGAAACGCTATGGTCAGTTTTAGGTGGCCATATTATGAAATATAAGCAGTTCATGAATTAATGGTTGGCTATAGCATGAAGTAATCAATTCTACGATATGACCACGACATAATATACTGTGATGTGGAAGTGCAGTTTAGGAAAACTAAATAGTCATTACATTAGTGCGTAAAGTTTCATATATATAGAAATAACAATTGTTACCTTCAATTCATTCCTATATTGACGCGAATAAAGCGTTTCAATTTCAGCTTGAGCAAAAATGTATGTCCGGCGGATGTCCGGCTGTTGTCTTCTACAGGTCGCATCTCTCAATCAATTCTCGTGAAATTTTGTTTGCAGGTTCGATAATTATATGGATTATTTTTGTCAATTCGGTTTTTGTAAAATTTTCAAAATGGTGGAACCGTGGTGGTTGAAAACGTAAAAAATATCATATATCGACCTTTAAGTAAAATAGGGGATCGGACTGCTAGTCATTTGAGTTACTTTTTATGATCTGTCAAAAACGAAATTTTGTTCTAAAAATGTTTGAAATACCCACATGTGACGTCAATTAATCAATCAATCAATCAAATATGCTTTATTGTACAATTACAAAATATACAAAATACAAGTACAGAATAAATAGAAAAATATTAAATTGTACAATGTAGGCGGCCTTATTGCTTAAAGCAACGTCATAGATTTTAAGCGTCATTGACGAACTTATTTTGTGAATTTGATCAATTAAAAATTGAAGACGTGATGGAAAAACAAAACAAGTAAGGTTTTTTGAAACTTCAAGAGGAGAGCGATTTGGGAAATCATATTTCTGAATTTATTTTTGGTTCAGTCCGATCCCCTATTCCCGAGGTCTACAGCTCATAGAGTCACTAGTTCTTATAAATAGGTACTTTACACTGTGTACAATTTTTTTTAGTTTACTTAACTATTTATATGGCCGGTACCTACCATCGCTATCAGGATGAGCCGCAATCTTGCGTAGGTTTTGTTGAAACTCCTGTCGCGCCGGGTGAACGATTGATAGAGGAATGCCGCCAGATCTAGGCCTAAGTATGTGACTCTGTAACACGAAACTACTAAGTCTATTTTAGGGTTTGGGTGCGTCCGCTGCGAGAGCAGTGGTGGTCAACGGTAGGCCCGCAACGATTGAATTGGAAAAACGCTAAACACGTTAAAAAACCGACTTCCATCGCAACAACTTATTACATTTTTGCATTATTATTTTTGGTTTTTGTTAATTTTCTAATAAAGTACTTCACCGATTTTAATAAAATTTATATGAGACCACACGGGAAGCACTAGGTTTCAAATAAAAAAAGAATCATAAGAATCGGTTCACCCAGTCCAAAGTTATGAGGTAACATACATAAAAAAATAAATTTAAAAAAACATACAGACGAATTGAGGACCTCCTCCTTTTTGGAAGTCGCTTGAAAATTAGATTCATCACATTATTCTTCTTCCTTGTAAGTTTACACTTTAATGATACCTATACGAATGATACGTTAGCGATGGGAATGTTTTTCAATTTCTCGAGTTTTGTTTTAGTTCACAATTGCTGAGCCCGTGGCATCATTTTACCTGATGGTAAGTGACGGTGATGCCGAAGATGGATGCGGGCTTACCAAGATTCCCCAACGCAATGGGGCACTGGCTATCTTATCTTCAAGCCGGAACACAAATGTTGTTAGCATTGATGTTTGGCGACAAGACTTAGATAAGATAGTGGTAGGTAGCCAGGCGGACTTAGAAAATGCCCTTCCACCAACCAAACCGAGTCTTACAAAGTTAGACTCCGCCGGGAATCGAACCCGCAATCTCCTGATGTGAAGCTAATGGCCTTAACCATTACACCACGGAGTGTGGTTAAGAGTAGAAATATTTTGATATTACCTATGAGTTTTGGAGGCACCTCTGTGCGCTCAGGCAACTTGTGTTGCTAAGTTTTTAAATAGTTTCTTTGCTACTTTTTCATTGTTCAGTTTCAAATAAGACACAATTTGAGTTTTGATTGTGTTGGACTCATTGTTTTGATATTCCACATGATTTCCGTGTTAGAATATGTTAAAGTGTGCGGCCCCCAATTCAGTCACGCTTGGTCAGACCTGGTCTAGAACACATTCTGAGACGTAATAACCTAGACCGAGCCGACGACCTGACAAGGCCGCGCCGAAACAGCCGGTTACGATGCTATAAAACTGTCTCATTTAATTCCTCGTTCTAGATCCGTATGTACTCTTTATTCTAGATGCGGTGTCCCTGGTCTTATTTTCGTTATCTTGTAAAAAAAATGCGTTGCTAGGGGGCCATTTAGCCGTGGTCCTCCTCTATAAATATTCTCCGTTTTGAATAAAAATAAAAAAAATCTTAATTTTAAGGATCATCATATCAGCTCATAGACGTTCCTACCGAGGGGCTCGAGCCTACCCTGAATTAGGGCGATCGGGCCTTAGTCGACCACGCTGGCCCAGTGCGGGTTGGTCGACTTCACACACAACCTTCGAGTTTGTTGGCAGGTTTGTGCAGGTTTCCTCACGATGTTTTCCTTCACCGTTAAAGCAATCGGTGAGTATATGTACCTACGTTAGTTTCGAAAAACTCATTGGTACATTGGCCGTCCAGATTTGAACCCGGCACCTCTGGTTAGGAGGACCGAGTCGTTACCGGTTGAGCCACCGACGCTTTTAAAGGATTATTAATATTTTATTTTTTGTTTTCAAGGGTTTACCTATTGTGAATAAAAAAAACCTCCCAATAATTTGTTAGACCCGCCTATATGTACAACTTCCTCAATCATTTAACTTTTTTCCTCTTATGTTGTGCAATAAAGTGTTTTCAATCAATCAATCAATCAATTCCCCAAATATCGTTATTTATTTACATGCGAACCAGGTATAAAAATATTTTTAATACAGTTGCTCGAAAAATGGTACTTTAAATGCCAGTTTACTGTGCACAAAATATATTTTAACGCACACGTGTGTTTTACTTTGTCACTTTTTTATTTCTTATTTCAAGAATTTAAAAAAAGTAAGGTTATGTCTCTGTATAAGGAGATTGTATGCCACGGTAGCCTATGTCAGAAGGAGATAGATTGATGACGCATGAAGCGCATAGATCACGCCGACGAGGTTTCATGCTTACCTTAATATCGCAAGCCTTATTATTAATATATTTATGATAACATTAAAAAACCTCAAGCATATTATGTTATTTTCCTTACTATGTGTGCCTAGTTAAAAGCAACTCAATTTATTTTTACGGAAAGGCGCTATTTCCGTAAAAATAAATTGAGTTGCTTTATATGTGAATAAAAAAAAAAGTAATGTATACCTAGTAAATTATGTGTGATAGATAAATAATATATGAGTATCAATTGTACAGAAAAATAAATTGAAGATAACTCCGCCGAATACTTTCAATGAGCCAAAAATCGTGTAAAATAAACTATGGTTGCCAAAACTTCGAAAAGTGTGTACCCAAATATTTTGTTTTTAATTTACCTGATTTAACCGACTTACAAAAAAAGGTTATAAATTCGACCCGAATGTATGTGTGTAATATTGTTGGAATTACACAATATCCGTGTATACGTTAGTCTATGTGGGCTTCTAAACAGGTGTGCAAAATTACATAAGTGCATGTATGTTTGTCCGCATATTTTTAGAAACTAGAAATCAAAATGCAATTATTCTTTTTTTAACCAAATTAAAAAAAAAACCGGTAAAGTATGGAGACTTTCACTTTTTCTAATTTTTTGTATTTGTTGTTATAGCGGCAACAGAAATACATCATCTGTGAAAATTTCAACTGTCTAGCTATCACGTTTCATGAAATACAGCCTGGTGACAGACGGACAGACAGACAGACAGACTGACGGACAGTGGAGTCTTAGTAATAGGGTCCCGTTTTTACTCTTTGAAAACGGAACCCTAAAATAGGAGGAAGTTCTATATTAGTCGAAATATTTTATTTTTATTGGATACAGTGCAAGTTTCATCAAAATCCGTTCAGTAGTTTTTAAGATTAATTATGAACTGTTAGGAGTGTTTTCAAACTACTGTAATCTTGAAATAATAATATGAAATAAGAAACATCTTATCTGATCAATCCCGGCTAAAAAATATGACGTCACGTAAAGTACCGTTTCGAAATGCTTATCTAACAGTGAAGGTTTCCTAATAGCAAAATTTATATTATATTAGTACTAACATACAGTATAGACACTCCCTGCCGCTCTCTAGATTCCAACCTCACCCCCTCGTCACCCAGATTGATACAGATCGGTTATAGTTTGGTTTTTGAACGTATAGGATTTTGCCGTGATTTTGTTTGCTCCGTCATTTGTTTTTAGAAATATCATTTCACGACCGTTGTATGCAGTGTTCGGGGTGTGCCATAGTATAATATATTGGTCCATTCCAAGATATATAGTTTACTTACTTTCTTGTGACAAACTATATGTATATTAGTACTAACATACAGTATGGACACTCCCTGCCGCTCTCTAGATTGCGACCTCACCCCCTCGTCACCCAGATTAAAACAGATTGGTTACAGTTAGGTTATCGAACGTATAGGATTTCGCCGCCATTTTGTTTGTTCCGTCATTCCTTTTTTGAATTGCCATTTCTGGCCCGTTGTATGAAGTGTCCAGGGTGTGCCTGTGGGAACCCTTCTATTATCCGGGATTAAAAAAAAAATGTTTACTCATGAGTCATCATGTGATATAAGATATCGTCATGCCAAATGTGACTAAAACCGATTAAGTGGTTTTGCGTGATGAAGCATTTTCTTAATTCAGTTTATTCCTCTTTGAAACCTTGGCTTTTCCGGGATAAAAAGTATCTTCGAGGTTACTCCAGAATATTGTCGGGCAAAGTTTTGCTCAAATCGGTTAAGCCGTTTTTGCATGATGCGTGTACATACATACATTCACAATTTCTTTTTAAAATATTGGTATCTCTGTATCGAACATGTCACCTGCGCTTAGTATTAAAAAAAATATATTTTATGTACATACAGACACGTTACGGCCTCGTTTTTAATTTATTATAGGTATGAGACCTTCGTTTTTAGGGTTCTGTGCCAGATAACGGGACCCTGTTACTAAGCCTGCGTTGTCCGTCCGTCTGTCCGACTTTTAAATTGCTGCATCGTTTGAACCATGATTATAGTAGTACTGATTATATAGTACTAATCCTTAATTTAAACAACACATTTATAAACCGACCAACTTTCGCACCAAGGACTCGGAACTGAATAAAAAAAATATTAATTTTTTAAATTGTTTTTTTTTTTTTTTTTTTATTTGGAACTTAAACTAAGTGTACAAACTTAATGTGTACGATAGCAACTGCATTAGTCGAGGACTGTGATTTTTCTGTCACTCGCGTTAATGTATTTTGTTTGAAATGAATAGATATCATTGTAATACTTGTGTGGAGAGGTACGAACCCTCGGTGCGCGAATCCGACTCGCACTTGGCCGGTTTTTAGACGAAGGTCTCAATTTTCACTTGAGTCAACATTGTATGAAACATTGTACCATTTACATAGTTAATACTTATGTATTTACATAGTTAATACTTATATATTTACATAGTTAATACTTATGTAATAATTATTTCCTACGTAGGTACACACCATCTCATTGTAATAATAGGTTTTTTTTAATTTAAGTGCTTTTGAATACATCTGCATATTGGTAAGTTTTGGTTTTTTTTTAATTTACAATTAGTAAGCCCTTGGCATCATCTCACCTGATGGTAAGTGCAGATGGAAGCGGGCTTACCAAGATTCAACAACGCAATGGAGAACTGGCTATCTTATCTTCAAGCCGGAACACATCGATGTTGTTAACACTGATGTTTGGCGTCAAGACTTAGATTAGATGGAGGTTGCTAGCCAGGCGGGCTTAGAAAATGCCCTACCACCAACCAAACCGAGTCTTACAAGTTAACCCCAACGGTAATCGAACCCGCGACCTCCTGGTGTGAAGCGAATGGACTAACCATTACGCCACGGAGGCGGTTTTGGTAACTTTCTGATGTTTAAAATTCAAATATTGATATAAGAACGACATGGACTAATTCCACGGTAATTTGTCTACCTATAAACATATAATAAAACTGTAACGGAGCCGTGTCTGTGCATGAAATATTTTTGGAAAATAATAGCCGTGGAGGACATTACTAACGATATAAAGGCAAAACAACAACTTTTAGAATTTTTGTCTGTCTGTCTGTATGTTCGCGCATTTTTTTTATTAAATTTTTTTTATTAAAAATTTGAGTGCGTTTGACTGCAACTCACCTGATGGTAAGTGATGATTCAGTCGCATCACGCAAGAATTTACTACTACCAGGCAGATTTAGATGAAATGAAAGGTGGTTTCTTATAGCCCGGATTAACATATAGGCTACTGTTTTCCACGCTCGCGGGCCGCAAGCGCACTGCGAACCCTCGAGGGCAGTCATAGAAACTATGTTCACGCGAGCGAAGCCGCTGGCAAAAGCTAGTAAAATAATAAATAACTGAGAATATTTTAGTCCTACACACAAACACATGCTTGCTCATTAGATACGAGTATACATAGAATTATAGTAGCAATTGGGTCGCCTCTAACTCAGTTACCAGCACCACACCACTGTGATAGACGTAGTACGGTAAAGCTGTGTTCATATTGGCCGTGGACCTGAGCAGCAATCTAGAAGGTAGATTTCATTGTTACGGTCTTTTTCTACAAATGAAGATTAATTAAATGAAGACTGTCTCAAAAGGGCTTTTGTATCCAGAGACGTTAATATTTTATTGATTGGAACAGTTGTCTCTGTTTTTTTCTTTACGAATAAAAAGTAAAGAAAATAATCTCACTTTTTCAATATTTTTTCGTTTAGTTTCAATTTTCCGAATGAATGTATAAAAAATAATAACATTTCTCACTTTGTATTATCATAACAAATATTGTTGTATATTTTTTTAAATTTATGTTTCAAAATATTAGTCATAACTGCAGTTGAGAGTAACGGATGTAACTAGTATCTCATCTGTGGTAACGGTGTAGACCTATCTTTGGGATTTTTTTCTATCGAGCCAAAACTGCTCAATCGTGTTTCTAATAGCTTTTGACTTTAAGGGACATCATCAACAATAAGGGTATTTTCTTTTCAACCTTAGGTTTTCTAACGTTTAGGAGTAATTGACGTCAAAAATAACGAAAATCTGTAATATTACCGCGAAGGAATTGGAACACAGGCATAATGACGTCATATGCGCCTTAGTTATTGACTCACTAATTAAGTGATTTAATTTAACAAATATGAAGTCAATAAAATAATAATATTAAAATCTTGAGTTAAACAACAACAAATCGAAAGCTTCTTTTTTACCCGACTGCGCCAGAAGGAGGGTTATGTTTTTCGAGAGTATGTTTGTATGTATGTATGTATAATTGTTTGGCACGCTCTGCAGCCTGAACGGCTGGATGGATTTTGGCTTGAGAGGTGTCGTTAGACTCGTATTTACTATGAGAGTGACACTGGGCATCTCAAAAAAAAACTCAAAATGGCGGATTTTTGGCGCCAAATTCCAATGTTAGGCACGCACTGCAGACTGAACGGCTCGATAGATTTTAGTTTGAGGGGTGTCGTTAGATACGTATTTTACTGTGTGAGTGACACTGGGTATATCAAAATAAAAAAAAAAAACAAAATGGCGGATTTTAAGTTAATAATCTGCGTAAATTTAATGTGTGTCATTGTGTATATAGGTTACTATACAAACTCATTCAATAATAAAACTAAAAAATGAATAAAATAAAAAACGGTAATTTAAAAAACTAAAAAACCCGACTGCGTTTCTGTGTAGTTTGGAAATGAAAAACCCTAAAACAAGAAAGTCGTCATACCCGATTGCACTTAACTTAAGAAAAATTGTAGCAGTTGGGACCCATTCTAGAAATGGAGGCTTAGTGAATTGAGAGCACATACCTATATTACATTGCAGATTACTCCAATATACTGACTAGACGGCTGACTTTCTAGAATGGGTCCCGACTGCTACAATTTTTCTTAAGTTAAGTGCAATCGGGTATGACCACTTTCTTGTTTTAGGGTTTTTCATTTTCAAACTACACAGAAACGCAGTCGGGTTTTTTAGTTTTTTAAATTACCGTTTTTTTATCCATAGTGGTTTAAACGTGTAACACTTTACAAGTTACGATAGTTATTGAAAATGGATTTGAATTGAAAACGGATTACAATATCAAGCGAGTATTTTTTTTAAGTACAACTTCTTTACGCACGCTTGAATTTGGGAGTAAGGTGGTGAATGCGTTACACGAACGGTGATTAAGTTTCACTTTAGTCGTGTGGTCTCACAAGCACACTCGTTTTTGCCATTCTAGAAGGAATCCTATTTGGTGAATAGTATTTTTTTTTTGAAGTAAAACTTCTTTACGCACGCTTGAATTTGGGAGTAAGCTGGTGAATGCGTTACACGAAGCGTACGAAAAGTGTGCTCGGTCGAGGCGAACCGCACGCTTGTCTTGGGAAGTAAGCTGGTGAATGCGTTACGCGAACGGTGATTAAGTTTCACTTTAGTCGTGTGGTCTCACAAGCACACTCGTTTTTGCCATTCTAGAAGGAATCCTATTTGGTGAATAGTATTTTTTTTGAAGTAAAACTTCTTTACGCACGCTTGAATTTGGGAGTAAGCTGGTGAATGCTTTACACGAAGCGTATTGGTATTTTACGTACACAAAGCGTCGGTGGCTCAACCGGTAACGACTCGGTCCATCTAACCAGAGGTACCGGGTTCAAATCTGGACGGCCAATCGGTAAGTATGTATGTAAGTTTTTCAAAAACTTACGTACATACTTACCGATTGCTTTAACGGTGAAGGAAAACATCGTAAGGAAACCTGCATACGCCTGCGAAGAAACTCGAAGGTTGTTTGTGAAGTCGACCAACCCGCACTGGGCCCGCGTGGTCGATTAAGGCCTAATCGCCCTGATTCAGGGTAGGCTCGAGCCCCTCGGTGGGGACATATATGAGCTGTAATGATGAATAGTATTTTATTAAAAGCTTTTATTTAACTTGCAATGTTTGTTTGTTTAGGTCATATCTTGCAATCGATTTTAAAGCGACTTCCAGGACTCCGATATAGCTGAATTTCGGTATTGAAGCAGTATTCTTGGTGACAATAGATCCTTTTGGTATTTTAAAGTTGATCTGATGATAAACTTTGGAGGTGGAATCAAGGTCCCAGGATCGTCTTTTACTTCCAATATAGAATTGTAGAAAGTATAGTGTGCCCGCCTTTTTAAAATTTAGAAACGTGCCTTGAGCATTTGGCTTTCGAGCTTACAAACTTTTGACGTGATATCGTCTTATAAATCGATGAACGTCGGCTGCACTCACGAAAAAGTGTCACGTCCTTGTCACGTCCTCATTGTCACGTCCCGCTTGAGCCGAGCGTGCAAGGGCACGACCGGCCTAAGCGATAGGCTTGTTGCACGGTATCGTGTAATATTATCGTCCGTAAGCCGAATTTACAGACAGCCATTTTTTTTTTAATTAAAAGATTTACCTAAATGATTTTAGGTTTTTCTGAAACTCATTTAATTTTTTTAAATTAAACATTTGAGTGCGTTTGACTACATCTCATCCGATATTTTTTAAACTGATAAACACACTACTGAGGGTTACATGTTTTTGTGAAACATGAAGAAACTAGCGCCATCTAGTATGATGGTACGGAACCCTTTGTGCGGTTCTGGCTCGCACTTGGCCGGTTTTTTGTATGTTTGTTACGCGCTATCTTCGCAGACTGTGAACTGATTTTCATAATTCTTTTTTTATTCGATAGGGTAATATGCTGCCAGGTTGTACCCATATATAAGTTTTATCAAAATCTGTGTTGTCCTTTTTAAAGATAATTAACAAAACGAAAAAATATTAATGCAAAATTGTACTAAGTTGTTGCGATTGAAGTAGTTTTTTTAACATGTTTAGCGTTTCTTATTATTATTTATTTGATATATTTGAGTTTGAGTGCACCATCCTTGACTACATCCTCACTTACCATCAGGTGAGTTGCAGTCAAACGGACTCTATTTTTTAATTAAAAAATCAAGGACCTTAAAATTATTGGTATGCACTAAGTTTTATCCAAAGCCCTGGATAGACGAGCACTATTATATGAAAGTGAGTGTGTGCCTTCTCGCACTCAGAATTAACTCTGTTAATGATAGTCTGGCAGCCGACGGCAGAGCAGGATTTAGATGTGAAAGACTCTAAAGCAAAGGTTTAAAACATTTTAAATTAGCATCGTCTTACACCATTCTTCTTCTTAGCGGGTTTTAAAAAAATATATGTACTCAATTAGTAAACCCTTGGCATCATCTCACCTGATGTTAAGTGACGATGATGCCGAAGATGGAAGCGGGCTTACTCCCCAACGCAATGGGGAGTATCTTATCTTCAAACCGGAACACATCAATGCTGTTAACACAGATTTTTGGCGGCACGACTTAGATAAGATGGTTGTAGCTAGCCAGACGGGCTATGGAAATGCCCTACCATCAAAACCGAGTCTTACAAATTTGACCCCGCCGATGTGAAGCGAATGGACTAATCATTACACCACGGAGGCGGTAGAAAGAGTCGATCCTTAAATTGACTTATTTTTCCGGGTCAGTACTCTGCCACAAAGATTTCTTTGTCTGTTGCAAGGTTAAGTCTTCGCGCGTACAGGTGCTAGGATTCTCAAGCCATGACTAACGGTCTGCTATAGTCTGAGGAGAGGCACCGCACTTATTACAGCTGCAGCTCCACATGCCCATGTTTTCCTTGCTCCAGCCAACTTAAGTCCGGTCTGTTTAATGTTAAAGCACTTTCATGTCGGTCAGTAAAGGTTGTGTCCAGATTGGACAGTGGGTATGTGTTGCCGCTGGATACCTCTCCTACCAGAGACTCGAGCGTGCTTGGGAGGCGTCACCATTTAGAGGCAGCTCTTTAAGAGGACTATAAACCCACGGCGAAAATCCGACTTTTCATACAAACGGCGATAACGTTTTTCATTTCTTAAATGTTAACCGGTTTGGACCAATTTTTGACAGGTTGTCAGTCAGAACAAATGCTAGGCTCGTGTCCTTAATCACTTTTTGAAATGCGTGTGTCGCCTTACCAGTTACCCTGCGCCTTACCAGTTACCCTGCGCCTTACCAGTTACCCTACGCCTTACCAGTTACCCTGCGCTTTACCAGTTACCCTGCCCCTAAAGCGAAGTGTTCTAGCGAAAAATAATCCAAATAGTGGGAGACATGATAAAACTAAAAAAATCTGGCTTCAGTCGCAACAACCAGTTTGGTTTAAATAATGATTAATAGTTTGTATTCTTGGTAATAGAATTATAGTGTATTTTTAACTAACAAGTGCATTGATATTGTGATAATTTAATTTTTATTTTTAATTTAAGTTATGACTACACTACTTAACGTGGTATATTGCATAGAACCTACTATATTTTAAGATAATTTATACTTGCAATTATGGTCAAATAAATGAATGAATGAATAGTTTTAGATAATTTCCTAAAAAAGCACTTAACCGATGTTGATAAAATTTATATGGGACCAACTTGACAGTATACCAAAAAAAAACGTATCATGGAAAATCGGTTCACAATCTGCGAAGATATCGCGTAACAAACAAAAAAAACATACAGTCGAATTGAGAACCTCCACTTGAAAATTGAAGTCGGTTGAAAAAAAAGTTTTTTTTGAGGTTCTCATAATTAAATCCGGCTCTGTTCGAAGGTACCTATATAACATCGAAATAGCGTTGGAAATAAATTGTTCTTCTTTAAACCGATCGGGTGAAAGATAAGCACTAACTTAACTATAGTTTCATCATGGGGATAGTACTGAAGGGAAAGTGATAGCAACGTTTAAATCCGGCTTTGTTAGCTGTGAGTTAATAATGAAAATAAAAAGACGAAGTAAAAGTTACTGTGCAGGAAAGCCGTTGGTACACATGTAGGTACTTAGGTTAAAAAATTCATTGTGACCGGCAGTTCTTAAAAATATTTCCCTTAGAACGTCATGACGTCACATTTTTATAATTTTTTAAATGGGATTTGTTATGAATTTAGAGGAAATTCAGTATTTACTGCTGAATTGTATTTGCTTACTAAATCATTTTCGAATAATTTAATAGGGATGACGGACGACAACATCAGAAATAAATAATGAACTCTTCATCACAAAATTGAAACTTAAACTTCGGAAAACCTTACTCTTTTTGTTTTTAATCAAGTCTTCGATTTTTAATTCACCATCATCACATAATGAGTACATATTATATGACGCTGCTAAACTATGATGTCACGCCTAGGTATTTCTAACATTTTTAGAACAAAATGTCGTTTTTGACAAATGATAATAAGTAACTCAGATGACTAGCATTCGTCATCCCTATTTGGTAACTAGGTACTTGACGACCAGGCAGAGTTACTTTTTATGAACTGTCAAAAACAAATTGTGTTTTAAAATATTGAACAATGAACTCCAAATTTTTCACCGCCGCCGTTGGCGTACAAATTAATGTGATACCAATGAATGTTGAAAATGTAATGATATGCAAACAAATAAGTTTTTTGTGAGTTATGGAAACCCACAGAGGCAAAACAGAGTTGTTGGTTTTCGTCTCGTTCATTATATCAGAGGCTTGAGCCTACCCTGAATTAAGGCGATCGGGCTTTAGTCGACCACGCGGGCTCAGTGCGGGTTTGTCGACTTCACTCACACACAACCTTCGAGTTTCTTCGCAGGCGTGTGCATCTTGTGCAGGTTTCCTCGCGATGTTTTCCTTCACCGTAACAACGTCGGATGAACGTACATATGAAATCGAAATTCAAAAACACATTTGTGCGTATCAGGATTCGAACCACAACCTCCCGGACAGGAGGTAGCGGCCCTAGTCGTTACGCCACCGATGCAGTATCGACTTTCGTCTCGTTAGGGATGAACAATTAAGAATATAGTAGTGTAATAAAATTACGGAATGTTTCGGGAAGCCTTTAGTTGGCTCTCATTTTTTTTATTGTCAGAGTAAACAGAAGACTGTCGGCCCACTCGGTGGAAAGTAGTCCGTTAACAACCCATCGTCGTGTCAGCCGGAAAACGTCCACTGCTGGACTAAGGCCTCCCCCAAGGATTTCCACGACGACCGGTCCTGCACTGCCCGCATCTAACGGCTTCCCGCGATCTTCACCAGGTCGTCGGTCATGCAAGACATAACATAACAACCCATAAACTTCCCCATTGCTGGGTAACTGGTCTCTTCCCAAACTCGGCAAGGTTGGGTCACACTCCGTGGTGAACAACATAACATAACAACCCATAAACTTCCCCATTGCTGGGTCACTGGTCTCTTCCCAAACTCGGCAAGGTTAGGTCACACTACGTGGTGAATAACATAACATAACAACCCATAAACTTCCCCATTAAATTGCTGGGTCACTGGTCTCTTCACAAACTCGGCAGGGTTAGGCCTTATTCCGTGGCGAATAACATACTCGTAACATATCAACCCATAAACTTCCCCATTGCTGGGTCACTGGTCTCTTCCAAAACTCGGCAAGGTTAGGCCATACTCCGTGGCGACTAACATAACATCCGACGACGGCCCTCACTTTATGACAAATGGTCGGTGAGTGTAGACGGTATATCATAAACTTGGTAGTTTAGCGTTTCTGGTAGATCATACGAGGAGGCATGTGCCAGGAACAGCTTAGGCAGGCCCACTCGGACTGGTGGAGGTCGCGGAAAGCGCAGGACCGGTCGTCGTGAAAATCGTTGGGGGAGACCTTTGGCCAGCAGTGGACGCATTTCGGTAGATATGATAATGAAATGTTTTTGTAATAAATGATTTGATTGGTTGATTACATCGTAAGGGCGGCGTTGAAAATGGCATTGCTAGAGCACAACGTATCAGTTATTTAGCTGTGCATGCGGGCATGTGCCAGGAACAGCTTAGGCAGGCCTCCCACTCGGTGGACCGAGGACCTGCTGGAGGTTGCGGAAAGCGGCTGAATGCGGGCAGCGCAGAACCGGTCGTCGTGGAAATCCTTCGGGGTGGAGTTTGGCCAGCAGTGGACACATTTCGGATGATACGATACATTTCGTTTTTGTAATAAATGATTTGATTGGTTGATTACATCGTAAGATTCGTAAGGGCGGCGTTGAAAATGGCATTGCTAGAGCACATATTTGTTATTTAGCTGTGATTCACAGTATGTAAGAAGCAAAATCAACTTTAAACAACAACTTAAACAACTTTTTTTAACAACTTTAAGCGTCAAGTAAAAACTAAACTCCTTTTCTCGTTTTAAATCTCTGTACTTGTAGCCTTTTTGACTAGTTTGGTTTCTTCTATTAAATTCTTATTAATTGTTCTGTTAAATGTTTATCGTGCATCGTCCACAGCGATGGCTTTTTGTAAATTAATATAATACTTTAATAATTAAGGAAACTATAGGTCTATATTGAAGTAAGACGTTTTATAGATTTATTTAAATGACTGTTTGTTTCTATTGAATAATAAAAAAAAAAAACTTGGTATGAATGAATGCCAGATAAATAGGTAGGTCTATGATCGTTTATTAAGAGGGACTTACCAACCTTCGCGTCGGTATAGAACTACATATAAAGTTTAATTTCTGCTCCGTTTGAGGAATAAATTGGCCTAGTTTTACTTTTTGCAGCGATAACCGCTCAGCGCAGCGCAGCA
Source organism: Coleophora flavipennella (assembly GCA_947284805.1). Lineage (NCBI taxonomy): Eukaryota > Metazoa > Arthropoda > Insecta > Lepidoptera > Coleophoridae > Coleophora > Coleophora flavipennella. Next base: position 7,801,462 of record OX369279.1, read on the forward strand.
TCGTAACTTTGATGCCTCTCGATAATGTTTCCCACTTTTTCTCCGTTCATTTCACTGTTCAATGTTCATGAATGACCATGAACCAATATCAATACTGCACTTCAGAGGGTGGAATTAAAGTTATTAGGAAGCATTTTTAAGATTCCGTCGCAGATCAAAAATTAAAGGTAGATATGGTGTTAGCGAAGAAACTCGCAGGTTGTGTGTGAAGTCGACCAACCCGCACTGGGCCCGCGCAACTAACGCCCTTCGTGGGGACGTATATGAGCTGATATGATGATGGTGTTAGCGCTTTGAAAACGGGGTATACAAAACTCTGCTCCAATCACTACGGAGCAGAGTTTTGTTTACAGTCACGCGTTTGCAGACTTACCGTCAATATGCCAAAATGTGCTGTGACTGTATTAAACGCGCCTGTCACAATTGCAGTGAAAGATAGGACCTATCACGTGTCGAAACATTATTCAAGGTCACCACTTAAGTGGACTGTGAACCCACGGCGAAAATTCGACTTTTCATATAAACGACGATAACGATTTTCACCTCTTAAATGTTATTCGATTTGGACCAATTTTTGATAGGTTGTCAGTCAGAACAAAAGCTAGGCTTATACGTTTCGTTTTTAAATTACTGATTATAATATTAAAAAAATGGCCGACATTAGTTTTGTGTAAAAACACGTGAATGACAATAAAATTAAATTTATTAACTTTATCGAAAAAACAAAAACGTACAAGCCTAGCTTTTGTTCTGACTGACAACGTATCAAAAATTGGTCCAAATCGGTTAACATTTAAGAGGTGAAAATCGTTATCGCCGTTTGTATGAAAAGTCGCAGCTTCACAGTCGTCTTAAGGTAAAGACGCATACGTATATAATAGAACAAGCGTTACCCCACTTTTTGCTATGATTGTTGTATGAAACTCAATATCTACATTATTTTTATTCTGAGGGTACCATACACCCAAAGGGTGACCAAAAGAACCCCTATTACTAAGCCTCCGCTTTCCGTCCGTCTGTTTTTTATTTATATTTGGTAAGTCCTTGGCATCATCTCACCTGATGGTAAGTGACGATGATGCCGAAGATGGATGTGGGCTTTCCAAGATTTCCCATCGCAATGGGGAACTGACTATCTTATCTTCAAACGGGAATACATGTTTGGAGCCAAGACTTAGATAAGAAGGTGGTAGCTAGCCAAGCGGGCTTAGAAAATATACCCTTCCACCAATCAAACCGAGTCTTACAAAGTTAATCTCCGCCGGGAATCGAACCCACGACCTCCTGATGTGAAGCTAATGGACTTAATCATTATGCCATGGAGCCGGTCTGTCTGTCAGCGGGCTGTATTTCATAAACCGTATAGGTAGATAGAAAGTTGAAATTTTCACTGAGTGTGTATCTCTATGTTGCCGCTATAACTACAAATAATAAAAATCTGAAAAAGTGAAATGTCCCCTTACAAAAGTCGTGTATACTATAAGTATATTGGAAGAAGTTTTGATTTAGCTCTTGGTATGATTTTAGTAGGTACCAATCCTGAAGTAAAATAACAATAAATAAAAACTAGTAAAGAGTAGGTTGTGCTCGCGCTAAGGAGTCCGCAATGAATAAAAAAACATTATAATTATTTTGTTTATAATGTGAATAGGTAAGTATTATTGTCATAGTTGTATGGAGAGGTGTGGTGGTACGGAATCCTCGGAGCGCGAGTCCCAATCACACTTAGCCGTTTTTTAGAAGTTTTAGATTTAGTCCGAGGATCACAAGTTAAATTATCAACAAAGAACTTTTGTCTGCCAGGTCCAAAAAGATAATTACCTTATTAGCCGAATACAACAGAAAGACCTGTCAACTGGATCTATTTCATATTTATTACTGAACAACTTTCTCTGAGGAACGGATCAAACTCTTGGGTTGTAATACTCGTACCTACTGCGCTGGCTCAGCGCCCAGACGAGGGTCTTGACCTCAAGACACATTTTGGCATCATCTATCCCGATTCCGCGCCTTTTCTTGCGATATCAGGGTCGTCTAACTGGGCGTTTCCTCAGGGTCAACTAAAAATAATCTTCAAGGCAAGAGTGAATAGGCAATATTTAAGTTTGCTTGTACTATCCTCGACTGCATCATCACTTACTATCAGGTAAGTTGCAGTCAAACGCACACATATTTTTTTTTATTAAAAAAATTAAAAAATAATGCAAATTCCGTCAGTCAACTAGCTCAAGAACGAATTTTTTTAATAGAGTCCAGTTGTTGTCTACTGGATTTAGAATAAAATGGTCACATCTCCCCTCAAAAGTAGCTTATAATCATAGTTTCATCATATCAGCCGAAGGACGTCCACTGCTGGACATAGGCCTCCCCCAAGGATTTCCATGACGACCGGTTCTGCGCTGCCCGCATCCAGCGGCTTCCCGCGACACCAAGTGGGAGGCTTGCCTACTCTACGTTTTCCGATGCGCGGTCGCCACTTGAGAAGTTTACTGCCTCAACGGCCATCTGTTCTACGAGCTATGTCACTTAAGCCACTGCCACTTAAGTTTAGCAATTCTGTGAGCTATGTCGGTTACTTTGGTTCTCCTACGGATCTCCTCGTTTCTGATTCGATCACGCAGAGAAACTCCGAGCATAGCAATCATAAGTTTATAAGTAAAAAAAAACCTTAAAAGTTTTAGGTACAAGCTTTTATTTTTATGCTCAAAAGCCAAATGCTCACGAATACTAATGTAAATACAAATACATGTTTCCAAAAAAAAGGCGAGCATAGTATTTTCTACGAATCTATTGAAAATAAAAGACGATTCTCAAATCTTGATTCCACCTCCAAAATTTATCATCAGGCCAAAATTCTAAATACCAAAAGGAATACGGCTTCTTACCAAGTTGCAGCTCAATCGGACCCCTGGAAGTCGCTTTAAACTCGTTTTCAAGATTTGACCTTTACAAACTAACTAACATACATACATACAAACATTACAACTTAAATGAAAGCTTTTAATTTAATAATTTTCGAAAGACCTAAAAAATTTTAGGTACAAGCTTTTATTTGAAAATTTATTAATTATTTCGTGTTCTTCTCAGCAAACCCTTTTATTTGATACCCACATTGTAGGAGTGCAATAAAAAATAACATCTTGGGTGTGCCGCCATGTTGGATTTAGAATGACGTTATACAGTTAACCATGTAAGTTTTCCAAATATAATAAAATAAAATATAATATATGTATTGTCATCCAAACTGAACCTGTATACAAAATTTCAGCTCAATCGGTTAAAGATATCTGCTTCAAAATTTAGTCGCAAGATTTCACCCGAACAAACATACATAAATTGCAAGTTAAATAAAATCTTGTAAAAATTGAACTGTCCTTCACCAGTTTTGAGACAGCCTTTGTAATTTACACTACACAGTACCTAGGCCTAATCAGCAAGGGAAAGAAATAAAATCGGTCACAGTAGGCGTGCGCTCGCGCACGTGACAACCACGACCAGTGTTACTTGACATTTTGACATTCCGCTTGATACTATGTTTACATAACTGCATGTCTTCAGAGATGTCAAACTATTCTACATGTTTTCAACTGCTGTATGAGCTGAGCTGTATAAATTATAAAATTTGAGCAGTTTTCATCCAATCTCCCGGATGAAAACTGCTCAAATTTTTATTTAAAAAAAATAATGGGTTGGAGTAAGTACTTGTATTGAGTCGTATCGTGAGGAAACCTACACACGCCTGCGGAGAAACTCGTAGGTTGTGTATGAAGTCGACCCGATCGCCCTAATTCAGGATAGGCTCGGGCCCCTTTGTGGGGGGACATATTATATGAGCTCATATGATGACTTGTATTAAAAATCTAATACTAGTGGGTCTGTGAGCTGTAGACCTCGCGAGTTTTTCGAAATGGCTGAAATATTATATACTTTTTTCATTTTGATTTTTGAAAAATTTCCAAAATTGAATTAACGTAAAGATCCATATAAGTATCGTACCTGCTCTCAAAATTTCACGACAAGGTTCTGAAATGCGATCGTATCATCTACCCTCTTTTTACATTTAAGCTTAGATATAAGAAGTTTTTATTATTTTTTGTTTTCTTTTTGTGTATCAATTGTAATGTAGCTTTGAATAAATATTTTATCTATCTATCATTTTTGCCCAAGCTGTAACGGAGACGCTTCGCTCGCGCTTCGAGCTCGCTCTGTCAAAAAATCTGTTAAAATGTTGACAGTAATAGTTAATTTCGTTTAATCTTTCGATATGTTATGTTTTTGGCTTTTCAATCGTCATCATCATCATCATATCAGCTGAAAGACTTTTGAAAGGTGGTAAAAAGCCTCCCCCAAGGATTTCCACAACGACCGGTCTTGCGCTGCCCGCATCCAGCGGCTTCTCGCGAAATTCACCAGCTCCTTGGTCCACGAGTGGATGGCCTGCGTACGCTTTTACTTTACTGCCTCAACTGCCATCTGTTCTACGTGCTATGTGCCCCACCCAATGCCACTTAAGTTTAGCGATTCTGTAAGCTATGTCGGTTACTTTGGTTCTCTTACGGATCTCGTCATTTCTGATTCGATCGTTTACGGAAACTCCAAGTATAGCTTGGTTTTTTCAATAATCTGTTGTTTTGTTATACAATTTTGTACATTTAAAAAAACATTAAAATATTGTGAATAATTCGATTAATTTAATTAGGTACTGTTTATATCTACCAGCTACGCGATCTTGGATGGATCATGAATAGTTTAACTTAATGTAAATATACTAGTTGTTCGCCCTGATCTATGAACTCGCGATACACTAGTCTTAAAAAACATAGGTACGCCACAGTTTTACAATATAGCGGCCTACAGTAGCGCTTTTTAAAAAGCGTCGGTGGCTAAAAAAGCGTCGGTGGCTCAACCGGTAACGACTCGGTCCATCTAACCAGAGGTACCGGGTTCAAATCTGGACGGCCAATGTACCAATGAGTTTTTCAAAAACTTACGTACATACTTACCGATTGCTTTAACGGTGAAGGAAAACATCGTGAGGAAACCTGCACACGCCTGCGAAGAAACTCGAAGGTTGTGTGTGAAGTCGACCAACCCGCACTGGGCCCGCGTGGTCGACTAAGGCCTAATCGCCCTGATTCAGGGTAGGCTCGAGCCCCTCGGTGGGGACGTATATGAGCTGTAATGACAGTAGCGCAACGAAAGTACTTACGCAGAGCAACGGAAGGGTACTTGCAGGGCAGCGGGCGGCGAGGCACACACACACGCTACTACACTGACTACACGCTAGTTTGGGCTTGTACCTACGCCGGTGGCACATCTTGCGACATCAAAGGCGTTGCGCTACTGGGTACCCTCAGTTATGCTTGTACGATGTAGGATCCGTCCAGCGCTATCTAGCAGTGTTTCGAGGAACTATGTTTTTCAACTTTTTTATTTTTTTTTATTATTCTCAATTGGTAAGTAATCCCTTGGCATAACATTTGCAACCCTCTATATCTCAGCAACCCTTTGTCAGATTTGGCTTAATATGTTGGAACTTAAGATTGTTTTTTTCCTCATAAATTCGCCTACCTCACGAAGTTCCGATTACAGATACTCGAGTTATCGTCGAACAAACATTTATACATACTTACAAACGCTGGATTGTTTCAGTAGACTCGGAGAACTTGCTCGCTCGTTCAATTGTTACTTACATTTATAGTTTACGGATTATTTATAATTTTAGCCGCCATTTTCTCATTACCTTGAGGCACCCTTAAGAGAGCTGCATGTAGGACCTTAGAAAATTTCTGTCTGTTAAATTTCTAGTTTGTTAGATTCCTTCACGTCCCAAATACCGCAGTGTCTTAACAGCAAGGTTTACGACCAGTGTGTGTTGCCGGCGATGACATACGGAACTGATGCAGGTCGCTTTCTATGGGATATTTAGTATTCTTTGCTATGGGCCTCATGAGAAGGCTCAAGGTTACCCAAAGGGCAATGGAGCGTGCTATGCTCGGAGTTTGTGACAAAAGTTGTTTAGTATCATGAGTAGAAGCCCCAGTTAACGGGACCTACACACAACAATTCTGTTACACCCTATATAGGAAAATGAGAATATTTAATTGTAGGTACTTACTTTTGAGACATGGTCGCTTACTATGATGGGCCTCATAACAAGACTCAAGGCAAGCTAATGGAGCGAGCTATGCTCGGAGTTTCACTGCTGAAACGAGGAGATCCGTAGGAGAACCAAAGTAACCGACATAGCTCTCAGAATTGCTAAACTTAAGTGGCAGTGGGCGGTGCACTTAGCTCGTAGAACAGATGGCCATTGGGGTAGTAGTGCCGGAAAGCGTAGCGCAGGCAGGCCTCCCAGTCGTTGGACCGACGATCTGGTGAAGGTCGCGGGAAGTCGCTGGATGCGGGCAGCGCAGAACCCGTCGTCGTGGAAATTCTTGGGGGAGGCCTTTGTCCAGCAGTAGACGTCCTTCGGCTGATATGATGACATTTCCACTCACCTTGAAAGCTCAAAACTCCGAGCGATCTTGAAACATAGGGCTCACCTTTGATTAGCCATAGTTACGCGGTAGTTCTTGTTACGTAAGCGATATGAATCAATTTAGATCGTGTACAATTATGCTCTTGTATGCGTCAAACTGTAACTATGAAACACCTAGCACTTAGGTACTAAAGGCGAGGTTGGTTATGTAACATTTTATTTTTGCCGTATGGTTGATCACAGTTCGTGGGAACCATTTTTGCGCGATCTTGCGATGATCGCGTGATCACGTGCTACGAGCCAGTCTTAAGGACGATGACTACGCGCTATCTGTGTCGCCATGTAAGTCAATCGGATGTTTCAATTTTTTTTGCGATTTCATTTTAGTGTCTTTGAAAAAAAAGTTTTCAGTTTCATGAACCCCAGCCCCACTAACATAGTACCACCCCACCTCTTCATAGTAGTTAAAAAAATACGTGTATACACTAACCTGCTCAAAATGTTGCTAGCGCGTTTTAGAATATATCAAAATGTAAGTAAATCACTATAACAAACATATTGGCAACTACGGAACCCTACATTGCGCATGGCCCGACACGCACTTGACCTGTTTTTTATATCAAACCTGGCCCCATTTCACATTTATGTTTTGTTGGGATATAATTTACATTATTCGACCAAATATCTCTTAACTATGTATCTAACATAGTTAAGATAGATGATGCCAAGGGCTTACCAATTTGAATAAAAAATAATATAAAAAATAAAGTATATTAATTGTTTGACGCATAAAGTTTTTATCAGTGGGTCGGTGACCTATAACAGGTACGTGTAGGTAGGTATAGGTATCATATAAGAAGTTTTTAGCAAAAACTAGTAGACCTTGGGCTGAGAGCGTTCACCTAGCTGGCCATCACATCGATCTGATCGTTTCTTCCTATCCCGATTAGTACTAGGACGCGTGACGCTTGCAAAATAGATGCGGTCCATCTATGGTGCGGAATTTGAATCGTTTTATTAGCATTGTTAGTCCACCTGACGCGTCTGATTTGAGATGTAAGTACAGTCGCCAACCATTTTGAAACTAGACATGCCTGTCTTTTATTGTATACATGTATTGCTGCCGCAATTAGGGGGGATATTTTGAAAGGGTCCCGTACAAGGAAGTTGAACCGTGATAGTATATGTAATAATTAATTTTCTTTGGTGAAAGGTAGGTAGCCGGCTTCATCACATCAGCTTATATACTCCCCGCCGAGGGGCTCGAGCCTACCCTGAATTAGGGCGATCGGGCCTTATTCAAACACGCGTACGCGGGCCCAGTGCGGGTTGGTCGACTTCACACACAACCTTCGAGTTTCTTCGCAGATGTGTGCAGATTCCTATACGATGTTTCCCTTTACCGTAAGAGCGTCGGATAAACGTACATATACACAAAATAATTGTGTTATTGTGGGTGTCGCGTTGGACATTACCATATCAAGGATTTTTTGAAATAGGTTATGCCTTTTTTCATGTTGTGGGAGGGTTCTTAAAATTTTTTCGCGATTCTCTAAATTTTTTTTTACGATTCTCGAAGTTTTTCCTTCGGATCGTTTTAGTATTGACAGCACTACCTACTTGCCTTTTGTGCGGTGTGCTTTCCTTTTGCCCTTTTTTGGTCATTACCTTTCCCGAACCAGTCTATTTAAAAAAAAATACAGCAGAGGTATCGTGTTTGGGCTCATTGGAATAGTCTCAATGAATAGGTTTTAGATAGAGCATAATAACTTTGACCTGATGCTGTAGCATCTTCTGGAAGCTTCAGGATACCCAACTCCTCGCCAACTTACAGCAGAGTTCTCGTGTTTGGGCGCATTGGAATAGTCTTAATGAATAGGTTTTAGATATAACATGGTAACTTTGACCTGATGCTGCAGCATCTTCTGGAATTTGCAGGATACCCAACTCCTCGCCAACTTATAGCAGAGGTATCGTGTTTAGGCCCATTAGAGGAGTCTCAATGGATAGGTTTTAGATATAATATGGTAACTTTGACCTGATACTGCAGCATCTTCTAGAATTTGCAGAATACTCAACTCCTCGCTAACTTACAGCAGAGGTATCGTGTTTGTGGGCTCATTGGAGTAGTCTCGATTATAAGGTTTTAAATAGAATATGGTAATTATGACCTGATGCTGCAACATCTTCTGGTATTTGCAGGATACCCAACTCCTCACGAACTTACAGCAGTTGAATCGTTTTTGGGCTCATTGCAATAGTCTCAATGAATAAGTGTTACATATAATATGGTAATCTTGACCTGATGCTGCAGCATCTTCTGGAATCTGCAGGATATCCAGTCCTCGCCAACGTACAGCAGAGGTATCGTGTTTGGGATCATTGGAATACTCTCAATGAGTAGCTTTAAAATAGAACATGGTAATCTTGACCTGATGCTGCAGCATCTCCTGAATTCTAGAGGATACCCAACTCTTCGCTAACTTACAGCAGAGGTATCGTGTTTGGGCTCACTGGAATAGTCTTAATTAATGGGTAGGTTTTAGATAGAACGTGGTAACCATGATCTAATGCTGCAGCTTCTCCTGGTATCTGCAGGATACCCAACTCCTTACCAACTTACAGCAAAGGTGTCGTGTTTGGGTTACGTAAAGTTTAAAAAGCATAAAAAAAATTAAATTAAAAATTTTAAAAACCCCCGACAAAAAACCGCTAAAGCTTTAGAAGCGTGGGTGGCTCAGCCGGTAACGACTCGGTCCTCCTAACCGGAGATGCTGGGTTCAAATCCAGACGGCCAATATATCAATGAAATTTTTGAAACTTACGTACATATACTCACCGATTGCTTTAACGGTGAAGGAAAACATCGTGAGGAAACCTGCACACACCTGCGAAGAAACTCGAAGGTTGTGTGTGAAGTCGACCAACCCGCACTGGGCCCGCGTGATCGACTAAGGCCCGATCGCCCTAAATTCAGGGTAGGCTCCAGCCCTTCGGTGGGGACGTATATGAGCTGATATAATGATGATGACAACTCTTTTATTTACTACAACTAATTACTAAAAATTACACAACATATAGCGGTCCCCCTACGCGACGACTCTTAGATGAAAATATAACTATTTATATTAAACTCAAAAGGCCAAAACATATTTTTTTTTTGCTTTTTAGTAAGGGGGTTTTATAAATTTTAAATTTTGAAAATGAAACCAAAGATTTTCAACACTTGAATTTTTAGAATGGAGCATTCAATATAGTTGTATACAGTGATGGATTAATGTGTGCTGATGAATAATCATCATAGAATCAAATGTTTTTACGCCAAAAAGTTCATCTCGACATATATTTATGAAATTGAAAGAGTAATAGTAAAAGAGTAATTTCAACCGCCTCCGTGGCGTAATGGTTAAACCAATCGCTTCACGCCGGGAGGTCGCGGGTTCGATTCCCGGCGGGTTCAACTTTGTAAGACTCGGTTTGGTTGGTAGTAGGGAATTTTCATAGCCCGCCTGGCCAGCTACCACCATTTTATCTTAGTCTTGCTGCCAAACATCAGTGTTAACAGCATTGATGTGTTCCGGCTTGAAGATAAGATAGCCAGATCCCATTGCGTTGGGGAATCTTGGTAAGCCCGCTCCTATCTTGATGATGCCAAGGGCTTGATGATATCAGCTCATATACGTCCCCACCGATGGACTCGATCGAGCCTAACCTGAATTAGGGCGATCGGGCCTTAGTCGACCACGCGGGCTCAGTGCGTGTTGGTCGACTTCACACATAACCTGCGAGTTTCTCCGCAGGCGTGTGCAGGTTTCCTCACGATGTTTTCCTTCACCGTAAGAGCGTCGGATAAACGTACATATGAAATCTAAATTCGAAATCACATGCCAAGGGCCAAGTATATATATTAGTACCAAGGGCTTACCAATTGTGAATAAAAAAATAAAATTAAAAAAAGAAAGACATTTCTCACAAAGAAGCGCACGACAGGAAAACCGGGAAATGAACGTCATTTGCATACTGAATGGGACATGAATGGTGTAATCCACGTGTAACCGGTGACTGAAATACAAAGTGATTATAGTACAGGTTGAACTTCAGAATAGCTTGCATAACATTGGTCAAGTTTAAGCATTGTTTTGTTGTTCATTGATCGATAAAAACAACGTTTATTTATTATTTAAGATTTCAAGATCTAATTGTAAGATATTTATTAAAAATTGGTGCAAATTACACTCTTTCTGATAGTCATAAAATAATAATAACATAATTTCACTTGTGAAAAGTCAAGAAATAATATATAATAAATAAATAATATTCATTAGTTAATAATGACAAAATGCAATCCTTGAAATAAACCAGATTATATGTCATTAGAACATGAAAACAATATGACATGAAAAGTTATACATAAAAATTAATGAATGTCATTGATACCTTTGACAAGAGTAGGCCAGTTCTCACGGACAGCACCAGGTCACGAGTATAGCGCGAGAGTCAGCCATCGCTCCCATCAACCATATTAGAGGGAAAGGAACGACCCGGCTCCCGATGCGCCACCATCCGCACGAACATTTAAGCAAGCATGCTCCACTCATGTCAATGCTAAGATAAAAATATTAATTAAAAGAAGTACTAGATTTGTCATGTCTTGTCGATTCCACATCAATTCTTTATTTTAAGGATTTCGTCATATGTTGCTACGGAGCCCTAAAAAACTGGTATGGGAAATGAACTGGGCATCATCCAGTTACCTGATAACAACACCAAACTTGACTGAAAGGTCCAAACTATTCCGCCAGAATTTTTTATCTGAGCCCCCGTGATCTTTGTACTTTCCCTTACCTGTCGCGGAATTCAAACTGGCTACCGGGCGTTTTGGGCTCAGGTGGACGTCTATAATACCCGTACCAAATGACATTGTTGTATTCAATAGTAGATTTTTAATCAAGGGAAGAAAGTGAACCATTTCACTCGAGATTCGTTCGAGCGCCAATAGTTCGAGGGTGGAATGGGTCATTTCACCCGAGTTAAACACTCTACTTTTCATTTCGACTGTGAGGAAATGAATTATTTATATGATATAAAACATTAATTAGATATCAATAATTTAAGCTTACCTATACCCAGCCTCCAAACTTTTCACAATGGCCGCTAGCCACGGCCGACTAGATTGTACCTAATCGAGATTGTCACGACGTGCATCTAGGTGGCCATGGCGAAAATTGAAAAAAAATATACTGTAAATCTTAAAAGGTGTATAGACGGACACACTAGGTTTTTTATAGTTTGTTCCGTTACAAAAAAAAAACAAACATACAAGTTACAAAACGCGAGATACGCCAAGTGCGGGCGGCGAACGGAGCCTCCGTAGCTCAGAGGCAAAGTTCACTGGCTTTACACAGGAGGTCGCGGGTTCGATTCCCGGCGGGGTCAATTGTAAGACTCGGTTTGGTTGGTGGTAGGGCATTTTCTAAGCCCGCCTGGCTAGCTACCACCATCTTATCTAAGTCTTGCCGCCAAATATCAATGTTAATATCATTGGTGTGTTCCGGCATGAAGATAAGATAGCCAGTTCCCCATTGCGTTGGGGAATCTTGATAAGTCCGCTTCCATCTTCGGCAACATCGTCACTTACCACCAGGTGAGATGTTGTCAAGGGCTTACCAATTGTGAATAAAAATAACAAAATTCGTTACGCATATACCAACGTCCGAACCTAGGTTGGTTATGTGGGGCTCGCCGATTGCATACCCACTAAAAAACCTCCCTGGATTACAAGTCTGCTAAGACTTATGAACCCTTCATCTGAGCGACTCCCCCCCTAGGGAGGGGAAAAGTACAAAACAAGCGCTCAGTGACCGCGAGGAGCTCCTGAAGGGAGCTATCGCTTTATGAATTACACTTTTATGTGCTAGTGAGGGGGACTGTGTCATTCATGAAGTGACACTATCGGTTGCATGGCACCTGCTTTTGGCGTGCTCTCAGCCAGCAGGTAGAGCTGGGCGTGCGTTACCATGGCAACGGAGCCCTAGGGGCCCAATAACAGACGTAGCGTTGCATGCTACAATGCCTCTCCATACAAGCATTCCCAATAGAATAGGAACTAGTTAGAAGCGGTAATTGTAAACGCTAGAAACACGTTAAATTACCGACTAACATCGCAACAACTTTGCATTTTCTTAGTTTTGGTTAATTATCTGAACCGATTAAATCACACAATGGGTTCCGTACCATCGTACTAGATGGCGCTAGTACAAAGGGTTCCGTACCATCATACTAGATGGAGCTTGTTTATTCATGATTAAAAAAAACACGTTTTTTGTATGGAGACCCTCCTTATTTTATCACTTTTTCTATTTTTTTGTATTTGTTGTTATAGCGGCAACAGAAATACTTAATCTGTGAAAATTTCAACTGTCTAGCTATCACGGTTCATGAAATACAGTCTGTTGACAGACAGACAGACGGACAGCGAAGTCTTAGTAATAGGGTCTCATTTTTACCCTTTGGATACGGAACCCTAAAAATTATCATGAAAATCGGTTCACAATCTGCTAAGATGTCGCGTAACATACATACAAAAACATACAACAGAGAGGGGTTGCACCCCTTTGTTGTTGATGTTCCACCTTTCCGCACGAATCGTTACGCTTCTTCATTTATTATGCGTACAGCGCAGGAGTGGAACTCCTTGCCTGCGTCAGTGTTTCCCGATTCCTATAATTTGGGGATCTTCAAGGCAAGAGTGAATAGGCATTATTTGAGTTTGCGTGTACCATCCTCGACTGCATCATCACTTACCATCAGGTGAGTTGCAGTCAAACGCACTCAAATTTTTAATAAAAAAAATAAAAAAAAATACAGTCGAATTGAGAACCGCCTCCTTTTTGGAAGTCGGTTGAAAAGACTTATTTTTTCCTGCTCCGTGTACTCTTTATTATACTGTGGTGTCGCGAATGCATACTTAGATAGGTGGTAGGTAGGTAGAAGGCACATTAAATTAATACAAACCGTGGCGTAACGATTAGGCCCTTCGCTTCACACAATGAGGTCGCAAATTCGATTTCCGGCGGGGGGTCTAACTTTGTAACACTCGGTTTGGTTTGTGGGAGGGCATTTTCTAACCACCATCAAATGTAAGTCATGCCGCCAAACATCAATGTTCACGACATTGATGTTTTCCGGCATAAAGCTAAGATAGCAAGTTACCAATTGCGTTGGCAAATCTTGGTTAACCAGCTTCCACGTTCGGCATCATCGTCACTAATAGCTTATAAGAAAAGCGAAAACCTAGTTTCAAAAGGGTTCTTTTAACGAAGATAAAAAAACTACTTTTTGTATTATATAAGAATCCCAATTCCCATCAAAGTTCTGATTGCATAACAAAATACTTACCTTCAAAATATAATTAATTAAACAACAATTTAGGTTCGTGGCGCACCACTTAAAAGAAACTAAAAAACACGCTTTTATAGCACATCAAACTAAAAAGTGGAAAATAATTCTTAATATAAACTGAAAACAATGAACGAAAAACTACTTTCTAATTTGGATACGTTGGCACCATCATATGTTCGATCCACTAGTGGGCGGGCTGGAGCAGCTGCGGATAGCGCTGAGGTGTTTAAGACCCGTAAATACGTGGGTTTAGCTGGGAGTTACATGTTCTCACCATTAGGGTTCGAGACTTTAGGTCCCTGGGGACCCGCTGCCAAAAAAATTGTAAAAGAACTTGCAGTGCGTCTCAGCGAGACTACTGGTGACCGCAAGGCTGGCAGCTTTTTAGGGCAACGCATAAGCATCGCCATCCAGCGCGGAAACGCTGCCAGTATGCTGGGTACCATGCCTTGTGGGGATGCACTGGACGGCATTTATTATTTATAAGCTTTTTCTATGGTTTGTAACGAAAAATCAATAAATTATTGATTTTCAAAAAAAAAAAAAAATATATTGCAGTTGGTTATAGAATGTTTTAACACCTTAAGTTGGTCGAATATTTTATAACCGGATTTAAGTTTTCAATGACTTCATTTTGCCAGAGTTGTAGAAACACGATTCGTTAACTTTTATGAACGAAAAATACTAGTATTATTGTGAAAAAGCGTGGGGCGCTTTGTGCCATATTTTTCGTATAACGAGCAACCCACGATTTTTTGCTATAAAAGTGCTATAAAAGCGTGTTTTTTAGTTTTATATAGTTAATATTTATTTATTTAGATACGACGATGGTTCAGTGTAGGGCGAAGGGTGTATCTTCGCCCTAGCAAATTAGCCGGTACTTAGGTACAGAGGCCAACACATCAAGCTGGACACTTTGGACTTTGTACCGTTCTTATGCCGTACGCGTATGGATCAGAATCGCACTACGAACGCTAGCTTGATGTGCTGGCCTCTGTACATGTGTCAACCGCCGAACACGGAACACGTCATAGCCTTGACATTGATGTGATCAATCACTCTTCATTCGATACCATCATTTTTATTGCATTTACAATTTGAAGAGGTAAGCTAATTTAAGTCTTATTTGTAGGTGATAAACACGCAAAGTAGTTTTATATATAGGTTTTGGTTTGTGTGGGTTTATAATAGTGAGGTATTTAGGCGGTGTGTCCACTATAATGGAGGGTATTGACACACGATCAGTCTAACAAGGTACTTTTTAGGGTTCCATAGTACAACAAGGAACCCTTATAGTTTCGTCATGTCTGTCTGTCCGCGGCCTAGCTCCTGGACTATTAGTAGTTAGTTAGGAGCTGAAATTTGGCAAAGATATATATAATAACTAGCTGTCCCGGCGAACTTCGTACCGCCTTACATTACATTACACTGCCCTGCCCTACCCTACACTACCCTACACTACACTACACTACACTACCCTACCCTTCACTACCCTACCCTACATACACTACACTACACTACCCTACCCTACACTACACTACCCTACCCTACCCTACAATACCCTACCCTACACTACCCTACCCTACCCTATCCTATCTCTCAAGTTGGATCGAACTGCACATGGTGTGCGAATTTTATTATAATCGGTTAAGTGGTTTAGGAGTCCATTGAGAACAAACATTGTGACACGAGATTTATACAGGGTGTAACATAAAGGTGTGGTGATACTTTAAGGTGGGCTTGTACCCATCAAACTAAACAACTTTCTCCATGGAACCCATAGTCAAATCGCAAAACAAAATTTGGCTCTCCCATACTAACTCGATCAGCTGATCAACCAACTTAGTATGGGAAGTTCAAATTTTTTTTGCGATTTGACTATGGGTTCCATGGAGAAAGTTGTTCAGGTTGATGGGTACAAGCCCATCTTAAAGTATCACCACACCTTTATGTTACACCCTGTATATATTAAGATAACGCGGAGAGAACTGTAAATAAATATTGGAAAAAAAATTAAGGGTACCTCCCATACAAGTATTTTATAATTTAGGGTTCCGTTTTCGATAATATAGGCCTGAAAGAGCTAAATTTTGTTGGAGTCGAGTGTCTCCACCCCCTGAGAACTAAACCGCTGTATTAGGAAATTTGAAAATTAGATATGGACGCGATAATGGCAACTACAGAACCCTATATTGGGCGAGGCCCGACACGCACTTGGCCGGTTTTTTGTTTATCAATATTTCCCTACTCTTTGGCTTATCTGTAGATTGGCGTTGTTAAATTTTTATAACTTAGCAAGAAAATTAGGAGACATTTCTTTTTTTTACGATAAAAATTAAATTGAAAATAAAAAAAACTTAATTCATTTCAATTTAACATAACACTCAAGCTGTTTTTATAGTATTTGACCTACTGATGCCTTTAGTTAACAAACTATAAAGAATCGCAAAAATAATAACCAGTGATTAAAAAAAAACATTTTGATTATTATCTTAAATTAGACTGATTTTTAATTATATAATTTAAAAAAATAGCTTTACACCATTGCTCCTCTAAAAAGCTTATTTTATTCACTAAAAACAGTGAATAAAAAGCTCTTTTAATCACTATTTAGTTGTTTGAATTTAGAACACACCAATATATTCGACTTCGCATCTCAGCTATACAACGTTCTTGCGCAAAAAATACTCGATACAAACTCCTAATCCAAAAAACATTTGACATACAAACTCCTTGTGCAAATAATTCCTCAAAATTTGATTGATCGATATTTTCGAAAAGGAGTTTAACATTAGAATAAAAACTGTTTTGGGTTCCTTGCTGTCATTTCATTAGTAAATTGGCGCTATTTTGAATACTATAAGTTGTACGAACACAAAGAAAATTACTCTTTATTTTAGTAATTGTTCCAATTTTAATGAATATTTTCATTAATTTAACATTACTTTTTTCTGCACTAAATGTCTATTTTCTCTTAAATGTTCATGTTGCATATAATAAACTATTTTTAAAAATAGAAATTGCAAAAATGACAGTTGACAATGGATTTGTTTATAAGTGATAATTTAGGTGGACCGATGACCTGGTGAAGGTCGCGGGAAGCCGATGGATGCGGGCAGCGCAGGACCGGTCGTCGTGGAAATCCTTGGCGGAGGCCTTTGTCCAGCAGTGGACGATTTGTGGCTGATATGATGATGATGATAATTTAGGTAATTGAGATTATTCATGTGAAAATAAATTAAACTCCTCACGAGAACTTATCTTCTCGCAGAAGCGTGTAACCTTATTCAATTTGTATGGAACCTTCTTGGGGCTTTCCTCGAAATACCACTGAAAGTAAATTATTGACGCTATGACTAAGTGCCGTTTTGGAGAAAACTTTTTAAAGCTATTTTATACGATGGGTAACATTTTTATAGTTTTCCAGTAATACCACAAATGACATAGGTACTTTAGGAGTTAATAATGACAAATGTTTAGAAAACATCCTGAAAACCATTTTAGAAAAAAAGAAAAAATATTTTTTGTAAAATTTACATTTAAAATTTTGGTGTCTCTAACTATAAGTTATAATAGAGTGCATTTTCATCAAAATCTCGTAGTCGGTTTCGGACGATCACATAACCTTCTATTTGCTCATTCTTCGCTCGAAGGTAAAAAAGTTGTAAGACAAGTAACTAGGCAGCATGAGATAAAATAATTCTGTAAACTTTTTAAAGAGCAGAATTCTGTTGCCACTTACCAAAATCACCGTTTTCGTGGATTAAAAACCTTACAATCGCAGTTCCCTTGTCGGTTACGTGAGGTGAAGGCCAGTGTCAACGTATATTTGTATATACTTACTTATCTACTCGCTTGGCCCATCGATCGGCGGCATTGCCCCGAGGTAGCCTCATTGGGCAACTTCCGCTCCTTGGTCGGTTTGCGAGTGGCAAACAAGATTGGTCGATAACAGGGTCCGCGGATATTTATGGTGCTAATAATCCTGCATTGGCATGTGAAGTGGATGAACATTATCACATCAGCCAAAAGACGGACATCGGGGAGGA
Source organism: Coleophora flavipennella (assembly GCA_947284805.1). Classification (NCBI taxonomy): domain Eukaryota; kingdom Metazoa; phylum Arthropoda; class Insecta; order Lepidoptera; family Coleophoridae; genus Coleophora; species Coleophora flavipennella. Next base: position 7,819,393 of record OX369279.1, read on the forward strand.
GGGTGTTTGCCGTAATCGCCACGCTCGTCAGGCGGGTTGGCGATTTTTTTTTACAATTGGTAAGCCCTTTGCATCATCTCATCTGATGGTAAGTGACGATGATGCCGAAGATGGAAGCGGGCTTTCCAAGATTCCCTAATGCAATGGAGAACTGGCTATCTTAACTTAAAAGTCGGAACATATCAATCGCAATGTGCAGTGTGATGGCACTATCAGGCTCTTAGAAAAATATTGTCTATGGAAATTAAAAAGATTACTATTGTACCAAAAATTATTATACATACTACATTTTGTTTTTGCGTTGATTTCGTTTTAGTTTAAATAAAAATCATTTGTGATCGATTTTTTTATTTTAACATACATAATCATTTAAATCTAAATTAGTTTTGAAAACTACATAATTAAATGATAATATCTATATCAGCTAATTCTTCAATGGGAACTTCGTCGTATTTAGCATTAATACGACGAAATTTACCTAAAATCCTTGCATAGAGGGGTAAACGATAAGAAACTAGCATTAATTAATTGGGTTTCAACATATATAGTATTTTCGCGTACAATCCTAGGTACAAATACAGTATAAATATAATACAGAATCCAACACTGGATGGCACGGTACCAGAAAATGACGCAGCTGCCCATCCTCCAGTTCTCCATAACTTGTCGTCCCTTACGACACCCTCGGAAAGAGATAGGGTGGTACTATTATTGGGCCGCACCATAGGCCAACAGGGTGGCTGGTACATAATTGCCAACCACTTTTTCCAACAAAATTATGGTATTTTTAACCGACCTCAAAAAAGGTGGTGGTTCTATGTTCGACTGAATATTTTTTTTAATGTATGTTCACCGATTTCTCCGTCGTTTGGGGACCGATTTTCAAAATTCTTTTTTTATTCGAAAGAGTTTACTCCCGAGGGGGTCCCCAAATTTGTCACCAAATCAGGATCTGATGATGGGATCCCAGGGAAATCGAGGGCAACCCTCATTTTTCAGAGGCACTAATTACGTGATTCATATGTTTTCTAAAGCTATTAAAATACTTGCGCCTGTTAGTCATCATCTCATGTTGGTAAGCTGATGAAGAAAGGTACAACTCTTTAACTCTTTAGGAGTTGGAGGAAAATTCTTTCAATATTATACATAGATATATACGTAGGTATTCATAGACCGATAGTTGTATTCTTTCAGGTTATTCAGATGAACTGATGATGGACGATTTAACTCCTTAACTTTCATGCTGCTGAGATGATGATGGAAACCACAGGACTGTGTATCCGTTAATGAAACACATGTATTATGATTTGATAATTCCTATTGGTGAGTAGGTGATTGGGTTTGACGTTGTGAGATAAATAGTATTATCATTTATCACTAAAAATAAAGAAATTAAAAATAAAAGTTAAAAAAAACTAAAAACCGACTTCAAAATTAAATTCACTCAAAAGTGTGAAATAATTTTATTATACTTAAATACACAACATTAACCAACAATAACGAAATCAAAGTTGGGTACGAATTAAATTAGAGGTTTAACAATTTTTTTTGAGGTCGGTGTCAGCAAACCATCGAATCTAAAACGTTTGTTACGCAAGTAACTGTGTGCTGGTACCGACCTCAAAAAAAAATTAAGCCCCTAATTTAATTCGTACCCACCTTTGATTTCTTTATTGTTGGTTAATGTTGTGTATCTAAGTATAATAGAATTATTTCACACTTTTGAGTAAATCTAATTTTAAAATCGGTTTTTAGTTTTTTTTAAAATGATTTTTTTTTATTGACCGGTTGCTTTTTTAGATTTTTTAAATGTTTAAAGGTGATGACGTCACAGGTCCCAGAAAAAGAAAAAGAAAAAACGACCCCAGTGCTAATTTCAATTGACGATTATAAAATGTTTAGTTATTTAGTGTTATTTAATTACTTTAATATACATACTAGCTGTGCCCGCGACTTTGTCCGCGTTGAGGTTTTGAATTTTCCCACGGGAACTCTTGAATTTTCCCGGCATAAAAAGTATCCTGAATTTAAGGAACCACAAGGATTAATTAATATCGGCCTGGTAGTTTTTGCGTGATGCGCGAACATACAGACAGACAAACAGACAAAAATTCCAAAAATTGTTGTTTTGGCCTCTATATCGTTAGTAATGTCCACCACAGCTATTATTTTCCAAAAATATTTAATGTACAGACACGGCCCCGTTACAGTTTTATTATATGTGTCCTTTCCTTACTAATCTATAATATAAAAATGAATCGCAAAATGTGTTGGTAAGCGCATAACTCAAAAACGGCTGGACCGATTTCGCTAATTCTTTTTTTGTCGAGTTCGTTATTGTCAGGAGAAGGTTTTTATGTAGGGTAGGGTAGGGTAGAGTAGGGTAGGGTAGTGTAGTGTAGTGTAGGGTAGGGTAGTGTAGGGTAGTGTAGGGTAGGGTAGGATAGGGTAGGGTAGGGTAGTGTAGGGTAGTGTAGGGTAGTGTAGGGTAGGTTAGTGTAGTGTAGGGTAGAGTAGTGTAGGGTAGGGTAGTGTAGTGTAGGGTAGGGTAGTGTAGTGTAGGGTAGGGTAGTGTAGTGTAGTGTAGGGTAGGGTAGGGTAGGGCAGTGTAATGTAATGTAAGGCGGTACGTAGCTCGCCGGGACAGCTAGTAATATTATATATTTTTTTTTTATGCACAATTGGTAAACCCTTGACAACATCTCACCTGGTGGTAAGAGACGATGTTGCCGAAAATGGAAGCGGGCTTACCAAGATTCTCCAACGCAATGGGGAACTGGCTATCTTATCTTCATGCCGGAACACACCAATGATATCAACATTAATAGTTGGCAGCAAGACTTAGATAAGATGGTGGTAGCTAGCCAGGCGGGCTTAGAAAATGCCCTACCACCAACCAAACCGAGTCTTACAATTGACCCCGCCGGGAATCGAACCCGCGACCTCCTGTGTAAAGCCAGTGAACTTTGCCTCTGAGCTACGGAGGCGGTTGAATGTGAAAATGTATTTGTTTTTTTGTAACCTTTTCACGCTTCTACACCTCAACCAATCTTGACAAAATTTTGCAAGCGGGTAGCCTGTGTCACGAGGAAGGACATAGGCTACTTTTTATCCCGGGAAAATAGCGTAATTAATCTGTTGCAGTACCTGAGGGAACTTAAAATACTCTTTTTTTGGTTAATTACTTTTACGAACAATTGATTGTTGTGAATTTTTGCACAGAGATGGTTGAGTAGGTGGGAAACGACATAATTTACTAATGACCCTTAAATACAGTCATAAAAACGATGTCCACGCGGGCGAAGCCGCGGGAAAAAGCTAGTAGATTATAAAACAAAGTGCCTCGCCGCGTCTGTCTATGTGTCTGAACGCGATAAACTCTTTTTCATACTGTTATCTCATCACCAATGGACGGAGTGATTCATGAGAAAGGTTTAGGTGTATAATTCCCCGCACCGCGCACCCGCTAGTTACAGTATAGAATCGTTATTTCTCCAAATGTTTTTGAAGAGAAAACTTCTTTGGGTGAGTTCACCGAGACGCAGGGGGAGGTTATACCCCTTTATTGTTGATATTAAGCCTATGCGCACGAAGCGTTACGCTTCCTCATTTATTATGCGGACAGCGATGGAGTGGAACTCCTTGCCTGCATCTGTGTTTCCCGACTCCTACAATTTGGGGATCTTCAAGGCGAGAGTGAATAGGCATTATTTGAGTTTGCGTGTACCATCCTCGACTACATCGTCACTTACCATCAGGTGAGATATAGTCAAACGCACTCGAATTTTTAATAAAAAAAAAAGTTGGACTTTTTTTGATATGGGAAATAACCATTACCGTTACCATCATCAAATCAAATCGTTACCGACACCTTACCAGAAACACTTGCAAGGTCAAAACTTATAAAATTGTAAAAGTTAGGTTTTATTTATTTACATGCCGTATAAAAACTGAACAATGCCAATGTGCGATTCTACTCATGAAACTGAACAACTTTTTATCGTCGATCGTTAACGTAAGGCACCGGACGTAGGAGAAGCGGAGAAAAACTGTTTAAAAAAAATAACCGTCTTACAAAAATTATAACGCTATACCTAGAGATATTGTCTAAAGAATGTGCAAATTTGTCATACGATAGGATGTACTTTACTCGATCATAAAAAATCACAAAAACAGGCTAAAATAAAAGTCTAAAAGGAAAATTTAATAATAAAATTTATAACTGCACATAATTTTTCATCATCTCATCACCATTTTAGATCATATACGTCTCCATAAAGGCGGTCGAGCCTACCCTGAATAAGGGCGATCGGGCCTTCGACCACGCGGGCCCTGTGTGTGTTGGTCGACTTCACACACAACCTTCGAGTTTCCTCGCAGGCGTGTGCGTGAGCGTCGATGGCGTTATGGCAAGGGCCGCTACCTCCTGTCCGGGAGATCGTGGTTCGAATCTTGCCACGTACCAATATGTTTTAGAAATTCGATTTCATATGTATGTTTATCCGACGCTCTTACGGTGAAGGGGAACATCGTGAGGAAAGCTGCATATGAATTTAATATGGAGATAAATTTAATAGAGTAATTTAACCTGCTTATTTTAAGTTTCCAACTGAAGTCCTATATTTATTAAATTCATATTTATCCCAAAACATGAACGTTGCCCAGTGGTGTGACGACACGCCGCGCCGTGCCGCCTGCTGATTTGCATTCAAAAAATATTCAATTAATTTTATTTTTTCCTATTATTAATAAAATAAATAAGAAGAAATTTTTGCATTTAATTTCGCCAGTCGCAATCATTTCTCGCGTTCAAAATTTCAAATGCCTCGCCCTAATGTGCAGGCGTTGTAGGTACGTTACTTACTTCCCACCCGACGCGACCCGCCGCGTTAGCTTGGACGATGTCTTAGGGCGTTTTTAGTGTCACGCGGATTTGCTCACGCACGCGGGATTGGCCCGCATGCGTAAAATTTCACGCTCCAGATCATACGCAGTTGAGTTTCAGTTTTCTACGGGTTGCGTAACGGTACAGACGTGTTCAAAAATGATGAATGTCAGAAGAATATGTGTCGTAACAATTAATGAACCGTTTACATGATAACATTTTATTGATATCTACGTATGTTTGTATTGAACTTTATATTCATTTCAACGCTTACAATGTTTTGAACCATTGGCCCTGCCAATATATTAATGAACTCGACTGTACCATTAAAATTACTTACATGCTGGCGCATAAAAATAAACCTCTATAAAGTAGAAAATAATATGTTTTGGCACTTTAAGTTTAATATAAGAATAGTTATATTTAGATCTAAGAGTCGTCGCGTAAGGGGACCGATAAGTTGTGAAATTATTAGTAATTATTTCTACTTGTAGTAAAGCTAAACAGTTGTATTCTGTTTTTTTTTTATTTACTTAGCGGTCCCCCTGTGCGACGACTTAGATCAAAACATAACTACATACTTATATTAAACTTAAAAGGCCAAAACATATAATTTACTACTCATTAGAGGTTTTTTTTTAGAAATTTTCAATTTAAGTTTTATATCATGCTTTTTAAACTTAAGTATTCCATACATAATACCTCCGCTCTAAATTGGTAAGGAGTTGGGTATCCTGCAGATACAAGGGCATGCTGCAGCATCAGGTCAAGGTTAACATATTCTATCTAAAACCTATTCATTGAGACTTTGCAATGAAGCCAAACCTGTTTCATCTGCTGTAAGTTGGTGAGGACTTGGGTATCCTGCAGATTTCAGAAGATGCTGCAGCATTAGGTCAAAGTTACCATGTTCTATCTAACACCTACTAATTGAAACTATTTAAATGAGCTCAAACACGATACCTCTGCTGTAAGTTGGCGAGGAGTTGGGTATCCTGCAGATTCCAGGAGATGCTGCAGCATCAGGTCAAGGTTACTACCATGTTCTATTCATTGAGACTATTCCAATGAGCCCAGTACTACCTTTGCTGTAAGTTGGTGAGGAGTTGGGCATGCTGCGGCTTCAGGGCAAGGTTACCATGGTTTTGAAATATTATTACAGATACAGGTCACCAAATTTTGAATAGATCAAACCGGTACAAGTTGCCCACATCCCTTCATCACCTAGGTTAGAGCTGATGATAATTAAACGCCTGAACAGATCTTCATAAGTTATAGCTAAGAATCACCTCGAACACGTCAGCTTTTAAACAAAAAAAAACGCATCAAAATCGGTCCATTCGTTTAAGAACTACGTTGCCGCAGACAGACACACATAAACACAGATAGGTATACACTTCAAACTTACTACACCCCGTTTTTAGCGTCGTGAAGAAGAACTAACTAACTGTTCTCAAAAATTAAAAAAAAACTCTGTTGGTAAATCTTGATTTTCTGAATGTATTACATATATGACCTCAGTTCTGTACACTTACTGTGTAAAGTGTAGTATATTTACAACATAAAAATATTCTATGATATTAATGAGTAATTTATTTACTTTTTTTTAAATGAAAAGTCAATAATAAATTGTATAAAAAAAATACAAATTTAAGATCAAGTAACAAGGAGTTTTTGTTACTAATTATACTCTAAGTAGTCATTTACAAATTACCGTCAGCAGATTGGCTCAGTTGTTCAGCAGATTTTATGATCTGAATCGCGTATTTACCTGACCAATCATACATATAGTAGGCCCGCTTCCATCTTCGGCATCATCGTCACTTACCATCAATAAGGTGAGATGATGCCAATGGGCACAAAAATAAAAATAAAATAGACCCCATATTTCGAACCCTGAACTATACATTCTAGGTTTAAATCTAGGACCGGAAGCAGCTGATATCTGAAGGTCCTTGAGGTCCCTTATATATCGATTTTCGAAAAGTTTAATTCTGACCCTCAGATATCGATTTTGGAAGCAATCGGTCTTGTAACTAAAAAATTCAAATAGGCGGGCGCTTTTTCAATTCGGTCAACGGATGTTTTTATTTCTTTTAACGTCATCTTTAACTCTTCTCCTTTTTTTAGTAGATATGTTCTGTTTGTGGCGTCAAGCATCTGTTCAAGAATGTTATCATTTATGCATTGCTTGAAAAACTCTTCATCTGTCCCGGAAATCGTGCTAATAACATGTATCTTGGCTGATAAATAGGTTTCTCTAAAAGAAAGAAATTACCGGTCCAAGTATTGTTACCCATAGCCGATGGTAGTAAACATGTGCGGTTTGTCCTCGACCACCTCTGGTTCTTACACGGCCTCTGGATCGACCACCACGCGTTCGTGGCTCACTGGTTATGGCACGACTACTGCGGGTCGCAGCAATAGAAGAGGACAAAGAATGTTCAGATTCCGGAAGGTTTCTTTCTTCTGTGTCGGAAGAATTCAGAGAACCAGGGAAAAAAATAAAATAAAAAAAGAGAGGAGAAAAACAAAATAACATTACCTAATATTACAAGTGAAAAATACTAAAAGTATGATGTGTGTGTGTGTGTTTAGGCTACATCACGTGTCATAGAAATAAACCTACATACATACACTCAAAAACATAGCCCTCCTTCTGATGCCACTAACAACAACAATTCAACAAACCCATCTAGGTAATGACCGTGCTTCATGTCAGTTAACCTGCGTGATCGACCCAACCATGCAAGTACGACCGTTTGTATCAAATAATTTGGCTTGATTTTGCTAGACACCGTCTTTGTTGCTAAATGTATCTTCAATGTGCAGGAATGATTTTTATTACATTTCCCATAAGACTTTTAAGACCCACCGCCAAGTTTTACAACGGTTTTTCGACACTCGTTTTTCTTTAACGCGTAATAGATTTAGTAGCTTGGAATTAAAGGCCATGAAGAGAGATTTCTACCGGTGGGTTTGCGAATTTATGTTCCTTGCAACGTTTAGTGCTTCAGAGTTATTTTACGCACATCGCCAAATGGTATTACATTCCGTAGTGGTGTATGTGTGGCAGGCTTATTGTATATAAACGGTCAGACAAATTGTAAAGTGCTGTACGCAGTCTTTAAAATGACCAAGCGAATGTATGATTAGTCATTTTACAAGTGGTCAGGCAAATTGTATATAAACGGTCGGGCAAATTGTAAAATGCTGTACGCAAATTGTAAAATGCCGAGCCAGGCAAATTGTATATAAACGGTCCGTATAAACGGTCAGGCAAATTATAAAATACCGACCCAGGAAAATTGTAAAATGCCGTATGCACATTGTAAATGAGCGAGCGAAGCGAGCGATGTTAGGTTTGGTAAGGCGTGATGGATTATACAGTCAAAGAGCCTCGCGAAGCCCTTGGGTAGCAGATATCTGCGTATGATATTTTATGATTTGCCTGACCATTATATGTTATATGCCTGCGACATATGTACAGAGGTGATCACATCAAGCTAAACACTATAGATCATAACCATCCATACTAAACTTTGAGTGTTAGAAATAAAGTGCATTCAGGTCTGATGTGTCAAAGGCATTCATCATCATATCAACCGAAAGACGTCCACTGCTGGACAAAGGCTTCCGCCAAGGATTTCCACGACGACTGCTCCTGCGCTGCCCGCATCCAGCGGCTTCCCGCGACCTTCTTCAGGTCGTCGGTCCACCGTGTGTGAGGCCTGCCTACGCTATGTTCCGTTAGCGATCGCCATTTGAGAACTTTACTACCCCAATGGCCACCCGTTCTACGAGCTATGTGCCCTGCCCACTGCCAATTAAGTTAAGTGATTCTGTAAGCTATGTCAGTTACTTTGAATCAAAGGCATTCGCGTCTGATACTTGCAAATCTGGAAGAATAGCTTGTCATCTCTAACTGCAAAGCCTAAAGGCCTGCGCACGTCACGTGCCTATCTTTTGCGTCAGTTAGTGACTTTAGTCATAGCTCATTTCAAACATAGTTCTGTCACTTCGTAGACTGTGGTTCTGTGCTTCAGTTAGTCAGCTAATATTCGAAGCGCGTGCGACAAACATACAGCTATCCTTTGCGTACATTTTCGCCGTTAATTTTGTAAGGAGGGCAAAATCTAAAGTGTCTCAGTGAGGTTCTGTATTTAACAGTAGAGAAGCAATGCCTGATCACGGCTCGATGAAGAAGTGGAGTCAAATACATAACAGATTCAAAGATGAAGCTGAGATAATAATCTACCCATACACTGATATTATAAAAATGTAAAGTTTTTAAGTTTGTGAGTTTGTTTGTAGAAAGTGATTTTTAAATTTTTTCACCAGTAGAAAGTTACATTATTAAATAAAATCGGCTATATCTACGCTCGCGAGCCGCTTCACCACTGACCTTGAATGACAGTCATAAACACGCGAGTGAAGCCACAGGCAAAAGCTTATCTTCCTATGAAGATATGTAATTTCATTGTCTCCACTATACATATTTTTTTTAGTTGTATAATCATCATCATATCAGCCGACGGACGTCCGCTGCTTAGACATAGGCCTCCCCCAAGGATTTCCACGACGATCGGTTCCGCGCCGCCCGCAACCAGCGACTTCCCGCGACCTTTGCCAGGTCATCGGTCCACCGAGTGGGAGGCCAACCTACACTACATTTTCCGGCGCGCGGTAGCCACTCGAAAACTTTAATGCCCCAACGGCCATCTGTTCTATATATAGTTGTATAATATCGTGGCCATACTGTTGAAATTGACCAGTTCATAAATGGCCCGAAAATTGGCAAGATCGTGAAATACCCGGGTGAATTTGAGTTGAGCGAGCGAAATGAGCGCTAATAAGTTGTTAGGTATGTCGAAGAGCCTCGCGAAGCCCCCTGGGTGGCGGAAGGCAGTTTAAGTAAGGTTCTTTTCGCGTGATATGCCCGACCGTTCCATGAGCTATTCATTACATTAACTGGTCAATTTTACGATATGGCCATGACATACGAGTATACACAGAAAGTAATGGTGTTGCTGTGTACTCTTTGACAGGATTTATGTTGTTTTTGTTATTATGACGATGTGCTTATAGCTCAATAGCACAAATTGATTTGAACATTTTGGACATCAACCTTTGGAGACATAATGACACATTGCGCGAGAATATTTCGTAATCAACATGTTAGTAACATATAGCGCGTTCCTCACTGCGTCGGGCATTCTTGGTGAAATTGCTTCCACCTTCAGTTCATCATCACGTACCATCAGTTGAGTGGATGCCAAGGGCTTACCGAAAGTAGATTATGCCTCTGTTCATTGGTACACAAAGTTTTGAAAGGAAATAATGGCCAAATAATTGACTTCGCTAAAAACGTTAAAACAGACGACTTCAGTCGCATGCGCAGAATTGCGGCTTTAAACTTAAGACGTGTTTTCCCAGTGATTGATACACACTTAACAGTCCATATCTTGAAAACTGCTAAACCGAATTTTATAAAAGTTACACTGTTCCCTATGATTCATCATATCAGCTCATATACGTACCCAACGAGGGGCTCGAGCCTACTCTTAATTTGGGCGAACGGGCCTTAGTCAACCACACGGGTCTAGTGCGGGTTGGTCGAATTCACACACAATTAACCTTCGAGTTTCTTCGCAGGTGTGTGCAGGTTTCCTCACGATGTGTTCCTTTACCGTAAGAGCGTCGGTTAACCGCCTCCGTGGCGTAATGGTTAGTTCATTCGCTTCACACCAGGAGATCGCGGGTTCGATTCCTGGCGGGGTCAACTTTGTAAGACTTGGTTTGGTTGGTGGTGGGGCATCTTCATGGCCCGCCTGGCTAGCTACCACCATCTTAACTAAGTGTTGCAGCCACACATCAGTGTTAACAGCATTGATGTGTTCCGGCTTGAAGATAAGATAGCCAGATCCCTATTGCGTTGGGGAATCTTGGTAAGCCCGCTTCCATCTTCGGCATCATCGTCACTTACGATTAGGTGAGATGATGACAAGGGCTTATCAGTTATGGATTTAAAAAAAGCGTAGGATCGACTTCGATAATCGAAATTCAAATGGCAAGATTCGAACCATGACCTCCCGGACAGGAGGTAATGGCCCTTGCCATTACGCCACCGACGCGACGTTCCCTTAGTTTAAAAATACCTAATCATTAAAAAAGAATTATTGCAATTCGATTTCTAATTTCTAAGAAATAGATACATACACCCATGTTTGGCACACCTATTTAGAAGCCATACATACTTACCGATTGCTTTAACGGTGAAGGAAAACATCGTGAGGAAACCTGCACACGCCTGCGAAGAAACTCGAAGGTTGTGTGTGAAGTCGACCAACCCGCATTGGGCCCGCGTGGTCGACTAAGGCCCGATCGCTCTAATTCAGGGTAGGCTCGAGCCCCTCTGTGGGGACGGACATGAGCTGATGTGATGATTTAGAAGTCCACAAAGACTAACATAATATACGAATATTGTGCAATATCAACAATTTAAATACATACCGGTGAAATTGATTACCTCGTTTTTTTGAAGACGGTCAGTAATAAAAATATAAACTAACGGTCATCGACTTCACCTTGGCATTGCGCAGGCGCGAGGCCTTACTCTTACGTCACCTGTCAATATGCATTCAATTGGTCAATTACACAACCGAAATATGTTATTAAGTATACCAATAACTTTGTCCGTTATTGGCGTGGGACCGTTTTGAGTGAGATTTTTACGCAACTGCCCAAAAGAGTGTTTTTTAAAGTTCACAATAAGGGTTCGGACTGCTAGTCATTTGAGTTACTTTTTATGATCTGTCAAAAACGAAATTTTGTTCTAAAATTGTTTGAAATAACCACAAGTGACGTCATTAATTTTTAGCGTCATTAACGAACTTATTTTGTGAATTTGATCAATTAAAGATTTAAGACGTGATGGAAAAATACAACAAGTAAGGTTTTTTATAAATTTAAAGAGGAGAGCAATTTAGGAAATCATAATTCAGAATTTATTTTTGGTGCAGTCCGATCCCCTATTGGCGAGCCCCTGGCATCATCACACCTGATATAATGTTTTTCGGGTGTCATCATCATCATCATATCAGCCGAAAATCGTCCACTGCTGGACAAAGGCCTCCCCCAAAGATTTCCACGACGACCGGTCCTGCGCTGCCCGCATCCATCTTTACGAGTGTATTTATGTAGAATGATATGGACCAGACTAGAGGAGACAAGCTAGGGACAGAGAGAGCTAGAAGAAGCTGGGGGAATTGATAAGAACACTTAACAGTATGAAAATAATAAACATTGTAACAATGTGTATTCAGTGTTCCTACTTTTTTATTATTAATCATTTATTATTATTATCTTGATTTAAATTAATAAATACTAACGTTAACTTCTAATAAAAAGATTGTATGTACGTATGGGAAAATATTTGTAGTAGTATAAGGCTATTTTTATTAATATTTATTTTAAAAGCTTTTATTTTACTTGCAATTATCAGCTCATATACGCCCACACGGGGGCTCGAGCCTACCCTAAATTAGGGCGATTCGGGCCTTAGTCGACCACGCGGGCCCAGTAAGTCACACATAATGTTTGTATGTAGTTCAAATCTTGCTGTCGATTTTAGAGCAACTTCTAGGGGTCCGATTACGCTAAAATTTGGAATAAAGCCGTATTCCTGGTGAAAACAGATCCTTTTGTTATTCAGAACTTTCGAGATTGAATCAAGGTTCCACAATCGTCTTTTATTTTACAATAGAATCGTAGGAAGTACATACAATACTGTGCGCATCTTTTTTGAATTTGGAACCGTATATTTTTATATTCATTGGAGCATTTGGCTTTTTGAGCATAAATACTGTTTTTAAATAAAAGCTGTCTATGCTGTCTATTTTATTCACTTAGCGATATGCAAGTATTTAGGCATAAGAGCGTCGGTGGCGTAACGGCTAGGTACGCCGCTTCCTGCACGGGAGGTCGTGGTTCCAATCCTGCCACGTACCCATGTGATTTCGAAATAAGATTTCATATGTAAGCTCTTACGGTGAAGGAAAACATCGTGAGGAAACCTGCACACGCTTGCGAAGAAACTTGCAGGTTGTGTGTAAAGTCGACCAACCCGCACTGGGCCCGTGTGGTCGACTAAGGCTCGATCGCCCTAACTCATGATAGGCTCGAGTCCCTCGGTGGGGACGTATATGAGCTGACATGATGATACGAAAACATAGAAGTGGTTTATTGTTATTTTAAATAGTCATTACTCATTGTTATATATTAACTGTTTGTTGAATAAATTAAAATTAAAATGACTTTGAATGATTGTGTAAAGTTGCCTTTGTATTATGTGTCGATAACCTTTGACATGGGAAGTTCCCGCTGGGAAAATCTTAGTGACAATTTAGTAAACAACATGTACGTAGTGATAAGGGCGTTTAGGTTTAATTAACCTTTAGGTTTTATTTGTGCTAAATAATTGAGTTCGAAGCGACTTTGTTTATTTGATCGGTCGACCTGTAAACCCTGTTTTTGGATAAAAATTAAAAACCCTAGTGCTTTCTTATCTCTAAACACAATCGAATTGAGTTGGTGTGAGTTATAAATGCACACATAGGGTTCCATTCGGTCATACAAGATGGCGCTAGTTTCTTGCTTTTTTTGTATGGAGACCCCATTTTTTTTCTTACTTTTTCTGATTTTTAGTACTTGTTGTTATAGCGGCAACAGAAATACATCATCTGTGAAAATTTTAGCTGTCTAGCTATCACGGTTCATGAAATATAGCCTGGTGACAGACGGACATAATATGGACAAGCGATCAATCTTTTGGCCATTGTACAGGTTCGGTACCTACCAGCGTACGTTTTTTTTTTTTTTTATTCACAATTGGTAAACCCTTGACAACATCTCACCTGGTGGTAAGTAACGATGTTGCCGAAGATGGAAGCGGGCTTAACAAGATTCCCCTACGCAATGGGGAACTGGCTATCTTATCTACATGCCGAAACACACCAATGATATCAACATTGATATTTGGCGGCAAGACTTAGATAAGATGGTGGTAGCTAGCCAGGCGGGCTTAGAAAATGCCCTACCACCAACCAAACCGAGTCTTACAATTGACCCCGCCGGGAATCGAACCCGCGACCTCCTGTGTAAAGCCAGTGAACTTTGCCTCTGAGCTACGGAGGCGGTTTTGATTTGACTATATTCCATTATCTTTTTAGGGTTCCATACACCCAACGGGTAGGGTTGCCATGTCTTAAGACTGAGTAGACGGACATACCTGCAACTGGCTGGCTGCAAGTGCAGCCAGAATTTTGGGTAAAAAAAAATTCGAGCGAGACCTACAGTACTCGCATATGATGTGTAACATGTGACAAAATACTTTATAAAAGGACGGCAAAGATACGGCAGACTAGGCTGTATGGTCATAGATACCTTTGCCTTTTCCGCGCTTTTGAAGCCTGAAAAAAGGACGGCAAAGATACGGCAGACTAGGCTGTATGGTCATAGATACCTTTGCCTTTTCCGCGCTTTTAAAGCCTGAAAAAACGCGACTTCCTGTTAAAATGGGACACATTTCCGTCCCATGGGACACATTTCCGTCCCATTTCACGAAATCACTCCCACAAATTGTAGGAAAGCGAGAGCAAAGATGTTACACATCAAAAAGCCGGACTCCGAAAATTATTGGACACGACTAAATCAATAAGTCATGTTTACTGGCCTTTAGATGAGGTCCTTCGCCGCCATAGTCACATAATATATACGACAGCGCTCACCCGAATGTCTAGGTGATTGGTTAAATCATGAAACCTAAAAAGCCTGACAAAATCCGGACAGGCCGGACACTATCTAATTTGGCCACGCATCCAAAAAGTCTAACCCTGTCCAGCTTTATCCGGACGCCTGGCAACGCTACCAACGGGACCCTATTACTAAGCCTCCGCTGTCTGTTCGTCTGTCCGTCTCCGTCAGTAGACTGTATTTCATGAACCGTAATAGGTAGACAGTTGAAATTTTCACATAATCTGTGATAATATGTATTTCTGTTGCTACTTTAACAACAAATACAAAAAATTAGCAAAAGTAAAAAAAAAAACTTCTAAAGACCTTCAAAAAAACTAGTTTTTGTACAAAAGTTTGTAGGTCTTTAGAAGTATTTTTTAATTAGCTCTATCGTAAAAACGGTCACACATACAATCGTGAAACTTGGTGTGATTACTGATTATACTAGTCGTCGGAGGGCATAAAATCCATAGAGGGGTAAATGATAATAAAATAGCATTAAATAATTGGGTTTCAACAATTATAGTATTTTCGCGTACAATCCTAGCATTACGGTACTATATACTACGCATGACAAAAAAATATATTTTTGTCGCTTGCGTTGATGTGTTTAGTTTAAAATGTGAATAGGTATCATTGTCCTTATACTACTCGAATGTAGTTGTGTGGAGAGGTGTGATGGTATGGAACCCTAGTAGTGCTATTTCCGACCTCCACTTGGGCGATTTTTTTTATTGTTATAACTTATAGATTTAAGTAATATTATTTTTGCTTGCCAATATGTTTGGTTGAATGTGTGATACTCTAATATTCATTTGAATAAACAAATCATTATCATTGGCACTGATTAGCGCCTGCTCTGGACTTTAGCCACAGATGATATACTAGTTACTTACTGACTTTAGCCTAAGTATATATTAGTACTAACATACAGTTGGACACTCCCTGGCGCTCTCTAGATTGCGACCTCACCCCCTCTTCACCCAGATTGATACAGATTGGTTATAGTTTGGTTGTCGAATATAGGTTGTATAATGGTTGTACATAGGATTTCGCCACCATTTTGTTTGTTCCATAATTCCTTTTTTGAAATTTCATTTCTGGCGCGTTGTATGAAGTGTCCAGGGTGTGCTTTAGCTGTCTCTCTATGATTGATTACTTGATTAGACATGTAAGTATTTTTGTATTTATTTTATTTCATTTTTTAGGGTTTCGTACCTCAAAAGGAAAAAACGGAACCCTTATAGGATCACTTTGTTGTCCGTCTGTCTGTCCGTCCGTCCGTCTGTCTGTCTGTCAAGACCCTTTATCTCGGAAACGTGTGGAGGTATCGAGTTGAAATTAAAACCATATACTCCGGTCTACAGTCCCTTGAAGCTGTGAAAAAATCAAGTTCTAAGTTAACGTAAAATTAGATACGGCAGTTTATGCCGCAAAAAAACGTATATTTTGACACCCTAAAGGGAATCAAAATTTATAGAGTACTAGCTGATTCCCGCGGCTTCACCCGCGTGGACCACATTTCTATGACTTTTCGAGGGTGCGCAGTGCGCGAGCCGCAAGCGGCTCGCGAGCGTGGTAAAAAGTAGCCTATGTCTTAACCCAGGTCCTAATCTGTCTACCTACCAAATTTCAGCCAAATCCGTTCAGTAGTTTTTGCGGGAAAGCGTAACAGACAGACAGAGTTACTTTCACATTTATAATATTAGTAGGGATTTTCCGTTGACCTAGAACTATGAAATTTGGCAAGTAATACCGTCTTATACTACAAGTATAGGGAAAATCTGAAAACTATTCATGTTATTTAATTTAAAAAAATGTCTTTATTTAAAGGACGTAATCAATTATGCAAGGAACGGCGGCGGTCCAAATTTTGAATCGAGTTAACCGTGCCAAGGGGTATCGTATGAAAGGCCTTTATTGGCAAAAGCTTTAAACGTATTTTTAATTTTTTTTTTTTTTTTTACTTTGGGGCCAGATGACCATGTGTGATTTGTCCCAGAATATTTATTTATTTATTTATTTTTATTTACTTATTATTTTAAGGTTCCTTATTCAGAGATGTGGTGGTACGGTACTCTCGATGAGCGGGTCCGACTCGCACTTGGCCCGTTTTTTTTTAAGGAAAACTAGGTTACAAGTCAGTTAGTTAGTCTGTTATTATAAGTAATAACTGACACCGGAAAACGTAGCGTAGGCAGGCCTCCCACGCTTTGGACTGACCTGGTGAAGATCGCGGGAATCCGCTAGATGCGGGAAGCGCAGGACCGGTCGTCGTGGAAATCCTTGGGGGAGGCCTTTGTCCAGCAGTGGACGTTTTCATGTCAATATCTAAAATAGTAAAGGCAAAAAAATCTGTGCATTTAATATAATATTCGAAAAAAAACTTGCCACGGCGACCTGAACACGGTAGAATATTTTTTTAAATTGTTGTCTGTTTGTCTATCTTTTTGAATGCGCACCACCGCGAAAACCACTGAACGGATTGAGAAGAAACTTTGTATAGTGAAGGCGGAGTCTAACTTTGTAAGACTCGTGGCTTGATTGGTGATAAGGCATTTTCAATACTAAGATGTAGAGTTTCCAATAATCAATGCATTAACGGTCTTTTCACGGTTCTTCAAACACAGTTGCTTACAAAAACTCGGTTAATCTACGCATGGAAATACAAAACTCGCATACCGTCCACCGACCACTGTAACTTGAACTGTTGTATCTTCATTACATCCCGTAATAATTTTGAACAAAAAAACCGACTTCAAACAGGAATCTAAGGTTCCCCTCGATTTCTCTGGAATGCCATCATCAGTCCTGGTTTCCTTATCACGGTACCACCCTTGGAATATATCCTTTCAAACAAAAAAAGAATCATCAAAATCGGATCATAAAACGAAGTTATCCGCGAACACACATAAAAAAAAATATACGGTCGAATTAAGAAACCTCTTCCTTTTTTGAAGTCGTTTAAAAAGTAGGGAACATTGCTTCTATAGTGGCAAATCCCACTGTCAGAAGTTTTCTAGCCGTCTATAAGGCCTTTGACATGGCTTAACTACTGCCATTTAGTGATAGCAACCGGCACCAACGGTATAACGTGCCTTGCCAAGTACACAGAAGCGGTCGAGATGAATGTTAGTTACTAACAATACGAACGCTTCGTGTTATACTATAAAAAAAATTCGAAAAACCTAAAAACTTTTAGGTACAAGCTTTTAATATTGCATTGTCACGCGATAAACATATGCATCTAAAATTTCAGCTCAATCGGAAACCGGGAAGGGATTCAAACTTAACTTGCAAGATTTCACCCGAAGAAATATACATACATTGCAAGTTAAATAAAAATTTGTTAAAAATGGTATAGGGCCGGTTAACTGGGGGTTCTACTCATCATACTGAACAACTTTCCCCAAGGAACCTATAGTCAATTTTCAAAAATAAATTTCGACCCTCCATACTATATTTCGAAAAACCTGAAAGCTTTTGTTGTACAAGTTTCTATTGGAAAAGAGTTTTTATATTAAAAAAACCGAATGTTCAAATGAATAAAAAAAAACACGGTTCCAAATTAAAAAAAGACTGTGTTTCATAC
Source organism: Coleophora flavipennella (assembly GCA_947284805.1). Lineage (NCBI taxonomy): Eukaryota > Metazoa > Arthropoda > Insecta > Lepidoptera > Coleophoridae > Coleophora > Coleophora flavipennella. The sequence continues at coordinate 7,837,665 of OX369279.1, forward strand.
TCAGGTTTCATCGATTCTTGCATAAATACATACAAACTTTGCAAGTTAAATTAAAGCTTTTAAAAAATGCATCAAAATTGGTCGATCAACTGATCCATTTTTATGAAGTTTTTTTTTGCGATTTCAGCAGTCATATAATAAAAGTTGTTCAGTGTAATGAGTAGAAGCCCCAGTTAATGGGACCTACAGCAATTTTGTTACACCCTGTATATGTCGAAGCCATCTGGTTAAATCTGCCATTTGAATGAACGGCTAGCCCGTTGATTAAATGGCGACATTAATTGAATGACTAGGCCGAACGTTGATTGAACACGCGTCACCCAACGTTCAACTAATTGGCTGATTGTAAGCTAGCCCGAACGTTGATTGAACAACAGTGTAGTGTAGCGCGTTGCGTGTAGCGCGTAGCATGTAGTGCGTAGCTTGTAACGCGTAGGTTTAGCGTATAGCACGAAGGTTTAGCGTGCTTCGCGAGGCTCTTTAATTGTACAGTCAATCAAAACCTGTCTGAACCTAATATCGCTCGCTTCGCTCGCTTATTTACAGTTATTTAGAAAAAATAGTTTTGACAACTGCCTTTTCGTTGTATGGGATTTGTAGCATGTAACGTGTAGTTATCAATTGTGGATTAAAAAAAACTAATGAGTAAAAAGCGAGCGAAGCGTGCGATATTAGGTTCGGTCAGGTTTGATTGATTATGCAGTCAAAAAATCCTCCATCGGTAGCAGAATGCTTCGCAGAAGAAGGAATCGTCGGTTTTACTCGGAGTTTTGTAGTTACGACTTGGCTAAATGATGTTTAGCCAAGTCATTAAACGTTGCATTCAAGGACTTGGCCAGTTGTCCTTTACTCATTCAATTTAATTTCGCTATTCAATCAACGGGCTAGCCGTTTAATTGAACAGCAGATTTAACCAGATGGCTGCGACATATCCTTTATTTTATTCATAGTCTAGCTAAGCGGATATAGTCGCGCACATCATCAAAGTAAAGACTTAAAGGTCATTTACAATGCAACAATTAAGATTAAAATATAATTAACCTTTCTATTCGATAAGGTGCTTTTAAATATTCTTTCATCTGTGACACCCAGCATGCATTATTAATTATTATTTATTTTACTACATTAATAGAAAGTGTTTCTTCAAGCATTACATCTGCTTTGCAACATTGTTGCTAATGAGTAAATTAAGGTGAAAATATGTTGGTGCGCGGGCGCAGGTTCGTGTAGAAACGACACCTATTATTAATTGGTTGCACTTTTACTTTTTTGCGAGACATAAGTTCTTTATTTTTATATGAACACCTTGTTAGTACAACTGCGACTGCAACATTCTTAAATAACTAAACGAATTAATTAAAAATTATAAAACCCGATTACATAAAAATTTAACCCCTGTTTTTGGCCAGTCGGGGAAAAATGTATACCAAATGTCACTCACGGGATCAAGACGAGTCTAACTACACCTCGCACCTCAAAACTTATCAAGCCGTTTAGGTTACAGAGTACGAGCATGTCTAGTCTTATCTTTATAAGCTGGGGCTGCAGTTGCAGCGACACTTCGACCCAAAGGGATCTTTTGTGTATACCCCTATAGCCTTTGCATCCCAACCTACTCGAAGATGTGCCGCAATTATGGTGATTGGAAGGTGCTTGTAGTCCTCCGGGTTAGTACTAATATCTATACTGTGCCTCCGGTTTTGGGTAGCCATCACCTAGGAGGTACATAAGCTTGCTAGCCAGGACATCGCAGTGTTACAGTAAGTGTTTCATTGATTTTGTATCTTCACCACAGGCCCTGCAGGTCGGGTCGTTTGTCAAGCCGATTTTTTTCAGGTGTGCGTTCGTGGCAAAGTGGGGCCCGTCAACGCTCCTGTTACAGCTCTGACGCGCGACCTGCTGGTATTCTAAATGTACTTGATTGCCCGTGTGGTGACCTCACCTATAAAGAGCTTAGAGTGTTTGTGTCCATCCTTGGATAGCCATGTCAATCTGTGTCTTCCCTCGGCCTGTTCCTTTAATGCCCTTATTATAGTGCTCCTTGGTAGCCCTATCATCGGTTCTGGACCACACATTATTGTTTGTGATCCCATTCTAGCCAGTTTGTCTGCTTCTTCATTGCCTTCCACTCCTACGTGTCCCAGGGACCCAGACCAGTTGCAGTTTATTGTGTCGGCCAACCTTGTTGAGGACCTTTACACAGTTTCGCACTAGCTCGGAGTCAACCTTCAAGGAGTCGAGAGCTTTAAGCACAGCTTGGCTATCGCTGAGGATTTAGATGGTTTTGTCTTTGACTTCCCTGTCTATAATATCCTATACACATGCAATGATAGCATAGGTCTCCGCCTGGAAGACTGTTGCATATTGCCCTAGACTGATACTCGCCGAGTAATCCTTAGCAAAGACGCCTGCACCAGCACCAGACTCCATTTTCGATCCGTCTGTATACCATGTAAGAGTGTTTGATCCTTGTTGTTTAAGTCTTTTACTCCGTTCTTCCCTTGTCGGAACATAGATTTTATATTCTTTTTTGAATATGTGCACAGTCTGTATTTTGTCACATCCCAATCCCATGCGCATAAGCCTTTCCATACCTGTGTCTAAAGTCTAGTGGTAGATTGGTATGTCCGGTTTTGGGCATGTCAAAGTTCCACATGCCATTTAAATATAACTTGTGTGGGGCCTTAGCCGCCTCTGTTTGAATGTGTATTTGCAGCGCCTTTAGATTTAGCAGCATTTCCATAGATACAGTAGGTGTTGTGCGAAATGCTCCAGTAATTGCCAGGCAAGCCAGCCGCTGAAGTTTTGTCAGTGCTTGCCTGCACGTGCCTAACTCCGTTCTAGGCCACCAAACAATGCTGCCATAAGTAATAATGGGTCTTACTATCATTGTGTATAGCCAGTATATGACTCTAGGTTTCAAGGTTTTTTCGTACGCAGATTTTAGCATACCAAAGATTTTTATGGCCTTGACCATGATCCTTTCTGTGTGCAGACTCCACGTGAGTTCTTTATCCAAAGGTCATACCTAGATATTACGCTCGTGGACCAATTTAGTTCTGTACTATAAAAAATGAGGTTTTTTAAACCTTGTAGGTTTCTTTTCCTTGTGAATGGTACAGCGTCTAGTTTTTTTCTTTTAACTTTTACTACAATCATTAAAATAATTGACCAAGCACAAGCATGTTAAAAACCAACTTCAATCGCAACAACCAAGCAGGCATTTTTCAAATTTGTTATTTTTTCTAAAAAATTGATAAACTAATTTTTAATAAACTGGATGCGGGCAGCGCAGAACCGGTCGTCGTGGAGATCCTTGGGGGAGGCCTATGTCCAGCAGTGGACTTCCTTCGGCTGATATGATGATGATGATGATATGGGGGACCATCATGGAGGCATTACCTATCAAATAAAAAAATCGGTTTACAGCTGGCGGAGAAATCGCGTAACATACATACAATAAAAAAACACATAGCCGAATATAGGTCGAGAACCTCTGTTATCAATTTATTCACAGTTGATAAGCCCTTGGCATCATCACACCTGATGTTAAGTGACAATGATACCGACCATAGAAGCGGGCTTACCAATATTCCCTAACGCAGTGGATAACTGGCTATCTTCATTGCAAAGGACAAGTTTGTCTTGTACATTTGTAAATTATTTTAATTTTTATTTTGAGTTAATATTTTGTACAATAAAGAGTATATAAACAAACAAACAAAATCATAGGTACAATTCGTCCCTGTTGGGTGACTACTAGAATTTTCTATTTTTTTCAGCGTTTATTTTTGGACAATTCGTCATATGTCTAGCGTTCCGGAAGCCGACATCACTTCTCAAAGGCAACTATTTGGTCTCAAAAAGAGACTAGGCTCCCCCCTCTCTCGTCTCGAACCTTACAAACAAAAACGACATCACTTCTCAAAGGCGGTTATTTGTCTCAAAAGGCGACTATGACAACTTGGGCTCAGCCTCCACCGTATCGACGCTTACAAACAAAGCCGACATCACTTCTCAAAGGCAACTATTTGGTCTCAAAAAGCGGCTTTAGCGTCCCCCCGCCCACCGTCTCGACCCTTAAAAACAAAACCGACATCACTTCTCAAAGGCGATTATTTGTCTCAAAAGGCGACTATGACAATTTGGGCTCAACCTCCCCCGTCTCGACGCTTACAAACAAAACTTCGACTTCTGTGCAATACAAAAACCCGATAGGGTTTCCTATGTACTGTATTGATATCTTTATGTTTGTTCTTTAAAGCTATGAATAATAAAAAAAACTGACATAATTTCTCAAAGGCGACTATTTGTCTCAAAAAGCGACTATGGCAGTTTGTGCTCCCCCCCCCTTACAAACAAAACCGACATCCCTTTTCAAAGGCGATTATTTGTCTCAAAAGGCGACTATCGCAGTTTGGGCTCAACCTCCCCTGTCTCAACCTGTACAAACAAAACCGAAATCATTTCTCAAAGGCGACTATTTGTCTCAAAAGGTGACTATGGCAGTTTTGGCTCGACTTCCCTCGTCTTGACTCTAACCCTCAACACGTTTGCCCTATCCAGATGTCTCCGGTGGGTTAATTTATTATTTCCTTTACCATAATATTACTGTAGGTACTCTTTGGTATTACGTTGACTAAATTGACCTGATTCTGAACCTTAATCGCTTTGTTTCCATCGCGTTTTCAATTATTAATTAATCAAAGTCACTAGCAGTCTAACTCAAATGACTAACTACACTATGTATTTATTTTTAAGAAGTCTGAAACGGTGAGATCGCGCCAAAGACTTGTCAATTGTGTATTGTAAAATATGTTTTTTAACCGACTTCTAAAAAGGACGAGATTCTCAATTCGATTGTATATTTTTAGGGTTCCGTACCCAAGGGGTAAAAACTAAACCCTATTACTATGATAATGATAATGATAATAAAGTACCAACCGCTAGCCCAAGAGATTAGGCAGGTTTGGGGCCAGGCCGAGGTCTTTGTCATCCCTATTTCCTCTCCACAACACGGATTGTAACGAGACTGCTCACCGACAATCTAGTCAAACTAGGTTTGCCGGTGGTAGTCCGGGACAATCTTTTACAATCAGTTATACTCCGCACATATACAATAGTGCGGAGACATCTAAACCTATAAACCCACCCTTTTAATCTTGCCTCTTAGGCCGATCAAAAAAAAACCCTGAAAAAGAGATTAAAATAAATAAATAAATATCCTTTATTGAATACCAAAAAAGCATTACAGAAACTTAATTTAAATGTGTACAGTGCAAAGGCGGCCTTATCTCTTTTAGCGATTTCTTCCAGGTAACCTTAAGGTAACCAGTAAGAGTTGGTAGGTAAAAGGCTAAATAAAAAAAATGATAATGATTTATTTGCTTTAAAAGTGACTAAGACTTCGCTGTCCGACCGTCTGTTATCACTTATCAGGCTGCATTTCATGAACCACGATAGCTAGACAGTTAAAATTTTCACAGATGATGTATTTTTGTTGCCGCTGTAACTACACATACTTACTAAAAATTAAAAAAAGTGACAGTCTGTGAAAGTAAAACGTGAAGAAACTAGCGGCATTAAGTATGATAGTACGGAACTGAAGAAACTAGTGCCATCTAGTATGATGGTACGGAACCCTCTATGTGTGCGGTTCTGACTCGCACTTGGCCGGTTTTTTTTGTACGTTTGTTACGCGATATCTTCGCAGATTGTTAACTATTTTCATGATTCTTTTTTATTCGATATGCTGCCAAGTTGGTCGTATATAAATTTTATCAAAATCGGTGGTGCTATTTTTAAAAAAAATATTCAAGAAACAAAAACAATAATGCAAAATTTTACTAACTCGTTGTGACGTAAGTAGTTTTTTTAACGTGTCCAGCGCTTCCAGTTACCCAACAACAGTTGTTGAAAGGACACGAAACGCGACCCCAGACTTAGTGGCTGGCGTTATTTAGCTATATTTATTTTACTATAAGAGATCAATCGACGAATCCAACACGGCTGGGCAGCGTTAGGAAAGCTTCGCAATATCTTCACGTCCCAAATACCGCAGTGTCTCAAGACTAAGGTCTTTGACCTGTGTGTGTTGCCAGTGATGACTTACGGAACTGAGACATGGTCGCTTACTATTGGCCTCATAAGAAGGCTCAAGGCTCAAGGTCACCCAAAGGGCAATGGAGTGTGCTATGCTCGGAGTTTCTCTACGTGATCGAATCAGAAACGAGGAGATCCGCACGAGAACCAAAGTAACCGACATAGTGTAACACCCCACCCTCCTAAACATACAAATATATAAATATATAAATATAAACATAGTTAAACCTACCTATAATACGCATACGTACATACAACATACAACCTACCACTATCTACCTATAAGAAGTATGTAAACTATACTTGATTTTTATTGCATTTTAAAATACGATTAAACGTTTGGCCAGATCGTCTAGAGAACCCTAAATTGTGATCGCAGTAACTCAGAGTCTTTTTGAAGGCGAATGACAAGCTATTTTTAAGAGATTAATCTATCACGTTGTGTTTGGACGAACGATGTAGTCTAACCTATAATTTTGAAGTATTTCGCGCAGAACCCTAATTTCCCTACTGTGATTGGTCCCTATTTTGGGCCCCCCCAAATTGGGAAGGGTAGCTAGCCCCCAGTGCTCGGAATAACGTAATACTTGACTGACGTCAGTACTGCATTATTTTGGTGATTAAAACAATGTACATCTAACTCAAAGTAATTGAACGAGCGATTTTAGCTCTACACAGATAATTATAACTACGTGAGCCCCGCTAGCTACTGTCTCTGGCAGGCCACTAAGGTACATGATCAGAGTCCACCCTCTTCAAGTGTATTTTAATTAAGCTACACGACAATGTAAAGTGTGCTATGCCGTGTTCCACCCGAATCCCAAAGCTAGTGTATATAAAACGCTTGTGAGGCGCCTTATTATACGTGTATAGTGTGAACTATAGCTGAGTCTTTACAGCCATAGCTTGTCCATCCCTATTCGTCAGGTAGGATTAATACCTTCGAGCAGCGATTGATCGCGAATACATATTAGCACTAGGTACTAAAATAAAGTAGATATTCCGACTTGAATGTCGCTCATCCTGTGAGAAGAGCACTACGGAATGTGAAATAAGTAGTTGATCTACTAATATGGTCCTTAGACCTGGAACTGTGCCATACAGTTGTATATAATGATATAAAGACCTGTGGTCTATATAACTAGAGCGAAATGGACACGATATCCATCGTGCCGCCGGCTCCAAAATAATACATAGTGTTAAAGCTCTGTCTTTAGACGTAGCAAACCCTTGATAAAGGGCGAAAGTAATGTCAGTTTAATAGTTTGGCTGAACGTGAAGAACAACGAACCAACACAGTCGCAACCCACTGTGAGACCCACGCGAATCATAGTCGCGGCATCACAATTAGGTCAAAGCGAGAAGGCGTGTAAGCCAAGTGTTTGGTCGAGGCGCTAGTTCAGGACGCAATAGGAGCCGACAGGACCCGGACACCGTGAACACTGCCCATAATATCCGAAAACCGTAGAATAGATTTAGTTTCTAAATCTAGCGCATATTAACTGACCCTGGCTACGGTTACCATCAGGATGGGTCGTCTACCTACATCATAATCGGTCTTGCTATAATCACTAGTAGTAAGGCGCGAACGCCCAACTATTCGTTTGCTTGCCCAATAGTTTCCTAAACGCTCGGTCCGATTTGGGTGAAATTCTGCCGAGGCATGCTTGTGACAAGCTACAGATAAGACCTACCTATCTAAAATTACTTTAGTATCAAAATAGGCGAGGCTCGAACGCCTATAGTTTGTTTGTTAGTCCATTGCATTTATCCCATAAAAGTGTGGACAGATTTAGCTAAAATTTGGTAAAATTAGGAGTTGTTCATATCTATGAACCACTGAACTACATAACTAGCCTATATTGCATGGAGCTTGGTAAACAGCCATCTCAAGTATGACATAGGCCTTCCCGCGACAGCATAGCGCCGTACTATCTCGAATGAGATTAGTGAACTGAGTGGACCTCGTGTTCACGGAACCCTAAAACTTATAATGCCGCGTGGCACTTGCAGTGAAGGCAGTTCGTAAATAAATAAAACGTTGGCATAGCTTAGACCTACCTACTACTTATTCAATAATATGACTCGCATTTCTTCCTAATAACGTTATTCTAAAACCTAATTCGCTATTCCCTAGTAATAGATTTATTTACTAGAATTCCTACAGCACTGTACCAACCCGAATGAAATTAATGAACTGAGTGAACCACGTGCTCGCGGAACCCTAAAGCTTGTGATACCGCGTGTCACCTGCAGTGACGGCAGTTCGATAAAGTAAAACGTGGCATCGCTTAGACCTACCTACTATTTATTCACTAATATGACTCGTTTCTTCCTAACAACGTTATTCCAAAACCTAATTCGCTATTCCCTAGTAATATATTTATTAACTAGATTTCCTACAGATCGCAATCCCCCTAACTCAGCCCTAGTTTTTCCCTATCCTAGCGAGATAGCTAAGTATTACGAGAACTAAATTTTATTTTGATGTCCATGTTTCAACAAATAGTTACAACTCGTGGCGGCTTTATTCGTCTTTCCCCCGGGGTACTAAACCAACCGTGCCTTCGAGATGAACCAATTAGGTGTAGTGTGTCATGGTGTGGTGAGTACCTAAAGCTAACTTGTGTCCTAGTTCCCTACGGCTAAAGTGTACCTGCCCTGAATAAGAAATGCCGCTGCCACGACAGACCAGGTCTGCCGCTTCGCTGCACCTCCTAAACAGTGTGTTTGGATGGGATTTGGATAGGTAAGGCCTGTCCCAAATACGGTGGCTCCGTACATGAGTGCGCTAACGCTTGTCCAACCTGTGGTCCTCATGACGGTAGGTCGTAAGATGGTACAGTCAGGATGTTCCGGCCATAACCAAACTTGGGTCGCTAGCCAGGCAAGCCCTCCTGTCAGCTTGCTTTCGGCACTTGCATTGATAAACCCACGCTTCGTTGTCACGGTTGCGTATCCACGTGAATTAAATCAACTAGCCTTCCTGAAAACATGAACTACCAACCTGGTCACTTGACGATACCTTCAGCTAGCAACCGACCTGGCATCTTGTTTCAATTCCTAGATCCCAGCTCGATTGCCCACTGTACCTCACTTCCTAACTGCACTAAACTATGGCTTGATCCCAGGTAGGAGCCTGAACTTTCGAAGGCAAATAACTAGGATTTCGGCCACACTAAATTCTATTCTAAACTCACAATATAAAGTGAGATTCCTAAGTTAATTCGCGACTAATAAGTACTTGGCGTGACACTTGCCCGGGGCGCGCGGCAGCTGTTCTTCGGATACGTCCTCCTCCTCTGGTGGTCTGTTCGACTGAATCCCGCTACGTCCGCGTGTCCGTGGTTTTAAAAGCTTTCACACAGACGCAGCCTCGGCAGCGCGCGGGCCGCCGCACACATACAACCGACCTCGTGGTCGAACTGCGCGAGCGCCGGCCGCTGTCCGGACGCAGACAGGGCGGCGCCTCTATCCCTTTAGCCTCGGTTTTCGCGCCATTTATTACCTAAGGCAATCTGTTATAACGTGCGCACCGCGTGGTTCGAATGACGACCGACAGGCGGCAGTCTGGCTTCTCGGAAATAATCCCTGAGCTAATTTGTTTCAATAACTGTCTATTCACTCGACTCGAGGTTAATCCTCACCCGACCGAACAAAACTAGTTATGTTTTTCCCAATAGACAGATTCCTTTTAGTCTATCAAGACTTACTGTATTACCTATAGATATTTATTTATACATATGGATCCGTTACAATCCAACCCCCTGAAAATTTTTAAAAATAGAATTCAGAGAATTGTCTTTTTGAAATTTTCAAAATAGCTAATAACTATTAAAATTTCCTGTTGGCACATTCTCCCCTAAGTGTGGTGTGTATTTAAACCAGGCATGTCATTTATTGTCCCTTGATTGATACACTCAACCATAAACAAAACCAGATTAGCACAGGACCAGCTCCTGCCATCACAGAGGAGTTCGAACGGGCATTTCGGGTGTGAGTCGAAGCCACTGCTACGTTCGCGCATAGGCGTATACATTGAGTGGACCACTAGCTTCCAATTCCCCACGCACCAGGAAACTCTACTGGCATACGCGCATTAGTAAATTGTCAATCTAGTTTACCTCTCCAAACTGTCTGTGATATAACTGAAGCGGTTCCCACGACAATCAGTCAAGTTCTCCGAATAGAGCTTCCCCCAAGTGACAATAGAATCTTACCTTGGAGTATGTATAGTGTATAAGTCCAGTTCTTAGCTTCTGGTAGAGTAATTAGCCCAAACCAACGTAACGTAAGACTCAAAAGAACAAATTGTTGGTTCAAACTATTTTTGTATACATGAAGAAGGACAGCGTGTGCCAACAGCTGACTCAGATATCCAGTATTTGTTGACTCTCCTTCAAGATCACGCTCCCCTTAATTTTATTCCCAAAATATCAAAGCAACTCACACAAAACCCCTCTTTTCATATCACTCTCAAACAGCCTTTTGTGGTATTCCAATCCTGGAAAGGTCAACAAATCCCCATCTTCAGCCAGGATATTTATTGTAGTCAACACAAGAGATTACGTAAACCTATTTATTCAAGTATTAAAACACAATTCTCACAGTTTATAACCAAAACCCTCATCTTGCAAATATGAGAAAATAATATTTACTTCCAATGACAGATTGTGACTTCGTTCTAAAATCAGATCCGAAAATTGAAAACAAATGAGCGCTAATATTTAACGCACCAAAGATGACCTACTTTCACCACAACCCGGCACAACCTATATAAGAGTAATAAATAATTGAAGCAGCATGCATCATTGCAAACTTAAAACTAACCGCAACCTTGTAAAACTAATACCGACTCCCCACCTTTCCTATTCATGCGTAATTTCACTACATTTAGCAAGATTATAATATTTTTATTATAATCCTACTGTACCTTCTAATTTTATTACTAAAATTAGCCATTCACCAAAAGCGTAGATATGCTAATGTTGAAGTAACATAGCTTCGCTGTACCTGTTATTCAAACATACCTTTACACATTTTACCGGGTTATCGAAATAAAAGACAAGTGTTTTTTTTTTTCAATTTCATTTTAAACTAGGTAATAAAACTCAATCGATATTAAAACATTTAATTAAAAAATATCACAATTGTTATTCCGATGGCGTCTCCTTTTAACTTAAACTTATAAAACCTAACCCCCTTTTTTTTCTTCGTGCGATAAGTCCCCGACTGCAAATAATTCCTAAACGCACGCGACACCTGAACTACGCTAGCGCCATTACTTATAAGCGGCAAGTCGACAGACTTTTATATCTGTGACAAACTCACTGTGCAAACTCAAATGGTCAGCGACACCTTGTGAAAACAGGCCGAACTACACGACAATTGTCTTGCATCAATATTCGATCGAATGAAATAAAATATCTCCATTCTATTGAATAAATTCTATTATCGCCTAGTAAGTTTGAAATTCTATGAAACATTGTTTTAAATAAAACCGTAAAATGTTTTGAACAAAATGTATGACCCGTGACGCCATCTATTGAAAGAATGACAAACTAACTCATTCACACCTTCTCTGTGGCAAAAGATCACAACCTTTTAGCTTTTAGTAGCTACTATATTATATTCGTAAATTGTGCCGCAATCAAGACATTTGAAGGAAATAGTAGGTACTAGCACTGCTTACCTATTTTCCTGTTTTTTTTTTTATAATATTATACAAATAACTAATTATTGGTACAGTATTTAATTAAAAGAAAGTAGAATGTTCCAGCTAAAATTTCCGCTGTTGTAAGACCGACTTAGAAATCTATTGCGCTAAACAAATAAGATCAAAACTGAAGTGTGCACTTCCTATGTATCTAATAATGTGACTATGTGTTTATCTCAACTTCACTCCAAATCTCCTGAACTACCTACGTCTATACTATTTTATGGCTCGAGCCCCTTGGTGGGGACGCAAATGAGCTGATGTGATGATGATGATGATACTATTTTAGTTTCTTCTATAAATACGTGAGGATTTCTTAAAAAAATAAACCCTTGACTAATCGTCTAACTTATAGATTCTCCAACTTACCTACGTACCGAATAATAACCTATGCTTTTTTTTATGTACTCTGCCCGAATAATCCGAATAATTACCTACTTGTCCGAATAATACGAATAACTAGCTACCTACTAGTAATAAAAGTTTCATACTGAATGATCTTTAAGATTGAACTAATGATAAGACCTTATTTATTAGTTTTGAATGATGTTTTAAATTACTTAAAATGTATGTACCTATTTTAGAATTTTATCTCATCTACCTATTTTACACACTGAGATGTGAAATGTTTGGAAATAATTTATTTTTACTGTTAAAAGGTTTTCCTAATTTAAATTGGTAAGCAAGTTTAAGGTACCTACACCTTTAGGATAATTTACCTATTTATGTACCTTATATGCTTATCCTAGGCGCTATTTCCGAGATATCTTTATCAAAACAACAATTTTTTTTTTCCAAAATGCATCCATATCCAACATTTACATAAGGTAAATGTAGGTAGGTAATTAAACCAGAGACAACTAAGTTTTCTTTTCTACCCACCTAACCTACTTAAATCATTACCAATGTTACACACGCGAAACCTTGCATGTACGGATGTATGTATGTTTGTTACTCCTTCACACAAAGCTACCTAACGTACCTAGCTGAATGACTTTAGTAGGCAAATAGCTTAGGATCCGAATTAACACTTTGGCACCCTTCTCTCCACACCCGCGATCCGCTTGCGTCTCGCGCACCCCCGGAACCTGCTTCCGCTAGCTATGCCACTAGCCATTCTCACTACCTTTTAACCAACTAGTCCTACGAGATACGTTAAAGGGAATCAAGTACACTAATATAGTTCACTTTTAAAAATACTACTTAATAATGCGTAAAAGAGTGCATATATTAGACACCTAAAACTTTTCTATAAAATGTTTTTAACTAAAATTTAAAAGTTAGCCTACTTATGTATTTATTGTCATTTCAATTTATTTACCTACACCTTGGACGCAGCTTAGTCTAGTGAAGGCATTATTTATAGGTAAAACTAGATTTCCTACTAGTCACCTACACTTACAGTGAAACGATATTAAACTTAAAACAAGTTACATAGATACATGTAAGTAACCCTATTCCAGTAGAATAGCGCAGCTTAGATACATGAATAAAAGAATTATGTTATATTCAAATGAGCTAAATCAAATAAGTACCTACTTCATTCAAAATTATATTTAACTGGTTTTTTCGAAACACCCTATTTTCGAATAAGTTTATATTATTTGATCCCATGGTTATTTTTGTTATGTGTACCCTTCCTATATCATTTTTTAAATGACAACAAACAAAATGCTACCTATTTTAAAATACACCTACAAATTGTTCTCCGCGCACACTGACGTACTCATTCATTTTAGCACCATAAGGTTACCTAACTACCGCGTATATACAGTGGCCCTATAAAATATAAGTCTAGCATTCCATCAAGCCGATTTTATTTTGATTCCTAGTAGAAGACTCGTCAACCCCCCGATCTTAAAGATTTTAAAATAAAACCCAGGTTTAATTTTCTATTCTTGAAATAGGATAAGATTAATATCCTCTATTGTATGCCAAATATACAAAAGGAAACACATATGATCTAGCAAAACACGCAACTATATGCAAGGCGGCCTTATCGCTCCAAGCGACCTCTTTCGGCATCCTTTGTCGATCGGAAGGGACAAAAGTGAAACTATATGCGGGCACTCAAGCAACTAATAAAGGCTGAGCAAAATAAAGTATACGAAAACTAATACTGAACAAGGATAAATTACAAATACTAAATTAAATATTTATTATTTCATATATTATGTATTATTTAATATTATTATTTCCACACTCATATACTTATATCTATCTTTTATAAAGACTATCCCTTAATTAGTCAGATTGAGTGACTACCGTGGACCTCACTAATTTTATTTAATGTTGATTTTGAATATTTAAATTCCAAGATACTAATTTAAAATATTTTCCTCGTATCTTAACTATCCTTTATGCCACTGCGGTTCGCTTACGCTATACTGCTATGTAAAAATACTGAGTTCAGATGCCTATATTCACAACCCCCCGCATAATAGACTTATAAAACCATAGTTACCCTAATAGGATCTAGAATAAACTTCCGAAATATTAAATATTGTCTACCATAACACTGACTACCCCCAGTATAATAGATATGTAACACTATAAAACCTCTTAAGTCCATTTATTCTACCTACCCACCTTAATAAATTGTAAGTTGAAGCGTCAAAGACAGGAGTCTTCGCATGTACCCACAGCTACCAGTTACATTCTACCCAAGTATACCACTCGATCGCAGCCAAAACGTACTCACGCACCTTATGAAAATTAGCCTATTTACCTGGAAGGTAGTTTTTTTTTCAAAACGAACAATTTCTTAGAATAACCCACCATATGAACTAATCCGCTCCTAAAGACCTAATTCACTTACTGAAAGTTATTACCTAACAGCTGTATCTGTCTTAAAGTTCCTACAATAAAATTCAGAGCAATACCTATTCCTGTTTACTCTGAAATTCCTAACATCCGAACATAAGGCTCGTAACACGACCATACCTCATTATACCTCAAGGTCCCTGGTAAATATTTAAAACTAAATCTTTATTATGTGCCCTATCTCACATCCAATGTCCCTAGGTGCACTTAATATACGTTTGGAAACCTTGATCTACTGCGGAGCAAATCAAACAAAACAAAAAATTTATTTCTCTTAATCGGAACGGGAGTTGAACCCGCGACCCTAGCATGCGAAGCTTCTAGCTATACCTAATATATAATGTAAATAAATTAAACTAAAAAAATATTTTTTTTTTTCAACCGCAACAGGAACCGAACCTGCGACCCTAGTATGCGAACTAACTATTTCTAGTTTACAACCTAGATATATTAAGAACTAAAATTTTTTTTCTAAATTTGCCTCCCTCGGGACTCGAACTGGCGACACCAAGTTACGAGGCTAATTACAAACTCCTAATATACAATCTAACAAAAAATAAAAATAAAATTTATCTTTAAAACAAATTACCTCTAACAGGATCGAACTCGCGACTGTAAATTGCGAGACTACGGATATATTATTGTGCCACAACGCATTAGCTTGAAGTTCCCACAACAATATCAAGAGCAATCCACATATCCCTCACAGACCTTCGCGGTTCCAACGACAGTAGGCATTCAATATAACAACTGCTTCTTTTACAAAATGTTAATAACTTAAATATTACTATATTTTGGATTTTGTTTCAAAATAGTATATAACCTACCTAAAATTTACTTAAATTACCTAACCTATTAAATAAGTGCAACTTCACAGCCCCGTCTGCCTACATAAGTACACGCTATTCGTAACGTTCAACTACCTTATTTATCAATTATTATGAGAGACCTTTTTCTCTGAACTAAATCGTTAACTACCCATCTTATACACCAACTAGAAAATGTACCTACCAAATATTTCTTTCGAACAAATAACTTATTTAATTATTGAAATCCGGAATTTTACCAACGGAGTATTGAGAAGAAATTATATTATCAATGCCTACTTCAAATACGCTGTCATATAAAAGAATTCAACGGGAGCACTCACTCACTCGTCGACTCCTGTATTCAACCCCCCGGATATAAGACAATAGCTGGGGTTTAAATTAACCTATAAACTATAAAACTACATAGGATAAAAATAATAATTCTCTTTGTTTGATAGATTAATCATTCAGTTATAATTGTCATTCGCACTTCATTCCATTTCACGAACATCAAATTGTGGCATGAACCGAAGCCAACTAAAGTTATTTATCTATGTTTATCACAAATAACTGAACACAAAGTTTTATTATACAAAACGACTACCTACAAGATTCAGTCTACGAACGCGAAAATCAGATGTCAGACATCCAAGTTCTTTGGTAGCACTGTAACCGTTCCCGCCTCCGAATCCTGATTTTGGCTATCCAAATGTAATATTTTGGACCCTCTTCTTATCCTGATCACGGCTTATCAAATTGTAACACCCCACCCTCCTAAACATACAAATATATAAATATATAAATATAAACATAGTTAAACCTACCTATAATACGCATACGTACATACAACATACAACCTACCACTATCTACCTATAAGAAGTATGTAAACTATACTTGATTTTTATTGCATTTTAAAATACGATTAAACGTTTGGCCAGATCGTCTAGAGAACCCTAAATTGTGATCGCAGTAACTCAGAGTCTTTTTGAAGGCGAATGACAAGCTATTTTTAAGAGATTAATCTATCACGTTGTGTTTGGACGAACGATGTAGTCTAACCTATAATTTTGAAGTATTTCGCGCAGAACCCTAATTTCCCTACTGTGATTGGTCCCTATTTTGGGCCCCCCCAAATTGGGAAGGGTAGCTAGCCCCCAGTGCTCGGAATAACGTAATACTTGACTGACGTCAGTACTGCATTATTTTGGTGATTAAAACAATGTACATCTAACTCAAAGTAATTGAACGAGCGATTTTAGCTCTACACAGATAATTATAACTACGTGAGCCCCGCTAGCTACTGTCTCTGGCAGGCCACTAAGGTACATGATCAGAGTCCACCCTCTTCAAGTGTATTTTAATTAAGCTACACGACAATGTAAAGTGTGCTATGCCGTGTTCCACCCGAATCCCAAAGCTAGTGTATATAAAACGCTTGTGAGGCGCCTTATTATACGTGTATAGTGTGAACTATAGCTGAGTCTTTACAGCCATAGCTTGTCCATCCCTATTCGTCAGGTAGGATTAATACCTTCGAGCAGCGATTGATCGCGAATACATATTAGCACTAGGTACTAAAATAAAGTAGATATTCCGACTTGAATGTCGCTCATCCTGTGAGAAGAGCACTACGGAATGTGAAATAAGTAGTTGATCTACTAATATGGTCCTTAGACCTGGAACTGTGCCATACAGTTGTATATAATGATATAAAGACCTGTGGTCTATATAACTAGAGCGAAATGGACACGATATCCATCGTGCCGCCGGCTCCAAAATAATACATAGTGTTAAAGCTCTGTCTTTAGACGTAGCAAACCCTTGATAAAGGGCGAAAGTAATGTCAGTTTAATAGTTTGGCTGAACGTGAAGAACAACGAACCAACACAGTCGCAACCCACTGTGAGACCCACGCGAATCATAGTCGCGGCATCACAATTAGGTCAAAGCGAGAAGGCGTGTAAGCCAAGTGTTTGGTCGAGGCGCTAGTTCAGGACGCAATAGGAGCCGACAGGACCCGGACACCGTGAACACTGCCCATAATATCCGAAAACCGTAGAATAGATTTAGTTTCTAAATCTAGCGCATATTAACTGACCCTGGCTACGGTTACCATCAGGATGGGTCGTCTACCTACATCATAATCGGTCTTGCTATAATCACTAGTAGTAAGGCGCGAACGCCCAACTATTCGTTTGCTTGCCCAATAGTTTCCTAAACGCTCGGTCCGATTTGGGTGAAATTCTGCCGAGGCATGCTTGTGACAAGCTACAGATAAGACCTACCTATCTAAAATTACTTTAGTATCAAAATAGGCGAGGCTCGAACGCCTATAGTTTGTTTGTTAGTCCATTGCATTTATCCCATAAAAGTGTGGACAGATTTAGCTAAAATTTGGTAAAATTAGGAGTTGTTCATATCTATGAACCACTGAACTACATAACTAGCCTATATTGCATGGAGCTTGGTAAACAGCCATCTCAAGTATGACATAGGCCTTCCCGCGACAGCATAGCGCCGTACTATCTCGAATGAGATTAGTGAACTGAGTGGACCTCGTGTTCACGGAACCCTAAAACTTATAATGCCGCGTGGCACTTGCAGTGAAGGCAGTTCGTAAATAAATAAAACGTTGGCATAGCTTAGACCTACCTACTACTTATTCAATAATATGACTCGCATTTCTTCCTAATAACGTTATTCTAAAACCTAATTCGCTATTCCCTAGTAATAGATTTATTTACTAGAATTCCTACAGCACTGTACCAACCCGAATGAAATTAATGAACTGAGTGAACCACGTGCTCGCGGAACCCTAAAGCTTGTGATACCGCGTGTCACCTGCAGTGACGGCAGTTCGATAAAGTAAAACGTGGCATCGCTTAGACCTACCTACTATTTATTCACTAATATGACTCGTTTCTTCCTAACAACGTTATTCCAAAACCTAATTCGCTATTCCCTAGTAATATATTTATTAACTAGATTTCCTACAGATCGCAATCCCCCTAACTCAGCCCTAGTTTTTCCCTATCCTAGCGAGATAGCTAAGTATTACGAGAACTAAATTTTATTTTGATGTCCATGTTTCAACAAATAGTTACAACTCGTGGCGGCTTTATTCGTCTTTCCCCCGGGGTACTAAACCAACCGTGCCTTCGAGATGAACCAATTAGGTGTAGTGTGTCATGGTGTGGTGAGTACCTAAAGCTAACTTGTGTCCTAGTTCCCTACGGCTAAAGTGTACCTGCCCTGAATAAGAAATGCCGCTGCCACGACAGACCAGGTCTGCCGCTTCGCTGCACCTCCTAAACAGTGTGTTTGGATGGGATTTGGATAGGTAAGGCCTGTCCCAAATACGGTGGCTCCGTACATGAGTGCGCTAACGCTTGTCCAACCTGTGGTCCTCATGACGGTAGGTCGTAAGATGGTACAGTCAGGATGTTCCGGCCATAACCAAACTTGGGTCGCTAGCCAGGCAAGCCCTCCTGTCAGCTTGCTTTCGGCACTTGCATTGATAAACCCACGCTTCGTTGTCACGGTTGCGTATCCACGTGAATTAAATCAACTAGCCTTCCTGAAAACATGAACTACCAACCTGGTCACTTGACGATACCTTCAGCTAGCAACCGACCTGGCATCTTGTTTCAATTCCTAGATCCCAGCTCGATTGCCCACTGTACCTCACTTCCTAACTGCACTAAACTATGGCTTGATCCCAGGTAGGAGCCTGAACTTTCGAAGGCAAATAACTAGGATTTCGGCCACACTAAATTCTATTCTAAACTCACAATATAAAGTGAGATTCCTAAGTTAATTCGCGACTAATAAGTACTTGGCGTGACACTTGCCCGGGGCGCGCGGCAGCTGTTCTTCGGATACGTCCTCCTCCTCTGGTGGTCTGTTCGACTGAATCCCGCTACGTCCGCGTGTCCGTGGTTTTAAAAGCTTTCACACAGACGCAGCCTCGGCAGCGCGCGGGCCGCCGCACACATACAACCGACCTCGTGGTCGAACTGCGCGAGCGCCGGCCGCTGTCCGGACGCAGACAGGGCGGCGCCTCTATCCCTTTAGCCTCGGTTTTCGCGCCATTTATTACCTAAGGCAATCTGTTATAACGTGCGCACCGCGTGGTTCGAATGACGACCGACAGGCGGCAGTCTGGCTTCTCGGAAATAATCCCTGAGCTAATTTGTTTCAATAACTGTCTATTCACTCGACTCGAGGTTAATCCTCACCCGACCGAACAAAACTAGTTATGTTTTTCCCAATAGACAGATTCCTTTTAGTCTATCAAGACTTACTGTATTACCTATAGATATTTATTTATACATATGGATCCGTTACAATCGCTCACAAAATCGTTAAACTGAATTGGCAGTGGGCAGGACACATAGATCGTAGAACAGATGGCCGATGGGGCAGTAAAGTTCTCGAGTGTCAACCGCGCACCGGAAAACGTAGCGTAGGCAGGCCTTCCACGCGGTGGACCGACGACCTGGTGAAGATCGCGGGAAGCCGATGGATGCGAGCAGCGCAGGCCCGGTCGTCGTGGAAATCGTAGTAGAAGATTTTCGGCTGATATGATGATGAATTTACTTACATTAAAACGAGATTTTCCATCGTTATACCAGCTTTACTGTACTCGTAAAGGCCACCTACGTGTCGACTGTCATAATATAGTTATGTTTATTTGATCAGTCCATCAGTTGAAATGCCGTTCGCTTTACGATGCAACTGAAAACAAACCACGTCTATATAACACAGTTTTATTGGCCGTTTACCTGAATTACGCCACCTTGCAACAAAATGTAATGCTACTAAGAATTCTACAAGTTGTTCAAAGACTAGAGGCAAAGTATATATGTATATTAGTACTAACATACAGTATGGACATTCCCTGCCGCTCTCTAGATCTTCACCAGGTCGTCGATCCACCGTGTGGGAGGGCTGCCTACTCTACGTTTTCCGCTGCGCTGTCGCCACACGAGAACTAAACTACCCCAACGGCCATCTGTTCTACGAGTCAAAGGGCAATGGAGCGTGCTATGCTCGTAGTTTCTCTGCGTGCTCGAATCAGAAACGAGGAGATCCGCAGGAGAACCAAAGTAACCGACATAGCTCACAGAATAGCTAAACTGAAGTGGCAGTGGGCAGGGCACAAAGCTCGTAGAAGTTTTTTCCACAAAAGGAGAAAATCAATTCTGCGTGGGCTTTTGTTAGCGGAATCGATGCAACGTACTAAAATACTTAATCTTACCAAGATTTTATTCTTAGTGAAAAAAATTAGATGGACCGAGTCGTTACCGGTTGAGCCACCAGAGGTACCGGGTTCAAATCTGGACGGCCAATGTACCAATGAGTTTTTCAAAAACTTACGTACATACTTACCGATTGCTTAAACGGTGAAGGAAAACATCGTGAGGAAACCTGCACACGCCTGCGAAGAAACTCGAAGGTTGTGTGTGAAGTCGACCAACCCGCACTGGGCCCGCGTGGTCGACTAAGGCCTAATCGCCCTGATTCAGGGTAGGCTCGAGCCCCTCGGTGGGGACGTATATGAGCTGTAATGATGAAAAAAATTAGATATTAAAAGTCGGGACAATTAGCACCCCGGCAATTCTGTGTTCGGGACCCGGGACGCCAAGGCCTTAAATCGGGACATCCCGATTATATCGGGACAGCTGGCAATCCTACCCGTGCCCCAGAAGAGGGGACTCAGGAGTTTTTTGGCGGGATTTGTGGTGAATGCATCCGTAGTATTATTTTATTGTTTTTGTATTGTTATCTGCTAGATTTTTGTTTCAAAAAGTGGTGCATTTTGAAGAAAATCGTCCGGTGCACGTGAGCAATGTGGAGAACAAGAAAATAAAACGAAGGAGGACGTGAAGACCCGACTTGCACTGGTTGCAGTTTTATAGACGCCCTAATGTGACCGGGTGTTCCACCTTAGAATGAGGCCGCTGCAAATATTGTCAAGAACTCCAGAGAAGACTTGTAATGCACTGTCACTAGCATTTCAAATCTAAAAAGAAATGACAGTCTTAATTTTTCGTCTTCATTTCTTATACCTAGGGCTTGTACCCAGAGACGTTAATATATTCTAACCAACCAACCCAGCAGAGGGCAGGTTTATGGGTTGTTATGGAGACCCTGTTTTCGATCGAATTTCACTCGATTCTACCTACATAGTGTGATCCGATACGACACGATTCAACCCACTTGCTATTTGAACGTGGGTAGATGTAGAATAATCACATAATTCATATTGATAAAACGTGTGGGTTGCTTGTACCGGAAGACAGCTTTTACTCTTTACTTTTACTTGGCTTGCTACGTCATGAATCATGATCGATAAACTCAGTCTAGACATACTGGGTTCCTGTTTTAATAATTATAAATGTCATGCTAATGAAACACATTTTATTACACACTAGCCGTCCGCCCGCGGCTACGCTCGCGTTGTTTTCGATTTTCCCGTGGGTATAAGACGTTTTCCCTTGGTAAAAAGTAGTCTATGTTCTATTCCGGGACTTAACCAACTTAGCTTTCCCTACTAGCTTTTTCCCGCGGCTTCGCCTATTTGTACATCGTTTTCATGACTGCCTTTGAGGGTGAGTGGTGCGCGTGAAAATGGGTTTTCTCCTGATCCCTATACCAGACTGGGCTATTGTGATTAGCAATCTATGATACTACTCAACCATCTGTGCAAAAAATCACAAAAATCCATTGTTCCCTTGCGATTATAAATAAATAAAATAAATATTCTGGGACAAATCACACATGGTCATCTGGCCCCAAAGTAGGATTCCCTGTGTTATGGGTTACCAGAGACTGATATACATACTTATATACGTTTAAATACATACATATATAGATATATTTAACACCCAGAAACAGAGCAAACAAATCTGCTCATCACACAAATGCTTGCCCTGGGTGGGTATCGAACCCACAACCCTCGGATCAGTAGTCAAGGGCACTAACCACTGAGCTACCGAGTCAGTCAAAAAGTCAGATTTTAAAGAAATTAGCCAAAAAATAAGTGTTTTTTTTAGTTCCCTCAGGCACTGCATCGGACTATGTTATTTTCACGGGATAAAAAGTAGCCTATGCCCTTCCCTGTGACACAGGCATGCCTAATGTCATTAAGATTGGTCAAGGTGATGAAGCGTGAAAAGACAAACAAACACTTTTTCACATTTATATTTTTAGTAAGGATTAGGATTCCTACAATCATTATAATGAGGTACAGTAACAAAGGAAATTCATGTAGAAAGAAACAAAAAGTATTAAAAAACATGTTGGTGGGAGATTGGCGACTAAAGTAAGATGAAGCGTGTAGGTGTGTGGTGTGTGTATGTGTGTGTGTGTGTGTGTGTGCGTGCGTGCGTGCGTGCGTGCGTGTGTGTGTGTGTGTCGTTGGATAGGTCGTTCAAAAACGTTTAAATAACTAAAAACGGACTACAAAAATAAATTCACTCAAAAGTATGAAATAATATTTTTATAATTATAAATATACCAAATTAACCGACACTAACGAAAACAAAAGTAGATACGAATCAAATTAGGGGCTTAAAATTTTTTTTCGAGGATGGTGCCATCAAAGCCATCGAATCTAAAACATTTGATAGGTACTCATAAGTAGCTGTGTGCTGGCATCGATTAAACTTTTATTTTCATTACCTACTTAAAGTATTTGTGATATTGCTATCTAAATAAAAATGTCAAACTGAACCACCTACTCGCCAGTAGGAATGGTCAAATCATAATGCATGTGATTAATCGATACATAGTCCTGGAGCTTCCATCATCATTTCAGCAGCATGAAAGTTAAGGATTCAAACTTTCCATCATCAGCTCACCTGAATAACCTGAAAGAATACATTTATCCGTCTATTACACTCAAGGAATTGAATTCCAATCCCACAAACTCTTTTGAATAAAAAAGAATAATGAAAATCGGTTTACAATCCGAGAAGATATCGCGTAACAAACATACAAAAAATATATCCAAAACGAACCACCTTAAGGTTCCCCAGGAGGCTCGAGTTTCCATACAAACGTTGTTCCGCTTTAATACAAAAACTACATGCCCAAATGAATCCAATCTTTGCAAATATTTAACTTTGCAGATTGGTCCCATATAAATTTCATCAAAATCGGTGCAGTACTTTTTTAGAAAACTAACAAATACCATAAATAATAATGCAAAATTGTACTAGGTTGTTGCGATGAAATTCGGTTTTTAAACGTGTTTATCTTTTCCAATGATTTATATATAAAAACATGAGAATAATGGGCTCCTAATGGTATCCTAAGACAAACAGTTTTTAGGTAATGACTCTGGAACCCTTCTTTATGCGTGGTCCGACACGCGCTTTGCCGATTTTTTTTATGTTTTTTTCATTTACAATTGGTAAGCCCTTGGCATCTTACCTGATGGTAAGTGACGATGATGCCGAAGATGGAAGCGGTCTTAGGCTTACCAAGATTCCCCAACGCAGTGGGGATCTGGCTATCTTACCTTCAAGCCGGAACATATCAAAGTTGTTAGCATTGATGTTTGGCGGCAAGACTTATAATGGTGGTAGCCAGCCCGGCGGGCTTAGAAAATGCCCTTCCACCAAGCAAACCGAGTCTTAAAAACTTAGATTCCCTCGGGAATCGAACCCGCGACCTCCTGATTTGAAGCTATTGGCCATAAGACGAAACGCGGGGGCAATTTTTTCAATACAGATGTGGTCACTTGTTTCCTCCCTGGATAATGACAATAGCGCAAAAGTATGTTTTCCACTAAACCATGGCCACTATGCTTTGTTTTTTCCCGTATTCCACAGATATATGTGCCGTATTCTAATTATAATAGAAAGTAGGAGCCTTCAAAAACTGAGAAAATTCCCAATTGAAACGTCATTTTTTAGATACCCAACAAAAAAAAATACGCATATTGACAATAAAATGAAAGGATAAGGGCATAGGTAAAGAGTTTTTTTTAATTATTTTTGAAAAAAATATTATTGCTCAAGTTTTGGAGGAAGAAATAGGGGACTACGAAATGCTGTTTGGTCAATTTTAGTGCCTATTATCGGTCTGCGCTGCAGTTCTCCCTTTCTTGCTGTATGCGGTGAGGTTTGGGGGAGGGAGACAGCAACATTTTATTTAAATACCTATTCTTTAGACCGCGATTCCTCTGAACCATTACGCCACGGAGGTGGTTAAAAATAGTAAAAATAGCTAGTAAATATTAAGTGTAACCACTAAACCACATAAGCATTCTATAGGAGGTAGTTAATATATGATAGATTTAATAATATGTAAATAATATAATATTTGAGCGTCGGTGTCGGAACGGATTTGGCCGCCGCCTCCTGTCCGGGAAGTCGTGGGTCGAATCCTGCCACGTACCAATGTGATTTAGAATTTAGATTTCATATGTATGTTTATCCGACGCTCTTACGGTGAAGGAAAAAATCGTGAGGAAACCTGCACACGCCTGCGAAGAAATTCTAAGGTTGTGTTTGAAGTCGACTGTCGACCAACCCGCACTGGGCCCGCGTAATTCAGGTTAGGCTCGAGCCCCTCGGTGGGGACGTATATGAGCTGATATGATGAATAATATGTTTAAAATACTGTTATATAGATAAGAACATAACATGAGTGTTTGTTACCGGTGCAAATAATATTATTTATTCGAGTTTCGATTTCTACATAACTGCATCTAATCTGCATACTTTTCCACCAACTGTCGTTCAGGGGAAACCCAGTTGTAATAAAAGTATTTAATTCTAGGTACACGTAACAGGGCAGTACTAAGGAATTAGAATTCCTGCACTCCAAGAAATCATACAGCTTACTTCCGTTTTCTTGTGTTAGAGTTTCGACTTTGGACTCTCACACACGAAAAGGAAGTTCTTATTCGTCATGTAATAAGATACTTTTTTTCAGATTCAAAACGTTTTTGTTGTTTTAAATAAACTTGATCATTTTGTGACATGGAGTCCAATATATATGTTTTTTAATTAATTACTGATGAAAGTCGAGCAATGATTTGTACAGAATTTATAGAAGACATCTGGATATATAAGGTGTAACAAAATTAGCTGAAACTATTTTAACTGGTGCTTCTACCCATGAAACTGGACAACTTTCCCCATAAAACCCATAGTCAAATCTCAAAAAAAAATTTGAACGTTCCATACTAAGTTGGCTGATTAGCTGATCGAGTTAGTATGGGAGAGCCAATTTATTTTTGGCGATTTAACTATGGGTTCCATGGGGAAAGTTGTTCAGTTTCATGGGCAGAAGCACCAGGTAAAATAGTTTCAGCTAATTTTGTTACACCTTATATACAGGACTAAAGTTCTTGGAAAAAATTTAAATGAAAACTTTCCCGCTACGAGTAACTTGCCTTTTGTGTCCGTCCACTTTCTTTTAAGTTTGAAAGAAAAAGTTCCGGTATTATTTTCACGCCTCAGCGAGTGTTTTTTAGCGATTTTCGGTTGTTTTGTATGTCACGGTCCATTGCGTCCTTGTTATTTATCGTATTTGTAGGACAAAGTAAAAGTTAGTTGTAATTGAATATATTTATTGTGCGTTTTGCGTATTTTTAACATGAAAAAAATATGCTTGTGCATATGTTAAGGTCAATAACCGAATTCGCTAAATGAGCTAAATGAAAAATGCGCAATTGCCGAAAATGGTTATTTCTTTGGAATTTTGTATAACTAGACGAAGGAGTTAGTAAATTCAGTTGTTTGGTTAAGTTAGTTGAATTTGCCTTATGCAATAATATACACAACGGCACTTAGCGAGGGTCCGTTAATGATTTATTTTCGGCACTTGCGTATTTTCAATCGATTTTCAAAAAGGAGGAGGTTTACAATTCGACTCTATGAGTTTTTTCTTGTGTGTGTTACGCGATATCTTCGCAGATTGCGAACAGATTTTCATGATTCTTTTTTTATTCGAAAGGTTCTGCTCCTTAGTTGGTCCCATATCAATTGTATCTAAATCAGTGTAGTACTTTATTAGAGAAAAATAACAAAAACCAAAAATAGCAATGCAAAAGTACTAAATTGTCGCGATGGAAGTTGGTTTTTTTAGCGTTTCAATTATCATTTATCGTAATAAGAAAATTCGGTGGTTGAACTTGACAAAATGTGTAAAATTGGTAAGGTAGTTACATAGATCGGTCAGTTGCAGAAACGATCATTTACATTAATAATTTTGAACAAAAGAAAACCGACTTCAAACAGGAAACTTAGGTTCCCCTCGATTTCCCTGGGATGCCATCATCAGATTCTGGTTTCCTTATCATGGTACAACCCTTGGGATATCTCCTTTCCAACAAAAAAGAATCATCAAAATCGACTCATAAACGACGAAGTTATCCGCGAACACACATAAAAAAATATATAAATATATACGGTCGAATTGAGAAACCTCCTCCTTTTTTTGAAGTCGGTTAAAAACTAATATAGATTTTAAATTTAATAGACGTTTGTGCAGCTCACAGTTAACTAGTTATTTTTTTTGGGCTGTTCAGTTTTTGCCTGTTTAACCTCAAATTGGGTTGGTGGTGGTAGCAATTTATCTGTTTCTCCTGGAAAATCTTCAATTTGATATGAAAGTTACAAATTTGAAGAATTTGTGTGTGCTTTTTATAGAGTAATATCATAACGAAATTTCTTATTAAGGTAGGTACCTGGAAATGAAAGAGTTTCCCCGTACTGTGTCTTAATTTTTACCACATTTTTCCTTAAACAGCTAAGGTAGTTCCCTGGATACGTGCCTGCTTTTGTGGTATTTATTCGAGTAAATATTTTAAGTGGTTTTAATGCGGGACGGTATATGTCCCTTCCAGTACAGTGCATTGCAGTTCGATAACGATTTTTTTTTCATTTACTGCAATACCTCATTTGCTGGAACCATACTTATTTCCTTCCGCTTTCACTGTCAACTTTCAATAGCGCATGCCTTATCGCGTGCGTCATTTCAGTGAGAAAGAAAGAGACAGAGTGACTCATGCATCACTCGCTCTATGTCTCCATCATGCCTCTTCGTTGCTGTGGCAACATTAGCAACCAAATTTAAAAGGCATGCACTGTTGAAAATGTCAAGTTGAACAAGTGTGGTTACAGCCATATTTGTGCGTAATTTTTTTGCAAAGATGCATCGTATTCATTCATACCACATTGATCTGAACATACCTCAGAAATTGGAATAATATAGGCAGATTTCTTTGATTCATACAAACGACGATAATTGTGTACTCATGCGTAAAAATACTTTATTAATGATTGAATGATCAATCAATTACTGTTTCATTTAATAATATAACACGGGAAAGCGAAATAAGCTGAAATATATATATATATATATATTTATTTCAGCTTATTTCGCTTTCCCGTGTTATATTATTAAATGAAACAGTAATTGATTGATCATTCAATCATTAATAAAGTATTTTTACGCATATTTATATATATATTTAATTTTAAGGTTAAATACCTACCTTTAGAACTATTTATCTTAAAATTTTAGCGTGAGAACGACTCGCACTTGGGTTTTTTTTTATTATGCGCTTGGTTTTTTTTTTATTATTTGTTGTTTTCGTTCAGGATTAGTATCACATCAAGTTTCATGCTTGTGCGTAGAGCAAAAACAAAAAAAAACGTATTAAAAGACATGTTTCTTGTATACCCTCTTTATTTTCCCATTTATAATTTTCATTATTTGTTGGTATATGCCCCATAATAACACACATTCTGTAAAAAAAAAATAGACAGCCACCTATCACAGTTTCAAAGATACAACCTTTTAAATATCGGAAAGACAGACAGACAGACGGACAGACGGACGGAAGGACAGACAGACAACGTAGGCTTAGTAATAGGATCCCGTGACAATCCTAAATTCATTTTTTTATACACAATTGGTAAGCCCTTGGCATCATATCCACATTTTATAGGTAAGATTAAAGTATTTATAACTTTCTTTGATAATTTTAAATTAGACACAGAGAATCCCAGTGTGGGGACCAGAGTTAACTACTGTGCACTAGTTATAAGTTTGTTTTTGGTGCAATAAAAAAAATAATTCGATTTTTCTCTCACCTGATGTGATGGTACATAAGTGACGATGATGCCGAAGATGGAATCTGGCTTACCAAAATTCCCCAACGCAATGGGGAACTGGCTATCTTATCTTCAAGCCGAAACACATCAATGCTGTGTTGACATTGATGTTTGGCGGCAAGACTTAGATAAGATGGTTGAAGCTAGCCAGGCGGGCTTAGAAAATGCCCTTACACCAACACAAACCGAGTCATACAAAGTTAGACTCCGCCGGGAATCGAACCCGCGACCTCCTGATGTAAAGCTAATGGACTTAACCATTACGCCACGGAGGCGGTCAAATACTACGGAAAAATTACGTGAAGCGTCCACCACATTGGACTTTATGTGACGTCATGTGACCTACTAGGACACATTTGGATAAAGACGAGTACAGTGACACCTCATTTGTCGAATAACTAAAACTGACAGAAATTGTAATAGTTTATCGTCTAATTTTAAACTAATGATCTGCTCATAAAACTGAACTAATTTTTAACACACCTGAAAAAAATCGGGCTGACGAATGACCCGAGCTGCAGGGCCAGTGGTGAAAATACAGAATCAATGGAACACTTACTGTGGCACTGCGATGTCCTGGCTAGCAAGCGTATATATGTACCTCCTAGGTGATGGCTACCCAAAACCGGAGGACTACAACAACCTCCCTATAAGCGGAATTGCTGCACATCTTCGAGTAGGTTGGGGTGCAAGGGTTATAGGGGAAGACACAAAAGATCGAAGTGTCGCTGCCACTGCAGCCCCCACTTCAGCCCCCACTTATAAAGACAAGACAATGACGTGTCGGAGAAAAGTTGTAAGTTGAATCATGAGCTAATCTATTCCAAAGTTTATATAGGTTCCATGGGAATGTTGTTCAGTAAGGTTGTTCAGTTTCATAAGAAATTTGGCCAATAGGGATGACTGTTAGTCATTTGAGTTGCTTTTTATCACCTGTCAAAAACTATATTTGAATCTCCAGGGGGTTCGAGTTTCCATACAAACATATTTCCGTTCTAATACAAAACTAACTGACAAGACACTTATGTTATTTCTTTTTCTTAGTACATCGAAAACAATGGCACACATCGATACACATGTCGATATACATATCGATGTGTGTTTGTTAGTATTGAAACGCAAACTATCGTTTCGAGCCGATCTTCTTTCTTGCGTTTCATAATTAAATTCTCTTTTGATCTTGTTCGTCTATGAAAATAGAATTTTGGGAATGATTGCGAGCTTTTGACAAGAGTGAAACAATTGATGAGTGATGACCGTCGAAATAGGTGTTTCAATGAAAATATTTTAAAAGTTCTGTGATTTTTCTTGTTGTTTTCAAGACCTCCTATATTTAAAAGGGGTAAGTGATTTATGCTTAGAGAAAGCTATCCATTTTTATTTAGTGCCGTTGCTAACTAAATTTTTATTTATGTTCGTAGGGTCTTCCACACGGCCCGAACAAATCAGTATTACCCTGGACTACTGCTAGTCTACCACCGGCGTTTACTACGCCGATCTGCAACTGCCTGCCGCTTACCCAAAGGGAAGTGGAACCTTTGTTACCTAATTTTAAGGCCCATTGGAGTTGATTGTCACTGGTGACCAAACATTATTACTGGTGATCAAGCATTACGACCTGCCCGCGCCATTTTGTTGCCGCTAGTGACCAACTATTGCTACTGCCCGGCAAGGTTCTGCTGTCGTCCTCCAAGCGCAGCTGCTGGCCTGCGAGTTCTTCTGTCTTCCGTTTACTATAACAATTTTGCGTTTAGTTTAAAATTTATTAAGAGTATTGTACACCCAAAGTTTTTTACCTACAACTTTGAGGGGTAATTTCGACACCTAATAATTTAACTCGATTTACGTTTTAAGGAATTTATTAGATCATTTTATACACCTGGGGGGACGATCGATCGTTACCTAACCTTTTTTTACATTTTAAAATTAGGTAATGTGTTGTTTTTATATTGAACTAGTTCCACGGTCATCCATTTGTTATACCAATTATTTGTTACGCCTTTACCTATTTTTTAAATATTATGGTCATCCATTCTTTACACCTTTAACTCATCCACTTGTTTATGTCTTTACTCAAATTTTTCTAATCTTATAAAATAAAAGTATTCCATATTACCCCAAAAATTATTTTCTTTCCGAAATTCATATTTAGGCAGGGAGTAAAAATTCTACGTATAATGTGGCAAAAGCAATACCGCTCTGTTATATTATTTAACCCATTTTAATTAAATTATGCTGCAGTATGTATTAAGAACAGAATTAGTGTGTTGTTCTTTTCGATGTGCTAAAAACGTAGCAAAAAAAGAACGAGTTGCAAATTTTGGAAAAAAACTAATTTACGATTTTATTTCTTCATCATCATATCAGCCGAAAGAAGTCCACAGCTAGACAAAGGCCTCCCCCAAGGATTTCCACAACAACCTGTCCTGCGCTGCCCGCATTCAGTGGCTTTCCGCGACCTGCACGACGTTTACTTCCTCATCATCATCATAGCCAAAAGAAGTCCACTGCTGGACAAAGGCCAACCCCAAGGATTTCCACAAAAACCTGTTCTGCGCTTCCCGCATACAGCGACTTTCCGCTACCTGCACGACGTTTATTTCATCATCATCATCATATCAGCCGAAAGACGTCCACAGCTAGACAAAGGCCTCCCCCAAGGATTTCCACAACAACCTGTCCTGCGCTACCCGCATACAGCGACTTTCCGCGACCTGCACGACGTTTACTTCTTCATCATCATCATAGCCAAAAGAAGTCCACTGCTAGACAAAGGCCTCCTCCAAGGATTTCCACAACAACCTGTGCTGCGCTGCCCGCATACAGCTGCTTTCGGAGACCCGCACGACGTTCATTTTATTATCATCATCATAGCTAAAGGAGGCCACTGCTAGACAAAGGCCTCCTCCAAGGATTTCCACAACAACCTGTGCTGCGCTGCCCGCATACAGCGGCTTTACGCGACCTTCACCAGGTCGTCGGTCCACCGCGTGGGAGGCGTGCCTACGCAACGAACATACGTTATTTACTTATGTTTAAACAGTACTTTAGGCCTATGTCCAGCTCACAGTATGATCTGGACCCTCAAAATTCATCATCATCTTTTTATTGCAAAATCTGGTCGATTTTATCATAAGAAATGCGAGAGTAGAACACCCATGTGGCAAAAATAAGTAGTTTTGGAAATATGTTTTTTTTTAAATCTTTAAATTTGTAACCGGATTTTACGAAAATTTGAAATAATTAAAAAACCGTAAAAGACTTTTAAAATTTGTTCAGACAAATAATGTTAAGTTATCAATTACCTACGCATTCGTGCAATCAAAACAGATCTTGCATCATTTATTTCGATTTTATTTAGGAATTTCTGATTTTCGTTTTTATTTTTTTTTCTCGAAAAGTCCATGATATTATACGGTGATTTTTGGACAGGAGGTACTTTAGTAGTTCTTCTACACCTACTAAAGATATCACGTTATAATTCCACGGACTCTTCAAGATATATGTAAAACAATTTATATCCGGGTTTTTCAACCCTAGGGTTGTCACTAAAAGATAAGCTTTTTTTAGAAATTAACCTAATTTTTTTTTTAAACTGTCGAAATAGAAGTTAATGTTGTGTTTTTAGTTTGTTTTGAATGATCACTTGTTAAATATTAGATTTTTTAGGTTTTATAGTTTTAGTACGTAACTTTTTTTGGATATGTTTCTTAGGAAAAGTAGTTCAGTATAATTGACCAAGTAGTCCCTGGTAGTATTACAGTGATACTAAAATAGCCCTGCATTTCCGATGAAAGACTACGAGTGACATGGGAAGCGGTCCACCCTCGATAGGTTACTACTAAAACCCCATGTCAATACTCTTAGTCTGGAGGAACGGGGGTGAGGCATTATGGAGCCGTCCCAGACCCATAATGCCACTTTTCCTCGGCAGGACCTGACCCGCCCTGCCGAGGGATGTCCTCCCGGGCTCCGACCGGGGGACTTAGTGCTAGGAGGGCATGAGGGCGCCAACCCTCATGTTGGTCCACGAGAGGCAAGCGAAGTTGTAGGTAACGCCACAACCAACACTCCTCAACCTCCGGGAGTGATTGAAAATATTCTAGGAGAGGCGTCGTCGTCAGGTGAAGGATATTGAGTATTAGGTAATCCTCGAACAAAAACAATATCCAGGTTGGATGTTTATGAACTTCTTTCTGGCAAAAATAGATTGTTGCCACTGTCCGAACGAGTAGACATCGTAGTCGGTGCTTTAGGGGACGAATACCAAATTTCTCCCTCTAAAGAGGAGATAACAAAAAGTCTTCCTAGTTTTCTAACTAAATGTAATAGTTTGTTTAATAACTGCAGCAAAAACAAAACTTATTTTAAAAAAAACACAAAGATTGGCTTAATGTAACTTACGTAAGAGGGAATTTAAAGGAAGAGATAAATCAAAATACTATGCATTCTCCAAAAACTTTAAAAGTTTTGAGCCTCAGTTCCCAACAACAATATAGGAAACGCAAAAAATTGGAAAATGAATTGCAAAATGAACCACAATCCGTTAAAATTAAAGCTTTTGCCAACACATTAACAATTGATGGAGAAACTGTTTCGAGTAGCACATCAAAACAAATACAGTTTGTTATCAAATCTTGTTTAGAGACAAAAACTGCATCTAAAGAAATATATAACAAAATAACTGCATCTCCTCGGCCGTACAATGCCGAAGAGGCATTAGCTCAGATAATAGATAAAAAATTTACGGTAGAAACATATCATTCTATGCACATGGATATGATCGATCGAGGATACCCCATATTCCCACCGTATAGTCATGTAAAGATAGCAAAATTGGCGTGCTACCCTGAGGGTATAGTAGTCTCAGAAAGAGATGCATACGTGCCGTTGCAAAATCTTCTTCAACATACTTTTGATCGTATTATTCAGTCAAATGAGGAAGTTATCAAACAATACTGTGAAACCCAAAATGTAAATGAATTGGAAGTTATTTTTGAAGGCTCCTGGGGTTTTGACGGAACCACCGGGCAGTCTTTATATAAGCAAAAATTATCGGATTGAGGCAATGATGAGAGTTCTCTATTTGCAACGACATACATACCTCTGCGACATACATACATACCTCGCCCTGATTCAGGGTAGGCTCGAGCCCCTCGGTGGGGACGTATATGAGCTGTAATGATGACATACCTCTGCGAATATTCGTCAAATCAGGAGAAGTCTCTATAATGTTATGGGTGAACCCAGCACCCCAATCCTATCATTATTGCCGACCAATATTTATAAAATATATGAAGGAAACAACAGAATCTACTTTGTCACAAAAACGGTTTGTGGAAGATCAAATCCACAACTTAACTCCTCTTGTTAGTCAGACATCTTCACTACAAACTGTCAGAGCAAAGTGTGATCTTTATTTAGCTGCTATTGATGGGAAAGTCTTGAATGCAGTGCTTAGTACACCGTCACAAATGCGATGCCCATATTGTCAACTTACGGCTACAAAGTTTAATGATTTAGATACAGCTTTTAATATATCAGTAAATAATGAAATATTTAAACATGGTATCAGTCCTCTCCATGCCTGGATTAGAGTTTCTGTTAAAACTGGGCTATAAAAAAGAAGTGCAGAAGTGGCGTATTCCGCAAAACTCTGATGAATATAGATCGGTGAATGACAGAAAAAAAAATATACAAAATTAAATTAGATCAAAAATTGGCGTTCTAGTTGATGTTGTACGTCCAAATTCTGGCACAACAAATGACGGCAACACAGCCAGAACTGTTTTATCTGACAAGTATCGTCATATATTTGCTGATATTATCGGAATTGAACAATGGCTCTTGGATAGCCTTCATACGATATTGATCGTTATATCTAACAGCTTCCCAATAGAACCTTCTAAATTCGGTGAATTTTGTAAACAGCTTGCTTACAAGTATGTTGAGTATTATAACTGGCATCCAATGACTGTGACTCTACATAAGATTTTAGTTCATGGAGCCGCTATAGTAGAAAACACCTCGGTTCCAGTTGCAATGCTCTCGGAGCAAGCGGCTGAGTCCAGAAATAAGTTTTGGCGCCATGACCGAGAGCACCATACTCGAAAATCAGACCGTGAAAAAACGATGTTTGATCTTTTTCATCGAGCCATGGTGTCTTCTGACCCTATAATATCTGCGGTACGACAAAGAGAACGGCAAAACAAAATGAAACGGCAACCGCTACCTGCTGCCGCTTTAGCTTTGCTTAAAATGCCATCCATTGAAATTACGTCAACTCCAAGTACGTCCACGGAAGAGAACCGTGAAGGACAGTGTTATGATGATTACGAACATTTTACAGATCATCCGGAAATACTAAGCAATGAGGATTAATTTACGTGTTTTTAAAGATTAGATTATATTAATTATATAGATAGGTCAATACTATTACTATTTTAATGTATATACATAGGTAATGTACATAGATAATGTATAAAGTTAATGTATATCGATAATGTGCAGTCAATTAGTTAAATTAAAAGTATCCAAGACGTGTTATGTTTTTGTTTGTGTTCATGATTTTTGGTAGTTATATTTTTTTTACTAATATGTTAATATATAGCTAATATTAATAATGTTTATGTGAATCAAATATTAGATATTTAATTTTAATTTTGATACCCGGATATAAGAATATCCGGATATTCAATTTTTGTAGTGACAGCCCTAACATAATTTTTTATTTTGATTTATCTTGAAGAGTCCATGGAATTATAACGTGATATCTTTAGTAGGTGTAGAAGAACTACTAAAGTACCTCCTGTCCAAAAATCACCGTATAATATCATGGACTTTTCGAGAAAAAAAAATAAAAATGAAAATCAGAAATTCCTAAATAAAATCAAAATAAATGATGCAAGATCTGTTTTGATTGCACGAATGCGTAGGTAATTGATAACTTAACATTATTTGTCTGAACAAATTTTAAAAATCTTTTACGGTTTTTTAATTATTTCAAATTTTCGTAAAATCCGGTTACAAATTTAAAGATTTAAAAAAAATCATATTTCCAAAACTACTTATTTTTGCCACATGGGTGTTCTACTCTCGCATTTCTTATGATAAAATCGACCAGATTTTGCAATAAAAAGATGATGATGAATTTTGAGGGTCCAGATCATTCCGTCCTTCGGCTGATATGATGATGATTATGATGAAACAGTATATTACGATAAAAACATATTACAGACATCGATATGTCTTCTCAATATATTTACAAAGTTTGCATTCGTTCCACGATGTCGTTTAGTGCTAAAACAGGAACTCGAGGAAAGCCTTTAATAGAAGATTGTACACCAAGGGAATAAAGCACTGTTTAATGTCACGGGCGCGATATTGAATCCTGAACGTAAAAAAGAACTCCAGATTTAACCCCTGAGCGTAGCGAGGTAGTAAATGAGTTTAGTTAAGACGGAGTCCTAGTGCAGTGGGGGATTCAAGCGCGCCCAAGACTAAAACAGTTTTATACCATTGCCCCCTTTTAAAAGCTTATTTTATTTAAAAAGCTCTTTTAATCACTATTTTGGTGTTTGAATTTAGAAATCAATCAATATATTCGACCTCCATCTCAATGCTAACAACCTCCTTGCGCAAAAAATACTCGATACAATTCCTTGTCCAAAGAATATTTGACATACAAACTGCTTGTGCAAATAACTCCTCTAGATTTGATTGTTTGACATTTTCGACAGGAGTTTAGCATTAGAATAAAAACTGTTCTGTGTTCATTCCTGTCATTTCATTAGTCATCATATCAGCTCATATACGTCCCCACCGGGAGGCTCGAGCCTACCCTGAATTAGGGCGATCGGGCCTTAGTCGACCACGCGGGCCCAGAAAGGGTTGGTCGACTTCACACACAACCTGCGAGTTTCTCCGCAGGCGTGAGCAGGTTTCCTCACGATGTTTTCTTTCACCGTAAGAGCGCCGGATAAACGTACATACGAGTATGAAATCTAAATTTAAAATCACATTGGTACTTCGCAGGGCATTTCATTTGTAAATTGGCGCTTTTTTAAATTCTATAAGTTGTACGAACACTAAGAAAATTACTCTTAATTTAATAATATAACTCGCGAAGCTCGTGATTCAATACAGTAGCGCAACGAATGTACTTACGCCGAGCAACGGAAGGGTACTTGCGTGGCAGTGGGCGGCGGGGCTCAGCCTGGCAAACTCTGCGAGTTTGGCAGACTGACCATAGGCTAGTATGGGCTAGTATCTACGCCGGTAGCGCATCGTGCTACATCAAAGGCGTTGCACTACTATAAGCCATATCGTAATACTGTGGCTTTATCGATCCTTTATTTAAAACTAGCTGTTTCCCGCGGCTTCACCCGCGTAGACAACTTTTCTATGATTTTTCGAGGGTGCGCAGTGCGCGAGCCGCAGGAGGCTCGCGAGCGTGGTAAAAAGTCGCTTATGTCTTAATCCAGGTCCTAATCTGTCTACCTACCAAATTTCAGCCAAATCCGTTCAGTAGTTTTTGCGGGAAAGCGTAACAGACAGACAGATTTAGTTTCGGATTTATAAGTAGGGATATTAATCTATATATATATATAAAATGCTTATGTTAGTACGTAAAGCCAGGGTTTTCTCTATCACCACTAACTCCAATCAACTTCCCGTTGGGGTGGTAAATACCCCTTGGTCTCCAGGTGGGAGTAAGGGAGTTTGGTCGCGGTGGGTGGAAGTGGGTGGTTGTGGGTGGCGAAAATGTATTCAGATATATATCTGTCCTTTTCTATCTCATGAAAACTCTTGAAAAGATCTAAAAATTTCTGGAATGATCTAAAAAGCTCCAGAATGTGTTAAACTGAATATTATCGATCTGGAATGTTCTAGAAAATTCTAAAAATTTCTGGAATGATCTTGAAAGCTCCAGAATGAGTTAAACTGAATATTATCATCTGGAATGTTCTAGAAAATTTTAGAGATTTCTGGAATGATCTCAAAAGCTCTAGAATGAGTTAAGCTGAATATTATCGATCTGGAATGTTCTAGAAAATTCTAGAGATTTCTGGAATGATCTCAAAAGTCCTAGAATGAGTTAAGCTGAATATTATCGATCTGGAATGTTCTAGAAAATTCTAGAGATTTCTGGAATGATCTTGAAAGCTCCAGAATGAGTTAAACTGAATATTATCATCTGGAATGTTCTAGAAAATTTTAGAGATTTCTGGAATGATCTCAAAAGCTCTAGAATGAGTTAAGCTGAATATTATCGATCTGGAATGTTCTAGAAAATTCTAGAGATTTCTGGAATGATCTCAAAAGTCCTAGAATGAGTTAAGCTGAATATTATCGATCTTGAATGTTCTAGAAAATTCTAGAGATTTCTGAAATAATCTAGAAAGCTCCAGAATGAGTTAAACTGAATATCATCATCTAAAAAGCTCTAGAATGTACACAACTTAATGTTATGGATCTGGAAAGCTCTAGAAAGTTCTAAAAATTCTGGAATGATCTGGAAAATTCTGAAATAAGTACAAGTGTTATAATTTATCTACCAGACCTAAATCTAAATGATATTATTATACATCTGAATATTCTAGAGTGTTCTGGTACTAGAAATTTCCATGTCTGATGCTATATAAGCCAAAATTCAGTGACTTTTCGTCAGTTCAATCGTGTTAGCAATCGAGTATAGATCAATCGGAATCAAAAGTGAATAGTGCTCAAAACAATTCAAATGATTTTGACAATACACATCAATTGATACAATGACCGATGAGGCAGAAAGTGTTAATTTTCCTACTGAATTTTTAAATTCATTAAATGTTCCAGGAATGCCATTACACTGTCTTAAATTAAAAATTGGTTCACCAGTTATTTTATTACGAAATTTGAACTCGCCGAAACTATGTAATGGTACGAGACTCTGCATCAAACAACTACATAATAATATTATCGAAGCCAGTATAATGACTGGTAAAGATAAAGGACAGATAGTATTTATACCACGGATACCTTTAATATCAAATGGATTGCCCTTTACTTTTAAACGCTTACAATTCCCGGTAAAGTTGGCTTACAGCATGACTGTCAATAAAGCACAGGGCCAAACATTTCAATATTGTGGCGTTGACTTGAAAGAACCGTGCTTTGCACATGGCCAACTATACGTCGCATGCTCACGAGTAGGTTCACCTCAAAATTTGTTTATTTATAGTCCAAACAATAAAACTATAAATGTAGTGTATAAGCAAGTATTAGAAAAATAAATTTAAAACAAAAAATATATAATCATATAATATAAACAGAAACGTGTACAATATATGTTAATGTATAGAGTAATATGTATATATATATATATATGTATATGAATGATATAATATGTGAATAATTGTATGAATAAAACATAAATTTTCCATTTATTGAACTGTTTCTTAAAATTATTTTAATTCTTTAATTAGTTTATTGGATATAGTTTATATACAACGTATGTTTAATGACAGAAAATATTTCAGATAGGAATGTTTAATATTTATATTAAAAAATGGATTCTTATGTATTTTTGACACTACTAAACATGCGGTGTATTTTAACCCGTGCAACGCCGGGTTTCGCTGCTAGTATTAATATATTAGTATACTAATATATAGTAAGGATGAAGAGAGAGTGCCTTTAAAGGATGCCGAAGACTTCCATTTCATCTTGTATTTATGTGGTGGATTATAAGCTCGTCAATCAATGTTTCGCTCATCACGATCGCCACTGCTAATCCTGTCTTGAGAGGTCCAAAAGAATTAAATGAGTTAACCTTTTCTGTAAGTGCTTAGCCTGCGTTTCCGTAAATAGGGCTGTCAAAAAGTGCGCAAAATGGATTTTCATTAAAAAATAAGTTTTTTGTTAGCTACTTAATTTGATTGAATGTACGCTTCCGTTTTTTTCAAGAAAATGTTTTGACTCTCATTCCTCAGTATCAAATATAATGACCATCAGAAAGAGTGTATCATGCAAATAAAAATTTTGAAATCTTGAAATCTTGATATCAGTTTTTTTATTTTATCAAAAATTTTAGTTTATTATTAAATTATTGTATTTTTATATCCAAAGGTTTCTTTTTCTCATGCAAAACTAGCGCCGCATTAGGGTGCTATATATATATAAAAAAAACTGGCCAAGTGCGACTTGAGGTCACACAAACAGGGCTCCGCACCAACAGAACAAGACCTGGCCTCAGTTAAGTCTCTCAACAAGTGACTCTTAAAATTAGCATCGACAAGACGAAATGTTTAATGGCCGCGTCTCCTCCACCTGTTATATAAGGTTGGAGACTCTCCACTCGAAGTTGTTGACGAATATGTAAACCTGGGACAAATAGTCCAGCTAGGTAGGTCCAACTTCAAGAAAGAGATCAATCGACGAATCCAACTCGGCTGAGCAGCGTTCGGGAAACTTCACAATATCTTCACGTACCAAATACCGTAGTGTCTCAAGACTAAAATTCTTTGACCAGCGTGTGTTGCCAGTGATGACATATGGAAATGAGGCATGGTCGCTTACTATGGGCCTCATAAGAAGGCTCAAGGTCACCCAAAGTTTAATGGAGCGATCTATGCTCGGAATTCCCTATGCGATCGAATCAGCAAAAATGAGATCCGAAGGAGAACTCAAGTAACCGACATAGCTCACAGAATCGCTAAACTGAAGTGGCATTAGGCAGGGCACAAAGCTCGTAGAACAGATGGCCGTTAGGGCAGTAAAGGTTTCGATTGGCTATAGTGAACCAGGACACGTAGCGTAGACAGGCCTCGCTGTGGACCGACTACCTAGACCTAGACCTAGACCTGGATGCGGGCAGCGCAGGATCGGTCATCGTTGAAATCCTTGGGGAAGGCCCTTGCCCAGCAGTGGATGTCTTTCGGCTGATATGATAAAAGTTTGCAAAACTTTTTTTAAATTTTCTCATTACTTCCATTTTCAAAATTCATTTATCAACGTTATACGTCCGTCTTTGGGTCACCGACTTACATATGTGTACGAAATTTCAAGTCAATCGCCCAATTGATTTCCGAGGAAATTGGCTGTGACAGACGGACGGACAGACACATCACTCATCCTACTATAATTGTTTCGTTTTAACCTTTTTGAGGTACAGAACCCTAAAAAGGAAAGCATTACTCAATGAAACTAAAAACTTTAAAAATCAACGAAAAATAATAAAAGTGACATGTAATTTTTAATGCATTTTTTTTATTCGCGTGCATTTCGCGAGATTTGTCTATTATACGTTGGCCAAATACAAACGGAAGTGTCTTACCCATAAATCATTTGCCATTCATTTGCCAATTTATATTTTTTTTACTTGGTAACCCTGTACAGATCCACACCGGACATTCTTGCCATAACCTTCGCGTGTCGGGTGAACGAACGGCAGCGCCGAAAAAAGAGCACTCTATTCGGGAACTGGTCTCGACTGCAGTTCGTGTCATTTTTTTATTTTTTACTTTTGGCATCGGCCGCCGCTGTGTTGCCGCTATGGAAAATAACTAAATGTTGCTATTTAATTGGGTGAGATAGCAGAATGGCAGGTTGCTGTGTGCTTAGGAATTTTGTTTTGATCTGGTTCAGATTGAGTTCTGGTTGAGTAACTGGTTTTTTTAGGAGACCATGGGGCCCGTTTCCTAAGGCTATAAGTTTCAAAATGACAAGCAAAAAATGGCAACACCTACTATGACTAAAATGCGCACTGTTATTGTCTGTTTTTTAGGGTTCCGTTGCCAAATGGCAAAAAACGGAACCCTTATGGCTTCGTCATGTCTGTCTGTTTGTCTTTCCGTCCGTATGTCACAGCCACTTTTTTCCGAAACTAGAAGAACTATAGTGTTGAAACTTGGTAAGTAGATGTATTCTGTAAACCGCATTAAGATTTTCACACAAAAATAGAAAAAAATTTTCGGGTGTTCCCTATACTAAGAACTGAAACTCAAAAATTGTTTTTCATCAAACCCATACGTGTGGTGTATCTATGGATAGGTCATCAAAAATGATATTGAGGTTTCTAATATCATTTTTTTCTAAACTGAATAGTTTGCGCGAGAGACACTTCCAAAGTGGTAAAATGTGTGTCCCCCCATATAACTTCTAAAATAAGAGAATGATAAAACTAAAAAAAATAAATTATAATGTACATTACCATGCAAACTTCCACCGAAAATTTGAACGAGATCTAGTAAGTAGTTTTTTTAATACGTCATTTATTATAGATAATGGTGCGGAACTCTTCGTGCGCGAGTCCGACTCGAACTTGGCCGTTTTTTAATCTGTATTTAAAATTGTTATTTGTAGTGTGTCGGTTGTCGGGACTCTTTCGAGAGGACAGTATATTTGTTGTCGATTAAATTTTCGATTATATATTATATCCGTTTTAGAAGAGTTTAACGTTTTTTGTGATGGTGAAACAATTCTTGTTCATTGTGAAGCTGCTAACTCAAAGACATTAAAGCACAAAGGCTTCCTTGAAATCTGTTACTAAACCCGTGCCTCATTCAGGGACTTTCTGACAGCTGAACAAAATTTAAGTGGTTTGGAACTGTATCTGTAAATTAAGGGTCCCCAGGTGGCTCGAGTTTTCATACAAACGTAGTTCCGCTTTGATATAAAAACTACATGCCGGATTGAATTCAAACTTTGAAAATATACAGGGTGTAACAAAAGTGGTGTAGGTCCCGTTAACTGGGGCTTCTACTCATCATACTGAATGACTTTTGTTCTACGACTTAGCTGAAAACGTAAAAAAATGTTTACTCTTCATACAAACCGATCAGCTGATCGACCGATTTTGTGCATTTTAGTATGGAGGGCCCAAATATTTTTTTTGAGAATTGACTATGGGTTCCTTAGAGAAAGTTGTTCAGTATGACGAGTAGAACCCCCAGTTAACGGGACCTACACCAATTTTGTTACACCCTGTGTATGTTTGTAATTAGTTTTCGATGTACTAATATAAAACTGAAAAAAATAAAAGCAGTTTCAAAATTTCAGTAGAAAACTAGTTTAAGACTGTTTAATTACGTTTCATTTTACTACGATGAAAACTAATTACAAACATCGATATGTGTTTATTCAATATATTTTAAAAGTTTGAATACAATCCGGCATGTAGTTTTTGTATTAAAGAGGAACTACGTTTGTACAGAAACTCGAGCCTCCTGGGGACCCTTAAGCTGGCAACGGATGTTTCTCAGTGCACCATTGAGTTGACTGTATGACTATTATGTTTTTTCGAGAATGAATTAATTATATTGATTATTATTAAAACCACAATTGATAAGCCCTTGGCATCATCTCACCTGATGGTATGTGACCATGATGCCGAAGATGGAATCGGGCTTATCAAGATTCCCCAACGCAATGGGGATCAGGCTATCTTATCTTCAAGCCGGAACACATCAATGCTGTTAACACTGATGTTTGGCGGGAAGACTTTGACTTAGACAAGACAAAAAAATATAATCCAAAGATACAGAAACTTCTTAAATACTTTTGATAGTAGAATTTTAAAGGGATTTGGTTGTAGTATACTGATTAGATTCTCTTAGGGTTATTTATATCTGTTAAGAAAAGAGAATAAATATGAATGAAGCGCATAGATTACACCAAGGAATAGGTCATCTTTTCCAAGGAGGTTTTATGCTTATAATAATATTATCCCAAGCCTTATGTAGTCTATATTATGATAATATTTAAAACATAAAATATGGCGCAATTTTCGTAAAACTGAATGGAGATGTTTTAGTTGTGAAAACGAATAAAATTATAAACGGTTAATACTTGTATATGTGTATTAAAAATATACTTATTATATGTTTCAAAGTAAGATTACTCCTCATAATTTAAAATGAGCCACAAGTCGCGTAAAATGAACTTTGGTTGCCGAAACCTTGATAGAGGTATTGTATACCCATGTACTTTGTTTTTCTGTCACGGTCGTTTTTATTGTCCCGGTTTTCTCACAACTGTATTGAAAAACGTTGTCTGATACATGGGTGTAAAGGAAAATAAGATGCTCATGGCGATGGTAAACCCTCCCCTACAGCTCGGGCTCACAAATGTCACTCGTTTGTTATTGACCTTTTTACCAACCTTGTATTATAAATAACTATAATATCAAACTGGGTGGTTTTTTTTCCGAATATATTCATTTACCGGTGATAAGCAGCTTATTAAGGCTATCAAAATTCAAATGGAGGGCGAACGGATTCTTTAGTGTTGTCACGAGTGCATTCCAAATATCTTTTACATATAATAAAACTGTAACGGGACCGTGTCTGTACATGAAATATTTTTGAAAAATTATAATTGTGGTGGACATTACTAACGATATAGAGGCCAAAACAACAACTTTTGGAATTTTTGTTTGTCTGCCTATCTGTATGTTCGCGCATCACGCAAAAACTACCAAGCCGATTTTGATGAAATTTTGTATGGTGGTTCCTTATAGCTCG
This sequence comes from Coleophora flavipennella, assembly GCA_947284805.1. Taxonomy (NCBI): domain Eukaryota; kingdom Metazoa; phylum Arthropoda; class Insecta; order Lepidoptera; family Coleophoridae; genus Coleophora; species Coleophora flavipennella. Next base: position 7,881,755 of record OX369279.1, read on the forward strand.
AGTTAACATATAGGATACTTTTTGTCCCGGAAAATTCAAGATTTCCCGTGGGAAATTTCAAAACCTCGACGCGGACGAAGTCGCGGGCACAGCTAGTTCAAAATAAACCTTCATGTTGAGTCACACTGCGCCAGAGCGGAATGGCACTTTTCTAAGGAAAATTTGACTTTATACCTGTCTCGGAAATTAGCGCTAGGGATTTCCCTGCGACAAACGGCCGACCTATCATTTATATAGGTATTTACCTACCTCCAGACCCAGCGTCGGTGGCTCAACTGGTAACGACTCAGTCCTCCTAACCAGACATCCCGGGTTCAAATCCAGACGGCCAATATACCAATGAGTTTTTCGAAGCTTACGTACATATACTTACTGATTGCTTTAACGGTGAGGGAAAACATCGTGAGGATACCTGCACATCTGATTCCAGGTGTGTATGAAGGTCGCGTTGCACACGTCTTAGGTGTAAATCTAAATGCCCGACACGTGACCGCGGGTTAAGCTAAGTGCAAAACCAGAGAACCACCGTCTATCCCTTGGATAGCACGGTTAATTGTGCCACACGATAAAGAGAGAGAGAGAGTTTATTTCTAATTTACCTTGTAATATGCGTTTTTGTGATTCATGCAACATAACCCGTAATTTGACTGCTAGTCATTTGAGTTACTTTTTACCCGACTGCACCAGAAGGAGGGTTATGTTTTTTTTGTATATGTTTATTTATTTATTTCTTTGGCACGCTCTGTGTCGGTTAATGAAATACACTATGCATTATTATTTGATGATTCCTATTGGCAAGTAGGTTATAGGGTTTAACATTGTTAAATAGCATTACCACTAAAAATAAAAATAAAGAAAAAACTAAAAGCCGACTTTAAAAACAAATTCACTCAAAAGTATGAAATAATATTATGTAGGTATATGAAAAAATATATAGTATGAAATAAGTATGAAATAAAAGCGTCGGTGGCTCAACCGGTAACGACTCGGTCCATCTAACCAGACGTACCGGGTTCAAATCTGGACGGCCAATGTACCAATGAGTTTTTCAAAAACTTACGTACATACTTACCGATTGCTTTAACGGTGAAGGAAAAACATCGTGAGGAAACCTGCACACGCCTGCGAAGAAACTCAAAGGTTGTGTGTGAAGTCGACCAACCCGCACTGGGCCCGCGTGGTCGACTAAGGCCTAATCGCCCTAATTCAGGGTAGGCTCGAGCCCCTCGGTGAGGACGTATATGAGCTGTAAAGAATATTGATAAAAATACACCAAATTAACCGACAATAACGAAATCAAAAAAGCGTCGGTGGCTCAACCGGTAACGACTCGGTCCATCTTACCAGAGGTACCGGGTTCAAATCTGGACGGCCAATGTACCAATGAGTTTTTCAAAAAACTTACGTACATACTTACCGATTGCTTTAACGGTGAAGGAAAACATCGTGAGGAAACCTGCACACGCCTACGAAGAAACTCGAAGGTTGTGTGTGAAGTCGACCAACCCGCACTGGGCCCGCGTGGTCGACTAAGGCCTAATCGCCCTGATTCAGGGTAGGCTCGAGCCCCTCGGTGGGGACGTATATGAGCTGTTATAATAATAATAAACGAAATCAAAGGTAGATATGAATCAAATTGGGGTCCAAATGTTTTTCTGATGTCGGTGCCAGAGTTGCCAAGTTAGCTATTTTGTAGCTAAATCTAGCAATTTTTTTGTCAATATAGCAATATAACTTCCAAACATTTTTAAAAATATAGTTATTTTCTAAGGAATTAACTCCATACGTTTCGATATTTTCACCGTAAAAATAAAAGTTTAAAAAACTAAAAACCGACTTCAAAATGAAATTCACTTAAAAGTATGAAATAATATTATTACACTTAGATACACGACATTAACCAACAATAACTAAATCAAAGGTGGGTACGAATTAAATTAGGGGCCTAAAGTTTTTTGAGGTCGGTACCAGCACACAGCTACTCACATTTTGCATGGCATTGCTGACCCGACCTCAAAAAAAAAACTTTAATCCCCTAATTTAATTCGTATATGTATTTAATAATATAATTTCATACTTTTGAATGAATTTCATTTTGAAGTCGGTTTTTAGTTTTTTAAACCTTTATTTTTATTTTCTTTATTTTATGTCATATTGATATCTATCTACTCGTAACAACGTTAAACCCAATCACCCACTTGGAAATAAGAACCATCAAATCTTAGAAAATGAAAGTTAAGGAGTTAAATCTTCCATCATCAGCTCATCTGAATAATCTGAAAGAATCATCAACATGAGATGATGACTACCAGACGCAAATACTTTAAATTTTTTAGAAAATACATGAGTTGTTTTGAAGTCTGTTGAAAAGTTAGAGACCTGGCATTTTTTTAAAATGAATTTAGCTACAAATGTCAAGCTACAACAGGCAACACTCTCGACCGCGTTGATTTAGTAGCAGCGGAGATGGTGTCGAGGATGGTATGATGGTGGTGGTATGAACGTCTGATCCACTGTCGTCTTCTTGAGATGAATCATCATTCTCCGCAAGATGATCTAACAGTTGCGGGTGAAATTCTATCTCATATTCGTCTAAATCTTCAATTTCAGATAAAGTTCCATCTCGTAACAAGTCTTCAATCACGTGGTCTGGTTATGGACCCCCTGAAAATAAAATACAAACTATCTTGAAACCAATCTAAACGCAAAGAACATTTATTGTGACAAAAATGTTTACCGTATCTGATAACAACGACATAGCACGATCGTAAGTATTCAAGTTTCAAGCCTAACAAATCGAATTATTTATGTTAAAACGTGAAATAATGATCGGAATGCGTAGCAACACTATTTTAAAAGGTTATATTTAACTTGCAGTATATACATGTACTCGTATGTTTGTTCGGGTGAAATCTTGCAAGTGAATTTTGACCCACTTTCCGGTTTCCGATTGAGCTGAAATTTTGCATGCATATGTATATCGCGTGACAATGCACAATTAAAAGCTTGTACCTAAAAGTTTTTAGGTTTTTCGAAAATTATTACACTAATATATTTATAAAGGCGAAATTTTGTGAGTGTGTATGTTTGTTACTTCTTCACGGAAAACTACTGAACGGATCTGGCTGAAATTTGGTAGGTAGACAGATTAGGACCTGGATTAACACATAGGCTTGCGGCTCGCGCACTGCGCACCCTCGAAAAGTCATAGAAACGTTGTCCACGCGGGTGAAGCCGCGGGAAACAGCTAGTTTAAACATACACTTGTAAAATAATATCCAAAACCATAAAATTATATTTATAAAAAAATCTTACCAGAGCGGGTGCGGCTATCAAAAAACGCAGCCATTGTCCTTGATGTTTGAGGATAACTGATTGGCACAAAAGCAAAGTATATATTATATTAGTACTAACATACAGTATGGATACTCCCTGCCGCTCTATAGATTCCGACCTGACCCCCTCGTCACCCATATTAATACAGATTGGTTACAGTTTGGTTCTCGAACGTATGGGATATCGCCGCGATTTTGTTTGCTCCGTCATTTGTTTTTAGAAATGCCATTTCACGACCATTTGTATGCAGCGTCCGGGGTGTGACAAAAGCGAGTGCGAACCGCCAAAGTATAATTTTAACCAATCATACATACCCTCACGATCGATCTACACAGGTTGCGTTCGCCAAAAGCGTTTCAGTTCAAGATACAAATAATTTCCGAAAAACCTAAATACTTTTAGGTACAAGCTTTCAATATTGCATTGTCACGCGATATACAAATGCATGCAAAATTTCAGCTCAATCGGAAACCAGGAAGTGGGTGCAAATTTAACTTGCAAGATTCCACCCGAACAAACATACATACATTGCAAGTTAAATAAAAGCTTGTAAAATATTCTAAGTCAAGTCGCACGGTCGTGTAGGCTCTGGTGTAGGGTTGCCAAGCGTCCTGTTTTCCCAAGACGTGTCCTGCTTTTGAGGTATTCTGGATAGTTTTTAAGTAGTGTCCTGGGTTTTGGGTGAATTGTCTAATTTGAGAATCGAGTATATCTATACCCAGTAGAGGTGCGATAGACATTGAAGAGCATCAAAAAAGGCCAAACACAAGATTACAGTCTTAGGTAGGGACTTCTAAAGCCTTAGACATTTTCTCTAAGAAATTGTTGATAAATGAGAAAACAGTACCTAGCTTATGAAGGGATTGCAGCCTAATTTTTGCTTTTACTTGAGTTTCATTGATCCTATATTTATTGCATAATTGCTATGAACTGTTGTTCTTATATTGCGTCCTGTTTTTGAACAGAAATGTTCTGTTATTCCGAATTTGGGGGTGGCAACCCTACTCTGGTGTAAAGGGGTAACTACATCTTTAAGGCGTATACGTCCAACTGGCTTATCTGTTACAGGCGAAAACTTTTCGATAATCCTTAATTGTTATTCACCTATATTATTTAACCTAGTTTTCCTAAAAAAATAAAATAAAAAATAAATTATGTAACCTAGTTTTCCTAAAGAAATAAAATCCTACTGATATTATAAACGCGAAAGATTGTAAGAATGTATGGGTGTAGGTATGTATGTTTGTTACTCTTTCACACAAAAACTGGCTGTGGATCTGGCTGAAATTTGGTAGGTAGACAGATTAGGACCTGGATTAACACATAGGCTTTTTTTTTATTCACAATTGGTAAATCCTTGACAACATCTCACCTGGTGGTAAGTGACGATGTTGCCGAAGATGGAAGCGGGCTTACCAATATTTCCCAACGCAATGGGGAACTGGCTATCTTATCTTCAAGCCGGAACACATCAATGTTGTTAACATTGATATTTGGCGGCAAGACTTAGATAAGATGGTGGTAGCTAGCCAGACGGGCTTAGAAAATGCCCTACCACCAACCAAACCGAGTCTTACAATTGACCCCGCCGGGAATCGAACCCGCGACCTCCTGTGTAAAGCCAGTGAACTTTGCCTCTGAGCTACGGAGGCGGTTGAAAAAAAGGCTACAATTTTCCAAGCTCACGAGCCGTTTGCGGCTCGCGCACTGCGCACCCTCGAGAAGTAATAGAAACATTGTCCACGCGGGTGAAGCCGCGGGAAACAGCTAGTAAAAAATAAATAAGTAACCCGTCTTTTAACAACTTTTTACTATACAGTTGAGAGCTATCTGGTTGGCTAGCTGAGACAGTCGTCGCTGCTCCTACAAACGACGGGTCCTGAGTCCGTAGACTATAAATAGTGAGACCGATATGTTCCGAGAACCGTCCACGCTCGTTTTCCTCCTCGCAGGCATGCGGTGATGTCATCATCCTATGGCGATCGCCCGTCTAGTGGTGGCATGAGACAATGCGATGCGATACATAATATGAGAAAACTAACGTTTGCGATACAGTTTTGACGTGAAAATTTTTTAAATCACATTTTAAAAACTTGGACCGTGACGGATGCGAAGACTGTAACGGAAGTGGAGAAAGAATCCGTTTCCTCTATAGCAACCAATAACAAACCGCGAGGCCACAGTACGAGCTTAGCGTATGGCGAAGCCCGGAGCGCTCTCTGCGAAGCCGGAGGCAAAAAATAAATAGAGACATCATAACTAGACGTTTCACGTTAAACCAACGGCAGTGCCAAGTATTACGATATGGGTTACAGTAGCCACCGGCGTAGGTACTATACTAGCCTGTAGTCAGCCTGGCAAACTCGCGGAGTTTGCCAAGCTATGCCCCGCCGCCCACTACACCGCAAGTACCCTTCCGTAAGCCGCTATATTGTAATTCTGTGGCAGTGTGTCCTACTCGATACAGTGAATAACGTGAATAAAACGGACCCTTAGTATGTTAAACGTGATCAGCTGACTACAGCTGAAACAGTCTTGTCACCGTCACATTTAAATAATGCAGAAAAGAGAAAGAAGTGTCTAAAGTAGGTAGATACGTTAATAATTTACCACGCAGGACACGTTAAAAAGATAAACAAGTCTCTAAAGTAGGTAGATACGTTAATAATTGACCACGCAGAACAGTTTAAAACAAAAAGAAGTCTCTAAAGTAGGTAGATACGTTAATAATTGACCACGCAGAAAACGTAAAAAATGAGAAAGAAGTCTGTAAAGTAGGTAGATACGTTAATAATTGACCACACAGAACGCGTTAAAAAGATAAACAAGTCTCTAAAGTAGGTAGATACGTTAATAATTGACCACGCAGAACACGTTTAAAAGAGAAATAGGTAAGTCTCTAAAGTAGGTAGATACGTTAATAATCGACCATGCAGAACACTTTAAAAATAGAAAGAAGTCTCTAAAGTAGGTAGATACGTTAATAATTGACCACGCAAAACACTTTAAAAACAGAAAGAAGTCTCTAAAGTAGGTAAATACGATAATAATTGACCACGCAAAACACTTTAAAAAGAGAAAGAAGTCTGTAAAGTAGGTAGATACGTTAATAATTGACCACGCAAAACACTTTAAAAAGCGAAAGAAGTCTTAAAAAACCGACTTTAATCGCGTTAATCATTTTGCAATATTTTTTGTTTTTAGTAATTTTCTGAACATTTTAATAAAAAAAAAAAAATATTATCTAAATATTAGGAGTTTTACTGGTTTAACTCCTCACACCTTGCCAACTCGACTGAGTTTAATGCAGTTGACATTTTATCTCTATTTTCTGTAGTTTTATATCTTAAGTTTAGGATTTTTACTGGTCCAGCAGCCTAACTTATCATACCTTGCCAACCAGACTGAGTTTAATGCAGTTGACATTTTAGGCTCTATTTTCTGTCGTTTTATATCTAAAGTTTAAGCTTTTCACTGGTCCAGCAGCCTAACTTCTCACACCTTGCCAACCCGACTCAGTTTAATGCAGTTGACATTTTAGGCTCTATTTACTGTCGTTCTATATCTAAAATTTAGGATTTTCATTGGCCCAGCAGCCTAACTTTTTACACCTTGCCAACCCGACTGAGTTTAATGCTGTTGACATTTTATGTCTATTTTCTGTAGTTTTATATCTTAAGTGTAGGGTTTTCACTGGTCCAGCAGCCTAACTTCTCACACCTTGCCAACCCGACTCAGTTTAATGCAGTTGACATTTTAGGCTCTATTTACTGTCGTTTTATATCTAAAATTTAGGATTTTCATTGGCCCAGCAGCCTAACTTTTTACACCTTGCCAACCCGACTGAGTTTAATGCAGTTGACAATTGAGGCTCTATTTTCTGTAGTTTTATATCTTAAGTTTAGGATTTTCACTGGTCCAGCAGCCTTACTTCTCACACCTTGCCAACCCGACTCAGTTTAATGCAGTTGACATTTTAGGCTCTATTTACTGTCGTTTTATATCTAAAATTTAGGATTTTTATTGGCCCAGCAGCCTAACTTTTTACACCTTGCCAACCCGAATGAGTTTGATGCAGTTGACAATTTAGGCTCTATTTTCTGTCGTTTTATATCTAAAGTTTAGGATTTTCACTGGTCCATCTGCCTAACTTCTCACACCTTGCCAACCCGACTGAGTTTAGTGCAGTTGACATTTTAGGCTCTTTTTCTGTCGGTTTATATCTAAAGTTTAGGCTTTTCACTGGTCCAGCAGCCTAACTTCTCACACCTTGCCAACCGACTGAGTTTAATGCAGTTGACATTTTAGGCTCTATTTTCTGTCGTTTTATACTAAAGTTTAGGATTTTCATTAGTCCAGCAGCCTAACTTCTCACACCTTGCCAACCCGACTGAGTTTAATGCTGTTGACATTTTAGCTCTATTTTCTGTCGTTTTATATCTTAAGTTTGGGATTTTCACTGGTCTAGCTGCCTAAGTTCTCACACCTTGCCAACCCGACTGAGTTTAATGCAGTTGACATTTTAGCTCTTTTTTCTGTCGTCTTATATCTTAAGTTTAGGATTTTCACTGGTCCAGCCGCCTAACTTCTCACACCTTGCCAACCCGACTGAGTTCAATGCAGTTGACATTTTAGCTCTATTTTCTGTCGTTTTATATCTAAAGTTTAGGATTTTCACTGGTCCAGCAGCCTAACTTCTCACACCTTGCCAACCCGACTGAGTTTAAATGGTCCGTCGTTTAGTAAGCAACCTATTAATAATGCAGCTGACATTTTCTGACATGTAAAGTGATATTTGATTAGCCGGCCCAGCGCTAAGGTAAGCGACGGGAATGGTGCTTTTAAGTGAACGACCAAGTTATATGACATTATAGTAGGATAATCAGAGGATAGTGGCATATTGCCAGTCAAATCACCCGTCGGTGATTGTCCATTTACAGATTGTGAAATAGAAGCTGACTTTAGTCAGGGTTCGGTACCCAAAGTATGCATTCGTACAAGGATAATGTGATATAATACTTTATTGTAGCGACTGAAGTCGATTTTTAGGGTTCCGCACCTCAAAAGTATAAAAGGAACCCATAAAGGATCACTTCGTTGTCCGTCTGGCTGTTTGTCTGTCTATCAAGACCCTTTTTCTCAGGAACTCATGGAGGTATCACGTTAAAATTAATGTCAAATACTGAAGTCTATAGTCCCTTAAAGCTGTTAAAAATCAAGTTTCCAAGTCCATAAAAAGATACGGCCATATTATGGCCATTTTGTCCCATATTTTAATATTTGCAAGTAAATCAAAACTTATAGGGTACTTCCCGTTGACCTAGACTAATGAAATTTGGCAAGAAGCAAGGTCTCACGAAAAAAGTAAAAAAAGTCCGAAAACTGTAAATTTGTATTTATATTACTTTTTTGTGATGGCAAACTTACATTTGCAGTTGGAGAATTGACCGTGACTCAACTACAAAGTTAAGATTGTCCTTAACCCGGCGCCAATGACGTGTAAAAAATAAATAACGCGGACGATGACGCAGGGTCAATATGACCCGAATGTTTTTTTTCTTAATTATCTGGTTATCTGCTGAATTATATCAAATTTAATACAGAACTATTGCATGACCACGAAGGCATTGTAGTACCAATATGTTTAAGTTAGTTTAGATATCAAATTATGATTTGGTTTTAATACAAAAACCTCAAAAGGGCAACAAAATTAATTTCTCTTTTAGAACTAAAAATGTATGGAGCTGTAGCCGTTTTATTCCCGTTTTATTCAAGAAAAGGGATTTTACCATTCTTCACTAGCGCTTGCTCACTACACTATGGCACAAATCATATGAATTGAGGTCTTATCTCCAGCTATTGAGAAAACCATAAACGATTTTAATATGTTTTTTTCGAAATTTCCCCAATTGAAAATAGCTCGGGTCAATATTGTCGTCGGGTTAAATCCGATTGTTGTACTCGTTGACCTTTTTAGGGTTTCGTATTAAAATATGTTCTGGTACGGTGGGTCGACCAAGGTATCGCTGGAGAGATGAAGTCGCCAAAGACCTCAAAGAGTTGGGAGTGCCCGAATGGTCAAAATTGGCACAAAATAGGATAGAGTGGCGCACTTTAATGTCGGAGGCTAAGATCCACTTCGGGTCGCTGAGCCAGCGAAGTAAGTAAGTCAGTACGGAACACTCAGTGTGCGAGTCCGACTCGCACTTGGCTGGTTTTTTAATGTGTTTAGCTTTTCCAATTATTACTGTAAAGCGTCGTTTACATTCGCACGATTCACGCGAATGCAAACCCCGAATTTGTCACTATACTTTTGTTGACAATAGACGGTTCACCAATTGCCTAGAAACTTAGCAAAAGAAACTTTCCCATGCTGCTGTGAGGCAGGCATTCTTTAGTTTGTTAATGGCAACTAATTATAAGTTATCCGTTATCTTTTACGACATGGAAACTACTACAGTAACACAGTTTGGCTTTAGTGGCTCCTTTGTGCTAAATACGAGTCTTATTACCATTTGTGCTATTGTCTATAGTAATGAAGCTTGTCTGGACTGTTCATTTTCTGTTATTGTTAACGAAGTCTGTTTGATTTAAATGTAAAGCTTGACTCATCATAAATCAGACAAAGGCCTCCCCCAAGGATTTCCACAAGGACCGGTCCTGCTCTGCCTGCATCCAGCGGCTTCCCGCGACCTTCACCAGGTCGTCGGTCCACCGAGTGGGTGGCCTTCCTACATTACGTCTTTCGATGCTCGGTCGGCACTCGATAACTTTGCTGCTAGAATGAACATCTGTTCTACGAGATATGTGTCCACTGTCACTAACTTTGCCTACTCTTGCAAAAAACTACCCACATTCATTAACTTGGAGAGTCATGAAGCTGATGATCGTTGAAGATATGAGAAGATTTGATTTTCTAAGTCTACTTTTCCTTAATCCTTAACATTTATAAAGACATATTAATACGGGGGTAAAGAAATTGGTGTAGGTCCCATTAACTGGACTATCGACATCATACTGAACAACTTTCCCCAAGGAACAAATAGTCAATCCGCAAAAAAAGAATTCAACGCTCCATACAAAATATAAGTTATAATAGACTGACTCGCTGGCTCAGTGGTTAGTGCTCTTGACTGCTGATCCGAGAGTTGTGGTTCCAAACTCCACCCAGGGCAAAAAATTGTGTGATGAGCAGATTTGTTTGCTCTGTGTCTGGGTGTTAAATATCTATATATGTATGTATGTATTTAAACGTATATAAGTATATAACACAGGGAATCCTACTTTGGGGCCAGATGACCATGTGTGATTTGTACTAGATTATTTATTTATATTTATTTATTTAAAAAATTGGTCAATCAGCTAACTGTTTTGTATGAAGAGTTCAATTTTTTTCTGCGATTTCAGCAAATTGTAGAACTATAGGTGGTCAGTATGATGATTAGAACGGGACCTACACCTATTTTGTAACATCCTGTATATAATATGTATGTCTAATAAAATTTCAAAATGAAGTCATTGAAATGAAGAATCAGTTTACAAAATATCACTTTCATATGTTTTGCAATTGCTGAGAAAAATCGAGATCCCTGCGACCAAAATTTCCAATGCTTTGCCATAATCGGTCACGTTTTATCAGCAGCCACTTGAACTCTAGCTACCTATATTCTTTGTACACTCCGCTTCGTAAATTTCGCTGTACACTCCAAAACAAGTCGCAGTCGCAATGCAGGCAGTTCAAAGACCTTTAGGTATTTGGTAATGCACCATTTTGTATGCAATGCGAGTATATACTTACTCGTCCAAATATTTGGCGTTCCTTACCAAGAAACAACAATCGTTGATGTGGCCAGTTTGAGGAAAAAGAAAACATGTAAATTCACCATTTGGGCTTGCGCACAAATCACGCGAAAAATCAAGACAGATCACGTTGGGGGAGGAGGGTGGGGGTAAAAGGAGACCTCACGTGTATTTTTCTACAGTGAACGAACAAAAAAAAACTACCACGTGAGTAGATAGTCTTTTCGGTTACATTATAAATAAATATTCAGCGTCGGTGGCTCAACCGGTAACGACTCGGTCCATCTAACCAGAGGTACCGGGTTCAAATCTGGACGGCCAATGTACCAATGAGTTTTTCAAAAACTTACGTACATACTTACCGATTGCTTTAACGGTAAAGGAAAACATCGTGAGGAAACCTGCACACGCCTGCGATGAAACTCAAAGGTTGTGTGTGAAGTTGACCAACCCGCACTGGGCCCGCGTGGTCGACTAAGGCCTAATCGCCCTGATTCAGGGTAGGCTCGAGCCCCTCGGTGGGGACGTATATGAGCTGTAATGATGATTCACTTGTTAAATACTTCAAAATAGCGAGTCTATTTTACGAAATTTTAGCGCGCGTGGCCTTGTCCGCGCTTGATTCCCCGCCCGATATATACAATACTAATAATTTTAGAATTAGGTTGAATTAAAAAATACACGTGATGTTGTAAGGGGAGCGAGGGAGGAGGGGGAGGGGGGGGGGGGGGGGTTCAAAACGTAGCTGAAAAAACCTCGCGTGATTTGTGCACAAGCCCTTGCTTTGCACCGGAGACAAAATTCATCTCCGGTTTTTTGAAACCGGTTTTATGAAAAAACCGGAGAATCTCCTGAGAAATGTCAAGTTTGTGTACTTTTTTGATTTTAAGTTTTTTGAGTATAATGGAGAGCAATAACGTCACCATATAATATATATCGTCCAACAGACTTCTAACGTCTCGTCGAAAAACCTTAATGTCTTACAAATAATGTCACGAATTAAAATTACACTCTCAGGTTATGGTGTTCGCTGAAAGATCAATACATAACCATATATTCTTTTCCTTTGCGTAATCTATTATTTTAATATCTTCTAGAGCATAAACATTTTTCAACATACTTACTTACTTCACTGACTTAGCGACTCAAAGAGGATCTTAGCCTCTGACACCAAACGTCACCACTCGTTTTAACATGAGTCTTCAATATATTCTTTGTCAAACTAGTTACATTTTCTGGAATTATACTGTTATACACTGCCCCACAAATGACTTATTAACTTTACTCAGTCTCAAATAGGCACATCTATTTCTTAAGATTTACTTAAACTTAGTACTAAAAGAAATCTAAATCAGTCTTTACGTGTCCTTTTATCCTTTATATACAAATTTTTATTTGTCAGATAATCAGTTCTCGTAATTTCGTCCAGTTTCATATGCTGGCCACTGTAATTATTACATAATATATGATTCTAAACCAAAAACCTGAAATAACTATAGAACTATCTCACTCATTTCACATGCCAGCAGGCGGGATTCGTAAAAGGCTGAGGTACGAGAGACCAGGTTCTAAACATGAAACAAATAATAAAAAAGGCAGGAAGCATAACATCGCTATAACTAAATGTTTAATCCACTACTCCAAGGCCTTCGATTGCATTGACTTACAGAAAATAATCATGTTATGAGTGAAATGGCAATATCGCAAATTAAAACTTTTCTTTTGCTAAACCTGTACCTGAACAGCAAGTCAAGAGTGAGGCTGGAGGATAGCGTGTCACATCCTTTCAAGCCTGAAAGAGGAGTATATCAGGGATGCATTCTGTCACCGAGAGGTGAAACATAATGAGGATGGCTGATGCGAATACCTTTCTGAACAAACTCCGATTTTCACATAACACCACTATCATAAGCGCCTCTGAGTATGAATTGGCTGAACTCTTATCAATAATAGAGCACTTCAGCATTATATTTTTTTGGAACCGGTCGTTTACATAAAAAACTGGTTTTCTCCGGTTTTCACAATATCCGGTTTTTTATCGGTTTTTCCAGAACCGGAGCAAAGCACTACTTTACACCGTTGTCGTTTTCAAGGGTTTTCAAACTTGAATTTGGAACGGATCTTCAAGGACCAATCCGACTTTTGGGGGCAAACGACTCATACTTGTTTTTGCTCAAGATTAATTCGGTCAAAGAATACATTTGAAGGATAAACTAGCGTAATCTACACTAATATTATCAAGAGGTAAAGTTTGTGAGTTTGTTTCTTGATTGATCTGTGGAACTAGTAAACCGATTTTGACAATTCTTTCCCAGTAGAAAGCTACATTATTCCAGAGTGACATAGGCTATATTTATGCTCGCGAGCCGCTTGCAGCCCGCGCACCCCTCAAAGACAGTTTAAAAAACTATGCCCACGCGAGTGAAGCCGCGGGCAAAATCTAGTCTTATGACATTTTCTGAGCAGTGGGCGCCTAGTGACGTCATCATCTCGAGCAATCGTCTCCTGTGAAGCATAATAATATAAGAGCCCTTTCGCCTAAAGCCTTATCCCATTCCATAATAGCTTTAACTTAGCGCGTTCATATCCACATATATCCAGAAGTTTTCTGCAAGCCCCAATAGATCAGCATTCCGCTTGGTGAGGCGCTTCTTCTCTTCTTCTTTTCGAGTCGAGGGCAAACTCAGATAGTCCCATCCCAAAACCGAGCCACGCAAATTGCCTTGTCAGTGCCCTGCATCAAGTCCTCCCGCGTGCAGGTGACAGGGCAAGAAGGACACGTAATGAGGTGGTCCGTCGTTTGAGGGACCGCACCACACTTACACTCAAGGTTCGGGGGGGATGTAGTAAGCCTTCTCGAAGAGCGCCACCTATGCTCGGGCCCTCCCCGTGAGTAACGACAAAAGTCGCGAAACTAATTACTACACTACGATGGCAAACCAAGGTGAGGCGCAGTTCAGCGCCACATCTTTCGATCCGTGGTGTTTCTACCGAAACATTAATATAGCCTTGACTATCAGTTATTTCAGTAATACCTCAACGTAGTGAAATAGCTTTAGTACAAGTCCATCGATCATCATCATCATCATCATAGGACGCCACATAGTGTCCTCACTGCTGGTGAATGGGTATTTCCATACGAGAGCTGAAGGGCAACTTTAATTTATTATTATTATTGTCGAACTAAAAGAGGAAACATTTGTTAATTTAGAAAGCGTCTATTTCAGTAATCGAGTAAATTAATGTTATCTAGGTTAATAAAATTTATTTAGTCCCTTGCTCAATACACTACACTACACTAGCCTACCCTACCCTACCCTTCCCTACCCTACACTACACTACCCTACCTTACCCCACTTAAGAACCTTCTCCTAACTATAACGAACTCAACAAAAAAAGAATTAGCTCGTTCCAGCCGTTCTTAAGTTATGGCGTGACACGAAGAAATAGGGGTATTTTTTTTTTTAAATAGTTATACTAGCTGTCCCGGCGAACTTCGTTCCACCTTACACTACTCTAAACTACCAGCGCCATCTGCCGGACTGATTTGTGAATCTAAACCATCCTGGGCGCCACCCAAACGCATACAAAAAAATCATTCAAATCGGTCCAGCCGTTAAGGAGGAGTTCAGTGACATACACACGTACAGTAGAATTATATGTATATTTAAACATTTGACTACATCTCAAATTAGGTAGTGGTAGTTAAGGAGTTAAAGGGACACGAACACACTAACCGCGAAAGGAATGCCCACCAGCCGACGATGCCAGGAATCCGCAGGTCGCACTAAGAAAGAATACTAATTCATTCTGAGTAATGATGGTACAGTCGGCGTGCAATTGAAAGTGTCTGCATTTTAGAGAAAGTACCCACTCTGAATTTTCTATATCTAAGAAGGGTGGCAGACTAATACCACGGCACACCCCGGACATAAGAGTACAAAAGGCGGAAAAGAATATTTCTTAAAAACAAATGACGGAATAAAAAAAAACCCCGACTACGTTCCCGAATACGTTCGAGAACCAGACTAGCAACAATCTGTATCAATCTGGGTGAAGGGAAGGGGTGAGATCGGAATCTAGAGAGCGGCAGGGAGTGGCCATACTGTATAACATAATTAATTATACAGGCGGTAACAAAATTGATGTAGGTTCCGGTAGCTGAGGCTTCTACTCATCAAACTGAACAACTTTAGTTCTATGACTTCGCTGAAATCGCAAAAACTCATTACTCTTCCTCTTATTTAGTGTGCCCTGGAGCTTCACGACCTGTTTCCCTTCTCTCCATTTCATCATCGCACGACCAGGCGCGGAGGGCGATTCCACCCCTTTATCGTTAATATTCCACCTTTACGCACGAAGCGTTTTGCTTCTTCGTTTATTATGCGAACGGCCAAGGAGTGGAATTCCCTGCCGGCGTCTGTATTCCCCGATTCGTATAATTTAGGAATCTTCAAGTCGAGATTGATAAAGGCACTATTTGAGCTTGCGTCTTACATCTTCGGCTGCATCGTCACTTACCATCAGGTGAGGTGCAGCCAAACGCACTCAAATTTTTAATAAAAAAAAGAAAAAAATGACGATTAGCTGACCGAACAATTTTGAGCATTTTTGTATGTAGGTAGGGTTAATTTTTTTGAGAATTCAATACGGGTTCCTTTGTGAAAGTAGTCCAGCATAATGAGTAGAACCCCCAGTTAACGGGTCTTACACCAGTTTTGTTACACCCTGTATACTTTGACCATAGTTTAAGAATCCATACAGTGGTCCAACGCCCTTGATGGTCGCGTTAAAACCGACATCACTGTCACTGGTCACCTCCTCCTTCCCGAGGTCCATTGGGGCTCAATCTCCCCCGTCTTGCCCGATGCCCCCCGAACCCCGCACAATTGCCTTGTCTGTCGTGTCCGTTCGACGACTGTAATATGGATTCTTTAGACCGCGCTAATGCTAATGATGAGACCCTTTTCCCTGAGAAGGAATACTCTAAATTCGAGCCCGGCATGGGGTCTCCGTATCTGTTACTAAAACACTAAGTGAGCGACTGACCGTGACCCTTTTTTTCCCTGTCAGATCCGCCACCCAGGAGGCTCCTCGACAGTATCAACATCAAACCTAACGAACGTGTTATTGCACGCTCAACTCTAGCCTGTTGAGAATCCGTCCAGTCTTATTTAAGGTTATATATTTCGGAGCATCAGAAGGGTTTTGGCCGGATCTCAGAAAGAAACTCCTCCTTGAGAAGTTTTGGTGTGCACATTCAATATTCACACGTTTACAACACGAGGCTTCAGAATAATTCGGATGAAAACAGATTATTTTATAAGCTGCGATGAGTTCGGCACGAGGCAGGCTTCCCAAGTTGACAGTTCAGCTCCTCGATCAAAAGTGCTCGTAAAATAATTGGCGCCTCTATCGTAGCCTCCATAGGTTGGCTGCATTGTCATTCATCGATTCGATAATCACAACGATTTTGATTGGCTAAACAAACAAGAGTACCAACACTACCAACTAAAACTGAGTTCCAGCCTCGCACCAACCACACCCTGGCCAAAGATGACCTATTATTACTACCCTAGCTAACCTAGTTTCAGTTTCAAGACAAAACACACGGCGCGGCGCTTCGACGCATGCGTATGTGGTGCCACCTCCTTGCGCTTGCGCTGCGACATACTCGTATACGAGTATGACTTGTAATTTTGTGGAATGTGGTTTGGTAATGTAAACTAAATTATTGTAATGTCAATTCAATTTCAGAAATTCCGTTGTAACATTGGATAATTTAGTGTCCAAGTTATTTGTTATAAGTACTATGAGTATTTTCGCTTTCAAATTTGGTGTGCTTAAATTATAAATAGAAGTGCAGTTAAACATTTCCCATAAAATAACAGCGTAATTCTATCTGAACGTGGCTTAAATTGTAACTAACAAGATCCAACCAAACCGAGTCTTACAAAGTTCGACCCTGCCGGGAATCGAATATCGGAGACCTCCTGGTATGAGGTGGTTAAGTACTCCACTCTGCTGGCAAATGCCTGACTATGGTCCGCGGCGACGACGAATCAGCTGGCGCTGCCAGCTGCGCCATTTTGTTTCAACTGGCGGGGCTCTTCGTGGGTGGCCGCCATTATTGTCAAGGGTTACAAAAACAATTATTTCTCAATGTTTTTGTATGGACACTATATATAAAACTTATAACGGTGAAATCGTCATAAACTGACTATCTGACTAAAATATTTGAGTATTAAACTTTGTGAAATATAATTCAACAGTCTCAGCCAAAGATAGGGTAAGTAGGTATTAGTAGGTATTGCACTTGAATGTAAAAAAACGTGAACTGTGAATGCTACAATAACAATAGATAATATAATAACATTGTATTGCTTACCCGGTTTATTGGGAATTTCAACAACACCGAGTTTTTCTATGCAAAACAACAAAACAATCACTAAACAATCACTTTAAAAACACATACGCGCACCGCCCGGGCGCAGCTAAAAGCACTGACTGATTCGAAGGAGATTTCTATCGAAAATCATTCACCGTTGGCTTTGCACTTATTCCTAACTCTATCCTTGTCTTATCAAGGAGCTTTAGCAAACGTTAGACAAACGCAGCGATAGTTTTCGCTCCATACTCAGGTATGAAGTGAGTCGCTTCCCGCGTAAAGGGATCTGACCCGATTCAGGCGTTACACACAAGCGCCAAATTCCCGCCGCGCCCGATATTGGTACTTACACAGATCCGCATAATCTGCCAAAATGGCGCGCCAGCGGAGTGGGGCCTACTTGTAGTAGCTAAGAAATAATCTTCCGCTTACTGTATTTAAAAAACGGCGTTGTTGTGACGTAATGAATAATGTGAGTACTTCGTATTGGTGTCTGAATTATGATTTTTAACTAACTTCCAAAAAGGATGTTCGTATTTGTGTATCATCGTCACTATCATATCAGTCGAAAAACGTCCACTGCTGGACAAACGCCTCCCCCAAAGGTTTTTCACGACGAACGGTCTTGCGCTGCCCGCATCCAGCAATTAATATGGAGTTTCCAAGAGCTTTATTTTACTTATAACCTATGAAAAGAGGCCTTACTTTAGTCTTAGGGCACGATATAGGAAATTCCACATAAATAAAGTCTTCTTCTTGGGGTGCCATATCCTAACGGATGTCGGCGACCACCACACGGAATTCTTCTCTTTTCTGTGCCAGTCTGCTAAGACTGGCAGCGTTTTTGATGTGTGTGCATTTCCTCATATTGTCACTCCATGTTATTCGCCTTCTCCCTCTTCTCCGCTTTCCTTCCATTTTGCCTTCTATTATGTTTTTCATAACGTTATATCTTTCAGGCTGTATATATGCCCATAGCATGCTGTTTTCAAGCGACTTCCAAAAAGGAGGAGGTTCTCAATTCGTCTGTATGTTTTTTTTATGTTTGTTACCTCAGAACTTTTGACTGGGTGAACCGATTTTTATGATTCTTTTTTTATTTGAAAGCTAGTGCTTCCCGTGTGGTCCCATATAAATTTTATCAAAATCGGTGTAGTACTTTAGTAGAAAATTAACAAAAACCAATAATAATAATGCAAAAATATACTAATTTGTTGCGATGGAAGTCGGTTTTTTAACGTGTTTAGCGTTTTCAATTATAAGTTTTGTGATCGTTACTAATAATTCTAATTGTAATAAATAAAGTGCCGTAATATAATTACCCAACTGCCCAATAAGAAGGCTAATACGTATGTAAGTAAGTATGTATGTCTGTTACTTTAGCTGAGCCTGTAGTGTAACAGCTCGATGTCACACATCACATCAGCTCATATATACGTCCCCACCGGGGGGCTCGAGCCTACCCTGAATTAGGTCGATCGGGGCTTAGTCGACCACGTGGTCCCAGTGCGGGTTGGTCAACTTCACACACAACCTTCGAGTTTCTTCGCAGATGTGTGCAGGTTTCCTCACGATGGTGTTTCCAACAAACAACTTTTTTTTTATGCACAATTGGTAAACCCTTGACAACATCTCACCTGGTGGTAAGTGACGATGTTGCCGAAGATGGAAGCTTGATGTATTTTGAAGTAATTAATTATTTAAGTAATTTTCCTCTAGATATGCTTGTGATTTAGTGTTGCCAAGGTCTAAGTCTGCCTTGTTCAACAAAAATGTAATCTATATGAGTGTATCCTTATACAATGTGTTACGAGGAAATATCAAAATGCTGTCTTTGCCAAGGTTTAAAACAAGTGTTTACAATTTACTGATTGAAAAATGTTATTACAGTATATCGATGAATTTATAAAAGAAAAAGTGGACCGATTTTATAAAAGTTTGACTTGATATATTTAGCGGGTTATTTTGATTTATTTAATTCTTTGACATTCTTCATAATGAATTAACTTTTAATATTGCATGCTTTCATAAGGCAGGTTATTGCGAACATAGTACACTTTATGTCTTAAACCTAATGTTAACCAATAAGCGGCAATCAAATATTTGAGTTTGAATCCGTAGCTCAGAGGCAAAGTTCACTGGCTTTACACAGGAGGTCGCGGGTTCGATTCCCGGCGGGGTCAATTGTAAGACTCGGTTTGGTTGGTGGTAGGGCATTTTCTAAGCCCGCCTGGCTAGCTACCATCATCTTATCTAAGTCTTGCCGCCAAATATCAATGTTGAAATCATTGGTGTGTTCCGGCATGAAGATAAGATAGCCAGTTCCCCATTGCGTTGGGGAATCTTGCTTCCATCTACGGCAACATCGTCACTTACCACCAGGTGAGATGTTGTCAAGGGTTTACCAATTGTGAATTTAAAAAAAAAGAATCCAGTGAGTTACATAGGATACATTTTTACCCGACTAGCCAAAAAAATGTTGTTTATTCCTCTGGCACGCTCTGTAGCCTAATCGGCTTGATGGATCTTGGAGTGCGAGGTGTCATAATAATCCCGTGAGTGACATAGGATACATATTTACCCGTCAGGCCAAAAAAAGGAAGGAAATTTTTTATCACATCACGCTTTTTTGTTTTTAAGTTTTAATTTACATCCTAAAGTTATTTAGTTTTAAAATTGCAATAGCTTTTTTGTTTTTAGTTAAATTGGTTAAGTTATTTAAAATAAACTGTTCTTTGCACTTTCGTCTGACGCAGAACGGCTGACAACTAATTATCATCATATCAGCTCATATACGTCCCCACCGAGGGCTCGAGCTTTCCCTGAATTAGGCCGATCGGGCCTTAGTCGCCCACGTAGGCCCAGTGCGGGTTGGTCAACTTCACACACAACCTGCGAGTTTCTTCGCAGGCGTGTACAGGTTTCCTTACGATGTTTTTCCTTCACCGTAAGAGCCTCGGATAAACGTATCTACATATGAAATCGAAATTCGAAAACACATTGGTAAGTGGCAGGATTCGAACCAAGACCACCCGGATAGGAGGTAGCGGCCCTAACCGTTGCGCCACCGACGCTCTTGACAACTAATACAAAAATTCAATTTGTGTTTTTAAGGTAGTTTTTAAGAGGACCAAATAAAATTTATAAGTTTATACTTAATAAACTATTTATTCACATCAACTTGTTAATTGAGGATATTAGCATTATCAAATACATATTTTCCTTGTACTTAACAAATAAGCATTGAATACAATGTAAGACTGTTGGTAGAAGGAAAACTTTGAATTTGCAAAGCGTGCTGTGGCAGAAACATATAATACCTATAATATCTACATGCATATCAACTCATATACGTCTCCACCGAGGGGCTCGAGCCTACCCTGAATTAGGGCGATCGGGCTTTAGTCGACCTTTACACACAACCTTCGAGTTTCTCCGCAGGCGTGTGCAGGTTTCCTCACGTAGTTTTCCTTCACCGTAAGAGCGTTAGATAAACGTAAATATTTACGTATGTACAGTACATACATAACATACAGTATGGACACTCCCTGCCGCTCTCTAGATTGCGACCTCACCCCCTCGTCACCCAGATTGATACAGATTGGTTACAGTGTGGTTGTCGAACGTATAGGATTTCACCGCCATTTTTTTTGTTCCGTCATTCGTTTTTTAAAATGTTATTTCTGGCCCGTTTGTATGAAGTGTCCAGGGTGTGACTGAGCTCTGGGTGTGGTCTGCTCCAGTTAGTAGCCGGCGGCTGTCAGGAAACTCTGCTCAGAGCTACTGAACACAGTATAACTTCTCAAACTTGTAATCCTATGGTGGAAGCGAAATCCGAACCTTTTTTGATTCATTATAAATGTACTTTTTTAAGGGATTTTTTGCTTTTAAGAGAAAGGAGTGCGAATCTCTTTCTATGCCAATACCAAATAACTGCTTTTTTTTTAAATTGCAATTTGTCGATATTTTTCCATAGAGAATGTAAACTATAATATAAGGAAATTTTAAACAAAAAGCGTCACGTAAAAAGATAAAAAATAAGAGTTTTATTAAATATTCCAGTAACGTGACGCTTTAGTAAGGTCAAAACCCGTTAACTGGGGATTCTATATGTCATACCGAACAAACCTCTATACCAAAAATGCTCAAAATTATTCATTAAGCTAATCAAATTGTATGTAGCGTAATTTTTTTTTGCGATTTCAGCAGAGTCGTAGAACAAAAGTTGTTCAGTATGATGAGTAGAAGCCCCAGTTAACGGGACCTATCATACACCAATTTTGTTACACCTTGTATAATAAATATATTTTCGGTGTGTATTTGTATCATCATATCAGCCGAAGGACGGCCACTGCTGGACAAAGGCCTCTCCCAAGGATTTACACGATGACTGGTTCTACGCTGCCCGCATCCAGTGATTTCCCGCGACTTTCACAGGTTCGTCTGTCCACCGAGTGGGAGGCCTGCCTACGCGGAGTCTTCCGGTGCGCAGTCGCCACTTAATTGGCAGTGGGCGGAACACATAGCTCGTAGAACAGATAGCCGTTAGGGCAGGTAAGTTCTCGAGTGGCGACCGCGCACCGGAAAAAGTAGCGTAGGAAAGCCGGTGGACCGATGACCTGGTGAAGGTCGCGGCGACCGCTGGATGCCAGTAGTGCAGAACCGTATTAATGCAATTAGGTATTTATATGGATTTATATGTAATAACCGGTAGTCATGGAAATACTTGGGGGAGGCCTATGTCCAGCAATAGACGTCCATCGGCTGACATTATGATGATGATGTTGCCCCCACTATATGCGCAAAATACTCAATGATTTTGATTTAAGTCTATAAGGATGAGTATTTTTTTTATTTCTATTGACGGCGCTATTGTGCTAATCGAACCGCCTTAAGTTGCTGTCATTAGGTAGAGTAGGTACAAATCCTTAGCGTGCCCACCACAGATACACCTGCCCTCCACCTCATCTGTACAATGTACATGCTACTTTCATACTATAATATATAATATGCTACTTTTTTTTGCATAGTAACTTCCGGATTCATGGAATTTACGTAACTACACCCCTACTTAGTCACTTCGCTGGTGCAGCGACGACGCAGAGGTTCTTATCCTTTGACACCTAACCCCGCCACTTCATCCTTGCCAATCGGTTCTTTGTTGGGCGTTCTTCAGATCGTTTTGCATTTTTCGGAAAATCCTAGGACGGAATCACATCAAAATCCTGGAAAATGTTCCCCTATCTTGTCTCCGTATTGGTCTTCGTCTTTCCTTTTTTGGCGGAAGGGATGCGAAAACTACGCGAGTGGAGTGGTTAAGAGGTAACGCGGTCTAAAGAATAGGTATTTGAATAAAATGTTGCTGTCTGCCTCCCCCAAATCTCTCCGTATACAGCTAGAAAGGGAGAACTGCAGCGCAGACCGATAATAGGCACTAAAATTGACCAAAACAGCATTTCGTAGTCCCCTACTTCCTCCTCTAAAACTTGAGCAATGATAAAAAAAAACAAAAATAATTAAAAAAAAGGTTTGACCTATGCCTTTATGTTTTCATTTTATTGTTAATATGCGTAGAAATTTTTTGATGGGTGTCTGAAAAGGACGTTTCAATTGGGCAATTGTCTCAGTTTTTGAAGGCTCCTACTTCCTATTATAATTAGAATATGGGAAAAAACAAATCATAGGTGCATGGCCATGATAGATATAGGTTTGATGGAAAAATATTTTTGTTCTATTGTCATTATCCAGAGAGGAAACAAAGGACTACTTTTGTATGGAAAAAAATACGCCCGATTTTCCTCTTAATATGAAGTCCTAATTATACTTCTGTATCCTGTGACATCATGTCCTTATCATAGTACTTAATAACAACACAGGATTTTTCCCAAATATCCACTTGACCGCAGCCCAGATAAAGGCAGGAAGCCTGCGGTCTGTATTGTACAATGGCTTCCGCCATTAAGTAGATAAAATAGTCCTCATTAATTAAAACCTATATTGGACCACGTCATGCGAATAATGATTTAAAGCATGTTGTTTTTTTTTTGATAAATAGTTAAAAGTCCAATGTTGAGGTTTAATTGTAACTAGCTTTGACCCGCGGCTTCGCCTGCGTTGATTTTTTTTTTGAAATGAAATGAAATGAAATGAAAATGTATTTGCATAAAACATGGTTTTATAGCTGTTAACATTATATAGGAAGATCTCATATTTCACCAGATTTGGCATGCAAATATCAATCTTATCATAATTATTACTTTTGTAATTCACACACAGTCACAAAAAAAAATAAAAAAATACTACAAAATAATTTAATTAAACGCAATTGTCATAGTCTATGTTAATTGTCAAAAATGTCTATCTAGGAGTTCATTTACAGAATAAAATATTTTTTCTTTTATTTAAATGCGTCGGTGGCTCAACCGGTAACGAGTCGGTCCTCCTATCCGGACGGCCAATGTACCAATGAGTTTTTCGAAACTTACGTACATATATTCACCGATTGCTTTAACGGTGTAAGAAAACATCGTGAGGAAACCTGCACATACCTGCGAAGAAACTCGAAGGTTGTGTGTGAACTCGAACAACCCGCACTGGGCCCACGTGGTCGCCTAAGGCCCGATAGCCCTAATTCAGGGTAGGCTCGAGCCCCTCGGTGTGGACGTATATGAGCTGATATGAAAATGAAAAAAATGCGTTTGACTACATCTCCCCTGATGGACAGTTACGAAAAAAATGCGTTTGACTACATCTCCCCTGATGGACAGTTACGAGGCAGTCGAGAGTGGTACACGCAAACTCAAATAACTCCTACTCTCGCCTTCAAGATCCCCAAACGTAAGAGTAGGGCAAAGACTTCCACTCTACCGCTGTCCACTTAATAGAAGAGGAAGCTTAATATCATGCAGATAAGCAGAATATCAATAGCAAAGCTAATAAAAAGAAAAACAACAGCAAACCCCACGTAGATTTAGAAAGCGGCCTTTGCAGGTGTGCGTTGCGCGAGGCACAAGCGGCTCGCGTGCGATTATTTTTACGTATTTTCAAAGATTTTCTCTTCCTTTCCATCTACGTTATACGTAAAAAAAAAGCAAAAATTTCATGCTTCTAGACCCACCTGTTTTGGCTGTGTCTGTTAATCAGTTTTTAACACGAAACCTGTTGGTTAACGACAAATATGTATCTACACTCGAGAGCGATGAATCCGGGTCACTTAAAGAATCCTAAAAATCTCGGAAACTAAGAAGGCTAGCTTCATGAAATAAATTGTGTTTAATAGGCACTTTAATACCCCTTAAATGAAAGTAATAAAACTTACGAGTCACTACATTTTATTTACAAAAAATTACATAAATAAAAAAACTGCTGATCTCGCCTTAAAACAAAAATAGGAAACATGACATTTTTGAATAACATTACGATTTACTTGAATTTTAATACTTCGTATTGCCTCCTCGTGCTTCCATCACTGTATTTACGCGGTTTGGCATGCTGTACACCAAGTTCCTTATACGATTTTTGGGAATATTCTCCCATTCCTCTGTGAGAGCAATTTTGAGCTCACGAAGCGTGATTGGGGGAGGGCTTCTTTGTTTTACGCATCTCCCTAGCTCGTCCCAAGCATGCTCGATCGGGTTGATATCCGGGCTGCGTGCTGGCCACTCCATACGAGTAATGTTCATCTCTTGAAGGTAGTCATTCACAATCCAACCCGTATGAGGCCGGGCATTGTCATGCATAAAAATATCATCCTCACCCAAATTGACCATAAATGGACCAACGTATTCATTGAGGATTTCTTCCACATATCTTTCGCTAGTTAAAGAGCCTTTCTTTATGAACACCAGTTCTGTGCGACTCTCAGAAGAAATTCCGGCCCACACATGTACAGACCCACCACCGTAGGCTACTTTTTCTTCGATGCATGCTTGCTTGAATCTTTCCCCTGGTCTTCTATACACTCTGTGTCTTCCATCGTGCTTGTAGAGCATAAATTTTGATTCTTCGGAGAACATAACTTTTGACCAATCTCCAATACTCCAATTTAAGTGGTTCTGGGCATATCTTAGTCTTGAAATACGATGCCCACGCTCCAGTTTAGGGCCGTTTACAGGTCTAAGTGGTTTCAAGTTAGCTTCAGCAAGTCGTCGCCTTACTGTCCATGCGCTTGGGTTACTTCCTCCGAGGCGTCGAAACTGATTTGTACGTTCAGTTCCTGTGAGAAAGCGATTACGAAGCATTGTGTTCACCAAGTATCGATCTTCTCGTGCTGTGGTACACCTGGTTGACTTATTTGATAACTTAGCATAATAGTTTATATTATACTGCAAAATTTCTTTTTTATGTTATACTTCATCTCTTTGGCTAGCGATAGGTACCAATTTCTTTAGAACTATAAAGATGGCTATAGTTTTTTCACGGAACGCTGAAACCAGTAAGGGGTGTCGACCTTTCATGTAAAGTTTTTAAATTTATTTAGTACTAGCTGTTTCCCGCGGTTTCACCCGCGTGGACAACGTTTCTATGACTTTTCGAGGGTGCGCAGTGCGTGGTAAAAAGTAGCCTATGTCTGAATCCAGGTCCTAATCTGTCTACCTACCAAATTTCAGCCAAATCCGTTCAGTAGTTTTTGCGGGAAAGCGTAACAGACAGACAGAGTTACTTTCACATTTATAATATTAGTAGGGACTAGCTTTTGCCCGCGGCTTCGCCCGCGTGGACATCGTTTTATGACTGTCTCTTAGGGTGAGTGTGCGCGAGCCGCAAGCGGTCCTCCAGGTGGCTCGAGTTATTTATTTGTTTTGTTCACATGTGATTTAAGAATAATTAGTCACAGGAAACTAACTCCTGTTGACCGAAAAACAGAATGTACCTTTTTTTAAACCAACTCCTTATCCATTAACCGAAAAACAGGACCTTGTTATAAAAATATGATGATTTCATCCTACATACGAGTACTATCTATGACTGCTATCCGGTAGCTGCATACTAGTCGTCTGACTTAGGCTGAGCACACACTAGAGTCACGACTAGGGTTGCCAAGTCTTAAAACTGAATAGCCGGACAGACTAGCCAGTTAAGCCGGACTTTTGGGTAAAAAAGCCGGACTCCTTAAATTATTAAAGCTCAGGAATACACTTTGATAAGATAGTTCGCTACCTGTTTATGAGATGTAATGGAGTTAGGGTTGCCAAGACTTAAAACTGAATAGCCGGACAGACTAGCCAGTTAAGTCGGACTTTTAGGTAAAAAGCCGGACTACGAAGAGGCGCCCCATAGATCAATTTTATCGCTTATACGACGGCGCGCTTGCCTAAATATCCACGTGACTGGTTAAATCATGAAATTTAAAAAAGCCTAACAAAAACCGGACAGGCCGGACATCATCTAATTTGGCCGGACACGTATCTAAAAAACCTTACTCTGTCCGGCTTTATCCGGACGCCTGGCAATGCTAGTCACGACAGTCTTAAGACAAACTTGTTTCACATAGACAAGTCTGTTTTGAACTTGAAAAAATACTGTCGTGTCTACTGCACGGCTCACACCACTTAAAACGAAACGGTTTTGTCTACGAGACGACGCACACAATTCTTTTTTAAATTGACATCAGAATATTCCTTACACAATTTATTAAAAAGCACAGGTCTCTTTTCAACCTCGTCAACTAATTTTTCTACAAGTTCTTCGTCAGTAAACATGATGGGACGTGTTTACTCTCTGTACACTTGTCAGACTTGCCGCCGCGCCGTGCAGTTCTGGTAGGCGATAGACAACTTTACCTATGAGACGTTTCGTTTTAAGTGTGCTATTCTTCATAAGTTTTATAAAGCAATAGACTGTCTTAAAACTGTCGTGGCTCTACTCTGCGCTGAGCCTTATTTTTCATAAACTGTCAAAAACAAGATTATGTTCTTAAATGTTTGAAATACTGAACCATAACGTCGTGATTTGTCATTGTCGTTGACGTAATTTCAATAAATTAAAAGCAGAAAATGTTATAAAAATCGTTATTTTTCCTGAAACTTCAAAAAATTGTTAATTTTTTTTCATAATTTAATTTTTATGCAGTCAACTAGGTACCCAATTAGAGCTATAGTAATAGAAATTACAATATCTTTGACCTTAATAAGGAAAACCGATAGAAATCAACCGACATTCAAAATTGGAACACAAATACAAAAAAAAAGTATTTCAATAACCGCGAAATATAAGAGGAATGAATTGATCGTTTCTGGTGAGTCTTCCTTACACCACGGTTCGAGGTGGGTCAGGGTTACCCAACAAAGAAACCAGTCCGGTGACCTCCAGACGGACGCCATCTTGGATTTATACAGAGGGAAGCAAAAGGTCTGTACGCGGTAGTCTAGCACACCTTTTGATGTGAAATCAAAAGTTTTTGGTACAGTAATAGTTATATAATTATTTGAAGTATGTAAAGAACATATAAATGTAGTACCTACAGCTGAGGGAAAAAATAGAGCATTTTATGGTTGATTATTATTTTCAACGAGCGATAACTGAAGTTGCTCATTTTAGAAGAGACATATACAATGCTTTTAAAAACGACTTCAAAAAAGGAGGAGGTTCTATGTTTGACTGTATATTTATTTTTATGTATGTCCACCGATTTCTCCCTCAATTTTGGACCGATTTAAAAAAAATCTTTTTTTTATTGGATAGAGTATATACTTCGAAGTTGGTCCCATATAAATTTTATCAAAATCGATTTTCTACTTTTTTAATAAAATTAACAAAAACATGAAAATTATTGAAAAATTGTAGTTGTTGCGATGGAAGTCGGTTTTCAGCGCGGCCAATTGTTAAAAATGAAAGGAAATGAAAAATTACACAAATAATGAAAAAAACGAGCGACCCTTACAGTGGTCTCATATGATGTGTAACCTCTGATAAAATATGTATGATATTAATGAGCTATCGGGTTGTACATTCACGGGCCGGGCTTTCGGATAGTAGGTCTTTGGATTTTTGCCTTCAGCCTCATATTAGGCGGCATGGCCATATTCCCTTAGCCTTCGTGACTTAAAAAACGTTCGCATTCCCTGTTACACTCTTCCGTCCCATTTCACGAAATCACTCTCCCAAATTTCAGGAAAGCGAGACAAAAGATGTTAGACATCAAAAATTACTTGTAGGTATCACAGTGACATTGAAAAAGTCTATTTTAAATCATATTCACATCATAGGTATAGAAACTTCTTACAGAAGATTTAAATACGTGTAGATTTAAAATAATTTAAAACGCTAAACACGTTCAAAAGTCGACTTCCATCACAACAACTTAGTACATTTTTACATTATTATTTTTGGTTGTTGTTAATTTTCTAATAAAGTACTACACCGATTTTGATAAAATTTATATGGGACCACACGGAACACACTAGCTTTCAAATAAAAAAGGAATCATAAAAATCGGTTCACCCAGTCAAAATATCTGAGGTAACACAAGGTCCCTAAAAAAAACATACAGTCGAATTGAGAACCTCCTCCTTTTTCAAAGTCGCTTGAAAAATCTAATAAGGGGGAGCCAAGCAAGACGAGAATTGGTTTAAGACCAATGTTCGATTACTCTAAGGTTTTGTAGCGCTTTGAATCGCGTGCGACGTTATTATGTTTCTGTTTTTAGACACTCAAACTTATAACTGTAACATTTAGAACACCCTTTATTTTCATGTAAAACAAAACTATACGTACATTCGCCAATTGTGTGAAGATGTATATCCGTGTTCCATTGCCGGACGCCAGTGAGTTGTCCCTAAGTGGTATTCAATTCGCTTTTGATGGGAACTGGATGGGATATTAATATTAGAGAACAAATACAATGGGAAACTCGTCAACAAGTTAAAACGCATATTAAGGATGAGTTTTGGAACTTTGTTGTTGGCAAATTAGTAAGTTACTAGGAGGAAAGGGTTCAGGAAGCCGAAGAATTACTTGGGAACTTCAAAGAACAGATCTTCTGAGAATTTAATTTGTTAATTCTTATTATTTCGACTAAATTATTTTGGAATGGTCGACCGTGGACCTAGAAGCCGACTCAATGGGAAAAAGCTGACTGGAGAATTAAAAAATAATCACTTAAAAAATTTTTTTTAGGTACAATTATTTATATTATAACGTGAACCAATAATGCCAGTTCATGACATGAGTTACCAGCCGGCCATTATCAGGCTGTACATTCATGGGTTGTGCATTATCGGGTTGGCCAATATTAGAACCCCACAATTTATTCGTGGTTCTATCCAAAAAATATCACCCGCGAGCCGCTGCGGCTCGTGCACCGCTCACCCTCGATATCCATCCACGGTGGCGAAGCTGCAGACAACAGTAAACATATATATGTACGTATATCAGTTTCTGGATATCATAGTACAGGTAATCACAGTTTGTGGTCAGATGATCGTGAGTGATTTTTCTCCGAAAATTTTTACATATAATTTTGTTATTATAATTAACTACCTAATTATACAAAGACCTCCGGCGACCCTCACTAGGTCATCGGTCCACCGAGTGGGAGGCCTGCCTACGCTACGTTTTCCGGTGCGCGGCCGCCACTCGAGAACTTTACTGCCCCATCTCCTCGTTTTTGATTGGATCACGCAGAGAAACTCCGAGCATAGCACGCTGTATTGCCCCGTGAGCCTTTTAATGATGCCCATAGTAAACGACCATGTCTCAGTTTCGTTTGTCATCACTAATATCACATAGTGGTCGAAGACCTTGGTTTCAAGACACTGTGGTATTTAGGACGTGAAGATATTGCGAAACTTCCCCGAACGCTGCCCAGCCGAGTTGGATTCGATGATTGATCTCTTTCTCGAAGTTGGACCTACCTAACTGGACTGTTTGTCCCAGGTACACATATTCGGCAACAACTTCGAGTGTAGAGCCTCCAACCTTCGAGGAGTAGGTGCGACTCGTAATTTTCGTCTTGTCTATGTTCATTCTAAAATCTACTTGTTGAAAGGCTCTACTGAGGCTATCGAGCATTGTGCCTAAGTCTTCCATCGTCTAAGACATGACCACGATATCGTCAGGAAATCGGAGGAGGGTGATGTAGTCGCCATTGATATTGATGCCGAGTCCACTCCAGTCCAAAAGCTTATTACATAATTACACGTAATGACTCTCGAAATCAGCTTGTAGACATGGCTCAGAAGTAAGATGGGTCTGTAGTTCTTCAACAGAGTATTGTCGCCCTTTTTGAAGAAAAGCACGACCACACTTCTGTGCCTTAGGTGTTTGTCGCTCGAGTATAACGGAATTAAATAACTTCTAAAAAGCTTTAAGTACTGGTGTTCCACCTGCTTTCAGAAGCTTAGCCGTAATTCCATCACCACCCGGCGCCTTATTGTTCTTGAGATGTTTGAGAGCCATTCTAATCTCGTAGAGGCTGACTTCCGGGATATCTTCGGTATAGTGTCGGGTTAGTCTGGCTCTTGGGTCCTTAGCTAGATCGCTGACAGGCAGACGTGTGGTCGTGTACAATTAATTATCCGTAAAACTTCTTAACTTCTTCCAGCAACTCAGTCTTACATGATATGATCCTGCCATCCTCAGTCTTCAGCTTGGTCAGTTGGCTTTGTCCAACAGACAGATCTCTCGCGAACACTTGAGAGACTTTGTTGTTCTCAATCGCATCGCTTTTTTAATTTATAATATACTGGCGCAAATCGCGAGTCAGGGACTTAGAGATCTGCCTGTTTAGTTGCCGATACTGAGTAGCACTTCAGAGGACTGCAAAACTAATCTAAGTCTTTCGTCCATGATGTTGCTGGTGAAGTGGTGAAGTCCGACTTTTGTTTGTTTCTGTTTGAACGGCGAGTTTTAAATAACTTAAACCCGACTGTTTGGATAATTTCCACGAACCTGTCATTATAATCAATTACATTGTCGCAATCTCCTAGGCATTCGAAGCGATTATTCAACTCGATGAAAGCTCTCGGGGTTTTGGAGCTGGATAGGTGCTGGTCGGAGCGTCTTCTTCATCAGTCGACATCTTTCCAACTTGGTTTTTAGTTTCAATGTGCCTTATACCATTCGGTGATCGCTTCCTGTTTTGACTGAATTGATCACAAAGACATCATTGAATATTTGCCTTCTTGTTGACAAGATGAATTCAATCTCATTCTTCGTTACGCCATTGGGATGCAACCTTGTCCACTTCCGCTGTTTAGGCTTTCTGAGGAATGAGTTCATCATAAAGAGGCCCTCTTTCTTCATAAAGTCGGCCAGCAGCTGGCAACGTGCATTCCTTTCTCCATATCCAAGTTGGCCCACCATCAGCGCACCATCAATTCGTTTGGCCAGTTTCGCGTTAAAAAGTCCCCTAACAACGGTGTTTTGGGTCTGGGAGCTATTATGTAAATCTCTAGATATATCCTCATATACTGCATTTAGGACCTCCACTTCGTCTTCGGGGTGTTCCGCGGTCGGTGCATATACCTGTATAACCTTCAGCGAATACCGTTTGGTAATTCTAAATATAACGTACGCTACCCTCGTTGAAACACTCTCGATCGGACCACATTGTTAATGAGAGACTTGTGGACTAGAAACTCGACACCACCCTTGGACAGTTGGTCGCCCACCTGAAAATAGAGCAGTTTTGCGGATTTCAGGATTATAATTAATTATTTACTTATTGGAGTTGTTATAATAAATAATAAAAGTAACGGCAAAAAATCGGTCAAGTGCGAGTCGGACTCTTGCACTGAGGGTTCCGTACCAAAAAACATTAGGGTACGAAACTCTACAAACATCAACGAGTATAATAATCGTATTTAACTTTGTAGTTTAAAAAATCCGATGTTGTCTGTAAAGTCGCTTTACGGACGATCGATAATTTTACGTGATAACGTGTCACAGGCCGAACGCTTGTGTGCTTTATGGCCGTACAGATCCACGTCGTCGTGATCAACTCCCCTAAGTACGTACAATCTAGTCGGCCGTGGCATGGCAAGTGGCCACTGCGAACGCTCTCAAACCACAGATTACTCAAACACACTTTGAAACATATACAGATACGTGTTTTCCTGATAGGTAAGACCTGGCTTCTTGTAAAATTTCATAATTCTAGAACAACGGGAAGTACCCTATAGGTTTTTATTTACTTGCCAGTATCAAAATATAGTATGTGTCATAAATGGCCGCAAAATAACATTATCTTTTTGTTTCTTTGACTTGAAGTTTGATTATTTACAGCTTCAAGGGACCGCAGACCCTAATTTTAACTTGATACCTCCTCGCGTTCCTGAAAAGAAGGGTCTTGACAGACAGCCAGACAGATCGACAGACAGACAACGAAGTGATCCTTTAAGGGTTCCTTTTTTCCTCAGTTTTTAGCATTACCAAAGTATATATATTAGTACTAACATACAGTATGGACACTCCCTGCCGCTCTCTAGATTTCGACCTCACCCCCTCGTCACCCAGATTGATACAGATTGGTTATAGTTTGGTTCTCGCCCACGGCTTGGGCTTACAAATCATTCGTTTGTTATTTACCTTTTTACCACCCTGGTATCAAATATAACTATTATCACACTTACATTACTAACCATTAATTAAATTCGTATTCACATCTAAAACAACTAAATTTGGTTTTACGAAAATGGTGCATTATTTTAGCTAGGCACACAATTTAACCATAAATATGTTGTTGCAAGGATTATACGGTGAGCATAAAACCTCCTTGGCAAAAATGACGTATTCCTTGGTGCGACCTAGGCGTTTCATGTGTCATCAATCTGTCTTCTTCTGATAATTCCACCGTGTTATTTAATCTCCTTTTTTTCACAAAGATCTTCGTCATCATCGTCACTTACCATCAGGTGAGATGATGCTAGGGGCTTACTAATTGTGAATAAAAAAGAGATATAACCTTGTTTCTGTGATCTAAGGATATAACCTATCTGTTTTTAACCGACTTCCAAAAAGGAGGAGGTTCTCAATTCGACTGTATGTTTTTATTTAATTAAATTTTTTATGTGTGTTACCTCAGAACTTTTGACTGGGTGAACCGACTTTTATGATTTTTTTTATTTAAAAGCTAGTGCCTTCCGTGTGGTTCCGTATAAATTTTATCAAAATCAGTGTAGTACTTTATTAGAAAATTAACAAAAACCAAAAATAAAAATGCAAAAATGTACTCAGTTTTTGCGATGGGAGTCGGTTTTTTAAAACTATCCTTTCAAAAGTGTTAAAGAATATTCTGTATCTTTGGTTTTTAATATTTTTGTTTGCTAGAAAATTTAATTTTGCGCGCAATAACTGGCCTATAAAGTACGACTTTTCTAGCAACTGTATTAAAAAAAATTGTTAAACTGAGAAAAGACTGTTAACTTGAGAGCAAAGATAAACCATTAAATTATGTCACCATTAAATTATGAATCTAACATGTTCCAAACCTTTCCCTTTGGTAGTTATTTTTCATTTAAACTGAACCCAGTAACCTGCACACATCTGCGAAGAAACTCGTAGGCTGTGTGTGAAGTTGACCAACCCGCACTGGGCCCGCTTGGTCGACTAAGCCCCGATCGCCCTAATTCAGGGTACCCCAGCCCCTCGGTGGGGACGTATATGTAAGCTGATGTGATGAACCCAGTCTATTGATAAAATGCGAAGGTTATATTTTGACGCGAATGTGACGTCAGTTCGCTAGATAGATTGTACCTCAAATAAAACAGCGACATCATGCTACCACGAAAACTGCGAACTTCGTGTCAAGTTAATTGATGAAACTGTTCTATGATGAGTCTGTATATTATAAGGCACACATTTTAGAAAGAAAGGTTCTCGAGTGTCGAAGACTGGCCGTGAAAACGTAAGTGTCTAGTGTTGGACGACCCCCCAAAGGACACACTAATAAAAAAATACCGGCCAAGTGCGAGTCGAGCTCTCTATCACCACACAATATATTTTGTGTTCTGTATTTATAAAAAATAAGTCAGATTGAAGGGCAAACTTAACTTTGTAGGTTAAGAATGTTCTCCCATACCACAAAAGAGATACTAGTTACCCATACGTCACGGTCAAATTTCCAACTGCGATTGTAAGTTTGTTACTCCAAAAAAAAAGGTATTTATGTGATATAACTACAAATTAATTTCAACTTGATACCTTCTCGCGTTCCTGAGAAAAAGGGTCTAGACAGATAAATAGACGGACAAATGTGGCACGACAGGTTGGTATGGTAAGGGCGTGGGTTAAAAGATTCGTGTTCGTGCTCACAGAATTTAATTAGAAGTAAAAGACCTAAAAAGAAAATAAAAAATATACACTTAAATTTAAAATACAAATCAGAAAAACATAAATGAGTCTTACCCGATATGGGTCTTTTAGGGAGTAAGTATTAAATACATATTTTAGAAACAATTTGTGATGGTAATAATAATATATGAAAAGATAATCAAATTTTGGTTTTTGAATGAAATGCGAAAAAAAAAAGATGGAATGAAAAAAAGGTCGAATGAAAGAAGAACGAATAACAGCGTACAGCGTTACACAACGAAGTGATTCTATAAGGGTTTCTTCTCCCCTTTTTTTTTTATTAACAATTGGTAAATCTCACCTGGTGGTAAGTGACGATGTTGCCGAAGATGGAAGCAAGATTCCCCAACGCAATGGGGAACTGGCTATCTTATCTTCATGCCGAAACACACCAATGATATCAACATTGATATTTGGCGGCAAGACTTAGATAAGATGGTGGTAGCTAGCCAGGCGGGCTTAGAAAATGCCCTACCAACAACCAAACCGAGTCTTACAATTGACCCCGCCGGGAATCGAACCCGCGACCTCCTGTGTAAAGCCAGTGAACTTTGCCTCTGAGCTACGGAGGCGGTTAGGTACGGAACACAAAAAAGTCCTGCATTTATGCTACTAGACTGGGGCAGTGGCGACTCGTCCTGAAAACTACTGCAGACTAAATGGATTATTCCACCCTGTCAATTTTAACCACCTTGGGTAGCTCCAACCCGCCTACCAAGCGTGGCGATTACGCCAAAATCCCTCAACTCAATGGTCCTCATCATCACATGATCATAAATCATCATGACATCGGATTAGTACAGTTAAGTTCTACAGTATACCTGCCTTCATCATATACTGTCTGACATGTTTCACGTTTTCTTGCATGTTCTGGTTTCGGTTCGATCTATACTAAAACTAAAATAAATAACAGTTTTTTTAATCGACAATTTGTAAGCCCTTGGCATCATCTCACCTAATGGTAAGTGACGATGATTCCTGAGATGTAAGCCGGCTTACCAAGATTACCCAACGCAATGGGGAACTATCTTATGAGGGGTCGATCTTATCTTCATGCCAGAACACATCAATGCTTTGAACATTGATATTTGGCGGTAAGACTTTGATAAGATGGTCGTAGCTAGCCAGGCGGGCTTAGAAAATGCCCTACCACCAACAAACAGACAGAGACTTACATAGTTAGACCCTGCCGGGAATCTATCGAACCCGCGACCTCTTGGTGTGAAGCCATTACGCCACGATGGCCCTGAAACCTACATAAACTTTTCGTAGATAGATAAATGATTTGTGTATTTGTACAATCTTTTTTAAATGAAAGTGCAAAGTTGGGCATTTTCAGAAAAACGTCTCTCCCTGGTAAAAATGATGTGATTTTTGAGTTTAGATATGTAATACATGACCTATTCTATATGAAATAATGTTTTATTCTACGATAACTAGTCAATTTTATGAGAAAACCTCAATTTTAACCAACAAGGTAGAAAAATGTTGTCACTTTTGTGACAACCAAAAATAATTATTTTGTAAAACTTTGTAGAGAAGGACTTAAAAATATTAATTGGATTGTAAATATGACCATGAATTCTATCAAAAAAGTATAAAATATACTAACCAAATCAATAAATGTAAATATTAAAGTACCTGTTCGGTCCAAAACTTTCTGGCTGGAAAAATTTGGCGGCTTAAAAAAAAATAAAAAAGATGTCATCGCGATTGTCATTTAGTCTGCTTTTTCGAGTCTGGTTTTGGCGTTTCTGTTGGTTGTAGTTTTGATTTTACGGCGTTTTAACGATACGAATCCGGAAAACTTTCGAAATGATCAAATTGGAATATCGTTCCGTGATCAAATTCCTGACTAAGGAAGGGGTCAGCCCGACCGATATAAAAAAAAGGTTGGATGCCGTGTACGGGGATTCTTCTCCATCATTTTCCACGGTAAAAGAATGGAGTAAACAGTTTCGATTGGGGCGGGAATCCATTGACGACGAACCTCGCTCCGGCCGGCCTATAGAAGTACTCACCGAGCAATGTATTAAATTAGTGGAAGAGGAAGTTCTGAGTGATGGAAGACTAAAGACTAAAGAAATAGCGGCAAGAACCGGACTTTCCAAAACTTCAGTACTTAGGATACTACATGATCATCTTCACATGAATAAAGTTAGTGCTAGGTGGGTACCCAAACTTCTTTCGAGCTTGCAGCGTACTGAGAGAAAAGCGTGTTCTCAAGAAGTTTTAGACGCGTATAGGCGTTACGGAAAAAGTTATTTGGAGTCGATTGTTATGGGAGACGAAACCATGGTTTTGTACTATGATCCCCTGTCTAAAAGGGAATCGATGGAGTGGCGTCGTCTTGGTGAAAAGCCACCTAGAAAGGCCAAGGTAACGCAATCCATCAAAAAGATTATGGCAACGGTATTCTGGGATTGTCACGGAATACTAATGATTGACATAAAGGAAAGGAATACCACGGTAAATGGCAGCTACTACGCCACCCTTATTGAGCAGTTGCGATAGGCGATCAAGCAGAAGCGACGTGGAAAACTTAGTAGAGGTGTTCGGCTTCTCCACGATAATGCTCCCGTTCACACTGCTGCAATTGCCAAAGCTGCTGTAGCTAAATGTGGCTTCGAGGAAATTCGCCACCCCCCTTACAGCCCAGACCTGGCCCCAAGCGACTACTACTTGTTCTCGAGACTTAAGGCAGACTTAAGGGGAAGACGATTTTCTTCGGATGATGAAGTGGCCCAAGCAGTTTTTACCCATTTCGAGGACAAAACTCCAGAATATTTTTATAAGGGGATAGAAATGCTTATCACGAGATCTGCAAAGTGCGTTGAAATAGAGGGGGACTATATCGAAAAATAAAAATAAAATTGTAAATATATCTACTTGTTTTCTTTGTTAGGCCGGACACTTTTGGATCGCACATTTCAAGTTCACTTTTGTAACAACTGGTCCCAAAGTAAACGTTAATTTCGTCGACAAGACGGTAAAGTTATATGATTCTACATAGCTAAATAATATTACAATATAATAAATCAAGTTATTTTTACACAACAATAATAAAGATTGGAGAAAAAGCCAATTTTCTCCGTCACATTTTGTGGGACAGTCACAAAAGTGACTGACTTATTTGTGTAAGGCTTGATTTACATGCTTGCAGATTCTGATAAATTTGCTGAGGTATTTTTTCAGTTCTTAAAGTATTATTGTTATTGATGTAGATGAAATAAAAAAGACAATTGTAATACTGGTAAAGAGATCAATATACTGGTAATTATTTATCACATTCATTTTTTTAGGCACTTATTTTGTGTTACAAACACATGATGTAGGTAGGTACGTACAGCATAACGAAACAAGTTTGTATTCTAGCTAATAAACAACTTAAACCTAAATCGAAGTAAAAATAACCAAAATCTAGTTTTGGTCGAATACTTAAGTTACTTCCACTTTTTTAAACTATAAAATAATACAAACAGTACTTTTTTGTTTTTAGGGTTCCATAGGCAACCAAACACTTATAACCCTCATATCTTCAGTCTATCTGTCCGTCCATCCTGCTGTCCCTTTCTGTCACACCCTTATAAAACCAACAGTTTCTAATTAAATTTATTAAAATTTGTTACAGAGGTACCTACTAGAGATTTCTTTTTATACGCCATAAAATAAAGTGAACCCTGATTAATTAATTAAAAAATCATCATTATTGCCTGTCCATACATTGATCGCCGAACAAGCTGTTCGAGGCATGTAGTCTCAGCTTTATGGTGTCACCTTTGTGACTTTATGGGTCACACTATATGTGACGCAACAAAATGTCACAAAAGTGACCGTCACACCCTGTTACCAGTCTTACTGAATAAATAATTTAGAGGTAATCGCTAATTATACGTTTTTTAGCGAGTGAAATATGATTTTGTTATTAGATTTTGGTTGCTACAGTAAGCTTTTACATGGCAAAAAGAAGACAGAGTACAAGATAATTTGTCATGTACCTGACCGACGAAACCTTGGCGAAAATGGTACAACAAAAACAACACGTCTGATCTTGAAGCGTTTTGACACTACTGTTTTTTTTAAATGGTGGTCAGCGAGTTTAGAATATAGTGTTGCCATTTAAAATAATAAAACATGCTTGGTAGAATCCTAATTTAGTGTTTGTTCCCGTCACAAACGTGACCTGTCCACCTGCGACACGAATTACGATATTTTTGTAAATTAAACCTTTTCGCAATGGAATAAGATAAAAATTCTTAACGTGCCGAGGTTAATGGCACTTCAGACTAGTTTCGAATGATACCCAAACCTCAGTATGGCCCAGTACAAAAAGTTTTCACGATCGTATTTTACACCGGGCAAATTTTGAGTGGGACACGTCAAAATTCAACACCTTGGTGTTAAATAATTGTTATAATTTTAATATTACGCGAAGTTATATTAAAATACCTATATGATTATGTTGAATATAATATTCTTAATGTATTTTCAATCATTTATTGAGTTTCATATAAATTTTACATGTTATAAAAATTCAAACACGCGGGACACGACAAAACGATTTTTTGAAAATGCCCAGTTGCAACTGTAAGTGGTCAATGAGCCACTCCAAGTCAACGCCCACTTACGCCCACAGCTTGTGATATGGACGGGACATATTTTGCGCCCCCGAGCACTGTGACGTACACTCAATTGCCCTCTGTATGACGAGATACGTGTCCTTGACCTAATGATTGATACGAGTACCACCACCTAGTACTTTCTTGACAGGTGATGTATTTGGTGACAAAGATGCGTCGTCCCTCGTGCTCCACCTGAGGTCTCCTTTTACCTGAAGCACGAGAAACAGAAATTTACTCCCAACTACTGTATCGGTAAAAGTGCCTTGGGGGAAGCCAGGGAGGCTTTTGTCTGTAAGAACGGTCTGTTCCTACTCTTCAAGAGCAAAGAGGGAGATATCTCCGCAAGGCGAAGTTTAATGCCTGGGGTCCGGCTGTGGACCAACCGTTGATGTTTGGTACTTGTAATACTCAGTGCTAAAGAAATGTTAATAGCGCGATCTAGATGTCGTATAACTTTTGTCCTTTCGTCGCTTGTATTAAGGTTCAGTGTCGGGTTAATGCAGTTGGTGCCACATGTCCAATAATGGTCTAACACGGGCTGATGAAGAGGTTGGGAATTGTCAAGAAATTGGAAGTAAACTTCCAGGGTTACGTGAGGAAAATTCTTCAGTACTACTGTTATTGGTGTAGTAGTATCACGGGAAATGCTATTTACACTACAGATAGTATTACGTAAAATCATTTACCTACCTAATTAAATAATTTTCCTAACAGTTACTAGTAGTCCCAATTTCTTTTCATCACCACTAACTACCGCGAGGCAAAAGATTTTTAATTTTGCTGAACTTGTCAGTTGACAAGTTAAGCTTCTGTCTGCCTTGTCGGTAAATATTTTACCGACATTTACATGTACATTTGCCATCTGCAGTGTAATTACAATGCGAAGTATACGATAAATCTTTTTTTTTTACCTAAAAAATTGAGTGCGTTTGACTGCATTTCACCAGATGGCAAGTGACGATGCAGTCGAGGTACACTCAAAATCAAATAATGCCTATCCACTATCGCCTTGAAGGTCTCCAAATAGGAATCGAGAAACACTGACGCAGGAAAGGAGTTCCACTCCTTCGCTATCCGCATAATAAATGAGCGAGAGTAACGCTTTATGCGGAAAGGTGAAAAATCATCATTAAAGGGGTGCAACCCCCTCCCTGCGTCTCGTTGATGACGGTGGAATGGAGCCAGGGAAATAAGGTCGTGAAGTTCTTGCGCATACTCCGATATGAATGCGATAGAATACCGATACCCAGGCGACTTTGCGGAGGCTTTGGAGCTTGTTGTTAAATAGCTCGTCGTCACCAATGAGTCTTCGTGCGCGTCAGTCGATGGAGTCCAAGTTATTATTAAGGGCCCAGATACCAGCTGCAAATTTTGGATGCAGTTCTCCTAGTTAGTTGCGCTTTAACAGCATCTAAACTGCGAATTTGCAGCTGGAATGCAGTCCATGTGTCTAAGCCTTATGATAAGGTTGATCCCCCAACACAGGGAAACCTAGTGGGGGAATCAGGGTTCTTCAGTTTTTGGAATATGTTTGAAAAATTCTAACCTTTTTTTTTGTATTTTGTATCCAGCTGATAGCGGGCTGATCCATACCATAAGTGTGAACAGTACTCTATACATAAGCGGATCTGTGCTTGATAATGCCCAGCTTCATTGCAGCATCTTACTTTTGTCTTGTACTCAAATGTAACGACAGAATTTAATATTGGGTGTTAAATCCACGCCAAGGAGCTCCAAGTGATCAGATTCATTTCCTGTTATGGAGGCTCTATAGCAACTTCTACATTATTTCTCCATAACGTTCATCAGAAAAAACACAGCAAAACCTTCCCGCAGAAATTACTGAAATATTCGTAAGCTTTTACAAAAACCTTTGTTAAGTTAGTACTAATATATAAGATGTAACAAAATTAGCTGAAACTATTTTAACTGTTGCTTCTACCCATTAAACTGAACAACTTTCCCCATGGAACCCATAGTCAAATCGCAAAAAAAAAATTGGCTCTCCCATACTAACTCGATCAGTTGATCAGCCAACTTAGTATGGGTTTCATGGGGAATGAAACATTCCGCGCCCCAAGGACTATTTGGTAGTGGTAAATACTGCATAAATAAAAAATAAATAAATAATTATAATTGCATAAGTTGATAAAAAATGCTATGCAATAGCTTTGCCGCGGCAGTCCCCGAGTGCCACACGTCTTATTTAT
The DNA here is from genome assembly GCA_947284805.1 of Coleophora flavipennella. Classification (NCBI taxonomy): domain Eukaryota; kingdom Metazoa; phylum Arthropoda; class Insecta; order Lepidoptera; family Coleophoridae; genus Coleophora; species Coleophora flavipennella. The sequence goes on from OX369279.1 coordinate 7,923,403, forward strand.
GTTCAAAAAGCCAAATGCTCAAATAAATATAAAAAATACACGGTTCCAAATCTAGAAAAGTTAAACACAATATTGTATTTTCTATGATTCTATTAAAAATTAAAGGCCAACCACCTTCCAAGTTCATCATCAGATCAACTTCAAAATAACAAAAGGATCTATTGTCACCGGGAATACGGGTTCATTCCAAACAACTTTATCTGACCCCTGAAAGTCGCTTTAAAACCGATCACAAGATTTGGACTAAACAAACATTCATACATACAAACATCGCAATTTAAATAAATTCTTTTTCAAATAGTGTCGGCTGGTTGCTGGTTAGCGTTGCCAGGCGTCCGGATAAAGCCGGACAGTGTTAGGCTTTTTGGATGCGTGTCCGGCCAAATTAGAAGGTGTCCGGCCTGTCCGGCTTTTTAGGTGTAATGATGTTTCCAGTTACCTGGACATTCGGGTGAGCGCTGTCGTATTTATAAGACTATGGCGGCGTTTCTTAGTCTGATTAGGACCTCGCTAAACGCCAGTAAACATGACTGATTGATTTAGGGGTGTCTAAAGAGGGCTTTAATAATTTAGGGAGTCCGGCTTTTTTACCCAAAAGTCCGGCTAAACTGGCAGGTATGTCCGGCTTGTTAGTTTTAAGACCTGGCAACCCTATTGCTGGTAGTTTTGTCTAGCGGGTTGGGGAGGAGGAGGGGGGGGGGGGGTTTCTGACCACAAATGGCGGTAGGAACATCAGTCATATCGAAGACTGGGATGACTACACCACATATTAGAAGTCAAAACACTACTCTGAGCACCCCTGTCTATCAACACACAGTTTTAATGACTGCATTGAAATCATTTTACTCCATCGATTTTAGACCATAATGGTCTACGCAGTGGTCTCTCAAAAAAAACGGAGTCAAACACTAAACTATCCAAGTTTGTAATAAGAAAGGCAAGTAAGGAGTATTCAATTTGACGGGTATTTTACTGTCTCATTCGTTACGCCCGCCCGCACGGAGTTCGGGCTCAGTAAAAAATCAATTTGGTTTCGTTTCCAATTTTTTAACAGCCTTTCACAACCATTTGCTTCAATTGTTCTCACACTTAAACAAAAGTAATACGTCGAAACTGATGAAACTGAGTTATGGACCAAGTTCATTTGAAATAAATTTATATTTATTACTAGCTTTTGCCCGCGGCTTCTGCATCGTTTTTATGACTGGCTTTTAGGATGAGTGGTGCGCGAGCCGCAAGCGTTTTCAGGAACTATATTGGGCTATTCTGATTAGCTGTCTATGTCACTTCCCAAACCCCACAAAAATTCTTTACAAAAAAAACACTTCAATCCGATACTGCGTTGCGATACCGATGTACGCGAGCGTGGAAATGAGTTTCCCTCAGATTCCTCTGAACTATGTCAGGATATGCTCAATTTATAAATTTTGTCATTTCCCACTCCCTCAACCACCTCAGTGCAAAAAATCACATCAATCCATTATTCCGTTGCGATGTTAAAGAAATGAACCAAAACATTTTTATTTTCAGTTCCCTCAGGAACTGCATCGGACTATGCTATTTTAACAAGATGAAAAGTAGCCTATGTTCTTCTGAGGGAAATGAAAAAAATACAGTTTTTTTGGTTGATTTCTTTAACATCGCAACGGAGCAACGAATTGTTGTGATTTTTGCACAGAGGTCTTTGAGGGGATGAAGATAATATAGACTACTAAGATTCAAGGTATTTATTCAAAATAGGTGCAAATTTACACTCTTTCTGGTAGTCATAAAATAATAACAATATAATTTCATTTGTGAAAAATCAAGAAATAAACAATCATTAGTTAATAGTGTCAAAATGCAATCCTTGAAATAAACCAGATTATTGATTCATGGATTGATTGAAAACACTTTATTGCACGAGAGAGAAAAAAAGAGATACAATGATTAAGGAAGTTGTACATTATGTCATTAGAACATGAAAACAATATGACACTGTATAAATGTCATAATATATAAATGTCATAATATATAAATGTCACTGAAATATATAAATGTCATTGATACCTTTGACAAGAGTAGGCCAGTTCACACGGACAGCACCCGGTCACGAGTATAACGCGAGAGTCAGCCATCGCTCCCATCAACCATATTAGAGGGAAAGGAACGACCCGACTCCCGATGCGCCACCATCCGCACAAACATTTAAGCGAGCATGCACCACTCATGTCAATGCTAAGATAAAAATATTAATTAAAAGAAGTATCTACTAGACTTGTCATGTCTTGTCGCTTCCACGTCAATTCTTAGGTTGTTTATCATTTTATAACTATTAAACATGATTAGTCGTGTTGATAGAAGAAACACTGTCTACCTGTACATTTATGTCATTTAAATATTTAGATGTCTCATAATAACCTTTTTTTACAAAGAGTTCTTTTGACACAATTTTTAAACTGTTTTTTTGGCAAATTTAAGACATGATCGGGTAATTTGTTATACATGAGTGAGCATTGTCCCACAAAGGACTTATTGATTTTGCCAAGTCTGGTATAAGTTACTTGAAGTTTTTTCCTATTCCGAAGATTATGACTGTGCCTGTCACTATTCAGTAAAAAGATATGCAGATTTTTACGTACATACATTATATTTTCATAAATGTACTGATTGGTGAAAGTCATTATATTAATATCTTTGAACTTATCTCGGAGCGACTCACGAGAACGCATTCCACAAATCGCGCGAACCGCTCTTTTTTGCAGGACAAATATTGTATTTATATCAGCTGCATGTCTCCACTAAAGTATTCCATAAGACATAATACTATGGAAGTAGCCGAAATATACTAGTCTTAATATACCATTGTCTATATCTGTAAGGAGCCTGATTTTTTTGACTGCGTATGCGACGGAGCTAAGCCTGCCAGGTAGCTTTTCTATATACGGGCCCCATTGAAGCATTGAATCTACAGTTAATCCTAGGAACACGCTTTGATTTACAAATTCTAATACATTAAAAAACTAGGTTTATAGGTTTATTTTCTTTTTTCAATACAATTTGATAAGTTCAATTATATTTGTCGTTCAGTGTTTTTATCAAAACTTATTTTGGCCATTATTTGTGTGGTTTTAATAAATAACTTATTAAACGAAACATATAAACCCAGCTTTTTAGGGTTCCGTACAACCAACGGGTGACCAACGGTACCCTATTGGTAAGCCTCCTGGTTGTCTATCTGTCCGTCCGACAGCGGGCTGTATTTCATGAACCATAATAGGTAGACAGTTGAAATTTTCACAGAATGGGTATTTCTGTTGCCGCTATAACAAAAAATACAAAAAATCAGAAACAGTTAAAAAAATAGGGTCGTCTGCATACAAAAAACGTGTTTTTTATAGGTCTTCAGAAGGATTTTTTATTAAGCTCTATCGTAAAAACTGCTAAACATAGAGGCATAAAACTTGGTGTGATTATAGAACTTATACTCAAGTAAAACAACAGATAATAAAAATTGGCCAAGTGTAAGTCGTACGCGTGCTAAGGAGTCCGAACTGAATGACAAAAATATTATATTATTGTCGCTTGCGTTGATGTCTTTTGTTTAAAATGTGAATAGAATAGTGAGTTTAGAGTGGAGAAGTGTAGTAGTACGGAACCCTCGGAGCGCGAGTCCCGACTCGCACTTGACCGTTTTTATTGTATCAATAACATATTTCAAAATCATTATAAACAGACAATGTTCAGACATGCAAAAAAGTTTTCTCGTTTTGTATGGAGAGTACGTGTTTTTCTTTTTCCAGGCCAATACTCTGCTACCCGGACTACATTGTCTGTTGTTTTGTAAAGTTGTTTAAAATAAGTATAAGCATGCTATTAATTGTAACTTTTTATTAAGCTTGACATTGCAATAATAATTTTAATTAAACCGATAACTTTTGGACTTTTGACCGCAATCTTAAACGAATTTATCGCTCGTGGCTATACTACAATAATTTTACTATACTTTGTTGCTAACAACAGATAATATGGGGTAAAAGCCGGATATTTGCCACACTTTTTGAAATCACTCTATATGTATCTCAGTACAAAAAGCAAAATACTTTATTTGTAAAACTAGCCCGTACTTTGGTTTTTTATCTACAAATTTATGATAAGTAAAAAACATTATCTATAATATTTTTAAAATATTAGCTATTTTTGCGGACCTCTATATTTTGGGACATCTATCCCACATAGGGGACAGTTGCCTAATCCGTGTAAATCACGTTTAGGATAGATGCCCCGGCGAGAAACAGGACATCTACCCCGCAAAGACTTTGATCGCATTTTTCAAGCGACTTCCAAAAAGAAGGAGGTTCTCAATTCGTCTGTATGTTTTTTATGTATGTTACCTCATAGCTAACTTTGGACTGGGCGAACCGATTTTTATGATTCTTTTTTATTTGAAAGCTAGTGCTTCCCGTGTGGTCCCATATAAATTTTATCAAAATCGTTGTAGTACTTTATTAGAAAATTAACAAAAACCAAAAATAATAATGCAAAAATGTACTTATTTGTTGCGATGGAAGTCGGTTTTTAAACGTGTTTAGCGTTTACAATTATCCTTCCTATGCAATCGTACAGAGACATGAGACACAGTCAACTTAGTGATAGTTTCGGAATCTTTCGATAGATTAATAAAATAGCATGCGATTCATCCACGAAACCAGAGTAATTACAATCGGGGCAACTATACCCCTGGGCAACTATCCTGATTTACCCTAATGAGGATTTTAAAACATGTGACTTTAATTTGATTTTCGATAAGATTTTGGTGTCATCGTTACAATGTAGTCCAACTATTTATAGTAACACCGACTACGCCAGTCATTACAGGGTGGAATAGTGAGAGAGGCCTCACAAGGCTACCTAGCTGTACCTACCTAGTAGCATTAATGCCTTAAGATAGGTCAAATGACAATATTCAATTCAAATTATTGAAAGACTATGTAAAGCTATCACTACGGAAAAAATACATAATATACCTAAAGTAATAAAAAATCAATTAAATAGAATACAATTTTAAAAATATTACAACTTTTTATGTAAAAAAATATACTGTAGACCCTGTTTTTGGCATTAATTGCAAAATTTCTCGAAAAAAAATTGTTAATGTTGAATGAAACCGACACACTAAAATCGGTGACTTTCAGATCTTTCATTTTAGTTAACACATTTGTTTAAAACTTATTTGAAAGTATAGGAAAGTAATAAAAACATGTAAAAATCGAGAATTGGGCGTTCGGTTTCAATAGAACAGCCGCGTTGAAGCCCGCATTGATTTGAACTCAAAATGAATAGACTTACCTTCGACATTATTTCAACACGTATCAACCTGCTCGGATTGAGGTAGCTTAAAGCCTTAAAGTAACAATAAAACGTACCTACTTAGGTGATATCGTGTGACGAAGTCATACTTTTTGCTTTGTTTTAAATCTGTTTTTATTTTATTTTCCTTTTAACTTGTTTTTTGTGTTTCAAAATTTTTTTAATTTCGGCTGTCCTTGTTTTCCTGTTGTCAACATTCTCATCTTCGTCTTGTGTTTTATCTTTTTTTACTTTTGTTTTATAGTCACAGTCATTGTCACTTACCATCAGTTGAGATGATGTCAAGGTCTCGCCAATTGAGTATTTTAAGAAAGAAATTTGATTATTTTTTTCTCTTTATTCATTGGTTATTTTTACCCGACTGCGCCAGAAGGAGGGTTATGTTTTTCGAGAGTATGTATGTATGTATGTTTGTATGTATAATTGTTTGGCACGCTCTGCAGCCTGAACGGCTGGATGGATTTTAGCTTGAGACGTGTCGTTAGATTCGTATTTACTGTGAGAGTGACACTGGGTATATCAAAATAAGAAAAACAAAATGGCGGATTTTTGGCGCAAAATTCAAATGTTTGACACGCTCTGCAGCCTGAACGGCTAGATGAATTATAGCTTGAGGGTTGTCGTTAGATACGTTTTTACTGTGAGAATGACACTGGGTATATCAAAATTAAAATTAAAACATAATGCCGGATTTTTGGCGCCAAATTCAAATGAACTCATTCAATAATAAAACTAAATAAATGAATAAAATAAAAAACGGTAATTTAAAAACTAAAAAACCCGCCTTAGTTTCTGTGTAATTTGGAAATGAAAAACCCTAAAACAAGAAAGTCGTCATACCCGATTGCACTTAACTTAAGAAAAATTGTACCAGTCGGGACCCATTCTAGAAATGGAGGCATAGTGAATTGAGAGCACATACCTATATTACATTGCAGATTACTCCAATATACTGACTAGACGGCTGACTTTCTAGAATGGGTCCCGACTGCTACAATTTTTCTTAAGTTAAGAGCAATCGGTTATGACGACTTTCTTGTTTTAGGGTTTTTCATTTCCAAATTACACAGAAACGCAGGCGGGTTTTTTAGTTTTTTAAATTACCGTTTTTTTTATGATTTTTCAAATGTGAAACATTCAAATGTTTGTGATGACGTCACAGGCCCAAATTCAATGGAAAAAGGCCTCAGTAATATGTGTTTTGACGATTATGAGTAGAAGGCTCAAGGTCACCCAAAGGGCAATGGAGCGTGCTATGCTCGGAGTTTCTCTGCGTGATCGAATCAGAAACGAGGAGACCCGTAAGAGAACCAAAGTAACCGACATAGCTCTCAGAATTGCTAAACTTAAGTGGCATTGGGCGGGGCACATTGCTCGTAGAACAGATGGCCGTTGGGGTAGTAAAGTTCGCGAGTGGCGACCACGCATCGGAAAACGTAGTGTAGGTAGACCTCTCACTCGGTGGACCGATGACCTAGTGAAGGTCGCGGGAAGCCGCTGGATGCGGGCAGCGCAGAACCGGTCGTCGTGGAGATCCTTGGGGGAGGCCTATGTCCAGCAGTGGACGTCCTTCGGCTGATATGATGATGAATAGAATTTAGTTAATTATGTAGTATGTAATAACAGTATAAAATCATTATTTCTCTAAATTGCTCGATTATTTACGTGCCTAGTAAAAAATCGGAACAATGCCAATTGTGTAATGCCGGCAGTGACGTCATCGTAGGCCAATCGAGGAAAAATATTTTTTTAATGAAATATATCAAATCTCTTAAAATTTCTGAAATCTAAATCGGAAAATTATCGTAGAAGCTGGGATTCATAAAAACTAAATAATCCCAAATGTGGAATTTAAAGAAAAGTATATGCAGGAGTTGCTTGTGGTAATTCCTATTTTCACTTTATGAACCCTGCTCCCCTGCCCTTCTATTCATTAGTTATTTACTCGCGCGGGCTTAGACAAGGTACGGAGGGCGCGTCGAGGCTGCAACCGCAACTTTTCAAGTATTTTACATCTGCATTCTCAGATTGTTAAAAAATATACAGTTTGCAAGAAAATGGAACCAAAAAATTACGCTAATCGATTCTGTTTTTTGTTAGGATCAAAAGTCCATATTAGAACAACAAGTTTGGTTACTAGAAATGACAGAAATCGTAAAAAAAAATAATCCAATGTGCGTTTTTCCATTAGCCGGCACGGTTCCTGAGAAAAAGGGTCTTGACAGACAGACAGACAGACGGACAGACGGACGGACGGACAACAAAGTGATCCTATAAGGGTTCCGTTTTTTCCTTTCGAGGGGCCGGTGCCAGTACCGGTGCCGTGCAGGCTAGTGGAAAAACGCACAATCGGTCCTTATCATGATGAGGATTAAAATAATCTATGGGGCCAACTGAGCTTAAATTTCCAGAATATCTAGAAATCACAAAACTTTTTTACATACACTACTCGTACATGTATGGGAAAGATTTTTTCAGATTCCTTGCTTTTTTCTACTACTATTACATTGACTTGGTTCCATTAAGTCTGTTGCTCCTCATTAGAGACAGGGCGAATGGCAGTTGGCACATAAAAAGTAAACACAAAAAGTTTTAAATTGCCCACTATCTTGCTGAACGTTCATTTTACCCAAAATCTGCAGAATACTCCAAAAGTTAGTGTTGGTCTTCTTGCAGATATAATGCTTGTGGTAGCTGCAGATGGGGCACATCTCTACTTTCCACCCTGTATAAGTTTGTAGTCTAGCTGAGGTTTTTAAAGGCTCCCTTGTATTAGAATGCATGGTTCTTATTTATTTATTAATCACTAGCTGTCCCGGCGAACTTCGTACTACCTTACACTACACTACACAACCTATCCTACTCTATCCTACCCTACCCTACCCTACACTACACTACCCTACACTACTCTACCCTACACTGCCTACCCTGTCCTACATAAGAACCTTCTCCTGCCAATCACGATCTCAACAAAAAAAGAATTAGCGAAATTTAGCGTTCACGCGTGATGCGATGACCAAGGGAAATAGAGATTAATTTTTATTTATAAAGATTTATTTCAGACATAGTCCATATTTAGGTTAGTATTACGAAAATCTTAAAATTAATATTAGTGTACAAACTAAAAATGAATTAAAATAAAATAGTTCATGCCTAAATGCATGTATTTGTATTTGATGCTTTATATCTACCAGCTAGCTGTTGCCCGCGGCTTCGCCCCATGGAAATCGAGAGTTAACGGGTTTTGTGATGCCTTTTTTCTTATGCGTTTTTTTAGCCTATGCCTTTTTTAAAGCGTCGGTGGCTCAACAAAAGCGTCGGTGGCTCAACCGGTAACGACTCGGTCCTCCTAACCAAAGGTGCCGGGTTCAAATCCGAACGGCCAATGTACCAATGAGTTTTTCAAAAACTTACGTACATATACTTACCGATTGCTTTAACGGTGAAGGAAAACATCGTAAGGAAACCTGCACACGCCTGCGAAGAAACTCGAAGGCCCGCGTGGTCGACTAAGGCCTAATCGCCCTGATTCAGGGTAGGCTCGAGCCCCTCGGTGGGGACGTATATGAGCTGATATAATAATAAAATAATAATGCCTTTATTAACCGCCTCCGTGGCGTAATGGTTAGTCCTTTCGCTTCACACTAGGAGGTCGCCTGTTCGATTTCCTGGTGGGGTCAACTCGGTTTGGTTGGTGGTAGGGCATTTTCATAGCCCGCCTGACTAGCTACCACCATCTTATCTAAGTCTTGCCGCCAAACATCAGTTTTAACAGCACTGATGTGTTCCGTCTTGAAGATCAGATAGCCAGATCCCCATTGCGTTGGGGAATCTTGGTAAGCCCGCTTCCATCTTCGGTATCATTGTCTCTTACCATCAGGTGAAATGATGCCAAGGGCTTACCAATTGTGAATAAAAAAAATGACCATCCTGAAATTCCATTCTAACTATTGGTGAAAGTTTTTTTTTTAAATCGGATGAGTAGTTTCGAAGATTACCTCCTACAGACATATAAACTTTACCTCCTAATAATATTATTACAGTAAAAGGAAAGAATAGTAGGTTGTCTTCATACAATGGTACATCGCGCGGATTGTACCATACGCACGTACTCTACAATAAAATAGGAATGACATAAGACCGTAGACCATTCCTATCTATTGTAGTGTGCGTGCGTATGGTGCGTGCCTAATGGGGCGCGCGTGCACGCATATACTAACCGCGTGGTCGTGGTGTACCATTGTATGAAGACAACCGACTATTTTTTCATTTTACTATGATATTAGTTTAAATATGACACTATTTATGTTACTGACACTTAAAAATTTGGGGTACCTATAATAACAGTTATTGTAAGGTCAGATAAGAAGGTTATTTATAAATATATGTATTTAAATGGTGCCAATTATATTTTTAATTAGGTACTGCTGTACAGAAAATAAGACTTGATCTTTTATCTTAATATAAGTAAATATTAGGTTCAGGTACATACTAAATTACCTATCCTAAATTTGTAAACATTATTTGATACACTTTATTCATCATCATCATAATCATCATCATCATCATCCCGAAAGAAGCCCACTCCATTTTCACAACGACCGGTGCAGCGCCGCCCGCAGCCAGCGGCTTCCCGCGACCCTCACGACTACGTCGGTCTATATACCGAGTGGGAGGCCTGCCTCCTCTATGTTTTCTAGTGCGCGGTCGCCACTCGAGAACTTTACGGCCCCAACGGCGATCTGTTTTACGAACTATGTGCCCTGCCCGCTGCCACTTAAGTATAAATATACTATTCAGTAACATCTATAGAAGTAAAAAGTTCTCGAAAGGGTATAAGAACAATCTGTCTGTACATCTCTGTGTCTGGGTGTTAAATATCTATATATGTGTGTATTTAAACGTATATAAGTATGTATATCAGTCTCTGGTAACCCATAACACAGGGAATCCTACTTTGGGGCCAGATGACCATGTGTGATTCGTCCCAGAATATTTATTTATTTTATCTGAGCTGAAGGCTTTATCTTTTGAACCTTAATAGGTAGCCGGCAGAAATTTTCACAGAAAATGTGTTATTATGGCAGTTTTATTAAATAATAAAAAATAATGAACGGTAATACATAAAAGCGTCAAAATTTGTGCGGTTTTGGTAAAACAATAATTTAATCCGGCAAGTGTTAGCCGTACCTGCGCTAAGGAGCCAGAACTGAGTGAAAAAAAAATTCGAGCGAGACCTACAGTACTCGCATATGATGTGTAACATGTGATAAAATACTTTAGGTTAGTTAGATTTGATGACGATATTGTACCTGGGTGGCGGATCTGATAGTAACGAAAAAAACCGACCAAGTGCGAGTCGGACTCTCGTAAAGTAGAATTCCGCGCTTGAGCGACTTGCTGTTACACATTTCCGTCCCATGTTACACATTTCCGTCCCATTTCACGAAATCACTCCCACAAATTGCAGGAAAGCGAGAGCAAAGATGTTACATATCAAAAAAATCTTTCGCTTTTGATTGATGTTCATTATCATTATTGTATTTGTGTGGTAAGGTGTGGTGGTACGGAATTCTCGGTGCGCGAATCCGACTCGCACTTGGCCTTTTTTTGTAAGTTGTATAAAGGCGAATTCATGGTAATCATTAAAAATTTAAGTGGGTAACCAAATCAAGGGATGTACGTAAAGTAACAAAATTTGCAGCTCATAAAAACCGGCCAAGTGCGAGTCAGAACCGCACACATAGGGTTCCGTACCATCGTACTAGATGGCGCTAGTTTCTTCATGTTTCAAAAAAGAAACACGTTTTTTGTATGGATACCCCCTTAATTTTTCACTTTTTCTATTTTTTTAGTATTTCTTCTTATAGCGGCAACAGAAATACATCATCTGTGAAAATTTCAACTGTCTAGCTATCACCGTTCATGAAATACAGCCTGGTGACAGACGGACAGACAGACAGACAGATGGACGGACGGACAGCGAAGTCTTAGTAATAGGGTCCCATTTTTATCCTTTGGTAACTGACCCCTAAAAACACATCGGACTTTTGTAAATAAATCCAACGTAAGAAAATAAAATGTAAAACGCACATTCTTGATTATGTCTTTATTGATGTAATAAAGGATTGATTCGCCAACCTTATTATAACATAACAGTCGCTGCATTCCAAAATATCTTACGAACATTAAACCTACAAGCCGCAATAAAGATCGTTAAACTCTTCGATACGTGTTCCTTATAAGGCTTGTGCGAGAGTTTATTTGACTCCGTCAGATAAAAAAGCTGTGAACTGATAATTTAAAGTTAAAACTGAAATCATCAATAAATTCAAGTTTTTAAACAAGAGTAAATCTATCCTAAGTAGCTTAGATGTTATTCATTGTTCAGCGCAAATCAGTAACCCCTTCAACTTCACCAGTATTTAATACATTAACTCCTCTTCAAAATATCGTCAGTATTCCACAGCTACAACAGCCGAAGAATATGCGAAAGTCCAAGAAACATTCAATTATATTAACCAGTACCCTAATGAAAGATGCTTTAGAAGAAAAAGAGAAAGAAAGCATAACAAAAAGAAAACGTAAAGACTGAAAATATAAAAAAAAGCTGTTAAAAATCTTAAAGAACAACAAGAAAAGAAGAAAAAAGAGGAAAAAGGAGAAAATAAGACTGATCGTACCAATAAAAGAAAGAAAGGTGTAAAGAATTTAAAGGATTTCGATGATGACCATGTTTCACATAAGGAAAGAAATCCACCAATCAATCCCCGGAGGACGAAGAAGAATATTATTGTTTGATTTGTAATGAAAAATATGAAACTCCAATAATCGAAGACTGAATAATATGCTATAATTGTAAACGCTGGGTCCACGAAAATTGTACCAGTGGTGAAAGTACATCTAGAGGATTTATCTGTGATTTCTGCGCCAATTAGGCTATGTTCATGATTACCCTACAAGCCGTCCGCAATTACCCGACATGCTTCAGGTAAACCCGGATAACAAACTTTTTGTTTTTCCTTTAATTTTTGATTTTATACTAAAAATTATCAAAGTTAATTATGAGAGTATAAAAATGATTAGTTTAAGTTGACTTTTATCAATGAAAAACTTTTGATACTTTTTATTTTTTTGTTTTATTACAATTTTCCCTTAGATGTTCGCAATTACCCTACCTTCCCCTACTACTAAACTACTGTTTATAAAATTAAGTTACTCATTCATAAAATTCGAATGAATCAGGTCACAAAAATTCACCCGCGCTCTGTTTTTTATTAATGGTATAGGAATGGTATTAATTAAAATCTTCGAATGACATCACGCGGCGCTGCGCCGATAAAATTTATTTCATGTGTCACTGTGTGTACAGCTTAATCCACATATTACGGTGTGCCAAAGATATTGAGACAAATACGTACTCAGGGCTAATTTTTTTTTTTGAAAAACGTAAAAGCTTTTAGATACAAGATTTTATTTAAAATGAGTTTTTATGTTCAAAAAGCAAAATGCTCAGTGTGCCAGATGTGAATAAACTCAAAAAATCTTAAATAATATAAGTATTTCCTACGAATCTATTGAAAATAAAAAAACTATTCTGGGACCTTGTTCCACCTCCAAAGTTTATCGTTAGATCAACTTCAAAATACCAACAGGATCTATTGTTACCAGGATTACGGTCTTCATACCAAATTCCAGCTCAATAGGATTACTGGAAGTCGCTTTTAAATAGTTTGCTAGATTTAACCTAAACAAACTAACACACAAACATTGCAAGTTACTCGTAAATAAAAGCATTTAATTTAAAAATAATAATATGTAATTTACAGTCAAGTTAGTTATATATTTTTATTTTTGGTTTTCAGTTTTATCCCCCTTTACTTTTCTGCAACATCGAAAGAGACCCGTGCTCTTAGTGCCACAGTTTAAGTAACCATACAGTAGTCTAACTCATTTGATCTTTGCGTCAAAGCCAACATCACTGGTCACCTATAAATTATCCCAACGGCCGAACAATGGTGACTATTGCAGCTTTGGTTCGAACTCCCAAGTCTCGCCCCTCACCCCCGCACGATTGCCCTGTCTAGACCAGTGTTTTTCAATATTTTTGCGTACGCAACCCCTTTATAAGTTAAAAAATTTTAGCGACCCCCTGGGGTCATAAACAAAGAAAATTTTTGTGATTTATAAAACTGCACAAAATTTTTTTTTGGTACTTACATCTAAATATTATTATTATTATGTAGTAAACGGCGGTGGACCGACGACCTGGTGAAGATCGCGGGAGGCCGATGGATGCGGGCAGCGCAGGACCAGTCGTCGTAGAAATCCTTGGGGAGTCCTTTGTCCAGCAGTGGACGATTTTCGGCTGATATGATGATGATGATGATAGGATACTATAGGTCTATATAATCTACCAAATTTAAGATACGTTAATTTATTTTCATACAAATTAGCCGGCTAATCGGTCAATTTTGTGTGGGAAGCCAAACAAATTTTTCGAGAATTCAGTATGGGTACCCTGGAGAAAGTTGTTCAGTAGGATGAGTAGAATCCCCAGTTAAAGTTTCCGGGAGTGGTCTTTTATAAGGCGTAACAAAATTTGCTGAAACTATTTTAACTGGTGCTTCTACCCATAAAACTGAACAACTTTTCCCATGAAACCCATAGTCAAATCTCAAATACTAAGTTGGCAAATCAGCTAATCGAGTTAGTATGGGAGAGCCAATTTTTTTTGCGATTTGACTATGGGTTCCATGGGGAAAGTTGATCAATTTCATGGGTAGAAGCACCAGTTAAAATAGTTTCAGCTAAATTTGTTACACCTTATATAAGTATTTAATTATCTACTTTAACTATATGACCTTATAAGCATATTAGTAACATTTTACGAGTAATTTTCTTTACCAAAAATAAATTGAAATAATTTAAGTTTTTGATTCCTTTGTTTTGGGCATTTTGCTTCGACTACTGTAACTGCCATGGACGGGCCTACGCAAACAGCGGTTTTGTTGCCTACAGAATGAGCGCATTAGCTCATTTCGTCTCAGACAATTAGTCTAGCTAGGTAGGTTCATCTTCAAGAAAGAAATCAATCGACAAATCTAACTCGGTTGGGCACCGTTCGGGAAGCTTCGCAATATCTTCATGTCCCAGATACCGCAGTGTATCAAGTCTAAGGTCTTTGACCAGTGTGTGTTGCCAGTGATGACATACGGAACTGAGATATGGTCGCTTACTATGGGCCTCATAAGAAGGCTCAAAGTCACCCAAAGGGCAATGTAGCGAGCTATGCTCGGAATTTCCCTAAGCGATCGAATCAGAAATCATGAGATCCGCAGGAAAACCAAAGTAAACGACATAGCTCACAGAATCGCTAAACTGAAGTGACAGTGGGCAGGGCACATAGCTCGTAGAACAGATGGCCCTTGGGGCAGTAAAGAAGGCATGCCACGCGCTGAAGGTCCGACGACCTAAGATCTAAGATAAGATCGTGGGAAGCCGCTGGATGCGGGCAGCGTAAGGCCGGTCGTCGTGGAAATCCTTTGTCCACCAGTGGACGTCTTCCGGCCTATTTGATGATGATGATGATGATGATGAGGGCCGGTCCATTATATTTGGTCGAAGGTCTTTTTGTCACTAATCACACCAATAGGCTTAAAAAGTGTATACTGGTCGACTTTAGACCCTCCACCGTTTTTTCGTCGGTTAAAAAGCTTATCGTTAACAAGGATTTGTGTACGTGTAATCCCATTTTCATCCCATTCGTTTCCATTTAGGATAATGAACCGGTCAAGAGCGAGTCAGGCTCGACGACCTAGTACAAAAATTTGCGATCACCAACAATAACTTAGCAATGGTTAAGACCTTTGCAAATTGTTCGCACTGACACTGGTTGTCCATTCAAAAAGGTCCCTGTACTCATCCAATAAGTTTGACAGCGCAGTTCTTTGTCAGCTGGTTGCGGTTATCCTTCCAATTGTGAAAGACACCTTCAGGGTAACATAATGTAGGTCGGAGGCCGGAGGCCACGGTGCTGTTTTTACCAAGCGAATGCACGCGTTAAGTAAACACATAAATGATGTGTGTATTGAACGACATTGTATAACCGTCCGTCCTACCTCAATGGGTCATGTCTTGAAGCTAGATACATTTTATGACATAAATGAAGGTGATTAGGTAAGTAGGTTATGTGATGATAATAAAGTTTGTAGTTTCAGTATAAATTATCTCATAACTTTTTATCAATGTAAGCATTGTGAGCTTGTGAGTCTTTTACATGAAACGTTTTTGGTGGGATAACATTAATGTTTTAACATAAAAAAGTACATGTACCTTGTCTCAATTAACAAACCATTTCATATAAAAATATGCGAGGACAAATCACACACTGTCATCTAGCCCCAAGCTAGGATTTCCTGTACTATGAGAACCAGAGACTTATATAAGGTGTAACAAAATTAGCTGAAACTATTTTAACTGGAGCTTCAACCCATGAAACTGAACAACTTTCCCCATGAAACCCATAGTCAAATCGCAAAAACAAATTTGGCTCTCCCATACTAACTCGATCAGCAGATCAGCCAACTTAGTATGGGAAGTTCAAATTTTTTTGAGATTTGACAATAAGTTTCATGGGGAAAGTTGTTCAGTTTCATGCGTATTACACCTTATATAAGGTCTAACAAAATTAGCTGAAACTATTTTAACTGGTGCTTCTACCGATGAAATTGAACAACTTTCCCCTTGGAACCCATAGTCAAATCGCAAAAAAATGGCTCTCCTATACTAACTCGATCAGCTGATCAACCAACTTAGTATGGGAAGTTAAACAATTTTTTTGAGAGTTGACTATGGGTTCCATGGGGAAAGTTGTTCAGTTTCATGGGTAGAAGCTCCAGTTAAAATAGTTTCAGCTAATTTTGTTAGACCTTATATACGTTTAAATACATATACATATTATAGATATTTAACACCAGTGAAAAAAAACTGTCACACGAATGTTTACCCTGTGTGGGGATCGAACCCACGACCCTCGGCATAGCAGCCAGCAGCCCAGCCACTGGACCAGCCTGTCAGTCAAGTTCACAAAAAGCGTTTTATTCAGTAACTGTTATGCCTTATTATGTTCCGCATTATTACGCCTGTTTCATGGGTTAGATTTATATTTACGTTCACCTATTTATTAAAATGAAACTTTTATTACATCGTCTCAAATTTTTTCGTTTGTGTGTTGCAAGTCGCGTGACGGTCGCTTTCGTCTGACGGTATGATCGTTTCGTCCTCTTTACCGGTAGCGAGAGCAGCCATGATCGTTTCGTCCTCTGTAAAGTTTAACTTTTACCGTGGTTTCATAAAACCACACACTTACTTTTTTTATCTCATATACATTCCCACAGAGGGGCTTGAACCTACTCTGAATTAGGGCGATCGAGCCTCAGTCGACCACGCGGGCCCAGTGCGGGTTGGTCGACTTCACACACACCCATCGAGTTTCTTCGCAGGCGTGTGCAGGTTTCCTTACGATGTCTTCCTTCACCGTAACAGCGTCGGATAAACGTACATATGAAATTGAAATTCCAAAACACATTGGTACGTGGCAGGATTCTAACCACGACCTTACGGACAGGAGGTAGCGGCCTTTGCCATCACGCCACCGACGCTCATTTCAAGGGACTAATCACAATATCCAGTTCAAATTATTGTAAGACTGCGTAAGTTACCACTGTGAAAAATATACATTTTCATGAAGTTTTAAAATATTAGTTTAATTCATTACAATTGTAAAAATATTACCACTTTTGATGAAGATAAATACCATGTTGGCATTATTTGAAAAAATCTCGGAAACAAACAGTTTATATTGAAATAGCTTTTGCCCGCGGCTCCGCCCGCGTGGACATCGTTTTTATGACTGTCTGAGGGTGAGTGGTGTGCTAGCCACAACGAGTTTGCTTTTAAAACGTTTGAAATACCGCGAAGTGACTTCACAGTTTTTCATCGTCATTTTTGGGGTTCCGTACCCAAAGGGTAAAAACGGGACCCTATTACTAAGACTTCGCTATCCGTCCGTCTGTCTGTCTGTGTCCGTCTGTCACCAAGCTGTATTTCATGAACCGTGATAGCTAGACAGTTGAAATTTTCACAGATGATGTATTTCTGTTGCCGCTATAACAACAAATACTAAAAATTTGAAAAAGTGAAAAACAAAGGGGGTCTCCATACAAAAAAACGTGTTTTTTTAAACATGAAGAAACTAGCGTCATCTAGTATGATAGTACGGAACCTTGTGCGTACGGTTTTGACTCGCACATGACCTTTTTTTTTTTCGCTTAGGCGCCAGGGTGTCTAGTTATCAAATAGACAATTTCTCTATTTGACTACTTTGCAAATAGCCTACTTTTCAAATAGTCTATTTCGCATTGAGCAAACTCTCAAAGTGACTATTTTGCAGACTTGTCAATCAACAACTAAAATTCCATAACTTAAACCAAAGTATATTATACATACATACATAAGATCACGCCTCTTTCCCGGAGGGGTAGGCAGAGACCACATTTATATATTAGTACTAACATACTTATACTTCGTTTCCTGGAACGAATCCTTCTGTGATTTTGATGAATTGAAAATTAAGGACTAAAGTTTTTTTTCAAATGTCAGTAGGAGGGAAATTTAGGGATCAACAGTTCATATTTTTTTGTTAAGGCCTTAAGAGGGAAGAATAGCTTCGCGATCCTAACGAAATAGGTATTTGGGAAAACATTTGCTATCGCTCGTGCGCTCATGCCCCGGGCATCGCGCACAGCACATACAAAGAGCCTCACGCACACATCGACGGACGCTGCCAGTTGGCGAGAAGTTGCGACGAAAGGCGGAATGTTTTCTTACGTACCTACGGATAGTGATTGTTGTGGCGTCCCCGAAACTCCGATACAGAGAAATTGAAGTTAATAGCAGTAGGTAATAGTGATAATTTCAAGTGAGTATTTTGGTATGTAGATAATAGTAATTAGCAAGGAGTATAAACTAAATTGATTTTTGATTAATCGGCTTGTTGACGATATGCGCCCTAAATGACTGAAATTTTGTATTGTAAGGTTATTTAGGTATTTGCAGTGTATCTAAAATAAATAAAGTTTAAAAAAACTAAAAAACACGCTTTAAAAGTACATCAGACTAAAAAGTAAAAAATAATTCTTAATATATGTTGAAAATAATAAATAACGAAAAATATAACTAGAATTACTAAAATAATACTAGATTATTGTGAAAAAGCGTGGGGCGTTCTATGCTATATTTTTCGTCTATCGAGCAACCCACACTTTTTTTCAAATAAGACTAGTCATCATATCAGCCGAAGGAAGTCCACTGCTGGACATAGGTCTCCCCCAAGGATGTTCTGCGCTGCCCGCATCCAGCGGCTTTCCGCGACCTTCACCAGGTCATCGGTCCACCGAGTGGGAGGCCTGCCTACACTACGCTTTCCGGTGCGTGGTCGCCACTCGAGAACTTTACTGCCCCAACGGCCATCTGTTCTACGAGCAATGTGCCCCGCCCACTGCCACTTAAGTTTAGCAATTCTGAGAGCTATGTCGGTTACTTTGGTGCTCTTACGGATCTCCTCGTTTCTGATTCGATCACGCAGAGAAATTCCGAGCATAGCACGCTCCATTGCCCTTTGGGTGACCTTGAGCCTTCTTATGAGGCCCATAGCACAGTATATATATATTAGTACTAACCCATAGTAAGCGACCATGTCTCAGTTCCGTACGTCATCACTGGCAACACACATTGGTCGAAGACCTAAGAAGACTTGTATTTTTTGTTAATTATTATTTTCAACTTATATTAAGAATTATTTTTTACTTTTTAGTCTGATGTACTTTAAAAGCGTGTTTTTTAGTTTTTTTAAACTCTATTTATTTTTTAGTTCAAACTTATGAAATTATTATATTGTCGCTGATTCTTGATAAGTCTATAAAGTTTGAATTAAATGTGTCCGTTTAAAGTGGGTCAAAATCGAGTCCAAAGGAGTCGGTTACATACAAACATACAGGTGAAGCATTTTTTTTAAATAAAATTTTGAGTGCGTTTGGCTGCACCTTACCTTATAATAAAAGCGTGATAAAATATTATGCTAGTTATTGTGAACGAAACTACTAATGTGATACTATAATAATTATACGAGTATACCTAACGTGACCATCTAAATGATAAGTAGGTTTTATGGGTTCCGTACATAAAAAACGGAACCCTTGTAGGATCACTCGTGCGCCTGTCTGTCTGTCCGTCTGTCACAGCCATCACAGATCACTGTCCGAATCTACTGGACCATATCAAGTGAAATCAGGTAGGATGGTGTAATCCTATCACCCAAACACAGATGTGCAGTCAATAAATATTTTTAAAAATTAAGGGTATTTTCGGGGGACCAATTAGGAAATTAAAAAAAAAAGTTTTGCAGACCTTACTGTGTCATATATCAAATGAACAACTTCGAACAATTTTGCATTATTATTTTTGGTTTTTGTTAATTTTCTAATAAAGTACTACACCGATTTTGATAAAATTTATATGGGATCACATGGGAAGCACTAGCTTTCGAAGAAAAAAAATCATCAAAATCGGTTCACCCAATAAAAGTTCCGAGGTAACACTTATAAAAAAAATAAAAAAAACATACAGTCGAATTGAGAACCTCTTCCTTTTTGGAAATCGCTTGGAAGAAGACGAAAATTGACCATTCCCCCCATTAGGTGATTACTCCATAACTACAAAATATAGTTTATTGCTTGTAGATTACAGGAAAACCTATAAGAATTCTATCAATTGTAAATAAAGTGGTAAACTCAATTAATTACGTAAATTTACGGAAAATAGTTCACTAAAACACCACTAGATAGCGCTAGTGCATCTTAATGTGACGATTTCAAATGTGTATTTTTTATTATTTAAAAATCACCCTAAATGTCTTTGTAATTGTACGGAACCCTCTCTACGCGAGTTCAACTCGCACTTGGTCGTTTTTTTTAAGTTCACATAAGTTGAGCTACTTATGGCCTTAGTAAGTAACATGACTTCTAATATCTAAGCAGTTGTTTGCGAGTGAAAAAATAATAGGTAGATACTTCAATTAATTTATCGTTTGGTCTGTTTGCGAAAGTGGGACTTTTTTTCCCTCGCTGGGGACAGCGGGACAAACAGCCTGAAAAAGGGACTATGGTCACGTTAAGTATAGGTACCGTATTTTTTTTAAAATTCTTATTCGTGGACCGTTGAAATGAGTAGGTGGATTAGCCACATTACGGTTTTGGTTTTATTAGGGCTCTGAAATTTTTTATTTTTTTGCGAAATGACAAGCTTGTTGTTGGCCGTGGGGGCCTTTACAACTTCACCGGGCAGGAGAGGCGAGTACGGAAGGCACTCAACCTAGTGCAAAAAGATAAGGGCTCTGAAGCAAAACAACGAACTCTAATGCTAGCACATCACATCGCTATTCATGTTCGCGTATTCGTCTTATTCGTCCAAATGCGACGGTGGAAAATTCGGCTACATTCACGAACATGTTTAGCTGCTGTAACGTCTTGGAACAGCGAAGTACAAACACACAATCGTTTTTAAAAAAAAGCAATGTAATCCATTTTGAGTTAGGAAGAAATAAAACAATAATCACTGGTCAATCTTTTTCTTGAAAACCTACTAATGTTAACTTTTCCCACTCCCAGAATTTTTTAAACAGATAGATATCGATAACGTGGGTGGGATCCCATCTCTACTATCGACTTCACCATCGACATCTCTATTGTACGTGTGCTTTGCTTTCCCCCCGACCCCCAATCGTGCGATAGAGAGCGTTGCAGCTCGCAACTGACAATAGGTACTTTTCTGGACGAAATTCCCATTTCGGGAGAAAACGGTTTTCACCAACTAAATCTCAACAAATCTCTTTGATTTTGATGTCGATCGTTTCAGCACAATATATTCTAGGTTTATAGGTTTCGCTTTTTTTAAAAAATACATTGATTTTGTTCAAAAAACGGCTTAATTCGACATAGTTTTAATCACAAAAATTACGTTACTTGAGCTGCCTATAAGTCTGAATCTATAGCAAATTTTGAAAAAAGGAAAACCTATAAACCTAGTAATTCATTGTGTCAATAACATACTAAAAAATCATGGTGATTGGAAAACATTTAGAAGTGGAAAAACGTTTTCTCTTTTTGTATGGACGAGCACGTACTATTCTTCCCTCTTAAGATGAGTCAAATGACAATATTCAATTCAAATTATTGAAAGTCTGTGTAAAGCTGTGGAAAAAATATATAATATATTTAAAGTAATAAAAAATCGATTTAATTGAATACAATTTTGAAAATATAGGGTTTTTCATTAAGAGCGCTCGAACTTAAAAATAATATAAAAAAACCTGTTTAAGTGATATTGCCAGTATTTTTATTTTATTTTAAAGGGTATTCGATGATATTATGTATGGAATATAATTTCAGCCAAATGGCCGCCGCGACTCCGCTTTAGGTGGTGTATCTTGGTGGACCAATTTTGTATGACATCTTCGCATAAATAGGGCGCAATTCACGAAGAACGCGAGTTATGTTGGCCTTTAGGGCGGCAATAGACTGTGGTTTCTCTGCATCACCATCATCATTATATCAGCCGAAGGACGTCCACTGCTGGACATAGGCCTCCCCCAAGGATCTCCACGACGACCGCTTCTGCGCTGCCCGCATCCAGCGTACTCTGCATAGACTAGAGACTTTACGTAGCCCCACAGAAAGTAGTCGAGCGGTGTTAAGTCACACGATCTCGGTGGCCAGTTGATGTCGCCACCACGCAAGATGACGAAGCCTTCGAATTTCTCATCCAATAAATTTAATGTGCTGTATGGCAAGTGGCGCCGTCCTGTTGGAACCACATGTTTGTGAGATCCCATACCATCTATCCTAGGCCACAAAAAGTTTGTTATCGTCGTCCGATATCGGTCGACATTGACAGTGAGCGCGGCTTCTTGCGCATCTTCGAAGAAATAAGGGCCGATGATACCGCCTGACCAAAATCCACACCAAACAGTGACTTTTTCAGAGTGTAGAGGCACGTGATGAATCTCCCGTGGATATTCGTCGCTCCAAATGCGGCAATTTTGTTTATTAACGAATCCAGTCAACCAGAAATGAGCCTCATCACTGAAGATGATTTTTTTTCCGAAAGCAGGATCAGCAGCCAAATGCTCTAAAGCCCAATCAGCAAATACACGGCGCTGTCTGTGGTCGTTGGGTTTTAGCCTTTTTTTTTTTTAATTCTCAATTGGTAAACCCTTGACAACATCTCACCTGGTGGTAAGTGAAGATGTTGCCGAAGATGGAAGCGGGCTTAACAAGATTCCCCAACGCAATGGGGAACTGGCTATCTTATCTTCATGCCGGAACACATCAATGATATCAACATTGATATTTGGCGGCAAGACTTAGATAAGATGGTGGTAACTAGCCAGGCGGGCTTAGAAAATGCCCTACCACCAACCAAACCGAGTCTTACAATTGACCCCGCCGGGAATCGAAACCCGCCACCTCCTGTGTTAAGCCAGTGAACTTTGCCTCTGAGCTACGGAGGCGGTTAAAAGCTCTTGAGTTAATTGAAATTTGTATGGATGAAAACCCAAATCTCGACTCATAATCCGCCAAGTTGATGTCTCAGAAAGACCCAGCTCTTGCGCACGACACGGAATGGACTTTTTCTGGGGGGGGTTTTTCTGGGGTTTTCTCGCACACTGTCCTGAACGGCAACAATATTCTCTAACGATCTTGCGTTTCTTTGACGTGCAGGTACTGCTGCATCGATCACCGACCCGGTTGTCTCAATTTTTTTCATGAAACGACGATTGTGGACTCTGCAGGACGGCCATGGTCTAAAAAACCTGGTCTTCTCTTCCCGGAATGACACAAGCCTACGTCACAATAACATTGCCACTTTATTTCAACATAACATCTTACATGGGTAAATTATATCTATGGTTGCATAGTTAAAATATGTTAAAATATTTCTTTGTAATTTTATAATTTTCATATAAATGTATTTTGTCTTAAATTTTACAACCACACGTCATTTTTAATAATTATTCGTTATCAATATCTTCCGATTCACGAAAGACATTTCAGACGTTCGGGTAATTCTGCTTACACTAATGGTAACACAGGATAGCGATGACGTAGGCTTGTGTCAGTCACGTGGTTCGCGAGTCTCGGAAGAGAACCAGGCGGAGTATATTATTGTACCATGAGGACGGCCATGAACGCCATAAATTGGACGCAATGCACGGAACGTTAGGCGAATAGAGCACTGATTTTCATAATAAATTTTAACAATTTCTACGCGTTGTTGAAGCGTTTAGCGTTCCATGGTGAAATGTCACGACTAAATATGTCTTCATGCCAAATTTGCCAGCCATCGCTGTATCAAGATGGCCGCTATGAGCTGTCAAAGATCGCGCGTCCCTATTTAAAAACCTTATGTTACCGCTTTTGATGTAAGAAAATATACTGTAGACCCTGTTTTGCAAAATTTCTCGGAAAAAATTATTAGTTAATGTTGAATGAAATCAAGACACAAAAATCGGTGACTTTAACACCTTCCATTTCAATTGTTTTTTTTTTCAACTTTTTGAAAGAAAAAGTAATTAAAACATGTAAAAATCGAGAATTGGGCGTTCGATTTCAACGTAACAGCCGCATTATTATTTCGTTCGATATTATTTTAACACGTATCAACCTGTTCGGATTGATTCGGAGTCATCTTAAAGCCTTAATGCAGTCATCATTATAATTGTAAAGGGTGACGAAGGAAGAGGTTGTGTTATGATTTCTTATTAAGGCGGTTCGATTAGCATACTCTGCCGTCAATAATTTACTCCATGTATGGACATTAATCTAAATCATTGAGTATTTTGTGCATATATAGGGGGGCAACAAGTATTGTTTAATTGTTATTTTATTACTCTATATATGAGCATCAACTTATTTTCGCAAAACTGCTAAAAGTAGCCACTTTTGACAATATCGACAAACATAGTTGTTGCTAAACAGCAACAATTAAAAACACCTTGTACCTCTGTATGTGCGCAATACACTAAATGATTTCGATTGAAGTCCATAAGAATTAATAAATTATTTATTTCTATTGGCGGCGCTAGTGGGCTAATCGAACCGCCTTAAACGTTGAATTGTGAATATATTCAAGATTCAAAATGTTTTATTCAAAATAGGTGCAAATTATACTATTTTTGATATTCATAAAATAGTAAAAAATTACATTATACTTGATGTCATTTGTGAAAAATAAAAAAAATTACTTATAATAGTGTCAAAATACAATCATTGATAGAAAACAAATTATGTCACTAAGACATGAAAAAAATATCACACGAGAAGTTAAGCAATGAATGATTAATGTCTTTGTCAAGAGTAGGCCAGTTCACACGGACAGCACGCGGTCACAAGTATACCTTACGCGAGAGTAAGCTCTCGCTCCCCTCCACCATATTAGAGGTCAAGGAACGACCCAGCTCCATTTTTCGATTTTTTTAATGTATAATGTACACAGTAAATGAGAAATATGTACTTAAATTAAAAACACAAGATTTACGTATGCTTAAAACTCCGCAAGAGTTTTCATCCAAAAAACCAGTAAGTGAGAAAGAAATGTAATACAAACGGATAGAAGCGTTTACAAAAATTAACATTTAGAATAAATACAAAATGACTATAATATAAAAAGTAAGTAATATGTTATGGCAAATAGGTATAAATAATAATAATACTTTCCTACTATGTTGCTTAAAGGGAAAGCAAGTCAGGTCAGGTAATGGTCTTTTACTGTCTTAAATATTTGCTAAGATATACAGAATGTAAAAAAATGGTGTAGGACCCGTTAACTGGGGGTTCTACTCATCATACTGAACAACTTTCCACAAGAAACCCATAGTCAATTCTCAAAATAAAAATGGACCCCTCCATACTACAATGCACACAAGTGGTCGATCAGCTGATCGATTTGTATGAAGATTAAAAATCTTTTTTTGCGATTTTTAAGCAAAGCCGTAGAACAAAAGTTGTTCAGCATGATGAGTAGAAGCCCCAGTTAACGGGATCTACACCAATTTTGTTACACCCTGTATATGCTAGGACTGTCACGAATTGCATGGGGAAGCGCGTTCCAAAACGTCACTGAATGCACAGAAAAAGACCGACCATAGCGTACTTATAGGTACCAAATATTTTAATGAAAACTTAAAAAAGACAGATGTCGATAAAATATGGAAAAATATATCAAACAAATGTCCTCCTCGGCTGCGTCGGCATGAGATCATCCTTTTGTTAAAAATTTCCACCACATTTCGGAATTAATGGGGCTCTATCTATCTCATCAATTGCACGTAAGTTAACGGCCATAAGATCTGTTTTAAGTGCCTTTCATTATTAGTTTACATTTTTAATGTTTAAATGATTAATGTTTTTTTATTTATTAACATCCAACTTTATTTTACATTGTAAGTCATAATCATCATAGCAGCCGAAGGACGTCCACTGCTGGACATAGGCCTCCACCAAGGATTTCCACGACGACCGGTTCGGCGCTGCCCGCATCCAGCGGCTTCCCGCGACCTTTACCAGGTCATCGGTCCACCGAGTGGGAGGCCTACCTACGCTACGTTTTCCGGTGCGTGGTCGCCACTGGAGAACTTTACTGCCCCAAAGGCCATCTGTTCTACGAGCAATGTGCCCCGCCCACTGCCACTTAAGTTTAGCAATTCTGAGAGCTATGTCGGTTACTTTGGTTCTCCTACATTGTAAGTAAGGATAAATAAACTTTGAAATAAATTTGTAATCAAATTTGTTGTGAAACTTAGTGTTAAAACAATAAAAATTTGTAATGGTTGGTATTGTCATTCATTACATGATGCCGATTAATGTTAACACGTAAATTTAATGTAATGAACAGTGAGAAAACAAGGAAACAAGATGCAATCGGGTTGTCTTAGCTCTGTTATCACCATTATCTTAACCCATTAGATAAACTTTACGTTATCACATAACTTGGTATTCAAGTTGACCTGGTTGGGAATCATGTTCACAACTCCATTAAAAGTTTTATTATCTATATATACATATAATATTTACATATTTACAATTGCAAGCGTGCGTTGACAGCTTTTATGCAATCTTGCGCAGACGAACAGCCTCCTTGATAAGCAGGTTGCGCGTCAGCCCCAACAGCATCCTGAAAGTTTTAGGGGAGAGATACTTCTCCCAGCTATGCTATATTTATATATAGCTGTAGCTATATTTCATGCGTGTACTGATTAGGCAGGGACCTCATGCCTGCTGTCGTTAAAAATATGTGAAATGTGAAAATGTTTTAATCGTAGTTCTTTTTTTTTATGTGTTTTTACTTGTTCTTTTTGTGTCTAACTAACATTAGTCTATAAGCAACTAACTAACAAAAATGAACTGTACTAGTTGTCTGAATAAATAATCCTTACTTATAATATAAATGTGAAAATGTGTT
Source organism: Coleophora flavipennella (assembly GCA_947284805.1). Classification (NCBI taxonomy): domain Eukaryota; kingdom Metazoa; phylum Arthropoda; class Insecta; order Lepidoptera; family Coleophoridae; genus Coleophora; species Coleophora flavipennella. The sequence continues at coordinate 7,950,331 of OX369279.1, forward strand.
TGTTTGTTTGTTACCTTTTTACGCTTCAACGCCTTGACCAATCTTTATGAAACTTGGCATGCAGGTAGCCTGTGTCACGGGGAAGGACATAGGCTCTTTTTATCCCGGGTGCGCCTTTGTCATCCATCTTGATTCTTGTCATAGATGTATTGCTGTGTCACATGTACTTACTGGTACTAGTCAATAAACTGTTACTATCTATTATAACATTCGTCGTGTCATTGATTACAACACAAACCAGTAACTAATACACCGGGGAAATAGCATAATCTGATGCAGTTCCTGAGGGAACTGAAAAAATACTCGATCGTTGTGATTTTTGCACAGAGATGGTCGAGTAGGTGGGAAACGGTCCCACATGGTGTCAGACAACCTGGTTAAGGGCGCAGAAGCCGCGGATGCGGGCAGCGAAGGACCGGTCGTTGTGAAAATCGTGGAGGCCTGCATTCAGCAGTGAACGTCTACCAGCTGATGATGATGATGATGAATATTGTCAAGATAACAGTGTACAACTAGATGATGATGGAATGACTAGGGGAGCAAGCAAGGCCAGGAGTATAATTGGAAACCTTGATTGGTTAAACAGTCGATCGGCTTACTTCAGTTTTTTAGGGTTCCATACCCAAAGGGTAAAAACTTATTACTAAGACTTCGCTGTCCGTCCGTCTGTCTGTCTGGCTGTATACATGAACCGTGATAGCAAGACAGTTGGAATTTTCACAGATGATGTATTTCTATTGTTGCTATAACAACAAATGTTAAAAATTAGAAAAAGTAAAAAAGGGGGGTTTCCTTACAGAAAAACGTGTAGGTTTTTAAACATGAAGAAACCATCTAGTATGATGGTATGGAACCCTTTGTACTAGCACCATCTAGTATAATGGTACGGAACCCTTTGTGTGCGGTTCTGACTCGCACTTGGCCGGTTTTTTTTAAAAATCCTTAATTGATTCCCCAACGCAATGGGGAACTGGCTATTTTATCTTCAAGCCGGAACACATCAACATTAAAATTGATGTTTGGCGGTAAGACTCAAATAAGATGATGGTAGTCTTAGAAAATGCCTTCCACCAACCAAATCGGGTCTTACAAATTTAGTATCCAGTGGGAATCAAACCCGCTACCTCCTGATGTGAAGCTAATGGATTTAACTACTACGCCATGTAGGTGGTTAAAAAAATGTATAAGTGAATATATTGAATTATTGAAAATAAAGATTAAATATAATGTTCTTCAACTCAAACATTTTTATCCGTTTCCGATTTCTATGGATTTTTTTTTTCTATGAAGGCAACCTATGTTTTGGACAAACTTGGTAAAAAAAGAAGTACAAAATTGTTGTGTTGTGTTGAGTTATAGTGTGTCTAATTAATATCTAAATCTGAAAAGATCCACTTGGATGCTTGCGAAAATGTTTTGATTTGAATTAACTTCGTCAAGGTACAGAAACTGGTTATTCTCACGTACCGTACCTCGATAAAAGATAACGCGACAATGTTCGAGAGATACATTTCGTCGCTAAGGTGTACAGTATAATTTGATAACAGAACGTGTAAAAAAAATGCGTAGTTTACGTAACTGCGCAGTTAACAGATAAAACAGGTGGCTTGAATGGACATGTGATAATGTTAAACAATTTGGGAAGGTCAACCTCTACGTAACAATGGCCTGTGACCTAATGATAACGAGCGAACATTAATTGGACTCAATTTCCGAATTTACTTGAACCGTTTACGTAAACGTCGACTTTGATTCGACTTTTAAATGTTTGATAAAGTGTCACAGTAACATCATTAAAATAGCCTTTTAATAATTTCAAACGCATATCATTAAATTGCCCATTTAAAATATAATACATTCTTTAATAACTGATGTTTTGTTATAAATTATTTACAGCATTTATACTCGAACACGCGACTTGGACGATTGTCAAATATTATACATATCGTACTTTTCTCATCTCTATTCCTTTCTGTCACTCAGATATATCGCGTATTAAACCAAGAAGATTGTCTTTTACTTATTGGATGACAACTGACAACTTTGCTCTGACTGTCATGCTACAGAAATCAGCGGTTTCACAACCCTAGAGAGATATCGATTGCGTTAGTTTGAAAACCTTCTAGCTAGTTCACGTGCTGTATAACTACTGATTGGATGACAGCTGACAACTTTGTTCTGACTGTCATGCTACAGAAATCAGCGGTTCCACAACCCTAGAGATATTGATTGCGTAAGTTTAAAAACTTTCTAACTAATTCGCGTGCTCTTGAACTACTTATTGGATGACAACTGACAACTTTGCTCTGACTGTTATGCTACAGAAATCAGCGGTTTCACAACCCTCGAGATACGGATTGCGCAAGTTTGAAAACCGTCTAACTAATTCGCGTGCTCTTGAACTACTTATTGGATGACATCTGACAACTTTGCTCTGACTGTCATGCTTAAGAAATCAGCGGTTACACAAGCCTAGAGATATTCATTGCGTAAGTTTGAAAACCGTCTAACTAATTCGCGTCTAACTACTTATTGGATGACAACTGACAACTTTGTTTCGACTATTATGCTACAGAAATCAGCGGTTACACAACCCTAGAGATATTGATTGCGTAAGTTTGAAAACCGTCTAACTAATTCGCGTCTTACTACTTATTGGATGACAACTGACAACTTTGCTCTGACTGTCGTGCTACAGAAATCAGCGGTTTTACAACCCTAGAGTCATATCAATTGCGTAAGTTTGAGATACCGATTGCGCAAGTTTGAAAACCGTCTAACTCATTCGCGTGCTTTTGAACTACTTATAGGATGACAACTGACAACTTTGCTCTGACTGTCATGTTACAGAAATCAGTGGTTTCACAACCCTAGAGTATAATCGTATAACGCTTGTGTATGTTTGAAATATATCTAACTAGCTGTCCCGGCGAACTTTGTACCGCCTTATACTACACTACACTACACTGCACCGCACCCGCACACACCCCACAGTACACTACACTACTTTTTGTAGATAATGCAAAACTTTTTAGGTCATTTTTTACACCTATTTTTTTGAAAATATGATATAAGCAGCAACCGCGGATAGTGTAGCTTCCCAACGGTGAAAGAATGTTTCAAATCGGTCCCGTAGTTTCGGAGCCTATTCAATGCAAACAAACGATCAAATCTTTCCTCTTTATAATATTTAGTATATAAAGAGGAAAGATTTGATTGTTTGTTTGCATTGAATAGGATTACTTAATTCATGTGGTTGAGGGCGTCAGCGGTTTCACAACCCTAAGGTTTTATAGGCCTCTAACCTCTTACCTTGTCATGAGTGCTTATTGCTTTCTGTTCACTTAATTCCTCGTTACTTTAACTTATTACATTGTTTTCGGTCCTTTGTTTTCTAGAGCAGATCCTTTCTGTCGAATAATGTGATATTGTGCATGCATCCGATGCTTGCAAGTTCATTATAAAAATAATGAAGAGTAAATTCCAGGCCTCCGATAAACACCTTTTTTATTTTATCTAACAATTTAAGCACTTTTTCACCCAAGGGTAGTAGGTAGTGATAGTGGGTTAGAACCCTAAAAAGTCTTTTAAATCGGGTATTTATGTAGATCAAAACCCATGTGTCGAATAATAGGGGATCGGACTGCTAGTCATTTGAGTTACTTTTTATGATCTGTCAAAAACGAAATTTTGTTCTCAGAATGTTTGAAATACCCACAAGTGACGTCATAGATTTTAAGCGTCATTGACGAACTTATTTTGTGAATTTGATCAATTAAAAATTGAAGACGTGATGGAATAACAATACAAGTAAGGTTTTTTGAAACTTCAAGAGGAAAGCAATTTAGTAAATCATATTTCAGATTTTATTTTTGATGCAGTCCGATCCCCTACGAAAGTGGGAATAAACCCGGGCTAAACCCAGTTTTCGTGTAAAACACAGGGTGCTTACCAGATCCTAAATGCGACAATGACGATGCGGAAGATTGAAGCGGGCTTGTCATTATTCTTCACCGCAACCATTCTTTACGATTCTGTGCTGTTTCCTGCCAGCTTTTTGTTGAGATTATTCAGGTCGCTTTGCACTTAATCATTCCAGCGGTATCTGGGATGAGCAACCAGCCGTTTTCCAGTTGAACGTCCATCTAATTTGCTCTGACCGCACAATCCTCCCCATCTTATCCAGGTGCCCCGTTTGGCCCGATTCTATTTGCTAGTAGCTGTTGCCTGCGAAAAATCCGGTCTTTTTCCTGGTCTACATCATATAAAGGGAATGTCAGGGTAACATTACATCTTTATAGGTTTAAAGGTTTTGGCTTGGCGTTGATTATCAGTCAGCGAGTAAGTCAGGACTTTTATTTTTATATATTCATGATTTGGGACTGAAGACCTGGTGCAGGATGCGGGCCAGCGCAGGATCAGCAGAATGATATGGTGATGATCATTATAAATTATTCCTATTATTATTAATCATATCAGCTCATATACGGCCCCATCGTGGGGCTCGAGCCTACCCTGCATTAAGGCGGTCGGGCCTTAGTTGACCACGCGGGCGCAGTGTGGGTTGGTCGACTTCACACACAACCTTTGAGTTTCTTCGCAGGCGTGTGCAGGTTTCCTCACGATGTTTTCCTTCACCGTAAAAGCGTCAGATAAACGTACACATGAATTCGAAAACACATTGATACGTGGCAGGACTCAAGCCACGACCTCCCAGAACAGGAGTTAGCGGCCCTAAATGTTACGCCACCGACGCTCTTACTGTTATTGCTTTATTGCTATTCAGTATTAAATTCGCCGTCAAATATATTAAATATTCAACCTAGGATACCTCTTCCGTGCCCAAACTGTCCCTAATACATACATTTCACACAGTTTACTTACATTTACATAATTGTCTTATACTTCGTCGCCGCCTTTGTTGGTAGCCGATACTTATTAATATTAATGAGGTCGTGTAAATGAGAAAATGTGCTCTAGATAAATTGTGAGACATTGCTTGTAGATTTGCGGAGTAGGTATTGTTCTCAAGCGATTGATTTATAAGGGTGTCAATTAAATGGTTAGCATAGTATTGTTATTTCTGTGAGCAGAAAAATATAATCGGTGAGCAGAAATAGCTAATTGGTCAGCAGAAATAGCTAATTGGTCAGCAACTCATGGTCAGCAAACATTTCAAAATCAATCAGCAATTTATGTCATTCTGGATGGCTGTAATTATTTTAAACATCCCCGTACTACACTCTTCCTACAGTGTTGAGTGGTCGACGGAGCCCCTTCGGGGCTCCTACTTCTGTGTTCTCATGTTAAACCTAACACTACGACTGTGCGGGGTGTTGAGTTGCTGCTTATAGACATGTTTTTCTGCCGCTCAATCATGAAATCTTGCCGCTCAAGTAGTTATTTTGCGGACTGAATGTTTATTATGCAGTTACATTATATTTATTCCGATTTATAATAGGCAGGTTAGGTTAGGGAATCTCGGTAAGCCCGCTTCCGTTTGGCATCATCGTCCCTTACCATCAGGTGAGATGATGCCAAGAGCTTACCAATTGGGAATAAAAAAAAAAGATTTTAAAATGTTTATTTAAGAGCGTCGGTGGAGTGGTGGCCGCCGCCTCCTGTCCGGGAGGTCGTGGTTCGAATCCTGCCACGTTCCAATGTGATTTCGAATTTAGATTTCATATGTACGTTTATCCGACGCTCTTACGGTGAAGGATAACATCGTGAGGAAACCTGCACACGCCTGCGGAGAAACTCGAAACACTGGGCCCGCGTGGTCGACTAAGGCCCAGTCGCTCTAATTCAGGGTAGGCTCGAGCCCCTCGGTGGGGACGTATATGAGCTGATATGATGATTTAAAAATAGGTGCATATTACATTCTTTCCGATATGATGATTTAAAAATAGGTGCATATTACATTATTTCTGATGGTCATACGATAGTTATTACATCACATAATATCAGATTGTGAAAAATAAACTTATAAACAAAGAAATATTAATAAAGTCAATAAAATCATTGATATAAAACAAATAATGTATTTTGGACATGAAAATAATATGACACGAGAAGTTATACATGAAAATTATTAAAATTGGCTTTAATGCCTTGACAAGAGGAGTCCAGTTCACACGGATAGCACCCGTTCACGAGTATAACGCGAGAGTCAGCCATCGTTACACCTTGGTATACTTCTCTCTTGGACTTTGCGTACTTATTTTCTGGCGATAACCAGATCAATGTCTCTTTAGTATTTTAATCCCCGACGTAAAAAGTGAGGGGGGGGGGGGGGGGGGGGAGGGTATAAGGTTTGACGTGTGTATATGTTGAACAGTCATTTAATCGAGAGTGTTCTTAGCTGTGATTCAAGAAAATCTGTTCAGCCTTTTGAAAATCATCAGCTCATTTCTAGTTGATGAGGGGATGTGAGCAACTTCCGCAAGTCTGATCAATTCTAAATTTAATATCCTGTTACTTTAAAGATTTAGCAAAAACATGGTCCCCTTGACATAATGCTGTAGCATCACCTGGATTCTGCAGGATACCTTATCTCCTCACCAACTTACCGCAGAGGTTTCATGTTTAGCGGGCTCATTGAAATGGTCAATGAATATGTCATAGATAGATAGTGTGAAACGGATGTCAGATGTTTCTAAATTTTTAAGTTATAGTTATTTGGTTCTACTATACTAATACAATATCACGTTTCCACATCATCATCATCATATCAGCTGACGGACGTCCATTGTTGGCTATAGTAAGCCTCCCCCAAGGATTTCCATGACGCCCGGTTTCTGCGCTGCCCGCATCCAGCTGCTTCCCGCGACCTTCACCAGGTCAAGTGGGAGGCCTACCTACGCTGCGTTTTTCGGTGCGCGGTCGCCACTCAAGAACTTTACTGCTCCAACGGCCACTTAAGTTTAGCAATTCTAAAAGCTATGTCGGTTACTTTGGTTCTGGTTTCCACATATATACGCAAAACCAAACCTCTGAGCGTAGCTTCTCATTGAAGCTTCGCACTCTTTGTTGTATGGACGAATACCTCCGTGACGCAGTGCCTCTCTCTCTCTCTCTCTCTCATCGTGTCTGTCGTCTCAGGTCAATTTAGCTGAAGTTGGTAGGAGGGTAAGCCTACCTAGATAACTACCATCGACATATCATTGAAGCTTCGCACTCTTTGTTGTATGGACGAATACCTCCGTGACGCAGTGCCTCTCTCTCTCTCTCTCTCTCATCGTGTCTGTCGTCTCAGGTCAATTTAGCTGAAGTTGGTAGGAGGGTAAGCCTACCTAGATAAGTCTGGCCGTAAATAAAGACGAAATAGCCAGTTTCCCATCGTGTTGATCGTTCTTGGTAAGCTGGCACCGTCTTAGTTTCTTGATCACTTACCATCAGGTAAGGAATGACTGAGATGATACCAACGACGGCTTGCCGGTTGTAAAAAAAACGGCCATTCAAGGTAGAAAGAAGTGGGATGTACCTGACATCAATCCCAATATTATCTTGTTCCAGATATACAAAGGGCTGGACGTGGTGACGGCCAAAGCGAGTCGACAGGAGAGAGAGGCGGTCCCTCACCACCTGATAGACATCCTGGAACCTCACCAGATCTTCACCGTGGTGGACTTCAGGGACAGAGCGCTGAAGATCGTATCCTTTGCACTGTAAAATCATCACCATCGTATCAACCGAAAGACGTCCACTGCTGCTGCCTCCTCCAAAGATTTTTCAACGACTGGTCCTGCACTGCACAGCGGCTTCCTGTGACCTTCACGTGGTCGTCTGTTTACTGAAGAGTAAAACGCCACAAAATTAATGTAGGTCCCTTTAACTGGGGCTTCTACTCATGATACTGAACAACTTTTGTTCTACGACTTTCCTTAAATCGCAAAAAACAATTTCGGTAGATACATTGAGTCTAAGGCCAAAGTTGCTGCAATAAAGCTGGGTATTCTCTCTTAGGTGAGACGGTACTTCACACCTGGACAGCTTCTATCTTTATATCAAGCACAAGTCCGTTCTTGTATGGAGTACTGTTCTCACCTATGGGATGGATCAGCCCGCTATCAGCTGGATACCTTGGACGCTATCGACCGGCGCGCTCGGAGACTCATTGGTTCCGATGAGCTTGTCAAAAACAAGCTCCAAAGCCTTGAGCATCGCCGCAAAGTTGCCTGTCTTTCGGTTTTCTATCGAATTCATTTCGGAGAGTGTGCTCAAGAACTTCATGACCTCATTCCCCCAGCTCCATTCCACCTTCGGTCAACGAGACGCAGGGGGAGGTTCCACCCCTTTGTTGTTGATATTCAGCCTATGCGCACGAAGCTTTACGCTTCCTCATTTATTATGCGGACAGCGATGGAGTGGAACTCCTTGCTGCGTCTGTGTTTCCCGACTCCTACAATTTGGGGATCTTCAAGGCGAGAGTGAATAGACATTATTTGAGTTTGCGTGTACCATCCTCGACTACATCGTCACTTACCATCAGGTGAGATATAGTCAAACGCACTCAAATTTTTAATATAAAAAAAAGGTGGAGGAAATATAAAAAATCATTACTGTGGGGTAGAAGTTGACAATAAAAAAATTCATAGAATGTTTATTATTTAAATATATATTATAAATAAATATGCATTCTTAAACTACCTAATACAGGTAAATAATAATGATATATACATAATATATACATAACATATATAGTATAGTAATTATATGAATATGAATTATAGATTTCACGCAATTAAATTTTAATTTCATTTCGAATAAATCATGCTAAAGTTCTCATGTCATGGTACACTTGGTGTATTAATTTTTAAAATATCATCATATCAGCTCATATACGTCCCCACCGAGGGGCTCGAGCCTACTCTGAATTAGGGCGATCGGGCCTTAGTCGAACCACGCGGGCCCAGTGCTGGTTGGTCGACTTCACACACAACCTTCGAATTTCTCAGCAGGCGTGTGAAGGTTTCCTCACCATGTTTTCCTTCACCGTGAGAGCTTTGGATAAACGTACATATGAAATCTAAATTCGAAATCACATTGGTACGTGGCAGGATTCGAACCACGGTCTCCCGGACAGGAGGCGGAGGTCCTTGCCGTTACGCCACCGACGCTCCCTTTAAAATATAAATTATTAGAGATTATGCAACTCTCTAATATCGTCACAGTTTTAAAAGTCTTGTCAATATTTTTTAGTATTTATTTAATATTACTTTAAGTATTACTTTTATTTGTTTAATTAAGTTGTTTACACGTCTGCCATCTCAGTCAAAACTTTCTTCTTTCCTGGGTCTGCTCGAAGAAATTTCTTTAGAAATAAGCTTTACCCTTTGTGTCACCTTACTGTTTAAAATCTATATTTACCTAGCAATAAGGTCGCCTATTGTATAGGCTTTCCTCTTTATTATTGATTTCTTTTTTTTATGTTGTGATGCAATAAAGAATATTGTATTGTATTATTGTATTTTTATGCATCCTGTGTACAATAAACTATTAAATAAATTTGTTGTGTAGGTAGGTACTTAGTTTAGTATGGATACCCAAAGTTGGGTAAAGGCCTCCTCCATGTCCTTCCCTCGGTCCCTCGCTATACTGGTCCAGTTCTTGCCCGTCACTTGCACGATGTCGTCAGCGTCACTCTAGCGCTTCCTTTGTTTTCCGCGTGCTCTCGTTGCGTCTCTCGGGTACCAGTATACTAATATATATATACTTTACCAGTGCAGCACGCGCTCGCTCCAGCGTCCACCTGTTACTCTAGCAATGTGTCCCGCCCACTTCGCTTCAGTTTGCAAGCCGTTTGTATATTTAGTATCCATTACTTTTGTGTTTTCTCGTATGTCTTCACATCTCACTCTATCCCTTAACTTTTGGCATCGTATCACCGTCTCGTTAGCAACAACACAAAACATTGACAGTAATATCGTAAACTTTATTATTTCCTAAAATTTTGTTACTGCGCTTCACAACTGTTCCGAAAATGTATACCTATGTAGGTAGTAACCATTTATTCATTATAGTATCTGTAGCATGTCTGTGCAAATAACCATTGGCGCCTACTCCTACTGATCAAACACTGCACAGACAATTAAACACTGTTTCAGACAGAATAAACTTACAACTTATTGGGGCGGTAGAGTGACGGCAATGTTATCGAATATTGTTTTACTATCTTTTATCCTCGGCTTCGTTTTTATGACTGTCATTGAGGGTGAGTGGTGCGCGAGCAGCAAGCGGCTCGCGAGCGTGGACATGAGTTTTCTATAGATCCCTCAGGAACTATATCGGGCTATAACTATATCGGACTATTCTGATTAGCAGTCTGTGTCACTTCCCATGCCCTCTACCAATTCTAATACACAAAATATCACTTCAATACGTTCCTCCGTTGCGACGCCGACGTAAGCAAGCGTGGAATGAGTTTTCTCCAGATCCCTCGGGAACTATGTCAGGATATGCTTATTAGTAAATTATGTCATTTTCCACTTCCTCAACTATCCCTGCGCGAAAAAACACAACAATCCATTGTTCCGTTGCAATGTTAAATAAGTTAACCAAAACAAAGAGTATTTTTTCAGTTCCCTCGGGAACTGCATCAGACTATGCTATTTTCACGAGATATAAAGTAGCCTATATCCCTTCCAGTGAGACAGGCTACCAGCATGCCAAATTTCATCAAGATTGGTCAAGGTGTTGAAGCGTGAAAGTTAACAAACAAACAAACACATTTTCACATTTATCATACAAACACATTTTCACGCAAGTGGCTCGCGAGCGTCGGCTGGAGCTTCCTCCAGATCCCTCAGGAACTATATAGTTATTAACTGACTATTCTGATCAGTAGTCTATGTCACTTCCCACCTTTTTTTTGCAAAAAAATCACGTCAATCCGAAATGAGTTTTCCCTATACACCTCGGGAACTATCTCAGGCTATGCTAATTAGTAGTCTATAGCATTTCCTACCCCCTCAATCATATCTGAGAAAAAAATCACAACAAACCGTTGCTCCATTAAGATGGGTAAAAAAATCAACCAAAAAATATATTTTTTTAGTTCCTATAGGAACTGCATCCGACTATGCATCAGTCTATGTCGTTCCCCGTGACTTAGGCTACTTCCATGGCAAATTTCGTCAAGATTGGTTGAGGTGTTGAAGCGTAAAAAGGTAACATACATACAAGCAAATAAAGAAAAAAACAAACACGTTTTCACATTTATAATATTAGTAAGGATAAGCTCTTAATGGCATTACTTCACCTGATGGCAAGTGACGATAATGCCGAAGATGGAAGCGGACTTAAGAATATTCCCAAACGCAATGGGGAATTGGCTTTCTTATCTTCATGCCGGAACACATCAATGCTGTTATAGTTGATGGTTGGCGGCAGGACTTAGATAAGATTGTGGTAGATAGCCAGGCGGGCTTAGTAAATGTCCTACCGCCAAGTCTTACACAGTTCGACCCCGCCATGTATCAAACCCGCCACCTCCTGGTCACACCCTGGACACTGCATACAACGGACGTGAAATGACAATTCTAAAAACAAATGTCGGAGCAAACAAAATCACGGTGATATTCTATACGTTTGAAAACCAAACTATAACCAATCTGTTTCAATCTGGGTGACGAGGGGGTGAAGTCGGAATCTAGAGAGCGGCAGGGAGTGTCCATAATAATAAATAATAATAAAAAATATAATAATCACTATCCCATATGACGAAAACCTCGTGCAGGCTGATGCCGATAAAAGGACCAAGTACCTGGACCTGGCGCACGAGGTTACTGATATGTGGCGAGTGGAATCCACTGAAATCATCCCCGCAGTCCTGTCCGTGGACGGACTAATTTCTGCCGACCTTGAACGTTACCTAAGGCGGCTTGATCTCCGAGGCAGACCAATAATTGCAGCAATGCAGAAAGCAGTCCTCCTCGATAATGCCCGGATAGTTCGACGCTTTCTCTCCCCGTCGCACTGAACTCCAGCCGACTGTGCTTCTGCTGGAGGTGCTCCTGCGAATTGAGCAGAGTACCTTAAGTGTTATGTATTAAAATAATAATAATAATAAATATCCTTTATTGCATACCAAAAAAGCATTACAGAACCTAATTTAAATATGTACAGTGCCAAGGCGGCCTTATCGTACTGTATGTTAGTATAATATATGTACTCTTTGTCCTGGTCTGAAGCGAATGGGCTAAACATGACGCCATGGAGGCGATTAAAACGATCTATTGCACTGGTTCATAGGCATAGCTTTTAGGGTTCCGTACCCAAAGGGTAAAAACAGGACCCTACTACTAAGACTCCGCTGTCCGTCCGTCCGTCTGTCTGTCTGTCCGTCCGTCTGTCACCAGGCTGTATTTCATGAACCGTGATAGCTAAACAGTTAAAATTTTTACAATTGATGTATTTCTGTTGCCGCTATAACAACAAATACTAAAAATTTGAAAAAGTTAATGTCTCCGTATAAAATACGTGTTTTTTTTTTGCAACTTAAAGAAACTAGCGCCAACTAGTATGATGGTACGGAAACCTTTGTGGGCAGTTCTGACTCGCACTTTACCGGTTTTTTAGATAGATTTTTAATGCATTTTGGTCTTAAACAATTGATCCCAATTAATTGAGTTACGGCTGCTGTCTAATATATTCATCTTTATCATATAAGCGGGAAGACGTCCATTATTGATAATTAAAATAGGCCTCTTCGAAGACGCCTGCCCCAAATACCTTCAATCTACCCACCCATACAAAGTGCGTGTCAGTTGATCAATTTGTTTGACAAATCCAAAAATAATTTTTCGAATCGACTATAGGTTTCTCGATTAAAGATTTTCATTTTTTTCTTGTTATACTTCAGGATTAGTACTATAATTATACAGCAAGTTTCACGCTTATATGTATTACCGTTTTTACCATAGAGCTAAAATAAAAATACCTATATAAACAATTTATTTGTGTGGGGATCGACCCTTAATTTTTCACTCTTTCCAATTTTTATTATTTGTAGCTGCAACAGAAAAACACACTATGAAAATTTCAATTGTCTACCTATTACGGTCCATCAAATACAGCCCGCTGACAGACAAGACGGACGGATGGACAGCAGGGGCTTAGTAATTGGAATTGGTCACCTTTTGGATGTACCGAACCCTAAAAATTAGGACATAATTATCCAAATTAGGCTTATTAGTTAAACTTACGCTAAATCATAGTGCTTAAGCGATTTTCGATAATCGCATTACGCACTACAATGTAAAGTGGTTGACTTCAATCAGTTTAAGGGTTGGATCTACCAGCAGGGTTCATTCACCTTATAAGCTGCTTACGGCCTTTTAAGGCATGTCTACTTACTTGAGAAATCCCGCTGTATTTGACTGTTTGCTCGTAGGAGTAGGATGTGCTAGGTTTCCAAAACTATCGACATCTATCGAAGGACTAACGAATAGATTAACTGTGCATTATTTTAATTGTTGAGCGTTATTAGAAATGTCTAAACTTACAAAAATTACCTTTTTAGGGTTTTCTGTCCGTGGTTTAGCTTCGAGACTATTAGTACTAGAAAGCCGTAATTTGGCATGGGTAAAAATATTAATCACCCAGACAAAGTCGTTAATTAAAATCTAGATATTTTTGATGTGTAACAACTTTGCTCTCGCTTTCCTGCAATTTGTGGGAGTGATTTCGTGAAATGGGACGGAAATGTAACATTGTAACAGGAAGTCGCGTTTTTTCAGGCTTTAAAAGCGCGGAAAAGGCAAAGGTATCTATGACCATACAGCCTAGTCTGCCGTATCTTCGCCGTCCTTTTTTCAGGCTTTAAAAGCGCGGAAAAGGCAAAGGTATCTATGACCATACAGCCTAGTCTGCCGTATCTTCGCCGTCCTTTTTTCAGGCTTTAAAAGCGCGGAAAAGGCAAAGGTATCAATGACCATACAGCCTAGTCTGCCGTATCTTTGCCGTCCTTTTATAAAGAATTTTGTCACATGTTACACATTATATTCGAGTACTGTAGGTCTCGCTCGAATTTTTTTGTGGTACCTCTTTTAGACAAGATATAACGTACCTCCCGTACATGTTTTTCGTTGACGCACCCTATCGTGTAGGATATCGTTGAATAGGTCTTACAAAACTGCTGGGTGTTTATTAAAAACATTTTTCGATTCAGGGATCGGCGGTTTGTGAAAAACTAGGTAAGCTTTAAGTGCAAATTTTTGTTAGATTCTAGGGCTCCCCACCCCCCTCTCCCCCTCTCTACCCTTTACTAGCTAAACCGCTATTTTAATTGCATCTAAAAAAATTGTGAATAGTTGAAAATATATAATCAAGAAAATTATCAAGGCTAAGTAAACTTTCTTAGTTTAGGAGTAATAATAGTCAACCAACTTAAGCTGTGCAGTTAGATTTGAAAAAACTCATAGTTTTTCCATACAAAATGTTCTATTACCAACTGCAATTTTTTTTTAATACACATTTATTTTTAGAAAAGGCTACAGAATCCTACTTTGAACGAGTCCGACTCGCACTTGGCCGCTTTTTTATCCATGGCTGCTTGGTCAGCTTATGCCTCGCTCCTATTTATTAATTTCTATACCCCTAATGGCTATCAACCTTTGGGTCACTTGATCCACCCAATCGTATGTCACTTGATTTACCCAATCGTATGTCACTTTATTTACCCAATCGTATGATCTTATTTACCTAAATCGTTCAGCAGCCATATGAGTTTCCTTAAAAATACTGTATCAGATTGACCATCTAACAGAGCAGAAGAAAATACCAATCATTGTTGGTGGTACTAATTATTACATAGAATCAATAATTTACAATATACTTGTAGAGAAACATGATGATACTGATGCACTTTTATGGGATAAAAGTAGAAGGAAAAGAGATATAGATGATTATGACGATAAAGATGAAGTAAAGAACAAAAAAGTAGCTAGAGACGAAAATGAAATCGATAGTTCCAAAAATGTAACTGTTGAAATAATAAAAACAAATAATCGAGACGAAACTCAAGGTTCTAGTGCCGCAAAACCAGAAAATAAAGAAGAAAGTGCCACACAAAGTGATGAATCAAATATATTTTTTGACATTAGCAAAGAAAAGCTACAAGAAGATGTAAATAATGAAAAGAATTTTACAAACGAAGAGATACACTCAAGATTGGCAGCTATTGATCCTGTAATGGCGAAACGATTACATCCAAACAACAGAAGGAAGGTGCTGAGGTAAGTGTTTATTTTTAAATTACTATATTTAGAGCTAAGTATGTGATGGACCTTTGACAATCTATCTAGGAAATATCTAGGGGATATGGAAGGCATACTGACGACAAAGTTGCCAATTTTTGAAGTACTTACTACCTGAGTTTTAATTTGGACTTAATACGTAACTTCAAAGATTTCAGTAATGAAGGCTTTACTTATTTATTTTATTTGAAGGACACCAAATGTCTTTAATAATCACGGAGATATTGATTACGATACATGAATGGAAACTTAGAAAAAAACAACAATTTTAAATATTTATTTTCTTTAGGACCAAAAAATTTTAATTACATTTATTTACAGTGGTCTTGAGTTTTGTCCTGAATTGCGATACTCAGTTTATTTGCGAAGTATTTCTGTACCTACGTCACAGTATTACAAATATTACAATACTAGCTGTTTTCCGCGGCTTCACCCGCGCGGACAATGTTTCTATGACTTTTCGAGGGTGCGCAGCGTGCAGAGCGTGAAAAAAAGTAGCTCATGTCGTAGTCCTTCGTGCCGTGCCTTCAGTTCCGCTAACTGCGGAAGTTATCATTGAAGATGATTCATATCCTAATAATAACAAACTGAACTCATCTAACTATACCCGCTGTTTTAGTTCAGATAACGCAGTTGCGTAGTTTTATGAATGATAGAACTAAAGAGAGGAAAAAAAACAAGTAAACTCCTTGTTGCGGTGCCTTCAGTTCCGCTAACTAAGGAAGTTATCGTTGAAGATGATTTATATCCTACATAATAACAAACTGAACTCATCTAACTATCCCCGCTGTTTTAGAGCAGACAACGTAATTGCGTAGTTTTATGAATGAATAGAAACTAAAGAGAGGAAAAAAAAGTAAACTCCTTGGTTTCCCTTCAGTTAATTCATATTAATATCCCTGATGGTTTAGAGAAGATAATGCTATTGCGTAGTTTAACTGAAACTAAAGAAAGGAAAAAAACAAGTAAACTCCTTGGTGCTGTGCCTTCAGTTCCGCTAACTGCGGAAGTTATCATTGAAGATGATTTATATCCTAATCATAACAAACTGAACTCATCTAACTATACCCGCTGTTTTAGAGCAGATAACGTAATTGCGTAGTTTTATGAATGAATAGAAACTAAAGAGAGGAAAAAAAAGTAAACTACTTGGTTTCCCTTCAGTTAATTCATATTAATATCCCTGATGGTTTAGAGAAGATAATGCTATTGCGTAGTTTTATGAATTAACTGAAACTAAAGAAAGAAAAAAAAACAAGTAAACTCGTTGGTGCTGTGCCTTCAGTTCCGCTAACTGCGGAAGTTATCATTGAAGATGATTCATATCCTAATAATAACAAACTGAACTCATCTAACTTTACCCGCTGTTTTAGTTCAGATAACGCAATTGCGTAGTTTTATGAATGAACAGAAACTGTAGGCGTATGATGATGTAAGTGAAGTTTATCAGCGAGGGTCACAGACGCAGAGCTTCTTTTGGATTGATGTAATAACATATTAACTTTATCTACTTATACACAATTAACCAGATTTGTTGCTAATTGCAATTCTGTTTACATGAAACATTGTTTGATGCTACATTGTTGATTGTTATGATAATAATATCATTTATTTTATAAACCTCGATGCAGACAGAGGTGTGTTATAAGTCTAACGCATCGTATCTCCCAAACGAATGAACCAATTTTGATTTAGTTTTTTTAAAGTGACTTTTTCGAGAGTGTTTTTAGTTATGATTCAATAAAATCTATTCAGCCGTTCATGGAGATGGTTAAATGCCCGTCGAATCGTTAAGAGACAGGTTGAATAATGTAAACCCTAAGAAGATTTTAGGTGCTATCAAATAACTAAAATAAGGAAAAACAAAATGAACGCTAAAAGTGAAGTTGCTCCGATTTGCCTAAAATTTAGACGGAGATTTGTGTGTTATTCTTGTATACGGGGTGTTACAAAATTGGTGTTGGACCCATTAACTGGGGGTTCTAATCATACTGAACAACTTTCCACAATGAACCCATAGTCAATTCTCAAAAAAAAATATCCTCCATGCAAAAAATTGGTCGATTAGCTGATCGATTTGTATGAAGAATTAAAAAGAAGTGCAATTGCTGCAGACATACAACAAAAGTTGTTCAGTATGATGACTAGAATCCCCAGTTAACGGGACCTACACCAAGTGTGTTACACCTGTATATGTCATTGGTTTCTCGGAAACGGCTCTAACGATTTCGATGACATTTTGTATTTAGGTAATGTTTAATATCCCAAGAATATCTAAATTTGTGTCATCCTTGATAAAATCCGTTCTCACACAAAAATAAGTATTTTTTTTTGACGAAAATTGGACGAGTTTCTCAAGTCAATATATTTTTTATGTATGATAACAAATAACTTATTACAAATTAGCCAGATTCAGATAATTCATTTATTTTATTGGATATTGGTCCCAATTAAATGAAAAAATATACAGGGTGTAAAAAAATGGTGTAGGACCCGTTAACGGGGGGTTCTACTCATCATACTGAACAACTTTTCCCAAGAAACTCATAGTCAATTCTCGAAAAAAAATTGGACCCTCCACAATGTAACCATAAAATTGGTCGATCAGCTGATCGATTTGTATGAAGAGTAATTTTTTTTGCGATTCCAGCTAAGTCGTAGAACAAAAGTTGTTCAGTATGATGTGTCCCAGCCCCAGTTAACGGGACCTACACCAATTTTGTTACACCCCGTATATAAAAAATTACAAACCGCCGACAAAAACCTCTAAAAAGTAAAAAATAAATTAATATGTATTGGCCCTTTAACTTCAATATAAGTAGTAATATACCGGCACCGCGACGACCGGTCCTGCACTGCCCGCATCCAGCGGCTTCCCGCGACCTTCACCAGGTCGTCGGTCTACCGTGTGGGAGGTCTGCCTACGCTACGTCTACGCTACGAATGCATACTTTAAACAAAATAAGGTAACTAAAATAAAAATAGAAGCAGTGCAATATATCACAAAAACACAATTGCTCAAAACACAGAATTGAGAAGTTGTTTATAGGACTCAGCATGTGCTGTGAGTATATAGTACCCACAACGCTGATGATTCTGCTCAAACCGTGAGTGGCACGCGCGCCTCGCTTACAGCGCTTAGCAGAGCACTACACGACCACACATATATTTGAGTATCTGCATCGTCATTTGCCATCAGGTGAGATAAAACGCACCGAAATGTTTAAAAATAAAATCCTTGCTAATATTATAAACTAGCTTTTTCCTGCGGCTTCACCCGCGTGGACAACGTTTCTATGACTTCCCGAGGGTGCTCAGTTCGCTAGCCGCAAGCGGCTCGCGAGCGTGGAACAAAGTAGTAGCCTATGTGTTAATCCAGGTCCTAATCTGTCTACCTACCAAATTTTAGCCAGATCCGTTCAGTAGTTTTTGCGTAAAAGAGTATCAAACATACATCCATACATTCTAACAAACTCTCGCGTTTATAATATAATAGGAGTAGGATGTGAAAATGTGTTTTTTGTTTTTTACCTTTTCACGCTTCAACACCTGAAACAATCTAAACGAAATTTGGTATAGATGTAGGCTGTGTCACGGAGAAAATAGCATAGTCGTTTGCAGTTCCTGAGGGAAAAAAAAACACTACTTTTGCTTGATTTTTTTACACACAACTGTTTGTTGTGATTTTTTGCTCAGAGATGGTTGAGGGGGTGGGAAATGATGGCGTTGCAACAGAGCAACGGATTGACGTGTTTTTTTTTTTGTAATAGAAATAGAATAGGTTGGGAAGTGACATAGACTGCTGATCAGAATAGCCAGATATAGTTCCCGAGGTATCTACAGTAAACTCCGGTATACGCTCGCGAGTCGCTTGCGGCTCGCGCACCACTCACCCTCAAAGAGAGTTATAAAAACGATGTCCACGGATGAAAAGCCGCGGGCAAAAACTAGCACAGAAATATACTCAAATTTAACGATGTGCTAATTTAATGGATCGTAAACAGTCACGATTGCGGTTTAAGAGACCGTCTCTAAATTATATAATCTATCTTAATAAAATTTTGTATTCTTAATCAATAAAGAGCCTTTTCCCGTGTGAAATATGGTGCGCATGGAGGTGTGTGTAATCTTGAATAGTATCTAGTACCTATTAGGGCATGCAAATAGCGGATGGGTTTGGAAAACCGAGTTTTTTGGCTTTTCTTTTTCAAAAACCGGCTATACCGGTATTTTCGGGTTTTTCGGGTCCACTGTGTAGGTAAATAAATAACTTTTGAAAAACCTAAAAGCATTTAGGTAAGCTATTTGAAAAGAGTTTTCATGTTCAAAAAGCCAAATGCTCAAATAAATATAAAAAATGTACGGTTCCATTATCAAAAAAGTTGAGCACAGTATACAGAGTCTTAAAAAAGGTACGCACTTTTTTTTAACTGGAGCATGTACTCATGAAACTGAACAACTTTCCCCAAGAAACCCATGGTCAATTCGCTTTTGTTTTTTTTACTTAAAATTATTAAATTGCGCGGAATACGCCAGAATACGCCGCGGCAGCGTGGCGGGCGGGCGCGGTCATTGTACTTTGTCAATACGCGGATACCAGCTGGGAATTGTATTCTGAGCAGTTGATAATTTAATTAAAAAATTATAATTGCGAATAGACCATGGGTTTATTGGGGAAAGTTGTTCAGTTTCATGAGCACAAGCTCCAGTTAAAAAAAAGTGCGTGACTTTGTTAAAACCCTGTAGTCTAGTTGTTTGGAAATGGAAACAAAACCACACCCTGGACACTTCATACAACGGGCCAGAAATGACATTTCCAAAAAGGAATGACGGAACAAACAAAATGGCGGCGAAATCCTATACGTTCGACAACCAAACTGTAACGAATCTGTATCAATCTGGGCGATGAGGGGGTGAGGGGGTGAGGTAGGAATCTAGAGAGCGGCAGGGAGTGTCCATACTGTATGTTAGTACTATTATATATTATATATTATATACTTTGACAAAAAAAATTATCACTATGTCTATTATATCTTAATCACATTACATTTTAGACATCAAACATGATCTTACGGGCATTTTATTTAAAAATAAAAAAACGACCGTGACAGAAAAACAAAATACATGGGTAGATACATACTATCAAGGTTTTAAGAGAACTGTGAACCTACGGTGAAAATTGATTATTCTCAAGCCTGTATTTTGAATAATTGTGCCTTAAAAATAATAATAGTTATTTATGATACAAGGGTGGTAAAAAGGTCAATAAAAAACGAGTGACATAATATGTGAGCCCAAGCCGCAGGCGTGGGTTTACCATCGTCACGAGTTTGTTATTTCCTTTTACACCCATCTATCATACGAGGTTCTTCAATACAGTTGTGAGAAAACAGATAAAATCAAAAAAACGACCGTGACAGAAAATACATGGGTAGACACATACCTATCAAGGTTTCAGCAACCAAAGTTCATTTTACGCGACTTGTGGCTTATTTTAAATGTCCGGGGAGTAATCTCACTTTATTTTTTATTATACATACACAAGTATATTTTTTATGACACATATATTAACTATCCACAATTTTAGTAGTTTTCACAACTAAAACATCTCAATTCAGTTTTACGAAAATTGCGCCATATTTTAGCTAGCACACGTACGCGTGCGTAAGTTTTTTTTAATATTATCATAAATAGGCTACAATAAGGCTTGGGATTGGGATAATTTAAGCATTAAAACCTCTTTGGAAAAGATGACCAATTTCTTGATGTAACCAGTGTCGCTTCATTCATATTTTTTCTCTTTTCTTCGCAAAGATATGACCCAAAGGACATTACAATAAAATAAAGAGTACTAGAGTACCCAAAGAGAATCTAATCAGCCAGCATTATGTACTAACCTCACGGAGGAACAAGCTATCTCTTTTAAAATTCTCCTTTCAAAAGTCTTAAAGAAGATACTGTATCTTTGGTTATTATATTTTTATTTGCTAGAAATGTCTTGTTCCTCGGAGCTAGAAATAAAAAAGTAGTAAAGTAAAAGCACGTGTGCGGTAAAATAAATTTTGCGCACACTAGACTGGCATATAAAGGACCTCTTTTCGATCAACTGTATTGAAAAATAGTTTTCCGGAGGTCTTGATGACCCAAGAGGATGTTTGTATGACACATAAAACCACACACCACCACCACATACATGCTTACAGGTGAACATGAAAAACGTAGAGCGTATGAAAATGTCTTAGTGAATGTGCATGAAAGCTTAGGTTTTAATTTTTAGTAGAAAAATGAGGGTTATTTGATATTTTTAAAGCACATCTAAACGTGGTCTGTAGATTATTTTTAAACCACATTAAATTTTATTATTTCTTGTAATCCCCTATAATAAATAACTTATTTCCTGTGAAAATTTCAGCCGCCTACCTATCACGGCTCAAAAGATACAACCTTTTAAAAAATGGACAGACGAACGGCTGAACAGCGCAATATAGGCTTAGTAATAGGGTGCCGTTCCTAGTACGGAACCCAAAAAAATAAACCGAAAACGTCGTCTACGACCTTCTAAGGTTTAATAAACTGTTTCGCTAAACTGTGATATTATTCTCTATCAAATATTATATAGAAAAACTAGCGGACGCCAGAGGCGTTGCCCGCGCAGATTCAGTTTCTTTGCCGTTCCCATGGGAATTTCTCAAAATCCTTTCTTAGCGGATGCTTACGTCGTAGTTGCTATCTGTATGCCAAAATTCAGTCCGATCAGTTCAGTGGTTTGAGCTGTGTGTTGATAGTCAGTCAGCACAAACTATTTTACAAGTAAATATAAGATAGATATTTTTGTTACAAAGATGAGATAACAGCCAATTGAAAATCGTTTTTCTTCAGCTTGAACCCGCATAACTCTCCTACATGAATTTTAGGCCTTTAACAAGTCTGTAACTGTAACCCAGTTTTTTGGGCCTCTCAAGTCTTTCTCTACATGAACGCCTATCAGTTTATAGGAGTAGGAGTGTCATAGGTCACTTGCGTTAAGAGGAAGATGTACGAGTAGATATAAAGTCTGAATTAGTTATCTATTGACCTAAAACATGTGACCTTAACACATACTCAAGTGACGCATTCTGAATCAGTTCGGTTTCATTGTCGGGCAGTGGAAAATTTGGACGCGATGCTCGCCTACAGGGTGGTGGGTGTAAATATAGAAATTCTACACGCTTTTTAATACACATTTTACAAACGTTATAATTTGTAACTTGCTGGCTTTTCGCAAAACAAATTTTGAATTTATCGCCCCGAAAATTTTGATTTATTTGTTCACAAATAAAACGTAATATTATTGAACCAACTTCGAGATGGTTAAGAGGACTGTGCACCCACGGCGAAAATATGACTTTTAACGGCGTAAGCTGTTTTCACCTCTTAAAATTTAACCGATTTTGAAATTGTTTGATAGTTTCTCAGTCAGAACAAAAGCTAGATTTATTGGTTTTGTTTTTAATTATTGATGAAAAATAATCAAATAATGGCCGAAATTAGTTTTGTATGAAAACACGTGAATGACAATAACATTGAATTAATTACTTTTTTGTAAAAAAAAAACCTATAAACCTAGATTTGGTTCTAGCTGAC
Organism: Coleophora flavipennella; assembly: GCA_947284805.1. Classification (NCBI taxonomy): domain Eukaryota; kingdom Metazoa; phylum Arthropoda; class Insecta; order Lepidoptera; family Coleophoridae; genus Coleophora; species Coleophora flavipennella. The sequence goes on from OX369279.1 coordinate 7,973,211, forward strand.
AACCTTTAAAAAATTGGTCAAAATCGATTAACAAATCGCTAACGCCGTTTGCATGAAAAGTCGCAGCTTTATTGTTCTTAATGATCACCAACCACATCAAAACTTTCATAATCATCATATCAGCCGACGCACGTCTACTCCTCCTTCAACCTACGCCTCCCCCAAGGACTTCCATGACGACCGGTTTTGCGCTGCCCGCATCCAGCGGCTTCCCGCGATCTTCACCAGGTCGTCGGTCCACCGCTACGCCTTCCCACGCTACGTTTTCTGCCTTTACTGCCCCAACGGCCATCTGTTCTACGAGTTATGTGCCCTGCCCACTGCCACTTCAGTTTAGCGATTCTGTGAGCTATGTCGGTAACTTTGGTTTGCCTGCGGATCTCCTCGTTTCGATTCGATCAAAACTTTATCAAGTTAAAATCTGAGATGAAGTACTTACTTATTATTAACTTATTATCTCTTAAGAACCTCTTACCTGCTTAGGTATGTGTCAATTACACTACAAATACTGCCCTGTTTGGCATAAGTCCGCCTATGTGCATACTTCTATTATGTATCTATAATTGTATATTTTGTTGTACATTAAAGAGTTCACAAACAAACAAATAAACAAATCGGTTATTTATTATATAAATATAAATAACTCGTATTTATTTTATTGCAATTTATTTTATTGCTTTATTGTGTTCATATTATTATATTTTATGGGTTTAAAGTGAAATAAACATTTATACTTATCAATTAAATAAATCAATGTGAAAATTCCAACATTTGTGTGTGAACATATGTTTTGACTAGTTATTGCCAGCGGCTTCGCTCGTGTGGACATAGTTTCTATCTTCGAGGGTGCGCAGTGCGCGAGCCGCTAGCGGCACGCGAGCGTGGTAAAAAAGTAGCATATAAGTTAATCCAGGTCCTAATCGGTCTACCTACCAATTTTCATCCAGATCCGTTTCTGTTGTGACGTTAAAGAGTAACAAACATCCATAAATACAAGCTTTCGCGTTTATAATATTAGTAAGGATTTCTGATTGATGATCTTTTCATTATCTATCTATCATATAACATTCGAAGTCCAAATAGTAGGTCAAGAGAACGACGTTTAAAATTGTGTCACAATAAAATAATTACACTATTATTATTTTCGAAGGCTTAAATTGTGCCGGACGACAAGCTAAAAATGTACCCAGTAACAATAAAATGAAATACACGTGTTTTACATAAAACGTCAAATGTTAGACAGGCATGTTCGCATGAAACCACCAACCATTTTATCTGAGCTTCCTCGCTTCTAACCGCATATTACGTTTTTGGAGAGCTGCGGTGGTGAAGTTGGGTTATCAGAGGGTCAGGTTATGCTGGTGGAAGTTATTTCCGTGGGTCGGCGACCGCGACCAAGGATTTCCTAGTCTGATGCGTATAGCTCTGGCCCGTGACCTTGAAATTGTACCGTCGTGGGCCGTGGTACTAGTGTAGCCACGAATTCGCGCGTTTTCGCGGATCAGTGAGCTTAGAATGTAGGTCAAAATTCAAACACGGATACGATTGGGATCTATATGTAACGTAATAATAGTATTTAAGTAACGTATCTGATAGAAGTAGGAACGATGATACTAAGCCGGATACGTTTATTACTAAGATTTTAATATTTTATTTAGTTTTTTTCTACGACTATTCTTTGGCTTGGCATTGCATAAGAATTTAAAAAACTAGCTTTTGGCTGTCTGGATATCGTTTTTATGACTGTTATCGCGAGGGTTGATTAAAATGTATGTGTTAGTCCATTAATTCATTGGTAAGCCCTTGGCATCATCTCACTTATTGTTAAATGACGATGAAACCGAAGGTGGAAGCGGGCTTACCAAGAATCCTTAACGCAATACTAAGCTGACTATCTTATCTTCATGCTGGAACATAATGTATCGCGGCAAGACTTGGATAAGATTGTGGATAAAAATGTCCTGTAAAATACCCTGTGTAAATTGCCCTTCCACCAACCAAACCGAGTTTTTAGAAAGTTAGACACCACCGGGAATCGAATTCGTGACGCCCTGATCTGGACTGAATGGAGTAACCATTACGCCACGAAGGCGGTTAAAAAGCCTATCTAATTTCTTCCAGATCTGTTGTGCTACGCGTCGGACACCGCCGCATAATATGTGACACCTAATGAGTTATCAGTGCCTTTTTTTAGTTTTTTTATTATTTGTGTCCGTTTGGCTACACCTAGCCTAATGGTAAGTACCGATGCCGCCGAGGATTTAACACGTAACCTCAAACAGTGCCCATTTACTCTCTCCTTGGAGATTCCTAAATTATACCAATCGGGATCACAGAGAACACAGAGCCGGCAGAGAATTACACTCCTTGGCCGTTCACATGATGAATGATGCGCATAGGTGGAACATAAACGACAAAGGGATGGAACAACGGCAAAGGGGTGGAATCGCCCTCTGCGCGTGGTCGTTCGATGATGTAATGGAGAAGGGGGTTTATGGTTATGCAGCTCTCTCTCCGAAATGAATCCTGTAGAACTGATGATTAAACGAACTGACCTGAAGTGACGTTCTATCATAATTATACGAAGGCTTCGTCCGAAGAGATTAGGTAGGTATACATTGTAGTAGCGCGTATCATCTCGCCATTCAATCACTATGGTCAGAGGCTCTTAAAAGCTAAAGTATAAAATTGATTGTTGGACCACGCATAGAATAGGTTTCTGCTGTTAATTTGAAAACTTTTTATCACAGGATTCCTGAAATAATTTGATTCCGAGTGCCTACCAAGGCTCACTTACATGCCTGATTTCACGTTTCTGAGGCAAACAGTTTAGAAACGTCTGGACACCTTGTTCGCGAGTGTGGAAATGAGTTTTCTTAAGATCCCTCGCCCATCAAGTATCCATGGCGACTTAAGTAGATTAACAAAAACAAAATGAGTTTTTTGAAGTGAAAACTTTGTTAGGCACGTAGGGCATTTTGGAGATGGGACAAAAAACCATTGAACTCGCGAGCCTGTAACCATGTAAAGTAACCGACACCGTGCCAGGAACACTCGCAGGGTCAAAACTTATAAAACTGTAAAAAGTTTTCACATGTGTCGTCACTCCCGGAGTTAGTTAGGTTTTTTAAGTTCCTCCGGGAACTGTGTCGGACTATACTATTTTCCCGGGATAAAAGTAGTCTGTGTCACTTCCTACCACGTCAACTATCCTTGTGGAAAATCACGTTGATCCGTTGCGACGTGAAAGAAGAACAAACAAACAAATTTTCACATTTATAACATTAGTAAGAAATTGAATAAGGATAGTGAGGATGGCTGGTTTATTCCCTGTAGTTCTGTGGACGAATAAAATAAAATGATATAGTGACCTAGAACGTGATCTGATGATGGTAATGACAGGCAGTCGAGAGGTACTCCTCAACGGTGTATATGTCGCAGTCATCTGGTTGAATCTGCTATTTGATTGAATGACTAGCGCGTTCATTGAATGACGACATTCAATTTAATTACTAGGCCGAACGTTGATTGAACAAGCGTCACTCAACGTCCAACTAGTTACTCGGAATATCCCATTTAACAACTAGGCTAAATAACGTTCAGTCAAGACGTTGAACGTTTAAACAACTTGATGAGTTGTCCTTTAGTCATTCAATTAAATGTCGTCATTCAATGAACGCGCTAGTCACTTAATCAAAGTCACCTGGTTAAATAGCAGATTTAACCAGGTCACGGCGACATCTATAGCAGCTACCTCCTGTTTGGGCTCTTATTGTTCGAAATTAGGAAGAAATAAATTCTAGAGAAAAAAAACGTTCTATCACGGAATTTCGTCCCATGGAACTACAGGGAACAAGCCTGATGACTCCGGGGAAGCTTTTTTTTTAAATCCACATTTATTAGGTTTTTGGCATCATTTCTTCCGGTGAAGGTTTGTTATATGCATTTTTTTTTTAAATTTAAAGTTGTTAGTTATACTTACATAATATTAAGCTGTAAATATTCCGAATAGCTAATATTTTTTATTTATTCATAACTGGTAAGCCCTGGCATCATCTCACCTTATGGTAAGTGACGATGATGCCGAAGATGGAAGCGGGCTAACCAAGATTCCCCAACGCAATGGAGAAATGACTATCTTTAATAATAATCTCATAATAATATCTTTAATAAAATAAATTAATTAATCATCTCACCTGATGGTAAGTGAGCTTACACTGATCTAACACGCACTTACGCAGTTTTTTTTTCCCGGCTACCCAAAGAGGAGGGTAATGTTTATCAGGTGTATGTATGTATGTCTGTTTCTAAGGCTGTGCCTGTAGCCTAAACGGCTTAATGGATTTTGGAGTGCATGGGTGTCTTTAAAATCGGTTTGACTCGCTGAGTGACATAACATACATTGTTATGCAGTTGGGTTTTTCATTTTTTTAGTTAAGGCTTTAAGACGCCTCGATCCGAGCAGGTTGGTACAGATGTTTTATCTCACGAGCGCGGGTTAGCCATACTTGTGCGTGTAATGCGTATCGACACTCGCTATTGTGAGTTTATAAGTTGCGTCTATTGTGTGCGCTATTGTAAAGCTCCCGAGCTTACGCACGCAAAGACAATATTATGCACACACACAAGTATGGCCAACCCGCGCTCGTGAGATAAAACATCTGTACGTGTTAAAATAATATCGCACGCAAGTCTATTCATTTTAAGTTCAAATCAATGCGGGCATAAACGCGGCTGTTACGTTAAAAGAAACCGAACGCCCAATTCCCGACTTTTACATGTTTATATTACTTTTCTTCACTCTCAAGAAAGTTTTTAAAAAATGTGTTGAATTAAAATAAAAGGTCTTAAAGTCACCGAATTTTGTGTGCTGGTTTCATTTTACAGTAACTATTTGTTTTCGAGAAATTTTGCAATTAATGCAAAAAACAGGGTCTACAGTATATTTTTTAAAAATCAAAAGTGGTAATATTATAAAAATTGTATTCAATTAAATTGCTTTTTTATTACTTTAAGTATATTATATATTTTTTACATAGTGATAGCTGTACACAGTCTTTCAATAATTTGAATTGAATATTGTCATTTGACATCTTAATGCCTTAAATTGATTAGGTTATTATTATAATAATCATGATTCTACTGAAAAGTCTGAAAGTATTTCTGTTTACTATTTATTATCTTGGTCACCCTACCTTTTTATCGCAACCGGGCCTCTTCCGATAACCCCTGAATTTATTTATCTGCGAGATACGGCCAATGCGATAAATTTTTGTCGCATGACACACATACCATGTTCTAAAGACTTTTGATACATTCAATTTTTCCTTGGTTACCAGTTGCCATGTAGCTTGATGCATGAGTAACTGAACTTACTTAATTAATAATTTTAATTATTAGTACCTATGCATATTATGTACATGGTGTTGAATTGCATCATCGTCATATCAGCCGAAGGACGTCCACTGCTGGACATAGTCTCCCCCAAGGATTTCCACGACGACCGGTTCTGCGCTACCCGCATCCAGCGGCCTTCACCAGGTCATCGGTCCACCGAGTGGGAGGCCTTCCTACCCTACGTTTTCCGGTGCGCGGTTGCCACTCGAGAACTTTACTTCCCAACGCCGTTGCCAATTAAGTTTAGCAGTTCTGAGAGCTATGTCGGTAACTTTGAATTTAAAAGCCAATTTTAAGAGATTCGTAGGTAATCATATTATGATCTTATTACACTAAAGTAATGGAGTAAAGCGTTTACTTATAAAGAATAATTATTTACGCCACTGCCAAGTAATGAGAGCCATTGTATCATTAGAGCTAGTTTGTGCCACGGAACGCTGAGTGGCACAATAGACAGCACGAGTGTTACAATGGCTAATTACGTGCAGTGACGTACAATACTTTTTCTACAACCATGAAATTAATAAAATACATTGAAAATCATATATTGAATTTTTGAAGCCAAAGCCATAAAAAATATTTAAAAAGTTACATTGTAGTACAGTTGTCTCGTTTTGAAATGATCATTGTAAAACGACTTGTAGGAAAGAATACTTATTTTTGAAGCCAAAGCTATAAAAATAATTAAAAATTTTCATTGTAGTACAGTTGTCTCCTTTTGAAATGATCGTTATAAAACGTCTTGTGGGAATGAAAGCCAAAGCCATAAAAAAAATAAAAAAAAAATATTGTAGTACAGTTGTTTCGTTTTAAAATGATCATTGAAAACGTCTTGTGGGAACGAATTGAATACTTTGTTTTGAAGCCAAAGCCATAAATATATTTAAAAAGTTTCACTGTAGTACAGATGTGTCGTTTTGAAATGATCATTATGAAACGACTTGTAGAAATGATAATACCTTTGTGATATGATTTAAGGTTATGTATTAAGCAATTTACCAAATGGGAGTAGAAAAAATCAATTACGCGAACACGTACCTCCTATATATGAACTTAATGAAATTGATCTTAAACGGCAAAAATGCTTTAAAGTTTAAACTTTCTAGATTTGAAGTGAGTTTAACCCTGCAGTGTTCGCGTCCTCAAAAGTCACTTGAGTGGTCGCGTGGTTCACATATGTATGCCAAATTGTTTTCAATTTTTTTAATAAAATTCATTTATATTATAATTTTTTTATTGAAAAATGGCAAGTACCCTTATCTAAAATTAAAATCATAATAAGAAACTGACAAGCGTCGGTGGCTCAACTGGTAACGACTCGGTCCATCTAACCAGAGGTACCGGGTTCAAAACGGCCAATGTACCAATGAGTTTCTTTCAAAAACTTACGTACATATAATTACCGATTGCTTTAACGGTGAAGGAAAACATCGTGAGGAAACCTGCAACACGCCTGCGTAGAAACTCGAAGGTTGTGTGTGAAGTCGACCAACCCGCACTGGGCCCGCGTGGTCGTCTAAGGCCTAATCGCCCTAATTCAGGGTAGGCTCGAGCCCCTCGGTGGGGACTTATATGAGCTCATATAATAAGAAACTGAACAGAACAATTAACAGTTTTGTCAAAATAAACCAAAACACTAACTTATTATCAGTCGTCTTTGAAAATTTACTTTGGATTATAGGAGACCTTAATTCGCGTTAACGCTCTCATTGCGAAAACAAATCAACTATTATTTTCTAAACAGGAACTACATACATAGAAGAGGTGGGGATTGTCATACTTAAAGTACACAGAGTCCTGTGTAACACACTTGAAATTTTTACGAATAACCTCATTTTTAATTACCGTGGATGGATTACATACTGCAGGGTTAATCGTATTAATATAAAAGAGCAATTCTTGTATCTAAATATAAAATTGGTATCTCTATAATAGTTCTAAAGATTTGGTTGAAATTATGTATTTAGACAATGTTTTAAAGCTTTTATTTAAATGTATGTATCTTTAGTTCAAATCTTGCGATCGATTTTAAAGCGACTTTCAGGGGGCGGATGAAGCTGAAATTTGTAATGAAGCCGTATTCCCGGTGACAACAGATCCTTTTGGTATTTTGAAGTTGGTCTGATGATGACCTTTGGAGGTGGAATCATGGTCCCAGAATCGTCTTTTTGTCTTTTAATCGTATTTTTCAGAGAATCGCATGAAACTCAGTCTTTTTTAAATTTGGAACCGTGTATTTTATATATTAATTTGAGAATTGGACTTTTTAACATAAAAACTCGTACCGTACCCTACTTTTATAAAAGCTTGTACCAAAAAGATTTTAGGTTTTTCGAAAATTATTTAACATTCCAAGTCTATTTAGATAGGAGTCATTACTGAGAAAATCCGTTTTAACCCAAACAATAATGTTTTAGTTACATGCATAGGAGACTGCGAGCAACGCTGGTTTGTTGTATCGTTAATAACTCTTTACTGCTGTTAAGGCCGAGGCCAAGTCTAGGTTAGTGGAGGTTGGAAAACAAGTACTATTTTTCAGATTTTTTTTTTGGTTTTTTTTAATTAAAAATTTTAGTGCGTTTGATTATATCTCACCCGATGGTAAGTGACGATGTAGTTGAGGATGGTACACTCAAACTCAAATAATGCCCATTCACTCTCGCCTTGAAGATCTCCAAATTGTAGGAGTCGGGAAACACAGACGCAGGCAAGGAGTTCCATTCCATCTCTGTCCGCATAATAAATGAGGAAGCGTAACGCTTTCTGCGTATAGGCTGAATATCAACAACAAATGGGTGGAACCTCCCCCTGCGTCTCGTTGACCGAAGGGGAATGAGAAGTTCTTGAGCACACTCTCCAAAATTAATTCGATAGAAAACCGAAAGACAGGCAACTTTGCGGCGATGCTCAAGGCTTTGAAGCTTGTTATTATAGTAGTAGAACCTAGTGTTAGAGTTAGCAAACCTAGAGATACCGTTTTATGTTTTTTTTTAATTTACGGCGAACGACCTCTGATAGGGCGATACACTAGAATCCTTTACAGTTCTAAGGTCAGCCAGTTTTTGCGTACCTACCTATAAAACCAGTTTTTTTTTGCTTGTCTGGCCTTCGCTTAGGGGTTATATAGAGCTTAACAGAAACAAAGAAACCTATAATTATACTGGTCTAGCCTTTGTTTAGTTGCAATTTAACTGTCTAAGAAATTTTTGACATCATATGCCTAAATTATAGTTTCAACCTCAGAATATAAGTACAAAATTAAATTGTACAGCCAAGATATGCGTGCTTTCTCACGGAGCCCTTACTGTCTAGCATACACACAAGTCAAAAATAAAAGTTATGTTTTTATAGCGTTGACAAGCATTAATAGAAGCTGAATCTGTATATAAAAGACAAAGGTGAACCCGAAACCACTGAACGGATTTCGCTAAAATTTGGAATACAGATAGCAATTAGGACGCGGGCATCCGCTAAGAAAGGATTTTGGGAAATTCCCACGGAAACGGCAAAAACGGGATCTTCGCGGGCGAAGCTGTGGGCATCCACTAGTGATTCATAAATAAACCGAAAATAAAAGTTGCCGCTGTAGGTATAATCTTCAACGAATATTGTCATGATAAATAATTCTGTGATTTTATAGTTTATTAATAACAATTGCTGTACTTAAAAAGTTTTATTAAAATCGATAGAGCCATTTTTGATATTTTTGCATTTTTACTTCCAAAAAGGAGTAGCTCTTTGTGTTTTTGTACTGTTTTCATATTTGTTTATCGATGCTTTCGTCAATGGTGGACCAATTTTTAAAAAATATTTTTACTGTCGATACGTTATGCCTTCGTAGTGGTCCCATATCAGTTTTATTAAAATCGGTTTGGTATTTTTTTACGAATTAAAAACAAAAAACATAGCAAAATTTAATTCGGTTGTTTTTAACGTGTTTAGCGTTGTCACTTATTCGTTTTTTTTTTCTCTACCCTTAAATGGCAACCCAGCCGGAAGCTACCCAGAATCCTTTGACACATTATCATAAAACTCTTAACTTCAAATTTTATCATAAATAATTGCCGCTAAAGGGTAAATGATGACGATCGGATAGACAGTCTGGTCTTTATTTTTATACTAGCTGTTTCCCGCGGCTTCACCGGCGTTGACAACGTTTCTATGACTTTTCGAGGGTGCGCAGCGCGAAAGCGGCTCGCGAGCGTGAAAAAAAGTAGCCTATGTGTTAATCCAGGTCCCAATCTATCTACCTACTAAATTTCAGCCAGATCCGTTTAGTAGTTTTTGTGTGAAGAAGTAACAAACATACACACTCACAAACTTTCACCTTTATAATATTATTGTGATGTGATATTTTGTTTTTTAATAAACTTACACTTTAATAATAAATATTTTCTATTTTAACAGCACTTTGACATGGTTAGTTTTTCAAATCGTGTCATCATCATTACATCAGCCAAAAATCGTCCATTGCTAGGCAAAGGCCTCCCCCAAGGATTTCCACGACGACCGGTCCTGCGCTGCCCGCATCCATCGGCTTCCCGCGATCTTCACCAGGTCTTTAGTCCACCGCGTGGGAGGCTTTCCTACGCTACGTTTTCCGGTGCGCGGTTGCCATTCGAGAACTTTACTACCCCAACGGCCACCTGTTGTACGAGCTATGTGCCCTGCCCACTGCCACTTCAGTTTAGCGATTCTGTGAGCTGAAAATGTGAGTGATAATTATTCGTCGCTATGTTATAGTTTATTTTTCTTGAAAACCTTAGTCGGACTATTCCAAACATTTGGAAACAAAAATTTGCTAAATCGGCCCAGCCGTTCTCAAGTGATGCGCTTACTAACAAACAGCATTTCATTTTTGTATATATAGATTGGCATGCGAGTAGCTGGTGAAATATAAAGAGACTAGCTACATATGGGTATAGAACACATTTTTTTTTTTCAAAGTAACTAGTAGTAACTAGTACCTGGTGAAGGTCGCGGGAAGCCGATGGATGCGGGCAGCGCAGGACCGGTCGTCGTGGAAATCCTTGGGGGAGGCCTTTGTCCAGCAGTGGACAATTTGTGGCTGATATGATGATGATGATGAACTAGTAGTTAAAAGTAATGTTAGTACGATAAAAACAACCAAGTGCGATACGGACTCGCACACGAGGGGTTCCGTACTATCTTATAAGATTTAACACTATAATAATATGCACTTTTCAAGAAATGACGTTTTTTGTATGGGGCCCCTTTAATTTTTAATTTTAGTTTTTGTTGTTATAGCTGCAATATAAATACACATTCTGTGAAAATTTCAATTGTCTACCTATTACGGTTCATGAATTAAAGCCATATCCTTTATCGTTTTGGAACGTGCGTTCCTTGGTCCAAAAGTATAGAACCACCAGGACTTTGACGAGTTTTACCTTGCTAACGGCCCATCTAAAAACATGTCGGAAAGCTCTACTTCATTTCAAAGGACCAATTTGATGATACCTTATACGAGGGGGTTTACAAGATTTTTTACTTGTATAGGAGGCACCCCTAAAAATTTACTTGACAATCTAATTACTGGCAGAAAAAAATTGACTGCGACATACGGACGCACGAACGCACAGACATAACGAAATTATAACTCTAAAAAAGTAAAAGTAAAGTAATGTTCTTAAAAAACCCTTGTTATTTAACTATAGCTGTTGCCTGCGGCTTCTTGCTTCCTGGGTCTTCATCAGCTTATATACTTCCCCACCGAGGGGCTCGAGCCTACCCTGAATTAGGGCGATCGGGCCTTAGTCGACCACGCGGGCCCAGTGCGGGTTGGTCGACTTCACACACAACCTTCGAGTTTCTTCGCAGACGTGTGTAGGTTTCCTCACGATGTTTGATTGTTTTTCCTGGATATCGAGAGTAAACTTTTTTTAGTGTATGTCAGTCCTGAAATTCCAATCTAACTATTGGTGTTTTTTTTTTTAAATCAGATTTTTTTTAATAGTTAAGAAGATTACTTTCTACATACAGACATACAGACTTTACCTCTTTATAAACTAACTGGAAGGATAACAAAATAAATTAATTCAACATCATCAGGTTACCTTGTTAATTGCCTAACTCAACTAAAGGCTAAAACTATAGGTTACAACCATGACCTTTACAAGATTAAAATTAGTTTAGAGCATTTCTCAGAACTGGATAATTAGTATTATTAAAAAACCGATCAATTGCTTCATGGCGCTAGTTTCGTCATGTTTAAAAAAAACGCGTTTTTTGTATGGAGACCTCTTATTTTTTCACTTTTTCAAATTTTTTGTATTTGTTTTTTATGTAAATACATCATCTGTGAAAATTTCAACGGTCTAGCTATCACGGTTCATAAAATACAGCCTGGTGACAGACGGACAGACGGACGGACAGCGAAGTCTTAGTAATAGGGTCCCGTTTTTACCCTTTGGGTACGGAACCCTAAAAAAACGAGTTCTTGCGTGGTGCTCTAGATGGTGTTGATGTCAATTTGAAAATCCTAAATTTTGTGATATACGTTTCTTATGCCATAAAAAACGATAAAGTAATTAGATTATCTAGAATTATAACGAGATAACCTAACCGATTTAATAAAAAAATTAAAAACCCGACTGAGTCGGGTAAACATGTAAAGTTCGTTTGCAGAATTGACTACATCTTTGTGAACGCTGCTCGCCGCTGCCGGCTTGCGTCGAACACTCCATCAAAGGGCCGTCCTGATCTTAATAGCGGCGCCGAAAACGTCGGTGCACTCAGGGCGGCCCCTTTGACTGCATTTATCAAAGGTGCAGCTAATTCAGCGAACGAACTATATCCTATGTCACAAAACGAATAACGATACCCCGCACTACAAAATCCACTAAGCTGTTTAGACTATACTGGCTCAACCAAAGGTACTGACAAACATACAGACATACATACATACACCCTGAAAACATCAGTCTTCTTTTTGGGCTAGCGGCTATAAATAGCTAGATTATTTTTGGTATCACACAACACAAAAACTGGGCACTTTGTTTTTTTGCAGTATTATTGTTATATTCCTTCAGTCTATTTGCAACTAATTATTTAGAAATAATTTATTGAATCCCACAAAAACATGAAAAAATGATAACTGATTAGATTGCAATTATTGCAACATTAAATTACGTTGAAGGAAAACAACGTAAGGTAACCTGCACACGCATGCGAAGAAACTCGAAGGTTGTTTGTGAAGTCGACCAACCCGCACTAGGCCCGCGTGGTCGACTTAGGCCCGATCGCCCTAATTCAGAGTAAGCTCGAGCCCCTCGGTGGGGACGTATATGAGCTGATATGACGATGATGCAGAGTAACGCCATCTAGGAATGGGAGAAGTGTCTACTTGAAAAGCTCATAGTTGTAGGTAAGTACCATGAATAACAGAATTAATCTCTGCCTTGAAAGGGCGATATCAAAACTCTACTAATATTATAAATGTGAAAGTTTGTGTGTATAGGTGTATGGATGTTTGTAACTCTTTCACGCCTGAACCGCTGAACGTAACTAGATAAAATTTGGTAGTTAGACAGATTAGGACCTGGATTAACACATAGGCTACTTTTTTCCACGCTCACGGGTCGAGCGGCTCGCGCACTGCGCACCCTCGAAGACATGTCCACGCGGGTGAAGCTGCGGGAAAAACCTAGTGGTTTATAAAGAAGATATAAGTAGAAACACGTTAATTGGTTGCGGTCACACAAAATACATAAATATTATACTTATAAATTAATGCTTAGTAAAAGTTTGCGTGTGATAAAGCTAGTATAAAGGTAGATTAAAACGAGTCAGTCCCGCGCACAAAGGGTTTTTCCGTACCATCATACTAGATGGCGCTAGTATGTTTAAAAAAAAACACGTTTTTGTATGGATTATAGATTATTTCAACATCATCAGGTTAGCTTGTTAATTGCCTAACTCAACTAAATGCTAAAACCATAGGTTACAACCATGACCTTTACAAGATTAAAATTAGTTTAGAGCATTTCTCAGAACTGGATAATTAGTATTATTAAAAAACTGGTCAATTGCTATATGGCGCTAGTTTCGTCGTGTTTAAAAAAAAACGCGTTTTTTGTATGGAGACCCCTTATTTTTTAACTTATTCTAATTTTTAGTATTTGTTGTTATAGCGGCAACAGAATTACATCATCTATGTAAATTTCAACTTTCTAGCTATCACGGTTTATGAAATACAGCCTGGTGACAGACGGACAGACAGACAGACGGAAAGACGGACGGACAGCGGAGTCTTTGTAATAGGGTCCCGCTTTTACCCTTTGGGTCATCATTACAGCTCATATACGTCCCCACCGAGGGGCTCGAGCCTACCCTGAATCAGGGCGATTAGGCCTTAGTCGACCACGCGGGCCCAGTGCGGGTTGGCCAATGTACCAATGAGTTTTTCAAAAAAACTTACGTACATATGCATACTTACCGATTGCTTTAACGGTGAAGGAAAACATCGTGAGGAAACCTGCACACGCCTGCGAAGAAACTCGAAGGTTGTGTGTGAAGTCGACCAACCCTTTGGGTACGGAAGCATAATTATACCTACCTGTCCCGTAAACTGGTATGAAACTTAAAATTACAAATCAAGTATTAGTTATCAGACGAAAATAATGTTAAATATCCGTGTCGCACCAACTCCTCTCAAGGTTGGAGACTCTACACTCGATGTTGTTGACGAAGTTGTTAACAAACAGTCCAGTTAGGTAAGGTCCAACTTCAAGAAAAAGATCAATCGACGAATCCAACTCGGCTGGGCTGCGATCGTGAAGCTTCGCTATATCTTCCTTCACGTCCCAAATACCGCAGTGTCTCAAGACTAAGGTATTTGAGCAGTGTGTGTTGCCAGTGATGACTTACGGAACTGAGACATGGTCGCTTACTACGTGGGCCTCATAAGAAGGCTCAAGTTCATTCAAAGGCCAATGGAGAGCGCTATGCTCGGAGTTTTGCTGCGTGATCGAATCAGAAACAAAGAGATCCGTAGGAGAACTAAAGTAACCGACATAGCTTTCAGAATTGCTAAACTTAAGTGGCAGTATGCAGGGCACATAGCTCGTAGGACAGATAACCGTTGTGGTAGTAAGGTTCTCGAGTGGCGACCGCGCACCGGAGGACGTAGCTTAGGCAGCCCTCCCACTCGGTGGACCGACGACCTGATGAGGGTCGCGGGAAGCCGCTGGATGAGGGCAGCGCAGGACCGGTCGTTGTGGAAATCCTTGAGGGAGGCCATTGTCCAGCAGTGGACGTCTTTAGACTGATATGCTGATGATGATGATGATCAGTTATCATTAGTTTCTATCCTTATCATCAGAGCGCTGGAGAAATCCAATAAAATCTGTCGTCCTTCTCGCATTCAACAACGGCGACTCCTACACTTTTATTTAGTAGATTTTGCCAGCATAGTTGTAAGTAATGTTCGTTCGCCGAAATAGCTGCACCTGCCGCTGCCAGCTCGCTTCAAACGGTTGCTTAGAAAGGGGCCGCCCTGAGTTCAATCGCGGCGCCGCCGGTGATACACACCTGCATGCGGTCGCGCAAACCTTATTTAATCTTTAATTATTAATGTAGGCACCGATTCTGAAGACACTTCGCCCAGCAGTGAAAGTGATTAAAATTAATAAATAAAAAAATACCTATGTATGTAATTATTTTTTGTAAAATTGTTTTGTTGTTCAACATATTTCCAGAACTCCGTTCGGGTGTACTGCAGCTAATTCCCCGAACGAACTTTATATGAGTAGGAGTTCTTTGGTCTGGTCTTCCGTTTCTGGCGTTTAATGACCAGGTCCTCCTGCCATATTGGAGCCAAGTGGAGATATCGCGAGAGCTATGTTGTAGCCAACGAGGGCGGCGACAGTACCTCCCGTCAACATGATAATGACTACGAAAACTTTGTCAAGCGTACACGACTGGAGAGAAAGAGTAAGAGAGAGAGAGAGAGAGAGTTGGCAACTTCTATTGTTTCATGATAATCTGTATATGTAAAAAAAACCGTGACTAACTGAGCTCAAACCACGAACGGATCGTGTTGAAATTTGGCATATAGATAGTAATTATGACGTAGGCATCCGCTGAGAAAGAATTGTGGGAAAAAAAAATATATTTTTCTCCAGATCCCTCGGGAACTATATCAGGATATGCTTATTAGTAAATCATGTCATTTCCCACCCCCTCAACTATATCTGTGCAAAAAATCACACAATTCAATGTTCCGTTGCGATGTTAAAGAAATTAAATTAAAAAAGAGTATATTTTCAGTTCCCTCAGGAACTACATCGGACTATGCTATTTTCATGGAATAAAAACTAGCCTATGTCCTTCCTCGTGACACAGGCTACCTGCATGCCAAATTTTATTAAGATTGGTCAAGGCGTTGAAGCATGAAAAGGTAATAAACAAACAAACACATTTTCACATTTATAATATTAGTGAGGATCCTGACTCGG
Source organism: Coleophora flavipennella (assembly GCA_947284805.1). Taxonomy (NCBI): domain Eukaryota; kingdom Metazoa; phylum Arthropoda; class Insecta; order Lepidoptera; family Coleophoridae; genus Coleophora; species Coleophora flavipennella. The sequence goes on from OX369279.1 coordinate 7,989,086, forward strand.
AATGATAAGAGACGTGTTTTCTTTTTATTTCCACGCCGAGACAGGTTATTTATAAAAATATTGATATTTATAAGAATATTAATGTCTTCCTGACTCGTTTACTGTGACGCCGCACGGTGGGTGTCAAGTTTATGAGACAGACAGACAGACTACTACAGACGCAATATAAAAACTACGCAGTATAGTTCCAAAACGTGTTAACAGGCAGGATGTTTTGATGCGGTAATCCTTACTTAATATTATAAATGTAAAAATCTGTTTGTTTGTTACCTTTTCACGCTTCAACGCCTTGACCAATCTTAATGAAATTTGGCATGCAGGTAGCCTGTGTCACGAGGAAGGACATAGGCTACTTTTTATCCTGTGAAAATAGCAAAGCCCGATGCAGTTCCCGAGGGAACTGAAAATTATACTATTTTTTTGTTAATTTCTTTAACATCGCAACGGAACAATGGATCGTGTGATTTTTTGCACAGATATAGTTGAGGGGGTGGGAAATGACATGATTTACTAATAAGCATATCCTGATATAGTTCCCGAGGGATCTGGAGAAAAATCATGTCCATGAACCGCGCACCCTCTAAGAAAGTAATAAAAACGATAACCACGCGGGCGAAGCCGCGGGCAAAAGCTAGTTTTATATAGTTTTAGTAAAAAAAAATAACGATTGAAACAAGTTAATTTGCTTTAGATATTTTGTGTGGAGCGTGGCATAGTTACAGACAAAATAATATGTAGGTTTTTTTTTTCGAAATCCCGCACACTCACCACATTTAACCACTTCCGTGGCGTAATGGTTAAGGCATTAGCTTCACATCAAGAGGTCGCGGGTTCGATTCCCGGCGGAGTCTAACTTTGTAAGATTCGGTTTGGTTGGTGGAAGGGCATTTTCTAAGCCCGCCTGGCTTACTACCATCATCTTGTCTAAGTCTTGCTGCCAAACATCAATGCTAACAACATTGAAGATAAGATAGCCAGTTCCCCATTGCGTTGGGGAATCTTGGTAAGCCCGCTTCCATCTTCGGTATCATCGTCACTTATTATCAGGTGAGATGATTTCAACAAGGGCTTACCAATTGTAAATAAAAAAATAATGAAAAAACACGATTAAACCAATACATTTTGATAGGCAGAACTGAAGTGGCAGTAGGCAGGGCACATAGCTCGTAGAAAAGATGACCGTTGGGGCAGTAAAGTTCTCGAGTGGTGACCGCGCACCGGAAAACGTAGCGTAGGCAGGCCTTCCAAGCGGTAGACCGACGACCTGGTGAAGATCCCGGGAAGCCACTGGATGCGGGCAGCGCAGGACCGGTCGTCGTGGAAATCCTTGGAGGAGGCCTTTGTCCAGCATTGGACGTTTTTTGCCTGATATGATGATGATGATTTCGATAGGGGATGCAAATACTACGCTTATTCCTATATTAGCTAAAATATTCGAAAAATGCATGTACACGAGACTAAATGATTTTTGTACTAAATTTAACATCATTAGATCTGAACAATTTGGTTTTCAGAGAGGGAAATCCACCACTCTCGCGGTTTTTAACCTAATTGACTCAGTTGTTGAAAGTCTAGACTCAAAACAACACGCCACTGTACTATTCTTTGATATGAGTAGGGCTTTTGACTTCGTAGTCCATGACATCCTGGTGAATAAACTAGAAAAATATGGAGTTAGGGGTCTTGCTTTGTCTTGGTTTCGGTCATATCTTGACGACAGGCAACAGTGTGTGGAATTAAACCACTTGGGGTCTGATAATGTATTAACCACATATCAGTCTCAATATTATCAAAATAAATACGGTGTTCCCCAAGGTAGTATCCTTGGTCCATTGTTATTCATACTTTATATTAATGACCTGCCAGTTGTGACTAAGAACCGTTCTATCTTGTTTGCTGATGACCTATCAATTATTATAACAACTAAAACAGATGATCTAAAAAACCATGAACATGAAATGAACATGACCGCCAAATGTATCATAAATTGGCTAGTAAATAATAATCTGCACGTTAACTTGAATAAATGTAATTATACTCAATTTTTAACAAAAGGTCGCAAACGCTAAATATGAAAATAAATTATGCTGGCACAAATATTGGAGAGGCTAATAATACTTTATTTTTAGGTATCCAAATAGACCAGTATCTTAACTATAAAACTCACATTGATAGAGTATGTGCCAAGCTGCATAGATTCGTTTATGTTCTCGGAAGGTTAAGACGTGCCGCCTCTACTAAACTTTCTTTAAAAGCCTACCATGGCTATGTGTCATCGGTCCTCAGATATGGGTTAGTCATTTGGGGTAATGGTTCCTACGTAAGAAATGCATTTATAGCTCAGAAAAAATGCATCAGAGCTATATGCGGAGTTGACCCTTATCATACGTGTAGGTCCTTATTCAAAAAACTTAACATTTTAACTCTACCATCTTTATATATCTTTGAAATGTGCAAATTGGTAAGAAATAATCGTAATCTCTTTAATACTGCCTCAGAGATAAATCCTAGAAACAAGAGAGACCCGGATAGACTAGCTGCTAAATATCATCCGAGGACATCACTCTATCTAAATAGTAGTTACTATATGTGTATCAGAATATACAACAAACTGCCAAAGAATATAAAGGATGTAAAAGGCAAAAAAATGTTTAACGAGCTATTTAAATTGTTGATAGAGAGAAATTTTTACAGTTTAGGTGAATTTTTTAATTTTCAATATTTTTTAATATAAATTTGATAGATTAGGAAGAGTTTTTTTTTAAATAATGCAATAAGTATATTAATTTTATTTTATTTTTATGAGTTTGTTCCTGACATTTAATTTATGACATTAGTGTATATTGTGGTTCACTAACCCTGTTGAGTATTTGCATGCTAACTGTATAATGGCTAAATATGAGATTCCTTTTACAATGTATCACCTTATTCGTACCATATTTACTGCAAATAAACATTCATTCATTCAAATAAAAACCGAAAATATTTTAGGGCATTTTGACATGAAGGGTCACAATAAGTTATATATATTTGGAGTTAAAGGGTCACGTTTCTTATAATTTATATATACCTATTTGGAGTAAAAGTGTTATTTATAAGTTATATATATTTGGAGTTAGAGGGTTACTTAAAATTTATATATTTTTTAAATTAAAGGGCAACGTTACTTATAAGTTATATATATTTGGAGTTATAGGGTCACGTTACTGATAAGTTATATATATTCGGACTTAAAGGGCAATGTTACTTATAAGTTATATATTTTGGTATTTAAAAGGTCATGTTACTTTTAAGTTATATATATTTGGAGTTAGAGGGTCACGTTACTTATAAGTTATATATATTAGGAGTTAAAGGGTCACGTTACTTTTATTTATTACTTATACTTATATTTTATTATAAGTTACATTTATTTGGAGTTGAAGGTTATTAAAACACTGATTTCCCTCTCTATTTCTCAAAATATCTTCAGTATCGTGCGTCACTGAATCTCTGCAACTCACCTAATGGTAAGTGACGATGCAGTCAAGGATGGTACACGCAAACTCAAATAATGCCTACTCACTCTTGCCTTGAAGATCCCCAAATTATAGGAATCGGGAAACACTGACGCAGACAAGGAGTTCCACTCCTTCGCTGTACGCATAATAAATGAAGAAGCGTATCGATTCGAGCGAAAAGGTGGAACATCAACAAACAAAGGGGTGCAACCTCTCCCTGCGTCTCGTTGACCGACGGTGGAATGGAGCCGGCGGGGGGAATGAGGTCGTGAAGTTCTTGCGCGCACTCTTATACATATCCCAATACAGTTTCGGTTTGTATTTGCATTCACTTTCGAAATACAGTATGTATTGGGTTGGGTTACCGATGTTTTAAGCGCATGTAATACACCACATTCCCCCCCCCCCTTTATCGCATGGGGTCGCATCCTTCTCTCCTCTTAATGGCAGTCATTTTTGTTTTACATTTTTTTAGTAGCTGTTCATGGTAAATATGTTTTCTCTTGAATTAGCAGCAGTACAGACTTTAAAATGGTCTCATTTCAAAGGTAATTTGTTTCCTCAAATAAATAGCTTGATAGATTTTTTTGTGTTAGGTGTCGTTAGATTCCCCTTAAGCCCCTGATTAATAATCTCGCCTTTGCCCTGAGTGATATAGAATTTTCAAAGCCTAAAAAGTAGTCGGGTTTTAATTTTCAATTAAATGTATTAACATTCAAACTTTACCTCTTTAAAATCATAATCATAATCATAATAATTTATTGGTAAAAAATATTTTACAGGTCATTTTATAAATTGTTTCGTAATAATATGAACAATTAAATTGTCAATAACACACATATTTCAATAATATAATACTTAATAAAAAATATTTATATTTAGGTACTTCAAAGAACTAACAAATAAAAAATAGTTTACACATTGTGTAAATTTAAAAAGTCTTGTAATGAATAAAACGTGTGCTCAATGAGCCAGCGTCTGAGTTTTGTCTTAAAACTTGTTGATGAGGGAGCTTTAGTAATTTCTACCGGGAGTTAGTTAAAAATTGCCGGTCCAAGCACTTGCGTCAGCTTGCTTGACTTGGCGAGTCTGCATCGCACAGGCAGGAGTCTTTCCATATTGCGGTGGTTTCGATTATGTACATCTTTAGGCGTCTGGTACTCTTCACGATGGATATAGACATAGGTAGCCAGCTGAAGGATTACTAAGGATGGGAGTGTAAGTATGCCCAGGCTTTTAAACAACGGCCTCGCGGATGTACGGCGCGATGCTTGCACAATCGCTCGTACGGCTTTTTTCTGCATGCGGAAGGCGCGCTCCCATTCGGCAGCGCACCTCCACAGCTCTACCCCGTATTGCAAGAGCGACTGTGCTGTCGCAAAATAGCTGGACCGCACCACCTCTCTCGAGACCACCCGAGCCAGCCGTCGGAGGGCGAAACTGACTCCGCCAATTTTCCCACACAGCTTGATTATGTGAGATTCACAAGTCAGGCCGCGGTCCAGTTCGAATCGAAGAAAGGTAGTGCTGTTCACCTGCTCAACGCGCACTCCATTCACACTCAGCGATAGATGCCTCGGAAGCTTCCCTCCCAGGTGAAAGTGCAGAAAGTGCGTCTTTTTAAATTTAAGGCTAGTCCGTTGCAGTGAAACCACCGCGAGAGCTGGATCATGGCATCGTCGTTAAATCGTTGTTCCAGTTTTTCTAAAGTCGGTGCGCAGACGATACTGGCTACATCGTCAGCGTACATGTAGATGTCGCCAGCTGGCACCGCTTCAGGTAAATCGTTCAAAAGTAACGAGAAAAGAATATTCGATACCGATGATCCTTGGGCTACACCCATCGTAGTGTTCAAAGAGTCTGACTTTACGTCTCCCCCGTCGCACACCACCACCTGCGACCTGTCACTAAGAATGTCGGCGAATAGGTCGGATATATTAGTATAGATGTGATCTTTTGAGCCTTTAAATCTTATTACAGGTAGGTACTCAATCCGTTGGGGCACTTAAGTTTTCGAGTGGCGACCGCACACCGGAAACCGTAGCGAAGAAAGGCCTCCCTCTCGGTGGACCGATGACCTGGTGAAGGTCGCGGGAAGCCGCTGGCTGCGGGCAGCGCAGAACCGGTCGTGTCGGAAATCCTTGGGGGAGGCCTATGTCTAACAGTGGACGTATGATGATGAAATCACACGGAAACGGGTACGACCCACGACGCGGTGGTATCTCGCGCATATTGACTAATTTATTGTATTGTCATACTTGCGTAGTGTTACGAAGGTATAGACATGCGAAACTATTTTTTTTATATATTATTCAACACAGTCTTTTAAATATCTTCACAAAGAAAAAAAAATAATCAGAATATTCTTAATGAATAATTATATTCATGGTAGTCAGTGATAGATGCTCCGTTAATTTTACGTTGTAATAATTGTTCTTCAAAGGGTTTTAATTAGGGAGCCCCTTCTTTTTTTTTCGTAATCTTATTAACAACAAGTAATGTTTACTTTAAAGGAAATGTAATGAAACTCGTTGGTTTTATTACTTGATTGCTTTGTAGCTACGAGTAGATACTGCAAGGCAAAGGGGCTTATTACCACACTCTATTCCATACTTAATACACTTTCATTTCCTTCGAGGTCTAACATTTTCAGAAAATGTTTTTCTCTTAACTGAATCAAATCTCAGCGCACGGCAGTGCGCCAGACCAAGTTCCAATAAGCAGACGTGTATATTTACATGAAGCCATTCACCCGGTTTTTCACAGCCTCATATCTCTCGTACTTTGAATATTGGTAAGGGTATTAGTTACCAAAGAGTACATTTTTAGGATAGTTTATATTCTTAAAATTGAACAACTTTTGTTTTTTAACTTTGCTGATATCGTATAAAACACATCGATCAGCTTTTTATAGAGTTTCAAATTTATTGTTTAATGAATTTTTGTGAGTGAGAAGTTCTTAAGACGCGTTGGGCATTTTTGAGATGGAAAAAAAACATTGAACTCGCGACACTGTAATGTAACCGACACCGGACCAGGAACACTCGCAGGTTGAAAACTTTGTCAACCTAGTCGTTCGCCAGGAACATATAACGTGCGCGTGTATGCTATTTTCACGGGATAAAAGTAGCCTATGTGACACAGGCTACCTGCATGCTAAATTTCATTAAGATTGGTCAAGGCGTTGAAGCGTGAAAGGGTAACAAACAAACACATTTTCACATTTATAATATTAGTAAGGATTTCTTAAAGTTAATTAAATCTTAGCGTATAGTATATTTTAAAATTAATTTTGTCTCTATTACAGTCACAGCAAATTAGTTGACTGCCTCTTCTATAAGTCATACATAACTCTATGCACCGTAGTACAATGTATCCAGTACCTAAATTATGTGTGTTTCCAAGGTGGCCCCTCTAGTAGTACTAATGCCATTAAATTTTACGACTATTTCATTGTCTGTGACAATGACAATAACAGTACTAGTATTGGACCCCTTGATTATTTAAGCACCCAATTTAGATGGGTCTAGTCTAGTGTCTAGTCGTGTTTTATGTAATTACATTTAACACGACTTGACAGCATATCACACTAATATTATAAAGGCGAAACTTTGTGAGTATGTATGTTGTTACTTCTTCACGTAAAAACTACTGAACGGATCTGACTGGAATTTGGTAGGTAAACAGATTAGGACCTGGATTAACACATAGGCTACTTTTTTTCTACGCTCGCGAGCCGCTTACGACTCGCGCACTGCGCACCCTCGAAAAGTCATAGCAACGTAGTCCACGCGGGTGAAGCCGCGGGAAACAGCTAATCTAAAACTAAAATAATGAGATGAGTTCTTTTATCGAAAATCTGAAAGTCACATTAGCTCATTTCGAAAAACCTAAAGATTTTAGGTACAAAATTTCTTATCTAATCTTTAGGTAGCAGGCATAGTGTATAATTCGTCATTAATTATTATACATACTGTCAGGCAAATGTCAGGCGAATTGTATAATGGCGAGGGCGGGGAGGCTATTAAACAGTTAAATCACCTGACCGAACCTGCGGCATTTTGACAATTTGCCTGACTCGGCATTGACCGTTTATATGCGGACGAATTATTACAATTTGCCTGGCTGGGCATTTTACAATCTGCGTACAGAATTTTACATTTTTCCTGACTCTTTACATACGGACGAATTATAACAAATTGCCTGAATCGGCGTACAGCATTTTACATTTGCTTGACCGTTTACATACGGACGAATTATACAATTTGCCTGACCGTATGTAAAATGACAATCATACAAGTTACCACATATACATATAATAAAACTTTAACGGGGCCGTGTCTGTACATGAAATATTTTTGAAAAATAAAAACTGTGGTGGACATTACTAACGATATAGAGACCAAAACAAGAACTTTTGGATTTTTTGTCTGTATGTCTGTCTGTATGTTCGCGCAACACGCAAAAACTACCAGGAAGATTTTGATGAAATTTTGTATGGTGGTTCCTTTAGCCCGGGTTAACATATAGAATACTTTTTGTCCCGGAAAATTCAAGAGTTCCCGTGGGAAAATTCAAAACCTCCACGCGGACGAAGTCGCAGGCAGAAGATAATTTTAATTTTTTCGTATTCTTCTCAGCAAACCCTTTCATTTGATACCCATACCATGGGGGTGCATAAAAAATAACTAATCCACCATCTTTGGGAGTCTGCCATATTGGATTTAAAATGACGTCACTTAGCTAACTATGCATTTTCATCCAAACTAAGCATGTATACAACATTTTAGATCAATCGGAAACCGGGAAGTGGGTCAAATTTAACTTGGAAATTTTGAAGCGGATAACTTACATATACGAATATTGCAAGTTAATTAAAAGCTTGTAAAAAAAGAAAATTATAGCAAGCTTTTTTATATAACCATAGAGCATTAAATTCACAGGATTTTCTTTTCTAACAGCTGAATTAAAAAAAAACCGGTTAATTGCGAGTCGGACTCGCCCAAAGAGGGTTCCATACAAATTTTGTAGGTAGGTACATATTATAAATCATTATACCAAAATTGTGAGGTACCTATACATATAAAAAAGGGAAAAGATTTTTTCATTCTTCGTCATAAATCGAAAACTATACATCATAAAAATATTTAAAATCTGTTTAAGCTTATGCCAATGAAGCCCTTTCATACGATACCTCTAAGACATGACACGGTTAACTCAATTCCAACTTTGGATCGACATTCCTTGCATAATTGATTACGTACTTTAAATAAAGACTATACATTTTTTATGGTTTAGTAACAAATGTATAGTTTTCTTAGATTTTCCCTATTCTTGTAGTAGAAGACGGTATTACTTGCCAAATTTCATAGTTCTAGGTCAACGAAGCACAATAACGAAGCTCTTACAGTGAAGGAACCTACACACGCCTGCGAAGAAATCCGAAGGTTGTGTGTGAAGTCGACCAACCCGCACTGGGCCCGCGTGTTCCCTAATTCAGGGTAGGCTAGAGCCCCTCGGTGGGGACGTATATAAGTTGTCACAATAATGTAATAACGAAAAATCACACTAATATTATAAAGGCGAAAGTTTTTGAATGTGTATGTTTGTTACTTCTTCACGCAAAAACTAGAAAGGATCTGGCTGAAATTTGGTAGGTAGACAGATTAGGACCTGGATTAACACATAGGCTACTTTTTGTCACCCTCGAAAAGTCATAGAAACGTCATAGCCACGCGGGTGAAGCCGCGGGAAACAGCTAGATCATATAAATTTTTATTCCCTTGAGAGTATCGAAATATACGTTTTTTTGGGGCATAAGCTGCCGTATATTTTTTTACGTAACATAGAAGTTTGATTTTTTACAGCTTCAAGGAACTGTAGACCGGAGTATATGGTTCCCGAGATAAAGGGTCTTGACGGACAGACGGATGGACAACAAAGTGGTTTATTTATTCACAATTGTTAAGCCCTTGGCATCATCTCACCTGATGGTAAGTGACGATGATGCCGAAGATGGAAGTGGGCTTACCAAGATTCCCCAACGCAATGGAGAACTGACTATCTTATCTTCAAGCCGGAACACATCAATGTTGTTAACACTGATGTTTAGCGGCAAGACTTAGATAAGATGGTGGTAGCTAGCCAGGCGGGCTTAGAAAACCACTAATCAAACCGAGTCTTACAGGATGACCCCACCGGGAGTCGAACCCGCGACCTACTGGTGTGACGCGAATGAACTAACCATTACGCCACGGAGGTGGTTACTATAAGGGTTCCATTTTTCCTTTTCATGTAAGGAACTCTAAAAGTGGTACCAACTTACATCCATCGATAGATAGAGTTGGCAAGAGATGGGTCTCAGTGCTCCATTAACTTAACTGTACTGTTTTCTCGTGCATAAATTGGTTGAAATTTTACCCTATGTGACATAAGCTAGACATAGTGTAAAAACGGGATAATTGTCATACTCATACAATTCATTTTTGGTAATCCCTTGGCATCATCTCACCTTTTCACACTTTTTGAAATTACTCGATATCTCAGTACAAAAAGCAAAACAAGTTATTTGTAAAACTGGCTGGTATTTTTTACCTACAAATTTATGGACAGTAAGACACATCATCTTAAATATTCCCAGAGTTTTTTTTAATTCATTATTGGTAAGCCCTTGCCATCATCTCACCTTCTCACACTTTTTGAAATTACTCGATATCTCTCAATACAAAAAGCAAAATACTCTATTTGTGAAACTGGCTGGTATTTTTTTTACCTACAAATTTATGGAGAGTAAAAAACATTATCTCTAATATTCCCAGAGTATTAGTGATTTTTACATAACTATAAATTTTGGGATATCTATCCCACATAGGGGATAGTTGCCGCCTAATCCATGTAAATTATGTTTAGGATAAATGTACTGCCGAGAAACAAAACATCTATCCAAAAACTTTGATCGAATTTTTCCTTTCTATGCAATCGCACAGAGACATGAGACATGGTCCAGTTAGTGGTAGTTGCAGAGTCTTCTGATAGAATAATGAAATAGCATGCGATTCATCCGCGAAACTAGAGAAATTACAATCGGGGCAAGTGTACCCCTGGGGCAACTATCCTAGATTTACCCTATTAATTTCTTGTCTTTGTTTCGTTTGCTCTTGCAAATTTGAGAACCATGTCAAGACATATTCATGTATCGAGCTAATTTGGACCTATTTTTTCATTTACAAAATCCCGCATTTTATTTTCATGTCATCACAAACCAATGCCTATATAGGTCAGTGATACTTTCAGGCCTCCCAATCGGTGTACCGAAGACCTGGTGAAGGTCGCGGGAAGCCGCTGGATGCGGGCAGCGCAGAACCGGTCGTCGTGAAAATGTTTCGTCCTTCGGCTGATATGATGATACTTTAAGGTGGGCTTGTACTCATCAAACTGAACAAATTTTATTCTACATTTTTGCTGAAAACGCGTTTTTTTATTTTTCATAAAATCAACCAATCAGCTGACTCATCAGTGTGAAAAATAAAAATAATCACGATTTCAGCAAAGTTGCAGAACAAAAGTTGTTCAGTTTGCTGAGTACAAGCCCACCTTAAAGTATCACTGCACCTTTTTGTTACACCCTGTACGATATCTCCGTTACGGCTCAACGGAGTAGTGAAGTCAACTAACGGATTGTAAGGCGTACTTGAGAAAAATATGATGTATGAAAATTACGCTAAATTATTCATTCGCTTCACACCAGGAGGTCGCGGGTTCGATTCCCCGTGGATTTAACTTGTAAGACTCGGTTTGGTTGGTGGTAGGGCATTTTCTAAGCCCGCCTGGCTAGCTACCACCATCGCATCTAAGTCTTGCCATTAAACATCAGTGTTAACAACATTGATGTGTTCCGGCTTGAAGATAAGATAGGCAGTTCTCCGTTGCGTTGGGGAATCTGGGTAAGCCGGCTTTTATCTTGGGTGTCATAGTCACTCACCTACAGGTGAGATGATACCAAGGTCTTACCAATTCTGAATAAAAAAAATGTATGTCCTCACCGAAGGGCTCGAGCCTACCCTGAATTAGGGCGATCGGGCGTTAGTCGACCACGCGGGCCCAGTCGACTTCAGAAACAACCTTCAAGTTTCTTCGCAGGCGTGTACAAGTTTCCTCACGATGTTTTCCTTCAACGTAAAGCGTCGGATAACCTTTCATATGAAATCGAAATTCGAAAACACATTGGTAAGTAGCGGCCCTTGCCATTACGCCACCGACGCTCTATATATAATGATAAAAATGTTTCTTTCATGTTCTTAGGATTTAACAGCTGTGTGACAGAGGGTAGTAGTTTTATCCGATTCACTTAGGTCAAATGGCACAGTTATATTTTACTTTTTGCTAATTAGTCACATAGTAATAAATCAAGACAATTATCATTTAGTCCTCAAAATGTTTCCGTCATTACGGCCCGCTCTATTTTAATTTTATGAGCCATTAAGATAACAAGAAATTTAAAACATTTTTGCTTTGCGTCTCTTAATGAGTTTATTTAGCACGTTATTGTGAATTAAATATTTGCACCGTTTAAACAAAGAGAATGAAATGCGTAGGCATTTGGAATTTTAATTTAATCAAACGATGATTTTCCGTAAGAAAAATAAGTTTTTCTTCTCACTTGATGGTAGGTGACGATGATACCGAAGATGTTAGCAGGCTTACCAAGATTCTCCAACACAATGGCACATACCGGACACTTCATACAACGGGCGAGAAATGACATTTCAAAAAACAAATGACGGTACAAACAAAATCACGGCGAAATTTTATACGTTCGAGAACTAAACTGTAACCAATCTCTATCAATCTGGGTGACGAGGGGGTTTGGTCGGAATCTAGAGGGACAGGGAGTGTCCATACTATATGTTAGTACTAATATATGTACTTTGGCAATGGTGAACTTGCTATGTTATCTTTATGCCGGAATAGGTACATTGATAAGATGTTGGTAGCTCGCTGTAGTAAATACCACCTACCACCAACAAGTCCCCCCCCCCCGTCCCCCGTCCCTCCGCCGGGAATCGAACCCGCGACCTGCTTGATTGCTTCATTGATTGCATTCAGTATGATAATATCTTCAGTGTAATTTGTTACTGGTGGCGCCATCTTTTGGTGACGTGAAATGATCGGAAAATCCTATGTTGAAAAATTTTACCAAATTTTATACAATATTTATGACGCTACTTAGTTTGTCGATAATATTATGATTGTGTATTAGTGTTCAACGCCTCCGTAGCGTAATGTTTAAGTCATTAGATTCACATCAAGAGGTCGCGGGCTCGATTTTCGACGGAGTCTTACTTTGTATGACTTGGTTTGGTTAGTGGAAGGGCATTTTCTAAGCCCGCCTGGCTAGCAACCACAATCTTGTCTAAGTCTTGCCGCCATGTGTTGCGGCTTGTAGATAAGATAGACAGTTCCCCATTGCGTTGGGGAATCTTGATAAGCCCGCTTCAATCTTCGGCATCATCGTCACTTATTAGCTCACCCACATTTTATGTGCCCTTCCTACCTAAGAAGATTTTCTAAATTTCATGTTTTTTAAAATTTCATTGTATTTGTATGTATTAATGGTGAAGGTCGCGGGGAAGCCGATGGGTGCGGGCAGCGCAGGACCGGTCGTCGTGGAAATCCTTGGGGGAGGCCTTTGTCCAGCAGTGGACGATTTGTGACTGATATGATGATGATGATGATTAATAGTATATTAGTATTTTAGTATTAGTATGTTTTAGCAACAATTTCATGTGAGAAGGTAAAAAAACAAAAAACGTATTTATATATGCAGTAATTGCAAATTCCTAGTATTTTTGTTAGTCATACATTTGCATTTTCTTGGTAAATAAGGAACAAATATGGCATTATTACCTATCGTTAAATTCGCAAAATCTCTATTCACATCTGTTCTGCGGTTCTCATGAATGAACGGCGCTTGAATGGCGGCAGGATGTGACGTCACAAGATGGCGTCTGCGCGTACGCACCCTTGGCGCCTGCGATGACAATCCACTATTTGCCTGTTGTGGCATCATCATGATTGCACGCGATGCGACGCGAATGCAGTTTCTTTACTAGTAATGTTGTGACTAACGCTTTCTGTGTGTGTGTTTAAACGGCTATGTGAGTATTTATGTATGAGGCATTGATGGAATCGTGAATGGTTTTGTATGAGTGCATTAGGGGTTAGTCACATAGAACGATTTAGTATTTACACACTTTATAAAACCGTTCTGCTTACTTAGTTATATTTCAAGGAATTTCAATACCTATTTATTTTGTAAAGAAATCTTACATATAATAAAACTGTAACGGGGCCGTGTCTGTACATGAAATATTTTTGAAAAATAATAACTGTGGTGAACATTACGAACGATATAGAGGCCAAAACAACAGCTTTTGGATTTTTTGTCTATCTCGCTGACTGTATGTTCGCACATCACGCAAAAACTACCAGGCCGATTTTGATGAAATTTTGTTTGGTGGATTAACATATAGAATATTTTTTATCCCAGAAAATTCAAGGGTTTCCGTTGAAAAATTCAAAACCTTAACGCGGACGAAGTCTTGGGCACAGCTAGTCGATACTAAAGTTCGAAGTACTAATAAACAGCATGTAAAAAATGGTGAAAACAACTTTACCCAAGGAACCCATAGATCCTGTATACAAAAATGCTCAAAATTGGTCGATCAGCTGATTTGTTTGAAGAGTTATTTTTTGCCATTTCAGTAGTCACAGAAGTTGTTTTTGATACAACTATATACAGTATACTCACTGCTCAACGTTATCCTAACAAGCCTATCCTATTAATTCTCTCACTCTTCTCCAAATAAAATAAATTTAACAGGATTCCTATCGTGCGAAGTATCAATAGCACAGGATAGGATCTCATAAAATCCCATGGCAGTAGGTTACCCAGTTACCGAGTAGGTTTAACAAAATAAACACGCAGCGAATGGTGTCATCCCGACCCGAATTGTAGGTCATTGAATCCGCCATTGACCTTGGCGCCGTATTCCACGAGTTTCGCGCCATCCGCTATAACTCTACCAAGTGTAATATACAACGCCGTCAAACAAGCTCACTTGAACTCCCTTGTACCAAAAGCGGTCGGATATTATGCCCTCGGCGATTTTCGCGCATTTGACAAAGACATCCTACAGTTTTTTTTTATGTTTCCGCCCATGATCGTGAGGATTTTATTAGTGTTCTCAAGAAGTGGAATATTTTATGAGGAAGCTTTATTATTTATTATTATTTTAGCTGGCGTTGTAAAAAGCGTCGGTGGCTCAACCGGTAACGACTCGGTCCATCTAACCAGAGGTACCGGGTTCAAATCTGGACCGCCAATGTACCAATGAGTTTTTCAAAAACTTACGTACATACTTACCGATTGCTTTAACGGTGAAGGAAAACATCGTGAGGAAACCTGCACACGCCTGCGAAGAAACTCGAAGGTTGTGTGTGAAGTCGACCAATCCGCACTGGGCCCGCGTGGTCGACTAAGGCCTAATCGCCCTGATTCAGGGTAGGCTCGAGCCCCTCGGTGGGGACGCATATGAGCTGTAATGATGATGTATAAAGCCAAGAGTCAAGACGACCCTTTGAGCGGTTTGCAAATAAAAACTCCGTACTTAATTTTCTGTCATGTTTTTTTCCTTGAAAATATTTTTATTACATTTCTCAGTATCTTATTATGTTTTTAAAGAACTCTGATCACGGAACCACTTTCCATTTTATTTTCCAATTACCTATCTATTGTTTTTCACTTCATATTTTTAGGGTACCGTACACAAGGTTAGCAACGGGACCATATTACTAAGCCTACGCCATCTGCCTTTCCGTCCGTCCGTCTTTCCTACCGCTGTATCTTTTGAACTCTAATAGGTAACATCGGCAACATCATCACTTACCACCAGGTGAGATGTTGTCAAGGGTTTACCAATTGTAAATAAAAAAAAAGGTAAACGGATGAAATTTTCCCATACCTAATATGTGCAATTGTCGACCAACCCGCACTGGGCCCGCGTGGTCGACTAAGGCAGGGTAGGCTCGAGCCCCCAGTGGGGACGTATATGATATGATGATGTGTAATTGTGGCGCATTTCCTAACAAATAATAAACACATCTGATTTATAGTTTTTTTTCCAAAAAATGCTACGGAACCATCGGCGCGCGAGTCCAATTCGCACTTGGCCGGTTTTTAATGAATTACGAGAAATTACCGAGGCATAATTATTTTGGATTTTATAAAATTAAATTTCCTTTTTACATCTATTAAATGGAATTTATAACTCAGTGCAACGAAATTTCCATATAAAAGACTTTAAAAAAACCAACGAGGATTGTTTTCGATGGACCCTGTTTTATAATGCCTATGGTATGTACTAGCTGTGCCCGCGACTTCGTCCGCGTGGAGATTTGAATTTTCCCACGGGAACTCTTGAATTTTCCGGGATAAAAATTATCCTATTGGTTAACCCGGGCTATAAGGAACCACTATACAAAATTTCATCAAAATCAGCCGGGTAGTTTTTGCGTGATGCGCGAACATACAGACAGACAGACAAAAGTTACAAAAGTTGTTGTTTTGGCCTCTATATCGTTAGTAATGTCCACCACAGTTATTATTTGGTTGCCTGGAAGAAATTGCTTTAGGCAATAAGGCCGCCTACATTGTACAATTTAAAATGTTACTGTTTATTCTGTACTACTTATTATCTGTACATATGTTGATGTTTCACCTTTTCGCACGAATCGTTACGCTTCTTCATTTATTATGCGTACAGCGCAGGAGTGGTTTCCCGATTCCTGTAATTTGGGGATCTTGCAGGCAAGAGTGAATAGGCATTATCTGAGTTTGCGTGTACCATCCTCGACTGCATCATCACTTACCATCAGGTGAGTTGCAGTCAAACGCACTCAAATTTTAAATAAAAAAAAAAGAATAAAGCATATTTGATTGATTGATTGATTATTTTCCAAAAATAATTCATGTACAGACAAGGCCCCGTTACAGTTTTATTATGTATACAGGATGTTACAAAATTGATGTAGGTCCCGGTGTTCTACTCATCATAATTAACAACTTTTTTGTTCTACGACTTTACCGTAATCGCAAAAAAATAAATCTTTTCATACAAATCGATCAGCTGATCGGCTAATTTTTCGTACATTTTTAGTATGAAGGGTCCAATTTTTTTTTTGAGAATCGACTATGAGTTCCCTGGGAAAAGTTGTTCAGTATGATGCGAAGAACCCCCAGGTAACGGGTCCTTCACTACTGTTTTTACACCCTGTATACAGATAAAAGTTAATTTAAAACAGCTGAATTTTTCTCATCTGATATGGATACAATTTTAAATCCTTATAGCAACAAACTCAGGGCTCAGACACATTTACAAAAGCGATTAAAACGTTATCAAATAAAATATTTAAATACTGTCGGCGCGGCGGCGGCATGTTAACAGATAACCCTGGTCATTTTGCGTTGTACGAGCCACGGTTAAAGTATGATTCTCGTACTTTGCGAATTTTTTCATAAGTTACCTATTTTTCATCATATCAGCTCATATACGTCCCCACCGAGGAGTTCGAGCCTACCCTGCATTAGGGCGATCGGGCCTTAGTCGACCACGCGGGCCCAGTGCGGTCGACATGTGCAGATGATGATGTGCAGTACATATTATGCGAAAATTTTAACCAACTACCAATTAGAGTTCAATAGATACAGCACTTTAAAGGTTGGAAAGACAGATGGCGTAGGCTTAGTAATATGGTCCCGTTGCTAACCTTGTTTACGGAACCCTAAAAATATGAAGTGAAAAAAAAATGTGTAGGTAATTGAAAACACTGGAAAATAAAATGGAAAGTTGTGCCGTGATCAGGGTTCTTTAAAAGCAAAATAAGATACGGAAATGTACAAAAAAATATTTTCAAGGAAAAAAAAATCAATTAACTAAGGATTTTTTATTTTCACTTCACACACAACCTTTGAGTTTCTTCGCAGACGTGTGCACTGTGCAAGTTTCCTCACGTTGTTTTCCTTCACCGTAAGAGCGTCGGATAAACGTAAATTCCAAAACACATTGTACGTGGCAGGATTTAAACCACGATGTCTCAGACAGGAAGTCGAGGCCCTAGCCATTACGCCACCGACGCTTAAAAATATTGAAAAAGTTGCCCGGAAAATTGGAAAATTTGGGAGAACTTTAAATGTTTTTGTATGACCATAAATCAAGATTCGAACGATCGTTACGCGCGAGTCACGACAGACATTTGAATAGAACAACGTATATCGAGTCAGCTAGTATTTAAAAAAAGTTGATAACTAGCCAACACTTTAATAAAGTAGAGAGAGAGATTATAGATTATTCTTTGTGTAGGTAAGCGAAGCAATGAGGGAACTATTAGATAATATTATTGCGCTGCATTACACCTAATCGACGTACGACCTTTCATTCGATATGTCACACAATATTTTGATTTTTTTTATCCCCCCTCGCCAGAAAGTTTCCCCTATGTTTAAAATTCATTTATTTTCTTTGGGTCACCGACATACATATTATGTGCACCAAATTTCAACTCAATCGGTCCAGTAGTTTCGGAGGTAATTGGCTGTGATAGACGGACAGACAGATAGACACACTAGTGATCCTATAATGGTTCCGTTTTAACCTTTTGAGGTACGGAACCCTAAAAACGAGCAAGGGTGGAATAAAAAGAAAAACCGGCATCTTTGATCCAATGGTAATAATAATATGGTAGAGTCGAGGACAAGCTTCTCCCTTTAAAAGCCATTACCCTTCATTTCCCTCATTACGTCGTTAGCCATTTCTCCCTTTTCCCTGTTTCGCAATTCGCCCGCATCTCGTCAAATATAACCAGCTATGAATGGGCTGTCCTTGACTGCTACACGCGATTGTGTATTACGTCTGAGTCTGACTCTACACGTGCAATGGACGAGCGAAGCGCCAGGGACAGTTAGCAAATTAATCAACTATAATTGTTTTTGCGCGCGAAAAACCTAGATATTTTTTTTAAATTACAGTTGAATAATAATGGTATATATGAGGCACGTGCATCTATTTTCAACATGTGGGGGCGCCATAGTTTTTACAATGTTGCATTGGCACTCTTGTACCTACTGTGTGAGATCGACTGATCGCTTAAATTGAGATCGACTGATCGCTTAAATTGAGCGCAAGGAGGTGGCGCCACCTATGCATGCGTCGAAGCACCATGTGTTTTATCTTGAAGCGGGTGTTGTCGGTGCGAGGCCGGAACCCAGTTTTAGTTAGTAGTGTTGGTACTTGTTTGTTAGCCATTCAGAATCGTTGTGATTATCGAAACAATAAATGACAATGCAGCCAACCTTCAGAGGCCACGACAGAGGCGCCAATTAATTTAAGAGCACTTTTGATCGAGCAGCTGAACTGTCAACTTGGGAAGGCAGCCCCGTGCCGAACTCATCACAGTTTATAAAATAATCTGTTTTCATCTAAATCATCGTGAATCCCCGTGTTGCAAACGTGTGTGAATATTGATTGTACACTCCAAAACTTCTCAAAGACGAGTTTCCCCAAAACCCTTCTGATGATCCGAAATATATTTGCTAGTAAAATCGAACATAATCCAAATTTTGTACGATAAACGATAAACCTTAGCTTCTTTAGGTTTGTGTATATAATACATCCGAGTATGACTCTTCACGTGCAATGGACGAACGAAGGGCCAGGGCTAGTTAGCAAATTAATCAACTATAATTGTTATTGCGCGAGAAAAACCTAGATATTTCTTATAAAATACAGCTGAATAAGAATGGTGAGGCACGTGTATCCTTTTTCCACATCTGGGGGTGCCATAGTTTTTACACGTGTATCTATTTTTAACATGTGCCATAGTTTTGAAAACGTTGCATTGGCAACACTTGTACCTACTGTGTGTGATCGACTGATCACTTGTATATTTGCTAGTAAAACCTAACAAAATCTAAATTTTGCACGATAAACCTTAGGTTCCTTAGTATATAAATGGTGTGATTAAAGCCTTGGTTGCATATCATCGCAGTTAATAAACGGGTGGACCGATTATAATGTAGTATTTTTTTAGTAGAAAGTTAGATTTAAGTTCTTGATGGTTTGATACAAATCAATTCAGCCGTTCATGAAGCCCGCCGAAACGGCAATAGATAAAGGATTGTTGCTCTAACTAAAATAATCTACACCTTGGTAGATTTTAGGTACAATAAAAAAAATCAAATTCTGAAAGACTCGGGAAGAGATCGCTTAATAGCAATAAGACCGCCTATATGTACAACTTCTTCGATCATTGTATCTGTTTTTTCCTCTAATGTTGTGCAATAAAGTGTTATCAATCAATCAATTAAATTGTCGCCAAAACAAAATGGCCACCGATAATAAAGTTGCTCCTATTTGGCTGAAATTTGGTCGGGGTTTTGATTTCACTGATTATTTCGAAACCATAAGTAATCCTGACTAGATCTATTACACTTAATTTTTTACAATTTGCTTATTAAAACATGTATAGGTATTTTTATGTGAACCGTACCTAATCTAGTAATGCCCAATGCCATAACAATAAAAACGTAGACAGTAAAAATACCTTATCAATTCAATGTTTTGGTGATGAATACTATATTATAATGTGCTGTTCCATCACTTCTTGCTCAAATTGCATTTGATTGAATGCATCTTATCGTCATATCAGCTCATATACGTGACACCCCACCGAGAGGCTCGAACCTACCCAGAATTAGGGCGATCTGGCCTCAGTCGACCACGCGAGCCCAGTGCGGGTTGGTCGACCTCACACACAACCCTTGAAGAAAGTAAATATATTAGTACTAACATACAGTATGGACACTCCCTGCCGCTCTCTAGGTTCGACCTCATCCCCTCATCACCCAGATTGATACAGATTGGTTACAGTTTGGTTGTCGAACGTATAGGATTTTGCCGCCATTTTGTTTGTTCCGTCATTCGCTTTTTGAAATGTCATTTCTGGCCCGTTGTATGAAGTGTCCAGGGTGTGCCTTGAGTTTTTTCTCAAGTGTGTGCAGGTTTCCTCACGATGTTTTCCTTCACTGTAAAAGCGTCGGCTAAACGTACATCATCATATCAGCGTCCACTGCTGGACAAAGGCCTCCCCCAAGGATCTCCACGACGACCGGTCCTGCGCTGCCTGCATCCATCGGCTTCCCGCGATCTTCACCAGGTCATCGGTCCACCGCGTGGGAGGCCTGCCTACGCTACGTTTTCCGGTGCGCGGTCGCCACTCGAGAACTTTACTGCCCCATCGGCCATCTGTTCTACGAGCTATGTGCCCTGCCCACTGCCACTTCAGTTTAGCGATTCTGTGAGCTATGTCGGTTACTCTACACTGGAAGTTGTTGACGAATATGTATACCTGTGGGACAAACAGTCCAGCTAGGCAGGTCCAACTTCAAGAAAGAGATCAATCGACGAATCCAACTCGGCTGGGCAGCGTTCGGGAAGCTTCGCAATATCTTCACGTCCCAAATACCGCAGTGTCTCAAGACTAAGGTCTTAAACCAGTGTGTGTTGCCAGTGATGACTTACGGAACTGAGTTATGGTCGCTTACTATGGGCCTCATAAGAAGACTCAAGGTAACCCAAAGGGCAATGGAGCGGGCTATGCTCGGAGTTTCTCTGCGTGATGGAATCAGAAACGAGGAGATCCGTAGGAGAACTCAACGTACATATGAAAACGAAATTCGTGAACATATTAGTATGTAGCAGGATGCGAACCACGACAGAAGGTATAGCAGCCCTATCCGTTACGCCACCGACGCTCTTATCTTATCACCTGAAGGAAAGTGATGATGCAGTCGTAGATAGTACATGTAAATATCGTATTTTTTACTGCTTTAAACTGTATTTTTTTTAAGAAAAAGTAACTATGATCCTTCTTGTAATTTCTGAATGAAAATCTACCACTAGCGCCAAAGATACTCCTAATTTCCATATTATAAGGTTTATGTTTTATATCATGTTCCATCTAATTAAAAAAAATGATTTTAAATTCCGTTCACGATCATACATTAATGTATCCATCCTGTCATGGCGTCCATACAAATTTTAGGAGGGTAGATGCATATTCATTGAGAGGTTTTTATACGCTTCAAGACATCGCGTCTGATTAAATCGAAAATTTTCACACGTATTGAAAACCGATAACAAAAAATAAATTTGTAAAATTTTAAAGAAAATTAAAAAAAAATACGTAGATTACTATTTCTTTGCCTTTTGGAAAATAGGTACCTTGCTATCAGATTCTTGCGCTATCGTTTTACAAAATATATTCAAATATATCTCATCTGCCAAGGGTTGTCTGGAAGAGATCGCTTTTAGCGATAAGACCGCCTTTGTATACTTAAGTCTGATAAAACCATTTTGTGGTTATTCCTTGTGTGCAATAAAGAATTTATACTTACATACATACATTTCCGGTGCGCGGTCGCCACTCGAGAACTTTACTGCCCCATCGGCCATCTGTTCTACGAGCTATGTGCCCTGCCCACTGCCACTTCAGTTTAGCGATTCTGTGAGCTATGTCGGTTACTTTAGTTCTCCTGCGGATCTCCTCGTTTCTGATTCGATCACGCAGAGAAACTCCGAGCATAGCACGCTCCATTGCCCTTTGGGTGACCTTGAGCCTTCTTATGAGGCCCATAGTAAGCGACCATGTCTCAGTTCCGTAAGTCATCACTGGCAACACACACTGGTCAAAGACCTTAGTCTTGAGACACTGCGGTATTTGGGACGTGAAGATATTGCGAAGCTTCCCGAACGCTGCCCAGCCGAGTTGGATTCGTCGATTGATCTCTTTCTTGAAGTTGGACCTACCTAACTGGACTGTTTGTCCCAGGTATACATATTCGTCAACAACTTCCAGTGTAGAGTCTCCAACCTTTAGAGGAGTGGATGCGACACGGACATTTAACATTATTTTCGTCTTGTCCATGTTCATTTTAAGACCCACTTGTTGAGAGACCTTACTGAGGCCATCGAGCATTGTGCTTAGGTCTTCCATAGTCTCAGCCATGACCACGATATCATCAGCGAATCGGAGGTGGGATATGTACTCGCCGTTGATATTGATGCCGAGTCCACCCCAGTCCAGAAGCTTAAAAACATCTTCCAGGGCGGCGGTGAACAGTTTCGGAGATATAACGTCTCCCTGTCTCACCCCTCGCTGCAACTGGATAGGTTTCGAGTTCTGGTCTTGGAGGCGAACCGACATGGTGGCGTTTTCATACAGACACTTCAACACCTCGATGTATCGATGGTCAATTTGGCACCGCTGGAGAGACTGTAGCACAGCCCAGGTTTCGACTGAATCAAAGGCCTTCTCATAGTCCACAAACGCCAAGCATAGTGGCTGATTGTACTCTTCGGTCTTCTGTATAATCTGCCGCAGCGTATGTATGTGGTCTATGGTACTAAAGCCTTTTCGGAAACCGGCTTGTTCGGGAGGCTGGAAGTCGTCAAACCTGCGTGCGAGACGATTCGTAATGACTCTCGAAAACAGCTTGTAGACCTGGCTCAGAAGTGAGATGGGTCTGTAGTTCTTCAGCAGGGTGTTGTCGCCCTTTTTGAAGAAAAGCACGACCACACTTCTGTGCCATGCCTTAGGCGTTTGTCCCTCGAGTATAACGGAATTAAATAACTTCTGAAGAGCTTTTAGTACCGGTGATCCACCTGCTTTCAGAAGTTCAGCCGTAATTCCATCATCACCCGGTGCCTTGTTGTTCTTGAGCTGTTTGAGAGCCATTCTAATCTCGTACAGGCTGACGTCCGGGATATCTTCGGTATAGTGTCGGGTTAGTCTGGCTCTTGGGTCTTCAGCAAACGTAGCGTAGGCAGGCCTCCCACGCGGTGGACCGATGACCTGGTGAAGGTCGCGGGAAGCCGATGGATGCGGGCAGCGCAGGACCGGTCGTCGTGGAAATCCTTGGGGGAGGCCTTTGTCCAGCAGTGGACGATTTGTGGCTGATATGATGATGATGATACATACATACATAAAAAATAAGCTTACAAGTAATAAAAACCAGATGGTCGACAAGAGGGGTGTTATAAGTTGAAGCCCGTGTCTGTCTGTCTGTGTGTCTGTAAATGTCATCGCAGTTTCTAAACAAGTGGACCGATTTCTATGCGATTTTTTCTCCTTGAAAACTAGATGCTAGATCAACTGAGAATCCATTCTAGCTGTTCATGGAGATGGTCAACTTCCCACCAAAATGGAAAGAAAAAGAGGAGTGGTGCCTTTACTAAAATTATGTAGGTGTACACATAAGTTACTCTATGGCGTACACCCTTGGCAGATTTTAGTGACAACAAAAAAACAAAATTTAAAATTCTGAAAAATCTCACGACGACGGTTGTCAAAACGTAATTGAAAAAGGATGAAATAACTTTTTTAAGCCCAGACTAGAGGAAAATGAGAAACGAAAGATAAATTTTAAAAAATTCCAGAAAATCCGTCGGGAGCTGTCTTCGCCCTCTCTGTTACAAATTCAGTTTAAATATAGCAGTTTATATACACACAAATACTACATTAATTTACATAGCTACTTATCAAACTACAAAATTGCGTATATGCAATTTAGAGAATAACAAATTTTCTTGGATTTTTAAAATTTCTCTTCCCTCTAGTCGGGAGACTTTAAAAAAGTTATGTAATCCTTTTTCAATTACGTTTTATTACGTTCTGTAAGTTCTCCTTTCATATATATAAACTACTATCTCTTAAAGGCTTTGTTGTCCGTATGTCTTAGATTCTTTATATTCTTCATGAACTTTCATTACATATGAATTTTTATTGAGCTGCAGCGCCACCTGATGGTCTACGGCTGTAAAACTGTAATATTTGCTCTGAATCACATCATCAGCTCATACACGTCCCCACCGAAGGACTCGAGCCTACCCTGAATTAGGGTGATCGGCCCTTAGTCGAGCACGCGGGCCCAATGCGAGTTGGTTGACTTCATACACAACCTTCGAGTTTCTTTGCAGGCGTATGCAGGTTTCCTCACGATGTTTTCCTTCACCGTGTAAGAGCGTCGATGAACGTACAAATGAAATCGAAATTAGAAAACACATTGGTACGTGGCAGGATCAAACCACGACCTCCCGGACAGGAGATAGCGGCCCTTGCCATTACGCCACCGACGCCCCTGCCATTGCTCTGAATAACCTAACTAATTTATAAAAAAACATAAACCCGACAACAACAAAATATTACCTCTCATTTTGGGCCATCGAGTTAAAATGAATCCTATGTCACTTTCGGCATCAAGGTAAATCTAACGACACCTTGCATTCCAAAATCCATTAAACCGTTTAGGCTACAGGCTCAGCCAAAGAAACGGATATACATACATACACCCGAAAAATATAACCATCCTTTTTGGGCAGTCTGGTAAAAATGACACTAATACAAATCAAAAACTGCAGCGGAATCGGTTAGATAGTTCCTGAGAAGCCCTCAAGCGATAACCATCCTGGCTGCTGCAGCGATACCTGGTGGTCTACCGCCACTATACATTTTTAATAATTTGCTCTGAAATGGTGGCCTATCGGGAGGAGGGTCGTTCGTTTCCCTCTAATATGGTTGATGGGAGCGATGGCTGACTCTCGTGTTATACTCGTGACCGGGTGCAGTCCGTTTGAACTGGGCTACTCTTGTCAAAGGCATTAATGATATTCAATGAATTTAATGTATATCTTCTCGTGTCATATTGTTTGCATGTTCTAATGACATAATTTGTTTTAAATCAAGGATTGAATTATGACGTTAATAACTAATGATTGTTTATTTCTAGATTTTTCACAAATGAAGTTATGCAATTACTATTTTATAACAGTTAGAGAGATTGTAATTTGCACCTATTTTAAATAATCTTGAATAATACCTTTTGAATGCAAAAAACCGTAAGGAAATCTGCCCAGTAGTTTTCAAGGTAAATGGCAACATTCGTTGGCAAACCATCCTGGCTGCTGCAGCGCTCCCTGGTGGTCTACCTCCATAAAACATGACTAAGAACCTGTTCTGAAATCATACCTCTTAAATGTTAAAACCGCAAGGGAATCGGTACAGTGGTTTTTGAGATAAATGGCAACATTCGTTTGCCAACCATACTGGCTGCTGCAGCGCTCCCTGGTGGTCTCCCGCCATAAAACATGACTTAGAACCTACTCTGAAATCATACCTTTAAAATACTAAAACCGCAAGGGAATCGGGCTAGTGGTTTTCGAGATAAATGGTGGTCTACCGCCATAAAACATGACAAGAACCTGTTCTGAAATCATACCTCTTAAATGCTAAAACCGCAAGGGAATCGGCACAGTGGTTTTCGAGATAAATGGCAACATTCGTTTGCCATCCATACTGGCTGCTGCAGCGCTCCCTGGTGGTCTACCGCCATAAAACATGACTAAGAACCTACTATGAAATCATACCTTTAAAATACTAAAACCGCAAGGAGATCGGCCCACTGGTTTTCGAGATAAATCGCAACATTCGTTTGCCAACCATACTGGCTGCTGCAGCGCTCCCTGGTGGTCTACCGCCATAAAAAATGACTAAGAACCTACTCTGAAATCATACCTCTTAAATACTAAAACTGCAAGGATATCTGCCTAGTAGTTTTCAAGGTAAATGGCAACATTCGTTTGCCAACCATACTGGCTGGCTGCAGTGCTCCCTGTTAGTTTGCCGATATAAAACACGGCTAAGAACCTGCTTTGAAATGATAACTCTTTAATTCAAAAACCACAAGGGACTCAGCCCTGTAGTTTTCGAGATAAATAGCAACATACGTTTGCACACACAACTTCTCACCAAAAACGCATACGCTTTCTCCGTTCCGTTGTAGGTAAACGCAAAAAATGGTGAAAACAAAATATCACTACTTCTACGGTCATGCAGAGCCATAGAGCACCGAGCGCCATAGACGCAGTTATGCAAGTCGAATCAGGCCATTACCATTGGTCACAACACAATAATTAAACTTAGTGCATTGTTTGTTCCCACGCATGCGCGCTGTATTCTGAACGCGTTCATTTGTTGTGTACCGTCGGAAAAAAAGACAAGTAAAACTTTAACAATATTATACATCCGAAAGTGTGTCTCTCTGTTTTTTTTTCGCGCAAACTACTGGACGGATTTCCCTTAAATTTTGACATACAAATAGAACTAAAGTAAAGGGCGGAGAACCATATAGGGTACTTTTTGTTTCGAAAAATGCATAGTTCCCGATGTGTTGGGCCAAAACTTAAGTCCACGCCCATGCCGTCAGCGGCTAGCGTACCACACAATATCCGCGGCGGGCGAAGCCGCGGGCTAAAGCTGCTAATATTGGATTTTGCGCATTTTTCAGCTGTTCTAAATATTACTTTTTATACCTAGGTAAAGTATGATGAGTAGAATGACAGCTGTACGATAATTGGAAACGCTAAACACGTTAAAAAAACCAGCCAAGTGCGAGTCACAACTGCACACATAGGGTTCCGTACTATCATACTAGATGGCGCTAGTACAAAGTGTTCCGTACCATCATACTAGATGGCGCTAGTTTCTTCACTTTAAAGAAAACACGTTTCTTTTACATGGAGACCCCCTTATTTTTCACTTTTTCCAATTTTTAGTATTTGTTGTTATAGCGGCAACAGAAATACATCACCTGTAAAAATTTCAACTGTCTAGCTATCATGGTTCAAGAAATACAGCCTGGTGACAGACGGACAGACAAAGAGACAGACAGACGGACGGATAGCGAAGTCTTAGTAATAGGGTCCCGTTTTTACCCTTTGGATACGGAACCCTAAAACCCTACTTCAATCACAACAACTCAGTACAATTTAAATACACTGTTTTTTGTTTTTATTATTTTCCTAGAAAAGTTCTGAACCGATTTCGATAAAATTTATACGGCGTCAATCTAAAAATATATTATTAAAGAAAAAAATAATTCATAAACGGTTTATTAATGACAGAGTTTTGAGGTTTAAAATATAAAAAAACAACCGAATTGAGAGCCTCCTCCTTTTTTTTTAAGTCGGTTGACAAAATGATCTGAATACAACGGAATTATGATCCTAAAAACTAGCTTTTTCCCGCAGCTTTGGCTGCGTTGATATAGTTCTTATGTATGACTGTCTTTGCGGTGCGCGAGCCACTAGCGTAAGGGAATTTAGTGTTTGTTTTTTCTTAAAATTTTCTTTAAGCCTTTCTTTCATCTACGTTATACAAGGACCAGCCTGTGCATAATTATATGCTACTAGACCCACCGTTTTAACCTATGGTGTGTCTTCAGTCGTTTCGTAGATTTTTGTTCGGTAAATTTACATGAAAATCGTACTTAACTGGTAAATTACATTGTGAAATTTGCATTAGTGATAATCTTTCTGTCCCAATTCTATGTATTGACAGCTGTCAATTTAATCATATGATTATCATATGACATGTTATCTATTAGGGCCTTACTCGACCATGCGGGCCTAGTGCGGGTTGGTCGACTTCACACACAACCTGCGAGTTTCTTCGCAGGCGTGTGCAGGTTTCCTCACGATGTTTTCCTTCACCGTAAGATCTTAGGATAAACGTACATATGAAATCTAAATTCGAAATCACATTGGTTGTGGCAGGATTCGAATCACGATCTCCCGGACAGGAGGCGACGGCCGTAGCCATTACGCCACCGACGATCTGGTCGACTAAGACCCGATCGCCCTAATTCAGGGTAGGCTCGAGCCCCTCGGTGGGGACGTATATGAGCTGATATGATGATGTTATCTATCAATCTATTTACCAGGGTATCATTGATTTGTCACTTTACTCTTGTAACACTTTTCATAATATAACAAAACCTAGTTTTACTATAGCTGACCGAAAAATAATTTATTTTATTTATTGTTTGATTCCGTGTCTTTTTATAATTATTACATAGTTTATTTTTTAAAATTTATATTAAAATCATCACATCGCTGGATTATGATTGTACCCAGAATCTAGACAACATTTTAATCTGACTGCGTCTTTTTTTAGGGCTCCGTACCGAACGGGTAAAAACGGGACCATATTACTAAGACTCCGCTGTCCATCCGTCTATTTGTCTGTCTGTCTGTCACCAGGCTGTATTTCATGAACCGTGATAGCTTTGAAATTTTTACAGATAATTTATTTCTGTTGCAGCTATAAAAACAAATACTAAAAATTAGAAAAAGTGAAAGTCTCCGTACAAAAAACGTGTTTTTTTTAAACGTGAAGAAACTATAGCGCCATTTAGTACGGTGGTACGGCCCTTTGTGCGCGGTTCTGACTCGCACTTTACCGTTTTTTTAAAAGTTAATCTTTCGGTTTTTTTCTCCAGATTCTGCTTTACCTTATTCTTACCTAATTTAAATGTTTTTGATTGCTCATCATCACACCTAATTCCAAATATTTATGAAGACATGAACAGTTTTGTGCAGACCCTACTACTTCACTAACAATGCGACCATAAAATATGAATGAAACTGGCCTAGTACGTATTGGACCACGCATGGTGCAGGGTCCAGGAGTCATTAATTGAAAACTGTTTGTCTCGGGATACCCTTAATAATGTTCCTTGAGAGTTCTGTCTCGGGATACCCTTAATAGTGTGCCTTGAGAGTTCTGTCTCGGGATACCCTTAATAGTGTTCCTTGAGAGTTCTGTCTCGGGATACCCTTAATAGTGTTCCTTTAGAGTTCTGTCTCGGGATACCCTTAATAGTGTTCCTTTAGAGTTCTGTCTCGGGATACCCTTAATACTGTTCCTTGAGAGTTCTGTCTCGGGATACCCTTATTAGTGTTCCTTGAGAGTTCTGTCTCGGGATACCCTTAATAGTGTTCCTTTAGAGTTCTGTCTCGGGATACCCTTAATAGTGTTCCTTGAGAGTTCTGTCTCGGGTACCCTTAATAGTGTTCCGTAGGTGTTCTGTCTCGGGATACCCTTTATACTGTTCCTTGAGAGTTCTGTCTCGGGATACCCTTAATAGTGTTCCTTTAGAGTTCTGTCTCGGGATACCCTTAATAGTGTTCCTTGAGAATTCTGTCTCGGGATACCCTTAATAGTGTCCCTTGAGAGTTCTAGTCTCGGGATACACTTAATAGTATTCCTTATGAGTCTTGGGATATCCTTAATAATATTCCTTAAGAGTTCTGTCTCGGGATACTCTTAAAAGTGTTCCTCTAGAGTTTCTATTAAGGCGCAGATGAGATACTAGGGCCCACTTACGAGTTTAAAAGGTGATTTTCACACGTTTAGTGTGGCTCAAATGTAGTAAGTTACTATTGTTCTACTACTTTTGAAATAAACGTCAAAAAGTTTTGGCTCACTATAGATATTTATCAGCTCAAGCTGTGCTCGCGGTTTCGTCCCCTGTGGATACTGAGAGTGCGCGGTGCGCGAAACGTAAGCGGCTTTTCATATATTTTCCATATAAAATGTTGTATTAATAACTGCGAAAATACTTTTTGTTTAAATAAAGAATTATTTTTTGAAAAGTCTACGGAACTCTTCTTTGCGCGAGTCCGAATCGCACTTGGCCCTTTTTTATTATAATCTTTCCCGGAAATGCGCACAAAAATTTCATCGTAAGTTATATAATATATAATAGATTAAGTAGTTTTCGAGTTTTTGCGAGACTAACGCACGGCAACTGGTTTTTTGTATTTATAGGAGATTGTCAATTTTTTGTCCGTCTCCGTTTCCGTTTTTTGTCATTTTGGCTCCGAAACCCTAAAAAATAAAAATGCGACTGACAATGTCCAAAGTCATCATCATCATACAATTTCGCACTTTGTAATTATTTGCACTCATTCGCTTGGCGTGTGAATAGTTTGTGACCCAATTTTAATGTAATTTTTTTTCATCATATTCGTATTAAAAATACGTAGCAAGAGCACGCTCCAAATCATACAGCAAAATGTCGTTATCGTTATCTTGATTTGCAGAGAAACTATTCTCAAAGTATATATTAGTACTTACATACAGTATGGACACTCCCTGCCGCTCTCTAAATTGCGACGCCTCATCCCCTCGTCACCCAGTTTAATACAGATTATTTACAGTTTGGTTCTCTAACGTATAGGAGATTTCGCCGTGATTTTGTTTGCTCCCTCATTTGTTTTTAGAAATGTCATTTCACGACCGTTGTATGCAGTGTCCGGGGTGTGCTAATTTTCTGATTGTGATGAAATTTGTATATTGACGTTTAAAATTATTTGCTAGGGGTATCTTTTTGTATTTTTGTTTTGAAAATATTAGAGATACTTCCTATACAAAAAAGTAAAAAATTTTTTTTTAATAACGCTAAGGATTTTTTCCAAATTATTGTCATCAACAGCAAGTCTTAACACCTAAAATATTATGCCATTTTGGCATATCTGAGAAAACGCTAAGAATGATAAGTACCTGTTATACAAAAAAAGTTTAAAATAAAAAAATAAATGTTAAAAACTTGTTCACATTAATTTATCCGGGCTCTTATATTTTTTATTTTTGGTAGAAAAATCCTTTTTTTGCGATTTGCGGAATATTGGCCTGATGAGTAGATGGACACCTTTTGAGTTTTTTACACATTGTCTGGTGTATTTTTATCAAAATATCGAAGTTGCTTTTTCAGTCGATTTCTTTCACTCCTTCGTTGCTTGAAGGCAAAAAAAATGAGAGTCAATTAATATTAACTCTCAACCTCATAGGCCCCGACGAGATTCGAACTCGTGATCTCCTGTTTACTAGACAGGCGCTTTAACCAACTAAGCCACGGCGCCTCGTGGCCACTTAAACGAAATTATGAGTCGCATGCGATGCGTATGGATGTGATGATTATTTTATCAGCTGATGTGATAGCAACACAAACTAAAGTGGGTGTTTACTTTTAATTGTTGATAAAAGATAAAGGCTACTTTGTATTCTACCTGTATAGGTATGTAGTAGTTTTTTGACGGCATTTGTGGTGATTTGCAGTTTTACTTAAGTGTTTTTGCTATGTTTTCTGCTAGAATTTGCTTTAAAAAGTGTTGTGTTTTGGGGAAAATAGTCTGGTGCACGTGAAAGTGGAGAACAAGAAAATAAAAAGAAGGAGGACCTGAAAACCCGGCTTGTACTGGGTGCAGTTTTATAGACGCCCTACTGCAACCGGGTGGTCCACCTTAGAATGGGATCGCTTCAGATTTTATCGAGAATTCCACAGATGATTTGTGATGCACCGACACCAGCATTACAAATCAAAATAGAAATGACGATGAATAATTTAAAGACTGTCTCAAAATGACTCGTACCCGGAGACATAAATATGTTGTCATAGGGTAGACCGGGGACAATTGAAACAATTTCACTTTAATTGTATATAGTGGTGTGACCTTGACTGTTAACGGACCACTTGTATATACCATTTTACGGCTTGTTATCTGAATCCTTAATGACCATATTTCGCAAGCTCTGTGTCAAAGAGTTTTTTGCAGATGGTAAGGAAGAGTGATTCAATTGACCCCACGCTGAGGTCAATCGAACCGTTGTTAAGGGTTGATTGAAACATTATAATATCTTAAGAATAATAGACGCTGTATATTCGCTTTTAAACATTTTCACTACGGTAACACTATTTAAATGATATCGTAAAAAATCGGTAAACGAAACACAAACATTTCAAAACTTACAAAATTATAGATATCTTAGATATAAAAAACTGAATTGTCGTTTTGTAACTTAATTTTTGTTCTTTTTAATTACACTACTCTTTGGCTCTTTGCTCGTTTATTAAAGTTTTGATATGTCATCAAGCTAAAACATCGTATAATCCTACTCGTAGTAAACAGAGATAATTTTCTTTCATACATAAAGTGTTGTTTCAATCATAACACAATTTTTTAAACTCTTTCTGACTTGTCAATACTTCTCCATTGATAAAAAAAGAACACAGAAATGTAACATTTAGGCATTTTTTATCGCCTACACTAAGATAAGAATTGTTTGAGGTCTTATTACTTATTTAAATGCAAAATTACTACTTGGTTCTAAAGTAACGAAACTATGAGCAATTACGATTGTTTTAAAAATTAAACAAAAAGCGAACTTTAAAATGAAGAAAGAGCTAACTTAAAAGTAAATACTATCAGCTTTTTCAATTCATACACTTATTTAGGTTTATAACACAGTTTTTAATAATAATTTATTACAAATTCTTAATTATGCTTAACTATTGCATTAAACTGAAATTGAATATTAACATTTAAGTAGGTAACTACCTACTTAATTACGTAAACAAATCGTAATACAAATCAGTTAGTACTCCTTAGTTATATATTGTGTTTTTGTTTTTCTTTTGTTATTGTTAGATATTGTTTCATTCGGTAATTTAATTTGAAAAATTTAATTTAATTAAATTTTAATTATCGAAAGAAACAATATGTACAAAAATATTAAGTGTTGATGATCATCATCACATGCCAAAGCAGGCTGGTTTGTACTCGTACTGTAACCACACAGTTTCATAATTCAAAATGAGATTCTTTAAATATGTTAGGGATGGTTGAAAAACCGGGACGATTGAAATATTTCAACCTTCCCCAAACACGTTGTTTTAAACGTACCCATCCGAAATTTTCAATATCAATATCACCTTTTAAATTGACCACAGTGCTAATCAATTTATATAGAAATAATCATAGATAGCTGATGCTAAAGCACTGTAACAAATAAACACTGTCAGTAAACTACTATAAATTAATAAGTTATAACCAAAATTAGAAAAATCTCTGTACTTATTTTTGATCGCGTGATTCGTCGAAGTGTCACTCGCTCGCTTCAGCGATGTTGGGCAATGATTCCGAAATGACAGACAGACGCACTAGCGCAGATGAGATTCTACTAGCGATTGGCGCGTCACACGTATAGGTAACATGGATTTCGAAAAATTCGATTTGTTTCAATCATGATGACACGTTTCAATTGTCCCCAGTCTACCCTTCATACCTGTATTATGTAAGTAGCAGCTGTATTGGAGTAAAGATGTGTTCCGTGTATGAATTTTGTCCAAGCACTGATATGGATGTTGTAGTCTAACAGTTGAGTTGCATACAGTTGAACCAATTTTTGTCTTATAAATATAAGCAAATCGATCAGCTGGTTGACCAATTTTGAATGAAGAGGCCACTTTAAAAAATTGGCTGTGTGCCTTGGGAAAAATTGTTCAAAATGAAGAGTAAACCTTTTACTCTTCAATTTGAACAACTTTACGCATATCTTGGCCCTATAAGTTTTATATAAGTAGTTATATTTTGATCTAAGAGTCTCCGCGTAGGGTGACCGCTAAGGTAATAAAATAAAAACAAAATACAACTGTTTTACTTTACTACAACTAATTACTAATAATTTCACAACTTAGCGGGCCCCCTACGCGACGACTCTTAGATCTAAATATAACTACTTATATTAAACTTAAAGGGCCAAGACATATTATTTTTTACTTTTTAGCGGTTTTTTTGTCGGGGGGGTTTTTTAAATTTTAAATTTAAGTTTTTGCTAATTGATATAAAAATGAACAATGTTCAAATATTTTGTGATTCCAACAATATTACATACATATGGGTCGAAATGATAACATAATTTCTTTGAAGACGGTTAACAAAAGCGTTCGCCGTGTGAAGTTGCGGCGCGAGGTCACACTAACAGGATTCCGCACCATAATTTTAACTACATACCAACGAAATAAAACCTCTTACTACATATTAATAAGTTTGATCGTTTATAAGTGGTTTATAAGTTGAATTTGTTGCCATCCTGTACTAGTTTACCTGTTTTTCAATCCCTAACTTAAGGTTGCCTGGTAGAAATCGCTTAAATCGATAAGGCCGCCTTTGCACTCTATGTATATATCGAATGTATATGTGGTTAGGTTATGGATGGCCTTGTGGTTCCGTCCTTAACTATTTCGGTCGTGGGCGTCGAAATAACAATGCAGCTAAATCACAGGGGTCCTCCTTCAATAGTTTTGATCATTCGGCAATCGAAATTGTACAGGATGCCTTGGATTACGATGGATGCAAACGCGGTGTTACCAGCGATAGCGTGACACGTCCGTTTTGCTCACAGATCACCACTACTTGTGTTCTGCCCGACGCTCCGTCAAAAAGTGTCTGCCTCGCTCTAGACTGACGTCCAGCTAATATGGCTTCTCCACAGATCTGATAAATTCTCAACCACAGATCTAAGATCTGTGTTCTCAACTCGGTGCTGCCACCTTAATCATAATCACAAACAGCCTTCCGTTAATACGTCATCTTTGCTACCACAAACGATCGTCTCACGAGTACAAGCGATTGTCACGCCACCACCGGTTTCACCCAGGTACTAATACCTGACGTTTGATCCAAATAAAGTTTAACGATCTATGTTAACTTATCTCGAGCTGGTATTGGTCGCGTTTTCAATGACGCTCCGACATATATTACAAATTATAAGTCCTGCATTGTTTTTTGGCGTGCAATAAAGTACATTTACTTACTTACTTACTTACTACATACTTTGTTCTAGGTGAATAGGGGTCTACTTATTCTGGACTGTAGAAATTTCATTTTTCCTGTGGAAACGGAAGGACTTTAGATTTTCTCATACTGTTGGAGCGATTTAAATGATGGAACACAACACATATAGTTTTGGGTTTAGGTGTAGTTTTATTATTTAGCAAGGTAGCACAAATTGCTTAAGTAAATTAATAAATGTAGAAATTAATGAGCGGCGGTCAGTGGCCGTGTTGATTGCGAAGATAGAATAGAATTATTCGCGTTCCAGTGTCTAGGTGGCGCTGGCTGTCGATGCACTCGAACCGCTCTCTAGTCTTAAGGGTCGCTCGTACACATACATTTTCCTGTAATGTATGCATTGAACCTCACATAGGTTCTGTGTTTTTCCCAAAAGTTTAGGCCTAATAGTTTTGAAGAAATGGTAAATTTTCGCCTATTTTCTTCAATAACTTCAAAACTATTTATATTAAAACTAGCTGTCCCGGCGAACTACGTACCGCCTTACATTACATTACACTGCCCTACCATACCCTACCCTACACTACACTACACTACACTACCCTACCCTACACTACACTACCCTACCCTACACTACACTACCCTACCCTACACTACTCTACCCTACACTACACTACCCTACACTACTCTACCCTACACTACACTACCCTACCCTACCCTACCCTTCATACACTACACTACACTACCCTACACTACCCTACACTACACTACACTACCCTACACTACACTACCCTACCCTACCCTACAGTACCCTACCCTACCCTACATAAAAACCTTCTCCTGACAATAACGAACTCGATAAAAAAAGAATTAGCGAAATCGGTTCGTGCGTTCTGGAGTTATAGCGTCAGGAAGGAAAACCCGACTTATTTTTATATAGTAGATTATAAAAAATATATATATGTGAGATTCTCACAACAAGCCTGTTCATTTGATATGTCAATGTCACACAATATATTTAGAAAAACTTTTTTTTTTAATTTTATATTTTACCCCCAAAAAGTGGCCCACGGGTTTCAAATTATTTTATTTACGTTATACGTCCGTCTTTTGATCACCGACTTACATAAGTGTACCGAATTTCAACTCAATCGGTCCAGTAGTTTCCGAAAAAATTGCCAAGTGACAGACGGACGGACAGACAGACACACGAGTGATCCAATAAGGGTTTCGTTTTTACCTTTTGAGGTATGGAACCCTAAAAATGGCTTAGTGGCAGCGTATACGCGGGAGTAGACGGTTTGAACTTTGAGCAAATCGGCTGCCCCATTTTATAACACAGTAACTGCAAACTTTTTATACTAGATTTTTTAAATCTTATTTCTATTTTTATTACTTTTATGACTTAATTTAAAGTAATTTTTTTAATAAATATTTTTATTGAAGTATTTTCAGGGGGCGTTCACGTATTACGTAACGCAATTTGGGGGGGAGGGAGGGAGGGTCTTGCAAAATGCGTTACAGGGGCAGGAGGGAGGTTCAAACAACGAGTTACGTAACACTGTTTTTTTATTTAAATAAAAATCTACGAATTAAACCCAACCCTTTTTATTTATGTTTTTTACTCGGAATCCCTCGACTGTATTGTACGTCATTTTTATTGAATTTAACTTTTGGGTAAAAATGGTCACTTAGATGTTTTTAGGGAGTGGGGTGTACAGAAAAACGTTACGGCGCGTTACATGGTGGAGGGAGAGTCAAAAATCTTCAAAAACTGCGTTACGCCGTTACGTTACTTGAACGTCCCCAGTTCATAAATCAATTTTTTTATCAATTTAGCGAGAAAAACTTGTTTTATAAGGCAAATTTAAAAAAATCTGAGAATTGTCAGTTACTGCGTTTCGAAATTGGGCAGCTGAAATGTCAAAAATTTACTTTCATTATTAAAAGCTTTCAAGGTTTCAAGATAAAGACGCTCTGTTGTACAGTGGGAGTTCAGTAGTTGTTAATGCACCATTGTACCTCATAGTGAACAATGCTACCAGCTATTAGCCCCGGGATAGAAAGCTGTTATTACGATGTTACAATTCACTTGAATTAAATAGGTACGTAAATCGCTTATCTGTGTACCGCAATAAATTACAGTTTAATGGATATTAACTGGTTTAACTATAGATTATTTATTTACTCTAAGAAGTGTTCTATACTAATCTACACTATAATATTATAAAGAGGAAAGATTTGTATTTGTGTGTGTGTTTGTAATGAATAAACTCAAAAACTACTGAACCGATTTCAAAAATTCTTTCACCATTAGAATGATTCATTATCGCTGAGTAACATAAGCTATATTTATTACAAGAAAAAATAAGGGATCCTTAGTAAAACTTCAGTAACGTGAACCAAGGTGTAAAAAAATTGTTTAAAAATTTCTTTCATCGCATACGCTACGGAAACTATTGATGACAGAACAACAAAATGTTCTACAATATTAGAGAACATATCAATACCTACAAAAAACTTCGAGATACTATATGTCCAACTATTGTAGTTATTTCACTGTAACCAATTTTTACATTTTAAAAGTTAATAAAAAACTGATCAAAATCAGACAATGATAACTATACCTTATCCAAATAAATCATTTCATAATCAAAAATGTTTCGATACCTATAGATAAACTTTTGAATTACTTAAATCGGATATTCCGTTCAGAAGATATTAAGAATTTATGAATATAGACACCGCCACCGCGCAATGACCAGTGTGGCCCCAAGCAATGCAGCCGTAGAGTAGTAATAATTATTATAAAGAGGATGGATTTGTTTGTTTGCATTGAACAGGCTCCGAAACTACTGGACCGATTTGAAAAATTCTTTCACTGTTGGGAAGCTACGCTATCCGCGGTTGCTATAGGCTATATCATATTTGCAAATAGGGATCCTTTCTAAAACTGTAACCCAAGGTGTGAAAAAACTACCTAAAATATTCCTGCTAATGCAAAACAAAAAGCAGTATAGTGTAGTGTGAAGTGTGTAGTGTGTAGTGTGAAGAGGGGTAGGGTGTAGGGTGAAGGATGTAGTGTATAGTGTGTAGTGTGTTGAAGTGTAGTGTAGTGGTAGTGGTGGTGGTAGTGTACTGATAGTGTTAGTGTATTGGTTTAGGTAGTGGTAGTAGTAGTGAAGTGGTAGTGTAGTAGTAGTTTAGTGGTAGTGTATTTGTAACATCTTTCGTCTCGCTTTCTTGCAATCTGTGGGAGTGATTTCGTAAAAAGGGGCGGCTGTGTGTAACAGGAAATGCATCAGTCACGAAGGCTAAGGAAACATTGTTATGCCGCCTTAATTTTTTTTAGTCAGGAAGGGTAAGGAAACATGGCTATGCCGCCTAATGCGAGGCCAAAGGCCGGTACATTTTTACCTTTTTTGGAGTTTTTTTTAATATTTTGAATATCAGACACGTCATATGCGACTACCGTAAAGATCGCTCGGTGTTTTTGTTGTGTTCGTAAGTGTCAGGACAAGGTTTGTACTTATGTAAAAATCCGCAAGCCGCTGCGGCTCGCGCACCGCACAACAGGGGCGTAACCGCGGGCAACAGCTAGTAGGCAATTAAATAAATATACCGAATAGCTGAATAGCCTGCTCATAATATGAGTAGTTACTTATTATTTTTTTATTAATCTGAGTGTTTACCTAAAACTCCTTTACGCGTGGTTCCCTCAAACAATGTTATAATACCTTTAAAAGGGAAAAGGGTTGATGTTTGATGTTTGTTTCTCTATAAAAGGGCATGTCAAAATTAAGTGGCGCTAAGTGAGGAAGGTTTAGGGTGTGGACTTTAACAGAGAGACACAACGATAATATAATTAATTATGCTATGCCTGAGTAAAACGCGGTCAGTGGGACCAATTGCAGGAAATTTCTACTTTTCGGTAGATTTTCTAATTCACTTAAGCACTGCTCTTGTCTGTGGAGTCATCATATCAGCCGGAGGACGTCCACTGCTGGACATAGGCCTCTCCCAAGAATTTCCACGACGACTGGTTCTGCGCTACCTGCATCCAGCGGCTTCCCGCGACCTTTACCAGGTCATCGGTCCACCAAGTGGGAGGCCTGCCTACGCTACGTTTTCCGGTGCGCGGTCGCCACTCGAGATTTTTAATAACCCAACCGCAATCCGTTCTACGAGCTATGTGCCCAGCCCACTGCCATTTAAGTTTAGCAATTCCGAGAGCTATGTCGGTTTCTTTGGATCTCCTTCGGATCTCCTCGTTTCTGATTCAATCACGCAGAGAAACTCCGAGCATAGCACGCTCCATTGCTCTTTGGGTGACCTTGAGCAATCTTATGAGGCCCATAGTAAGCGACCATGTCTCAGTTCCGTATGTTACCACTGGCAACACACACTGGTCGAAGACCTCGGTCTTAAGTCTGTGGAGTAATCGCTAACTATTGCTATCCTCAGCCATCGTCTTAATGTCGTGATACGACACGACGGCAGCCTTTCTCTTTGTTTGCTCTATGTAGATGGTTTCCAGAAAGCTGTCGTGTCGTATCAGGTGTCGTAATACGTTTCCTCTTCTATTTTCAATCGTTTGCAGCAGGAATCTCTTTTTACTCAACTTATCTAGAATCTCTCTTGGTTTGTTTTCTTTACCGTTCAACTAATTCTCTCCATTCTCCTCCTACTCCAATCTTTCTCTGTCCCTCTGCGTTAGTGTCCACGCCTCTTGCTTTTGAAATAGCTAATGTTGTTTTGTTCATGTTTATTTTTAACCCGAATTCTCGGAATATTGTTTTTTTATTATTCACAATTGTTAGGCGCACCCTGGACACTACATACAACGGGCCAGAAATGATGCCGAAGATGGAAGCGGGCTTACCAAGATTCCCTAACGCAATAGGGAACTGGCCATCCATTCTTTGTACCAGCGTTTCAAATTGTTGTGTGTTTTCTGCAAAAGCTGCACGTCAGCCGAAAAACGAATGAAGCGTATTTTTCCTCCGTTAATTGTGACCCCTCCCCCCCATTTAATGAAAATAAAAATGTTAAATATTCATGGTGAGAGGGAATAATTTTGTCGGACACCTTGCCTTATCTTGTGGTAAACCATCGTTGATTTTTGGCGTGTTTATTTTATTTTCTGTAGGTAAATAAATAATGTTCGAAAAACCTTAGAACTTTTAGATACAAGTATTTTATGTTGCATTGTCACGCGATATACATATGCATACAAAATTTCAGCTCAATCGGAAACCAGGAAGTGAGTCAAATTTAACTTGCAAGATTCCACCCGAACAAACATACATACATTGCAAGTTAAATAATAGCTTGTAAAATTGGGCACTTCCATACATTTTGGTAGATTTTACTGTATAGACTTAGTTGATTTACAACATTTTATGTAGATTTTCAAAAATCAAAGTGGGCACACTGAACGTGGTAGTGATGTAAGCAAATTAAATTTCGTGAGGGCTGAAACAATAACACTATGTTTCACGCTGTCGCTCCTAATTATGTGACACACAGACAGAGGGTTTTTGATTTGACTATCTAAAATAAATTTTAGAGAAATAAAAAAAAATTGTTCCATATAATTTGATAGATGTAGTTATATAAAAAAGACGTTGGTAGAAGTCTGACTACTACCGCTATATTTTTTTCGTGAATTCGGTGATAATATTTTTGTAGATGTCCGTTTATTCCCGGTTTTTACATAAATTACAGAGGTCACTTGTGTGGCGTATGACGACCTCAGCGGGCGATGAAACGGGTTTAAATATATATATTTTTGTATGGATCTAATAGGCGGTATATTTATTACATATCTATATGCTATATTTTAGCCGTATGAATCCCTCAAAAGTACGTGATATTTTTTTTGTCGCAATTTTTTGGATTGTCCACCGGGATGACGAGGAAGACGTTCAGAAAAATCTCGTCAAAAAGTGATATATCTATCACTTTTTGACGAGATGTCACGGAGTTGACTTAATTGATTTAACCGAGAGATTCAACAACTTTATTCACTAGGGATGAGATATTACCAATTGATATAAAAAAGAGAAAACAAAACAATAGAAGTCATACCAGTCAAATCAATTTAGTCCCAATTAACATATCTTGCCAGCTCCATCTATCGATACAGGTCGGAACTTTTTTTTTTATTCAGCTGTTGGAAAATCCACCAGGAAACGCCGTGTTTTAGTTGCTGCATTGATTAAAACAACTGAAACTTATTGTTTTCATTTGTTTTATTAAATTTAAAAGTCAATCAGAATCTGATTTTTTGACAGCAACATTTTTATGGTTATCATTAAAATGATCATGGTATTGTGTATGACAACCCATAGCGTCACCACTGTTGGGGCACGGGTCTGTTCCCATATCTCAATCCGGATTTCCACTTATACTATTTAAGAAGAGTGTATCCTTAGCGCGCTTCATACAAATTTACTTTGCTTCTCATTTGAATGTCAATCAATCAAAATTATTGAAATTTTGTAAATACGTTCTTGAAACTGATATAAGTGAGTGGCTTCGTCAGATTTCTGTAGAGTCTTGTCAGAATTCTGATTAATCTGAAAATCTGATTAACCACAGATATTGGTTTTTAGAACGTGTTTACAAAATTTCATAAACTTCGACTGATTAATTTTATTTTTTAAGGACAACTAGGTCACAAATACGGTAAATAAGCATGGATTATTATTTATTACAGAGTTTCAGCCTTTAATTTAGGAATAAACTGGGCGAACGTCCGCATGCACTTAAGATAACAGTTTCTAAAAGTTTTAATGTTCAAAAGACAATTAAAATACGTTTGTATGGAGCGCGCTCGGAGAACACTCATCTTAACTTTAACGATGCTTACAGAATAGGACCAGCCGTTGTGGAAATCCTTGCAAGAGCCGAGAAGCAGTTTGTTTCCTTAATGTTTTATCCCTAAATGTTACCCAACAGTTTGAAATCGAACTTAACTGCGTCATCAATAAAATAAATTGTTTAACCAATATAACATCGCACGTCTTACTAAAATAATGACGTAAACTTTACACGTCAACCAATCACGCACAGTGGCCACGTGGACTCTGAAATCGATAACTACG
The DNA here is from genome assembly GCA_947284805.1 of Coleophora flavipennella. Classification (NCBI taxonomy): domain Eukaryota; kingdom Metazoa; phylum Arthropoda; class Insecta; order Lepidoptera; family Coleophoridae; genus Coleophora; species Coleophora flavipennella. The sequence goes on from OX369279.1 coordinate 8,031,281, forward strand.
TTCGTAAAAAGTGAACTCGACTATACAGGGTGGGAAGGAGTATACCAACAGATTTTAAGCAAAGATTCTAATGCCTATTTAGCCACAAAAAAGTAATATAAACATGGGCCAGTAAAGCCTAATTTTCGAGATATTAATTTTTTAAATAATTCAAAAGTTCAAAAAATCTTAAGGGTAACACGCCCTAATAATATCAGATGTTTATCTGACGTTTGTTATCTTGAGATTTTAATCAAGTGTCATACTGACATCGTACAACATTTTTCATTCTTTAGACTAAGGCTTCGTTCATAAGGGACTACTATCGTTAATTGATTTTTTTGTTCCCGAAATTAAGTAAGTTAATGAGGCAGTTTTGGACCCATGTTGATATAACATTATTTACTTGTAATACCACCAGGAATCCATGGTTAAAATCTGTCGGTATACTCCTTCCCACCCTGTATAGTGAGTTCAATCAATTGGAATATTTACGATTCTAAACATGATGAAAATACTTGGAAACGCTAAAAAACGTTAACAAAGCGGCCAAGTGCGAGTCAGAACCTCACACATAGGGTTTTGTACCATCATACTAGATGGCGCTAGTTTCCTCATGTTTAAAAAAACACGCTTTTTTTTATGGAGACCCCCCTTATTTTTTCACTTTTTCTATTTTTTAGTATTAATTGTTATAAAAAAAATATAGCGGCAACAGAAATACATCATCTGTGAAAATTTCAATAGTCTAGCTATTACGGTTTATGAAATACAGGGTATATGGTAAATATGACAGACGGACGGACAGCGAAGTCTTAGTAATAGGGTCCCGTTTTTACCCTTTGGGTACGAAACCCTAAAAACGAAGTGTATCAAGTTACATATCAGACGAACTGAACGGAACCCTTTCCACGCAAGTTCAACTCACACTCGACAGTTTTTTTTTTGTTATTTGATATGTATTCAAAGGCTTTCTCATAGTCCACAAATGCCAAACATAGTGGCTAAATGTACTAGTGTATGTGGTCTATGGTACTAAAGCCTCTTCGGAAGCCGGCTTGTTCGGGAGGTTGGAAGTTGTCAAACCTGCGTGCGAGACGATTCGTAATGACTCTCGAAAATACCTTGTAGACATGGTTCAGAAGTGACGTGGGTCTGTAGTTCTTCAGCAGGATATTATCGCCCTTTTTAAAGAAAAGCACAACCACACTTCTATGAGACACTTTGAGAAAGCCTTTGATTCAGTTGAAACCTGGGCTGTGCTACAGTCTCTCCAGCGGTGCCGAATTGACTATCGATACATGGAGGTGTTGCAGTGTTTGTATGAAAACACCACCATGTTGGGTCGCCTCCAGGATTAGATTTTGAAAACTGTCCAGCTGCAGCGAGGGTTGCGACAGGGAGACGTTATATCACCGAAATTGTTTACCTCCTCCATGTAAGATGTTTTCAAGCTACTGGACTGGGGTGTACTCGGCATCAATATCAACGGCGAGTACTTCACCCGCCTCCGATTCGCTGACGATGTCGTGGTCATGGCTGCGACTATGGAAGACCTAAGCTCAATGCTCGTTGGCCTCAGTCATTATCATCATCATATCAGCCGAAAAACGTCCACTGGTGGACAAAGACCTCCCCAAGAATTTCCACGACGATCGGTCCTGCGCTACCCGCATCCATCGTCTTCCCGTGATCTTTACCAGGTCATGATGGATGATAGTATGTTTTCTATTAGTGATCTTGTTTTGTTACTTAATACGTCTTTGTTACTTGTGTGTAAAATTGGCGACCTATGTATTTTAAAAAATATATATTTATGTTTATCAAATAGCCTTCAAATACACGCCCCTCGTAGACCTCGTCTATTTCAAATACGTACACTATAACTACCGATCAAGTAATAAATATGTCTTCCTTTATTTTTATTCTCTTAATCCCGAGACAATTTTACTGCGATTCGTCGTTTCAATGTCGCTCCGAGTTAGATAAGATAGAATGAGTCATGTGATGGCTCGTGTAAAAACCAGCCAAGTGCTAGTCAGACTCGCGCTCCGAGGGTTCCGTGTACTCTTTATTGTACTGTGGTTCCGTTCTACTACACCTCTGAATAAGGAACCTTAAAACATCAACGAATACCGACAACAAGATACCTTTTTTTAAGCGACTTCAAAAAAAGGAGGAGGTTTCTCAATTCGAGCGTATATACAGGGTCTTAACAAAGGTACGCACTTTTTTAAACTGCAGCATGTACTCATGAAACTGAACAACTTTCTCCAAGAAACGCATGGTCAATTCGCCTTTGTTTTTTTAATTAAAATTATTAAATTGTGCGGAATACGCCAGAATACGCCGCGGCGGCGTGGCGGGCCGGCGCGGTCATTGAACTTTGTCAACACGCGGACAGCAGCTGGGAGTTGTATTCTGAGCAGTTGATCATTTAATTAAAAAATAATAAATGCGAATTGACCATGGGTTTCTTGGGGAAAGTTGTTCAGTTTGATGAGTACAAGCTCCAGTTAAAAAAAGTGCTTACCATTGTTAAGACCCTATATATGTTTTTTTTGTGTGTTCGCGCATAACTTCGTCGTTTATGAACCGATTTTGATGATACTTTTTTTGTTGGAATGGAAAGAAGATATCCCAAGGGTTGTGTACCATAAGGAAACCAGGATCTGATGATGGCATCCCAGAGAAATTTAGGGAACCTTCAAAAACCGTAGTGGCGACTAGTGCGTTTGAAGTAGGTTTTTTTTGTTTAAAATTATTTAGTAAAAGGACATCAACAAGAGCTACAATGTTTTTTTTTTTCATTCAGTTTGTGATCTTTAGCGTGAGTACGACTCACAGCCATCTGCCCGGCTTTATTATTTGTTGTTTTATGTTAGGCTTTGTACTTCAATCACAAGTTTGACGTACTTATGTATTATTATTAATTACCGTTTTTCGATAGAGTAAAAAAAACCTTTATCTACTCTCATATCATAAAATTCGAATTATAAACTTCAAAACGAGTTTATATTGACATACTTACATTATTTAAATTAAAAAAAGTCCCGAAATTAAGCCTCCCCCAAGGATTTCCACAACGACCGGTCCTGCGCTGTCCGCATCTAGCGACTTCCTGCAATCTTCTCCAGGTCGTCGGTCCACCGCGTGGGAGGCCTGCCTACGCTACGTGATAGATTTCGAGTTCTGTTCCTGGAGGCGTTGTTATACAGACACTTCAACACCTCGATGTATCGATGCCCTATTTGGCACCGATGGAGACTGTAGCACAGCCCAGGTTTCGACTGAATCAAAGGCTTTCTTATAGTCCACAAACGCCAAGCTGATTGTACTCTTCAGTCTTTTGTATAATTTGCCGCAGCGTATGTATGTGATCTAAGGTACTAAAACCTTTTCGGAAACCTGCTTGTTTGGGAGGCTGGAAGAACAGAACTCGAAAACAGATTGTAGACATGGCTCAGAAGTGAGATGGGTCTTTAGTTCTTCAGCAGGGTGTTGTCACCCTTTTTTAAGAAAAGCACGACCACACTTCTGTGCCATGCCTTAGGCGTTTGTCCCTCGAGCATTACGGAATTGAATAACTTCTGAATAGCTTTTAGTAACGGTGATCAACCTGCTTTCAGAAGTTCAGCCGTAATTCCATCATCACATGGTACCTTGTTGTTCTTGAGCTGTTTGAGAGCCAGTCTGACGTCCGGGATATCTTATCTTGCCGTACTCAGTCTTCAGCTTGGTCAGTTGGCTTTTTCCAACAGGCAGATCTCTGGCGACCACTTTTGAGCCTTTGTGTGCGCTATCGCCTCTTTAATAAATTTGTATTATACTGGCGCAAATCGCAAGTCAGGGACTTGGAGACTACCTGTTTAGTTGCCGATACTGAGTAGCGTCTTCGGAGGACTGCAAAACCAATCTACGTCTTTCTTCCATGAGGTTGCTGGTGAAGTCTGAGATTTTTTTGGTTCGGTTTGAACGCCGAGTTTTAAAAATCTTTGATCCAACCGTTTGGACAATTTCCACAAATGTGTCATAAACTACTAATTACACCACCTGCTCGACAATGACCAATAGGGGATCGGACTGCATCAAAAATAAAATCTGAAATATGATTTGCTAAATTGCTATCCTCTTGAAGTTTCAAAAAATCTTACTTGTTGTGTTTTTCCATCACGTCTTCTATTTTTAATTGATCAAATTCACAAAATAAGTTCGTCAATGACGCTACAAATCTATGACGTCACTTGTGGGTATTTTAAACATTTTTAGAACAAAATTTAGTTTTTGACAGATCATAAAAAGTACCTCAAATGACTAGCAGTCCGATCCCCTATTATATATCACGCAATCTCAACATCAATGTATAAAACTCCCAGAAGGATGTAATGTGATTTGAATTTGGAACGTTAAAATTCGTATAAAACTCTTAGCATAATTGTAACTCAGATCAAGAAAAGATTTATTTCTTGATCTGAGCATTTTAAAGAGAGTTTATTCGAAAACCGAGCTGGCTATGGTGGTCTGGCAGAAAAAAAAACAACAGAAAGGCGCAATTGCAAAAATGTGAAACAAAAGGCTGTGTTTGGTATTATTCTAGGTATTATTTATGGTAGCCCTGGCTTTTTATTGCCTCGCAGTAGGTGTGAAAAGTAGAGTATTTACCTCTGAAATAAATCATGTCTTCGTCTTAGGCTGATCCCTCCCCCCTCCCTCGTTAAGTTAGTTTTTACTTTTTTATTTTATATTATTTGTTAACAAATCCGCCATGATCGATCACACATATTCTTTGAAAATTTCAGCTGGCTTCCTACGATGGTTAAAAATTTCAGCTCTTTAAAGTGTGGATAGACGGACGAACAGCGTAAGCTTAGTATAGGGTCCCATTACCTTTTGAAACGGAACCCTAAAAATTATTCTTTGAAAACCTTGTAATAGACGCTAAAGTCTATGTAAATCTTTCACTGGTTCAAGGGCAGATGAACTGTTTCCGCGATCTATGTACAGGGTGTAACAAAACGATGGTATAATATGTTATGGGGAATTTCTGGTCGTAGAACTGAACAACTTTCCTCACGGAAGCCAAAGTAAATCTGCGAAAAAAAATATGTTTTCGTTACAATCACCATTTGATCTCGTAAGTACGTTTATCCGACGCTCTTACGGTGAAGGAAAACATCATGAGGAAACCTGCACACATCCGCGAAGAAACTCGAAGGTTGTGTGTGAAGTTGACCAACCCGCACTGACCGATCGCCCTAATTCAAGGTAGGTTCGAGCCCCTCGGCGGGGACGTATATATGAGCTGATGTGATGACCGTCACCAATCTGCTAACCGATTAGTAAGGAAGACTCGCTAAATTTATTTTGCGATTTGAGTACAGAGAGTTCTTCAGTTTTACTAGTAGACGCATTAAACTATTGTCAAAGTATATATATTAGAACTCTATTGTCTTATTATTATTTTTTAATTCAGTAAGATCTTACAACCTTCACCAGGTCGTCGGTCCACCGAGTGGGAGGCTTGCCTACGCAGCAGTAGGTACTTTTACATCTATTTTTACTTGACTTCCCAAGAACGAGCTTAATGGTGTTCGGGTCTATGTATGTATGTGTGTATGTCTGTTTCTTTGGCTGAGTCCGTAGCCTAAACGGCTCGATGGATTTCGGAGCGCGATGTGTCGTTACAATCGACTTGATCCACTGAGTGCCATAGGTCAATTTTTAAGCAGTCTCTTTTTTTTTATTGGTTAGGTTATTTTACAACCTAAGGTTTACAACTTGAAAACCAAATTAGGAGATAACTATTGATATAGGCTGAAATATAATTGGTGCAGGACTCGTCAAATGGCAATTCATAATTATATCTTTTAATTTTTGAATTTCATTCGACAAGCTTAAAAGATATATGGGATATTTTTTTTTTTTGCAAATCGACTTAAGGTTAAATGGGGTTTAACGAGCAGAACTTTTTTTTTTATTTTTTTTATTCACAATTGGTAAACCCTTGACAACATCTCACCTCTCACTTCCTATAAAATATTGCCTCATCTTTTTGTTACACCTGTATACAGGGTAACTTTTATTTGCTGTATTGTAGAAAGTTGTAGACTTTCTACATATTAAACTAAACAACTTTTGCCAAGAACCTATACAATCTAGAAAAAAAATCGACCTCCCATACTAGTTGTCAGTAATTAATCAGTCGATTTTTAAACTTTGTATGGAAAGTTTTGATTGTTTAAGTTCTATAAGAATGACCCTACCTGCAGGACCTGTGGTGAAGATATAGAATCAATGGAACACTTACTGTGTCACTGCGATGTCCTGGCTAGCAAGCGTAAGTACCTCCTAGTCCTAGGTGATGGCTACCCAAAACTGGACGGAGGACTACAAGCAACTTCTTATCAGCGCAATTGCTGCATTGATATTGATTCGAGTAGGTTGGGGTGCAAAGGCTATAGGGGTAGACACAAAAGATCCCAGTGGGTTGAAGTGTTGCTGCAACACCACTTAGTTTCATATTTTATTGGTCGCTTTTCTGCAAATAAAAAGTCATCCTGTATGAGCGGCTCAGCTGGTAAGTTATTGATATTAGGTAAGTAGGTGTTGCCTGCTCATATAGGTATACGTATCCTTGAAAAGATTCGTGACGAGAGTTTATTTTTGATATATTTTCTGTATTATCTTAATGTTAGCAACAGAAATATTTAATTTATGGTTCCTTTTTCAATTGACTTTAAAAGAAGAAGGAGCATATATATTTATCGTGGATTATTATTTCTTTGCCTTTTGGAAAATAGGCACCTTGCTATCAGATTCTTGCGCTATCGTTGTTTTACATAATATATTTGAATATATCTCATCTGCCAAGGGTTGTCTGGAAGAGATCGCTTTTAGCGATAAGACCGCCTTTGTACACTTAAGTCTGATAAAACTATTTTGTGATGATTCCTTGTGTGCAATAAAGAATTTATACATACATACATACATACATATGCGCCGTATTTCATTGTATACGTTTTACCCCCATTTCTTCGCCGATTGTGAACCGATTTTGATGATTCTTTTTTAGGGTCCATACTCAAAGGTTGCCATCGTGAACCTATTAATAAGCCTGTGCTCTTCGTCCATCAGTCCGTTTGTCTGTCAGGTCTGTCTGTCAATAGGTAGATAGTTGTTTTTTTTATAGAATGTGTATTTTTATTGCCGCTGTAAGAACGAATAATTTAAAAATATGGGGGCCCCATATAAAAACTTTTTTGAAACGTGTTAAGTATTTACAAAATTAATATGGTGTTTAAATTTTGTACGATGGTACGGAACCCTTCGTGTGTGAGTCCGATTTGCACTTGGCTATCTGTCTGTCTGTCCGTTCGTCAGCGGGCTGTATTTCATGAACCGTAATATAGGTAATCAGTTTAAATTTTTACCGAATGTGTATTTCTGTCGCCGCTATAACAAAAAAATTATAAAAAAAATAATAAAATGAAAAATAAGGCGGGTCTCTATAAAAAAAAGTGTTTTTAGCGTCCCGTACCTCAAAAGGTAAAACGGAACCATTATAGCATCACTCGTGTGTCTGTCTGTCCGTCCGTCCGTTTGTCACAAATCACAACAATCTATTGTTCCGTTGCGATGTTCTAGAAATTAACCAAAAATAAATTTTTATTTTTTCGGCATTTTGCATCGGACTATGCTATTTTAAAAAGTAGCCTATGTCCTTCCTAGTGACACAGGCTACCTGCATGCCAAATTTCATCAAGATTGATCTAGGTGTTGAAGCGTGAAAAGGTAACAAACAAACACATTTTCATATTAATAATATTAGTAAGGATTTGAAGTTGAAGTTTATAAAGATTTTTTGATTTTTTTGAACGAGTTCCTTTATAGCGACCTATACCGTTATTTGCCTGTATAATAAAAATGTCTATCGTCTAATTTACTTGATATTTGTACTACTGTTTTTGTAGATTTTTACTTTTTTTTTTAAAGTGGAAAAATATTGCCAGTAGCTACACTGTCGAGGGGTAAAAAACATCCCATTCAATTTAATTCAATCCAATTTATTTTTGGTAAAGAAAATTACAAGTCAAATTTTATTAAAATAATTTAGACAATTATGGTAAGTATCACTTAAATACTTATATTAATGTTCCGTTTTTTAATTATGTCACATTATTTTCTAAATACCTATTGCTAAAATTAGTTTGTAGTAGGTTCTAAGTCATTTGAGGTTGGGTCAACGAATTACATGCGAAAAACTCATCTATTGAATAGAACGCTTTTTCGATAAGTATATTTTTTTAAAATTGAGCTAGAAAGCTTGAATTGCTCGAAGTATTTGTTATTTCAATGGGGAGTTTATTGTACATTTTAGGTGCAATAACTCGCAAGGATTTGTCAGATTTTGCCAATCGGGTTTGTGGTATGCATAATCGGGTGCGATGCCTAGTGCCAAAATTATGATGTTGAACATTTAGGTACAATTTCCTTTCTTAATCGATCATCGGCATTAACTTTCTTATCTGTGCAACCGTTGAAGTTCTTGGCGTAGTATACTAATCAAATTAATGTATTTAACGGTCTCAGAGATTAAAAAAACCAGATAAGTGCGAGTCAGAACCGCACACATATAGGGTTACGTACCATCATACTAAATGGCGCTAGTTTCTTCACGTTTATGTATGGGACCTCCCTTTTTTTTCACTTTTTCTAGTTTTTTGTATTTGTTATTATAGTGGCAATAGAAATACATCATCTGTGAAATTTTCAACTGTCTAGCTATAAAATACAAGCCTGGTGACAGACGGACAGCGAAGTCTTAGTAATATTTTTACTCTTTGGGTGCGGAACCCTAAAAATCAGACATACGGACGGACAGCGAAGTCTTAGTAATAGGGTCCCGTTTTTACGCTTTGGGTGCGGAACCCTAAAAATCAGACATACGGACGGACAGCGAAGTCTTAGTAATAGGGTCCCGTTTTTACGCTTTGGGTGCGGAACCCTAAAAATCAGACATACGGACGGACAGCGAAGTCTTAGTAATAGGGTCCCGTTTTTACGCTTTGGGTGCGGAACCCTAAAAATCAGACATACGGACGGACAGCGAAGTCTTAGTAATAGGGTCCCGTTTTTACGCTTTGGGTGCGGAACCCTAAAAATCAGACAACTGGACGGACAACGAAGTCTTCGAAATAGGGTCCCGTTTTTACGCTTTGGGTGCGACCCTAAAAATCACTCAGAAAAACCAACACCACCAAAAATAATTATATTATTGCGGAAATAATTAAAAAGGAATGCGTACAAAAGCCAATTTGTAATCTGTTGCTAACTGCGTTAGGCCATATTCAAATGGTGACAGGCAACTGGACGGACAACGAAGTCTTAGAAATAGGGTCCCGTTTTTACTCTTTGGGTGCGACCCTAAAAATCACTCAGAAAAACCAACACCAGCAAAAATATATTATTGCGGAAATAATTAAAGTAGTATGCGTACAAAAGCCAATTTGTACTCTATTGCTAACTGCGTTAGAAGGCCATATTCAAATGGTGTATCTAGGCAATAAAAACGAAGGCCAGGCCGATGCCCTCAAAACCTTAGGTTTTTCGCAAGGAAATACTTTAGGAATCAATTGTCGCACTTTATACTGAGCACGTGCGCGAGCAAATGCATTAAAAAACTGGCCAAGCGCATGTCGTAATTGTGCATTGAGTGTTCTTTGCCCCGCAAAATTAAGTTGAAAGGAATCCTTGTAATATAGGGTCTCAACAAAGGTATGCACTTATTTTTAACTGGAGCTTGTACTCATGAAACTGAACAACTTTCCCTAAGAAACCCACGGACAATTCTCAATTAAAAAAATGTTGGACTTTCATAATAAGTTTGCCCGCCAGCTGATCGATTTGCATGGGGAGTCCAAAAATTTTTTTGCGAATTGATCATCGATTTCTTAAGGAAAGTTGTTCAGTTTCATGAGTACAAGCTCCAGTAAAAAAAACGGCTAAGTGCGAGTCGGACTCGCGCACGAAGGGTTGCGCACCATTATCTATAATAAATGACGTATTAAAAAAACTACTTACTAGATCTCGTTCAAACCAATTTTCGGTGGAAGTTTGCATGGTAATGTACATAATATTTTTTTTTAGTTTAATCATTCTCTTATTTTAGTAGTTACAGGAGGGGACACACATTTTACCACTTTGGAAGTGTTCACGCGCAAACTATTCAGTTTAGAAAAAAATGATATTAGAAATCTCAATATCATTTTTGAAGACCTATCCATAGATACCCCACACGTATGGATTTTATGAAAAAAAAATTTTGAGTATCAGTTCTGAGTATGAGGAACCCCCAAAATTTATTGTTTTTTTTTTTTCTATTTTTGTGTGAAAATCTTAATGCGGTTCACAGAATACATCTACTTACTAAGTTTCAACAATATAGTTCTTATAGTTTCGGAAAAAAGTGGCTGTGACATACGGACGGACAGACAGACAGAGACAGACATGACGAACCCATAAGGGTTCCGTTTTTTGCCAATTGGTTACGGCACCCTAAAAAGTGCATACCTATGTTAAGAACCTATATAAAAGCTTATTAAATGACACCTTAATTGATACCTGTATATCTGCAATAGACAGAGAACTTAGATAATAACTTTTTGTACTTAATAGGCGTTAAGCCGTGTCAGCGGCCTTATAGGCGGCTTTAAACCTTTTGACAGTGGAGTTCACCTCTAGCATTACAACCTCTACCAATTCGGATTTGGCCTCCGCGTATGGAGTAAGGCCTTGACTTCTCGAGTTTGGAAAGAGACCCCTGCCCCTGCAGAATTGGGTAAAGACCCATAAAGATGACGTTGGCGTGTAACGCGGTAACGCTGTTATTTAACCTCTTTCTTTCGATCAATTTCGCTTGCGCTGGCACATAGCAATCTATGTGTCATCTATGACACATGTCCTTTAAAAAAATCCATTCTATTTCCTATCCTTCAATATTTTCATCGCCCAAACTATAAAATAAAATATCTTGTAAATACTGATTCTCTCTTTAGACCCATCTTGGGTGAGACATAATTATATATATAATTCGTTGGTGTGTTAGTAATTTAATGTGTATTATACTTTTCTAATTTTTATGTATTTCTTTATAGGTCTTATTTTTCAATAATAAAAGACATGGCTTGATGAAGTATGGGCAACTTCCCCAGCAACGTATAAACACTGTACCTACTAAGATGTGACTCTGAGTAGCTAAATATCAGTAGTCCGCATGAAAAAAACTTTTACAAACTTTTAGTTTTTTTATAATTCTGAAAAATAAATAGTAGAACTCCTACAAACAAAAAAAAAATTTGTTAGTTAATTATATCCTGAAAGTTCTATGAGTTTAATAAGTACATAGTAAATAGTAAATGAATATTTGAATAATATGTGTTAGTGAGAAGTTTTTATACATGATTGATAATTCATAATTTTCATTCATGCTTGGGGCCGTGGCCAAGCTAACTCGTTTATCTGTGTGCACGAACGGTGGTTATTTATTACCCACGCCCTTCCGTGCTTACCTATTTACCCCTACCCGTCGTGCCACAGCCGTAACCATTTGTGTACGGGACCCTGAAACTTAATAAAATAAAGTGCGTCGTGAATAGGTTGTATACATTTTTTTTTCTTACCCACGCCCTTCCGTGCTTACCTATTTACCCCTACCCGTCTTGCCACAGCCGTAACCATTTGTGTACGGGACCCTGAAACTTAATAAAATAAAGTGCGTCGTGAATAGGTTGTATACATTTTTTTTTTAATTCACAATTTTATTCACATTTGTTGAATGTTTAACATCCTACACACAGGAAGGGCACAAGGTTACTTGGTTGGACGCTTCAAAGAGGGACGCGATATGTCACACGTTATTTCTGTTCTTTATCTATTGTATCTTGTACCATAGTAAAAGGAAAGAATAGTAGGTTGTCTTCATACAAAGGTACATCGCGCGGTTTGTACGTGTGCGCGCCCGTAGGCACGCACCATAAGCACGCACACTATAATAAATAGGTATGGCATAAGACCATAGACCATTTCTATATATTGTAGTGTGCGTGCGTATGGTGCGTGCCTACTGGGGCGCGCACACATACAAACCGCGCGATGTACCAGTGTATGAAGACAACCTACTATTCTTTCCTTTTACTACTCTTGTACTCTATCATTGTGTTGTGAAAGGCGATGTACACGTAAATGGAAAATAGTTTTGTCGATTAAGCCCAGCAATTTGTTTTGCACTAAAATTTTATTTTTATCTAAATGTTTTATCTTGGTTTAGAGAACATTTATTCTTATTAAGAATTTTACAATTCACTTACATAAGAATACAATTTCATATTATAAATATTATAATATTCTATTAATTTAAAAAATGAGCGTAAAAATATATTTTTTTAGAAAATATCCAAACATGTGGGTACATGAAAATAAAACATAAAATGAAAACATACATATCGACAAAGAATGTTACGCGGATATACAGCTATCAAACTGGAAGTGACGTCTTAGATCAGGTATGGATGGTTGTAGGTATTTTTGTGTGCAATATAATTTTTCAAGCATTTTTTGAAACTATGCATAGTTTTAGATTCTTTTACGTCTTTTGGGAGCATGTTATATAATTGAGCACCTTCATATAAAATAGACTTTTTTCCATAATTTGTACGCGGCGGCCTTAGTAAAATGTCATTAGCATTTCTCAATCTGATTTTCTGTATTTGTATTTTCTTTGTAAAGCTTATTTGTGTATGTATATTTTTGTTAAGAATTTTGCGTATTAATATACAAGTATAATAAATGTATGTTTGCCTTATATTCATTATTTTAGTTTCATCGTAAATTTCTTTAGTGGGTGTCAGAAAGTCGTAATGGAAAAGTACTTTTATTAATTTATTTTGAGCTATTTGTATTTTACTTAGATTGGTTTTTCCCGCCGCCTGTCATCTCAAACCTAACAGGCTCGTCGCTTCGACCCTCGCTATCTAACCACGAATCTAATTGCAAAATGACGCGGGCAGTGCAGGAACGGTCGTCGTGGAAATCCTAAGGCGAGCCTTTGTCCAGCAGTGGACGTCTTTCTGCTGATATGATCATTATCAAAAATATAATCCCCAATGTTGATTTAATTTTTTTTTACCATGACAGTACTTTCTTATTACTCCGTCGTCGCTCGAATGTAAAAATTTCCGTTTTTCGAGGTTTTTGAGTTTCTGAATTATCCGTAAATATTTTGATACCATCATTTAAATCCCTTGATTTTTTTATCTACACATAAAAGATTATAAGCCCTCTGAAATGCGTTCAAAATCCGTAGGCAATGACCAGCATTATGACAACTAATTTTCTTGTCTGTGGTAGTAGGTAAAATCTGTACTTTAATGTACTAACAGTATCAATTTTTGTAACGTTATGAGTTTAAATTTGGAACAGCTGTCAAAACTCAAGTGGGTCATAACCAAAACCCTCCCACTACAATACAACCAGGACCAAAAAATATATACCATTGTTCCAATGTAAATATGTCAATTACAACTATTCCAATAAATAATTTGTTTCTGTAATTGTTCAAATTTAATTTTTTATTGCATTATTTTAATATCTATAGTCTATAGATATTTTACAGGTAGCACTAGTAGCAATGGCTTCTGAACCCATGTTAGAGTACTTATAATATGTAAGTAGATAAAATAATGTATGCAACTGTTGCAATTAGGTCTTAAAACACTCGTGTGATTCTATAACGAAATTTGGCTTCGCCTCATTTCGTTAAAACACACTAATGTTTTAAGACCTGTCATTATATAACAGTTGCGTAAACTACTAATGTAGGAACTTACTTCAACATCAACAATATACAAAGCTTTATTATAACTTTTTAAGGAATCGCATTTCCCACTTTAGCTGAAAAGGCAGATTAGTAACACTAGTAAAATCATTTTGAATAAAAAAAAATAACACAGGTATGCGGAACGTAAAGTTAATAAAACTATAGCTTAAAATAATCTAACACGCTAACCCAGTGCTCTAAATTAACGGCCCACGGGCCACACAGACACAGTGGGTTGACAAAAGATTTAATGTACTACAATTGAGGAACGCGCGAAATTTATCGGCCATTCAGCTTCTAGTGAAATGGGAGTTTATTTCACTGCAGCCCGTGATATTGTTTCGCTGTAGTGAATACATTTTTACTTTTGATCGCCATAAATATGATTTTTTTGGGTTCCGAAGTCAACAAGGAACCCTTATAGTTTCGCCATGTCGGTCCGTCGTCTGTCTGTCTGTCCGTCTCTCCGCGGCTTAGCTCAGAGACTATTTGTACTAGAAAGCTGTAATTTGGTATGGGTGTATATAATTATCACGCCGACAATTTTTTTAGGGTACCTCCCCAACTTCAAAACCTATCTACTTAAAAAAAGAGAGGGTGATTTTTTTTGGTGACGTACCCTATCATTTGCGGTATCGTTGAACAGATCTTTTAAGGTTTGGTATAACCATCTTTCGATAGAGGGATCTGTTTGCGAAATATTAAGCTTTAAAGTGAATTTTTTTTGTTAGAGTCGAGTGTTCCCCCCTACCAGCTAAACCGCTATTTCTGGACGTCGAAAAAATTTATATAGTAAAACATGTAATCAATAAAGTTTTAAATGAAAACTATCACGGCTAAGTAGGCTTTCTTTGTTTATGACCAACTTAACTTAACTTAAGGTGTGCGGTTGGATTTGTAAAAAGTTCATAGATTTTTCATACAAATTATACTATATCACCAACTAAAATATAATGTTGTTTTTTAAAATAAACATTTATTTTTTGTAAAGACTACTCGCACTTGGCCGGCTTTTTATTTTAAACTTTTTTCTACTTCAAAACGAATTTATTTAATTGTTTCTTTTTTTTCGTCCGGGTCAAATCTTGCAAACGATTTAGAGCGATTTCCAGGGGTCCGATTGAGCTGAAATTTGGCATGAAGCCGTATTCTCGGTGACAAAAGATCCTTTTAGTATTTTGAAGTCGATCTAATGATAAAATTTAGAGGTAGAACCAAGGTCCCTGAATCGTCTTTTGTTTTTAATAGAATTCTAGGAAATACTGTGCTTGCCTATTTTGAATTTAGAAATGAGCATTTATTTTTGTTTTAGTACACTAAACATGTGGCGTTTTTGAGCATAAAAACTCTTCCAAGCCGTAGTAAGAGTATCGCATACATACAAACGCGGAATAGTCCCACTATCATAAAATCATTTATATCTGAACCAAAAAAAACACTCGGAAATAAATTGGGACAAACACTTTTTGAAAAGTAAATGATTTTAAATATTGGTGCGTAGTAGAATAAGCCATAGAAGCGATTGAATAGGTCTGGAGCTCACTGGGATGTGCGGACTCTTGATAGTGATTTGACGGCTGACCAATCGGTATTGGTCCTTAGGCGTGTAAACGATTTTTCGGACCATTTAAAGGACCTAGTGCCTTTTTATAAAGAAAGGATTTGAGGTTTTCTTCGTAGTCTATCTGTTGTTGGCATTTTGTTGGATTCGCCAGATTATAAACGGTGTCGTCATTTGTCAAAATGCCGCGCCGTTTAGAACAACGGTTTCGTCCGTTTGTCCATTTATACTCGGCCGTCCGTTTATAAGGTGCTGAAGTACTAAAAATCGAGATTTGTGGAGCCTGGCTGAGCATTTACGATATTGATGATATAATTTACCCAAAAAATAACAATGGGCAAATGGGTAGGAACCTCTGTGGCATAGTGACAGTTACATACATACAATACATTTTTTTTTAAAAATTTGTCCTATATGATATTTCTATATTGGATGCAATTACAAACATACATATACATAATAGGTCGGGGAAAAAGTTTCTTCGTATTTTGTAACTAAAACTTTGTAATCAAATCTCTTTGCTTGTATTATTTGTACTTGGCTGGTTATAATAAAATTAAATAAGTGAACTTTCAAAATTTTAATAATAAATAAAAAATAAAATTCCCGCCATTTTAAAATAGCTTTCTCTGGCTATGAAAATGAGTGAAAGTAACGAGAAAAGTAGCGACATTTTGAATTCATGTAAAAAAGGTAAAAATGCTACACTGGCCTCGAATAAAATTTGTGCCAATTATGGACCTAATGCAGTATCAATCAGTAGCACAAATTTAGTTCAAGCGTTTCCAGTATGGAAATCTGAACGTTCAAGATGCAGCTCGTTTTGTTCGCCCTGTTTGAGTTTGCATACAAAATACGAAAAAACTTTTTCCCCGACCTAATATATAGGACATTTTTACATTAAGTGAGACGTTACAGAGATATTGAGTTAATCAAAAAAAGTTGCCAAGTGCGTGTTGGACCACATCCAAAACAGGATTCTGTAGTCTTTTGAAAAATGAATGTATTTTGCAAAAACCAAAGTGATTTTACTGTTGGTGTAAAATATTTTGTATAGTAAATCTATGAACTTTTTACAAATCCAACTGCATAATTTAAGCTTCTTAGCTTTTACTCCTAAATTAAAAAACGGTGTTGTCTGTAAAGTCGGTTTACGGACGATAACTTTACGTGATAACGTGTCACAAGCCGAACGTTTGTGTGCTTTATGGCCATCCAGATGCACGTCGGCGTAACCAACTCGCTTTGGTACAATCTAGTCGACCGTGGCAAATCTAGTCGGCCGTGGCAAGTGTCCATTGCGGACGCTCTTACACACAGTTTGAAACGTATACAGACACGTGTTTTCCTCACAGACCGCACTGGAACACCTCTTGTAAGGTCCTGGAAGCCTAGTACTTTTAATCCATTGACTGACACACATAGATACGTGTTTTGCTCACAGAGAATCGACCGCATTGGAACTCCTCTTGTAAGGTCCTGGAAGCCTAGTACTTTTATCCATTGACACACTTGTTTGACGGTTCGTCCGTCCGTCCGTTTCAGGGTAGGCTCGAGCCCCTTTGGTGGAGTCGTATACGACAACGATTAAGGCCCGATAGCCCTCATTCAGGGTAGGCTCGAGCCTTTAATGTTCTGTGCTGGAGCCCCTCGGTGGGGTTGTATATGAGCTGATATGATGATACGACAACGAGTATGACAGTAAGTTTTTTTTAAAGCTTTTATTTAACTTGCTATGTATATATGTTTCTTCGGGTGAAATCTTGCAAGTTAATTTTGACCCACTTCCCGGTTTCCGATTGAGATGAAATTTTGCATGCATATCTGTATCGCGTGACAATGCAATATAAAAAGCTTGTACCTAAAAGCTTTTAGGTTTTTGAAAATTATTGACTATTTAAAAGTGTATGTAAACACCTAGGTATTTAAAATAAATATTTTTGTTTTTTTTTAACTTTGTTTATTGTAAACAGTCGCAGAACCGGTCGTCGTGGTAATCCTTAAGGGATGCCTTTGTCCAGCAGTAGAAGTCCTTTGGCTGATATGATGATGATAATGATGATTGTATACAGTAAATGAAAAATACTTTGATTAAATACACGAGATTTACAATTGGTATGCTAAACTCTGCAAAAGGTTTCTGCCAACAAACCAGTCAGTGAGAAAGAAATTAAATGCAAACTTTCAAAGGTATATACAAAAAAATATAGTTTTATAGTTAGGGCCTGAGGGTAGGATGTTTTTTTTTATCTACAATTGTAAGCCCTTGACATCAGGTTAGGTTAGGTAAGGTTAAATATCGATGAATCTTCGGCCCAAATGGACGTTTACCGCCTACCCCTTATTTTTTTTACTAAATAGAAACAAACATTCATTTAAATAAATCTAAAAAACGTCGTACTTCAATATAGACCTACGGTGTCCTTAATTATTAGAGTATGATTTAATTTACTAAACGCCATGGACAATGCACGATAAATATATATGTATATATGTAGATGAGTAGAACCCCCAGTTAACGGGTCCTACACCAATTTCTTTACACCCTGTATAGAGTTTATTAACCCAATTGCGGTCGTATACCGTAAATGTACAAATTTGATTTTGGGGTACAAAAACTTAAAAACAGTTTATTTTCTAAGTGCATGATGTACTACTATCATTACTAAAATATATTAAGGGCCGCCAGGAGGCACTAGTTTCCATACAAACGTAGTTCCGCTTTAATACAAAACTACATGCCAGATTGAATCCAAACTTTGTAAATATATTGAGGAGACACATATCGATGTTTGTAATTAGTTTTCAATGTACTAATATAAACCGGAAAAAATTAAGAGCAGTTTCAAACTTTCAGTACAAAACTAAATTAAGACTTCGTTTAGTTACGTTAAAATTTACTATGATGAAAACTAATTACAAAAAGTTTGGATTCAATCCGGTATGCAGTTTTTGTATTAAAGCGGAACTACGTTTGTATGGAAACTCGAGCCTCCTGGAGACTCTTTAGGGAAATATACGAAAATCTAGCATTTACCTTCTTTTGACTGACTCGGTGGCTCAGTGGTTAGTGCCCTTGACTACTGATCCGAGGGTTGTGGGTTCGATCCCCACCCAGGGCAAGCATTTGTGTGATGAGCAGATTTGTTTGCTTTGTGTCTGGGTGTTAAATATATCTATATATGTATGTATTAAAACATATATAAGTATGTATATCAGTCTCTGGTAACCCATAACACAGGGAATCCTACTTTGGGGCCAGATGACCATATGTGATTTGTCCCAGAATATTTATTTATTTATTTATCTCCAAAACTACTACGTCTAACATTTTTAATTAAATAGGAAATATAGGGCCTCTCTTACGCTTTATAGTATAATCTAAGAACGGAACCATCTCTATCGTTACTAAATAAAATAACTACAACGATGCCAGAGTTTGATGTATTTGGTGATGGATGGACAAGAGTGAATGATGTGTGCATAGGGTTGCCAGGTCTTAAAACTAAATAGCCGGACATACCTGCCAGTTTAGCCGGACTTTTGGGTTAAAAAGCCGGACTCCCTAAATTATTAAAGCCCTCTTTAGACATCCCTAAATCAGTTAGTCATGTTTACTGGCCTTAGCGAGGTCCTAATCAGACAAAGAAACGCCGCCATAGTTTCATAAATACGACAGCGCTCACCCGAACGTCCAGGTGACTGGAAAAATCATTAAACCTAAAAAGCCGGACAGGCCGGACACCTTCCAATTTGGCCGGACACGCATCCAAAAAGCCTAACCCTGTCCGGGTTTATCCGGACGCCTGGCAACGCTATGTGTGCATGAGGTTTTGTGAGAGTATCGGCGATAGACCGTCGACATGTCCTATGTAGCTGCTCATTTATTTATTTTATTAATTGTTGTAGGTATTTTTTACGGTTTTTAATCTATGTAAAAGTGTTAGTGAGTTTAAATATTTCTTCTTAATCTATTTTTATTCTACTCTAATGTTGTTTAAACCTAACCCTACTTTTATTATACAGTATCTTGGAGTTTTCTGTAATTCTGTATACATATTACATACATCTGTGTAAATAAATAAATAAATAAATCTCCACGTGAGTACAACTCGCGCTTGACTGTTTTTTTTTTTACGAAAAAGCGTCTCTACAGTTTACTGTTTATTTTCAGTTCGTTTTGTTCACGTATTGTCTAAAACGCACAAAGCTTTAGGCATGGCCATAGGTATTCTCTGTGGGTAATCTTTCTCTTTGTCGCTACCGGGGTATCCCCAACCTAACCTCAACATAATAATAATAGTAAAAGAGTCTTTTTAGGGTTCCGTACAACCAACGTGTGACCAACGGGACCCATTATAATATAAGGTGTAACAAAATTAGCTGAAACTATTTTAACTGGTGCTTCTACACATGAAACTGAACAAGTTTCCCCATGGAACCCATAGTTAAATCGCAAAAAAAAATGGCTCTCCCATACTAACTCGATCAGCTGATCAGCCAACTTAGTATGGGAAGATCAATTTTTTTTCAGATTTGACTATGGGTTCCATGGGGAAAGTTGTTCAGTTTCATGGATAGAAGCACCAGTTAAAATAGTTTTAGCTAATTATGTTAGACCTTATATACTAAGCCTCCGCTGTCTGTCCGTCTTTCAGCGGGCTGTATTTCATGAACCGTAATAGGTACACAGTTGATTTTTTTACAGAATATAGGTATGTTTCTGTTGCCGCTATAACAAATACTTAAAATTAGAAAAATTAAAAAAAAAACATTTTTAATGTGTAGGTCTTCAAAAGTATTTTTGATTTAGCTCTATCGTAACAGTAATACATACAAGCACGAAACTTGGTGTGATTATAGCACTTATACTGAGGTAAAACAACAAATACTAAAAATCGGCAAAGTGTGAGTCGCACTCGCGCTAAGGATGACAAAAAAAGCCAATTTTTGTAGCACGCGTTGTATTCTTTTGTTTGTACTGTGAATAGGTATCTATCATTATTACTATGTAGTGGTGTGGAGAGGTGTGGTGGTACGGAGCCCTTGGAATGCTAGTCTGAGTCGCACTTGACCGGTTTTGTAATCCGGACGTGACTCCAAGGCGATCCCAGCGTGACACGAGGCAAGCGCAAGCGGTTGGAATAACTAAATTGCCTCAGGATGATAATTTGGTAATCCCCGTATGCTAATGAAATGGCCATGTAATTTACCTTGGACTATGGTGTTGGGTGTTCGCGGAGAGTGACTACATTTTTGACTATTACTCTTAAAGTAAGAAAGCCTACTTAGCCGTGATAGTTTTCCTTTTAAATTGATTATATGTCCTACTATTTAAAAAAAATCGGATGTCCTGAAATATCGTTTTAGCTGGTGAGGCGGGGGTGGGGGGAGTTACTTGACTCTAACAAAAAATTGCACTTTAAAGCTAAATATTTCGCAAGTTTTTCAAAAACTTACGTACATACTTACCGATTGCTTTAACGGTGAAGGAAAACATCGTGAGGAAACCTGCACAACGCCTGCGAAGAAACTCGAAGGTTGTGTGTGAAGTCGACCAACCCGCACTGGGCTCGCGTGGTCGACTAAGGCCCTAATCGCCCTGATTCAGGGTAGGCTCGAGCCCCTCGGTGGGGACGTATATGAGCTGTAATGATGATAATGATGATTTCGCAAACCGATCCGTGAATCGGAAAGTTGTGTTTGAAAACCCTCAATACTTTTGAAAGACCTATTCAACTAACCCCAAATGATAGGGTACGTCAACGTAAAATGATTCACTACCTCTTAACATGCTGGGGAGGTACCCTTAAAAGAATTTTTCAAGATTTTATAGTGCCACTTTGTCGCCATGGTGTACATACATGTGTACCTATGCCAAATTACAGCTTTTCAGTTCTTATAGTCTATGAGCTAAGCCGCGGACTGACGGAAAGACAGACAGACAGACATGGCGAAACTATAAGGGTTCCTTGTTGACTTCGGAACCCTAATAAAATAGCACCGGACAGACAGACATCGGTTTGTTTACAAACACGGGCATCGATCGGAGTCTGATAGGTCGTCTGGTGACGCAGACAACAAAGGTCTGGGGATTGGGTCAAGAACCCAATCCCCAGGTGGGTTGTGGGTTGTGAGTACGGACACGCGGAGTTCAACAACACCGGCTGTAATGAAGTGATACTAGATGCAAAATGAGATCTATGTTATTGATTGAGTAAATAAAATGGTCGTTACGGCACGACGAAATTAGTTTTATAAACAAAGGTAAAAAAGGAAATTAAGAAAGAAGAAGAATACCAAAATACACTTAACTATAGTTACACCCTGGACACTTCATATAACGGGCCAGAAATGTCATTTCATAAAAGAAATGACGGAACAAACAAAATGGCGGCGAAAAACTATACGTTCGACAACCAAACTGTAACCAATCTGTATCAATCTGGGTGACGAGGGGGTGTCCATACTGTCTGTTAGTACTAATATATATGCTGTGCTATAGTGGTGAAAAATAATAACGAGTCTATAATCGGGGACCCATGTTTTTTCAAATGGCAATAAAAATAAAAGTATTGTAGTTATCAATTATTGTTTTTATTTAATCTTTTATTTATACTTTCACAATCTACTAGTATTCAAAATAAAATCGGTCGTATTCTTAAATCAGGTTTACATAGAAAAAATAAAATAATAAATTAAACTAGTGTAATAAAAATTAAAATAACTTTTCCTTACATATAAAAAGATATTTAAAAAAAACAAATCATATTTTATTCAATGGATGATATCTTTCTTTTTTGTGTAAGATCGTCTTTTCTTTAATTCTGAGCAGCCTTGCTCTAAAGGCTTAATTTTTGGACCATTTTATACCCTTCTACCCTATAATTCGCGTGCACGGTCAAACGGCAAACATTTGGGAATCTAATCGACGTAGGCCACAGAGCACGGAACGTCAGCCTGCTCGCCCGTCGAGCAAGAATGATGTTCTGTGCTCTGTGACGTACGCAATAGAATTCCTAAGTTATCACAATTATTTCTGACATTTCAATGTTCATTCATATTTTAAATGAAGGATTTCCACGACGACCGGTCCTGCGCTATCCAGTGGCTTCCTGCGATCTTCACCAGGTCGCCACTACCCCAACGGCCATCTGTTCCCTGCCCACTGCCACTTCAGTTTAGCGATTCTGTGAGCTATGTCGGTTACTTTGGTTCTCCTACGGATCTCCTCATTTCTGATTAAAATTTATGACTATCATAGTCATGCATGATAGTTATAAATAGAAAATTTGTAGGTTTATTTATTTATTTATTTATTTATTTATTTGGGAAAGCAAACAGTTATGCACAAAGTAACATACAATCAGTGTTAAACATTACATTAGTTGGTGTGTACATAACCCACAACGCAATCCACGTGTATATTAAACAAAAGGCACAAATAGTGAATGGAAACATTAACAAAATAAAAATACAACTACAACTACAACACATCTCACAGAAATCAAATACTTATGACTTATTTTTATCAGGCAACATTAGTAGGTAAAATAAAAATAAGAACACACTTAAATATAAGAACAGTATTAAAAGATAAATGGTTATTAATGGACATGAGGCTTTTATAGTGATTGTTTTAAACACTCTATTATCAAATTCCTAAATCTACCAGGAGATAAAACAAATATGTCAATGTGTGAGAAATCTTCATTGTATGCACTGACAATACGTCTAAGAGGAGACCGAACACCAGCATTGGTCCTACAAGCAGGGGTGAAAAACAGTTTTCCGTGCTTAACTAAGCGTGGTTTACTACTAGGTACTTGATACGCAAGGTATTTTGTAAGCTTAGGACAGTCAAATTTATGGTTACAGATATTATAAAGCGTCATCATATTAATGAGTTTACGTCGGGCAACAAGCGGTAGAATTGAGTATTCATCGAGCAATTTGGCATAAGACATTTTATTCCTGGAGCACCGATAATGTGTACCACGAAGAAATCTTCTTTGCACTGATTCAAGTTGATCACTGTATTTGTTATACAATGGATTCCAGATTTGAGCAGCATATTCAAGATGAGGGCGAACTAGGGTATTATATAGATGTAAGTAGGTGGATGGGCGTTTAAAATCTCGAGTTGAACGCATCACAAAACCGTACATTTGAAAGGCACTATTAATAATTTTATCGATATGGCTATCGAGGTGAAGCTGATGATCAAAAAGTACACCCAGGTCCCGCACCATCTGAGTAGAAGATAGACAAACACCACCTAAGTGGTAGGGGTATGTAATGTTTTTTTTTTTTTTTGTAAATGTTATTTTAAGACATTTTGAAAAACTGAGTTGTAATTTATTATTCAGGCAATATGTGTGAAGTCTGTCAAGGTCTTCCTGAACTTTGTAACAGTCAGATATAGAGCGAATACCTGAGTATACCTGAGGTTAAATCGTTAAAAGTAAACATAGACTATAAAGTTCCGCAATCATGACAGAATACGTGGATACAAGTAAAAATAATTAATTTGTTGCTAAATGATGGGATAATTTATATATGGGATAATATTTTACGTAAATATTGTATTTTGCTTCGACAATCTAATACATAAGTCTGAGAAGATATTTAAGATATTGATAAAGTTTGAGATCTTCTTGTTTTGTTTGCTGCCAAACATCCTTCTTGAGACACTATTTTGATAAGTGGAAGGAAAATCTGGACTATCTTTAATAACAACAACGTAGATAATATCTTTTGTCGTCTGGCAAGTTTTAAGAAACAAGTGAAGATTCAAGATATTTATTCAAAATAGGCGCAAATTACACTCTTTCTGATAGTCATAAAATAGTAATTACATAATGTCATTTGTTAAAAATCAAGAAATAAACACTCATTAGTTAATAACGTCAAAATCCAATCCTTGATATAAAAGAAATTACGTCATTAGAACATGAAAACAATAGACACGAGATGTTATACATTAAAATCATTGAATGTCATTAATGCCTTGGAGAAAAGTAGGCCAGTTCACACGGACAACACCCGATCACGAGTATAACGCGAGAGTCAGCCATCGCTCCCATGAACCATATTAGAGGGAAAGGGACGACCCGGCTCCCGATGCGCCACTAAAAAAAGTAAGTATTTAACCTTTTTTTTGGTCAGTCGGGTAAAAATGTATCCTATGTCACTCACAGGATCAAGACGAATATAACGACACCTCGCTCTCCAAAATCTATCAAGTCATTTAGGATACAGGCTCAGCCTAAAAAAAAACATATATACTACATACATAACTACGTATATATATGTCACAGGCGTACTGTATTATTCCTCATTTTACAAAATGTCTGGCAAATCTATAGTATAGGCTCTTTGACTGTTAAATCAATCACACCTGACCGAACCTAACATCGCTCGCTTCGCGAGCTCATTTACAATCTTTTGACAATTTGCCTGGTTCGGCATTTTAAAATCTGCGTACAAAAATCGCAAAAAAAAACTCTTCATACAAATCGATCAGCTGATCGACCAATTTTGTGCGTTTTTGTATGGAGGGTCCAAATTTTCCTTGTGGAAATGCTCCTTGGGGAATTTTGTTCAGTATGATAAGTAGAATAAAGTTAACAGGTTCTTCAACAATTTTGTTACATCCCGTATATTTCTTTACAAATTTATTGCATGATATAGATAACATTAAGAGTTTAATTAAAATCCTGACTGTATCACATGACAATGTGGTACAGTCAGGTTTGATTAGTGGTACGGCATTTTCTAAGCCCGCCTGGCTGCCACCAAACACCAATGTTGACAGCATCGTTGTATTCCGGCATGAAGATAAGATAGCCAGTTTCCCATTGCGTAAGGGAATCTTGGTAAGCCTGCTTCCATCTTCGGCATCATCGTCACTTACCATCAGGTAGGATGATGTCAAGGGTTTACCAATTGTGGTTTAAAAAAAGTTAAGAACCAAGACAAATCTAACCACACCTCGTATTTTCAAATATGTATTTTTAACCAGCTATTTGGGTGCTACAAGGGAACAAGGAATTCCACATACACAATATAAATAACCCTTCTTTGCAGTCGGGTAACACAGTTGGAACTTGAAGCGAAATAAATCAAAAGCTTACCTAATTTACAATTCGTGTTTTTACTCTCTAGCGACGACGAAGGAGTAAATTGAAAATAATGTTATCGTCAGAAAATTCGACTTTGAGATTTTGATGAAAAATAACTTTATAGACCAAAAAAGTATTTGGAAGCAATATATCATTAGGTCTTTACCTATGTATGAAATTGTCGATTCAGTTTTTGAAGTTCAATGTCAATTTTTATTGAAAATAAAAAGTTATTGTTTTTTTATTATTGACCTTATGGTGACACTACTTATGGTCTTTTATCAGTCATGTCTTTCATGTTCCAATCCCCTGAGCTATTTACCATTTTTTAGATTAGTTAATTTTCCTGAAAGTTACGAAATCTTATTCCCAAATATGACATTAGTAACGAAACTGCTGCGTTAACTCTAGGGCTTTAATATGAGAAATGTGTATTTTTTACCTCAATAAAGGCGATTTTTTCAGGTAAAAAAAACCCGACTTCATGGGGTTAAAGCCACCGTGCTCTCAAAATATCTAAACAATAGGCATATGTTTACCACCATTTAATTTCTAATAGTCTAATGCTATTTTGAGAATAATTTTTTTTTAATAACTTTTGTTCTTAATATTAATTTTCATCTTATACTTTTTTATACAATCGGCAAAATATGTGTACGGTTCGTCCACATGTTTTGCGGATAAACTGTTGGATCCACTTTGATAAAAAAATTCTCATGTAGTATTTATTATTTTTAATGGGTACCTTTTTAGATTCTTTTATAAATATCAAGGATACCTCTCATACAAAAAAGTCTTTTTTTATATAGCTCTAGCATTTTTGTCATATGTAACACTAATACCCTCTGAAATATAAAAAGTAATACCCTCTAAAATATAGCATAGGTGTTATATGTATCCTAAAAAAAAATTTAAAATGGCGCTTGCAAAAAAAACGGCCAAGTGCGACTCGAAATCACACAAACACAGGATGCCGCAACAAAACTTTAACTACCGACAGAACCAGATCTCTCAATACATATAATGCTCTAGGTAAATAGTGGTCTACTTGTTCTGGACTTTAGAAGTTTTATTTTTCCTGTGGGACTTAAGATTTTCTCATAGATTTTCCTGTGATCTCTGCATTCAACCTCAAACTGTGTTTTTTTTTTTCAAGATTTTTGAGCCCAGTAGTTTTGGAGATAATGTTAATCACGCGAAAATAATCGTTCCTAACTTTCAAAATGCGGTAACTCAAACAGTAACTAACTAGGCATGTTCTTTTCGTGTTACCCTAATGTTCTCCATTTGGGAGTTCAAAAATTTATTTGGATTTTGTTCCAATCCAATATTCCCGCGGTAATCTGTTGGAAGAGTCCTCAACAAATGGATTGTTCCAAGAAACACTAAGGTGACCCTGGATTCTGGGAATGTTCTAGGAGATTTGGCTAGACTAACAAAAATATTCGTAGTTTGCCCTTCGGATCCCTTCGTGGTTCGTGCCCTTGGTTATCGCCCTTTGTTACAGAACACGTAGATTTCCAGAAGGTTATGAACCAAGAAACTTCACAATTTACACAAAAACAAACTTAAAATTCTTTAAATTAATTAGGATTAATCAGCAGTCTTTTTTGATAAATTTGTTTTAGAGTTTTTTTTTGTAAAACCTCGATTATTTAATATGTTTTTGTTTGGGTTTTAGTTTTTGTTTTATTTAAGTATGTTAGTTAATTTTTATTTATAAGTCTCTCTTTTCACTCTGTATTAAACTTAGTGAGATAGGTATATCATTTATCCTTTCTAATACTATAACAATGAAAATGTTTTTGTTTCTTTGTTATCTTTTCACTCTTCAACACCTCGACTGATCTTTTTAAAATTTGGCATGCAGGTAGCCTGTGTCACTGGGAAGGACATAGACTTCTTTTTATCTCGTGAAAAGTAATATAGTCCGATGCAATTCTTAAGAGAACTGTAAAAATACTCTTTTTTGGGATTTTTTTTAACATCGCAACGGAACAATGGATTTTTGTGATTCTTTGCACAGAGATGATGGAGGAGGTGGGAAATTACTTAATTTACTAATTAGCATAATAATATATACTAAACTATACATATAACACTGAAATAGTTCCCGAGGGATCTGGGGAAAAATCATTTCCACGCTCGCGCATGTCGGCATCGCAACGGAGCAACGGGTTGAAGTGATTTTTTGTATAGAAGTGGTTGAGGGGGTTCAAATTAATATAGACTGCTAATCAGAATAGCCCGATACAGTTCCTGAGGGATCTGGAGAAAACTCATGTCCAAAGCGGCGGCTCGCGCACCGCTCACCCTCAAAGACAGTTATAAAAACGATGTCCACGCGGGCGAAGCCGCGGGAAAAAGCTAGTCTATCTAAAATTAATACTCCTTCATGAAGCATATATATATAAGGTCTTACAAAAGTAGCTGAAACTATTTTAACTAGTGCTTCTACCCATGAAACTGAACAACTTTCCCCATGAAACCAATAGTCAAATGTCAAAAAAAAAATTGAACTTCCCATACTAAGTTAGCTGATTAGCTGACCGAGTTAGTATGGGAATTTGTTAGACCTTATATAGGCCATACTTTCTGCAGTTGAATAAGGCATTATAATTTAGTCTGTGTCTGTCTGGCTTCCCAGAGTATGTGTGTGTACCCGCGCCCTTCGCCCTAAGGTCCTGCTAAACCCTAGCGACTGCCGTGTCTAGGCAACCTCATAGTCTCGTATTGTTGTCACCACCTCTACAGGATGTTACTTTTTTTTAAATATAAACAGTTCAAGCTTATTGCAATTATCATTGTGAGCACCTAGACAAACCATCCAGGTTTAATGGTGCTAGATGATTGATTGTTTTGTGTTTTGTTTTGAAATTGGTAAAAAAAAATATCTATATACATTTAATAAAACCGTAACGGGGCCGCGTGTCTGTACATAAAATATTTTTGGAAAATAATAACTGTGGTGTAAATTACTAAAGATGCAGAGGCTAAAACAACAACTTTTGGAATTTTTGTCTGTCTGTCTGTCTGTATGTTCGCGCATCACTCAAAAACTACCAGTCTGATTTTGATGGAATTTTGTATGGTTGTACCTTATAGTCCGGTTTAACATATAGGATATTTTTTATCCCGGAACCTTTAAGGGTTCCCGTGGGAAAATTCAAAACCTCTACGCGGACGAAGTCGCGGGCACACACAGCTAGTTCCTAATAAATTATCTAGCTGTTTCACTATGGTTAAATTAAACAGAATGAGACTAGAAATGAGACAACACTAATATACAAGAAGACACTAATATACAAGAAGATGAGATTCACAGCGTTAACTTTTAGATGTTTCAGTATAGTAAGAGAAATTAAACAGAATGAGACTAGAAGTCCTGTGCTCAAGACACGAAATATACAAGAAAATGGGAATCACAGTAGTTATTTAAAAAAACAGGCCAAGTGCCAGTCAGAACCACACACATAGGGTACCGTACCATCATACTAGATGGCGCTAGTATCTTGACGTTTAAAAAGAACAGACAGACGGACAGCGTAAGCTTAGTAAAAGCAAAGAATATATATTAGTACTAGCTGTCCCGGCGAACTTCGTACCGCCTAACATTACATTACACTGCCCTACCCTACACTACACTACCCTACCCTACTACATACACTACACTACACTACCCTACACTACACTACCCTACCCTACCCTACACTACCCTACCCTACACTACCCTACCCTACACTACACTACCCTACACTACCCTACACTACACTACCCTACCCTACACTACCCTACCCTACCCTACACTACCCTACCCTACCCTACCCTACACTACCCTACCCTACCCTACACTACACTACACTACCCTACCCTACCCTACCCTACCCTACATAAGAACCTTCTCCTGACAATAACGAACTCGACAAAAAAAGAATTAGCGAAATCGGTCCAGCCGTTTAGGAGGAGTTCAATGACTAACACACGGACAGAAGATTTATATGGAATAAAATCTTTTTGTACCTATCTCTATAAATACAAACAGCTGTGTCTTAAATAAAAATGTTTTTGCATTTTATAAATAAAAAATAATCAAATCTTTTTTGTCATATGGAGGTATATACAGTTTATGAAAAGAGTTTTATTATTCTCCGAAAATGATCAAATCTTCTTATATGTTTATTTTGACAACCGATATTGTAGCCATGGCAACCGTGCGTGAAGTTTTTTTCTTCGTTACGGAATTTCTGGATTCTTAATTAAAATTGCGACTTTAATTTGAGATTTAAACTATCCTATCTCTCAAGTTGGATCGAACTGCACATGGTGTGCGAATTTTATTATAATCGGTTAAGTGGTTTAGGAGTCCATTGGGGACAAACATTGTGACACGAGATTTATATATATTAAGATTAACATACAGTTTGGACATTCCCTGCTGCTCTCTAGTTTGCGACCTCACCCCCTCGTCACCCAGATTGATACAGATTGGTTACAGTTTGGTTGTTGAACGTATAGGATTTTGCCGCCATTTTGTTTGTTCCGTCATTCTTTTTTTGAAATGTCATTTCTGCCCCGTTGTATGAAGTGTCCGGGGTGTGCAATTAGGGTTGGTATGGAACCCTAAACATGACAACCCTGTGCATGTGTGCGTCTGCCCCGCGGCGTTGACATTGAAGTGTCAAATGTCAATGCACTTTCGGCAGTTCATCCCTTTTACATATAGAGATTTGATTGCTCTAGGGGTGAAGGGACCGTGTAAAATAAGTAACGTTTGGTCAAATTTAGGGTTAGTAAGCCTACACTGTCCGTCTGTCCGTCTGTACGACTTTTAAAAGGCTGTATCTTATGAACCGTGATAGGTAGCCGGCTGAAATTTTCACAAAATTACTGAACAATTATTAAAATTAAAAAGTTAAAAATCAAAGTAGTCCCCATGCAAAAGTCGTGTTTGTAACTTTTGCACTTACCTTTTTCTTTGTTGTAAATCTCAAACGTTATCAGTAGGTTAACTGGAAGAGATCCCGTAAGGGATAAGTCCGCCTTTTTATATAATATATTTTTTAAGTTTTGTAACAAAGATCAATAAAGAGTTTACAAACAAACCGTGATTTTTTAAAAGTTTTTTTTTGTTGTTGCTCTATCGTAAAAACAAGTTATACATATGAGTACAAGCGTAAAACGTGGTGTGATTATAGTACTAATCCTAAAGTAAAACATAAAACAATAAAAATCGTCCAAGTATGAAACTAACGCGGGCTAAATAGTACGGATTTAATGAAAAAACCAGTAAAGTGCGAGTCCGCGCACAAAGGGTTGCGTACCATCACACTAGATGGCGCTAGTTTCTTAACTTTTAAAAAACACCAACCGCCTCCGTAGCCCAGAGGCAAAGTTCACTGGCTTTACACAGGAGGTCGCGGGTTCGATTCCCGGCGGGGTCAATTTCAAGACTCGGTTTGGTTGGTGGTAGGGCATTTTATAAGCCCGCCTGGCTAGCTACCACCATCTTATCTAAGTCTTGCCGCCTAATATCAATGTTGATATCATTGGTGTGTTCCGGCATGAAAATAAGATAGCCAGTTCTCCATTGCGTTGGGGAATCTTGTTAAGCCCGCTTCCATCTTCGGCAACATCGTCACTTACAATCAGGTTAGATGTTGTCAAGGGTTTACCAATTGTAAATAAAAAAACACGTTTTTTTTTTGTGCGGAGACTTTCACTTTTTCTAATTTTTAGTATTTGTTGTTATAGCGGCAACAGAAATACATCATCTGTAAAAAAATTGAACTGTCTGGCTACCACGGTTCATGAAATACAGCCTGGTGACAGACGGAGAGACAGACAGACGGACGGATAGCGGAGTCTTAGTAATAGGGTCCCGTTTTTACCCTTTGGGTACGGAACCCTAAAAAAAACAGCATTTCTGTCATCGCTTGCGTTGATGTCTTAAAGGTATCATTTTTATACTTGTGTGGATGAGTGTGCATGTGACGGAACCCTCGGTGCGCGAAGCCAACACCCACTTGGCCGGTTTTTTTGTGTCTTGCGTTTTCCATTTGACATTGCCATCAAATAATTTCTAGACTTGTCAAGCTCCTGTTATTTAATGTGTCACGCTCCTTGCAACATCACGCGGTCAGTTTTGGCTCACTTTGTAGGTGACTGTGATTTTCCGCTGCATTTTCTATATTTAAATCCGGAGCTACGCAACTATTATTTGGGTTAAATGTTTCGTATAATAGTTTTGTTTTTCCCGCCACTCGTTAAGTGACCAAATGGACACTTTTGTTTTGTTGCTACTGACCAATGATGTTGAATTCAATCAATAGAGTAGAGAAGACAATTATTCCACGAGCTAGTGACAGGACAAAGCCACAGTATTACGATATGGCTTACAGTAGCGCAACGACTTTGATGTCGCACTATGCCGCCACGGCGTAGGTACTAGCAGTACTAGCCTGTAGCCAGTACTAGGCTGTGCCCCGCCGCCTGCTGCCCCTCAAGTACCCTTCCTTTGCTCTGCGTAAGTACATTCGTTGCGCTACTGCAAGCCGCTATATTGTAATACTGTGACAAAGCTTTGAACCACTAAACTCGCCGCATACTTCTTCCTAATAAAAGGGGAATGTGGGGCGATAGGGAGGAGTGAAGGGAGGAAATGTTCCCGGTATTTCGAAGTGATTCTGTAAATTTGCAAGCTACTTCCGTAAATTTCCGGAAGGCCGGAATTAACACGAACACATTACTTACTATTAACGCGATTGAGGTGGGAGAATCAGGGCGGTGTCACTGTCGAGTTAGATTTTTGACGCAATCCTATTCGTCGTAGATAACAGAAATAATAGTTTTTTAAATCGACTTTAAAAAAAGGCACAACGAAAAATAAAAAAGTTAAAAAAAAAACAATTTTTAATTAAAAGAAATATATAAAATCGGTCAAGTGCGTATCGGATAACGCATTGTGTAGGGTTCCGGAGTCATTGTTTGTCTCAGGATACCGTAAATAGTTTTCCTATGTCGAAAACACTAAGAACACGAATTTAACGACTTTGACGAGCTATTATCATGGAAACGACACATCTGATAAAAATATGTTGTTTTTAAACACTTTTGTATTTTCCCTACGCGATCGAATCAGAAATGAGGAGATCCACAGGATAACCAAAGTAACTGACATAGCTCACAGAATCGCTAAACTGAAGGGCTAAAATGCTAAAATAGGCAGGGCACATATCTCGTAGAACAGATGGCCGTTGGGACTGTAAAGTTCTCAAGTGGCGACTGCGCACTAGAAAACGTAGTGTAGGCAAGCCTCCCAAGCGGTGGACCGACGACGACCTGGTGAAGATCGCGGAAAGCCGATGAATGCGGGCCGGTCGTCGTGGAAATCCTTGGGGGAGGCCTTTGTCCAGTAGTGGACGATTTTCGGCTGATATGATGATGATGATGATGACTTCTTTAATTATGAAGACCAATTCAATGATACCCCACACAAGGGGGGTTCACAAAAATATTTTTTACTGCTTTTACTTGTATGGGAGACATCTCAAAATTTTTTGGGTGTCGGCAGAAAGACTCCATTTTTCATTTATGTTATAATTTAAAATGAAACTACAAAATTCAAAAAACCTTTAAAGAAATCTTTAGTTAAATTTACGTTACCTCTTAAACGATACACCACAGGCCCCTCTTGTACATAAAAAAAATCTTACATGTAGAGGAGGAAAAAACGGTAATAAATAAAAGTGATTTCATTTTCTAATTCATTATTGTAGATCTAGTTGTAGCTAGAGGAAATTACTGTGATATACGGACAGACGGACGAACATGAAGGGTGATTGTAAGAGTTCCGTTTTAGCTCCGAAACCCAAAAAACAAAAAATAACTGCATTATTTATCCAAGTAATGATGACATACACAAAAAACAACGCGACGGCTTAAATTACACAACGCACAAAAGCATTTCATGCAAAACTCCAGTGCAATTAGTTAGATATTTATGCTAATGCAGAAGTATGGGGGTTCGACGAATTTCGCAGGCAACGTTGTAAAGGCTTTGATGCACCGAGGGGAAATATAGGTAGCTGTATGTGCACTATCAAAAAATAAATAAAATATTTTTCAAAACAGGAATCAACATACGTCCTACTTAATAATTTTAGTAGAACATTTTTATGATTTCTCTTGATTTTCCGCTATTCCACAATGAATCTAAATGAATATATATGAAAATATAAAGCTAAACTGAAGTGACAGTGGGCAGGGCGAATTGCTTCTGGAACGGATGGCCGATGGGGCAGTAAAGTTCTCGAGTGGCGAACGCGCACCGGAAAACGTAGCGTAGGCAGGCCTCCCACGCGGTGGAATGACGACCTGGTGAAAATCGCGGAAGGCCGATGGATGTGGGAGCGCAGGACCGGTCTACGTGGAAATCCTTGGGGGAGGCCTTTGTCTAGCAGTGGACGATTTTCGGCTGATATGATGATGATATAAATCAAACACAAATTTGTTTATACTGCAACCGGTTTCGTGATCATCTTTAGGCAGTAGGTTTAGGGTTGCCATCCGTGCGAGGTTTCTCGTACAAATACGAGATTTAGAGGTCCCAGTACGACGTACGAAATCACATCCATCCTCGTCCTCGTACAAAATTTTGTACTATAGATAGTAATCTGTGATACGCACGTAGTGTCTTTCAAAATAAACTACTTGTAATTTTACAACTCCGCCTCGTAAAGTGGTAAAAGAGGGTAAGTGGACAGCGAAAATTAAAAACATGATAGTAAATTAATGGTTGAATGCAAAAAAATTTTGGTTTAATGGTTTGTACGAGGTTATGTTGCCAAAGTACGAGAGTTTCGACCCTGTCTGTACGAGGACAAGCCGTTGGCGTCAGGCAACCCTGATGTTCAATTCAGTGTGAGAGTTTTTTGGCGGGATTTGTGGTGAACGCATTCGTAATTTTATTTTATTGTTTTTGCATTGTTTTCTGCTAGATTTTTGTTTCAAAAAGTGGTGCATTTTGAAGAAAATCGTCTGGTGCACGAGAGCAATGTGGTGAACAAGAAAATAAAATGAAGGAGGACGTGAAGACCCGGCTTGCACTGGGTCCAGTTTTATAGACTACTGTGACCGGGTGTTCCACCTCAGAATGAGGCTGCTGCAAATACTGATAAGAACTCTAGAGAAGATTTGTAATAAACTGGCACTGGCATTTTAAATCTTAAAAAAATGAAGACGAAAAATGAAGACTGTCTCAAAAGGGCTTATACCCAGAGACGTTAATATATTCTAATAAATTCAAATTCAGTGTTAGAACCTACTATCTTTTTCTTCTTTATGTGCCATCTCCATCCAGGAGGTCGGCGATCATTTGTCCTTATATCTTTCTGTCTTTCGTCTTGCGAATAAGACGAATTTCTCTGTTTCCGCCTTCAACCAGTCTCTTATGTTTTTAGTCCATGAAATACTTCTTCTACCTCGGCCTAGTCTCCCCTCAATCTTCCCCTCTATAATTATCCTCAATAAGTTGTATTTATAATTTCTGTATAGATATGTGCCCACAATAAGCTGCTTTTCTCTTAACTGCTGCTTTTTTAGAACCTACTATCGCAAGTATAAAATAATTTTAGTAGGTTCTAAGTGATTAAATTTCAGTGAAACTGAATTGATGTCCGTTGGGGCAGTAAAGTTCTCGAGTGGCGACCGCGCACGGAAAACGTAGTGTATACAGGCTTCCCAAGCCGTGGACCGACGACGAGCGAACGAAGATCGCGGGAAGCCGATGGATGCGGGCAGCGCAGGACCGGTCGTCGTGGAAATCCTTGGGGGAGGCCTTTGTCCAGCAGTGGACGTTTTTCGGCTGATATGATGATTATGAAAATAAATTATGTAGCCACTAAGACACTATAATCACAGCTTAAAGCTACCTCAAAACAAACTTCGGTATATGTTAGTCGCTAATAAATTTTCAGAAGCCATTTGTATTTATATCCCAGGAAAGGCATTCTTTTAAAAATAAAGTCCTGTAGAATATAATTAACCACACTCTCTCTCAACTTCTGAAGAGCTTAAGACGGGGTATAAGCACAATAAACATTTAAGGAATGATTTATCTGAATAATACTTAGTTTATAAATTCTTTTGAAAACATTAAGATAATAGACTATTTGACTGATAGATAGAAGAATAATAATAGTCAGAACTTCTGACTTTAGGCGAAAACACGATTGCTCATAATTACCTCGATGTACAAAAAACACGAAGTAATTCTAAAAAACGCATGTAACATGTAATACGTGCCTATGAAATTTGAGGGTTGCCCTCGATTTCCCTAGGATCCCATCATCAGATCCTTGTCTTGGTGTCAATGGGACTACCTTACCTCTTTCGAATAAAAAAAGAACTTTGAAAATCAGTTTTCAATCTGTGAAGATATCGCAAACCACCTTCTTTTTTGAAGTCGGTTAATCAAACTCATATAAACATATAAAATGAAAAATCAATACCTTTAAAGGTCAACGAGGGATTATATAGGATGCCCCAAAATTACCGCAGGGTTTGAATTTGCCGCCATTTGTGCAGTAAAGCGTTGGCACCTAAAAAAAATATATTTGGTAGCTGACAGATTAGGGTTAGTAAAAATGGAGCGCTACACGATAGGACAACGTATCCTCATAATGCTATACGTGCCACATGCCATACAGCCCGTGAAACAATTCAATCACTGCATGAGATATTTTCTAGTCGTGTACATTTTCGATAAAAGAGTGCGCATGTGCCAGCAAAGCCCTGAAGACGAAGTAACTATTTAGTAATCTGTGCCTGAAGGCCCTTTACCCGATTTGTTGTTCCATAAATAACCCTATCCTATGTATTTTACGTTTCAATAAAAAATCAGTGGAAGTGGAATTCCCTTCCGGCGTCTGCATTCCCCGATTCGTATAATTTAGGAATCTTCAAGACGAGAGTGAATAGGCACTATTTGAACTTGCGTGTCACATCCTCGGCTGCATCGGCACTTACCATTAGGTGAGGTGCAGCCAAACGCACTCAAATTTTTAATATTAAAAAAATATATAAAAAAATCACAATCTGAAGACTAAAATCTGTGTTTTCTATTAAAATCAAATATTGCGTCACCCTTTATTACCATTTTTAGTTTTTCATTTTCTGTTTATTCATTAAAAAATTAGTTTATACGGCTCCCGCTGTGTTTTCTAAGCGGGATGGCAAGTCAAAAATTTTTCGACATTTTGCTTAATGCGCCCTCTTAAAAAATACAGAAAAGGTAATAAAAATAAAAGTTGACACAGTTAAGCTGATCCCCTGACAGAGAGACTTGACAATGAATCTCACGATACTGGATAATATTTTGGTTATTTCTACCCATGGGAAAACTCTTTGCAAATTGTGGCTTCATTTCCTTAGCGCAGTTTGAGAGGATTGTCTAGCTGCGACTTTTCATACAAACGGCGATAACGATTTTCACTTCTTAAATGTTCACCGATTTGGACCAATTTTTGAAAGGTTGTCAGTCAGAACAAAAGCTAGGCTTGCACGTTTTTGTTTTTTCGATAAAGTTAATAAGTTTAATTTTCTTGTCTTTCACGTGTTTTCATACAAAATCAATTTAGGCCATTTTTTTATTTATAATCAGTAATTAAAAAAACGAAACGTGTAAGCCTAGCTTTTGTTCTGACTAACGTTAAAATTGGTTCAAATCTGTTACCATTTAAGAGGTGAAAATCGTTATCGCCGTTTGTATGAAAAGTAGAATTTTCGCCGTGAGTCCTCTTAAATGAGGAGATTTATAGGGGAACTTAGAATTGCAGTCGTCCAGGCAGAAATCAGTCTGTCTGGATTGATTGTTTGATATAGTTGGCATAAGTAAGCAAAAAGCTTTCAACACAAATTGAACAAAAAAAACCTACTTCAAACGCACTAGTCGCTACTACGATTTTTGAAGATCCCCCTCGATTTCTCAGGGATGCCATCACCAGATCCTGGTTTCCTTATCATGGTACCTCATGGTATCTCCTTTCCAAAAAAAAATTTATCAAAATCGGTATATAAACGACGAAGTTATGCGCGAACACACATAAAAAAATAAATATATACGGTCGAATTGAGAAACCTCCTCCTTTTTTTGGAGTCGGTTAAAAAAGCTTTAATTGTAGACCTAATACCCTCTAGGGTAGACGCTGCTCTTGGTGTGGCCAGGAATTGTAGCGGAAAAATTCCACGCATTCCATATTGGAGTTTCTTGCTTTTACCACGCGCTATTTTTATGCATGAACTATTTAGTAGCTTTTATTGCTTTTTAGGGTTCCTTATCTAAACGGTGCCAACGGGACTCCATTACCCGGCCGTCCATCCGTCTGTCTGTCCTACTTTAAAGGATCCTTTTATGTATCTTTTGAACTGTAATAAGTAGCCTATTACTGTTCAAAAGATGCATTAAGGATCCTACCAGCTGGTAGAAATTTTCACAGAATATGTGTTATTTTATAGTATAGACTTCCTAAAAATAATAAAAATAACAAATTCTAAAAAATAAAGGGGGTATCCATACAAGAGTTTTTTTCTTCAAGGCAAGAGTGAATAGGCATTATTTGAGTTTGCGTGTACCATCCTCGACTGCATCATCACTTACCATCAGGTGAGTTGCAGTCAAACGCACTCAAATTTTTAATAAAAAAAAAAAAAAAGAAACTTACACATACGGCATGTCTTGGTGAAGGTCACGGTAAGCCGTTGGATGCGGGCAGCGCAGGACCGGTCTTTTTAGAAAATTTTGGGGTGCTCCTTGTCCAGCAGTGGAATTTATTTCGACTGATATGATGTTTCCGAAATATGTCATGCGATCCTTAATGTGAGTATTCTGTTCCTTTTGAATTTTTAGTTCCAGGTAACGGAATCCTATGCCTATTCTAAGTCTATTCCGTCTGTATTTCCGTCTGTCTGTCTGTCCGATCTTTAAAAGGCTGTATCTTTTTAACCATAATAGATAGCCGGCTGTTTCATCAAAATATGTGTTATTATAGATAATTTCCTAACAAAAAAAAATAGCGGTTCCCGTATAAGAAACCTGTTATAAGAAACGTATTTTTTTGTTGTTTGTCTATCATGGTAATACATAATAAATAGATTAAGGTGTTTTTTTTAATTTACCAATTTCAAAACAAAATACAAAATCTTCCAAAAAAGGGGAGGTTCTCAAATCGACTGTATATTTTTTTTATGTGTGTTACCTTAGAACTTTTGACTGGGTGAACCGATTTTTATGATTCCTTTTTTATTTGAAAGCTAGTGCTTACCGTGTGGTCCCATATAAACTTTATCAAAATCGGTGTAGTACTTTATTACAAAATTAACATAAACCAAAGTCGGTTTTTAACGTGTTTAGCGTTTTTATTGTAAAATTTACACATCTTTTACAAAGTGAGAGTACAAACCTGTTACAAGTAACAATAATTATAACCAGCTCTTGCGGTCACAGCCATCTGTCTTAAAACGACATATGGCGGTGTTTTTATATGATTTGTTTGTATCATCTTCTCCTTCTCACCTGTGGGAAGGTGCATTTGTGTTCTGCTCTCACCCAGTTTTCCTTCGAGCCACAGGATAATTGAAATCGAACACTTATGCGGGCAAGTGAAAGGACTTGCTTGCATAGACTAAGCGGGGGCAAAGATTATAGAATTCTTGGTCAGAACGGATAGTGTTTGTTGATTATAGCGGCAACAGAAATACATTATCATTCGGAAGAGTCGCTGATGTCGTTCAAGCCATCTAGAACATTGTTTTCACAATGCTCATACCGTATTTTTTTTTAAATACGGGGGAAGCAGTAAACTTCTCCCCTTCTAGCATAACTATCAACAAGGAGTTGGAAAACAGTCCTGGATCACATAATCTCCACAACACAACTGTGATCCAACAAAGTCTAATGCTCGTTTGAGACCCCTCTCTAATAGAACGTGGTTAATAAAGGATACCCATTGTATTGACACGGATACGCTCTCCATTTCTGCACGTCAACTCCTATTATCTACTCGTAAGAGTCGGAAAACAGCCCTGGTTCGCATACCCTCCACAACACCACTGGGATTCAACTAAGTTACACGTTCGTTCGAGATTACTCTCTAGTAGAACATAATTGACAATGGATACGCGTCATATCGTTACGAATACGCTCTCCATTTCTGTACATCATTTCTTATTAACCAGAGAACACAATTCAACCATGATCATTCTTTCAAACGTTCTAGTTAAATTGTTCAGAGACTTCAGATCAATCCGTTATGGAATATTGATCTGTACTAGAGACAAGGGATCATTCCTTCGGGGAATTACGATCGCTTATAACAAGAGGCTTCTAGCCATCGGTAAAGATTAACTCTACCAACAGCTTCATTCCACGACACACACTAGCGTGTGCGCCCAATGGAATGGATTGTATGACTCCGCAGAGACGTATTGCGTTCGAAAAGCCATCAGAGGTTCCTTGGACCTTTTGCTTAAGCAAGTAGATAAGATAAACCTATCTAAATGCTTTTACTTTTGATCTTTAGTGATCACGATCATTTGAATAGTTTGTATATTGTTTTCCTTTTATATAGTGGCACAAGCCACTCATACTCTATTCACACGGAATTAGAGAGATTACACATCATGCAACGTTCCCCAAAACAATCCCAGAGGAAAGTAAAAGGAACGATAGTCGACGCATACAAGAGTGTATTTTAACACCACACGCACCGTCGACAACTTTAAACGACCGATATGTGTTTACCATTCAAACTGCCGAACATGATGCACGCCACGATGGTTAATCGAACCGTACCGTACACCATACGACTTATGTCAGTCAACCGGCTGACACAACATCACTGCCTCCTCCATGCCTCTCCTTAAGTTTTTTTTTTGATGTGTAACATCTTTGCTCTCGCTTTCCTGCAATTTGTGGGAGTGATTTCGTGAAATGGGACGGAAATGTGTAACAGGAAATGCGAACGTTTTTTAATTCTCGAAAACTAAGGTTGTCATAGCCATGCCGCCTAGTGTGATGGCAAAGGCAAAGATGACATACTACTATTCGAAGGGTCGGCCCGTGAATGTACGACCCGATAATTAATTAATTTTATAAGTATTTTGTCACATGTTACACATCATATGCGAGTACTGTAGGTCTCGTTTTTTTTTTTATTCTCTATTGGTAAGCCCTATAATGTAACTATCAAGCTCTCAGCTGATGTATCGGCATACATACACCAACCTTATGGTGCCATGCATCACCAGTGACACTTCGGACCATTTCGCCCCATAATGGTCCGAGCGCCTGAAATTGGCTTAATAGCAATTACGCTTTTTTCTTTATGACCCTCAGGTCTTGCCTTATCTTATTCACACATGCATTTGATCTACGCCATGGGTGGTTACAGTAGTTACAGTCTCGGGTTGCGATGGTCCTGATTAAAATTCGGTGCGATGCGACTACTGTGCTGCTTATTAGTGGTAGGGTAGGCTTTATACATAATAATCAGAATATATACATAATGATTAGAATCCACCATGGTTATATGACATTTATTAACATTCTATTTTATTTTATTTTTTACAAGTTCCACAAGGTAAAATTAACAACTTTTACTGGCAGCATTAAAATTAAAATGTTGTACATTATTTAAAGTCCCCAAAGACGCTTCGTCATCTTAGGCAATTCCACGAAAACTTATTATTCTAATTAATCTTCACGATAAAGAACAATGACCCGACTAGGTACGCTAGACGCACTGTCCTGACATTTAATTGAGTATTTAAAAAACATTAACGATCTATGGCCCAAAGATCTTAACATCCCTACTAATATTATAAATGTGAAAGTAACTCTGTCTGTCTGTTACGCTTTCCCGCAAAAACTACTGAACGGATTTGGCTGAAATTTGGTAGGTAGACAGATTAGGACCTGGGTTAAGACATAGGCTACTTTTTACCACGCTCGCGAGCCGCTTGCGGCTCGCGCACTGCGCACCCTCGAAAAGTCATAGAAATGTGGTCCACGCGGGTGAAGCCGCGGGAATCAGCTAGTTACCTATAAAATATTAAAGTAATGAACTTGCTGACATAAGGAAATTAACATTTTAACTGTTGCCGGTCAATTTATTTACGAAAATGTTATGTACGTTCATAAAGATCCTACTATAATTTATAAACGCGAAAGTTTGTAAGAATGTATGGATGTATGTTTGTTACTCTTTCATGCAAAAACTACTGAACGGATCTGGCTTAAATTTGGTATATAGACAGATTGGGACTTGGATTAACACATAGGCTCCTTTTTTCTACGCTCACGAACCGCTAGCGGCTCGCGCACTGCGCACCTTCGAAAAGTCTTAAAAACGTCCACGCGGGTGAAGTCGCGGGAAACAGCTAGTATAAACAGGTGTAACAAAATTGGTGTAGGTCCCTTTAACTGGGGCTTCTACTTATCATACTAAACAACTTTATTCTACAAGTTCTACAATCTGATCGACCGATTTTATGCATTTTAGTATGGAGGGTCCAATTTTTTTTTTGAGATTTTTTTTTTGAACCATAGTCGGTATCCTTGGAGAAAGTTGTTCAGTATGACGAGTAGAACCCCCAGTTAACGGGTCCTACACTACATTTTACACAGGATATATTATTTAAAAAAAAAACAGTGACAGGCACCACCGTAACCTGAGAATTAAAAATTACTTTTTAAGCCTTAGTAAAGTGAAAAAAATCATTTGTGGGGCAGTGTGTACACTTCTACAATAGAATACCTTATTATGTATGTGAATTACCATAATGTAAATTTATAAAACATGTAAAAAATTAGAGATGCACCGAAATTCGGTTTACATTCGGTATTACCGAAGTTCGGCAGTTTTTACCGAACTTCGTCTCCGGCCGAATTTCGGTTAGATCTGCCGAATGTCGGCTGAAATTCGGTTTCTTAAATTAATTTAGATAAGAAATGGAAAAGTGAAAAGAAATTTATTTTAAAATTAAATCTAGATCAAATGATGATTTGTAAATATTTGTTAACGTGCATGTTCGTGTTTGTTTTTATTCCCCTTGAAAAGAAACGACATCAAGTATCAAAATATGCTTTAATAAAGTTATCAATTGTAATATTATCTATTAGAAAGGTAACATCACATAACATTCTTTCTTATTTATAAGTTATTTTCGATAATTAAATTTTTACTTTGACAGTTTTTTAATTTTTATTTATGTAGCTATATTTTTTATTAATTATTATTTTTAAACATATACTTTCAAAGCAGGCTATTAAAATTTCCATAATTTGCAATTACGCAGATTAATTAATTGACAAAAACATTATTTTCTCTTAATATTTCTAAGCTGCAGGTTTTTGGCAGGTTGTAGTGGAGAAAAGTGTCTCAGCTCTTTCTGGGAGAAGGTGATTTCTTTTCTCTTCATATATATTCCCGGCTTCTGAGAAGAGCCTCTCACTGTAAACTCTACTGGCTGGGCAACAAAGAAAAATCTTTGCTACTTTGGCCATTATTGGATATCTGGCAAAGTTTTTCTTCCACCATTTAAATGGATCCACACGTCTCTTCAAAACAGGTACATCACAGTATGATTGTAGCTTGTGAGCACTAGAACTTTTTTCATTCTCATTCACTTTTTTTGAGGTTATCTCTTTATAGCAAGCCCAGAAGTTTTTGTGAACTTCATCATGTAAATTTATATTTTCTCCTTCAGGCAAGTTATTCACAGAATCTTCTTCATCAGTATCACTGCTTTTGTCGCCCAGTTCAATAATAATTGTTAAAAAAAACACAGTGTAAATAAACAAAAACACGTGGTTTTGTTAACACGGAATGACAAGTGAGAGGCCGCGGGGTGAACGCGGGTGGCGGGCGGGACGCGTGTGAGTGAAGTTACAAGCGACAGAACGAACACGTTCTGACCTGTTGACTAAGCAAAAGCGCGCGAAATTTAACCGAATTGCGTCCGAACTTCGGCTTCGGCACATATTTAAACTGAACATTCGGCCGAATTCGACATTCGGCAAAAACCACATTCAGTGCAACACTATAAAAATTTATAAGTTCTATAGGCTATTACTAGACCACAGACTATTTAAACGATAATTCATAATCATAACTTATTTTTTGACATGTATTCAATTAGGTAGTAATAATTGACGTTTATAAGAGTGCTTAATGTACCTAAATAAAATAAAACTTAAATAAAAAAATTAAAAAAACCCCGACATAAACCTTAAAAAGTTAGAAAATAGGATGTTTTGACCCTTTAAGTTTAACATAATTTGCAACATTTAGATCTAAGAGTCGTCGCGTAGGGGTACCGCTAAATTGTGAAATTATTAGTAATTAGTTGTAGTAAAGTAAAACAGTTTTTTTTTCTATTTACCAGGAGATGCTGTAGCATCAGGTCAACTATAATCTATCTAAAATTTATTCATTGAGACTATTCAAATGAGCCCAAACACGATTCATCTGCTGTAAGGTGGTGAGGAGTTGGGTATTCTGCAGACTCCAGAAGACGCTGCAGCATCAGGTCAAAGTTACCATGTTCTGTGTAAGACCTATTCATTTATACTATTTCAATGAGCCTTAAAACGATACCTCTGTTGTAAGTTGGCGAGGAGTTGGGTTTCCTGCAGATTCCCGGAGATACTGCAGCATCAGGTCAAAGTTACCATGTTTTATCTTATACCTATTCATTGACGCCCCTTAACTAATTCTATCGCTGTTTCCCTACCAAAAGGTTGCCTGGAAGAAATTGCTACTTACCTAGCAATAAGGCCGCCTATTGTATAGGCTTTCTTCTATATTGTAA
Organism: Coleophora flavipennella; assembly: GCA_947284805.1. NCBI lineage: Eukaryota > Metazoa > Arthropoda > Insecta > Lepidoptera > Coleophoridae > Coleophora > Coleophora flavipennella. Next base: position 8,075,685 of record OX369279.1, read on the forward strand.
ATTTATTTTTTTATGTTGTGATGCAATAAAGAATATTGTATTGTATTGTATTGAGACTATTCAAATGAGCCCAAACACGATAACTCTGCTGTAATTTGGCGAGGAGTTGGGTATCCTGCAGATTCCAGGAGATACTGCAGCATCAGGTTAAGGTTAGTTCTATCTAACACTTTTTCATTGATAATATTTCAATGAGCCCAATACGATGCCTATGCTGAAGTTGGTGAGGAGTTGGATATCCAGCAGATATCAGGAGATGCTGCAACATCAGGTCAAGGTTACCATGGTTTTGAAATATTATTGCAGTTACAGGGCACTAAATTTTGAATGATCTTCAAACGGCTGAACAGATCTTCATAAGTTGTGACTATGAACCACCTCGATCACGTCAACTTTCAAACAAAAACACCTCATCAAAGTCGGCCCATTCGTTTAGGAACTACAATGCCACAGACAGACACACAGATACACAGACACACACAAGTTAAACTTATAATAACCCTCTTTTTGCGTCGGGAGTTTAAAATAAATGATTTTGATTTTGAAACGTATTAATTATGTAGTTCCAGATTCCTTGTACCTATGGTGAGTTGTAATTTAAGTAGTTCAAAGGAGATTTATTTTCGAGCTCGGACATACCTCTGCCAAAGTATATATATTAGTACTAACATACAGTATGGACACTCCCTGCCGTCACCCAGATTGATACAGATTGGTTCTCGAACGTATAGGATTTCGCTGTGATATTGTTTGCTCCGTCATTTGTTTTTAGAAATGTCATTTCACGACCGTTGTATGCAGTGTCCGGGGTGTGCCTCTGCAGTTGAAAACCTAATAAGTAAAGCCTTCAGGCTAGGAGGTGGATCGATGATTTGTGAAAATTAGCTGGGAAAGGGCTGAATGCGGTCACAGATTAAAGATTGGAATTAGGGGGAAGATCATATGCTATAGACTTCTAAGCTTTATGAACGTTTTAGTTATAATCACGACAACAGTATTAAAGAGTTTGGATGGAGTACGGAACTTGCTACGCACAGTGTTTCACCAAAGTATTTAAATATATATTAGTTCTAACATAAAGATAGTATGGACACTCCCTGCTGCTCTCTAGATTGCGACCTCACCCCCTCGTCTTCCATATTGATACAGATTGGTTCTCGAACGTATAGGATTTCGCTGTGATTTTGTTTGCTCCGTCATTTGTTTTTAGAAATGTCATTTCACGACCGTTGTATGCAGTGTCCGGGGTGTGCCTCTGCAGTTGAAAACCTAATAAGTAAAGCCTTCAGGCTAGGTGGATCGATGATTTATGAAAATTAGCTGGGAAAGGGCTGGATGCGGTCACAGATTAAAGATTGGAATTAGGGGAAAGATCATATGCTATAGACTTCTAAGGTTTATGAACGTTTAGGTATTGTCAATTCTTAAAAAATACTGACTACGTAGCGTAGAAACTTTTTTTCCGACCTATTATTAATCACGCCGACAAAGCGGTACAATAATTTTTTTCCTATACGTAAAGGGTGCGACACGGACATTTAACATTATTTTCGTCTTGTCCATGTTCATTTTAAGACCCACTTGTTGAGAGACCTTACTGAGACCATCGAGCATTGTGCTTAGGTCTTCCATAGTCTCAGCCATGACCACGATATCGTCAGCGAATCGGAGGTGGGATATGTACTCGCCGTTGATATTGATGCCGAGTCCACCCCAGTCCAGAAGCTTAAAAACATCTTCCAGGGCGGCGGTGAACAGTTTCGGAGATATAACGTCTCCCTGTCTCACCCCTCGCTGCAACTGGATAGGTTTCGAGTTCTGGTCCTGGAGGCGAACCGACATGGTGGCGTTTTCATACAGGCACTTCAACACCTCGATGTATCGATGGTCAATTTGGCACCGCTGGAGAGACTATAGGACAGCCCAGTTTTCGAATGAATCAAAGGCCTTCTCATAGTCCACAAACGCCAAGCATAGTGGCTGATTTTACTCTTCGGTCTTCTGTATAATCTGCCGCACCCACTCCTCTAAAGGTTGTAGACTCTACACTGGAAGTTGTTGACGAATATGTATACCTGGGACAAACAGTCCAGCTAGGTAGTTCCAACTTCAAGAAAGAGATCAATCGACGAATCCAACTCGGCTGGGCAGCGTTCGGGAAGCTTCGGAATATCTTCACGTCCCAAATACCGCAGTGTCTCAAGACTAAGGTCTTTGACCAGTGTGTGTTGCCAGTGATGACTTACGGTACTGAGACATGGTCGCTTACTATGGGCCTCATAAGGAGGCTCAAGGTCACCCAAAGGGCAATGGAGAGTGCTATGCTCGGAGTTTCTATGCGTGATCGAATCAGAAACGAGGAGATCCGCAGGAGAACTAAAGTAACCGACATAGCTCACAGAATCGCTAAACTGAAGTGGCAGTGGGCAGGGCACATAGCTCGTAGAACAGATGGCCGATGGGGCAGTAAAGTTCTCGAGTGGCGACCGCGCACCGGAAAACGTAGCGTAGGAAGGCCTCCCACGCGGTGGACCGATGACCTGGTGAAGGTCGCGGGAAGCCGATGGATGCGGGCAGCGCAGGACCGGTCGTCCTGGAAATCCTTGGGGGAGGCCTTTGTCCAGCAGTGGACGATTTGTGGCTGATATGATGATAATGATTAATGACGCCGACAAAGCGGTACAATATTTTTTTCCTATACCTAAAGAGGGGGTGATTTGTTTTGTTGATATGTCAACTATCGTGTGGTTTAGTAAAACAATTTTTCGACTCAAGTATCGGTTTGTGACATATTAAGCTTTAAAGTGCTGATTTTTTATAGAGTCAAGTGTACCATAATCAACCCCCCCCCCCATAATCAATTTAAAAGGAAAACTATCATGGCTAAGTAGATTTTCTTAGATTAGGTATTACTTTAATTGACAAACTTAAGGTTTGCAGTTGGATTTGAAAAAAGTTCATAGATTTTCCATACAAAATGTTCTATTACCAACTGCAAATATAATTTAGTTTTTTAAATATACATTTATTTTTTGAAAAGACTACGCAACCCTACTTTGCGTGAGTCCGAATCGCCCTTGGCCGCTTTTTTATCTTCCGAGGTACTTTCGTACTAAAAACGTCGTAAACTACACGTACCTACCTGTAAATAATTTTGACAACCCTATATTTGCGAAAAAGGTACGTTCGTTACTCTACGCTCGCTGCCTGTATTGTGTAATGCATAATTATGCATACTTTTTGCCAACGAGTCTTTGAGAAAACTTTTAATGAATGGACCTCCAAAATACCTAAAAAAAAAAGCCTGATTATTTGAACTTCCTTTGTTTAACAACCGTGTCGAATCTAATTGTTTGGTTAATTGAAAATTCTTGTTGAAACTCTTAATCTGTGGACTTCATTCATGTAGTTTAAAGGAATATGCAAATAAAGGACAATGAGGACGAACTAATTCAATTCTGCTCAGGCGCAGCCTACACACACAAACACAATGTACACTAATGCAAACATACGAGTAGGTATTGTCGGGCCTTACTTCAACACAACCGAAAGAACATACATCCTGAATGTAAAACTTTGCGTTTATGAACTGCCTCAGTGGCGTTGTGGTTAATCTACTCGCTCCAAACCAGGAGGTCACGGGTTTCGATTCCCGGCAGAGTCTAACTTTATACGACTTTGTTTGGTTGGTGGTAGGGCATTTCCTTAACCCGTCTGGCCAGCTACCACCTTCTTGTGTAAGTCTTGCCGCCTAACATCAATCTCAAGAGGTATATATTAGATATATTTTGGATAATTAGATTTCACAATCTGACCTGCAACACGAAAGTTTTCAATAAAATTATTGTATTGTATTGTATTAATTTGTATTGGAGTATTTTCAATGTGTTATAGGCGACGGTGCAATGTTTTGTGACACTGTTGAAATTAAACTGTCATAGACGAAACTGACCAATGATTGTTCGCTATTCACGGCATCAGTGTCCCACCCAAGAGTGCACCTAACAAAAATACCCTGAGTAAAGTAATAAATAAAGTAGCAAAGTAACATTTATTATCACTTAATTAATTTGTTTTAATGATGAGCCGAAAAACCTTCCACAAACTGGTTACACACCATTGTCACAGTATTACGATATGGCTTACAGTAGCGCAACGCCTTTGATGTCGCACGATGCCGCCACCGGCGTACGCACCTACTAGCAGTGCTAGCCTGTAGCCTGGCTGTGCCCCGCCGCCCGCTGCCCCGCAAGTACCCTTCCGTTGCTCTGCGTAAGTACATTCGTTGCACTACTGTAAGCCGCTATATTGTAATACTGTGCCATTGTTGTTCGGTCTGAAAAAAATGCAACACGAGAACATATGGTAATTACTCGGTTAGGTAAACTTATTTTAAGAACTTTGTTTTGTGTAATGAAAAAATTCTGCCAAGTGCGTGTCGTAAGTCGTACCATGCATAGTGTAGAGTTCCGGAGTCATATTTTTTTTATTCAGAATTGGTAACCCCATGGCATCATCTCATCATCATCATCATCGTATCAGCCGAAAAACGTCCACTGCCCGTCCTCAACGTCCTCTGTCCAAAGGCCTCCCCCAAGGATTTCAAAGACGACCGGTCCTGCGCTGCCCGCATCAATCGGCTTCCCACGATCTTCACCAGGTCGTCGGTCCACCGCGTGGGAGGTCTGCCTACGCTACGTTTTCCGGTGCGCGGTCGCCACTCGAGAACTTTATTGCCCCAACGGCCATCTGTTCTACGAGCTATGTGCCCTGCCCACTGCCTCTTCAGTTTAGCGATTCTGATCACCTCACCTGATGGCAAGTGACAATGATGCCGAAGATGTAAGCGGGCTTACCAAGATGGGGAATCTTGGTAAGCCCGCTCTCCCTCTCTTCTACAATTTTACACTGTGAAAATTAAGAAATCAACGTTAATTTACAAATCTTTTATGTTGCATGAATGTTTGGAAAATAAAGGCTTTATTTATTTATTTATATATTTATACATATTAATTACGCTGATAAAGTTTTACAATAAAATCTTGTAAAAAAATAGACCTTGCTTTTGATACCAAACATGATATGAGTATCTACAAAAAAAAATTTTGGTTGTTTAATTCACCTATAAAATCCGCCATGTTGATTTTTTAATGCTATAATATATTCTGTGACACACGGAGTAATGCACGAATCCAAAGACACCACATTTTAATCAAGATCGGTTTAGTTTTTTTAGGAAATACGAGGAAATAGATGAACATCCATCCATACATAAATATATTTTTGATGTGTAACATCTTTGCTCTCGCTTTCCTGCAATTTGTGGGAGTGATTTCGTGAAATGGGACGGAAATGTGTAACATGGGACGGAAATGTGTAACAGGAAGTCGCGAGAGTCCGACTCGCACTTGGTCGGTTTTTTTCGTTACCGTCAGATCCGCCACCCAGGTACAATATCGTCATCAAATCTAACTAACCTAAAGTATTTTGTCACAATATGTTACACATCATATGCGAGTACTGTAGGTCTCGCTCGATTTTTTTTTTTAAAGGCATTCCCCTATATTTAAAGAAGGGGTGATTTTTTTTGTTGACGTGCCCAATCGCGTAGGGTATCCTTGAATATGTTTTTCAAAACTACTGAGTTTGCTAAAATTATTTTTCGATTCAGGAATTGGTTTCCGAAGTATTAAGTGTGTATCGTTTTTATGACTGTCTTTGAAGGTTAGTGGTGGGTGCGCCAACCGCAAGCGGCTTGCGAGCGTAGACGGAGTTTACTCCAGATCCCTCTGAAACTATATCGGGCTATTCTTATTAGCAGTAAATGTCACTTTTTTTTTTCGAAAGGACAAGCTTGTTGTTGGTCATTGGGACCTTTACAACTTCAGCGGGCAGGGGAGGCGAGTACGGAAGGCACTCAACCTAGTGCAAAGCAAAAAGATGCAACTGCCTAAGGGCGCCCAGGTGGGCACGGACCTCGGCTTAGGTCGTTGCTTGGACATGGGAGGATCGGAGAGAAGCGGCCTGGTATATGCCGGTAGCGCTGGTAAGCGCCAGAAGCGGGGGGACGCCGCCCTCGCCGGCGAGGGCAGAATGTCGGTGCAGTTTGAGTTTTCCCTAGATCTCTCGGGAACTTTCTTCGGCTATGCTAATTAGTAGTCTATACCATTTCGTATCCCTCAACCATCTCAGCGCAAATAATCACAACAATCTGATTTGTTAAAGAAATCAACCATAAAAGAGTAGACTTTTTATTTTCATGGGATAATATGTCCTTCCCAATGACACAGGCTACCTACGTGCCAAATTTCCTCAAGATTGGTCGGAGTTGTTGAAGTATGAAGACGTAACAATCAAACAGTTTTTCACATAAATAATACAAGTAAGGATTATTTGTAACTAATGTGTACCTTTATATATATATATATATATATATATATATATATACAGGGTGTAACATAAAGGTGTGGTGATACTTTAAGGTGGGCATGTACACATCAAACTGAGAAACTTTTATTCAGTAACTTTACTGAAATCGCGAAATTTTTATATGGATTTTTTATACAAAACCGTTTAATCAGCTGACCGATTAATACGAAAAATCCAAAAAAAATTTGCGATTTCAGCAAAGTTGCAGAACAAAAGTGATTCAGTTTGATGAGTACAAGCTCACCTTAAAGTATCACCACACCTTTGTGTTACACCCTGTATATACATACATGTATATTATGTTGTTGTTCAAGAACTGTTCTTGATCATTGTTAGGCTCAAAACACGATAATTATTACTTCTCTCGCTCATAAAAACATGCAAAGATAGATAAATTATGACTATTTTTCAAGTTTTACTTAAAGATTATTAACACTATAAATAAAAAAAATACACTGAAAAATAGGAAAATAAATTGTCTACATTACTCTGAGGCTAGTTTTTTTATTTGGTTTTTATAAAAAAATAACAACTAAAAACATCGAAAAATTTAAAAAGGGTGGGGTTATTTTTCTCCTTCTTTACACGTAAAAAAAAGGCAGACAAAAGTTTCAGGGGCTGCCGGGCCTTAACCTAACAGGTAAGTACTTAGTTTAATTACATCTCAAGTGTAGCTTTGTATTTACACTCTTACCCTGAGTCGAGAGAGTCAGTCTCTTCCCAGTAATAATAGAGAAAAGCTACAAAGAAAACAAAAGAAAGGTCAGATAAAAAAAAAAAAATTACACGAAATTAAACAAACAAGACAACCTATGTACATATTATGTTCAATTTTTCTTGAATGATTGTCAGTACCTAGGCCACCGAACTTTGCTCGGAAAAGAAAAAAAAATAAAAATAAAAATGTCGAAAAAAAACAAAAATATTTGACCGGACCGGGAATCAAACCCATAATCTACGAGGAGGAAGCCCAAGAAGACTCGGATAATAAATTTGTATACGAATTACCATGAAACCTACTTTAAGCTTATTAGCTGTAACTACAAGGCTAAGTTTGGTTCATAATAAAGACAAGATAAGATAAATACTCTTTATTGGTAATTAAAAATAAACACAAAAAAAACTTAAATTTGAAAAATAAAAAAAATATATAAACGCAATATAAAAACAAAAACTAATGTCTGTACTACGAGTATATAGTATATACCTATATAGGTAGCGGTACAATTTGAGCGGTCTTATCGCTCAAGGCGATTTCTTCCAGACAACCCGGTGTCTAAAACAAAAACAGGTAGTGAACGAGTATCCAACTAAAACTTGTGTTATTAGAATTAAAAAATTAAATTATTCATTATTTCTTATTGTTTATAAAGTATCTCATCTGTGGTAGAAAACTTAGTTTCCAGGTCTAACACGAATGTAGGTATGGTTATTAAGTTCGTAGGCACCGGAGCGGTTGATAGACAATAATTAGAAGATGGGCGAGTGTGGTGGCCACCTGTGGGCCAAGCTGGGGAGCATGTGTCGCTTCCGTCCGTCAGTCGCTACGTGTGATCTGTGCTCATTGTTGCACGACACGATAACATACCGAGTTTTTTTTTTCGAAAGGACAAGTTTGTTGTTGGCCGTGGGGGCCTTTACAACTTGCGAGTGCGGAGGGCACTCAACATACCGAGTGTTTACCAGCCTCTTAGAAGGAAACTTGTTAATATTAATAACTACACGAATCAATCAAAAATTAAAAACCCGACTGCATAAAAACTTAACAACTCTTTTTTGGCAAGTCGGGTAAGTATAACCTAAGTTACACACGGGTTCAAGGCGAATTTAACGACACCTCGCACTTCAAAATCCATCAAGACTCTTAAGGCTACAGAGCGTGCCAAAGAAATAAATTCAAACAAGTAATCCTGAAACATGTGATATGTTGCCTTCATATCTAACTGCATCTGAAATGAAAAAAAACATTGAATGTCTGTATCAAAATGTCACAAGAAATCTATTTTAATGATGAAATCACAAAACTATCACAAGGTAAAACTGTTTAAAAAAATAGTAAAATCTATTCACTCGGAAAACATAACCCTTCTTTTAGCGTAGTGTCGGGTAAAAAGGGTAAAATTATCTGATTATTTTTAATAAAAAATTTATAATGTATTATATTTATAAGAGCGTCGGTGGCGCAATGGCAAGGGCCGCTACCTCCTGTCCGGGAGGTCGAGGTTCGAATCCTGCCACGTACCACAATGTGTTTTCGAATTTCGATTTCATATGTACGTTTATCCAACGCTCTTGCGGTGAAGGAAAACATCGTGAGGTAACCTGCACTGCACACACCTGCGAAGAAACTCGAAGGTTGTGTGTGAAGTCGACAAATTCTCACTGGGCCCGCGTGGTCGACTAAGGCCCGATCGCCCTAATTCAGGGTAGGCTCGAGCCCCTCGGTGGGGATGTATATGAGCTGATATGATGAATGTATTCTTTTTGTATGTCATTGATGAGGTCAAGACGAAGCTAAGGACAGCTCGCACTCTAAAATCAATCAAGCCGTTTAGGATACAGGCTCAGCCAAAGAAACAGACATACCTACATGTATACATACCGTTATTTTTAGGCACTCGGATGATGATGATGATGATGATGGTCCTAGCCGTTTTCGGTTACAGCGACCGCAGAGTTGTCCGGCTCAGCTGCAAGCGTCCCGCTGCTCCGCCTTCTCGTGCGCCCGCATGTGGCTGTTGTAGCCAATCTTCGCTCAGAACGTGCGGTCACACTTGGGGCACGTCAGGACACCGTTGCAGTAATTGTAGTGGATAGCAGCAGGTGGTCGGGCTTTTATTTCATCCCTTTTGGTGTTATATTGTGTGTTATCAGCGCGCGTCATACCATTCTCACTGCACGCGTTTTCTGGTACGCTAGTTTTCTTTATTATACTGTGGTTCTGGTTTGATCTGTATCTCGGATAAATACCAGCGATTCAGATCTTATGAAGTGGAGAAGGAGAAAACTGCTCTATATTGGTGTAGTTTTGACGTTTTGTCCCTTCTAAATCCTGCATGCAAGTGATTTATTTTTGTGAGCAAACGAACAAGCAGTGGTTCTTTTTAACTTGCCTAACCGCCTCCGTGGCGTAATGGTTAGTCCATTCGCTTCACACCAGGAGGTCGCGGGTTCCGGTGGGGTCAACTTGTAAGACTCGGTTTGGTTGGTGGTAAGGCATTTTCTAAGCCCGCCTGGCTAGCTACCGCCATCTTTATCTAAGTCTTGCCGCCAAACATCAGTGTTAAAAACATTGATGTGTTCCGGCATGAAGATAGTATAACCAGTTTTCCATTGCGTTGGGGAATCTTCGTAAGCCCGCTTCCATCTTCGGCATCATCGTCACTTACCATCAGGTGGGATGGTGCCAAAAGTTTTTAAATCCGACCTAAGGGTAGGCGAGAAGTTTAGGGCTTCAGCGCGCGTCATACCATTCTCACTGCACGCGTTTTCTGGTACGCTAGTTTTCTTTATTATACTGTGGTTCTGGTTTGATCTGCATCTCAGATAGCTGTCCCGGCGAACTTCGTACCGCCTCACAATACACTACAGTATACTTCACTACACTACCGCTACTTTACCACTACACTACTAGTACACTACCACTACACTACCACTACGCTACCACTACATTACCAATACATTACCAATACACTACCACTACTACTACTACCACTACTACTACCACTACCACTTCCACTACACTACCACTACCAATAACACTACCACTACCTCTACCACTACCACTACACTACACTACTTTTTGTAGATATTGCAGGAATTTTTGAGGTAATTTTTTACACCTTGGGTTACATTTTTTAAGTTTTAGAAAGGATCCCTTATTTTTTGAAAATATATAATATAGCTTTTAGCAACCGCGGATAGTGTAGCTTCCCAACAACGGTGAAATAATTTTTCAAAGCGGTCCAGTAGTTTCGAAGCCTATTCAAGACAAACAAACAAACAATCAAATCTTTCCTCTTTATAATATTAATGTAGATGTACACTACCAACTTACCAGTGGAAACGTACCACTAATCCAGTGACAAATCTTTTAAAATACTATGACACCAACCGACCCCACGGGCCGATAGAATTAAGCTTAATTACTATAGATTATTTAAATTCTTTGAATTGGTCGATCTGTATCATTTTATAAATGTAACACACATTTGCGGTTCCCAAAATATATTTTGCTATGAAAGCTTGAGTCGTTTCTGTGAAAAACGACAGCAAAAGAATCTTGGCATAATTGTGATTAGTTGTTATTCTGCTGGCATAATCTTTACATAACCATATCGTCAAATTGTAAATGGTCGTTTTATAATAGTTTCCTATTCGTCGAGGTAAAGACACACCCATTATAGAATGACGTGTACGTAACGGATACACATCAAAGGCCAAATTTTAAAGTGCCGCATTGGAAACTTTGGTCGCAGGGATTTCGATTTTTCTCAGCAATTACAAAACATATGAAAGTGATATTTTGTAACCTGATTCTACATTTCAAACACGATTTCTTAACTTTTATAACAGAAAATATATTAAAGACACTTCTTTTAAAACAGAGATTAGTATTCTACAGACAAACGAGACCGATTTAAACCTCAAAATGTTCTTAGTCGATTAGCCTAAATACACACCTTAATATGTCAGTTGGATTTTTTTTTAATTAATTGTAACATTCAATTGAAACGAAAAAACATTGAAAAAGTGCAACAACATCCATGATGATCCCAACGCAATGGGGATCTGGCTATCTTATCAATGTTGTTAGTAATGATGTTTGGCGGCAAGACTTAGATAAGATGGTGGTAGCTAGCCAGGCGGGCTATGAAAAAGCCCTACCACCAACCAAACCGAGTCTTACAAAGTTTACCCTACCGGGAGTCGAACCCGCGACCTTTTGGTGTGAAGCGAATGGACTAACCATTACGCCACGGAGGCGGTTAGGCAAGTTAAAAAGAACCACTGCTTGTTCGTTTGCTCACAAAAATAAATCACTTGCATGCAGGATTTAAGAGCTCACAGAATTACTAAACTTAAGTGGCAGCGGGCAGAGCGCACAGCTCGTAGAACAGACGGCAAGTGGCGACCGCACACCGGAAGACATATAATATTACTAGCTGTTTCCCGCGGCTTCACCCGCGTGGACAACTTTTCTATGACTTTTTGTGGGTGCGCAGTGCGCAAGCCGCAAGCGGCTCGCGAGCGTGTAAAAAAAAGTAGCCTATGTGTTAATCCAGGTCCTAATATGTCTACCAACCAAATTTCAGCCAGATCCGTTCAGTAGTTTTTGCGTGAAGAAGTAACAAACATACACACACACTCACAAACTTTCGCCTTTATAATAGTGTGATGTGATTAGTGTTATTTTCAATGTATCAATTACCGCTTGTGTTTCTAATTTGATTATAAATGAACGATTTTTGTTTAAGCTTGTTGCTAAGTCCTCTAAGACATTACATTATCTACGAAAAAGTCGTATCCGTTTAGGTGCCTACATAGAACGAAGTCGCGTTGTACACGTCCGTAGGTGTGACCGCGGGTGATGCTAAGTGCAACACCAGGCAACCGCCGTCAGTCCCTTGGATAGCACGGTTAATCGAATCAAATCAAATCAAATCAAAATAATTTATTTTTAATAGGTGTTTACACACACTTTTAAATAGTCAAAAAAACTTATTGAATATTACAAATAATGTCATGATTCAGATTACAGTCTCAGGTAATGGTATTTGTTACAGAATCAACATATATATCTTTGTCATTTACATAATCTATTATTTTATAATATCCTCTAGAGCACAAGCATATTTTGATATGAGTCTTGAATTTATTCTCTGACAAACTAGTTACATTTTCGGGAATTTTATTGTAGAATCATACTGCCCCACAAATGACTTTTTAACAATACCCAGTCTCGAAAAGGCTATATCTATTTTATTTACATTTCTTAAATTCAAATTATGCCTGTCACTGCTTTTAGGAAATAAATGCAAATTCTTACGAACGTTCATGATGTTTTCATATATAAACTAGCTGTCCCGGCGAACTTCGTACCGCCTTACATTACATTACACTGCCCTACCCTACCCTACCCTACCCTACACTACACTACACTACACTACCCTACACTACCCTACCCTACCCTACATACACTACACTACACTACCCTACCCTACACTACCCTACACTACACTACTCTACACTACCCTACTCTACACTACACTACCCTACCCTACCCTACACTACCCTACCCTACCCTACCCTACCCTACCCTACCCTACATAAGAATTAGCGAAATCGGTTCGTGCGTTCTGGAGTTATAGCGTCAGGAAGGAAAACCCGACTTATTTTTATATATTATGATTAGATGACTAGTAACAGTTAAAATATTGATTTCTTTGAACTTATTATGTAACGACTCACGTGATCGCATCTGATAGATTGCGCGGATAGCTCTTTTCTGCAGGATGAAAATAGTTTCTATATGGGCTGTAAGATGATGATGATGTATCCAAAGTAAGATGCCATAAGACATTATACTCGTATATCGTGCCACACTATAAGAAGAAGAAGAACGAAAAGAAGAACGCCTTGTAACGTGGAAAAAAGTCGTATCGGTTTAGGTGCCTACAAAGAAATAATCAAAGCCTACATAGAACGAAGAGGCGCATTATAAAGTGGAAAAAAGTCGTATCGGTTAAGGTGCCTACAAAGAAATAATCAAAGCCTACATAGAACGAAGAGGCGCATTATAAAGTGGAAAAAAGTCGTATCGGTTAAGGTGCCTACATAGAACGAAGTGCCGCCTTGTAAAGTGGTTTATTTGCCTTGACATTTGCATGAGAAAATTGGTCTAGTTTTTAACTATTTACATACTAAATACGTAATTAAATTAAAATATGTGCATCTATTTGTCTATACTGATTAATTATAATTAAAAATCCCCATAAAAAATTGGTTCGATCGTGATCATTTTGATTTAATTTTATTGGCCAATAAATTTAACTTAATTAAAAAGTTGTCGTTTTAATAAAAAAAACGGTCAAGTTTGACTCGAACTCGCGCACCAAGAGTTCCGTTCCTTCTCAACTCTGGGCAAGGTACCTTAAAAACATCAACGATTACAAACAACAAAGATTCCTATTAATTTCAATAAAAAGACTTTAAGTAGAGCGACAGAAATTTTTTTTTTTTTTTTCATGATTTCGCGACACTTGGCCGATTTTTATTATCTGCTGGTTACCTTAGGATTTGTAACAAAATAAAACTTAAATAACCGTTTCTACGTATTTCCCTCGATTCCTACTTAATTTTCTACAATTTAAATTGAAGATTATGAAATAAACTGAGGTATGAATCATTTTTTATTTACCTATTACTTACAGTATAAAATCGTTATTATCTCCGAATGCTTCTTATATATTTTTGACTTAAAAAAAAAAGAAGAACAAATGCCAATTTTTTTTTTGCTAAAACGTGAAATCTTAATCTTAGTCTTTATGTTCAAATCATACATCAACGTTGTAATGTAGCTGGTCCAAAACAATAACAAAAACCTATTTTTTTATCACAGCGATCTGAATTCTGAATAGTATAGATTCTTTCATCACCATCTATCACAATGCGAAGGGATAGACAGACAGACGTATCATCAATCAAATACTGTCCCCCGCACAGACAATACACGTGTACCCAAAAGCGTCAGTTTTTTTCTTCTCTTTTTTGTCAACTTTAGCGACATTTTACAACACCATTTTTAGGGTTCCTTATCTAAATGTAACGGGACCCTATTACTGAGCCAACGCTGTCCGTCCGTCTGTAAGTCTATCTGTCTGATCTTTACAGGACTTGCATCTTTGGAACGTTATATGTAACCGGTTGAAATTTTCACAAACTATGTATATAGCGGATTTACTTACAAACGGAACCCTCAGTGCTCGAGTCAGGCTTGCACTTGGTTTTCAATGTTTTTTTGTTACCAGCGACTGAAGAGCGAGCGTTAGCGAACAGCGAAGGAGTTAATTGAAATAAAATAAAAATAAAAAAAGCCGCTGGATGCGGGCAGCGCAGGACCGGTCGTCGTGGAAATTCTTGGGGGAGGCTTTTGTCCAGCAGTGGACGTTTTTCGGCTGATATGATGATGATGAAAATTTTAAAAAAATAATGTATGTGTGTGTGTGTGTCTGTGCGTCATTCAGGTGCTCTATCACCTAAGCTGTTGGACGGAATTGGAATAAATTTGGATTAGATCATTATTATTTTTGTACTAGCTGTCCCGGCGAACTACGTACCGCCTTACATTACATTACACTTCCCTACCCTACCCTACCCTACATTACACTACACTACCCTACCCTACACTACACTACCATACCCTACACTACCCTACCCTACACTACTCTACCCTACACTACTCTACCCCACTACTCTACCCTACCCTACACTACCCTACCCTACCCTACATACACTACACTACACTACCCTACACTACACTACCCTACCCTACCCTACACTACCCTACTCTACACTACCCTACCCTACCCTACACTACCCTACCCTACCCTACCCTATACTACACTACCCTACCCTACACTACACTACACTACCCTACCCTACCCTACATAAGAACCTTCTCCTGACAATAACGAACTCGACAAAAAAAGAATTAGCGAAATCGGTCCAGCCGTTCTCGAGTTATGTGCTTACCAACACATTTTGCGATTCATTTTTATATATTAGATATCCAGCCGATTTTTTCCATATTTTCCTGTCTTGATTTTTAGGTTTGCCATCAAATTAAAAAGTCACTTTTTATTGTTATCTCAAAAATGGCACTAACGATTTTGATGAAACTCTGTACGTACCATTTATTTATATGACCTACTCGTACCATACGCTTTAGTTCGTTAGACCAAGAAAAATCGCAATAAGATACCTCTCATAAAAACTCAGGTAACTATTATATTAATCTGTGACTCAGGCTGTTTGTTACTGTCTTTATCTCATGAGGTACTTCCCATACACCCCAAATTATTTGTAATTTTTTCATACTTATACATGTAACATAATTGAAAATGCTACGTTAAAAAACCGACTTCCATCGCAACAAATTAGTACATTTTTGCATTATTATTTTTGGTTTTTGTTAATTTTCTAATAAAGTACTACACCGATTTTGATAAAATTTGTATGGGACCACATAGGCACCACTAGCTTTCAAATAAAAAAAGAATCATAAAAATCGGTTCACCCAGTCAAAAGTTATGAGGTAACACACATAAAAAAAAACATACAGACGAATTGAGAACCTCCTCCTTTTTGGAAGTCGCTTGAAAATTGGTATAGGTCCCTTTAACTGGGGCTTATGCTCATCAAACTGAACAACTTTTGTTCCACGACTTTGCTAAAATCACAATTAAAAAAAACATACAAATCGACCAATTTAGTGCATTTTAGTATGGAGGGTCCAATTTTTTTTTTTGAGAATTGAGTATGGGTTCCTTGGGGAAAGTTGTTCAGTATGATGAGTAGAAACCCCAGTTAACGGGTCCTAACCAATTTTGTTACAATCCGTATTACATATTTTTATTCTTAGCTACTAAGAAAGCGTTTATTGTTATTGATTTGTGTATGTGTGTTTGTATGCCAAAAGGTGATGGGTTCGCGAGAAAGTATGCACAGCGTGGCTGTACAACTTACATTTTTTTTTTCACAATTGATAAGCCTTTGGCATCATCTCACCTGATGGTAAATGACGATGATGCCCAAGATGGAAGCGGGCTTACTAAGATTCCCCAACGCAATGGAGAACGACCATCTTATCTTTAAGCCGAACACATCAATGTTGTTAACACAGATGTTTGGCGGCAAGACTTGGTTAAGATGGTGGTAGCTAGCCAGGCGGGCTTAGAAAATGCCCTACTTTACTTTAATGACATCCAAACATAAACAAAGTTAGCTTCTATTCGTTAAATAAAACACATAATGATATCATTACCTAAAACAAACTTTTTACTACACCAGAATGGTGTCGATGGCCGAATATAGTTTTTATACTGTTTCTTATAGTACCTAGTTATACTTCTTGCAAGTTTTTTTCTGACCGTACATCGCCTCGTATAAAGGATCTCGCGCACTAGACGGCTACGACCACGACCAGATCGTGGTAGTTATACTTCTTGCAAGTTCTTTCTGACAGTACACCGCCTCGTATAAAGGATCTGACCAGATGCAGAAACTATGTATTTAGTTTGTAGTTTGACATATACATAGCCGAGTCGGTCCGATCCGTTCTACGGACAGTTGACCGTTGCGACCAAGTGTGCTACGTAAAGGGGCTTCTACAGTTCTGTTTAGATTGGTCGCTGCGCCCACATGTCGTGGTCGTTGCCGTCTAGTGCGCGAGTTCCCTAAAATACATAAGTTATTGTTTGACATGACTAATTATCCAATATGGTGGCAAATTGATTCGTTGCTACATGCTGTAGAAAAGCGATGAATCATGCTTAAAGCAAATTAAAGGCAATTAAATAAAATACTCGTAAAATTATTAACGAATGTTTGAAAAGTTGAACGTAAGTAACGAGTATTTTTTACTTTTTATTTATGCGTAGATTCTATTGTGGCGTAGATTACCTAACCCTTTTTTGTACGAATACAACTTATTATCTGATATGTACGAGTATGTAACTCGTAGGTGTGACTGACCCGGTGGCGTAGTGGATAGTCCTCCTGCCTGCTAGGTCGTGGGTTCGATCCCTAACCGAGGCAAAATTTCGTTTTACAGCAAAGTTTGTTTAATCTGTTCGGCTGGGTATTCGGGCCAAAAAAAATTATCCTACAATTAAAATTATTGATCAGTCGATTTGCAAAATTCGCATGGAAAGTCTTGCGTGGTTGGATTGATCATATAGGTTAACTGACTTGTAGCGCGGTCACTACCTGGATGGGTTTCCCTATTAACAGCATTTTTCTCGACCGTTTCGGTGCTTCGTAAAGCCGTTGGTGGCGGTACGTATCACTATATGGCAGTCGATAAGTCGTATCAGATGCCTTGTAGGCGGCTTGAACAGCTTCTGACAGTGAGCCTCGCAACTAGCGCTATACAATCTCCATCAACCCGTTTGTGGAGTATGGCCTAACCTTCCCCAGTTTAGGAAGAGACTCGTACCCCAGCTGTGGGGACGTTGTGGTTTGTTTCCAAAAAAAATTACCCTATAAATGATTGTTTCCTAAGACAAGCTTTTAATACTTTGGCAAAGTATATATTAATGTATATTAGTATGTAGTACTAACACACAGTATGGACACTCCCTGTCGTTCTCTAGATTGCGACCTTACCCCCTCGTCACACAAATTGGTTACAGTTTGGTTGTAGAACGTATAGGATTTCGCCGCCATTTTGTTAGTTCCGTCATTCCTTTTTTTAAATGTCATTTCTGGCCCTTTGTATGAAGTGTCCAGGGTGTGACTTACGTTAGGGGAAAATCTAAAACAACGCGTGCGAAGCTGCGGGTGGACCGCTAGTATAAAATATTTGATAGGTATAATTTTCTCAAGCCCTGGCAAAAACTTCGAATCAAATTGTAGGCCGTTAATTTGTTTCATATTAACCTTTGATTTCGTTTTTTAAATTAACAAGTAAATTTCGTGTAATAAAAATATTAGTCCACATCTTTTTGAAGTCAATTTATATTAATAAATTGCTTTTTTTACGTAAGTATACGATTCCTTGCTACCTAAGTAAACTTACACAAAAATATTCACATTGACAAAAAGACTACCTAGTGTACCAAGACTATTTAGTGCGGCTAGTAAGCGCTCCTACATAAATTTTCAACCGCCTCCGTGGCGTATTGGTAAGTACGATTCCCGGTGGGTTCAACTTGTAAGGCTCGGTTTGGTTGGTTGTAGGACATTTTCTTAGCCGCCTGGCTTGCTACCACCATCTTATCTAAGTCTTGCCGCCAAACATCAGTGTTAACAACATTGCTGTGTTCCGGCTTGAAGATAGATTAGATTAAATTAGATTTATTTATTTCATATTATTATCAATGTCATATTACAATAAAGCCTATTAAATAATTTGTCAAAGGATAATATGATAAGATAGCCAGTTCTTCATTGCGTTTTGGAATCTTGGAAAGCCCGCTTCCATCTTCGGCATTACCGTCACTTACAATCAGGCGAGATGATGCCAAGGGCTTACCAATTGTGAATAAAAAATAATAATATCGGTGTTTGCGCGCTCAAATCTATAGCCGTGCGAGTTTTCCAAGCACGCCACGGCTCTTAAAACAATGATCCTTCTACACTGCTCAACACTCCCATAGTAGAAGTAACTATTGGCATATTAAAAAAAATTGATGCAAAGACACTCCCTTGGCATATTTAAAAAATTTTGATGCAAAGCATAGTTTCTTGAAAAGCTATAATAAAAATTACTTAGGATATGTGCAGTACAGGGTATGAAAACATTTAATTTTTTTTCATATTTTATTTTATTCTCAATTGGTAAACCCTTGACAACATCTCACCTGGTGGTAAGTGACGATGTTGCCGAAGATGGAAGCGGACTTACCAAGATTCCCCAATGCAATGGGGAACTGGCTATCTTATCTTCATGCCGGAACACACCAATGATATCAACATTGATATTTGGCGGCAAGACTTAGATAAGATGGTGTTAGCTAGCCAGGCGGGCTTAGAAAATGCCCTACCACCAACCAAACCGAGTCTTACAATTGACCCCGCCGGGAATCGAACCCGCGACCTCCTCGAACCAGTGAACTTTGCCTCTGAGCTACGGAGGCGGTTAAAAATATGGGCAAGTGCTATATTTACGAGTACCTTCTCAGTTCTTATAAACATGGGTTCTACTAATTTCATACTATCTGTGCTATCCTTCTATGATAATATAAAAACACAATTCTATTTTTTCGCTATTTTTACAAAAACCACCTAAAACTAAATTCATTTGAGGGTAAATATAGCACTTGCTCATCTCCCCTACACATGTCCTAAGTCATTTTATAGAGTTCTTCAATGTCCTATGTAATTTTATAGAGTTCTTCAATGTCCTAAGTAATTTTATAGAGTTCAACAATGTCCTATATAATTTTATAGAGTTCTTCAAGGTCCTAAGTAATTTTATAGAGTTCTTCAATGTCCTAAGTAATTTTATAGAGTTCTTCAATGTCCTAAGCAATTTTATAGAGTTCTTCAATGTCCTAAGTAATTTTACAGAGTTCTTCACTCAATGTCCTTAGTAATTTTATAGAGTTGTTCAATGTGCTAAGTAATTTTATAGAGTTATTCAATGTCCTAAGTAATTTTATAGAGTTATTCAATGTCCTAAGTAATTTTATAGATTTCTTCAAAAAAAACCGGCCAAATGCGCCTCAGAACCGCACACATAGGCGAGCGATGTGATTCTGTGCTCTGTGATCATACTAGATAGCGCTAGTTTCTTCATTTTTTTAAAAAAACACGTTTTTTGTATGGAGACCCCCCTTAATTTTTACTTTTTTAGTATCTGTTGTTAAAGCGGCAACAGAAATACATCATCTGTGAAAATTTCAACTGTCTAGCTATCGCAGTTCATGAAATATAGCCTGGTGACAGACAAACAGACAGACAGACGGACGGACAGCGAAGTCTTAGTAATTCCCGTCCCGTTTTTACCCTTTGTGTGCGGAACCCTAAAAACCATGTTCTGTGTGAAAAGTCTTAAAATATCCCTTGGCAAAGTTGATGTGTATATTACAATTAAGTTAAGTGGACCTTAAAGGATAATAACATTAAAATTTACATTTACCTGTTCTTATATGTGGGGACCTCTATATGAGCTAATATGATAATGATCACAGAAAAGAAGAAAAAAAAATTTTCTTATCTGTGATGATGATGACATTTTACATTGTTGGACTCGGTAGCCGTATACGTAACAATGTACCGCCGATAAACCGCCTCCGTGGCGTAATGGTTGTCCATTCGCTTCACAAATAGGAGGTCGCGGGTTCAATTCCTGGTAGGGTCAACTTGTAAGACTCGGTTTGGTTGATGGTAGGGAATTTTCATAGCCCGCCTGACTAGCTACCACCATCTTCTCTAAGTCTTGCCGCCAAACATTAGTGGTAACAGCATTGATGTGTTTCGGCTTGAAGATAAGATATCCAGATCCCCATTGCGTTGAGAAATCTTATATAGTAAGCGTGCTTTCATCTTTGGCATCATCGTCACTTACCATCAGGTGAGATCATGCCAAGGGCTTACCAATTGTGAATAAAATATTACAAAAGTTGACTCTAATGATAACAATATTTAAATTTACATTTTAAATTGTTGGACTCGGTAGCCGTGTACCTAATAATATTCATTTGTTTTATTTTGTAATCTGTATTTGTAAACAAGCCTTGAGTGTTTCCCAAAAAACCTTTTATTTAAATCAACATTACAGCTGACAGATAACGTAGTGGGTTTAACGCGATTGATTAATTTTGAAAACAAAGAGAATTATTTGAAAAACTGATCAAGAGCGAGTAGACTCATACGAATAGGGTTCCGTACCAAATTTACTGATACGAATGTAACAATTATTGTTAATGAAAAAAAATAGACCTTCCAATCCGCATCTTCGGTAACTATCGAGTTTCATACAACAATCACAACAAAAAGTGGAGTAACGCTTGTTCTATGATTGTTGTCGACTTGTACGTATGCATCTTTAAGTACTTTAATAATGTTTCGACACGTGATAGGTCCTATCCTTCACTGTAATTGAGATAGGTGCATTTCAGATATGTCACATCACGTTTTGGCATGTTGACGGCAAGTCTGCGAACGCGTGTCTGTTAGCAAAACTCTGCTCCGTCGTGATTGGAGCAGAGTTTTTATAGCCCGTTTTCAAAGCGCTAACACTACACCTACCTTTTATTTTTGATCTGAGGTGAAAACGAATAGTAATTCGGATACGCCTAGATGTAATACATTCAAAAAAACATCTCTTCCCTGGCCATCTAGTATAAAAGCAAAAAGTCACACAGTCACTCTTCAAACATGAAATCTCGAATAACTACTAGACCTATGAAGCTGAAATTTAGCAGGACTTTGAAGATTACCCTCCACAATATACAGTATGTAACAAAATTGGCGTAGGACTCGTTAACTGGGCGTTCTACTCATCATACTGAACACATAGTCAATTGTCAAAAAAAAATTGACTCTACAGCAAAGTCACAAAAGAAAGGACTGGGTGGCGCAAAAGTCACGACGGGGTTTAAAAAAATAAACTGACATTTGCACTGACATGTACTATTATTTTGTTTTCACAAATTATAAAATACATTTTGGAGATTCGGCGTGGATAATTTTACCGTTATTCAACGTAACAAAATCATAGAATTTTATTTTCAACATCATCACATCAGTCGATAATTCAAACCCTATGGGCCCAATTTTTGAAGACGACGACGGAAACGCTGTAACTGTAAATGGCTTGACATATTAAAATTTCTTAGTGCCAGCTCTTGGTGACAGTCCAGAGCCTCAGCCTCAAACAGCCACAATGACCGCCCTAAAGAGACGTTCGGCGAGCGTTTAATCTCGAGATTTTCAACATTTAACTGGCCCGCTCGTTTCCCTGAATTAACAGCGCCAGATTATTTTCTCTGGGGTTATTTAAAAGACAAGGTGTTCATAAATAAACCCAGGACAATCGAGCAGCTGAAGGCCAACATTCGAGCTGAAATACGGTTGCTAACTCCTCATGTTCTGAGGAAAGTAATGAGAAGTGCTTTCGAAAGAGCCCATTTACGTGATGTAATTTTTAAAACCTAACTCAAAAATATCTGCATGAGTATTTTACTCATATCTCTTAATAATTAAGATGAATTAAAAAAAAAGTTGTAACCTTTTGCAACCTCGTCGTGACTTTTGCGCCACCCAGTAGAAGCCCCAGTTAACGGGACCTACACAAGTTTTGTTACACCCTGTATAGGTAATCGGATTGTGTGATTAACATGTTACGCAATCATTGGTGATCCTACGGGTGAAGGTTATGATGTGACCGTCATATTGGAACATATACACTGAAATTTACTAATGAGGTACTAATTTAAGCGCTGACATTGAATTCGGTTGACACGGCGCACGTGTAGGCAAGTGCGTGATCGTGTCAACATTTGGGGGACAGGCGGGTGCAGAAGATTGGGGAAAATAGCTTTAAATTTAAAGTTTAAGAAAAACTCGACTGCTTAAAGACATTACCCATCTTTTTTGGGACATCGGGTAAAATTTATCCAATGTTACTCATGGGATCGAGATGAATCTAACGATATTTCGTACTCGAAAATTCATCAAGCCGTTTAGAAGATATCCTGGATTAAAGAAACATACATACATTACATTAGACCTGAAATCAGTACACTCCTTTTTTGTGGGCAGTCGTGTAAAAATAGACACATGCCAAAGAATAGGTACGATGAAGTTTTTTTAATACAGTTGTGAGAAAAAAGGTAAAACAAAAACCGGCGAAGTGCGAGTCGGACTCGCGCAAATTAGGGTTCCCTAGTCCTAAAGTAAGAAAGCCTACTTAGCCGTGATAGTTTTTCTTTTAAATTTATTATTTTACGTCATACTATTTTCAATTTTTCAATAATCATACATGCTTACATTAGACCTGAAATCAATATGCTCCTTTTTTTGGCAGTCATGTAAAACTAGACCCATGCCAAAGTAGTATATAATTATATTAGTACTAACATACAGTATGGACACTCCCTGCCGCTCTGTAGATTGCGACCTTCACCCCTAGTCAACCAGATTGATACAGATTGGTTACAGTTTGGTTGTCGAACGTATAGGTACGTTAGTGCTAATATATATACTTTGGTATAGGATTAAGCCGCCATTTTGTTTGTCCCGTCATTCCTTTTTTGAAATTTCATTTCTGGCCCGTTGTATGAAGTGTCCAGGTGTGCCCATGCCAAAGAATAGGCACGATGAAGTTTTTTAATACAGAGTTGTGAGAAATAAAAAAATCAAAAATCTAGAAACTTTTAGGTACAAAGTTACATATTGCATTGTCACGCGATATACATATACAATATGCATGCAAAATTTCAGCTCAATCGAAAACCGGGAAGTAGCTTAATTTTTACTTGCAAGATTTCATTACAGACACCGGGACAGGTGAAACTAAATAAAAACTTATAAAAAGGACAGAACATAACAGAATAAATAGTAAAGCCAAGCTGTGCATACTTTCTCGCAAGCAATTTGTAATCTTAAGCGTACTGACAGTGGCAAATTTGTAATCTTAAGCTTACTGACAGTAGCAAATTTGTTATCTTAAGCGTACTGACAGTAGCAAATTTGTACTCTTAAGCGTACTGACAGTAGCAAATTTTTAATCTTAATCGTACTAACAGTAGCAAATTTGTAATGTTAATCGTACTGACAGTAGCAAATTTTTAATCTTAAGCGTACTGACAGTAGAAAATCATAGTATCAAAATCTCAATATATTAACAGTACCTTCTCTGTACATATTGGGAACCGCTATGTTTGTAAAAAATAATATGGACAAGTTTAATTTTGTGACGAGTGAGAGACGCTGTAACAAAATCTATCTGTTGCCTACTAAGACAGCTCTTATTCATCATCATCATCATATCAGCTCATATACGTCCCCACCGATGGGGCTCGAGCCTACCCTAAATTAGGGCGATCGGGCCTTAGTCGACCACGCGACCCAGTGCGGGTTGGTCGACTTCACACACAACCTGCGAGTTTCTCCGCAGGCGTGTGCAGGTTTCCTCGCGATGTTTTCCTTCACCGTAAGCGTAAGCGTAAGCTCTTATTCATAACAGTGTTTTTGCAATTGCATCAAAAATTTACAATAAAGTAATTATTGAAACTTATGACTAGATATCGGATTATATGCACTAACAAAGTGCTAAAATATGCTCTCAAACGGCCGAAATATGCACTAAAAACTGCTGAAATTCCCTAAATATGCGCAATGAAAAAATCATTTTTGTAATTATATTTTAATTAAAAACGGTACAAAATATAGCGAAATATTCTTAAAAATATGCATAATTTTTGTGACAATGTACAATTAAGTATTTTTCCAAATTTTCGAGCGGTTTGTGACGTTTGTCACCCAGTATTGATTTGTACGCCGAAAAACACATCTACATTAACTGACGTTATTGGATAATATTTAAAATTTGGCGCCATTGTGGTATGACCTGTGCCGTTGATGTAGGCATTAAGTTTCTTCGCAGACATCCTACTTTTTGTAGGACGACTAGTGGGGAAGTGCACGTCATAGGTATCGATTATTTTAAAAAGCATTTGCATAATCGAAATATCGATACCTATGATGTGCACTTTCCACACTAGTCGTCCTACAAACAGTAGGATGTCTGCGGGGAGCCTAATGTTCTTCATGTCTTCAAGATTCTGGTTTTTACGCAAAATAGCGTCTACTAAAAGCGTCTTTCGTAAAAACGAATATTTTCTGATATTGAAGTAGGAAGGGCGTTGGCGAGTTCGATCATTGTTTCCAGTATGCATAAAATCCGATGTCTACTAATGACATTGGACTATTAAAAAAATTGATTTGAATAAATTTCTAATTAATAAATGTTACTCTACAGTTAATGACTTCCTTGATGACAAAAATTGTGACTGAAATTTTCAGAAATGCTAATTTATTGTATTAAATTAATAAAATAGGTTAAATAATAATTAATAATAAATTATAAATTTTTTAATTATTATTAATTTATTTAATTATATAATAGGTCTTTACCAATGAAATAGCCGATTCAGTTTTTATAGGTCAATACCAATTTTTATAGAAAATAAAAAAGTTATTGTTTTTTATTCTTGAACTTATGGTGACACTACTTATGGTCTTTTATTGGTAACTAGTGGCATGTCTTTCGTGTTCCAAATCCAATCCCCTGAGCTATGTACCATTGAATCTGCTTTGGATGCTTTATGTATTACGGAACATTTTGTAGAAAAAAGTAATGAGAAAAATCTATTTATAGATGGGTATGTATTGGCCGACTCGTTTTGTAGGAAAAATAGCAAAAGAGGGGGAAGTTGTATATTTTTAAAAAAAGGCATAGAATTTAAGCAATTAAATCTTGAGGATTTTCGTGAAATAAATGCATTTGAATGCTGCGGGGTTCTATTAGATAAAGAAAAAGTAATTATAGTATGTGTCTATCGCGTTCCAAAAGGAATTAACTTATATATATTTTTTGAAAAACTGGATGCCTTGTTGTCTCACTTTCTCAAAGGTCAAAAGCGTAAAATAATCATATGCGGGGACTTTAATATTGACCTTTTACCTGAAGCTAAAAATAAAGTTTATGCTAATACTTTTCTCAGATTACTATACTCTTATAATTTTTATCCACAAATAAGTGAGCCGACACGAATAACTCTTACTTCAAAAACATGTATTAACAATTTTTTATGCAATTTTAGCAACGTAAGTACTAAAGTCCATGAACTTGCAATAGGATCCGACCATACTGCCCAAACTCTAACTTTCAAAATGCACCGAAAGCTTACTCTTCCATTTTGGTATGTTTACAAGAGAGATTTTTCAGAGAGTAACCGTATGAAATTTTTAGAATGTCTGAGCAAACTTACTTTTTCTGACGTATTTACACAGACTAATGTTAATCATGCGTATGACCAATTTATCGATTTATACAAGCTGTTTTATAATTTATGTTTTCCTTTAAGACGAATCAAAATTAAAAGAGAAATAAAGCACAGGTGGATTACTCGGGGAATCAGAGTATCAAGTAAAATAAAAAGAAAACTATATTTAGATTACAAACTAAAGGGAAGAGTTGATAAGAAAAAAAAATACGAAAGCTATAATTCATTGTTAAGGAAATGTGTTAGAACGTCTTTAAGAAACATTAATCAAAAGTACTTAGGAAAGGCAGATAATAAGTGCAAAGCAGCATGGAATATAATTAAAAATTCATCTGGCACTTGTTCTTTTCCTGAATTCATAACAAAAATAGATAATAATGGAGAGTTAATCACAGAGCCTCAAAAGATTGCGTCTAGTTTTAACGATTATTTTATTGATTCTTTACCTCCAACGCCTGATATCAACAATAAAGAAGTCTGCAGACATTTAGATAGTAATACATCGACAATGTTTATTGTTCCCATACATCAGGAAGAAATATTGAAAGCTATTAGAACCCTAAAAAATTCTGAATCTGTAGGTTATGATGAAGTATGTACTCGTATAATAAAAGAGACTGGTATCTTTATCTCAGAAGTTTTAACTTATATAATAAATTTATCAGTAGAGCAGGGAATGTTTCCAAATAAGCTAAAATTATCAATAATTAAACCACTATTTAAGAAAGGCGACCGTGATAAACTAAACAATTACCGACCTGTTACATTAATATCAATATTTTCAAAAATTTTTGAACGTATCCTTTTTAATAGGCTTATTATTTTTTCAGACAAACACAACATAATTAACAATGAACAGAATGGTTTTCGTACAGTAGGTCGACAAATTATGCAATCTATCAGTTGATGCGCAGTGTTTATGAATGTGTAGATAAAAAAATCAATGTATCCGCTATTTTTACTGATATGTCGAAAGCCTTCGACTGTGTCAATCATGAGTTGCTTTTATCAAAACTGGAGAAATATGGAATTCGAGGAAATTCACTAAACTGGTTACGATCATATTTAGAGGGACGGTACCAGTGTACAGAGATAAAAAACTTATGTAATAAAACTAACACAGTTGTATGCAAAAGGTCAGGTTTTAGGATAAATAACAAAGGCGTTCCACAAGGAAGTATACTAGGGCCGCTGCTTTTCTTGTTCTACATAAATGACCTTCCCAAAAGTACTAAAGAACAGACAGTTTTGTATGCTGATGACAGTACAGTTATCGTAAAATCTGTCTCTCAATTTGAACATGAAGGTGATGTGAATGTCGCTTTGCTGAACATAATAGAGTGGATGAAAAATAATGGACTGCAGATAAACTTATCAAAAACTAACGTTATGCAATTTAATTCCTTTCATAAAACGCCTTTGGATATAACTGTAGCATATAATTCTAAAAAAATAGATGTAGTGAACGAATATAAATTTTTGGGTATAATTATTGACAGCCACTGCAGTTGGAAAGCTCACATAAAAAATCTCTGTGATCGATTGTCACGTTTTGTGTATCCCTTAAGAAATATTGCCCGTACTACATCGGAGCAAGCAGGGTTAATGGCTTACTTTGGATATGTACAGTCAGCTTTGACTTACGGTCTCATATTTTGGGGTAACTCAACAGATTTTGTGGATGCTTTCAAAATACAAAAACGATGTGTTCGAGCTCTTTGTGGGCTATCTCAAAGAGATTCATGTAAACCACTCTTTGTTAAGTACAAAATATTGCCGCTGCCTTGCCTATATATTAAAGAAGTTGCAATGTTTGTAAAAAAACACATCCTGTATGAGTCAGTCAATATATACAATAGAAATTTAAGACATAATAATAGACTTTTACATTCGTGTAGTTATCGTACAACATTGTACCAAAAAAGTTTTTACTCAATGGCAGTGCAAGTATACAATATGGTTCCGGAATGCATAAAGCAGTACGATGAGGATCGTTTCAAATCGGCTATCAGTGCTTGGCTAGCGACTAGACAATTTTACAGTGTACAATTTTTTTTGGATAATAAGGGAAAACTTTAGCATTTACTTCAGCATAACAATATGAAATAAATTAATTATATTTTTACTACTTGACTGAAGATTCATGTGTAATATTATGAGAGTTTTGACATTTAATTAATTAATTATATTTTTACCACTTGACTGAAATTAATTGTGTAATATGTATTATGAGAGTTTTGACATTTAATTCATTGACTTCTAATTAATTTAGTTATTTAAGAAAATGACATTGTACACCTCTTAAGGTAAGCCATGGCAGAAGTTTTTTTTAATTATATGTAAGACCTTTTTACATACCTATGGTTATGCAATAAATGAATTTGAGTTTGAGTTTGAGTTTGAATGGAACAAGGCGGTTTCTTAGTGGTCAGATGGGGCAATTTTTTAGACTAGTTAATTTTTTTCAATTTTCCCGAAAGTGACGAAATCATATGCGGGGTATTCCTAAATATGAGATTAGTAACGAAGAAACTGCTGCGATAACTCTTTAAAATTAAAAATGTCCTCAACAAAGACGATTTTTTCAGGTGAAAAAACCCGACAACATGGGGTTAAAGCCACCGTGCTCTCAAAATATCTAAATAATAGGCATATGTTTACGACCATTTAATTTCTAATAGTCTAATGCTATTTTTTCTTTGTTTTTAAACGACTTTTTGCGTGTACCATCCTTGACTGCATCATCACTTACCATCAGGTGAGTTGCAGTCAAACGCACTCAAATTTTTATAAAAAAAAAAAAAAAAAAAGACTTCAAAAAAGGAGGAGGTTTCTCAATTCGACCGTATATATATATATATTTGACTGACTCGGTGGCTCAGTGGTTAATGCTCTTGACTTCTGATCCGAGAGTCGTGGGTTCGATCCCCACCCAGGGCAAACATTTGTGTGATGAGTAGATTTGTTTGCTCTGTGTCTGGGTGTTAAATATTTATTTAAGTATGTATTTAAACGTATATAAGTATGTATATCAGTCTCTGGTTCCCATAACACAGGGAATATATATCACATAACCAATATATATGTATATATATATCCCAACCCAATGTATGAGATTAGATAAAGTAGTGTATGAAACTGCACATAATTTGGTCTTAAAACACTCGTGTAATGCTATAAAAAAACTCGCTTACGGCTCGTTTTTTTAACTTACACTCGTATTTTAAGAACCCTTATGCAACAGTTTCATAAACTACTATAAACATATAAATGCACGAAATTAAGCAACAATAGTGAAATCAAAGGTAGTTACGAATCAAATTAGGGGACTTAAATTTTTTTTAGGTCGGTACCAGCACACAGACCTATCAAATGTTTAAGATTCGATCGCTTTGCTGGCACCGACCTCAAAAAAAACTTTAGTCCCCTAATTTGATTCGTACCTACCTTTGATTTCACTATTGTTGGTTAATTTCGTGCATTTATATGTTTATAGTAGTTTATGAAACTGTTGCATAAGGGTTCTTAAAATACGAGTGTAAGTTAAAAAAACGAGCCGTAAGCGAGTTTTTTTATAGCATTACACGAGTGTTTTAAGACCAAATTATGTGCAGTTTCATACACTACTTTATCTAATCTCATACATTGGGTTGGGATATATATATACATATATATTGGTTATGTGATATATATATATATATACATATATAAATATATATATATATATATAAATATAAAAAAATAAATATTCTGGGACAAATCACACGTGGTCATCCGGCCCCAAAGTAGGATTCCCTGTGTTATGGGAACCAGAGACTGATATACATACTTATATACGTTTAAATACATACTTAAATAAATATTTAACACCCAGACACAGAGCAAACAAATCTACTCATCACACAAATGTTTGCCCTGGGTGGGGATCGAACCCACGACTCTCGGATCAGAAGTCAAGAGCATTAACCACTGAGCCACCGAGTCAGTCAAATATAATTATATATATATATATATATATACGGTCGAATTGAGAAACCTCCTCCTTTTTTGAAGTCTTTATTTTTTTTTTTAAATAAAAATTTGAGTGCGTTTGACTGCAACTCACCTGATGGTAAGTGATGATGCAGTCGAGGATGGTACACGCAAAAAGTCGTTTAAAAACAAAGAAAAAGTAGCATTAGATTATTAGAAATTAAATGGTCGTAAACATATGCCTATTATTTAGATATTTTGAGAGCACGGTGGCTTTAACCCCATGTTGTCGGGTTTTTTCACCTGAAAAAATCGTCTTTGTTGAGGACATTTTTAATTTTAAAGAGTTATCGCAGCAGTTTCTTCGTTACTAATCTCATATTTAGGAATACCCCGCATATGATTTCGTCACTTTCGGGAAAATTGAAAAAAATTAACTAGTCTAAAAAATTGCCCCATCTGACCACTAAGAAACCGCCTTGTTCCATTCAAACTCAAACTCAAACTCAAATTCATTTATTGCATAACCATAGGTATGTAAAAAGGTCTTACATATAATTAAAAAAAACTTCTGCCATGGCTTACCTTAAGAGGTGTACAATGTAATTTTCTTAAATAACTAAATTAATAAGAAGTCAATGAATTAAATGTCAAAACTCTCATAATACATATTACACAATTAATTTCAGTCAAGTGGTAAAAATATAATTAATTAATTAAATGTCAAAACTCTCATAATATTACACATGAATCTTCAGTCAAGTAGTAAAAATATAATTAATTTATTTCATATTGTTATGCTGAAGTAAATGCTAAAGTTTTCCCTTATTATCCAAAAAAAATTGTACACTGTAAAATTGTCTAGTCGCTAGCCAAGCACTGATAGCCGATTTGAAACGATTCTCATCGTACTGCTTTATGCATTCCGGAACCATATTGTATACTTGCACTGCCATTGAGTAAAAACTTTTTTGATACAATGTTGTACGATAACTACACGAATGTAAAAGTCTATTATTATGTCTTAAATTTCTATTGTATATATTGACTGACTCATACAGGAATATGTGTTTTTTTACAAACATTGCAACTTCTTTAATATATAGGCAAGGCAGCGGCAATATTTTGTACTTAACAAAGAGTGGTTTACATGAATCTCTTTGAGATAGCCCACAAAGAGCTCGAACACATCGTTTTTGTATTTTGAAAGCATCCACAAAATCTGTTGAGTTACCCCAAAATATGAGACCGTAAGTCAAAGCTGACTGTACATATCCAAAGTAAGCCATTAACCCTGCTTGCTCCGATGTAGTACGGGCAATATTTCTTAAGGGATACACAAAACGTGACAATCGATCACAGAGATTTTTTATGTGTGCTTTCAAACTGCAGTGGCTGTCAATAATTATACCCAAAAATTTATATTCGTTCACTACATCTATTTTTTTAGAATTATATGCTACAGTTATATCCAAAGGCGTTTTATGAAAGGAATGAAATTGCATAACGTTAGTTTTTGATAAGTTTATCTGCAGTCCATTATTTTTCATCCACTCTATTATGTTCAGCAAAGCGACATTCACATCATCTTCATGTTCAAATTGAGAGACAGATTTTACGGTAACTGTACTGTCATCAGCATACAAAACTGTCTGTTCTTTAGTACTTTTGGGAAGGTCATTTATGTAGAACAAGAAAAGCAGCGGCCCTAGT
This sequence comes from Coleophora flavipennella, assembly GCA_947284805.1. NCBI lineage: Eukaryota > Metazoa > Arthropoda > Insecta > Lepidoptera > Coleophoridae > Coleophora > Coleophora flavipennella. The sequence goes on from OX369279.1 coordinate 8,107,538, forward strand.
ATACTTCCTTGTGGAACGCCTTTGTTATTTATCCTAAAACCTGACCTTTTGCATACAACTGTGTTAGTTTTATTACATAAGTTTTTTATCTCTGTACACTGGTACCGTCCCTCTAAATATGATCGTAACCAGTTTAGTGAATTTCCTCGAATTCCATATTTCTCCAGTTTTGATAAAAGCAACTCATGATTGACACAGTCGAAGGCTTTCGACATATCAGTAAAAATAGCGGATACATTGATTTTTTTATCTACACATTCATAAACACTGCGCATCAACTGATAGATTGCACAATTTGTCGACCTACCTTTACGAAAACCATTCTGTTCATTGTTAATTATGTTGTGTTTGTCTGAAAAAATAATAAGCCTATTAAAAAGGATACGTTCAAAAATTTTTGAAAATATTGATATTAATGTAACAGGTCGGTAATTGTTTAGTTTATCACGGTCGCCTTTCTTAAATAGTGGTTTAATTATTGATAATTTTAGCTTATTTGGAAACATTCCCTGCTCTACTGATAAATTTATTATATAAGTTAAAACTTCTGAGATAAAGATACCAGTCTCTTTTATTATACGAGTACATACTTCATCATAACCTACAGATTCAGAATTTTTTAGGGTTCTAATAGCTTTCAATATTTCTTCCTGATGTATGGGAACAATAAACATTGTCGATGTATTACTATCTAAATGTCTGCAGACTTCTTTATTGTTGATATCAGGCGTTGGAGGTAAAGAATCAATAAAATAATCGTTAAAACTAGACGCAATCTTTTGAGGCTCTGTGATTAACTCTCCATTATTATCTATTTTTGTTATGAATTCAGGAAAAGAACAAGTGCCAGATGAATTTTTAATTATATTCCATGCTGCTTTGCACTTATTATCTGCCTTTCCTAAGTACTTTTGATTAATGTTTCTTAAAGACGTTCTAACACATTTCCTTAACAATGAATTATAGCTTTCGTATTTTTTTTTCTTATCAACTCTTCCCTTTAGTTTGTAATCTAAATATAGTTTTCTTTTTATTTTACTTGATACTCTGATTCCCCGAGTAATCCACCTGTGCTTTATTTCTCTTTTAATTTTGATTCGTCTTAAAGGAAAACATAAATTATAAAACAGCTTGTATAAATCGATAAATTGGTCATACGCATGATTAACATTAGTCTGTGTAAATACGTCAGAAAAAGTAAGTTTGCTCAGACATTCTAAAAATTTCATACGGTTACTCTCTGAAAAATCTCTCTTGTAAACATACCAAAATGGAAGAGTAAGCTTTCGGTGCATTTTGAAAGTTAGAGTTTGGGCAGTATGGTCGGATCCTATTGCAAGTTCATGGACTTTAGTACTTACGTTGCTAAAATTGCATAAGAAATTGTTAATACATGTTTTTGAAGTAAGAGTTATTCGTGTCGGCTCACTTATTTGTGGATAAAAATTATAAGAGTATAGTAATCTGAGAAAAGTATTAGCATAAACTTTATTTTTAGCTTCAGGTAAAAGGTCAATATTAAAGTCCCCGCATATGATTATTTTACGCTTTTGACCTTTGAGAAAGTGAGACAACAAGGCATCCAGTTTTTCAAAAAATATATATAAGTTAATTCCTTTTGGAACGCGATAGACACATACTATAATTACTTTTTCTTTATCTAATAGAACCCCGCAGCATTCAAATGCATTTATTTCACGAAAATCCTCAAGATTTAATTGCTTAAATTCTATGCCTTTTTTTAAAAATATACAACTTCCCCCTCTTTTGCTATTTTTCCTACAAAACGAGTCGGCCAATACATACCCATCTATAAATAGATTTTTCTCATTACTTTTTTCTACAAAATGTTCCGTAATACATAAAGCATCCAAAGCAGATTCAATGGTACATAGCTCAGGGGATTGGATTTGGAACACGAAAGACGTGCCACTAGTTACCAATAAAAGACCATAAGTAGTGTCACCATAAGTTCAAGAATAAAAAACAATAACTTTTTTCAATTCGACCGTATATATATATATATTTGACTGACTCGGTGGCTCAGTGGTTAATGCTCTTGACTTCTGATCCGAGAGTCGTGGGTTCGATCCCCACCCAGGGCAAACATTTGTGTGATGAGTAGATTTGTTTGCTCTGTGTCTGGGTGTTAAATATTTATTTAAGTATGTATTTAAACGTATATAAGTATGTATATCAGTCTCTGGTTCCCATAACACAGGGAATCCTACTTTGGGGCCGGATGACCACGTGTGATTTGTCCCAGAATATTTATTTTTTTATATTTATATATATATATATATATATATATATATATATATATATATATATATATATATATATCACATAACCAATATATATGTATATATATATCCCAACCCAATGTATGAGATTAGATAAAGTAGTGTTTGAAGCTGCACATAATTTGGTCTTAAAACACTCGTGTAATGCTATAAAAAAACTCGCTTACGGTTCGTTTTTTTAACTTACACTCGTATTTTAAGAACCCTTATGCAACAGTTTCATAAACTACTATAAACATATAAATGCACGAAATTAACCAACAATAGTGAAATCAAAGGTAGGTACGAATCAAATTAGGGGACTAAAGTTTTTTTTGAGGTCGGTGCCAGCAAAGCGATCGAATCTTAAACATTTGATAGGTCTGTGTGCTGGTACCGACCTAAAAAAAATTTAAGTCCCCTAATTTGATTCGTAACTACCTTTGATTTCACTATTGTTGCTTAATTTCGTGCATTTATATGTTTAAAAATGTTATTTCATACTTTTGAGTATTTTCTTTTTGAAGTCATTTTTTAGTTTTTTAAACTTTTTTAGAGCGTCGGTGGCTTAACGGCTTGGTTAGACGCCTCCTATCCGGGAGTCGTTGTTCGAATCCTGCCACGTACCATTGTGATTTCGAATTTAGATTTCATATGTACGTTTATCCGACGCTCTTACGTTACGGTGAAGGAAAACGTCTTGAGGAAACCTGCACACGCTTACGAAGAAACTCGCAGGTTGTGTGTGAAGTCGACCAACCCGCAGTGGGCCCGCGTGGTTGACTAAGGCCCGATCGCCCTAATTAAGGGTAGGATCAAGCCCCTCGGTGGGGACGTATATGAGCTGACATGATGATAATTTGTTCTTAACTATTGTTCTTAATATTAATTTTCATTTTTAACTTTTTTGATATAATCGGCAATATCATAGGTAAAAACCTAATATGCATTTTTTTATTAATTGTATAATAGAATGTTTGATGTTTTTTGGTATTGGTTTTGTGACCTAATATTTGTATGCCTGTTAGGGCAGGACATATGGACACTATGAATTATTACTACACCTGTTATTTCACCTATGTTCGATAAATAAATGTGTTTTAAATTTGAATTTTGAATCCTTCTATCGGTCGTAGTCGGGCATACACAAATCAACAATAATCATTACCCTTACTTTAGTAGCAAAGAATACAAGACTTTATAAAAAATACAAATAATTTAGGTTTGTATGGGAGGTACCTTACTTGAATTTTTCCTGGAATAATTAACGCGCATTAATTTGGTAGCGCAGAACCGGTCGTCTTTATACTTGCATTTTAGTATGGAGGGTCCATTTTTTTTTGAGAATTGACTATGGGTTCCTTGGAAAAAGTAGTGCAGTATGATAAGTAGAACCCCCAGTTAACGGACCCTACACCAATTTTGTTAAACCCTGTACATCTCCAGTCGTTATTTTTTTTAATTTCCCCCATCTTGAATTTTAGGTTTTCCACCATTGCAAAAATTCACTTATATTTATTTTTTTACTCAAAAATGGCTCTAACGATTTTGATGAAACTGTTACTATAACTTTACATGGCCAAGAGCACGCAGTAGTTTTTTAATCCAGAAAATTGGGAATGAGGCCCTTCTCATACAAATCCACGAATTTTTGTTTCTTTTTCTCAAAAACGTGTCTAATGATTTTATTGAAACTTTGTGAATAACTAGGACTTAATAAGAGTCTACTGCACTGAGTAGTTAATTATCATCATCATCATATCAGCCGAAGGACGTCCACTGCTGGACATAGCCTCCCTCAAGGATCTCCACGACGACCGGTTCTGCGCTGCCCGCATCCAGCGGCTTCCCGCGACCTTCACCAGGTCATCGGTCCACCGAGTGGGAGGCCTGTCCAGGATTTTTTTATCCACAACTAATAAGCCCTTGGCATCATCTCACCTGATGGTAAGTGACAATGGCGCCGAAGATGGAAGCGGGCTTACCAAGATTCCCCAACGCAATTGGGATCTAGCTATCTTATCTTCAAGCCGGAACACATCAATGCTGTTAACACTGATGTTTGGCGGCAAGACTTAGATAAGATGGTGGTAGCTAGCCAGGCGGGCTATGAATATGCCCTACCACCAACCAAACCAAGTCTTACAAAGTTGATCCCGCCGGGAATCGAACCCGCGACCTCCTGGTGTGAAGCGAATGGACTCACCATTACGCCACGGAGGCGGTTATATGTATTGTATACCCAGACCAATTAACAGCCTTCAAGTAGTTAAACCGCGGACAGACGGACATAACGCAATTACATGGGTTCCTTGTTGATTACGGAACCCTAAAAATTAAATTAAAAATAGCAAACAGTTGGTAACGGACGGCCGGTCAATGCAAGTGTGTCACGTTCAAAGTGAAGTTAGAAAGAGAAGCGCATGGTTAGGGCCGGTCCATTATTTTTGGTTGAAGCCTTAAATATAACATTTCTAATTTATGTTTGAAAGATAATTTGAACAACGAGGAATCATCCACAGGACTTAAACAAACAGTCTTCTCAGTCTGTGCATTTATGCCCACGTCATTTACCTTAATGGTGTAAGTAAACACTCTTACTTGAGCACAAGGTATGAAGTGATGCCCGAATATCGATAGTTTTTTCTATCGATACTGTTCTTGCTAATTCGTATTGAAGGATGGTTTACCACCGATATTACAATTTCGTACATTGGAGACCACGTTAAGTTAGACACTACCCGCATAAGCTGCCAAGCGACGCTATGCGTGATTTAACCTACGCGAGGCCTGTTTATGCTGGCAGAGTCTTACTTGATGTGGTTTTTACTGTACAATCAATGCATCCTAACCTCAGATCAAAAATAAAGCTAGATATTGAGTTTCATACAACAATTATTTCAAAATGTGGGGTAACGCTTGGTCTATATAAATAGTTACTAGCTATTTCCCGAGGCTCTACCCGCTTTGACAACGTTTCTATGACATTTCGAGGGTGCGCAGTACGTGAGCCGAAGCTCGCAAGCGTGGAAAAAAGTAGCCTTTGTGTTAATCCAGGTCCTTATCTCTCTACCTACTAAATTTCAGTCAAATCCGTACAGTAGTTTTTGCGTGAAAGAGTAACAAACATACATCCATACATTCTTCCAAACTTTCGCGTTTATAATATTAGTAGGATATATGCATATAATTACCTTAGGTGGTGACCTCAACTAGTATTTCGACACGTTCATGATAGGTCCTATCTTTTACTGTAATTGAGACAGGTGCATCCGGCAAGATGACGGTAAGTCTGCACACTCTTGACTGAAAGCAGATTCGAGCGGATTCGTGATTGGAGCAGAGTTTTTTGTACCCCGTTTTCAAAGTGCTAACAATAAATCTAGATAAAGGTTTATTTTTGATCTGAGATCCTAGCCGATGGATTATTTTTATAATATGGATGATGACTGCTAGTCATCTAAGTTACTTTTTATCATCTGTCAAAAACTAAATTTTGTTTTAAATAAATTACCTGTCCAGATATTGTTGTATTGTTTTTTCATCATCATGTATGTACCTACTTATTTTGTGATTATGGTGACTTAAAAATTATAGAAAATATGGGAAACAAAGCGAGTAAGATTTTATAAATTTCAGTGGGTGGGAAGGTGGGAATCAGGTGATTAATCGTACATATCCGCAGAATATCAGCGCTGTAGGTACATAATTACCTGCAGCACATGCTGAGTCGGAGCCATTTCTGAGCTACGGCACAATTTTATGTATCTACCCTCTTTTAACATTTAAGCTTAGATATAAGAAGTTATTATTATTTTTTTGTTTTCTTTTTGTATTTCAATTGTAATGTAGCTTTGAATAAATGTTTTATCTAACTATCTATTTACATAATTTATTTTCAATGCAGATATCATCCCAGTTCTTTTTTACCGAACATTTTTTTTTTAAATAAACTACAATACTATACCTAACTACCTTCGTGGCGTAATGGTTAAGGCAATTACCTTCACATCAGGAAGTCGCGGGTTCGATTCCCGGTGGAGTCTAACTTTGTAACGCTCGGTTTGGTGGGTGAAAGGGCATTTTTAAGCCCACCTGGCTAGCTACCACCATCTTATCTAGCTCTTGCCGCCAAAAATCAATGCTTACATTACAACATTAATGTGTTCCGGCTTGAAGATAAGATAGGCACTTCTCCATTGCGTTGGGGAATCTTGTTAAACCAGCTTCCATCTTCGCCATCATCGTCACCTACCACCAGGTGGGATGATGACAAGGGCTTACCAATTGCCAATAAAAAAATAATAATTGAAAAGCTGGAAGATTATAATAGAAAAATGTATGTGTACAAATTTAAAGAGCCGAGCTGAGTTGTTAAGTGTACAGTATTTTCTACGATTCGATTGATAACGATAGACGATCCTGGGACCATCATTCCATCTTCAAAGTTCATCATCAGATCAACTTCAAAAACCAAAAGGATCTATCGTCACCGGTAATACAGCATACTACAAAATTTTAGCTCAATCTGACCTCTGGTAGTGGCTCTAAAATCGAACTCAAGCTTGATCTGTACAGATGAAAAATAAACAAGTATGTAGTGAAGTAGAATTAAAGCTTTATTAGATTTGAAGCATGAACGTGACATCGGGTCAGAGTTAACGCTAAATTTAACCTGAAATAGTGAACTAAAATAGAACTATCGATAATCCCATATTCGACTAACGAACAATACTATCGTCCACGGCCCTTTGGCGGCGCGTACGCAAAGGAATGCGCAGGAGTTGGGATTTGTTCAACTCTCCCGTCAGGCTTGTCGACCAACAAAGGTTCAGTATATACAACCTTAAGAGGGGGTAATTATTTTAAACCGTGTCTTTGACAACCGTAAAAGAGGAAATTATTTTTCCACTTTCTTCACTGTGTTACACATTTGTTTATAATTTTAAAATATAATATGTTCATATGTTCGATCCACTAGTGGACGGACTGGAGCAGCTGCTGATAGCGCTGAGATGTTTAAAGCCCCTAATTTCATGGATTTAGCCGGTAGCTACATGTTCTCGAGACTTTAGGCAAAGTATATTATATGAGTGCTAACAAACAGTATGGAAGTCTAGCTAGTAATATGTATAAGGGCGTCGGTGGCGTAATGGCACGTCCAGGAGGTCGTGGTTCGATCCTGCCACGTACCAATGTGTTTTCGAATTTCGGTTTCATATGTACGTTTATCCGACGGTCTTATACGGTGAAGGAAAACATCGTGAGGAAACCTGCATACGCCTGCGAAGAAACTCGAAGGTTGTGTGAATTCGACCAACCGGCACTGGGCCCGCGTGGTCGACTAAGGCCCGATCGCCCTAATTCAGGGTAGGCTCGAGCCCCTCGGTGGGGACGTATATGAGCTGATGTGACAGTATGGACACTACCTGCCGATCTCTAGATTCCGACCTCACCCCCTCGTCACCTAGATTGATACAGATTGGTTACAATTTGGTCACACCCTGGACACTTCATACAACGGGCCAGAAATGACATTTCAAAATAGGAATGACGGAAGAAACAAAATGGCGGCGAAATCCTGTACGTTCGACAACCAAACTGTAACCAATCTGAATGTATCTGTATGGGTGACGAAGGAGTTAGGTCGCAATCTAGAGAGCGGCAGGGAGTGTCCATACTGTATGTTAGTATCATGCTTTGGTTTGGTTCTTGAACGTATGGGACTTCGACGTGATATTGTTTGCTTCTGCATTTGTTTTTAGAAATGTCATTTTACGACCATTTGTATGCAATACTAGCTGTCCCGGCGAACTACGTTCCGCCTTACACTACACTACACTGCCCTACCTTACCCTATACTACCCTACACTACACTACACTAAAGTACCCTACACTACACTACACTACCCTACCATACCCTACACTACACTACCTTACACTAAACTACTCACCCTACACTACACTACATTACACTAAACTACCCTATCCTACCCTACCCTACCCTACCATACCATACTCTACACTACCCTATCCTACCCTACACTACACTACTCTAAACTACCCTACATAAGATCCTTCTCCTGACAATAACGAACTCGACAAAAAAAGAATTAGCGAAATCGTTCCAGCAGTTCTTGAGTTATAAAATTACAACGAAAAGTGGCATTGATTTTTATATATTTAGATTCGGGTTGTGCTTTAGGTCCTTGGGGAGCCGCCGCTAAAAAAATTGTAAAAGAACTTTCAATGCGTCTCAGCGAGACTACTGGTGACCGCACGGCTAGCAGCTTTTTAGGGCAACGCATAAGCATCGCCATCCAGCGCGGAAACGCTGCCGGTATGCTGTAACCATGCCTTGCGGGGACGCACTGGACGGCATTTATTATTTACTAGCTGTCCCGGCGAACTTCATACCACCTTTCACTACACTACACACCCTACCCTACCCTACACTACACTATACTACACTACACTATACTACACTACACTACCCTACCCGACCCTACCCTTCCCTACTCTACCCTACCCTACTCTACTCTACCTTATCCTACCCTACCCTAACCTACCCTACCCTGACCTACACTACACTACACTACCCTACCCTACCCTACCCTAACCTAATTTACACTACCCTACCCTACCCTACATAACAACCTTCTCCTGACAATAACGAACTCAACAAAAAAAGAATTAGCGAAATCGATCCAGCCGTTCACGCGTGATGCGATGACCAAGGGAAATAGAGATTAATTTTTATATATAAAGTTAAGCTAATTAAAACAAATATATTATAAGTAAAAAAATATAATTTACATTAGTTCCAGAATTGTCACAACAATGACTACTTGTCTTCTTTCTTTACTTTGTTAGAAATTTTTCTACAATCTTAAAATTAAAGCTGAGCAAAAGATAAACATCTTTCAAAGAAAGTTAAAGGAAATGCTAATCGAAAATTGTTATTATAGCTTGCAAGATTTTATAAAATGAACAATGACATTGTAGATACTTTTCATTTTAATTTATGAATTTCTTATAAAATGAAACAATTAATGACTTGATAATTTATTTCTTATGCATTTTATTGTTTAATAAGTATTAAAGTATGTACTACATAAATTACAAATGTTTCAAAATATGTATATAGGTCGACTTTACTTACCTTAAGTTGCAGTGCCCTAGCCGGGTGTCATATACATACTATAATATGTAACTAAGTACACTTAAGATCTTCTGTACCCTGTATATGACAGCAAGAAATTATTGAGTATTGAAAGATAAATGTAATTGTCACAAAAATTACCAACATTTAACAATAATGCGCGGAAATTAAAACTAGGTAGTACCTAAGGGTACCTACCGGGTTCAAATCTGGACGGCCAATGTACCAATGAGTTTTTCAAAAACTTACGTACATACTTACCGATTGCTTTAACGGTGATGGAAAACATCGTGAGGAAACCTGCACACGCCTGCGAAGAAACTCGAAGGTTGTGTGTGAAGTCGACCAACCCGCACTGGGCCCGCGTGGTTGACTAAGGCCTAGTCGCCTTGATTCAGGGTAGGCTCGAGCCCCTCGGTGGGGACGTATATGAGCTGTAATGATGAGTACCTAAGTAAAACTTTTTAATCGAAATAAAATTATATTTTTTTACGCGTCAAAGTGCTCATTTTTATTTTTTTCAATATACAGCTTTCTATTTGCAAGCCAGATCGAAATTTAAATAAAACCTTTGATAAGTTACCTTCTTGGTTGCCATGTTTCGGAGTAAAATATAGTTCCATTTTTAAATTACACGACAGTTAGGAGTTTACATAGTAATTTATTTGGCCGCTAAAACACGATTGATATGGAGTTTTATACAACTTTTATCGGCCGCTGCTCGTGTGTATTTGGCCAGTACAGCAATTTCGATTTATCTCGAAGAAAGTTGTCAAAATAATGCTCAAATTTCCAAGCATGTTTGAGAAAATATTTTATTACTGAGGAGAGGACGAGTTAAGTCCAGGCATTGGGGTAGTAAAATACTGACTAAACTAGAGAAACTATGATACGTAACTGAAATTAAGTTATTACAATGACCGGTTCATATCCGTGTGTCCTTAGGGTATAAAATTTCACAAGAACTCCTTTTAAAATGCTTTTTGTTCATCATAAAATTCAGCTTTTGTCTGCATTCCAAAAAATCTATTCTAGTAAAAATTGTGCCAAGTCTCGTGATTGTAGAGTCATAAAAAGTTATGAGACCTAGCACAGAGCCAAGTCCACTCTACGGTCTGGCCAAAGCAGAGACTCGAAAAACTGGCAAATCGCGAGTCGCGCTCTCGGACCGAGGGTTCTGTTCCGTACCATCGCATAAATTTGTGTTGTTTTTTGCAAAAAAAACGACGAATTGAAGGACAAACTTAACATTGTAGTTGAAAAAATAATTCACCAATACATCGATATATGTCATTGTCAATTTCCCAACTGCAACTGCGTCCAAAAAGTGAAGCAAATAAAAAGATGCCAATTGGCATCTCTTTTCTTAGTATAGCATTCGGTGCAACGGAAGCAATCTACCTATAATATTGTGTGTGTAAATGGGTTCGATTTTCAAATGTTTTTGATATCATGCAATCTCTGTTTTAAATTAAAAAAAATGAAAAATGTAAGATCTTACTTCTTACTAAATTTCATGATTCTAGAATTCACGGGACGGCAATGGGGTTCAACGGGAAGTATCGTAAAGGATTTGATTTACTCGTACTTGCGAGTGCCAAAAAATGCGGCTTATAGGGCCGTATTTTTTGAGTACATTGACTTAGAAGATTGAATTTACGGCTCCAAGGGATCGGAAACCTAAGTTTTGATTTTCCTGAGAAACAGGGTCTTGACCAAAGTATAAATATTAGTACTAACATACAGTACGGATACTCTCTGCCGCTGTCTGGATTGCGACCTCACTCCCTCGTCACCCAGATTGATACAGATTGGTTACAGTTTGGTTGTCGAATGTATAGGATTTCGCCGCCATTTTGTTTGTTCCGTCATTCCTTTTTTGAAATGTCATTTCTGGCCCGTTGTATGAAGCGTCCAGGGTGTGTCTTGACAGACAGACTAACGACGCGACAAAGTGATCCTAAAAGGGTTCCATTTTCCTTTTGAGTTACGGAACCCTAAAAAAGATAGACAGATACAGTTACAGTTATGTGATACAGGGTGACTATGCGCTGAAATAAAAATAAAAAATAAAAATAAAATCAAAAATAAAATAAAATCTGTTCATTAAAATGATATACTTTCTCCAAGGAACTCATGTTAATCGGTAAAAAAGATAAGTTTAAGACAAGTCATACGTGTTCCTTTTTTTCTTTTTTCTGAATTGGTAAGCCCTTGGCATCATCTCATCTGATGGTAAGTGACGATGATGCCTAAGATGGAAGCGGGCTTACCAAGATTCCCAATGCAATGGGGATCTGGCTATTATATCTTTAAGCTGGAACACATGAATGTTGTTAATACTGATGTTTAGCGGCAAGACTTAGATAAGATGGTGGTAGCTAGCCAGGCGGGCTTAGAAAATGCCCTACCAGCAACCAAACCGAGTCTTACAAGTTGACCCCGCGACCTCCTGGTGTGAAGCGAATTGACTAACCATTACGCCACGGAGGCGGTTCCTGATCATTTTAGAGTTAAATGAAGTGTGTATAATGAATAATTTAATAGTGTCTTTGGCGGTAAACTAATGATGCACCATTGTGAAGGTTGAATGATGATGATGGCAGTGATGCTGCTGGTACGCTGAACGTGTAAGCGGCGGGGGAGTCGGACCGGAGGATGAGAGGATATAATCACCCCATTTTTACTGCTGGTGATGCTCAGTTGTAATCACAGAAATCGAAGTAATATAGGCACTAGTAATGCATGATTTATTGGGAGAAAGTTGGACGGTATTTACACAGATCAGAATTGACGCCAATTATTCATATTTTAGGCCCTTCAAGCACTTCCCGAAGATGTGATCGATTGAATAAGCAAATTTGCAGAAACATAGATAATTGAAGTGTCCAATTAGTACCCAACTATTCAACATATCAATAAGACTCCAACTAGTCAATATCCAGACGGTATATTGACTAGTTGGAGTCTTATTGATATGAACACGCGGACTGGAGTCAAGGAAGTCAATCTGAAATACCAAAAGAAACGGTGACAGTAGACTCGTGGAAACCTATGACGGACTCTTTATTAATGCTGACATCTTCCTCCCGTGTAGTGAATTCATACTCTACATACAAGCACTCTCGAAATACACACATTCACACACACGCACACAAGCACACACGTTGGTTGACCAGATCATGAAATCATTAACCAGATCATGTAATGGTTGTATTTCATGAAATCTTAGAGCATAAAACACACCATGAAATGGACAATACCCGCTACCCACATCATGATATGGTCTGGTCAGATCAATGAATGAACCAGCATTTGATATCGTCAACACTTGAACAGCTAAATTGGCCAGATCATGAAATGGTTGTTTTTCATGAAATCTTAGAGCATAAAACACACAATGAAATGGACAATACCCGCTACCCACATCATGATATGGTCTGGCCAGATCAATGAATGAATCAGCGTTTGATATCGTCAACACTTGAACAGCTAAATTGGTCAGATCATGAAATGCCCGGCGGTTCTGAGTTGAGCGAACGAAGCGAGCGATTATAGATCCGTTAGGTTTGATGATGGATGATACCAAGAAGTTCATAGGTAAATCTGGAGGCCACACTCTAAATACCTAAATGAAGCAAAGAAATATGGCCTTGAAGTTTCTCGTTACCGCTCCGTCTCTTTCTAATTAGGAGGTGTGAACAAGAAGTGTATAGGTAAAGCTCTTGCTCACACCCGCTAATTGAAAAGAGACCGAGCGGTAATGAGACATTTCAAGGCCATATTTCTTTGCTTCAATTAGGTATTTAGAGTGTGGCCTCCAGTTTTACCTATAAAGTTCTTCGATGATACTGCCACGCCGAGCGAGCGAGGCACCCCTCTCCCTCACTCACCCCCCCCCCCCCCCCTCTTTCTATTTCATGAAATCATCAATGTTATTTATTATATCGCTACGACATAATATAGTAGGTATAAGCTGTGAAATTTGCGACAAATCACATCAGCTCATATACGTCCCCACCGAGGGGCTCGAGCCTACCCTGAATTAGGGCGATCAGGCCATAGTCGCCCACGCGGGCCCAGCGCGACAAATAAATTAATAAAAATCTGTCTAGCTAACGTAAACTGTTAACTAACTGACGGGTTTTAGTTAAATAGTGAACGGACGAATTAATTAAAAAAGATTCAGTGATATGTACAAAGGCCAGCGCGTATCAAGCTAGACACTGTTAGTGCGATTCTGATCCATACGCATACGGCTTAAGAATGATACAAAGTCCAAAGTGTCAAGCTTGATGTGCTGGCCTCTTTACATACACAGTAAAACTTTTTTATGGCTCCGACACCTTACTATTAAGGCTTATACCGCAACTTTGTACCACTTTTTACTACAATTAAGGATTGTTTATCGAAAAAAAATCACAGGACATGAGGAGTGATTTTGATTTCTTTGAATTCTATTTTAATACACAGAACTAAACAAAAAAAAATATCCTAATGCATCCTTTTTTCTAGTTGTAACCATAGAACTGCTGCAATTTTAATCGAAACAATATGATAGTTTATGAACTTCTTAACAAAACTATAATATAATATGATTTTACTTTCTTATTTTTTGGAAATTCTTCTAAGTTTATTTATAATGAAATGAATTACAAACAACAATTTTCGCACGATTCGTCCGCAGCGATCGACGTAACAGCCACGTTGCAGTACGAGCTGACAAGAACTTTATTTCCAAGCTATTTCGTTCGATGTTTGAAACATCGTGAATCGAGTTGCTAATTTTAGGGACGGTAGAGCCTTAAGCCAACGACATCCGTTCGTCTGTCCTGCACTCCTGCCTGCCTTTGAACCGTTATAAGTAGCCGGTTAAAGTTTTCACATAATATGTGTTGTTATGGCGGATAACCTTACAAATACAAGAAAAAAACAACGTGTTATTTAAACTGTTATACACATACAAGTTTAGTGTAAAACGTAGTAGTAGTGTTTTATTGATTTTAGTGTAAACTCCAAATTCTAAAGTAAAACATCAATTAATAAATAAACCGACCAAGCGTCGAGTCTGGCTGGCTCGAGCTAAGTTAGGATCCCATCATTACAGCTCATATACGTCCCCACCGAGGGGCTCGAGCCTACCCTGAATCAGGGCGATTAGGCCTTAGTCGACCACGCGGGCCCAGTGCGGGTTGGTATCCCATACGGAATTAAAGAAAAAAAACCGGCCAAGTGCGACTCGGGGTCCACAAACAGAGTTCCGCACAAAAATTTTATGTAGCAAACAAGACCTCTCAGTAAATACTTTGTTCTAGGTAAATAGGGATCTACTCATTCTGGATTTTGGAAATTTTATTTTATTTTTCTTGTAGGAACGGTTTCCTGTGATCTATGCATTCAACCTCATATACTGTGGTTTTTTTCAAATATTTTAGGCCCAGTAGTTTCGGAGATGAGGGAGGGGATTGATTAATATAAAAAATAGGAAAGTGGGAACTATTAAACTAAAATTATAAAGTAAAATTTAGATTTTTAAAACAAGCCTTTTCATTTGATCTGTCACACGATGTAGTTTGCATTTTTTAAAATTTTATCCCCCAAAAGTGGCCCGTATGTTTAAAATTCATTTATTTACGTTACACGTCACCGACTTACATATTATGTGTAGGACTGTAGGTACCAAATTTCAACTCAATCGGTCCAGTAGTTTCGAAAGAAATTGACTGTGACAGACGGACGGACGGATAGACAGACAGACACGCTAGTGAACCTATAATGGTTTCGTTTTATCCTTTTGAGGTACGGCACCCTAAAAGTACATAACTCAATATTGTGTGGTGGTAAGGAACCTTCGGCGCGCGAGTCCGACTCGCTCTTGGCCGGTTTTTTTCCTCTAAATGACAATCCTAGCACGTGAACACATTAATTTAATACTTACTTCTTTACTTTGAGTATACACCCTGGACAGTACAACGGGTCAGAAATGACATTACAAAAAAATTCGAGCGAGACCTACAGTACTCGCATATGATGTGTAACATGTGACAAAATACTTTAGGTTAGTTAGATTTGATGACGATATTGTACCTGGGTGGCGGATCTGACAGTAACGAAAAAAACCGACCAAGTGTGAGTCGGACTCTCGTAAAGTAGAATTCCGCGCTTTCGCGACTTCCTGTTACACATTTCCGTCCCATGTTACACATTTCTATCCCATTTCACGAAATCACTCCCACAAATTGCAGGAAAGCGAGAGCAAAGATGTTACACATCAAAAACGAATGACAAAACAAACAAAATGGCGGCGAAATCCTATACGTTCGACAACACAGTTTGATTGCACCAATCTGTATCAATCTGGGTGACGAGGGGGTGAGGTGGCAATCTAGAGAGCGGCAGAGAGTGTCCATACTGTATGTTAGTACTAATATGTATACTTTGCTCTAAGCTTCTTTACCTTTACCAAAGTACCAGAGCTTTTGATGCTCCAAGCAAGACCAGACATCGCGGAAGCGTTCCAATATAGAGTTCCCGACACAAAACACATTATTAAGCTTCATAAAAAAGATAGTAAAAATTTATGTGAACATGTATACTGTACATTACATATTATACTTATTATTAAAAACCATCTACCGAAAACATTAGCGCATTTTTTCCGCCATGATGTAAGAGGTCATTGCTCCGACACCTGCCGGTTGCTTCTTTTTTAGGGTTCAATATTGAAAGAGTTACAATGACACTCTATTACTAAGCTTACGCCGCGCCGGCTGTCCGTCCATCCGTCTGCTGCAACTTTTCATCATCATCATCATATCAGGCGAAAGACGTCCACTGCTGGACAAAGGCCTCCCCCAAGGATTTCCACGACAGCCGGTCCTGCGCTGCCGGCATCCAGCGGTTTCCCACGACCTTCACCAGGTCGTCGGTCCATCGTGTGGAGGCCTGCCTACGCTACGTCTTCCGTGTTACCAGGCCTGTCGCACTCCTTGCTGAAGGCATGAAAATATACCTATGCCGCGCTCTTCGCCGCGCGACCCCCCGCTGGAGGCAAATCAGTAGTCAGAAGAGATAAGAGTTACGCGATAAAAACAGCGGCAACTTGTAGGTGAATATAACGGTAGATAATTGGCGCTGTGCGAACCTGCATTGCACTTTATTGTGTCGTAGCAAAAGTCGCCATTCATTTAAAAACGATTTTGCTGAATGAAACTTCTTAACGTTAGTAAATAGTCTTTATTCTTTGGTGTTACGTATCTTTTGAATCGTAATATTATTAGATAGTCGGTAGATATTTTAAAATAATAAGTGTTATGGTGCATTTTCTAGCAATTAAGAAAAACAAATAGTGAATAACCTAGGTAATCTTAAAAACCCGACTGCATAAAGAAAATCTCGTTTTTGGCCAGTCGAGTAAAAATTTGTGCTATGTCACTCACGGGATTAAGACAAATCTAACGGCACCTCACAGTCCAAAATCCATTAAGCATTTTAGGTTACAGGTTCAGCCATTGTAACAGACATGCATACACACACCTGAAAAGACATTACCTTTCATTTTTGGCAGTAGGTTAAAAACAAGAAGGTTCAAAGAAACTTGTTTTTTCCAAACTGGTTATTTTGTCTTTGCTTTGTCGTTACAAGCGCCAAACTTGGCGTGATCATAGTGCAAAATCTAAACTAAAACAGAAAATAAACACGTTAAAAAACCGACTTCCATCGCAACAACTTAGTACATTTTTGCATTATTATTTTTGGTTTTTGTTAATTTTCTAACAAAGTACTGCAACGATTTTGATAAAATTTATATGGGACCACACGGGAAGCACTAGCTTTCAAACAAAAAAAGAATCATCAAAATCGGTTCATGCAGTCAAAAGTTCTGAGGTAACACACATAAAAAAAGCATACAGTCGAATTGAGAACCTCCTCCTTTTTGGAAGATGGTAATAATAAAAATCGGCCAAGTGTGAATCAGACTCGTGCGAAGAATCTCGGACTGAAAGAACCCCGTACCAAAAGTATGGAAAATGTGGTTTCAGATAAATATTCTGAGATTTTTGATAAAATATAGACTTTAATGTCCTGAACAAAAGTCTCTAGTCTGTTGCCTAGTCCCTTTCAGAGTTACGACTGATTTGATTTGATTTGAAATGAACCCATAATAAACCGAGTTTGAAAGTGTACATGTGTATCTATGAAAATATATGTAGATAAGATTTAACGAGTAACACTATTTTTATTTTATTTTACCCGTTATTGATATTTTGTTTTGTCTGGTACAGTCTACTGTAAAAATATGGGTGCATTAAAATGCTCAAATATAATATGTTCCAATGATATGTGTGTCGTTGTAATAAGAATTTCGTAAAATATTTATGAAAAAGACACTGGAGTGGAGGTGTCATACTACTGATATTACTATCACTGTGACAAGGTGCGAATTGGTACTAGAGTCGATTTCCTTGAGGGTACAAAACCAGTCGTAACTCTGAAAGGGACTCGGCAACAGAGGTAGCCCCCATAGAGACTTTTGTTCAAAATCTATATTATATCAAAATCTCAGAATATTTAACTGAAACCACATTTTCCATACTTTTGGTACGGGGTTATATATTTGTGTGGTGGTACGGAACCCTGCATCGGTGCACCAGTCCGACTTGCACTTAGCCATTTTTTTAAATCACGTCTGGTCACTAGACACTCGTCTATTAAGCACTCAGTTTTTTTTATTACAAGCTCTTAGTACGCTTATTGATTTATTATACGTTGGGTTTTGGATGTTTTGACACTGTTGTTCGGTTCTCAGGCTTGTCTGTTTGTTTTACTAATATGATGATGGTTTTATCACCATATCATTCATCATCATCATTGTTTCAGCCAGAATACGAATATTGACGTATATTTAACTAGAATGTTAGTTTATATAGAATACATTTTTGAGAGGAGTTTCTACCAATTAGTTAGACTAAAAGATTTTTTATCAAGCTGAAATCGGGAAATTGACTTCTCAAAAAAATCGATCAGCTAATTTGCTAACTTTGTTTGGGGAGTGCAAAAAAAATAGGCGGATGCAGCTTTTGAAAAGTTGTTCAGTCTACATGAGGTACTATGGGTAGTACTTTTATTTGTGGGGTAGTGCCGAAGTATCAGCATTAAGCCAGCGATGCGCCATCAGATTGTCAGCGACTTTCAACCGCCACCATGGCGTAATGGTTAGTCCATTCGCGTCACACCAGGAGGTTGCGGGTTAACAGACTAGGTAGGTAGACTGAACAACTTTTCAAAAGCTGCATCCGCCTATTTTTTTTGCACTCCCCAAACAAAGTTAGCAAATCAAACTTTGTTTGGGGAGTGCAAAAAAAATAGGCAGATGCAGCTTTTGAAAAGTTGTTCAGT
Organism: Coleophora flavipennella; assembly: GCA_947284805.1. Lineage (NCBI taxonomy): Eukaryota > Metazoa > Arthropoda > Insecta > Lepidoptera > Coleophoridae > Coleophora > Coleophora flavipennella. The sequence continues at coordinate 8,126,381 of OX369279.1, forward strand.
CTACATGAGGTACTATGGGTAGTACTTTTATTTGTGGGGTAGTGCCGAAGTATCAGCATTAAGCCAGCGATGCGCCATCAGATTGTCAGCGACTTTCAACCGCCACCATGGCGTAATGGTTAGTCCATTCGCGTCACACCAAGAGGTTGCGGGTTAACAGACTAGGTAGGTAGACTGAACAACTTTTCAAAAGCTGCATCCGCCTATTTTTTTTGCACTCCCCAAACAAAGTTAGCAAATCAAACTTTGTTTGGGGAGTGCAAAAAAAATAGGCGGATGCAGCTTTTGAAAAGTTGTTCAGTCTACATGAGGTACTATGGGTAGTACTTCTATTTGTGGGGTAGTGCCGAAGTATCAGCATTAAGCCAGCGATGCGCCATCAGATTGTCAGCGACTTTTAACCGCCACCATGGCATAATGGTTAGTCCATTCGCTTCACACCAGGAGGTTGCGGGTTCGATTCCCGGCGGGGCCAACTTTGTAAGACTCGGTTTGGTTGGTGGTAAGGCATTTTCTAAGCCTGACTGGCTAGCTATCACCATCTTATCTAAGTCTAGCCGCCAAACATCAGTGTTAACATCATTGATGTGTACCGGCTTGAAGATAAGATGGCCAGATCTTCATTGCATTGGGGAATCTTTGTAAGTCCGCTCCCATCTTCGGCATCATCGTCACTTACCATCAGGTGAGATGATGCCAAGGGCTTATCAATTGTGGATTTTTTTTTAAAGCGCCAGTGCAGCGCTTGAGGTGACCAGTGACTGACTACTGATCTCGGCTTTTACGCAATCACCAAAGGCGTTGCCCACTGTATGGATTCTTACAGTGTGATATTGATAAAGCCTTTTAATTTATAGTTGGCAATAACCATCTGTCGGACCAATCCTGACTTGGCCCGCGTGCTATGACCTTCCTGAAATCAAATGCTCCAGCAGTTGAAATGCTATTGGGTTGACGGACCACTTGCCGTCAGGTAGAAAGTCAGCCTCTATGATAACCGGCCAAGTGCGCCAAGTCGGACACGCGCCTTGAGGGTTCCGTACCAAATCACAATTGGGTACGAAACCTATCACATCAATCGGATTGAAGGACACACTCAACTTTGTAGTTGAAAAAATGTTCTCCCATACTTGGATATACTCACGGTTAATTCTTTAACTGAAAATGTAAGCTTGTAGTAAAAAAAAATATTACATGATATATATAATTATGACAAATTTTAAATTTTTTAAATTTTTTCGGAACCCTTTATTTGTGCTTGCTTCTTGCCAATCTTCATCATTCTAGCTCAACGGGAAGTATCCAGGTTTGATTTTCTTGCGGTTATCAAAATATGTGACATAAAATGACCTTAAAATGACCGCATCTTTTTATAGCATTGATTTAGATTTTTTTACAGCTCAAAAAGACCGCAGATCTTTAGTATTTGATATTAATTTCAAGTTGATACCTCCACGTGGTCCTGAAAAAAGGGTCCAGACAGACCATACGAAAACAAAGTGATGCTAAAAGGATTCCTTTTTTCCTTTTGACGTACGGAACCGAATTATAGGCCATTGATCTTCACTTAACACAGTCCTAACCCGAACGAGATGCATCCAGCGCCTTTCTAAAAGATTTACAAGAACTGTACGAGTTGGCACGTTTTATCGTGTCATTAATTTACCTGTCATAGTAACTTTGCAAATTAATTCGCAGTCCGTTATCAATAAGTTTATTTCATCATTATCCACAGACCACTGACATACTATCATTAGCAGTGATCGGAATAGGGTACACTATGTTTACCTAAACTTCTAGGAACAGAGACGGAAACTTCCTCACGACAATATAGGGTCTTAACAAATGTAGGTATGTATTTATTTTTAACTGGAGCTTGTCCTCATGAAACTGAACAACTTTCCCTAAGAAACCCATGGACGATTCGCAAAAAAAATTTTTGGACTTCCATACAAAGTTTGCCCGCCAGCTGATCGATTTGCATGGGAATTTAATTTTTTTTTTTTTTGCGAATTAACTGTGGGTTTTTTAGGGAAAGTTGTTCAGTTTCATGTGGACAAACTCCAGTTAAAAATAATTGCATACCATTGTTAAGACTATTATTATCCCGCAAAAAACAGTTGTCGTAAGGAAGTCTCCACTTTATGTCTGTGTTCCTAGAATTTTCGGTAGATATCATCATATCAGCTCATATACGTCCCCACCGAGGGGCTCGAGCCTCCCTGAATAGGTTACCTTATTTTAAAAGCTTTTTTTAACTTACAATGTTGCTATGTATGTTTGTTTAGTTCAAATCTTGCGATCGATTTTAGAGCGACTTCCAGGGGTCCGATTAAGCTAAAATTTGGAATAAAGCCGTATTCCTGGTGACAATAGATCCTTTTATTATTATGAAGTTGATCTGATGATGAACTTAGGAGTTGGAATTAAGGTCCCAGAATCGTCTTTTTTTTTCAATAGAATCGTAGGAAATATAATACTGTGCTCACCTTTTTTAATTTGGAAATAAAATAAATAATAAAATAAAAACTCTTTTCAAATAAAAGTTTATACCTAAAAACTTTTTGGTTTTTCGAAAATTATATAATTTAATTTATAAAACCCCGAGACAATTGTCGCGGAAAAAAATTTTGTCGTAAGGAAGTCTCCACTTTTTTGTCTCTGTTCCTATAAGTTTAGGCAAATATAGTCTACCTATTCTGATTGCAAAAACTCGCAGAAGATCCTTACCACTAAACATAAATGTAAAAGACAGCCAAGTTTGGTACAAAAAAATTACAGAGATCTAAATGGGTAGGTACCGAGTTCTTTAAAGGATTCTTAAATCATAGATACGGCACTTCAAATTAAAATCATCATCTCTGATAAATGCCGTCAAACTTTCCGTCATTCCCGCTCTTTTGACGGAGTGTTTGACGCGAGCTGGTAGTGACGACCGGCATTCATCAAAGGAAAAGAAAGAAATGAAGTTTATTCGGCAAAAAATCAATGGAAATATAGTTAAAGTATTAGGTACTTAATATAAATAAACTATAGCTAAAGATTAAAACTAAAATTAAATTTTATGCCGAATAGGTCCAAGACTCAGCGTGGTGCTGTGGTTTTATTATTACTCAAACCATTACCGGACCTAAAGGAGGGGAGAAAAAGGAAAGGGGTGGGTGTACGAACAAAGCGGACTCACTAATCACATTGTAGGATTTCATTGGTGTGAAGGGGATCAATCAGTTAATTCAATATTATTATGTTTATAATGACAGCAAAAGGTTATAATTATTGTAGGTTGTAGTAAAAATAATAATAATAAGTTAGGTAAGTTTACGATAAATAAATAAAAAAAAGAATAAATATATACGAAAAGGGCGACAGACAACAGCTGAAGTAGTTTCATACGTCACACGAGATAGGCGGTACGCCCGGCTTTTTCTTCCTCAAGACAAAACGTACTAATTTTTTGCTTGAAGCTATAAACCGAGGGACACTCTCTTAGAGGTGGAGGTAGGTTGTTCCATATTTTACTTGCAGCGTATTTAAAACTACCCCGGAAAGTAGTCGTTTTGTGTCGCAGAATGACCAGTAAATACTATGAGGTGCAGTTAATTCAGCGAACGAACTATAATAGAGTATGTAAAAAGGTTCTCAAATGCTTAAAAGAAAATTTGTCATATTCCGTTCTACTTATGGTGTAACTTTTCTATTATTTGGAAAAGTCTAAGATAAATATTTTAATTTGAAGTGCTGTAGCTAAGATGTAATAAATAGAGATGGGCCGAATATTCGTTTTATATTCGGTATTCGGCATATTCGGCAGCTTTACCGAATATTCATATTCGGCCGAATATTCGGCTGAATCACCTAATATTCGGCAAAGTGGTACTCAAAGTTTTTACTGTTATTGACCCGTGTATTATCATGATTTGAGTGTACAGTGTAATGAGGTAAGTATTTTAGAGTGTAGCTTTCTGTTTTTGTCGTCACTGAAGCTTTATTTTCAACTAGCTGTTTCCCGCGAATTCACCCGCGTGGACAACGTTTCTATGACTTTTCGAGGGTGCGCAGTGCGCGAGCCGCAAGCGGCTCGCGAGCGTGGTAAAAAGTAGCCTATGTCTGAATCCAGGTCCTAATCTGTCTACCTACCAAATTTCAGCCAAATCCGTTCAGTAGTTTTTGCGGGAAAACGTAACAGACAGACAGAGTTACTTTCACATTTATAATATTAGTAGGGAAGGGATTAAAGTAGGTTGGTAAAAGAATAGCTGAATTAAATCACAACACCTTAGTAGTTTAGTAGATTATGAATAACATTTTTTTCTAGTTTCTACTCAGCATAGCGTCGCAAAATATATTTATTTATATTAAACGTTTAAACCTATCCTATTCAACCAATATAGTTTTTTATAAAGAAAATAAGTAAATTGTTTGTACTTTTCAGGTTGTAATTTAAGAGATCAATCACTTAATCTACACATTAAGAGTTAGGAACTTAATTAATTTAATTATAGTCTACTGAGATATAAGACAAATATATATATGACATCTCATATAATTATTTAAGATCAATTCAAAATGTCATTAACTACTTATGTACGTAATATAATAATATAGGAACATTATTCCTAAAAAATCACAATTCACATCTTCATTGACTTACATGAAAGTGTTTTGTTTATCTATAAACAGAAAAAATATAGTTCTTAAACGGTTTTGGAAACTACAATAAAAAGAAACGTAAACACAAATGTTTTGTTACACTATTAGAAAATAAGCCTGGTGTGGTTTAGTATTTAAAATTCACAAGTGGCAAGTTGTGGTGTAAAAGTAAAAGCTATTTATTCACATGACCAACAAATAATTGTATTTACTTGACAACTGAATTGTGTTGTTTACATCCAAGTTATTTTTGGTATTATTAGTTTAGTACCGCTCCGTACGCGCCCACACAGCTTGCATGTCGAACCCACACTAAAGTAAGGTGTACTGTCCGCAGTCAAGTTTAGTCGACCAAAATCTATATTCGGATCCCAAAATCTAGTAAGTACATGTATATCGATGAATGTACCGAATATTCGGTTCGGTAAAAGTTTTACCGAATATTCGGCCGAATGTTCGTATTAGGTGAAACCCATGTTCGGCCCATCGCTAGTAATAAACAACCATAGAACTTGGTACCTACTCATTTAGATCTCTGTATTTTTTGTATTGAACTTGGCTTCCTTTCACATTCATTGTGTTAACTCTTTTCATTCAAGTAATTGACCTATCTAAAAGCGTCGGTTGCTCAACCGGTAACGACTCGGTCCTCTTAACCAGAGGTGCCGGGTTCAAATCCGGACGGCCGACGTACCAATGAGTTTTTCGAAACTTACGTACATATACATACCGATTGCTTTAACGGTAAAGGAAAACATCGTGAGGGAACCTGCTCATCTGATTCCAGATGTGTATAAAAGTCGCATTGTAGACGTCCGTAGGTGTAAATCTAAATGCCCTACACGTGACCGCGGGTGATGCTAAGTGCAACACCATGCAACCGCCGTCTTTCCCATGGATAGCACGGCTAGTTGTGCCACACGTTAAGAGAGAAGAGATAGACATATAATATATTTTTGGTGGTGGTACGGAACCCTCGGTGTGCGAGCTCGACTCGCACTAGGCCGGCTTTTTAAATTTTTCTTTAGTACGCCCAATCACCTACTTCGATCCCAAATCTCAAGTTATAAAGCCACCTGGAAGTGGTCTATATGATTATTTTGATGAGACGTTGTGGTACGGAACGATTTTTCTTTTTACTTTGTATATACGCCCAATAACCTACCTAAATGCCAAACAAGTTTTTAAGCCCCCTGGAAGTAGTCTATAATTTTGAAGGATAGTAGCGTTAAGGAATTCTTATTTCGTCTCGCACTTCCGATTTTTTGCTTAGTATACGTGCAATAACCTAGGTACCTCGGTGACAAATTTCAAGTTTCTAAGTCACCCGGAAGTGGTCTATAATAATTGATTCAGTCAGTCAGTCATGAAAATAGTGATTTTCGGACGTCAATATCTCAGTAATGGTGAAAGATAAATTTAAGAAAATTAGTATACTAGGTGAAGGTGATCGAGGGAGTGGAGTCTTACTAGAAACACTCGTTCAAATAGATTTTAAGTTACTGGTAGTTCAAAGGTAGTTTATGTAATATAATCCACGACCAGTGTCGCCCTTTTCTTTTCGAACTTGGCGGACGCACTGCCGTGTGTCTACATAATGGATATAGTCTAGCACTACGTCTTACCCACATGCCATTAAACTCATTAAACTCATACGTGTATGTATATGACCTATTTGTTATTCATGGCAATAAGTAACCATTTGTTGGAACATAAAAAAGAACATCTCTAAAAGAAGTTATCTTTCCAAAATGTTAATTATCTTCCGCTGTCGGTACGGTAATTACATTATAGATCTTAGATCAAATCCAAATGGTTGTTTTTATCTAAGGTCTAAGCTAAAATTAAGTGCTATTAGTAAGAATTTACTACCTAGGCGTGGAAGAGCCGAAGTTTTTCTAGCGATAGAATATGAATATAATTTTAATTTAATAACCATCATAATTTATCAATGCCATTTAGTTATTTCATCGCATAGTTTTGTGTTATCTAGTACGCCTAACATGTATCATTCGCATTATTTTATTTGATCAATAAGTCAAAGATGAATTGAGAAAGAAAACTGGGGTTACGTAATCTTTTACCAAAAAATAAATAATAATTTGAAAAAATTAATAAAACATTTTGCTTGGAAAACTTTTGCTTTTACAAACCCAACTGCGCATCTGAGGTTGGTCGACCATTACGCCTAAACTAAGAAAGCCTACTCAGCCGTAATAGTTTTCCTTTTAAATTAATTATATGTTCTATATTTACAACTATTTCAGATATCCAGAAATACCGGTTAAGCTGGCAGGGGGATACTTGACTCTTAAAAATATTTTTTAATAACCTATACAACTAATACCCCACACCATAGGATAGACAAAAAAAAAACATCCTCGCTATTACGTGTAGGGGGAGGTACCCTTAAAAATATTTTTTTCAAGATTTTTATTTGACCACCTAATCGGCCTGATAAATATGCCCATGCCATCATTTCACGACCGTTGTATGCATTGCATGGATATAATATATTAACGTCTCTGGGTACAAGCTCTTTTGAGACAGTCTTCATTTTTCGTTTTTATTTATTTTTTGGTTTGTGTCCGGGGTGTGGTCATAGTGAAGTTTTTGCAGTCAATTAAAAGTTAATATGTTTATCATGCAAAACCCGAAATACTTGTTAATTAGACTCATGCTCTAGCAGTAGGGGAGGAGGTTAGTTATTAATTAAATTATTATTTTATTATAGTTATTATAGTTACTAATTGCTCTTCCATTCTTACTTATTTGTAGTCATCTCAACATTAACTGCTTCCTTACTCATGTCATCGTTCACACAGTCCATCCATCTTTCCTTGGGTCGATTTACTAGGTGCTGTGATATGGAAAGCAGCCTGCTTTGGCGTGTGATGATGATGACCACCATCACAAGAAGTCCACTACTGGACATAGGGGTAGGCGATCGCAGTGTGCAGTGTCAAAGTATATATATTAGTACTAACATACAGTATGGACACTTCCTGCCGCTCTCTGGATTGCGACCTCATCCCGTCGTCACCCAGATTGATACAGATTTGTTATAGTTTGGTTGTTGAACGTATAGGATTTTGCCGCCATTTTGTTTGTGCCGTCATTCGTTTTTTGAATTGTCATTTCTGGCCCGTTGTATGAAGTGTCCAGGGTATGGTGACATAGTACGCGGAAAAGACGCTGCCGCCCATCATACGTTTTCTCGATCCCTTAGTCATCTCAGACACCCTCGGGAAGAGATGAGATGTTATATTTCTAGGGCCGCACCACTGGCTACGATATTATGATATGATATACCAGGCTATGCTTATCATCATCATATCAGCTCATATATGTCCCCATCGAGGGGCTCGAGCCTACCCTGAATTAGAGCGATCGGGCCTTAGTCGACCACGCGGGCCCAGTGCGGGTTGATCGACCTCACCCACAACCTTCGAGTTTCTTATCAGGTGTGTGCAGGTTTCTTCACAATGATTTTCATTCGCTATGATTATAGGGCCTTTTAATTTAAACATTGTCGCTCCATCATGCATCTTCGTAAAATTTTACGAGACAATTATTCTACAAGTAACTTATAATTAGAAGCCATTTCTAAACGGAAAAGTACTTTTTTTAGGTTAGTATTGTTTTACAGCTCAGCTAACAATTTAGCATTCAACCTAACTTCGCAAATACTAGTAATGTGTTGCAAATATTTAAAACATCGCACACCATAAACAATAAAAAGTGAAATCTCCGTGCCGTAGACAAACGGAAACAAACCAAACCGAGGACCTTTTAAATTATGGACGAGGCCACCGTTTTGTGGAGCCTTAACTTTTTCTGTCAACCTTAGTACTTACTTGGTCGACGGGGCGCGTGAGGGGCTACTTTTTGCCTGATTACGTCAACGCAAAGAAGGGTTATGAATTTAATAGCGATTTATAGGTATATTTATGTTGTAACAAAATTAGTAGCCATTAACTAGGGCAAAAGTAAAAACTAGTGATAGTAGATCCATGCTCATTTCTTTTTAAAACCGGCCAAGTACTCCTCGGGGTCACACAAACAGGGTTCCGCTAAAAAACTTTAACTACCAACAGAACAAGACCTATCGGTTTATACTTTACCTTATCAAAATTGGTTGAGTACTTTTTTGAAATTTACCAAAAACAAAAAATGTTGCAAATTTGTACTTGGTTGTTGAGATTGAAGTAGGTTTTTTCACGTTTTCAGCGTGGTCAATTATTTTATAGAACATCGATTTTTTTTGAGGAATGACAGTATGCGAGTATATATATTAGTATTCTATTGACTTCATGAGGAATTTTTTAGGGTTCCGTACCCAAAGGGTAAAACGGGACCCTATTACTAAGACTCCGCTGTCCGTCCGTCTATCTGTCCGTCTGTCTGTCTGCCTGTCTGTCCGTCTGTCACCAGGCTGTATTTTATGAACCGTGATAGCTAGACAGCTGAAATTTTTACAGATGATATTTCTGTTGCTGCTATAACAACAAATACTAAAAATTGGAAAAATAAGGGGGGGTCTCCATACAAAAAAACGTGTTTTTAAAACATGAAGAAACTAGCGCTATCTAGTATGATGGTTTTTGAAACATGAAACTAGCGCCATCTACTATGATGGTACGGAACCCTATGTGTGCAGTTCTGACTCGCACTTAGCCGGTTTTTATTAGTATGATGACTAGAAGCCCCAGTTAACGGGTCCTACACAATTTTGGTATATCCTGTATAGAAATATGTATGTATATAACAGGGTGTAACAAATTAGTGTAGGTCCCGCTAACTGCGGCTTCACACATCATATTGAACAACTTTTGTTCTACAACGTTGCTGAAATCGCAAAAAAATGTTCTAACTCTGCATACAAATCGATCAGCCGATCGACCAATTATGTGCATTTTTTAAAGAGGGTCCAAAATTTTTATTGAGAATTGAGTATGGGTTCCTTGGGGAAGGTTGTTCAGTACGATGAGTAGAACCCCCAGTTAACGGGTACTACACCATTTTTTTTACAGCCTGTATAGATTACCATCGCTTCTGTTAGGACGCTTTTGACGAATGTCGTGTCAATCGTATTGTCTTCGTGGCAAGAGTGACATAGGCTAGACAGAGTAATCCCATATTCGGGTTTATGTTTTAAATTTTAACCTGTTTATAGTAAAAGCCTCGTCCATTGGATATAAGGTCGTTGGACCAAACAATCTGCTAGTTTCTCCTAGTGGAAACCAGAAATGCAAGTGCACCGTTTTACACCGAAACTAATTTGGACAACACTAGCTTTGTTCTTAAACTGCGAGCGAAATCGGGGGCGAATGCCAGTCGAATGTCAGTACATTCCACTTATGTCCAAAAAATTGTTTATTTGTATTCTGTTTATTAAGTAAGATTGAATATTTCTTACAATTCGGTAACTTTAATTTTATTTTTAAAATTCTTACTGAAATATGAACCTAAATCACTTACATAAACTATCTAGCTCGAGAATGTATAAAAAACCGGCCACATAGGGTTCCGTACCATCATAGTAGATGGCGCTAGTTTCTTCACGTTTAAAAAAAACACGTTTTTTGTATGGGGACTTTTACTTTTGCAAATTTTTAGTATTTGTTGTTATAGCGGCAACAGAAATACATCATCTGTGAAAGTTTTAACTGTCTAGCTATCACGGTTCATGAAATAAAACCTGGTGACAGAAGGACAGACAGCGAAGTCTTAGTATTAGGGTCCCGTTTTTACCCTTTGGATACGGAGCCCTAAAATCTATCACGGCTTAGAATGTACGCTGGCTTAAGTCAATTTTAACCTTTTGAACGGAAACCCACCACTAGTCGAGAGAATCTCTAAGAGCACTCTAGACTGATTTAGAAGTTCATTTTTATGTGTTTTTAAGTGGCCATTATGGCAATACATGGCAACATTCAATGTCTTTATGCGGTCCCGCGGCTCTATCCTCGGCCACGCAATGCTTCGTTTGCTACTTAACTTTAGTATAGATTACTAGCTTTTTCAAATAAACATCTGTATGATAGTAAAGCGAAACTAAAACTGAAGATAATTGAAACTCAAAATTTGTACTTTCGTACTTGGAATTACGTGTGGAATTTGTGGGTAGAATAAGAATGAGTAAACAAACTATGTTATGTGAACTGTTATGTTATGTGAGGTTTATGCATATAAAATTTACTCGCTGTCTCAGTTATAGAGGTACTCTGAGGTGATCAAATCCAGAACGGAACGAAAAAAAAATTGCCAATACCCACATTTAAAATGACAAATGATTTTGTTTGATATTCAATGGAAAATATCGTTTCACTAATAGAGGTAGTCTTCATAGTTGTTCCACTTACAGAGGTTTTTATTTAATATGTACATTTAAATAAACGTACGATTTTTTTAATATTGACAATAGTTTCACTAATAGAGGTTATCTATTCTAGTTATTCCACTTACAGAGGTTCCTGTCAAGAATATTCTAGATTTTAAATTTCACTAACAGAGGTTTATAAATTCCACTAATAGAAGTAATTACGTTCGAAGGTGCCGGAACCGGCGATTCTGTTCCACCAAAAGAGGTATTCCACTTATGCAGGTTCCACTAAGCCAGGTTTCACTGTATATAAACTCAGCTTTACATTAAACAAAGTGTTTATTACGATTATAGGTTGATATTAAAATCATTTTACAGTTGGTCTATTTTTTTTCACAATTACAGAAGATAAATTTTTAAAATCTTTCCTCTATTCTATTAAAGCATGACACTTTTTTTTCCCGTTTCGGCATGGCCATCTAGATGCACGTCGTGACCAACTCGATTAGGTACAATCTAGTCGGTCGTGGCTATTGCAAAAAAGTTTGAGGTTGGATATAGGTAAACTTAATTTATTTCTAATTATTAATTTATATCATATCAATAATACATTTCCTCACAGTCAAAATGAAAAGTACAGTGTTAACTCGGGTGAATCTACCCATTTCGCCCTCGAACTATTGGTGCTCTCACTTCGTTCGAGCGCCAGAAATATCTCGGGTGAAATGGGTCACTTTAAACCCTTGGTTGACAATGTACTATTTTGGCATATTGTTACTGAGATATTTTGAGAGATAGAGAGGGAAATTAGCGTTTTGACAACCTTTAACTCTAAATATCTCAGCGACGTGACGCTTTAGGCCAATATGTTTTAGTATGCTTTTGGTTTGTTTTTGCATACCCTATTGAAATACACAAATTTAAACGGGCGCCGAATAATTAAAAAAACATGTACTTAATTTACTTACCGTATAAAAATTCATTAAAAAGCACTATTCAATAAATAGCATTTCTTCTAGAATAATAAAAACACTTGCTGATTTGAAATATTAAACAATTTTTAATTTTATATCGATTAAAAACAGATTAGTTCGTTAAAGGCGTAATGTTTAAACGCCTTCGTGGCGTAATGTTTAACCGCCTCCGTGGCGTAATCTTTAACCGCCTTCGTGGCGTAATGTTTAACCGCCTCCGTGGCGTAATGTTTAATCGCCTCCGTGGCGTAATGTTGAACCGCCTCCGTGGCGTCATCTTTAACCACTCTCCGTGGCGTAATGTTTAAACGCCTCCGTGGCGTAATCTTTAACCGCCTCCATGGCGTCATCTTTAACCACCCTCCGTGGCGTAATGTTTAAACGCCTCCGTGGCGTAATGTTTAATCGCCTCCGTGGCGTAATGTTTAACCGCCTCCGTGGCGTAATGTTTAACCGCCTCCGTGGCGTAATCTTTAACCGCCTTCGTGGCGTAATGTTTAGCCGCATCCGTGGCATAATGTTTAACCGCCTCCGTGGCGTAATCTTTAACCACCCTCAGTGGCGTAATATTTAAACGCCTCCGTGGCGTAATGTTTAACCGCCTCCGTGGCGCAATATTTAACCGCCTCCGTGGCGTAATATTTAAACGCCTCCGTGTCGTAATCTTTAACCGCCTACGTGGCGTAATGTTTAACCACCTCCGTGGCGTTATGTTTAACCGCCTCCGCTCCGTGGCGTAATTAATGTCACAGTATTACAATATAGCGGCTTACAGTAGTGCTACGCCGTGACGGCATCGTGCGACATCAAAGGCGTTGCGCTACTGTAAGTCATATCGTAATACTGTCGTAATCTTTAACCGCCTCCGTGGCGTAATGTTTAACCGCCTTCGTGGCGTTATGTTTAGTCCATTCGCTTCACACCAGGAGGTCGCGGGTTCGATTCCCGGCTGGGTCAACTTTGTAAGACTCGGTTTGGTTGGTGGTAGGGCATTAAATATCCCCCCTGGCTAGCTACCACCATCTTATCTTAGTCTTGCCGCCAAACATCAGTGTTAAAACCATTGATGTGATTAAAAAAAACTTAATAACCGATATAGCTCAATTTCCAAATAAAAATTGACAACGCTAAAAACATTAAGGACAACCGACTTCATTTACAAAATTGCGGCGTTAAATCGACGTTAAATCGATGTTTTTTCAGTGATTGGTACACACAATAGTATATATATTGAAAACTACTGAACCGATTTTGATAAAACTTGCAATGTTCCCGAAGTTGAAAAGTGGTAAATCCAAATAAAAAAAGAATTATTACATTTTGATTTATTATTTCTGAGAAATACGTGGAAAAACATACATACATACAAACGTACATACAAACATATACCTACTTATGATATTTGGCACACCTGTTTAGAGCCGACATAGACTTAACATACACGAATACGGGTCGAATGGATAACCTCATTTTTTGAAGTCTGTAAAAAGTAATTTACTGAGTCCAGTGATACTACCCAACAACTGAACTAACTAGCCTAACCTATTTTTTTTTTTTTCAAATAGGTTATTTTTTTATTTTATTTTTTAACTTCACCAATGAATGTTTAAATTAATACTTTATATTAATAGTTACAAAGAAAAACTTACTAAATGTAACAATCTCTTATAGGTAAACACCACATATAGTTAAACAATAGTTAGTTCAATTGTTGGTTTGGTTTGGGTTATTTCAGTTTTCCTTGTGCAACAAACAAAATAGTCAATAGTACATTTCGGCAAAACCCAAACTATTTGAAATTAATTTTAGTTATTTTGAATTCTTCTCAGCAAACCCTTTCATTTGATAGGTACCCTTATGATGGGGTATAACTATTATAACAATCTACCTCAACCTACTTCTACAAGTAGTTCTACAACAACAATTACTACAACACCTAGTGATGAAACTACAACAGAAGGTTAATCAGGTCAACCACAGTTATATTCGAACCACGACCTCCCGGACAGGAGACGGCGGCCCTAGCCGTTACGCCACCGACTCTAGTTATTTTGAATTCTTCTCAGCAAACCCTTTCATTTGATAGGTACCCTTATGATGGGGTATAACTATTATAACAACCTACCTCAACCTACTTCTACAAGTAGTTCTACAACAACAACTACTACAACATCGAGTGATGAAACTACAACAGAAGGTTAATCAGGTCAAACACAGTTATATTCGAACCACGACCTCCCGGACAGGAGACGGCGGCCCTAGCCGTTACGCCACCGACTCTAGTTATTTTGAATTCTTCTCAGCAAACCCTTTCATTTGATAGGTACCCTTATGATGGGGTATAACTATTATAACAACCTACCTCAACCTACTTCTACAAGTAGTTCTACAACAACAACTACTACAACACCGAGTGATGAAACTACAACAGAAGGTTAATCAGGTCAACCACAGTTATATTCGAACCACGACCTCCCGGACAGGAGACGGCGGCCCTAGCCGTTACGCCACCGACTCTAGTTATTTTGAATTCTTCTCAGCAAACCCTTTCATTTGATAGGTACCCTTATGATGGGGATGCATAAAAATAACTAGTCCGCCATATTTGGAAATCCGCCACCATTATATCAGCTCATATTCCCAACGTTGGGCTCGAGCCTACCCTGAATTAGGGCGATGGGGCCTTAGTCGACCACGCGGGCCCAGTGCGGTTTGGTCGACTTCACACACAACCTGCGAGTTTATGCGCAGGCGTGTGCAGGTTTCCTTCACCGAAATACGCCATATTGGATTTAAAATGACGCTACTTAACTAGCCATGCATTGTCATTCAAACGAAACATGTATGCAAAATTTCTGCTCAATTGGAAACCGGGAATTGAGTCAAATTCAACTTGCAAATTTTGAAACGGATAAAGTTACATACGAACATTACCTGCCGCTCTCTAGATTGCGACCTCCACCCCCTCGTCACCCAGATTGATACAGTTTGGTTATCGAACGTATAGGATTTCGCCGCCATTTTGTTTGTTCCGTCATTAGTTTTTGAAATGTCATTTCTGGCCCGTTGTATGAAGTGTCCAGGGTGTGCTATTACTAAGCCTCCGCTGTCTGTCCGTCCGTCAGCGGCACAGATTTGGACAGATATGTCATTGGTCAGCGGGCTGTATTTCATGAACCGTAATAGGTAGATAGTTGAAATTTTCACAGAATGTGTATTTCAGTTGCCGATATAACAACAAATACTAAGAATTAGAAAAAGTAAAAAAGAAGGGAGGTATCCATACAAAAAACGTGTTTTTTTAAAGGTCTTCAGTAGTATTTTTTAAATTTAGCTCTATCGTAAAAACGGTAATACAAGCGTAAAACTAGGTGTCATTATATTACTAATGATGAAGTAAAATAATAAATGAATGTCTAATAAAAAAGGGCTAAGTGAAAATATAGTTATCGGATTTAATGTTGGGTTACGCGATCATACGTAATTATATGGGCAGATTGTAGCTTGTTATCTCGTAATGACTTACTTGTTGTGGCCTAAATCCCATTATTTCCTGAGTATATTATTTAATAACAAATAAAAATTATAACACGACTCACGACGGCGGCGCCGTTATTAATTAATAATGTAATTTTTATCCAAGTGTCGTTATTTCAGGGTAATTTCCTGTTCCTAATTCGCGTTGTGCTAAAAAAAACGGTAAACACGTTAAAAAACCGACTTCCATCGCAACAACCTAGTAAATTTTTGCATTATTATTTTTGGTTTTTGTTAATTTTCTAATAAAGTACTACACCGATTTTGATAAAATTTATATGGGACCACACGGGAAGCACTAGCTTTCAAATAAAAAAAATCATAAAAATCGGTTCACCCAGTCAAAAAGTTCTGAAACACACATAACAAAAAGCTTAAAAAAAACATACAGACGAATTGAGAACCTCTTCCTTTTTGGAAGTCACTTGATAAGAGACTCGCACTAGGTCGATTTTATACATATTAAAGCTACGTATTAAAGTATGTATATGTTCATTATCTATATGAATAAGTATCACCAACATCATATCAGACGAAAGACATCCATATCAGCCGAAGGACGTCCACTGCTTGACATAGGCCTCCCCCAAGGATTTCCACGACGACCGGTTCTGCGCTGCCCGCATCCAGCGGCTTACCCCGACCTTCACCAGGTCATCGGTCCACCGAGCGGCAAAACTGCCTACGCTACGTTTTCCGGTGCGCGGTCGCCACTCGAGAACTTTACTGCCCCAAAGGCCATCTGTTCTACGAGCTATGTGCCCCGCCCACTGCCACTTAATTTTAGCAATTTTAAGAGCTATGTAGGTTACTTTGGTTCTCCTACGGATCTCCTCATTTCTGATTCGATCACGCAGAGAAACTCCGAGCATTGCACGCTCCATTGCCCTTTGGGTGACCTTGAGCCTTCTTATTAGACCCGTAGTAAGCGACCATGTCTCAGTTCCGTATGTCATCACTGGCAACACATCTGATCAAAGACCTTGGTATTAAGACTCTGTGGTATCTGGGACGTAAAGATATTGCGAAGCTTCCCGAACGCTGCCCAGCCGAGTTGGAAAGACGTTCACTGCTGGACAAAATAAATGATCAATGCGTACCGCTACCGTGCCAGGGCCGGTCGTTGTGGAAATCCTTGAGGGATGTCTTTATCTAACAGTGTATCTATAAATGTACATATAAATGAATAACGTTGGTAAGCGCATACCTTCAGAACGGGTGAACTGATTTCGCTTATTTTGGTTTTAAAATGTTCATAATTGTCCGAATACGGATTTTAGTTAGTAAAAACCCGTGAGCCGTTCGCGCACCGCGCACCCTCGGTGTCCACGGGAGCGAAACCGCAGGCCACAGCAACTATAAACTTAATATGTAAATGTTTGTTCTAGGTCGATAGAAGTCTGGTTGCAGAGCGGAAGGAAACATAGCGAAGTGCTAGATGAGCAGAAACTGACCGAAGGACAGCTGCGAAGACCTGGAGCCACAATAATGCTGTGGCTTAAGTGCGATCAGGTAAGCCATATCTATAGCAATATAGGTACAGTAAAGTTGTTAGACAGAGATGGTTGTATTTCACAAGACTACTCTGCTATTTTATAGGTTGTGCACATTTGCAATACCTATAACTAACGGATACCCAGCGTGGTGTTGCCCGCGCAGATCCTGTTTTTTACCGTTCCAGTTGGAACTTCCCAAAATCCTTTCTTAGAGGATGTCTACGTAAACAAAACAAATAAAATCCCCATACCTTACAGCAAGAATGTCACAAACTGGCATTGAACTTCAAAAACTGAATTGGCAATTTCATAGGTAAAGACCTATTATGTATTGAGTAAGGATAGTTAAGGAAACTGTTATTACAACAACGCGGTCCCAACTGTTTACCTTCCTGGTTTCATTAAGCCCAAGGACGGTGTATGTGGTATTCAGGGTATGTTGGTTGCCCACTCAGCCATATTCTGTATACGTGGTTTCGTCCTTAGTAAATATGGAATAATTTATTTGCAAGATTTTCCAAGATATACAACCGCCCCGAGTAAACAACTTATAAGGACAATGATACTCTAAATAAGTTATGATTGATTGTTGAAAGCATTTATGTCTCGTCTTAAAACAAAGACGTCAGAAGCCCCCGTGAGTTTGGAAAGCTGTTTTAGAAAAATTTTCGTCACACTTGACTATAGTTAGTACTAATATATATACTTTGCTATAGTACAGTCTGATATTGATAAATTCACTAAGTGAACTAATCGTTTTAAAAGTATGGATTTGTTTAGTTTAGTTTTATTTTTTTCACGTCACCAATTCATAATTATACATGTCAAGTCATAATATAAAATGTCAATAGTGTTGACATTGTCAAAGAAAGCAATACAGAAAATAAAATTATCAAAATGTCAAAATAAAGTAAAAAACTACAGTAATTCTTACTAATATTATAAATGTAAAAATGTGTTTGTTTGTTACCATTTCACGCTTCAACGCCTTGACCAATCTTTATGAAATTTGGCATGCAGGTAGCCTGTGTCACGGGGAAGGACATAGGCTACTTTTTATCCCGGGAAAATAGAATAATCTGATGTAGTTCCTGAGGGAACTAAAAAAATACTCGAGTGTTGTGATTTTTTTTACAGAGATGGTTAAGTAGGTGGGAAACGACATAATTTACTAATCACCCTTAAAGACAGTCATAAAAACGATGCCCACGCGGGCGGAGCCGCGGGAAAAAGCTATTAAAATAATAAAATATACATTATTGGTAACTCATGTTACTAAATTTTAAAATGTCACAATATTATTATTTATTATTAAATTCTTTAAAAAAAATCTATAACAGAATAAGATTCACTTACCAACAAGATACTTTGGCCTAAATGTCTCGTTATTGGCTAGTACTCTTTATTATACAGTGTCATTGGTTATTTCCCGCAGATTGGCCAGTGTAGTGTGTCGAGGGCCGAGGCACACATTTTAATCGCCCAGTGTTTCTTAGTACGCGATTTCCGCCTCGGACTTGAAATTGGGTCATATTTTTTTGTACGTATATCACGATGTCAAAAATATATTGGGAAAACATTGTCAATATTCCATGTCTCCTAAAATGTGGAGCGACATGTGGTACTTGGTTTAATGTCCGATAATATTCTGACAGCTCGGTTTTAAGCGATGATTTTGATTATAAACCCAAAAGTTTGTAAGAATGTATGTTTGTTACTCTTTCACGCAAAAACTACTAAACGGATCAAGCTGAAATTTGGTAGTTAGACAGATTAGGCCCTGGATTAACACATAGGCTACTTTTTTCCACGCTCGCGAGCTTGCGGCTCGCGCACTGCGCACTCTCGAAAAGTCATAGAAACGTTATCGATGCGTGTGAAGCCGCGGGAAACATCTAGTGTATATAGTTTAACAGACCTGTGGCAAACACAGAATTACCCTGGAGATGTAAAAAATCCATAGATCTCATGCATTACATGACTTTCGTGAACATTAAAAAACCGGCCAACTGCGAGTCGGACTAGCACTGCGAGAGTTCCTTACCACCATACCTCTCCCCACAACCACAGTATATATATTAGTACTAACGTACAGTATGGACACTCCCTGCCCCTCTCTAAATTCGACCTCACCCCCCCGTCACTCAGATTGGATGTAGATTGGGTACCAAACGTAAAGGACGAGCTACGCAAGCGCGATAAACGTCACTTATATTCACTTTGCGCGCCGCTGTGATTTCGTACACCGGAATAAAAAGCAACTAGTTACCGAACGTAAAGGACGAACTACGCATGCGCGATTAACGTCACTTATATTTACTTTGCGCGCCGCTCACCGCTCGACGCCAATAGGCGGCCGCGGCGCTGAGATGCCTCGTATCATGATTGGCTGACCACCAATATTATACGACCAAATCTAAGAACAATCAGTTCGAATCTTCATAGGTACTAGCTGTATCTTTTTTTTTTAGAAATGTAGTTCCTTTATGTTTTTCATATGTCAGATATCAGTTTGTTATTGTGGCTTGTGAGATATTTTGTTCGTTTTATTTATTGTTTGTAATAATTTGATTAGATAGTGTGAAAGTATGAGTTGTATATAAATATCTAGTGGTGTGATATTATAAAATGTGATCTCGGAATTATAGATTGAGATTGACTATTATTGTAGGTTGCTAAATGAGATTGTTTCACGGACAAAAGCTCCTGTGTTTGAAGAACAAATGAACAATGTTATCCATGTAAGTTACTTAATCATGTAAGATAACTGTTGATTGTTGCTTGCAGCACAGTATATATATCTTGCAGTGTGCATGCAGTAAATAACTAACAAACATTCGTGACCAATACCGCCGGTGTGATTCAACCCTACCTGCATTCTTGCCTATAGATACGTCAGTTATATATATGTATATCATTTCTCGCTCGTTTGTATGGAGTGTCCGGGGTGTGCCACAACTGCATAGTATTATGACAATGATACCTATTCACATTTCAAGCAAAAGACATCAACGCAAGCGACAAAAATATGCTTTTTTGTCATTCAGTTCGGACTCCTTAGCGCGAAAACGAAGCACACTTGGCCAATTTTTATTACTTGTTGTTTTACTTGAGTATTAATACTATAATCACACCAATCAATTAGTCCTAAATTCACGCTTGTATATATGTATTACCGTTTTTACGATAGAGCTAAATCAAATATACTTCTAAAAAAAACGTTTTTTCTATAGAGACCCCCTTATTTTTTAACTTTTTTCTATTTTTTTGTATTTGTTGTTATAGCAGCAACAGAAATACATATTATGTGAAAATTTCAACTGTCTACCTATTACAGTTCATGAAATACAGCCCGCTGACAGAGACGGACGGACAGACAGAGTAGGCTTAGTGACAGGGTTCCGTTTGTCACCCGTTGGGTACGGAACCCTAAAAATGAACTCAGGCTTACCAATTATGGATAAAAAAATGTTTACTTAAATATATTCAAATAGAAGGTTGTGTGTGGAGTCGACCAACCCGCACTGGGCCCGCGTGGTCGACTAAGGCCTAATCGCCCTGATTCAGGGTAGGCTCGAGCCCCTCGGTGGGGACGTATATGAGCTGTTATAATAATATATAAAAATCGCTTTGTTTTTCCAAAGCGATTTTCGTTCATCGAACCTAATCCGCACCTTGCGAACATCCAGCACCCTAATTCTCGATATCCCCATCCACTCTTCCTCTGTTTATTCCAACTCTTTCACAGTTCAAGCAATCCGGCTGTGGAATTCGCTGCCTGAGTCTATCAGGCGTGCTCCAACGCTACAATCTTTTAAAAGGCTTGTGCAAGCTCATTATTTAATTTAATAATATCACTGTTTTTTTCCATCTTCCTTTTCCTTTCTTTACCATAGATAGATAAAACATTTAATTTATTTATGTTTTTGTTTGTTTATGTATATATTTATTATTTTATATATTGTTGTCATATTATTTAAGTATTTTATTGATATTTTTATAACTATTAAGTATTTTATAATAACTGTTTATTTGCAAATTTTTCTGTTTTTAACTGTTGCACCGCCCCTTAACTTATTCTATCGCTGTTTCCCTACCCAAAGGTTGCCTGGAAGAAATTGCTACCTAGCAATAAGGCCGCCTATTGTATAGGCTTTCTTCTATATTGTCAATTTCTTTTTTTATGTTGTGATGCAATAAAGAATATTGAATTGTATTGTATGTTCCTAAATTTATTTTTATTTAAAAAAGTGAATTTATTTAAAAACCAATTATTAGCAGTCATTTCCTAGTTACAAACAGCGGCGCTGAATGTCTACGCGCTCTGCATAATGTAGATAAATACACACTATCTACCTCTATTTATCAACCAATTTAATTTTTATTGTATTTAAAATATAGCATGACATGACTTCTTCTTGCTCAACTTAAGTGGCAGTGGGCGGGGCACATAGCTCGTAGAACAGATGGCCGTTGGTGCAGTTAAGTTCTCAAGTGGCGACCGCGCACCGGAAAACGTAGCGTAGGCGGGCCTCTCACTCGGTGGACCGATGACCTGGTAAAGGTCGCGGGAAGCCGCTGGATGCAGGCAGCGCAGAACCTGTCGTCGTGGAAATCTTTGGGAAGGCCTATGTCCAACAGTGGAGATCTTTCGGCCGATATGATTGATGATGACATCACACCTGTAGGTATTTATTTTTCAATTATATGAATTAGTTGTAAAGATCCCATACCTTTTTTGACAAAGTCGAGAAAAAAGACACATTTTTAAGTTTTTTTCGATATTTCCAAAAAAGATTTTATATTTTAAAAAAATGCCTTTAATTCCTTGCCAATACCCACATTTGACACTTAAATCGTTACGATACCCCAAATACTTGCAGAGTAATCACCCTCTCACGCTTTCGCTGAAAAGGGTAGGGGTACCGGAGTTACTGTAAAAGCATTTTCATTCTTAAAATTCACTTAAAGTGCGCAGGGTTACCAAAAGATATCTTAGCCTGCCTAGAAGATGCCTTTGCCTCACACTTTCATCACACCCCGGACACTGCATACAACGGACGTGAAATGACATTGACAAAACAAATCACGGAATAAAATTCGCGGCGAAATCCCATACGTTCGAGAACCAAACTATAACCAATCTGTATCAAACTAGGTGACGAGGGGGTGAGGTCGGAATCTAGAGAGCGCCTGGGAATGTCCGTACTGTATGTTAGTACTAATATATTATATACTTTTCTTTCAGTGTGTTGGTGGTTTGTGGATGTCACGCACTCTAGTAAAAATTAGTCGCCTAGTCCTAGCGGACTCTTGACATTTAATTTTTACCTTAAAGGTGGGCTATGCTACTTGTAGGACGAGATGAGCTGAACGAGAATTTAAATCTTGCCGACCCTACCCTACTCCACCAAATATGTTCCTCGCAAGCGTGCTATACAGCGATGGCTAGCGCTAGACAGCGCTTATTGACAGTGACAGGATAAAAAATGCATATCTCGCTTTCTGCATTACAGACATAGACAGACACACACATACACACCACTCACGAATAAATATAGATATCTCCAAACATACGAGTACATAACTACAACGCAACACAGGCTATTAAACTACTCACATAATGGAGGTGCATGCTGGTGCCTATAGCACAGGCTTCGAGCCTATTTTAGGTATCAGTCGATCCATTTTTTTCTATCAGCCGTATTTTTGCGAAATAAATAATTAATTATTAGTATATTATTATTAGACATCGCGACATTCTGGGATACGTACAATAGAATCAGTGCTGCAGCTGTTCAGTTTGCCTTGCGATAAACACACTCCTGCTGAAAAGTTTCATCCCATCCTAGCATAGCCACGTCTGTAAAGCTAGCATTGACACCGTCTAGCATTGTAATTTGGTGCTCGGCTGTTATTCAAGCTGCAAAATGTATTTATGGTGAATAATTTAGTGCCTTTTTCATGCTAATTAGTTGCCCTAATGAGAATTTTGTTGCTCGAATAATTTCTGAGCAACGAATTACAATGCTAGACGGTGTCGATGCTTGCTTTGACGTCTGTAAAGCTAGCATTGACACCGTCTAGCATTGTTATTTGTTGCTCGGTTGTTATTCAAACAACAAATTTTATTTGTAGTGATAAATTTATTGCTAATTAGTTGCCCTAATGCGAATTTTGTTGCTCGAGTAATTACTCGAGCAACAAAATTCGCTACTACACTCACGCATATATATAGATATCTCCAAACATACGAGTACATAACTACAACGCAACACAGGCTATTAAACTACTCACATAATGGAGGTGCATGCTGGTGCCTATAGCACAGGCTTCGAGCCTATTTTAGGTATCAGTCGATCCATTTTTTTCTATCAGTCGTATTTTTGCAAAATAAATAATTAATTATTAGTATATTATTATTAGACATCGCGACATTCTGGGATACGTACAATAGAATCAGTGCTGCAGCTGTTCAGTTTGCCTTGCGATAAACACACTCCTGCTGAAAAGTTTCATCCCATCCTAGCATAGCCACGTCTGTAAAGCTAGCATTGACACCGTCTAGCATTGTAATTTGGTGCTCGGCTGTTATTCAAGCTGCAAAATGTATTTATGGTGAATAATTTAGTGCCTTTTTGATGCTAATTAGTTGCCCTAATGAGAATTTTGTTGCTCGAATAATTTCTGAGCAACGAATTACAATGCTAGACGGTGTCGATGCTTGCTTTGACGTCTGTAAAGCTAGCATTGACACCGTCTAGCATTGTTATTTGTTGCTCGGTTGTTATTCAAACAACAAATTTTATTTGTAGTGATAAATTTATTGCTAATTAGTTGCCCTAATGCGAATTTTGTTGCTCGAGTAATTTCTGAGCAACAAATTACAATGCTAGACGGTGTCAATACTAGCTTTACAGACCTAGTGGATTAGCAGCTTAAGGGCGTGCCTGCGATCTCTCTACCCATCTTTAGGCCCTCTGTACGAGTAGTTCACGCAGAAGCTCTTTTACAATGTTTTTGTATAGTTGTTCTTAATACATATATCATAGCAACAATCCTCCATCTTTCCGGCTACGAACATGAGGAGCTGTGCCTCGAACACCCTTAATTACAAAGTTACATTCCTTAACGTTATATTTATAGCGATGTACGCTACATATTTCAAGTACCTTAGTGGACAGCTGAATATTCCCTTCCATATTCGCTTCTAGCAGGAAAACAAAGTATGCATTTAAGGAGCTGACATAGCTGTGTATTTTTAACTCGAGCGGCATGTGTTAGGGTTGAGTAAAAAAAGTAGAAAACCCTTTTAACCCGCGTCGAAGGACCAAAGGGATGTGAAAGTTCGAACGTGTGTCCGTAAAACAACATTTTTATTGTTTTAGCTGTTCCGAGGTTGTGGAATGTTATCATAATATTTTATCTAACTATACCCATTGTAAATTATTTTTTGTTATCATTATATCTTGAGCCTACCAAATAAATTCGTTCTGCTAATAAACATTCATTATCTATCAGCCAGTACATCAGACGATAAATATTTCATCAGATTGAATGATCCATCTATGATTTTATTACAAAGCCAATCTTGATTTCAAAGTTAAATAAAATCAACCTTGTTTTTAATAGGATTGCGCTTCCTTAGTAGTGATGTAAGGTCAGTGTCTCCTTTAACGCTTCGGAGTAAATTATCTCATCCGTCCGTAAGACCACACAAAACCTGCGAGTTTCTTCGCAGGCGTGTGCAGGTTTCCTCACGATGTTTTCCTTCACCGTAAGAGCGTCGGATAAACTTACATATGAAATCTAAATTCGAAATCACATTGGAAGGTGGCGGGATTCGAACCACGACCTCCCGGACAGGCGGCGGCCCTAGCCGTGACGCCACCGACGAACTCTGAACGACGAACACCGGTTTTGTCACTTACACCAGATACAATGTGCCCCAGCCGAAATTATGCTCCTTCATGACTGAGTTTCAAATTGCCGCAGATCCGAGTCTAAAAACTTCTAATAGAAATTTATTAGTGTATTATTTAATCGTGTGGCGAATGTCAAGTGGAGAAAAATCACTCAATTATATCCAGAGAATTAATTCAGTTCGGATAAATGTCCGTACATTTTCCACAGTGTAGGTCATCGCTAGCCGACAGATGCTACGCGCGCCACCTGCCAATCTCGGCGCGCGCGCAGGTGAACCCTGTTGTTTATGTTTTTTATACACACCCTCTAGATCCAAAATGGCGACCAATTCATTATAAGTAAACTAGTACGCATTTGTGGTGTTGGCTTTGTTCATTTTAGTTTTGATTTTTGAATCATGGGGAGTGATGTAAAATAAAGAAAATATTTGTTTATCAAATACGTATCTAAATTTTATACAGATTTTCGCCATTTTAGTGAATTTTATTAGTGATTGAATCTTTTCAACAGGCTTAAAAAAAGGAGGAGGCTCTCAATATGATTGTATTTTTTTATGTTTTTTCGCCGATTTTGAACTTATTTTGACGCTTTTTTTTTAATGATGAGAAATGCCTCTGTGGTGGTCCCTTAGAAATTTAGTCAAAGTTTTTTTTTAAACTAACAAAAATGAAAATAGCGACCAATTGCGAGTCAGAACCGCACACATAGGGTTCCGTACCATCATACTAGATGGCGCTAGTTCCTTCATGTTTAAAAAAGACACGTTTTTTTGTAAGGAGACCCCCCCTTATTTTTTCACTTTTTCTCTAATTTTTAGCATTTGTTGTTATAGCGACAACAAAAATACATCATCTTTAAAAATTTCAACTGTTTATCTATCACGGTTCATGAATTACAGCCTGGTGACAGACGGACAGCGAAGTCTTAGTTATAGGGTCCTGTTTTTACCCTTCGGGTTCGGAACCCTAAAAATTGAAATTGTACTTGGTTGCGAGTGAAGTCTGTTCTCTTATGTGTGTAAATGGTCAATTATTTATAGCTTTAGTTACCTAATTTTATGAGCAGTTAACTTCTAAAAAGAAACCTGCTGTTTATTTACTTCATTAGATCTTATAAGACCTTGGGTTTTAAAGTAATATTTTTTACTCGTTGCCTTGGGTTCCTTGGGGTGTAAAAAAGTTGTAACTTGACTACGAGGTCTGTTTAAAAAAAAATACCGAAATTTGTATTTTTCGATTTCCACAATATTGGTCCTTGTCTTGTCTCCTTCAAGGTATGTTTACCTACTCCCCTATCCTATTCCCACACTTTTCCGAGCGGTGTTTCCATTTTCCAAATTGGTCCTGGTAAGTTTCTTTCGAAATGTCCTTCAATGCTTGTGACGAATTTATTTTAATGTCATCAATGGTTTTAAAACAGCGTTCTTCCGGCACTGATTTCAATTAGGGAAATTAAAAAAATCGCAAGGTACCAGATCTGGTGAGTAGAGACGTCAAGGGAGGACAGTCATTAGATTTTTGGCACAAAACTGACAAATTAATCACACTTACTATTATAAAGGCGAAAGTTTTTGAGTGCGTATGTTTGTTACTTCTTCACGCAAAAACTACTGAACGGATCTGGCTGAAATTTGGTAGGTAGACAGATTAGGACCTGGATTAACTCATAGGCTACTTTTTTTCACTGCGCACCCTCGAAAAATCATAGAAACTTTGTCCACGCGGGTGAAGCCGCGGGAAACAGCTAGTAGTTAATAAGGCTGCGTGAGCTAGCGCGTGGTGATAAAACAACCATGAATTGTCTCACCACAACTTGGCCTCTTTTCGCGATTTTTTTCTCACAATCGTTTCAAAACACGTTTCATAAACACCGTCGTAGTAATGACGGTTCACTATGAAGCAAAAATTCAAAATGCACAGCTCTATTAAAAACGGAAAAAAACAGTCATCACCACCTTGACATTGGATCCAGTCTGTCGCGCTTTTTTGTTGTAGAAATCGCTGCGAACGCTGTAACACCTTGCAATCAAAAAACAATAACGCGGGAAAGAAGTGAGATATCAGCAATCCGTAAAAAGAAGTTTACGCGGGAAATTATGATGAAAGCAGTGTTGCCAACCGCACGGCGATACAATACTTCGTTGCCGCGTAATTTATAAAGTTCGGGTATATTTAATTTTGACCAGACCTCGTGGTTGCGGTAAAATGATCTACTTGTATTTTTTTTGAATAAATAAATAAAAAAAGGATAAGTTAAATAAAGTCCATTTTCTGCTCAATAGCTCAATAGCGGACAGCAATAGAGTGGAACTCCTTGCCTGCGTCTGTGTTTCCTGACTCCTACAATTTGGGGATCTTCAAGGCGAGAGTGAATAGGTATTATTTGAGTTTGCGTGTACCATACTTGACATGTAGTCACTTACCATCAGTTGAGTTGTAGTCAAACGCACTTAAAATTTTAAATAAAAAACAACAAGCAATTTACAGGCTGTTTAATAAAAGTTTAAAGTCGGTGAAATTATAGTTCACTTAATTAGTAGTTAAGTATAAAACATATTGATTTATAAAGCAATAACATAATGCTATTAAAGAAGGGACATCTGTCATAAATGTATTTATATTCATTTAATAACCTTTTTATTGCCTTAAGGCTTTAAGATGACTCAATCCGAGCAGGTTGAAAGGTGTTAAAATAATATCGAACGTAAGTCTATTCATTTTCACTTTATATCATTGCGGGCTTCAATGCGGCTGTGACGTTGAAACCGAACGTCCAATTCTCGATTCTTACATGTTTTTATAACTTTTCTTACTTAAAAAAAAGTTTTAAAAAATGTGTACAATTAAAATTAAAGTTGTTAATGTCACAGATTTTTGTCTGTTAGTTGCTTTCAACATTAACTATTTGTTTTCGAGAAATTTTGCAATGAATGCCAAAAACAGGGTCTACAGTATATTTTTTAACATCAAAAGTAGTAATATTTTAAAATTGTATTCAATTAAATCGATTTTTTTTTACTTTAAGTGTATTTTTTTTTTCATAGTGATGGCTTTACAGTCTTTCAATAATTTGAATTGAATATTGTCATTTGACCTATCTTAATAGGGCCTTAAGTTGATTATAGAAATATCATCAGAAGTCTATTTGCCTTAATTGAAATTTAACCTTTTTTAAAAAAGTTAATGTAGTACTTTATACAGCGTATTTTTTATTATATATTTTATTTTTTGAGGACAGCTAATGTAATGTGTGTTGGTATGTACTCTGTTTCTTTGATTGATACTGTAGCCTGATCTCCTGAGTGACGTAGGATACTTTTTTACCCGACTGCCAATAAAGATTAACATTTTATTTATTTATTTATTTACACTTATAGTACACTAAAACAATTTTATTTTTATTAAGGCAGCCAAGTTCTTAATTTATATTAAATTAGTAAGGTTAAACTGAATAATTTAAATTTCCTATTCCAATTGTGTTTATAATTATTACGAGTAACTTGAAAATAACTAATAAATATCGTAACATTTCTCTTATAAGTCCCTATTACAAAGCCTACGCTCTCGATCGGTCCGTCTGTCCGTTTGTCTGACTTTTGTATCTTTTAAACCGTCTTAGGTAGCCGCCTGAATTTTTCACAGAATATGTGTTATTATTGGGGATATAATAAATAATATAAAAAAATTTATTAAGTAACATGATTTAAATAATAAAGCGTCGGTGGCTCAACCGGTAACGACTCGGTCCATCTAACCAGAGGTGCTGGGTTCAAATCTGAACGGCCAATGTACCAATGAGTTTTTCAAAAACTTACGTACATATACTTATCGATTGCTTTAACGGTGAAGGAAAACATCGTGAGGAAACCTGCACACACCTGCGAAGAAACTCGAAGGTTTGTGTGAAGTCGACCAACCCGCACTGGGCCCCCGTGGTCGACAAAGGCCTAATCGCCCTGATTCAGGGTAGGCTCGAGCCCCTCGGTGGGGACGTATATGAGCTGATATAATAATAAAATAATAAAATTTAAATAATACAAGAAACGCGTTTTTCAAGGTTTTTTACAGTGTGTTTAATATTTTAGTACTAATCCTAAAGTAAAACTAATAATGAAAACCGGCCAAGTGTGAGTCGTACTCACGGGTCCAAACCGAATGAAAATATGCTAACCACTCCGGGAGTGCCGACAGAAGTGAAAACGTTTTATAGTTTTATAAGTTTTGACCCTACGAATGTTCCTGGTAAGGTGTCGGTGTCGATCATGATGTCGGAAATTCAAAGGTTTTTCCCATCTCAAAAAATGCCCAACGCGCCTATAGAAATTTTCACTTCAAAAAGAAAACATTTTTTTCCCCTCGCATTGACGTATTTGTTTGAAATCAATATAGGTATGTATAATATATGCACTTGTGTGAAAAGTTGTGGTAGTACGGAACTCTCTGTGTGCGAGTCCGACTCGCACTTGGCCGGTTTTATTATTTATTATTCTAAATAAACAACTCAAAGGCGAAAGTATTCTCTTAAAAAATACGGAAAACACCCTTACCCTTCGCCAAAACCAACACCTGGCTCTGTGTAATTTTAGTAAACCCTTTTTTTCCTTTGAAAGGTGGAAGGAAGTAGGAACGACTTTAATGAAGTACCTACGAAGGTTTATTTAACGAAAGTAATTGCTGACACCTAAAGAGATGATTTAAATTTTACTAGGTTTATGAGGCGTTAACTGGGGCTTGTGATCATACTGAATAACTATTCGAGAGGCTCTTTGCCAGTTAAATAAATTAAACCTGACCGAACCTAACATCGCTCGCTTCGCGAGCTCATTTACATCCTGTCGTACGGCATTTTGACAATTTGCCTGACTCGGCATTGACCGTTTATATACGGGACTAATTATTACAATTTGCCTGAATCGGCATACAGCATTTTACATTTTGCCTGACCGTTTACATACGGACGAATTTAATAATTTGCTTGACCGTATGTAAAATGACTAATCATACAATTTGCCTGCCACATATATACATATTTACTTAAAATTAAACAAATATAAATATTGTAGTAGTACGCGTCGACATCACCTGTTAGTACAGCCTACACCAATATTGGAAATCTACAAAACCAGCCCTTATTTATTAAGGTCAATCGTATCGTATAACTAACTCCCAAAAACTTTAAAATCGGAAGGAAATCTTAAAAAAAATTAAAAAATCTAAAAAACCTATTAATATCTAAATGTCACTATATGTTTGTTTGTCACTATAGTATAAAATAATATTTGGATGATGAAACATTAAAGTAAAATTATTATTTTTTTAACAGAAAAGTAATAATCATGTAAAATAAATATATTTAACTCGTAACTATCTTCTGACAGTATATAATTATTATATTAGTACTGACATACAGTATGGACACTCCCTGCCATTCTCTAGATTGTGACGTCACCCCCACGTCACCCAGATTGATACAGATTGATTATAGTTTGGTTCTCGAACGTATAGGATTTCGCCGTGATTTTGTTTGCTCCGTCATTTGTTTTTAGAAATGTCATTTCTTGCCCGTTGTATGAAGTGTCCGGGGTGTGCTTCTGGTTTCTCCTAATTTTTTGTACATTACTACAGTTTACCTATCCTGTTTGCCATGCCCTAGCAGGGCCCGTGTACCATGCTATAATTAAAAAGACCTTATTTTTGTAAATGATTGCAAACGATAAATAAATGAAATATCCTGAGTTAAAAATTTTCTTCAATTAAGTTTAGTTTATAAACTTCACAAGCCAAACACATTTTAGGGTCAAAATGTGTATACAAAAAAATCCTAATTGGGTGTTACCATCGCCTTAAAACTAAAGCATTTAATTATGGCTTCTGTTTAATTGTTTTTGCGATAAGATCTGCGATTAAAACCTCCTTGGTTTAGCGGCCAGGGTTATGCCACTTGGCCGTGATGTTACGAATCGTAAGTAAATACGATACGAAACTTACTAATATTATAAATGTGAAAATGTGTTTGTTTGTTTGTTGAAGTGAAAACTTCTTTAGCGGTGTTGTGCACTTTTTTTGTAATGGGTAAAAAATGTTAAACTCGCGTCAGGACACGTGACCTGATCGAAAATTCGTAAGACAGATGGAGTAGTGAAAACTTCTTTAGCGGCGTTGTGCACTTGTTTTGTAATGGGTAAAAAATGTTAAACTCGCGTCAGGACACGTGACCTGATCGAAAATTCGTAAGACGGATGGAGTTGATTTTTTGTTGATTTTTCTGAGATATAAACTTTTTAATGTAATATAAATTTTCATGGTTGTGTACGATAGCGCAATAAAGAAATATTGTATTCTACCACATAAATGATAGTACTTTTATACTGATAATCAAGCAATTCTTGCAAAATTATTCCCTAACCATTCCAAAATATCAAAAATGCACAACGTTAATATTCAAGTTTTCACTTCTGCCGGCACTCCCGGAGTGCAACACGTCGTTTTTTTTCGTTACCTTTTCACGCTTCAACACCTTGACAAATCTTAATGAAATTTGGCATGCAGGTAGCCTGTGTCATGAGGAAGGACATAGGCTACTATTTTTAGCGCGTGAAAATAGCATATAGCTAAATGCAGTTCCTGACGGAACTAGAAAAATAATCTCTTTTAGTTAATTTCTTTTACATCGCAACGGAACAATGGATCGTGTGATTTTTTGCACGAAGATGGTTGAGGGGGTGGGAAATGACATGATTTACAAATAAGCATATCCTGACATAGTTCCCAAGGGATCTGGAGAAAATACATGAGCACGCTCGCGAGCCGCTTGCGGCTCTCGCACCGCGCACCCTGCACCCTCTAAGACAGTCGTAAAAACGATGTCCACGCGGGCGAAGCCGCGGGCGAAAGCTAGTAATTTATAATACCGGAAAATAATGTTATGGCAATGTAATAAATAAGTTCAGGTAGGGTAAGTCAGTTGAACTTTTTGCTTTAATTGCCTCCGTGGCATAATGTTTAGTCCATTCGCTTCACACCCGAAGGTCGCGGGTTCGATTCCCGTCGGGGTCAACTTTATAAGACTTGGTTTGGTTGGTGGTAGGACATTTTCATAGCCTGCCTGGCTAGCTACCACTATCTTATCTAAGTCTTGCCGCCAAACATCAGTGCTAACAGAACAGCATTGATGTGTTCCGGTTTGAAGATAAGATAGCCAGATACCCATTGCGTTGGGGAATCTTGGTAAGCCCGCTTCCATCTTCGGCATCATCGTCACTTACCATCAGGTGAGATGATGCCAAGGGCATATCAATTTTGGATAAAAAAAATATATTTTAATAAGTTCAGGTAGGGTAAGTCACTTGCACTCACCGCACCGGTATCACTTTGTCTTAATTTAAAGTTTTTTATTATATTTTTTTTTTTAACTTACTTGACTCATACATAACTACGAACTTTTTGTTTTAACAGCCACCGTGGCGTAATGTTGTTTTCCTCTGAAAACTAAAATACGGGCAATTTGTTTTTGTTTGCGGTTCAGTTTTTGTTCTGTTTTTTTTTTATTCACAATTGGTAAACCCTTGACAACATTTCACCTGGTGGTAAGTGACGATGTTGCCGAAGATGGAAGCGGGCTTACCAATATTTCCCAACATTTTTTAGGGTTCCATAAACCTAAAGGCTGACCTACGGGATCCTATTACTCATCCTCCGCTGACCGTGCGTCTGTCTGTCAGCGGGTTGTATTTCATGAACAGTAATGGTTAGAAAGTTGAAATTTTCAGTTTTCACAGTGTATGTTTCTGTTGCCGCTATAACAACAAATAATGCAAAAAATAAAAACCGTACAAGAAACGTATATTTTTTGATGTGTAACATCTTTGCTCTCGCTTTCCTGCAATTTGTGGGAGTGATTTCGTGAAATGGGACGGAAATGTGTAACAGGAAATGCGAACGTTTTTTAATTCTCGAAAACTAAGGTTGTCATAGCCATGCCGCCTAGTGTGATGGCAAAGGCAAAGATGACATACTACTATTTGAAAGGTCGTCCCGTGAATTTACGACCCGATAATTAATTAATTTCATAAGTATTTTGTCACATGTTATACATCATATGCGAGTACTGTAGGTCTCGTTTTTTTTTCTTGTACGATGGTACGGAACTCATTGTGTGCGAGTCTGATTCGCACTTGGCCAGTTTTTTTTAATCCACAATTGATAATCCCTTGGCATCATCTCATTGTTTATGATGCCAAAAATTGGACGGGTTTACCAATAGTCCCCAACGTAATGGGAAACTGGCTATATCTTCGATGTGTTTTGGACACATCAATGCTGTTAACATTGATATTTAGCGGCAAAATCTTAATAAGATGCCGATAGAAAAGTATATATATTATTACTCCGATAGCTAGCTAGGCGGGCTTAGAAAATTTTTGAAGTGAAAACTTCTTTAGCGGCGTTGTGAACTTGTTTTGTAAAGGGTAAAAAATGTTAAACTCGCGTCAGGACACATGACCTGATCGAAAATTCGTAAGACGGATGTAGTTAATTTTTTGTTGATTTTTCTGAGATATAAACTTTTTAATGTAATATAAATTGTCATGTTTGCGTACGATAGCGCAATAAATAAATAGTGTATTCTACCACATAAATGATAGTACTTTTATACTGATAATCAAAGCAATTCGTGCAAAATTATTCCCTAACCATTCCAAAATATCAAAAATGCACAACGTTAATATTCAAGTTTTCACTTCTGCCCGCACTCCCGGAGTGCAACCCTGTCTTTTTTATACCACCAAGCACAAACAGTCTTACTATGCTAGGCCCTGCCGGGAATTTCGAACCCGCTACCTCCGGTATGAAGCGAATGGACTAACGATTACGCCACGAAGGTGGTAAACCTAGTCTGACAGACACCACGAAGATGTCTATCTGTCATTAAATTTCTGGGGTGATTCTGAGACTTGAATTTAAATCTTAATCTTATACTTCATAAATCATCATATTATAAAGCACAAATCTTAAGATTAATCATAGTAAAGTTAAGTTTGACAGATTCCACCCAAGTCTAATGTGAACTTTACGTCTAACAGACTCCACCTCAGTTTAGTGTTAACTTTACGTATGGCAGACTCCACCTCAGTTTAGTGTTAACTTTACGTCTGACAGACTAAACGTCAGTCTAATGTGAACTTTACGTATGACAGACTCCACCTCAGTTTAGTGTTAACTTTACGTCTGACAGACTAAACGTCAGTCTAATGTGAACTTTACGTATGACAGACTCAACCTCAGTGCAATGTGAACTTTACGTCTGACAGACTCAACCTCTGTTTAATGTGAACTTTACGTCTGACAGACTCAATCTCAGTGTAATGTGAACTTTACGTCTGACAGACTAAACCTCGGCCGAATGTGAACTTTACGTCTGACAGACTCCACCTCAGTCTAATGTGAACTTTACGTCTCACAGACTCAACCTTAGTTTAATGTTTACTTTACGTCTGGCAGACTCAACCTCAGTTCATTTGACTAACTCGGTAGCTCAGTGGCTAGTGCTCTTGACTACTGATCCGAGGGTTGTGGGTTCGATCCCCACCCAGGGCAAGCATTTGTGTAATGAGCAGATTTGTTTGCTCTGTGTCTGGGTGTTAAATATCTATTTATGTATGTATTTAAACGTATATAAGTATGTATATCAGGCTCTGGTTCCCATAACACAGGGAATCTTACTCTGGGGCCAGATGACCATGTGTGATTTGTCCCAGAATATTTATTTAAAAAAAAAAGTGAACTTTACTTCTGACAGACTCTAACTCAGTTTAATGTTTACTTTACGTCTGCCAGACTAAACTTCAGTCTAATGTGAACTCTATGTCTGACAGACTCCACCTCAGTTTAATGTTTACTTCACGTCTGCCAGACTAAACGTCAGTCTAATGTGAACTTTACGTCTGACAGACTTCACCTCAGTTTAGTGTTAACTTTACGTCTGACAGACCAAACTTCAGTCTAATGTGAACTTTACGTCTGACAGACTCCACCTCAGTTTAGTGTTAACTTTACGTCTGACAGACTAAACGTCAGTTTAATTTGAACTTTACGTTTGACAGACTCAACCTCAGTGTAATGTGAACTTTACTTCTGAGAGACTCAACCTCAGTGTAATGTGAACTTTACGTCTGACAGACTCAACCTCAGTCTAATATGAATTTTACGTCTAACAGACTAAACCTCAGTCTAACGTGAACTTTACGTCTGGCAAACTCCACCTCAGTGTAATGTTTACTTTACGTCTGACAGACTCAACCTCAGTCTAATGTTTACTTTACGTCTGACAGACTCCATCTCAGTGTAATGTTTATTTTACGTATGACAGACTCCACCTCAGTTTAATGTTTACTTTACGTCTGACAGACTCCACCTCAGTTTAATGTTTATTTTACGTCTGACAGACTAAACTTCAGTCTAATGTGAACTTTACGTCTGGCAGACTCCACCTCAGTTTAATGTTTACTTTACATCTGACAGACTCCACCTCAGTTTAATGTTTACTTTACGTATGAGAGACTCCACCTCAGTTTAATGTTTACTTTACGTCTGACAGACTCCACCTCAGTTTAATGTTTATTTTACGTCTGACAGACTAAACCTCAGTCTAATGTGAACTTTACGTCTGACAGACTCAACCTCAGTCTAATGTTTACTTTACGTCTGACAGACTTCATCTCAGTTTAATGTTTACTTTACGTCTGACAGCCTAAACGTCAGTCTAATTGAACTTTACGTCTGACAGACTAAACCTCAGTCTAATGTGAACTTTACGTCTGGCAAACTCCACCTCAGTGTAATGTTTATTTTACGTCTGACAGACTCCACCTCAGTTTAATGTTTACTTTACGTCTGACAGACTCCACCTCAGTTTAATGTTTATTTTACGTCTGACAGACTAAACCTCAGTCTAATGTGAACTTTACGTCTGGCAGACTCCACCTCAGTTTAATGTTTAGGTACTTTACGTCTGACAGACTCCACCTCAGTTTAATGTTTACTTTACGTCTAACAGACTCAACCTGTTGTTGATAAGCCCGCTTCCGTCATTAGTATTATCGTCACTTACCATCTGATGAGATGATGTCAAAGACTAATCAATTGTGGATATAAAAAATATCTTGATTTTTTTAAGGTTGCCTAGTATAGTGTAAAACTACAACATAATAAAACGCGACAAAGGGGCCGCCCTGAGTTCAATTGTGGCGTCGCCGACGTTATTGACGTACCTATATGCCTACGGCAAAGTATATATATTAGTACTGACGAACCTACGGCGGCGATGCGATGAAGTCAGGGCGGCCCCTTTGTCACTACCGTTTGGCATTTATCAAAGATGCACCTAATTCAGCGAACAAACTATCCTTACTAATATCACAGTATTGCGATATTGTAATTCTGCGCTAATATTATAAAGTTTATATGTACTTGTATCTAAAAATGTAAGGCTTGTATGTAAGGCATCTATATCAACGGTGCATTTAGCGAATGAACTTTAAACTACATAGAGTATGCATTTTTGCGCAAACTGGCATGCAACATAGTTAACATTGATTGACTACCTGGCTTTATTACGTACTTTAGTAAATACGTACGTAGTAGTTCCAATCGATTATTGTTGTAACATCGGCAGCCTATCACGCAACCGGGCTTTGAATAATTAACTTAGATACGGGAACGCTTACATTGTAAAAGAATTGTGGGATTACTGCAGAAAATGTAGCCTGGGGCAATTATAAAAAAAACCGGCCAAGTGCGAGTTGGCCTCGCGCAATAAGGGCTCCGTACCCAAATGTGTTTTGGTGGAAACCCCACATCAACGAATACAGCAATCGGATTGAAGGACAAAAACAAGGACTTTGTAGTTGAAAATATTTTCTCCCATACATCGAT
This sequence comes from Coleophora flavipennella, assembly GCA_947284805.1. Lineage (NCBI taxonomy): Eukaryota > Metazoa > Arthropoda > Insecta > Lepidoptera > Coleophoridae > Coleophora > Coleophora flavipennella. The sequence continues at coordinate 8,163,222 of OX369279.1, forward strand.
ATACGTCACTGTTAATTTTTCACCTGTAAATGTAAGTCTGTAATCGAAAATTGTTGATATGATGTAGCTACAAATTTACAGTTTTCGGATTTTTTCCTTTACTTGGGCTGTAAGACCTTGCTTTTTGCCAAATTTCATGATTATGTTTCGACGATAAAGCAATAATAATGATATAATGTTTTTGTAAACTGTGTTTGTTTAAGACTGTTAGTGTCCTAAAAAAAAAAAAAAAACGATATGTAAGTACCTTGTAAGTTTTGATTTACTAATACGTGACATAAATGGCTGTAAAATGGCCGTACCTTTTTGTTGGTTAGACTTAGAGGCTTGTTTTTTTGCAGCTTCGAGGCACCGAGGACCTAAGTATTTGATATTTATTTCAACTTGATACCTCCACGCGTTCCTGGGATAAAGGGTCTTGACAGACATACAGACGGACAACGAAGTAATCCTGTTAGGGTTCCTTTTTCCTTTTGAGTTACTAAACCCTATTTGGTCATTTGCCTAAGATGCAAATATTTATAGGCCGAGCGGCGGCCAAGGTTATAAACAGTTTTTTTTTACTCACAATTGGTATCCCTTGGCGTCATCTCATCATCATAGCGTCGGTGGCGTAATGGCAAAGGCCGCTATCTCCTGTCCGGGAGGTCGTGGTTCGATCCTGCCACGTACCTACCAATGTGCTTTCGAATTTCGATTACCTACATATGTACGTTTATCCGACGCTCTTAGGGTGAAAGAAAACATCGCAAGGAAACTTGCACACGCCTGCTAAGAAACTCGAAGGTGGTGTGTGAAGGCTACCAACCCGCACTGGGCCCGCGTGGTTGACTAAGGCCCGATCGCCCTAATTTAGAGTAGGCTCGAGCCCCTATGAGCTGTTATGATGATGGCATCATCTCACCTGATGGTAAGTGCTGACGATGATGCCAAAGATGAAAGCGGACTTACCAAGATTCCATAACGCAATGGGGCACACTAAGATCAGAACTAGAACCTCTGCCGAAATAAGCAAAGCGTTCAACCGCTAGAACAATCTGCGTCTATGTGAGTCTACCTGAAAATGTCTACTCCATGGCACCTGATGACAGCGAAGTCAATAAAATAACAAAACAAAAGTGTCGGTATGGGACACTTTTTAGCCCAATAGCTCTCATTCGTAAAGTATCTGTTGTGTAACGTGACATAAGTAACTACGTTCTAAAAAGTATTTTTCTGTCGCTAGCGTTGATCTTTTTGTTTGAAATAAATTGCTTTCATTGTTATTTTTGTATGGAGAGGTGTGGTTGCACGGTTTAAGTTTCGAATCTCAGGTCTCGGAATTAATATCAAACCGATAAAAATACAATCGACGAACAAGAATCTAACTGTAGAAAACATACAAAAAAAAGATACAGTTGAATTGAAAACCTCCTCCTTTTTGAAGTCGGTTGAAAATACAAAGTAGATAACAGTTTGACAGAGGTCAGAATAGTATAAGTACTCGCATTACGTCATACGTTACGTTACCCTTTTTCGAGTGGCGCTGTGGCACTCTTGCCGCTTAAGCGTTGTCCTGAATGTGTACCAAATGGCATTAATCCCGCTTCAAAGGTAAAAAAAACATATAACGATCACTCTAAATAAAATAAAAAAACGGCTAAGTGCGAATCACACATAGGGTTCCGTTCCATCATACTAGATGGCGCTTGTTTCTTCACGTTTAAAAAAACACTTTTTTTGTATAAAGGCCCCCCTTATTTTTGTTTGTTGCTGTTATAGCAGCAACTGAAATACATCCTCTGTGAAAATTTCAACTGTCTTACTGTTACCGTTCATGAAATATACAGCCTTAGTAATAGGGTCACGTTTTTACCCTTTGGATATGGAACCCTAAAAAACGAGTCTTGTTTCTCCATATATACTTTTTAGCTAAATAATAATAGTAAGAAATGTATATATTCTGTTTTAGGTAAATAAAAGCAATTAATAATGGGTCGCATAAAACTAACAAGTAGGATATGTGCCTGAACTAGAGGTAGGCTGAGCCTGTGCTTCAGGCAAAAAGTGCTAACTTTGTAGCTTATGAGCTAATACAATGAGAACTTATAACAAGTGAACAGTTTAAAAGAAATCGTTACATGGGACAAGTGTTATATTACAATCATAAGTGCTAAAATAGTAACTTATGAGCTAATACAATGAGAACTTTAACAAGTGAACAGTTTAAAAGAAATCGTTACATGGGACAAGTGTTATATTACAATCATAAGTGCTAAAATAGTAACTTATGAGCTAATACAATGAGAATTTATAACAAGTGAACAGTTTTAAAGAAATAGTTAAATGGGACAAGTGTTATATTACAATCATAAGTGCTATAATAGTAACTTATGAGCTAATACAATGAGAACTTATAACAAGTGAACAGTTTAAAAGAAATCGTTACATGGGACAAGTGTTATATTACAATCATAAGTGCTAAAATAGTAACTTATGAGCTAATACAATGAGAACTTATAACAAGTGAACAGTTTAAAAGAAATAGTTAAATGGGACAAGTGTAATATTACAATAATAAATGCTAAAATAGTAACTTATGAATGAGCTAATACAATGAGAATTTATAACAAGTGAACAGTTTTAAAGAAATAGTTAAATGGGACAAGTGTTATATTACAACCATAAGTGCTAAAATAGTAACTTATGAGCTAATACAATGAGAATTTATAACAAGTGAACAGTTTAAAAGAAATAGTTAAATGGGACAAGTGTAACATTACAATAATAAGTGCTAAAATAGTAACTTATGAATGAGCTAATACAGTGAGAATTTATAACAAGTGAACAGTTTAAAAGAAATAGTTAAATGGGAAAAGAGTAATATTACAATCATAAGTGCTAAAATTGTAACTTATGAGCTAATACTATGAGAATTTATAATAAGTGAACAGTTTAAAAGAAATTGTTACATGGGACAAGTGTAATATTACAATCATAAACTAGGTAATCGTCCATGCTACAAAAATCACATCAACTTTATCACATTTCATAGCATCTGTTTGTATCAATTAGCTAAATTTTAATTGAGGTTAATAGGACCGCGCAGTGGTTGTTTAACATACAGTTAGTATTAACAGCTAAATAAAGTCAGTGATAGGAATGCAAATAAAAACTTTAATCCTAAATGTTAAGGTAAAAATTACATTTGGCGCTTTTACACACCCCTACAGTCTATGGAGTTTATATACCGATACTCCGCGTTTTTCTTTGCCGGGCGATCGTCGTCGTCGTCAACTAGCTTGTGAATTGTGATCTCTTGCTTTCTTAAGGGTCTCCAGGAGGTTCGAGTTTCCATACAAACGTAGTTCCGCTTTAATACAATAGCTACATGCCGAATTGAATCCAAACTTTGCGAATATATTGAGTAGACACATATCGATGTTTGTAATTAATTTTCATCGTAGTAAATTTGAATATAACTAAACGAAGACTTAAATTAGTTTTGTACTGAAACTGAAACTGCTCTTTTTTCTATTTTATATTAGTACATCGAAAACTAACTACAAACATCGATATGTGTCTACTCAATATTTTTGCAAAGTATGGATTCAATCCCGCATGTAGTTTTCGTACTATAGAAAAACGACGTTTGTATGGTAACTCGAGCCGCCGGGGACGCTTAAAGCTGCATGTTGCACATTTTGGTGGTCCGGTTTTCTGGCCTAGTTCGCCGCAATGTAACTGCCCCCGTCACTCAGCCGAGAACGCGAGATAAGTACCTACACAACGGCGCGGTCTGCAGGCCGCGCTCGTCAGTCGGTTGTCAACTCGTGCAGAAAGCGGAGCGATTATCGAGCAAGCGAGGGCGCATGTTGAAAAATGTTCGTCGCGCGGTCTCACAACCCTGCCGGTTGATCAGTTGCGACAACACTAGACCGGCCAGCGCAAAAGAATCTCTCACGCGCATTGATTCGGTTCATTCTTGCGTAAAAGCGCGATTGTTATCGGTGTATGTATAGGTATGTTGAAGTAAAACTGGAGGTAATAAGCGTGGTTGTGAAATAGACTGTTCTTTATTACCGCGTAGCGAGAGTTGCTATTTATTTAAAGCGTCATTGCGAGTACTTCATCTGTACTTGTACTATTATTATCATCTGTGGCAATGTCCACACGTGGATGTTATATCTCGGCATGACTTGGCCGCATGGCCGAGTGCTGGCACTTGAAACACCTGGTCATCAGATTAAAGTCTCTTACAGGGTAGGAAGTCCAGTGGTCGAAAACTCTCTCCTATGTGATCAGATCAAAGCTTTACGAATATTGGCTGGGACTTCGATTATATAGTTACAGGTTTTAGCATACCTTTGGCTCAGTTTAATTGTGGACAAAAATGATTCAAGGGTCAATGTTGAGAGTTTGCCGGCTAAAATATGGGTGTCAATTAAATGGTTAGCATAGTATTGTTATTTCTGTGAGCAGAAAAATATAATCGGTCAGCAGAAATAGCTAATCGGTCAGCAGAAATAGCTAATTGGTCAGCAACTCATGGTCAGCAAACATTTCAAAATCAATCAGCAATTCATGTCATTCTGGATGGCTGTAATTATTTTAAACATCCCCGTACTACACTCTTCCTACAGTGTTGAGTGGTCGACGGAGCCCCTTCGGGGCTCCTACTTCTGTGTTCTCATGTTAAACCTAACACTACGACTGTGCGGGGAGGCGAGCTTAGCTCGCCTCCCCGCACAGTCTCCGAACCTAACGGATCCGAGTCGGGGTGCTCCGCAAGTCCGAGCTCGCTTCGCTCGCTCCCGCTTCCATTTAGAACTCCCCGTACCACACTCTTCCTACAGTGTTGAGTTGCTGCTTATAGACATGTTTTTCTGCCGCTCAATCATGAAATCTTGCCGCTCAAGTAGTTATTTTGCGGACTGAATGTTTATTATGCGTTTAAAAAATATATATTTCCTAAAATATGATGCCAAGGGCTTACTAATTATGATTTTAAAAAATATCTGTTAGTAAATGCACTTTAATACCTCATCTTCTGCCATAGAAGAAGTCAGCTATTGTAATACCCAAAATAAAATTAATAAACCCTTAAATATCATACAACGTCTACATTGTGATATGCAAATTTCTACTTGATTTGTTTTGTGCAAATTGTGAGGCTCGACACGATATACGAAATATACAGATACGAAAGAACTGGCGAGACTTCATGTATTTCTGTTCACTAGAACTTTGACCTGGAGTAATTCTAAGCATTAAAACATTATTTGAAGATAGTTTTGTTCAGTTACAACACAAGGTGCCCGCCTCCTTATAATTTTAAAATAATGTGTGTCTAAAAATGGCGTTTCAACTAGGCAATTTTCTCAGTTTTTGAAGGCTCCTACTTTCTACTATAATTAGAATATGGGAAAAAACCAAAACATAAGGGCATGGCCATGGTGGATATAGGTTTGATGGAAAAAACATTTTTGCTCTATTGTCATTATTCAGGGAGTAAACAGGGGACTACGTTTGTATAGAAAAAATGGCGCCCGCGTTACCTCTTATGGGGGGGCCCTGCCTCTCAGAACCTTTCTATCCCACTATATCTGTAATATGCTATCGGATTTAATAGCTTTACTTTACGACTTGCTCTTTACCACTGTGAGCGGCAAATGCTTGTTAGTTATGATAATGATATTCCCTCATATGCATACTGCCTTTCAAAAGGTGAATAGTTTACCACTTGCCACTTTAATTTTATCCGAGTGTTAGGTTATAAATCACTTTTACAGCCTGATCAAACGACTTGGTGTATACTTACGCTTTTCAGTGACCTTTTCCTTACTTACTTAAGTTGCATTTCAGAGCCAAGTGCTAGTAGAACTCGCGTGGAAAGGGTTCCGTACCATTTTGTTTTCCGTAAGAACGTTAAGTCTTAGGATTTTCGTTTAGTATTTCCTGAAAACTGTATGAGGGGTCCCTATATTCCTCATTTTCTCAAAAAAAAATCCTAAGTAGTTTCGGATGCTTAATTTTTGTATTTTTTTAATATCTTCTAAGTTTTACACTTTGATATTATAACAAAAATATATACATATTCGTAATCCCATAACGAGCTCTTTCTTTCGACATGTCACATCGTATATTTAGAAAAAACTTTTTTTTCTACTTTCAGACAGACACAAACAAGAATCATCGGATTTCATTTAGATTTTCCTGTAATTTAGTCATTTTTCAAAATTTTTGGCTTCAATGTGTTTGAGATACGGAACAGGAAAGCTCTATGTTCGTACATTTTCAATTTTAATATCTTCTAAAATATACACTTTAAAATCATAAAAAAATCCTCACACAACGAGCCCTTTAATTTGATTTGACATTGTATATATTTTTTTCTTTGTCCCCAAAATCAACCCTTAAAATCTGAATTTTTTTATCACGCTTTTACCAAAGTATATATATTAGTACTAAAACACAGTATGGACACTCCCTTCCGCTCTCTAGATTGCGACCTCACCCCCTCGTCACCCAGATTGATACAGATTGGATACAGTTTGGTTGTCGAACGTATAGGATTTCGCCGCCATTTTGTTTGTTCCGTCCTTCCTTTTTTGAAATGTTTTCTGGCCCGTTGTATGAAGTGTCCAGGGTGTGCTTTTACTATAGCGGCTATACCAATGTCGGACCATTGACATCGAATTTTGAATTTAAGATTTATGATAATTGTCAAAGGATTATAAACGGCTTCTGGCTGGATTGCTACTTAAGGATAGCTGTCGTACAAGAAAAAAATAAAATTATGAATGCATTAATCACATAATACCTCTATTTTAATGAAACTTGATGAAGAAAGAAATACGTTTATTGGTTCCAGTAAAAATACACCAAAATACATAATATATTAGTAACATCTAAGGTTAGATAACTAAACTAACAATCTTAACCACCTTCGTGGCGTAATGGTTAAGACCATTAGCTTCACATCAGGAGGTCGTGAATTCGATTCCCGGCGGAGTCTAACTCTGACTCGGTTTAGTTGGTCGAAGGGCATTTTCTAAGCCCGCCTGGCTAGCTACCACCATTTTATCTAAGTCCTGCCACCAAACATTAATGTTAACAACATTGATGTGTTCGGGCTTTGAAGATAAAATAGCCAGTTCCCCATTGAGTTGGGGAATCTTGGTAAGCCCGCTTCCATCTTCGGCATTATCGTCACTTACCATCAGGTGAAATGATGGCAAGGGCTTACCAATTGTAAATAAAAAAAAATGTTTTATCAAGTATTGGTTATTCTGACAAAACTTTTGTTTGCTTTTTTTTACGAATCAATTTGCTTCTTACTTTAGCTTGTCTAATTTAAGCTATAAAAGAAATTCACAAAAGAAAACACAATTCATTTTCAATAGTTTTAACGTATTGTTGACTGTACGTTGTGGCTAAAAAGTATGTGCAGTGCTGCTGTATAATTTGAAGATGAAGATTACGTAAGAAACAGTGCACAGCGTTTCTGTACAATTTAATTTGGATACATGCTTTCTTAATCAAGTTTTGCGGGTCGTTCCTTTCCCTCTAATATGGTTGATGGGAGCGATCGCTGACTCTCGCGTTATACTCTCGGCCGGGAGCTGTCTACTCTGAACTGGCCAACTCTTGTCAAAGGCATTATTGACCTTTAATGATTTTAATGTATAACTTCTCGTGTCATTTTGTTTTCATGTTCTAAAGACATAGTTTGTTTTTTAACTAGGATTGGATTTTGACGTTAATAAGTAATGATTGTTTATTTCTAGATTTCTCACAAACGACATTATTTAATTTAAATTTTATGACTATCATAAAAGGTGTAATTTGCACGTATTTTAAATTATCATATCAGCTCATATGCGTCCCCACCGAGGGGCTCGAGCCTACCCTGAATTAGGGCGATCGGGCCTTAGTCGACCACGCGGGCCCAGTGCGGGTTGATCGACTTCACACTCAACCTTCGAGTTTCTTCGCAGCCGTGTGCAGGTTTCCTCACGATGTTTTCCTTCACCGTAAGAGCGTCGGATAAACGTACATATGAAATCTAAATTCGAAAACACATTGGTACGTGACAGGAGGTAGCGGCCCTTGCCATTACGCCATCGACGCTCCCTATTTTGAATAAATATCTTGAATCTTGCATAAAAGCTATTGGACCTTAAAAAGTTTTTTTAAATTGAAATTTGAGTGCGTTTGACTGCAACTCACCCGTAGGTAAGTGGTGCTGCAGTCGAGGATGGTACACGCAAACTCAAATAATGCCTATTCACTTTTGCCTTGAAGATCCCCAAACTATATAGGAATCGGGAAACACTGGCGCAGGCAAGGAGTTCCACTCCTGCGCTGCACGCATTATAAATGAAGAAGCGTAACGATTCGTGCGAAAAGGTGGAACATCAACAACAAAGGGGTGTAACCCCTCCCTGCGTCTCGTTGACCGACGATGGTGGAATGGAGCCGGGGGAATGAGGTCGTGAAGTTCTTGCGCGCACTGTCCGAAATGAATTCGATAGAATACCGATAGACAGGCGACTTTGCGGCGATTCTCAAGGCTTTGGAGCTTGTCATTGACTAGCTCGTCGTCACCAATGAGTCTCCGTGCGCGTCGGTCGATGGCGTCCAAGGTATCCAGCTGATAGCGGGTTGATTATTAGGTTACCGGGGTTAACGTGGCAAAAAAACGCAAACCTTATAATTTTATCATGTCTGTCCGTCTGTATGTCTTTGATATGCAGCCCTTCCTTTACATACGTCATTTTTAGGGTTCCGAAGTCTGACACTTCTTCAGCTGTTTTCGCAAATAGTCGCTCGTTTTGGCGATGCGATCAACTCGGGCAGTCAACTATACAAGTTGCGCTTACTTTGTGCTACAAAGTATGTAACGGAAGGGCTGCATATCAAAGACATACAGGTCTTTGATATGCAGCCCTTCCTTTACATACGTCATTTTTAGGGTTCCGAAGTCTGACACTTCTTCAGCTGTTTTCGCAAATAGACGCTCGTTTTGGCGATGCGATCAACTCGGGCAGTCAACTATACAAGTTGCGCTTACTTTGTGCATACAAAGTAGGGAAACTATTTTTCATTAAACTTTATTGACAATGAACATTACCCTTTTCGGTTTATTATTACTATTTATTAGCAAGTTGTAATAGGTGGTCATTGCGTTAAGGCAAGAATATGGTTAGTGGCCAGTCCACGGACGCTTTACTCTTAAATGGGTATGGTTATATTGAATTGGTACTTAAGGCTCCTCCATCTCTTATATTAGCAACTCGATTCACGATGTTTCAAACTTCGAACGAAATAGCTAGGAAATAAAGTTCTTGTCAGTTCATGTCCGTCTGTCTGTCTGTCAGCGGGCAGCGGGCAGCGTTCGGGAAGCTTCGCAATATCTTCACGTCCCAAATAACGCAGTGTCTTTGACTAAGGTCTTTGACCAGTGTGTGTTGCCAGTTATGACTTACCTACGGAACTGAGACAGGTCGCTTACTATGGGCCTCATAAGAAGGATCAAGGTCACCCAAAGAAGTAACTAGTATCTCATCTGTGCCCAAAGGGCAATGGAGCGTGCTATGCTCGAAGTTTCTCTGCGTGATCGAATCAGATACGAGGAGAACAGCAGGAGAACCAAAGTAACCGACATAACTCACAGAATCGCTAAACTGAAGTGGCAGTGGGCAGGGCACATAGCTAGTAGAACAGATGGCCGATGGGGCAGTAAAGTCCTCGAGTGGCGACCGCGCACCGGAAAACGTAGCGTAGGCAGGCCTCCCACGCGATGGACCGACGACCTAGTGAAGATCGCGGGAAGCCGATGGATGCGGGCAGCGCAGGACCGGTCGTCGTGGAAATCCTTGGGGGAGGCCTATGTCCAGCTGTGGATGATTTTCGGCTGATATGATGATGAATAGGTTAACAGTTGAAATTTGCACAGAGTGTGTATTTCTATTGCCGCTATAACTACAAATAAAAAAAATTAGAAAAAAATAAAAATTTAGGGGGGTACAATAAACGTGTTTTTACAGGCATTTTGGAGGTATATTTGATTTGCTCCATCCTCAAAACGGTAACACATATAAACCTGAAACTTGGTGTGGTTATAGTGCTAATCCTGAACTACGAACTGAATAATAAAAAAACATATTCCTGTCGCTCGCGTTGATGTCTTTCGTTTATAATGTGAATAGGTATCATTGTCATAGTTATGTGGGGTGTGGTGGTACGGAACCCTTGAAGCGCGAGTCCGACTCGCACTTGGCTGTTTTTTTAAATTAAATAAGGCATTGGTATTACACAATTCCATAACACAGTTGTCTTATTCTAATATGTACATACAAATGCATGTATTTGTATGGAAAGACAATTTCTTTTGCTCTGATTGTATAAGTTCTTTCGAGAAAGTTGTTCAGTATCATGAGTAGAGGCCACCATTAACATTTGGCGCCTTCCGAACAAAGTCTCACTATAGGCACACGCCGGACACTGCATTTAACGGCCGTGAAATGATATTTCTAAAAACAAAATCACGGAGAAATCCTATACGTTCGAGAACCAAACTGTAGCCAATCTGTATCAATCTGGGTGGCGAGGGGGTGAGTTCGGAATCTAGAGTGCGGCAGGGAGTGTCCATCCATACTGTATGTTAGTAATAATATACAGGGTGTAATAAAATTGGTGTAGGTCCCGTTAACTGAGGGTTCTACACGTCATACTAAACAACTTTCCCCAAGGAACCCATAGTCAATTCTCTAAAAAATATTTGGACCCTCCATACTAAAATGCACAAAATCGGTCGATCAGCTGATCGCTTTGTATGAAGAGTAAAAATTTTTTTTTACGTTTTCATCAAAGTGATGAACAAAAGTTGTTTAGTATGATGAGTAGAAGCCTAAGTTAGTGGGGTCTTACGTCAATTTTGTATGGGGCATCAAAAAGTGAGTTTGTGAATTGTCACGCCCAAGTTAGTGGTTCTTACATCAATTTTGTAACAGCCTGTATAGTAGTAACATTTTCTTCACTTATTATTTTATATTTTTTTATATTTATGCTGAGCCTGGACCAGTTTCGTAAACTTGGCACCACTGACACTCTTTTATATTTTTTCAACCGACTTCCAAAAAGGAGGAGGTTCTCAATTCGATTGTATGTTTTTTTAAGCGTGTTACCTCAGAACTTTTCACTGGGTGAACCGATTTTTTTGATTCTTTTTTATTTGAAAGCTAGTGCTTCCCGTATGGTCCCATATAATTTTTATCAAAATAGGTGTAGTACTTCATTAGAGAATTAACAAAAACCAAAAATAATAATGGAAAAATGTACTAAGTTGTTGCGAAGGAAGTCGGTTTTTTAACGTGTTTAGCGTTTTAAATTATTCAATAAACTAGTAATATTTGTCACTAAGTTTAATTAATTTGTTTGTGTATTGTTAAAATGTATTGTGCCTTTTTACTGAAATAATGTTTTATCTATCTATATGGTTACCGTTTCTTGAACATATCTTTAATTTCATCTGATGGATTAGAGATTTTATTGTTGTGTTTATTAACACACTTCTTTATTGATTAACTAGCTGTGCCCGCGACTTTGTCTGCGTGGAGGTTTTAAATTTTCATACGGGAACTCTTCAATTTCCCGGAATAAATAGCATCCTATTTGTTAACCTGGGTTGTAAGGAACCACCATACAAAATTTCATTAAAATCGGCCTGGTAGTTTTTGCGTGATGCGCGAACGTCCAGACAGACAGACAGACAAAAATTCCAAAAGTTATTGTTGGGCCTCTATATCGTTAGTAATGTCCACCACAGTTATTATTTTTCAAAAATATTTCATGTACAGACACGGCCCCGTACCCCGTTACAGTTTTATTATATGTTTAGATTTTCACGTAATACTAGAAGGGTCTAATCTTGTTAGTGCATGTAAACACATAAAATCTGTTCATTTTTCTTTTCTGTCATGTAATCTATTTTATTTTTGTCGTTTCTTCGCTAAAAGGTAATTTTCCTATCATTTAGTGTCCTTCATCATCATCATCATCAGAACGTTTTAGTCCGCGTTTAGGCAAGCCTCGCGAATTATGCGCCAGCAACCTAGCGCAAATCATCGCTCTGCCTAGCCGGGGTTTGCGTAAACGCGGTCTCCACTCCAGAACTCGTTTAATCCAGCGGTTGTCGGTTCCGATTTAGTGTCCTTGTTGTTTTATAAACCCTGTCTATCATCTCCATCATCATCATATCAGCCGAAGGACATCCACTGCTGGACGACCGGTTCTGCGCGCCCGCATCCAGCGGCTTCCCGCGACCCTCGTCATCGGTCGACCGAATGGGAGGCCTAACTACGCTACGTTTTCCGGTGAGCGGTCGCCACTCGAGAACTTTACTGTCCCAACGGCCATCTGTTCTACTATTTATGTGCCCCGACCACTGCCACTCGTACTCCGTTGAACTCGCTGTTGATGTTGATGCCGAGTCCACCCCAGTCCAAAAGCTAAAAAAAATTCTCCAGGTGCGATGAACAGTTTCAGAGATATGACGTCTCCCTGTGTCACCCCTCGCTGCAGCCATCGAAGCACCGTGTCTTAAAGCATCATCACATCAGCTCATATATACGTCCGCACTCGAGCCTACCCTGAATTAGGGCGATCGGGCCTTAGTCGACCACGCGTGCGGGTTGGTCAACATCACACACAACCTTTGAGTTTCTTCGCAGATGTGTGCAGGTTTCCCGACGATGTTTTCCTTCACCGTAAGAGCGTCGGATAAATGTACATATGAGATCGAAATTCGAAAACACATCGATACGTGGCAGGACTCGAACCACGACCTCCTGGATAGGAGGGAGCGGCCCTTGCCGTTGCGCCAATATTATAAAAGCAACTTAGAAAATCGTAGGATTCGTGTAATGTTCTCAGTTAACACTTAGGTGAATTTGTTTCATCATTCCATTGTCCAATTAACACAAAAATGTCGCTCTAAAACAAATACTAAATAAAAATTGAAGAGGAAGATCAAAGAAGGCTTCGATGGCTTTGAGATGAGTTAATTAAGCGGTTTGCCTGTTATCCGACTCCCTTTGAAGTCGCTTTTACATTTATTTTAATTTTTTTTTTCTTTTTGTTAGGTACCATAGATCAAGCGAAAAGTCTCGGCCGTACAATAATAGAACATCTTTGATTATACTCTCACTACACGGCAGATCGAAAGCACACGTATAACTTATGTTCGTAAATAGCAATTAGTTTCATACCAATTTTTCACAAAAAAATGGAACTGTCGCTTGTATAATGAACTCTATGTGTACTGCTCAACGGTGAGTTTGTGATTACATTTTCGCCAATCGTGAGAGGCGCGTTGGGCATCTTTGAGATTGGAAAAAACCATTGAACTCGCGACACTGTAACCATGTAACGTAACCGACACCTTACCAGGAACACTCGCAGGGTCAAAACTTATAAAACTGTATATAAGATGGAAAATATCATTAAACTCGCGACACTGTAGCCATGTAACGTATACACGTAACGTCAAAACTTATAAGACTGTAAAAAGTTTTCACTTTTGTCGGCACTCCCGGAGTGGTTTTTTTTACCCTGTGAGAATGGGTTACGCGAAAGGGATGAAGAATAAAATAGTTTCGTCCTGTTTTATCTTGCAGTTAGCCGTATAACGCCATTTTTTTGTCTTTGTGACATTACAATATACGGGATCTGTAGTGTAGTTATCTAAGCGACCATACAAAATATCGTAATACTGTGCAAAATATATAAATATGGTCGTTGATGTAATATTATTATTGTCTAAACTTCGAGAACCTAGACACAGTATTATTTATTCCGCTAAAACTAATATCTATATATACTGTGGTATTACAATATAGCGGCTAACAGTAGCGCAACGAATGTACTTACGCAGAGCAACGGAAGGGTATTTGCGGGGCAGCGGGCGGCGGGGCACAGCCTGGCAAACTCGAGTTTGCCAGGCTGGCTACAGACTAGTACGTTAACACCTATGCTGCGCCGTGGCGGCATCGTGCGACATCAAAGGCATTGCGCTACTGTAAGCCATATCGTAATACTGTGACCTCTGTGGTCTACCAGACCTAGATAATATATTTCTTTGGTTACAAGCTTTCTATCAAAAGAAATTACACTCTAACAATGGACTCTCGGGAGTCCTGGAGGCTGGAGCGTAGCTGAGACCTACCTAAAGAAACACTGTTATCTTTCTAACTTTAATTTTATCCAATTTTTCTTATTGTTTTGGACTATCTTTTGCCCGCGGCATTGCTCCCGACTCCCGTGGACTTCATTTTTTTGACGGTTGTTGAGGTTGAGTGGTGCGTGAGTCGCAAGCGGCTCGCGAGCGTAGACATAAGTTTTCTCCAGATCCCTCGGGAAGTCGGGCTAATTAATAAAAAAACCGTCCAAGTGCGAGTCGGCCTCGCGCACCGAGGGTTCCGTACAAACCTGTAGGTATATTTAAAAATATACGGTATATATGGTTGTATCTTTGCGCTCTGCGTTTTTCGTTGACTTAGAAAAAAAAAATTTTTCACAGCTTAAAGGCAATTAGACATAAGTATTTGATATGAACTTCAACTTGATGCATCTACGCGTTCATGAGGAAATAATTATTTAAATATATTTATATTTATATGTATATAAATTTATAAATATTTGAAAAAATATATTATGTGATGTAGGTAACTAAAAATACAAGGTTTTCGGATTTTTTCCTTTATGTGTGCCATAAAACGTTGCTTCATACCAAATTTCAAGATTCTAGGTCGACTGCTTGATACCTCCACGCGTGCCTGAGAAAAAGGGTCTTGACAGACAGACAGAGGGACAACAAAGTGATCATATAAGGGTTCCGTTTTTTCCTTTTGAGGTACGGAACCCTAAAAATTAATTAATTTAATTGTGTTACATACTAACAATAATGGACCATGTTGTCTGACAAATAAAGATAACAAATAAATAAATAATCTATGCCATTTTACACCCCTTCAACCTGTGTGCAAAAAATAAAAAAAAAACCGTTGCCCCGTTGCGATGTTAATGAAATCAACAAAAAAAGTCCTTTTCACAGTCCTATGACAGATTGTGTGCCAAATTTCTCCAAGATTGGTTGAGGTGTTGAAGCGTGAAGAAGTAACAAACGAACACATTCTCACATTTCCCAGAATACTTAGCAAGGAACTGAGGGTTCCAAGCACGAACATTCTTAGGTCAAAGTCGAAAATGTGACTCAATGGTGAAAGCATTCCAAACGCGAGCCGTTATTGTTTAAAATTTAACTTTTTAGGGTTCCGTAGACCCAAAAGTAGACCAACGGGACCCTATTACCACAGTATATACATTAGTACTAGCGTACGTCCATTGTCTGTCCGTCTGTTCGTCTGTCAGCAGGCTGTATTTCATGAACCATATTAGTTAGAAAGTTATTTTTTTTACAGAATGTGTATTTCTATTGCTACTATAACAACAAATGCTAAAAATTACAAAAAATGAAAAACTCCCTCTCTAAATACAAAAAACATATATTTTTGATTTAGGTCTATCGTAAAAACGGTAATACATACAAGCGTGAAATTTAGTGTTATTTATTACAGTACACTATGTAATATTCAAAAACAATATGATAAAAAAACCGGTAAAATGCGAGTCAGAACCGCGCACAAAGGGTTCCGTACCCTCATACTAGATAGCGCTAGTTTCTTCACGTTTAAAAAATCACGTTTTTTGTGTGGAGACTTTCATTTTTTCAAATTTTTAGAATTTTTTGTTAAAGCGGCAACATAAATACATCATCTGTGAAAATTTCAATTGTCTAGCTATCACGGTTCATGAAAACAGCCTGATGACAGACGGACGGTCAGCGAAGTCTTAGTAATAGGGTGCCGTTTTTACCCTTTGGGTACGGAACCCTAAAAACTAGCCAAGTGTGAGTCGTACTCGCGTTAAGAAGTCCGAACTGAATGAAAAAAAGGATTTTTCTAGAATTTTTACGGCGTTGTAAACAGGGGCGTCAAAATTTGTCTGTCTTAGTGTATTTATACTATTGAGTATAATATATTTTACAAAACAATAAAAAAATCCTCGTATTTAACAAACACTCTTAGATAATATAATATCTTTATATATCTAATACATAAAAATGAATCGCAAAATGTGTTGGTAAGCGCATAATTCGAGAACGGCTGGACCGATTTCGCTAATTCTTTTTTTGTCGAGTTCGTTATTGTCAGGAGAAGGTTCTTATGTAGGGTAGGGTAGGGTAGGGTAGGGTAGGGTAGTGTATTGTAGTGTAGGGTAGGGTAGGGTAGTGTAGGGTAGGGTAGGGTAGGGTAGGGTAGTGTAGGGTAGGGTAGTGTAGGGTAGGGTAGTGTAGGGTAGGGTAGTGTAGTGTAGTGTAGGGTAGGGTAGGGTAGGGCAGTGTAATGTAATGTAAGGCGGTACGTAGTTCGCCGGGACAGCTAGTTTAAAATAAAATTAGCAACAAGAATTACGTAGGTACGTTTTTCTGGAGACCGATTTCGCTAATTCTTTTTTTGTCGAGTTCGTTATGTCAGAAGAAGGTTCTTATGTAGAGTAGGGTAGGGTAGTGTAGTGTAGTTTAGTGTGGGGTAGGGTAGTGTAGGGTAGGGTAGGGTAGTGTAGTGTAGGGTAGTGTAAGGTAGGGTAGTGTAGTGTAGTGTAGGGTAGAGTAGTGGGGTAGAGTAGTGTAGGGTAGGGTAGTGTAGTGTAGGGTAGAGTAGTGTAGGGTAGGGTAGTGTAGGGTAGGGTAGTGTAGTGTAGGGTAGTGTAGTGTAGGGTAGGGTAGGGTAGTGTAGTGTAGTGTAGTGTAGTGTAGGGTAGGGTAGGGTAGGGCAGTGTAATGTAATGTAAGGCGGTACGTAGTTCGCCGGGACAGCTAGTTTAAAATAAAATTAGCAACAAGAATTACGTAGGTACGTTTTTCTGGAGATCCGCAGGAGAAACAAAGTAACCGACATAGCTCACAGAATCGGTAAACTGAAGTGGCAATGGGCAGGGCACATATCTCGTAGGACAGATGGCCGTTGGGTTAGTAGAGTTCTCGAGTGACGACCGCGCACCGAACAACGTAGCGTATGCAGGTCTCCCACGCGGTGGAACGACGACCTGGTGAAGATCGCGGGAAGCCGTTGGATGCGGGCAGCGCAGGACCGGTCGTCGTCGTGGAAATCCTTGGGGGAGGCCTTTGTCCAGCAGTGGACGTTTTTCGACTGATATAATGATGAACTAAATACTTTTGTAATTAACTTAGCACTATTGTAATTATATTGTAATGTGTGTATTCTTTAGTCCCGCTGTAATCGTCAGGTCACAGATAAGATACTATGTAGTTACTTCGTAAGTCGGGTTCTGTGTGAGGACGTAAGTCTGTGGTGAGGACAACACAACAACCGGTGGGCGGCAGGTGCGCGGCGCGCGCAGGCGCCCGCAGGATGTGCGCGTACGCATGTACTCGTACAGTCGGATACGTTGATAAGTGATATGGAGGTTGTTATTGTAATTAGTATCTAGGTCTGGCGTTACTTTGCGTTACATCATTTTTTTACATCTGGTTTTAGGACGTGGGTGTTGAGTAAGGTGGTGTTGTGAATTAAAGATATGGATTATACTATAAAAATTGACCGAGAATTAAGAAATAGAACGAATACTCATAAGGCAGGATTTGGTTTGGTTGGGCAGAGGAAGAGGAGGACATAGAACGTTTTTAGCTTTTTTCGGAATGCGGAGGAGGGAAGGGGGAAAATGCATTTACGCATACCAATACAGTCGGCTGTATTGATTAATGTGGGACTCACTATATGCTAGGGTTGCCAAGCGTCCTGTTTTCCCAGGACGTGTCCTGCTTTTGGGGTGTCCTGGATAGTTTTTAAGTAGTGTCCTGGGTTTAGGGTGAATTGTATTGTGAGTAGAGGTGCGATAGACATTGAAGACATTCAAAAAGGCCCAACTCAAGATTACAGTCTTAGGCAGGGACTTCTAAAGCCTTAGACACTTTTTCTAAGAATTGTCGATAAATGAGAAAACAGTAGGTACCTAGCTTATAAAGGGGCTGCAGCTTAATTTTTGCTATTAGTTAAGTTTTATTTATCCTATATTCATTGCGTATTGCTATTAACTATTGTTCTTATATTGCGTCCTGTTTTTTAAACAGAAATGTCCTGGTATTACGAATTTGGGGATGGCAACCCTACTATATGCATACATATACATATGTTTGCACAGGCCCAGGACCGCACTACCCACTAACGATCCCCTGTAGCCTTGGCAGCTAAGCTACCTTGAAAGCTAATCGGAGCGACGCCCCCCTCCCCGCCCTAGTTGCGAAAAATACACGCTAAGGGGACAGCGCGGAGAGCTCCTGATGGGAGCGGCCGCTTGGTGGTTCACATTAGATGTGCTAGTGAGAGGGATTGTGTCATTGAGAATTGACACTATCGGTTTCAGGTCGGCTGAAATTTTATCGGGAGGATCAGATAGTACGTGTCTTGGTACACACATGCACTCGCTCACACACGCACTCACACTCTCTCTCACACATACACACACACAAACACACATTTTATTTTTTCTATGTAACTTGCGTATAACATAATATGACTTCAGAAGTTTTTCCGTACCTAAAAGTAGCCCTAGCCTTACAATACGTAACACTTTTGAAAAAAAAAAGAGTATGTTAGTATTATATGTCTTCTGTGGTCTTAGTTGTGTTCATTAAAAATGTTTGATGTCAACTGTACATATGACAGTATGCTGAGTGATCTTCTTCGCTTAAGTGATTATATTGATATCGAAAGGACACAAAAAAAATATTATATTCCGTATCGAAAAGGTCCTGCTCGCACGTCCGTCAAACACGTGTGCGCAGTTTTAACTCAATACAAATTACTGGACCATAAAATATTAATTTGTTTTCGTTTCAGAGGACTAATTGTTTTTGAGCTATGACAAATTGGTAGAATTTGTTAAGTTTTATTTTTTTGTTTTACAGCAAACAATTTTA
Source organism: Coleophora flavipennella (assembly GCA_947284805.1). Classification (NCBI taxonomy): domain Eukaryota; kingdom Metazoa; phylum Arthropoda; class Insecta; order Lepidoptera; family Coleophoridae; genus Coleophora; species Coleophora flavipennella. Next base: position 8,182,267 of record OX369279.1, read on the forward strand.
ATAGATATATTTATTAAGTAGATTTTTCCCGCGGCTTCGCTCGCGTGGGTATCGTTTTTATGACTGTTTCTGAGGGTGAGTGGTGCGTAGACAGGAGTTTACTCCAGATCCTTGGAGAACTATATCAGGCTATTCTGATTAGCGGTCTTGGTCACCTCCCACCCCCTTATCCATCTCTGTGCAAAAAATCACAGCAATCCGTTGCTCCCTTGCGTTGTTAAAGAAATAAACTAAAAAGAGTATTTTTTTCAGTTCCCTCAGGAATTGTATCGGACTACGCTATTTTCACGGGATAAAAAGTAGCCATGTCTTTCCCAATGACATAATCTACATGCATGCCAAATTTCGTCAATATCGGTTGAGGATCGGTTTTAACCGCCTCCGTGGCGTAATGGTTAGTCGCTTCACTCCAGAAGGTTGCGGGTTCGATTTCCGGTGGGGTCAACTTGGAAGACTCGGTTTGGATGGTGGTAGGGTATTTTTTAAGCCCGCCTGGCTAGCTACCACCATCTTATCTAAGTCATGCTGCCAAACATTAGTGTCAACATCATTGATGTGTTCCGGCTTAAAGATGAGATAGCCAGTTCTCCATTGCGTTTGGGAAACTTGGTAAGCCCGCTTCCACCTTCGGCATCATCGTCATTTACCATCAGGTGAGATGATGCCAAGGGCCTACCAATTGTGAATAAAAAAAGGTGTTGAAGCCTAAAGAGATAACCAACAAATAAACAGATTTTCACATTTTAAAATTAGTATGGATTATGATTAGGTGCCTATAATTAATAAATAATATCTAAATCATAACATTATACATCATATCACCCGAAAAACGTCCACTGCTGAATAAAGGCCTCACTCAAAATTTCCACAACGACCTGTCCTGTGCTGCCCGCCTCCAGCGGCGGCTTCCCGCAGCCTTTAGCGGATTATCGTTCCACCAAGTCAGAGGCCTGCCTACGCTACTGTTATTTGTGAAATGTTTTTTTTATTATTGAATAATAAGTTGCTAGATTTGGACATATTTTAATGGAAAAAAATCAGCCAAGGGCGAGTCGGACACGCTTAGAGAAGGTTCAGCACTATTTCTGTAAGAATGTTATATAATTATTCCCTCTTTTTTCCAAAATTTTAGACTCAGTAGTTTCAGAGATAATAAAGGGGAGAATACTCAATTTTCTTACTTTTTAGGGTTCCGTTTCTCAAAAGATTAAAAAGGAACTATTATAGGATCACTCATGTATCTTTCTGTCCGTCCGTCCGTCCGTCTGTCACAGCCAATTTTCTCCGAAACTACGGACCAATTGAGTTGGAATTTGGTACACTTAGTAAGTCGGTGACCCGTTATGTAAGAAAATATGCGAAAATTGACGATTACCCTCCCCTTATCTAAATCATCATCATCATTGCAGCTCATATACGTCCCCACCGAGGGGCTCGAGCCTACCCTGAATCAGGGCGACTAGGCCTTAGTCGACCACGCGGGCCCAGTGCGGGTTGGTCGACTTCACACACAACCTTCGAGTTTCTTCGCAGGCGTGTGTAGGTTTCCTCACGATGTTTTTCCTTCACCGTTATCTTATCTAAATACAGGGCCTAAAATCTTGAAAAATCACCGTATATGAGGTTCAATGCATAGATTACAGGAAAACCTATGAGAAAATCTAAAGTCCTTCCGTTCCCACAGGAAAAATGAAATTATCTAAGTCCAGAATAAGTATACCCCTGCTTACCTAGAGCAAAGTATGCACTGAGCTGATTGGTCTTGTTCTGTTGCTATAGTTAAAGTTTTGATGCGGAATCCTATTTGCCTAACCCCGAGTTGCACTTGGCCGGTCTATTATTTTTAACGATACACTTTGAAAATATATAAAAAGTATGTATTTGTAATCCTCACAACTATTTTTTTTATTTATGTATATCTTCTTATCTAAACGATACACTTTAAGTATGAATGATGAATGAAAATGAATTCAGATTTTTATAATTTAAAGGAGACACAGGTTATTTTAAAGTAGAAAAAAAACCATATATATAATATTTGGTGTTTTTTCTACTTTAAAATCCCCTTTTAATTAACCTGTGTCCCCTTTAAATTAATATGTATTTGTAATCCTAACAACTAACTTTTCATTTGACTTATCAAACCGTGTATTTTTTACTTTAATATCCCTCTTAAATTAACTTGTAAAATCTGAATTCATTTATTTGCCCTGTACGGTTGTGATCGGGTCAGCTAACTCTATAACACATCGGTACCAAGTTTTATCATCTTTCGTCCAGTAGAAAATCAGTTGTCACAGACGGACAGACAGGGTTCCTTTGTCATCTGATTTACGGATCCCTTAAAATAGATTCAGTCAGACGCAAACAAACTAAATTACTCGCGGCTGTAAAATTGATTAACTATTTATTATCTAAGGCGTAAAAACTATCACTTTTAGATGCCTCCCTATAATTATTAGAAATGCATGCTTTATTAAAAATATTGATGTAAGTATTTAAATGTGGTAGTGTTTAACACTGTTTACTATAATCTATTAATAGATCAGCGCTCGGCGTTTTTACTAAATTGACTAAAAAAACTAATTATTTGGTATCTGTACTTAACGTTTGATGATCAAAGGCTTACTCAAGACTTGCGTTATTACTTTTTACACCTGCTAGTATGATTAAGTAAGCATGTAATCCACCTATGCGAAAATCAACCTTATTTTGAAATGCATAAGTCTCCATTTCCAAAGTTATTTTTATGATTAGTTTATTATGATTGCGACTGTACTTTTATTACAAAAATACTAATGAATTACAGAACTATTTAATTTTATCTTGTAAGGAATAATTAATTGCTTATTTTAAACCTAAATAGAAGAATCTTATGCACGCTGTAAAATATGCACGTTCATTTAAATTGTTGTCAAACAGGTGTGCACACTGCACAAGGGTTAACTTTGACGTTAGTAAGGCAAGTAAATTTATTTCAAATCATATATAAGGAAGGTCTGGTTGAGATCTTTTATAAATTTGTATAATTTTTTTATCAAACCACATAAACCAAAGAGTTTCTATAGTATCCCGAGATAGAAATTCTATTTCACATAAACGGCCCCACGTTTGAGTATATGCCACAAAGCATACTCTTCTCTTAGGTCGCAGTAGTGAAAGTGAGACAGATGGGAAGTACAGATTCAAAAGGTAGATATGTATTTAGCAACTAAGTATCTGCAATGTAGGGTATAAAATACTGAAAGTGGGTACCATAATTAACAGGTTGGCATCTAATATAGAGCATCTATAAAGTATATCAAAAATTACGGCCTTATAAAATTATTCTAGTAACAAAATAAGTGTAAAATATAATTTAAAAATAATGAAAGTGGGTACCATAATTAATAGGTTGGCATCTAATATCGACCATCTATAAGTATTACAAATATTGCCCTTAGTAAAATTAATCGAGTAACAAAGTAACTGTAAAATATAATTTAAAAATAATGAAAGGGTGGCATCTAATATCTAGGGTCTATATTATAAAAAAAATAGCAGCATAATAAAATTAATCTACTAATAAAATAACAAATACAGGATTTTAAAATAATGAAAATTAATACCACAATGCCTCCACTCTAGCTGACTTTATGCTGTAACCCAGGAGCAAAGAGCGAAGTCGTTTCGCTCTCTCGGCTAGCGCTTTGTTAAGTATGTCAAACCTAACAGCTCGTTGCTTCACCCCGTCGCTTCACCCCGTCGCTACTTCACCAGCTTTTCATTTTCAACCGTCTTTCAAATGGAGGAGATTCTCAATTCGACTGTGTTTTTTATATGTCGTTTTATCTTCCAAAGTTGTGAACAAATTTTTATGATTCTTTCTTTATTTGATAGGGTATGCTCCCGATATGAATTTTATGAAAATTGGTGTATTACTTTATAAGAAAATTAACGAAAAGCAAAAATAATCATACAAAACTGTACTAAGTTGTTGCGATGGAAGTCGGTTTTTTAACGTGTTTAGCATTTTCAATTATTAAAGTAATATTTCCCCCCCCCCCCCTGTCCTCCTGCTACCCAGTTTTTCCTCCGCTCCATCCAACCGCAAAACAGAACCCGAATGTGATTTCTTATATGGAAGCAAATAATTATTATAAAATTACATCGCTAATAGATGCCAAGTCGTTATTTATAGATGCCAAGTAAATTATTATGGTAACGCACCTACAAAAAAATACCTGTTTAATATATTTGCTACCTTGATTTTGCTGCCATTTTTTGACATCTATGATGATTAATTTTTCAAGCTTATGTATTTTTTTGAAATTAACATATTAATACACGTTGCCAGAGCATTTTATTATATGCCTAACACAAGTCGCCAAAATTATTTCCCGATTTAAAGACGTAGCTGAGAAAATCAAACTGTCCAATATTTTTTGTATTTAAAATCTTGTGTTTGTGATTTTTGAACTGTTTGTGATCGTGTTACTTCAAATGACTTGACCGATTACGGTGAAACCATGACAAGATGTGCCTCAAAAGGATTTAAAAAAAAAAGCACGCAAGCCGCTCGCCCAGAAAATTGTAAAATTCGGGAAAAACTGAAAGTTGTTCAGTTTGATGAGTAGAAGCCCTAGTTATCGGATCCTATAACAATTTCGTTACACCATGTGAAACACAGTGTCCATCACCTCAGTGGGTCCCTGCCCAAATTCCCAAGTATGTTGAATTGTACCCAGCAGCGGGGTGGCTGCGCACGCGACGCCTCCACCACCTGTTGTCTCGCATCGTCGTATACAGGTTGTAATCAAAACGTAGCACATAAAATAATATATGTAAAATTTTATCCCAAACACAGATACAGAAATGAGGTAACATATCTTTTTTAATCACATATGAAAATAATCAACCAACAATACATGAACGTAAAATATATGTCGGAGCGCAAGGACGTGGCGCCACCTATGCATGCGTCGAAGCACCATGTGTTTTATCTTGAAACGTCAAGCGGTTAGCTAGGGTAGTAATAATAGTAATGTTTATTTTTATTTATATAATATTTGTTTGTTTTGATTTGTATTTTATATATTTATATAAGTATATATGTATTATTTAGTATTTTTTTCTTTTTTTTTTATCTGAAGCCACCCGCATTTAGCCTTTTACCTACCAACTCCTACCGGTTACCTTAAGGTTGCCTGGAAGAAATCGCTAAAAGCGATAAGGCCGCCTCTGCACTGTACATTTTTAAATTAAGTTTCTGTAAAGTTTTTTTTGGTTTGCAATAAAGAATATTTATTATTATTATTAATAGTCATCTTTAGCCAAGGCGTGGTCTGTGCGAGACCGGAACCCGGAAGTTGGTAGTGTTGGTACTTGTTTGTTAGCCAATCAGAATCGTTGTGAATATCGAACCATTAAAGACAATGCAGCCTACCTACAGAGGCTACGACAGAGGCGCCAATTATTTTACGAGCACTTTTGATCGAGCAGCTGAACTGTCAACTTGGGAAGCCAGCCCCGTGCCGAACTCATAAAATAATCGGTTTTCATCCGAATCATCGTGAAGCCTCGTGTTGCAAACGTGTGTGAATATTGATTGTACACTCCAAAAGTTCTCAAAGACAAGTTTATTTCTTAGATACGGCCAAAACCCTTCTGATGATCCGAAATCAGAATTCTAGTCTAATTCACGACACCCTGTATATCAGGTGTAGCACCTGCTACTACTAAACCCCGTTTTTTTTTTAACCAGATCGTAGTACCATAGTAAAAAGTATCGAAGGCAAAAAAATATACATACAGAACAAAATAATGTGGTTAGGTCGTTTATTTTTACATCACAAACAAAAGGGGATTCTCTGTCGAAGGAAGTGGTATGCGTAGATTTTGCGTGATTGATCTGGATATATTTCCTATATGGGGTGACTTTTAATTAGTTCTTGATAGCAAAGGATATGAATGTACTCGTGATTACAAACAACTTTCCCAAAGAAACTATAATGTCAAATATAAAAAAAAAATTGGTCGTCGATACATTTTGCCGATTTCATAACTTTTTTTTATTTTTTATCGAGGGCCAAAATGTTTTTTTTTTTCTGATTTGAAATATAGTTTCTTTGGAAAAGTTGTTTGTAATCACGAGTACATTCATATCCTTTGTAATCAAGAACTAATTAAAAGTCATCCTTTTTTACATTATGTGCTTTTATTAAGAGATTCATTTTATTCATTTAACTGCCTCCTTTATTTTGTCTTAAAAACAAATCTACAATAACTAATATCTGTCGGTGGAGTCAAGTGATTCGTGGAGGGGTCATCTACTAAAATAGGAATATAATCATCATCATCATATCAGCCGAAAGACGTCCACTGCTGGACAAAGGCCTCCCCCAAGGATTTCCACGACGACCGGTCTTGCGCTGCCCGCATTCAGTGGCTTCTCGCGATCTTCACCAGGTCGTCGGTCCACCGTGTGGGAGGCCTGCCTACGTTAAACTTAAGCTGCCAGGGCACATAGCTCGTAGAACAGATGACCGTTGGGGCAGTAAAGTTCTCGAGTGGCGACAGCGCACCGGAAGACTAGAATAACAAACCTAACTAAATTATAGGTAAATTAAGGGCCTAAAATTTTTTTTGAGGTCGGTGCCAGCAAAGCCATCGAATCTAACACATTTGATAGATAAGTAGCTGTAACGAAAGAAACAAAAAGGAGGCTTCCTATTTTAAAATATCCTTAATGTGGTAATGACCAACATAAGGAGAATCCAAGTCCTGTAATTCGTACGTGTCGAGTTTTACGTGCGGTTTCTTCTCAGACGTACGAATTACAGGACTTGGATTCTCCTTATGTTGGTCATTACCACATTAAGGATATTTTAAAATAGGAAGCCTCCTTTTTTTTTCTTTCGTTGAGGGAGGGTCTCCAAAAATTTTTCGCGGGTATTCCCCGAATTTTTTTCCGTTTCTCTTGGTTTTTCCCTCGAGAAATCTTTTGCGTGACAGCCCTACTTGCCATCTGTGCAGTGTGCTTCGTTTTTCCTTCTTCTTTCTCACTTTATATTATTTAATTAGTTGTTTAGTTATGCTCTTTCGGCATTAGTTGACTATTTTAGGCTGTGCACAGCGATCCCTTAACACTAGTGTGTTGTTGGGGTTATTAAGTTGGTTCACTTTTAGATGGAGTTTTTGCCGTTTGTATGTGTACGTTCGTGTATAAATGTCAATTTCTACCAGCTTCAAGTAAACGTTCGTAGTTAACTAGTTACTTAGAGAGTTTTTATTTTTTTCTTCTTCAGGGCTGTCCAACGTCCATAGGGTTGTCCAAATTTCAAAAAATTTTTGGACTTCTCGCCTTTTTTTTGTGAGTTTGTGGGTATTTTGAAACGCTAACTATCGTTTCGAGCCGATCTCTTTTGTCGCGTTTCATAATTAAATTCTTTTTTGATGTCGTTGCTCTATGGTATTTGAATTTGAAAATTGTTGTTATTTTTTGACAAGAAAAACAAAAGGTTGACCGTGATCCCGTCTACAGATGCGAATTTAAATTTTTTTTGATAAATTGTTTTATAAGTCGTTATTGAGGCCCACAATTTTATTCTGTGGTAAGTAATTTGTATAAGGAAACCGCTTTGCGTGTATTTTTGGTTCTGCGGCGAATTACATTGTTATATCTCCGTAGGGTTTCATCCAGCCCCTACGAGGTTGACGTCCCCGAAGTTTTACAATAAAGGATTAATCCCGGGATGGAGCAGTGCTGATCACCAGCCACTCCTTTCTACTGCCCGCCCAGCTGCTCGCCATAAGGGAAGTGAATTTATTTTATCTTTTATCCCGAGCGACTCTCTGACTCTCTGACCTTTCCGCCGACCTAGAAGATTTCCTGTTTCCAGTTTCTGACCATTAGTTATTTATTTTAAATTTTAAAAGTGTTTTGTATCTGATACATATTTTGTTAAAAAGATAGGGTAATTCAGATCAAACTGAAATTTTAAACTTAGTAACTTATTTAAGTACCAAAGGGACGGTGACGATCGTTGCCTGCCGGCATACTATAAAATAACCATTTTATATACAGATAAAATTGTAACCTTAAATTTATTTCCGTAAATTCTCCATAAATATATTAGGTCATTGTTTTTTAATTGTCTACACGGTCAACCATTGTATATTGTTCATATTGTTGGTCATATTGTTTATTGTTCCTTCTTTTTAGGAAAAAATCATAAAATATATTTATTCTAATTTACCCCATAATATTTTTTTTCTTCAAACTCCATTTAGGCCTGAACCTCTAAATCGTACGTATCGTATGTGGCAAATTCCGTGAGGGTTTTTATCCCCAGTTCCCTTTATTTTTGTCACAGCTGGCACTAACCACAAAAAAAAATTTAGGCCCCTAATTTGATTCGTACCTACCTTTGATTTCGTTGATGTTGGTTAATTTCGTGTATTCGTTTATAACAATATTATTTAAAGCTTTTCAGTGAATTTCTTTTTGAAGTCGGCTTTTAGGTTTTTTAAACTTTTATTTTTATTGCCATCACTATACATTTTCACTCCTTTGTCGCTTGCTTCCGCTCGGGCCTTAGTCGCTTAAAGGTAATAACCATAATAAACGTCGTTGATTCCAGGAACAACCCGTTGTGGTGTCGGTATCGGGTAATTGCTCAAATTGCACAAATTCGCAACTGTCGCGTTCCATGTCCAAAGTAATTAATTGTGCAATTACCTTTTCTTTTAGATTGCCCTCTTGTGTTTATTTTAATCCGACTACCTTTTTAACCCCCGACGCAAAAAAGAGGGGTGTTATAAGTTTGACCGCTATGTGTGTGTGTGTGTCTGTGTGTGTGTCTGTGTGTCTGTCTGTGTGTCTGTCTGTGTGTCTGTCTGTGGCACCGTAGCTCTCAAACGGGTTAACCGATTTGGATGCGGTTTTTTTTATTTACAAGCAGGTTTTTTGGCGATGGTTCTTAGATACGTTTTTTCAAAATCGGTTCAGCCGTTTCAAGGTCATCAGCTCTTTTGTTAGCTGCGGTAGGGTTCTTAGACTCTTAATGTGTATTTACTTTACTTTCAAACATACATGTGACCAAAAACTTGAAACACTCATGTATGCTTAATAACTATGCAGGATTATGGAACTCTTGGTCTGATGCTGCAGCCAGGATATCCAGAACACTAGCACACTCTTAAAAAAATAATAGCAGATATGTCGTGTTTGGACTCGTTTTGATCAGTATTTGATTCTGCATACAATGCAATGGTGGCAACACGGTGAGCTGATGCTGCGGCCAGGATATCCAGCACACTAGTACACTCTTAAAAAAATAATAGCAGATATGTCGTGTTTGGACTCGTTTTGATCAGTATTTGATTCTGCATACAATGCAATGGTGGCAACACGGTGAGCTGATGTTGTTAAAATCCGTTAAATTTTTGACATACCTACGTACCTGAAACTATGACTAACTGTGAACTAAATATTATTGAGATAAACCTTCGCTTTGATTTCTTATATAAACCCCCGACGCAAAAAGAGGGGTGTTATAAGTTTGACGCCAATTTCTGTGTATTTGTGTCTGTTTGTCTGTGGCATCGCAACTCTCGAACGGATGGACCGATTTTGATGCGGTTTTTTTTACGTGAAACAAGTTTCCTTGCGGTGGTTCTTAGCTATAATCGATAAAGATCTGTTCAGCCGTTTGAGGGTTATCAGCTCTTATCTAGGTGACTAAGGGATCTGGGCAACTTATACAGGTCTGATCGATTCAAAATTTGGTGCCCTGTTAATGTAAAAATATCGCAAAACCATGATAACCTTGAACTGTTGATGCAGCATCTCCTAGAATCTACAGAATACCCAACTCCTCAAAAACTTTCAGTAGAAGTATCGTGTTTGGGCTCCAAAAAAATATTCAAAACAATTTATTTCAAATAGGTGTTACACACACTTTTAAATAGAATTAGAATAGAAATTATTAGAATAGTCTCAATGAATAGGTGTTAAGATATAATATGGTAACCTTGACCTGATGCTGCAGCATCTCCTGTAATCTGCTGAAGCAGCGGTTAAAAAAGTAAAAAACTTCCATGGGTCCATGGATTTGAAGTTTAGAGTTATAACACATTTAATTGCAGCTTCAAACAAGGGAGGTGAGCAACTTCCACAGGCTTGATCGATTCAAAATAGGCTAGATTTTGTGTCGCAGTATCGTGTTTCGTCCCGGCAACTATTTGTATGAATGTGGGGGTAGAGTTTCGATTGTATGTAATAGTTATGTAAAGTTTAAAAAGCACGAAATAAAAATTAAATTAAAAATTTAAAAAACCCCCGACAAAAACCTCTAAAAAGTAAACAATAATATGTATTGACCCTTTGAGTTTAATTTAAGTAGTAATATTTTGATTCAAGAGTCGTCGCGTAGGGGGACCGCTAAGTAAATAAAATAAAAACAGAATACAACTGATTTACTTTACTACAACTAATTAGTAATAACTTCACAACTTAGCGGTCCCCCTACGCGACGACTCTTGGATCAAAATATTACTACTTAAATTAAACTCAAAGGGTCAATACATATTATTGTTTACTTTTTAGAGGTTTTTGTCGGGGGTTTTTTAAATTTTTAATTTAATTTTTTTTATTCACATTTGGTAAGCCCTTGGCATCATCTCACCTGATGGTAAGTGACGATGATGCCGAAGACGGAAGCCTACCTAAGAAAGAGAGTAATGTTTTTCAAATGTATGTATGTCTAGGTATTTTAACCGCCTCCGTGGCGTAATGATTAGGCCATTAGCTTCATATCAGGAGGCCGCGGGTTCGATTCCTTTCGGAGTGTAACTTTGTAAGACTCAGTTTGGTTAATGGAAGGGCATTTTCCAAACCCGCCTCGCTAGCTACCACCAAAGTCTTGACGCCAAACATCAACGATAACAATATTGATATGTTCCGGCTTAAAGACGAGATAGCCAGCTCCCTATTAAGTTGGGGAATCTTGGTAAGCCCGCTTCGATTTTCGGCATCAACGTCACTTACCCATCAGGTGAGATTGCTTTCCAGTTGGGGAGCACCAGTTCGAAGGTCGTATTTCTATAAAATAAAACTTTACAGAAACAGGAAGAAACGAAATGTTCATGTTCTGAAAATGCTAAAATAATTATAGAAACAGAAACACGTCGTTTTAATTTGGAATCCTGATTTATGAATTTTATTTACACGGAAAATACGCTCCTTTTGAACAAGTTTTCAGGCTCATTCGATGGATTTTTATGACACATTTTTTCATTTTTTTTAAGTTGGTTATTGAAATACGACCTTTTGAACATATTCTCCTGAGTTTTGGATAAATCCAAAAAAAGTGTGTTTTTTGACTGAGCCTGTAGCCTAAACGGCTTGATAGAGTTTGGAGTGAGAGGTGTCGTTCGATTTGTATGGACCTTTCCTGAGTGACATAGGACTCTCTCTCTCTTTCTCTCTCTCTCTCTCTCTCTGTGTCGTGTGGCACGATTAACCGTGCTAATCAAAGGATATATGCGTTTATCTGGTGTTGCACCGCACTCTAAGAATCCATACAGTCGTCCGACGGAGGACGTCAAGACTGGCAATCGTGCGGGGTAGGGTTTGTACCCGGGAATTCTCGTCCCGGGAATTCCCGGGAAATCGGTCGGTTTCGTTACCGAGAAATTCAGCTCGAGAAAAGTCGAGACATCGAGAAGTTGAATTTAAACTTATTTCTTAGAAAAGTTTTTTTTTTACGCTTTCTTTATAAGTGCGAGGCGGCGGCGGCCTCCTCTGACAGCGTGGCACGTGTCTTGTCGGTATCCTTTGTTTTTACCGACAAACGCAAGCGCCCCAGTTGTGTTTCGTTCATTCGTGTTTCAACTCCCGCCATGTTTAGGTCGGAATATAAAGCCAGGACAGTGTATTCAGTGACCCACGCGTAATAAAATTGCTAAGTAAACAATATTATTATTGACTGCAAAAGTTCAAGTGTTTGTTTTGTATCACCAAATTTTTTTTTCTAATTTTAATAGGTTTTTCGAAGAAATTAAACTTCTGTTTTTTTAATTAAAAAAAGATAATTGAGTGCATTAATATTAACCAATTTCATTAGTTGCAATAATCACACAAAAGCCTAAAGTCCTAAACTTTAATTTAATTATTATTATTAAAGATTATGTTGATTTTTACCATTATTATTTAAATTAAAGACACAAAATTACACATTTAAATTAAAGACTCTATTATTTAAACAAAAAATTTAGACGTAAATATATTTTTTTCTCGATAACCCGAGAAGACCCGAGAAATCAGGCTCGAGAATTCTCGAAACCCGAGAACTGAAAAACCTCGAGAAATCACAAACCCTAGTGCGGGGGCTGCGGGGCGGGTAGGGCCCACTAGACCATTGTCACTGTTTGTATAGTGCGGTGGGCCCATTCAATAAAGGTCGTCACGTCGCATTTTTATTATCAATCGTTCATGCACGGCTCATTTGCATCTTTTGATTTAGTTTGATTTATATTTTTTTTAAATTTTAAAAATTATGTAATATAATTTAAATAAATATTAAAACATTTTGTTACAGTTATATTTTTAATAAACTTAAAAATATTTTTTTGCTACAATCATTTTTTTATAAATTAAAAATTATTTTAAAATTAATTGTAACAAAGTGTTTTAATAATTTAATTAATATATTAAATATTATGTTGTAGCAATATCAATACTCTTTTTTAAAACCTATCTTATCCTATATTAAAAGCAATATCGATACTCTTTTTTAACCTGATGGTAAGTTACGATGTACTCGAGGATGGTAGGTAAACGTAAACTCAAATAATGCCTATTCACTCTCGCCTTGAAGATCCTGATGTGGATCATTAATGGGGTGTTTTTTTTACGAATATGACATATATTCTATAATCCGTTGTTAGAATTGAAAAAAGTGGCCGCCATTTTGAACTTTTTAGTTATTGAACCGATTGCTTCCAAAATCGATATCTGAGGGTCCCTGAGGTCCCTGACCATGAAACAGTTGTCAGAGTTAAAAAAATGGCCGCCATTTTGAACTCTTTAGTTACTGGACCGATTGCTTCGAAAATCGATATCTGAGAGTCCCTGAGGTCCCTTCATACGTTACCAGAATTAAAAAAGTGGCCGCCATTTTGAACTTTTTAGTTACTGGAATGATTGATTCCAAAACCGATATCTGAGGGTCCTTGAAGTCCCTTATCAAGAATCCGTTGCCAGAATTGAATAAGTGGCCGACATTTTGAGCTTTTTCAAAATCGATATATAAGGGACCTCAAGGACCCTCAGATATCGATTTTGGAAGAATTGAGTCAAAAGTTAAAAATGGCGGCCACTTTTATCAATTCGGGCAACGGATTCGTGATAAGGGACCTCAGGGACCCTCAGATATCGATTTTAGAAACAATCAGTCCAGCAACTAAAAAGATCAAAATGCCGGCCACTTTTTTCAATTCTCACAACGGATTCGTGATTGATTACTGATTAGAGACCTCAGGAGACTTCAGATATCGATTTTGGAAGGAATCGATTCAGTAACTAAAATATCAAATTGGCCGCCATTTTTTGATTCTGACAACGGATTCTTGATCAGAGATCTAATGTACCTTCAAATATCGATTTTACACTATTGAAGTCTTTTTTCTGCGTGCTAGTATTTTCTTTCATTTAATGGTCAAGTATTGTGACCACCCTTGGTACTGTGATGTCGGCGATGACGCGATTATCAAAGGCGTTAGACGACTGTATGGATTCTTAGACTGTGGTTGCACTATGAAGAGGTAATTTATAATTTTTACATGTTACTTTTTTTTTATTAACAGATATTTTTTACCTTATCAGGGTATTTCTGTACTTTTTCCTCCAACCTATTTAGCCTCTTAGAGTTTAAATAAACTTATTAATAATTGCTTACATAAAAAAAGTACTTACATTTCCTTTTCCGTCCGAAATGGAGTTTGTACAATGTTCAAAGCCATGTTTAACACGATTTATGACCAAAAAATTGCTTATTATTTAAGAATTATTGAGTGCGTATTCCTATAAAACAAAAGAGCGTCAGCAAATTAAAACTTATAGCAGAGAAGTAGGTACTTAACTAACAATAAAACACGCATAGTTTTGTTTGTAATTCGCCGTGATGGTAAATTAATTGGGTATTTTGCACAGCAGGTGGGCCCTTAATTATAGTACCTCGAAACAAGTATTTTAACGAGTATTTCAATTATTATATTTTCCACATAGGTAACTTAGGTAGTATATAATTCAAATGTCTTAAAAGCTATGAAAAATAATGCTCAGAGAAAAAAAACCGGCAAAGTGCTAGTTCGACCCGCGCGCTCTAAGGGTCCCGTATGAAAACAACTTTAGGTACGGAATCCTTTATGTACTTGTTGATGTTTGTAACGTCAACGAGTACAACAAACAAAAAACTGGCCAAGTGCGAGTCACAACCGCACACATAGGGTTCCGTACCATCATACTAGATGGCGCTAGTTTCTTTACGTTTAAAAAAAACACATTTTTGGTATGGAGACTTTCACTTATTCTAATTTTTAGTACCTATTTGTTGTTATAGCGGCAACAGAAATATATCATCTGTGAAAGTATCAACAGTCTAGCTATCACGGTTCATGAAATACGGACAGCGAAGTCTTAGTAATAGCACTAATATATATACTGTGGTAATAGGGTCCCGTTTTTACCCTTTGGGTACGGACAAACTTAACTTTGTAGTTGAAAAAATTAACTCCCAACTTTGTAGTTTAAAAAAATGAACTCTCATACATCGATATAGGTACATCAACGGTCAATTCTCACACTGCAAATGTAAGTTTTTAATCGCAAAAAATAATTTATATGTGCTATATCTACAAATTTACAATTTTCGTAATTTTCCTTTACTTATGCTGTAAGACCTTGCTTCTTGCCAAATTTTATGATACTAGGTCAACGGAAAGTACCCTATAAGGTTTTGATTTATTTGCTAAGGTCAAAAAGTGAAACATTAAAAGCCTTATTTTTTATCGCTTTGACTTGGAAACTTGAATTTTTACAGCTTCAAGTAACCACAGACACAAGAATTGACATTAATTTCAACTTGATACCTTCATGCATTCCTGAGAAAAATGGCCCTGACAGACAGACAGACGGACAGCGAAGTGATCCAATAAGGCTTCCTCTTTTCCTTTTGATTATTATTTACTTAAGCCACAGTATATAAGGAGTCATAATACTATACTATACAGTTATAAAATTTCTTCACTCTTCTGAGCCTAGGCTATCGAAAATAAACTAATTACTTGACATTTTCAAGTCTAGAACGCTCAATTAAAGTAACAGGTTCAAAGACGTAGCTAAGAAGGATAAATTGTATTTAAATTACACTATAGTTATGTATTTTTATAATTCTCACATAAGACAACCTATGACGAGGAGTATGCGGCATACGGCACTTCACGTAAGGCGATTGACGTAACATTAATCTTATATAACTCAGTAATCACTTGACAGTTTTCAGTCTAGAGCGCTCAATTAAAGTAACAGTTTCAAAGATTTAGCTAATAAATAAATTGTATTTAAATTACACTATAGTCATGTATTTTTCTAACTCTCACTTATGACAACTTAAGCGGCATTCGGCATTTCACGTAAGGCCATTGACTTGACATGAATCGTATAGAAATTAGTAGACACTTGACAGTTTCCAGTCTAGACCGCTAAATAGGGGATCGGACTGCTAGTCATTTGAGTTACTTTATATGATCTATCAAAAACGAAATTTTATTCTAAAAATGTTTGAAATACCCACAAGTGACATCATAAATTTTTAGCGTCATTGACGAACTTATTTTGTGACTTTGATCAATTAAAAATTGAAGACGTGATAGAAAAACAAAACAAGTAAGGTTTTTGAAACTTCAAGAGGAGAGTAACTTAGGAAATCATAATTCAGAATTTAGTTCTGATGCAGTCCAATCCCTCACTAAAGTAACAGCTTCAAAGACGTAGCTAAGAAGAATAAATTGTATTTAAATTACACTATAATTATGTATTTTTCTAACTCTCACATTAGACAACCTATGACGAGGAGTATGCGGCATTCGTCACTTCACGTGAGGCGAGTGACGTGACATGAATCTTATAGAAATTAGTGAACACTTGACAGTTTTCAGTCTAGACGGCTCATTTAAAGTCTTTCAACATGTTGAAAGACGTAGCTAAGAAAAATAAATTGTATTTAAATTACACTATAATAATGGTTTTTTATAATTCTCACATATGACAACCTATGACGAGGAGTATGCGGCATACGGCACTTTACGTAAGGCCATTGACGTGACATGAATCTTATAGAAATTAGTAAACACTTGATAGTTTTCAGTCTAGACGGCTCAATTAAAGTAGGTAACAGATTCAAAGACTTAGCTAAGAAATATAAATTTAATTTTAATTACACTAAGTGTATTTGTGTAACTCTCACTACAACAACCTATGAGAAGGAGTAAAATACTTCATGTGAGGCCCTTGACGGAACAAGAGTCTCCATCCTCCGAGACGAACCTCTTTAGAAATATAGAAACTCAGTGTTCCATAGAAATAATCTTTTATGTTTTCAGAGCATCGTTTCCCAGACTTAAAATTACTACTTCTTGAAAATGTATGGACCGATTCTAATGGAACTCTATTCGCATAAGCACGTCACGAAATAGATTACATTTTCGTAATAATTTATTTTAAAAAAGTTTAGCGAATTTTAAGATTACTCGCGATAAGGCCGCCTATATGTACAACTTCCTTAATCCAATCTAAAAAATGAAATATCTGTTTTTTTAGCCCTGAAATATTTGATGTGTGTGAAAATAATTGTATAATTATAAATATTGTGTTAAAACATAGATTGGTACATTTTCATTCAATTGGTAGGAACCTACGACCGACTCACAATTGTTTTAATTTTTAACTTAGGTATGATTAGTATTCATAATCAGCCAATGAGACTAGTAAAAACAATTGACACAAAACGTAAGCACCTTTTTTTTCTCTTATCCCTTCTAGCGTGTATATCAAACGCGCCGCCGGGGATCAAGTGAGGAGTGTAATTCGGCCAAATGCTGTCAGAGTTATGTCAACTTATGTCGTGCAATAAAGTGTTGTCAATCAATCAATTACTATGAAAACCTTAAATCACTGTTATTAAATGACAGCACTGTTTTTTTGAAAACGTAATCTATCCTTAAACTAGAATTTCGTGATTTGCTTGTTTATAAAGTTTCATTAAAATCGGCCTATCCATTTTTAAGAAATAGTAATTTTATGTTTGCATGGCAAAGGATTTTGTGAATACGCTTTCATAAATTTTTTCGACATTAAATATGTGTTAAATATTTACCCACTTTGAATAAAATACCTACTTTGAGTTAGACTTTGAAATACAAAAAAAAAGAATTAAGAATAGAAATACAATCATCATATCAGCTCATATACGTCCCCACCGAGAGGGTTCAAGTCTACCCTGAATTAGAGCAATCGGGCCTTAGTCGACCACGCGGGCCCAGTGCGGGTTGGTCAACTTCACACAACCTCCGAGTTTCTTAGCAGGCGTGTGCAGGTTTCCTCACGATGTTTTTCTTCGCCGTAAGAGCGTCGGATAAACTTTTTACGTGGCAGGATTCGAACCAAGACCTCCCGGACAGGAAGCGGCGGCCTTAGCCGTTACGCCACCGACGCTCTACAATAGAATCCTTTTTTAAGTCAATTAAAAATGATTAAATTGCGAAAACATTTAGTTCGCAAAATGTTCAATTGTGATGATTATACCTATATCTATTAACAGGATATTCCAATCCACTTAAACTTAGGTAAAACAAAATTAATGACATTCTGATAGCAACACTTAATCAACATGTTATATTAATGTAATAAATAAGATGTCATTTCTTCGATGTTATGTGATTAATCAAATCCTTTAGCAGCGTAATTTAAACGAAATTCAACTCTATTCTAAAAAAGATAATAGTTAAAATACCATTATACTGAAGAGATACAATTTTCACATTGATCTATCGATCCTTAACTTCCGAAGTCATAATCCGTCTACCGGCAAGCTTCAAAGGTACCGATGATAGATGTAACGAGGTTCACGAGGTAGTAAGTAGAAGTGTAAAGACAGATTAATATGTGTTGAGAGACAGGTCTAAAATTTGTACCATTTCCACAACACTGGCATTTTGGTTATTTTGTAGATCTTTTATTTTTAGTTTAATAAATATACATGTCAGTAGTCAGTTGCTACCAGAGATTTGTTACCAGAGGTTGTAGTTGGGATATGCACTAACAAACAACATTTAAAAATCGAACCCATTCATACACACAATATTATAGGTAGTTCGCTTCCGTCAAAGTATATAATATATGTATATTAGTACTAACATACAGTGTGGACAGTCCCTGCCGCTCTCTAGATTGCGACCTCACCCCTTCGTCACCCACATTGTTACAGATTGGTTACAGTTTGGTTGTCGAACGTATAGGATTTCGCCGCCATTTTGTTTGTTCCGTCATTCATTTTTTGAAATGTCATTTCTGACCCGTTGCATAAGGTGTCCAGCAGTATAGACACTCCCTGCCGCTCTCTAGATTGCGACCTCACCCCCTCGTCACCCAGACTGATATAGATTGGTTACAGAGTGGTTGTGGAACGTATAGGATTTCGCCGCCATTTTTTTTGTTCCGTCATTCCTTTTTTGAAATATCATTTCTGACCCGTTGTATGAAGTGTCCAGGGTCTGCTTCCGTTGCACCGAATGCTACTAAGAGATGCCAAATGGCATATTTTTATTTGCCTCACTTTTAGGACGCATGTTACCTATCTACCTCCCCTTATATATAGCATATCTCAGATTGCTACACTGTTTTTCATCAAAAATTACTATTCCTCTGGCCGGCTTAGTTAGACCCCGAATAGCTCATTGATCCCTCACAGAATGCGTTCTGTCACTTTCTGGCGGCGGCCGCGGCGACTAAACAAAATATATTTTGCCGCCAAATAATTGCGTGATATTGTACATTTTAATGATTTCGGGTAATTGAGAACGCACTTAATTATAATTTCGAACAAATAATACAGGTGATAAAAATCATTAAAGGGGTTATTCAGTATCGTGTAAGAAACACAGGAAAACATTTTAATTTAACTATTTTTTCCTGTCGGGTCCGTGTCCGGGGAGGCCGTGGTTTGTATCCTGCCGCATGGCCGCATACTCGTACCAATTTGTTTTCGAATTACGATTTCATGTGTATGTATATCCGACGCTCTTACGGTGGAGGAAAAAATCGTGAGGAAACCTGCACACGCCTGCGGAGAAACTCGAAGGTTGTGTGTGAAGTCGACCAACACGCACTGGGCCCGCGTAGTACTAATACGAGTATATACTGTGCCCGCGTGGTCGACTAAGGTCCGATCGCCCTAATTCAGGGTAGGCTCGAGCCACTCGGTAGTTTCGTATATCAGTTGATAAGATAAAGATATATTTTTCCTGTATTCTATTCATGATACAGATAAACTCATCAAAAAGTCAGTCGTGTTTTTTTAGCATCTATCATGTTAGTCTATAAGCGGGAAATCCCCGTTATAAGGATGTAACAAAATTTGTGTATGACCTGTTAACTGGAAATCCTACTTATCATACTTAACAACTTTTGTTTTTAGATATTGCTGATCATAAAATGTATATGTACAATCCACCGTGAGGAAGGCCTGACTAGGCTACTTCTTACAGTGCGCGATCGCACGGTACACGGTGGACAGATGACCTGGTGAAGGTCTCGGAAGACGGTAAGCCACTGGACGCGGGCAGCGCAGGACCGTCGTGGAAATCCTTAGGGGAAACCTTTGTCCAGCAGTGCACGTCTTTCGGCTGATATGATGATGATATTTACGATGGATTTTCACTAATGTATATATAACGATTTTAACGATCATTTCAATTCATTTGGTAGGTAATACCATTGATTGAAAAATATGTACTTATCTTCATCTTACCCAGCAGTTAAATAATTATAATATTTAGGAGGTAGGAGGGAGGATTTCAATAAAATATGACCATGGTGTCTAGGGGGGGTTGGGGGAGTCAAATATTATCAAAAAAGTGTGATTTATGGACGCCCCCCCCCCCCTTCTAAATTACCTAAAGCTTGCTCCTAAAACTTTATTACCAGCTCCACGAATATTACAGTTATTGATACTGGCGATATCAATGTTTGGTCATTGGCACTCCCCAACTCGACAAGTCCTCGCCGCGTTCGTAGACCCCACCGACCATAGATAAAAAGTGTGTGAGCTGTCAATAAAAAAAGCTCAACCTTCTATCGATTGGCTATCGTCGTCATCATTCAAATAGGGTCTCCTTGTTGAGATATCAGCAAGCCAGGAGACCGCAAGATAAACACAGTGTTGAAATTTTTCATTGATAAAAATTCCGATCGATATCATTACTTAGAATATTATACCTCTATTTATGCGGAAGTACATTTTACTGTTTTTGAAGTATATACTAAATACATACTTACATCCAAACTTCGAAGTTGATACTATGTACTTACATCCAAACTGAAGAACATGCTATTAGCGCGAGTTCGACTCACACTTGGCCGATTGATATTATCTGTTGTTTTACTTAAGGCGAGGCGCCGGTGGTGAAGCGGAGAAACCCTTTTGCTAGATCAATTTTTTTGGGTAACTACTACTAAATATCGTTCTTGCAAAAAATATTGAACATACTTAAGGATATTGTCTGAGGAATGTGCTAATATGTTACACGATAGTGTGTACTTTACTCGATCATACAAAATCCCAAAAGCAGGTCTAAAACGTCTAAAAAAAAGTAAAAAAAATGTTTATTAATAAAATTTCAAAATTTGCTCATAGTTTTTATATGGAGATATTTCTTTTTAAGTACTACAGAGAATCTGCTAAATTTTAATTTTTAAATTGAAGTCTTAAGAGAAATAACAACGTAAAACATTGAAAAAGTGCAAAAGTGTGGTTATTTTCTTGACTCTTTACACGTAAAGGAAAAAACAGAGACAACTGTTTTACAAATGCCTCGCCTTAAGTATTAGTTGCTATGATCACACCAATTTTCACGCTTGTATGTATTACCCTTTTTACGATAGAGCTAAATCAAAAATACTTGGGGATCTTCAAGGCAAGAGTGAATAGGCATTATTTGAGTCTGCGTGTACCATCCTCGACGGAATCATCACTTACCATCAGGTGAGTTGCAGTCAAACGCACTGAAATTTTTAATTTAAAAAAAAAACTTCTAAAGACCTATAAAAACACGTTTTTGTATGGAGACACCACTTATTTTTCACTTTTTCTAAATTTTAGTATTTGCTGTTATAGCGACAACATAAATACTCGTTCTGTGAAAATTTCAACTGTCTACCTATTCTTCATCTTCATCTTATCAGCTCATATACGTCCCCACCGAGGGGCTCGACCCTACCCTGAATTAGGGCGATCGGGCCTTAGTCGACTTCACACACAACCTTCGAGTTTCTTCGCAGGCGTGTGCAGGTTTCCTCACGATGTTTTCCTTCACCGTAAGAGCGTCGAATAAACGTACATATGAAATCGAAATTCGAAAACACATTGGTACGTGGCAGGATTCGAACCACGGCCTCCCGGACAGGAGGTAGCGGCCGTAACCGTTACGCCACCGACACACCCAGTCTACCTACCGACAGACAACGGTGCGGGCGGCTTAGGGTGTATGGAACTCAAAAAATTAATTAATTAATCTGCGCATCTTAATAATTATGTCCTTAATTTTAAGAAACAAGTTTTGATTACGATACCAAATTCTGGCGAAGTCTTGGTCTCA
The DNA here is from genome assembly GCA_947284805.1 of Coleophora flavipennella. Lineage (NCBI taxonomy): Eukaryota > Metazoa > Arthropoda > Insecta > Lepidoptera > Coleophoridae > Coleophora > Coleophora flavipennella. Next base: position 8,204,182 of record OX369279.1, read on the forward strand.
TTGAATTAATTCTTAAGTATAGTCTAAATAATTCACAAAACGTGTAACTTATGTCGATGTATATGCTTATTTTAATTTCAACTGGAATTAATCAATGTCACGTAATGCCAATACGAAATTTATATTTTTACAAGTTCCTAGTTGTTGCCCGCGACTTCGCCCCCGTGGATATCGAGAGTAAGCGGGGTTTTTGATGTGTAACATCTTTGCTCTCGCTTTCCTGCAATTTGTGGGAGTGATTTCGTGAAATGGGACGGATATGTGTAACATGGGACGGAAATGTGTAACAGGAAGTCGCGAAAGCGACCAAGTGCAAGTCGGACTCGCGCACTAAGGGTTCCGCTCGCTTTCCTGCAATTTGTGGGAGTGATTTCGTGAAATGGGACGGAAATGTGTAACAGGAAATGCGAACGTTTTTTAATTCTCGAAAACTAAGGTTGTCATAGCCATGCCGCCTAGTGTGAAGTATTTTGTCACATGTTACACATCATATGCGAGTACTGTAGGTCTCGTTTTTTTTTTAGCCTATGTATGTCCATCCTGAAATTCTAACTATTAGCAAAGTATACATATTAGTACTAACATACAGTATGGACACTCCCTGCCGCTCTCTAGATTGCGACCTCACCCCCTCGTCACCAAGATTGATACAGATTGGTTGTCGAAAGTATAGGATTTAGCCGCCTTTGTGTTAGTTCCGTCATTCGTTTTTTGAAATGTCATTTTTGGCCCGTTGCATGAAGTGTCCAGGATGTGCTATTAGTGAGTTTTTTTTAATCGGTTGAGTAGTTTCGAAGATTACTTCCTAGTTACAAACCTACAAAATTTACTTCTTTGTAATAATATTATACGTTGTCAAAAAGGGCATTGGGCAAATTGGTATGGAAGCCGCGTTTTGTGGCATCCCATCATTTTGAAGCACTTTTGTTAAAGGACAATGGGCAACAAGGGTACAAACCTCAGTGGCATAGTAAATATGCACATGATTTTTTTTTTTTCGTAATTTTTCGAGCCCTGTATAACAAGCTGATGCGTGGGAGCCGTTAACTGGAGCCTCTACTCATCACATCGAACATTTTTTCCAAAGAGACAAATAGTCAATACGGAAACTCTTTATACGAATCGATTAGCTGATTGACCAATTTTGTGTATTTTTGTATGGAGCGTCAATTTTTTTTTTATTGACTATGTGTTCCGTTGGGAAAGTTGTTTAGTATGATCAGTGGAAGCCGAGGTAAGTGACTAGTATCTCTTATATGCCCCAGTTAATGGTTCCTACACCAATTTTGTTATACCCTGTATATTTCATTAGGGAATGCAAGTGCAAATGGAAAATATAATTTTCCGCCCATTATGAACCGATTTTAATGGTTCTTTTTGTTTTTGTTTTGATGAGTTACCTTTCTTCAGGTGTGGCCCCCATATAAATTTAATCAAAATCAATTTGGCACGTTTTTAGCTAATTAACAAAAACATATCCAAACTATGCCTACTGCGATTGAATTTGGTTGTAGGTTTAACGTGTTTTGCATCGTTAATTATGTTTAAAAAATTACCAGTTATGCTTGATCATCATATCAGCTCATATACATCCCCACCGAGGGGCTCGAGCCTGAATTAGGGCGATCGAGCCTAAGTCGACCACACGGGCCCAGTTGGTTGGTCGACTTTACACACAACCTTCGAGTTTCTTCGCAGGCGTGTGCAGGTTTCCTCACGATGTTTTCCTTCACCGTAAGAGCGTCGGATGCTTGATACAGTTAGATAATTAATTTAAATCTTACACACACACATAGACAATAACGTAACTAGTATCTCATCTATGCCATAACAGAATTTCAGTGTTGCTAAAAGGATTTCCCCATACCACAGATGAGATACTAGTTACTTTCAATACCCATAAACCCTCCTTTTAGAAAACATTATAAACACAAAACAAACATAAAACTACTTTCGAATCCTAACAACATTAAATTCACTTCCTTTATCGCTTGGAAAGTTTTGTTGCGTTTAAGGTCAATCGCTCAACATCTGTGACTTGTATTGTGTGATCAATCAACTACCATTTGTTGTCGAAATTTTACACGTTCTGTATTTAATATGACTTATGCCTACAACAAACAACGCTAAGTTTTCGCTAAACAAGTCGCATGTTTGCTAGATTCAGCCTGATGCACTCGGTCCCAGGTGGAGGTGTATGTTTAACAGTGGACTGGCCACTTTAGTTTGCTAGATTCAGCTGGACGCACTCGGTCCCAGGGGAAGCGGGAGGTGTATGTCTAACAGTGGACTGGCATCATTAGTTTGCTAGATTCAGCTGGACGCACTCGGTCCCAGGGGAAGCGGGAGGTGTATGTCTAACAGTGGGCTGGCTTCATTAGTTCGCTAGATTCAGCTGGATGCACTTGGTCCCAGGTGGAGGTGTATGTTTAACAGTGGACTGGCCACATTAGTTTGCTAGATTTAGCTGGACGCACTCGGTCCCAGGGGAAGCGGGAGGTGTATGTCTAACAGTGGACTGGCATCATTAGTTTGCTAGATTCAGCTGGACGCACTCGGTCCCAGGGGAAGCGGGAGGTGTATGTCTAACAGTGGGCTGGCTTCATTAGTTCGCTAGATTCAGCTGGATGCACTTGGTCCCAGGTGGAGGTGTATGTCTAACAGTGGGCTGGCTTCATTAGTTTGCTAGATTCAGCTGGATGCACTCGGTCCCAGGTGGAGGTGTATGTTTAACAGTGGACTGGCCACTTTAGTTTGCTAGATTCAGCTGGAAGCGCTTGGTCCCAGGGGAAGCAGGAGGTGTATGTCTAACAGTGGACTGGCATCATTAGTTTGCTAGATTTAGCTGGACCCACTCAGTCCCAGGGGAAGCGGGAGGTGTATGTCATAAAGTGGACTGGCATCATTAGCTTGCTTGTTTCAGCTGGACGCACTCTGTCCCAGTGGAAGCGGGAGTTTTATGTCTAATAGTGGACTGGCATGATTAGTTTGCTCGATTCAGCTGGACGCACTCGGTTCCAGGTGGAGATGTATGTCTAACAGTGGACTGGCATCATTAGTTTGCTAGATTCAGCTGGACGCACTCGGTCCCAGGGGAAGCGGGAGGTGTATGTCTAACAGTGGCCTGGCTTCATTAGTTCGCTAGATTCAGCTGGACGCACTCGGTCCCAGGTGTAGGTGTATGTCTTACAGTAGACTGGCATGATTACTATGCTCGATTCAGCTGGACGCACTCGTTCCCAGGTGGAGATGTATATCTAACAGTGGACTGGCATTGTTAGTATGCTAGATTCAGCTGGATACACTCGGTCCCAGGTGGAGATGTATAAATAAACATCGTAAAGCAAGTAAGCAGGCTGATTAGCAAGCGAGTACCTATAGAGATATCAAGTATTTGATGGCGAGAGAGAGTAAAGCCACAAAACTTTGCGTCCACCGTGACGGTATTTACACGGAAAGAGGAATAAATAACGCTAGGTATACGGTTATATTTATAGCGTTGTCCTGCTCAGCATCGACCGGAATAATCCGGAAAGAGAGACAACAATATATAACCAAATAGCGTTGTCCTTCTTTACTCATAAATATCATCGATCGTAATGAATTGTCCAGAGCGGTGACTATGACAATTCGGGATCGATTTCCCCTATTTCGCCCCTCGGTCCCCTCTCAATTGGCTTGTCTCATTTAGACTGTGGTGATACCATGTATTTTAATGACTTGGTACATCACTGTTTGTGTTCTTCCAATGTTTTTTTATTCGCAATTGGTAGGCCCTTGGCATCATCTCACCTGATGGTAAGTGACGATGATGCCGAAGAAGGAAGCGGGCTTACCAAGATTCCCCCAACGCAATGGAGAACTGACTGTCTTATCATCAAGCCGGAACACGTCAATGATGTTTGGCGGCAAGACTTAGATACGATGGTGGTAGCTAGAGTCAGACGGGCTTAGAAAATGCCCTACCACCAACCAAATCGAGTCTTACAAGTTTACCCCCCTCCGGGAATTGAACCCGCGACCTCCTGGTGTGAAGCAAATGGACAAACCATTACGCCACAGAGGCGTTTACAATGTGAAACAAAATAAAGTGTCTTATTGTATTTTTTAAGGAGTCCTAAGGAATATGTATATCAGCACTATATGTTACCGGCTTCCGTACCAATACCAGTGTAATCAACCGCACAAAAACGTTTTACATGTAGGAAGCATCCATTTTTGGCGACCACTTCGAAACGCGTCAACCCGGTTTAAATATCCATCTGTAGTGTTGTTTTTTGCCGGGCGGGACACGGCCATAGACAACAATACAACTAGCCGGCGGCGGCGGTCGATCAGTCGATCGAAAAACCGCTTTTACTTTTTCAGGGAATCCGAAAAAAGTGTGCATTTCCACTGGCCAGTTACGGCACGATAATATATTTGGATAGCGGGTATTAACGGCTCAATTCAAAAAAATTTCTTAAAATTAAATTAAATTTATTCAAATTAATCGGACAATTAAATTAATTGATTTGTTTCAGTGATTGGAAAAGAGTTACAAACAATCCCTGTTTTTGGCAGATATTTTGAATTTTGATATACATCCTGAATATGTAGTGCGATTCTGATCCTTACGCATACGGCATAAGAACGGTACAAAGTCCAAAGTGTCTAGCTTGATGTGCTGACCTTTGTACATTAAAAAGAAATAATTGCTGTTATGTTATTTTAAACAGTTGTCTAGGTAACAATTAGTGAATATACAGGATGTAATAAAATTGGTGTAGGTCCCGTTAACTGGGTGTTCTACTCATCATACTGAACAACTTTGCCTAAAGAACCCATAGGCAATTCTCAAAAAAAAAATTGGACCCTTCATACAAAAATGTAAAAAATTGGTCGATCAGCTGATTGATTTGTATGAAGATTTGAATTTTGTTTTTGGCGATTTCAGCAAATTCGTAGAACAAAAGTTGTTCTGTATGATGAGTAGAAGCCCCAGTTAACGGGACATATACACCACTTTTGTTACAGCCTGTATACGAGGTGCAAAAAATTGGTGTAGATCCCGTTAACTGGGGCTTCTACTCATCAGACTTTTGTTCTACGACTTCCTGAAATTGCATAAAAACACTCTACATACAAATCGATCAGCTCGACCAATTTTGTGCATTTTTGTATGGACGAGGGACCATATTTTTTTTTAAATTTGACTATTGGTTTTTTGGGGAAAGTTGCTCAGTATGATGAGTAGAACCCCCAGTTAACGGGACCTACACCAATTTTGTTACACTTTTTATATCCACTAAATGTGACCTAGACAACTGTTTAAAATAACATAACAGCAATTATTTCTTTTTAATGTACAAAGGCCAGCACATCAAGCTAGACACTTTGGACTTTGTACCGTTCTTATGCCGTAAGCGTAAGGATCAGAATAGAAGTGTCTAGCTTGATGTGCTGGCCTCTGCACAAATTTGTTTTGTAACCAACACCGTCAAAAACCTTCAATTTCCTTTCCTTACGTCTAGCTTCGTCATTGATAATAATCATATTCTTTTTTTACAATCACCCGTAATATTGCCGTATCGTAGTGATAAATGAAAAAGAAACATACCTAGTCTAGACTACTCTAGAGTCTAGAGTCTAGACCGTGTACACGTGTCGCTTCGTAGCTTTACGTCGCAGAGACGCAGACTGAAGTCAAGGGCGGTCAGAACAACACCTGCTTCCTATTGAATTTTAAAATTTTCCGATTCTGACACTGTGCCTGCGTCGCACAAACCAAGTATGTATTATGTAAAGCTGGGATCGGACAACCGAAATAGTTACTGCTAATCACTGCATAAGATACTTTAAGTCATTTCAAAAAACTACAACGACTTCAAAAAATTACGACTTCAAATAATTACAACGATTTCAAATAATTCAGGAAGATCTCAATTCAACTGAATGTCTTTTTAGGGTTCCGTATCCAAAGGGTAAAAACGTAACCCTATTACATAGACTTCGCTGTCCGTCCGTCGGTCTGTCTGTCCGTCTGTCACCAGGCTGTATTTCATGAACCGTGATAGCTAGACATTTGAAATTTTCACAGATAATATATTTCTGTTGCCGCTATAACAACAAATACTAAAAATTAGAAAAGGTGAAAAATAAAGGGGGTTCCCCATATAAAAAACGTGTTTTTTAAACGTGAGGAAACTAGCGCCATCTAGTATGATGGTACGGAACCCTTTGTACTAGCGCCATCTAGTATGATCGTACGGAACCCTTTTTACTAGCGCCATCTAGTATGATGGTACGGAACCCTTTGTACTAGCGCCATCTAGTATGATGGTACGGAACCCTTTGTACTAGCGCCATCTAGTATGATGGTACGGAACCCTTTGTACTAGCGCCATCTAGTATGATGGTACGGAACCCTTTGTACTAGCGCCATCTAGTATGATGGTACGGAACCCTTTGTACTAGCGCCATCTAGTATGATGGTACGGAACCCTTTGTACTAGCGCCATCTAGTATGATGGACGATGGTACGGAACCCTTTGTACTAGCGCCATCTAGTATGATGGTACGGAACCCTATGTACTAGCGCCATCTAGTATGATGGTACGAAACCCTTAGTGTGCGGTTCTGACTCGCACTTGGCCGGTTTTTTTATCCCCCGACGCATTAAGAGGGGTGTTATAAGTTTAACGTGTGTATTTGTTTATCTGTGTTTCTGTCAGTGGCATCGTAGTTCTTAAACGAATGGACCGATTTTGATGCGTTTTTTTGTTTAAAAGCTGACGTGTTCGAGGTGGTTCTTAGCTATAATTTATGAAGATCTGTTTAGCCGTTTGAGGATCATCAGCGCTTATCTAGGTGATGAAGTGATGTGGGCAACTTATACAGGTCTGATCGATTCAATATTTGGTGCCCTGTTACTGTTATAATATTGCAAAACTATTGCAACATTGAAATGATGCTGCAGCATCTCCTGGAATCTGCAGGATACCCAAACTTCTCACCAACTTACAGCAGAGGCATCGTATTAGGGCTCATTGGAATAGTCTCAATGAATAAATTTTAGATAGAACACGGCTACCTTGACCTGATGCTGCAGCATCTCCTGGAATCTGCAGGATACCTATCTTTTCGCCAACTTGCGGCAGAGGTGTCGTGTTTGGACTCATAGAAATAGTCTCAATGAATAGGTGTTAGATAGAACAAGGTAACCTTGACCTGACGCTGCAGCATCGCCTGGTATGTGCAGGATACCCAACTTACAGCAAAGGCATCGTGTTTGGGATATGTAAAGTTTAACAAGTATGAAATAAAACTTAAATTAAAAAACCGCTAAAAAGTAAAAAAATATATGTCTTGGCTCTTTTAGTTTAATATAAGTAGTTATATTTTGATCTAAGAGTCGTCGCGTAGGGGGACCGCTAAGTAAATTAAATAAAAGCAGAATACAACTGTTTTACATAACTAAAACTAATTAATTACTAATAATTTCATAACTTAGCGGTCCCCCTATGCGACGACTCTTAGATCATAATATTACTACTGACGTATAATGACAAAGACATTTTTTTTTTACTTTTTAGCGACTTTTTGTCGGGTGTTTTTTAAATTTTTAATTTATGTTTTGTGTGTATGTTTCTCAATTTCTTCACAGGTTGTGAACTGATTTAATTGATTGTTTTTAGGGTTCAATACTTCAAAAGAAAAAACGGAACCCTTAAAGGATCACTTTGTACAAATTTGTACGGAACCCTCGGTGGGCGAGTCCGACTCGCACTTGTCCGGTTTTTTTTATTGATAGGTTATGCTTCAAGGATGGTGTTATCAAAATCGGTTACTTATTTTTTTTTTATAAACAAAAACAAGCAATACATCCGTAAATTATATCATAAGTCGATACTACGAGTATTAACGTCGGCGCATTTGTTTACGAGGTCATTTTAAAAGCTTATATATTTAGACAAAAACTAACATAGCATGAATAATAAATAACTAATGGCAAATCATGATTGATTAAAAAACCGGCCAAGTGCGTGTCGGGCCACGCGCAATGAAGAGTTCCGTAGTTGCCATTATCGCGTCCATAGCTAATTTTCAAATTTCCAAATACAGCGGTTTAGTTGTTAGGGGTTGGGAACACTAGACTCCAACAACATTTAGCACTTTCAAGCCTATTTTTTCGAAAACGGAACCCTAAATTATAAAATGGTCTTAAAAGATTCACAACTATTTTTAAGCTCTGACCAACGATACTCTAATAATAACGCGGAGAGAACTATTAAAAAAAACTTTAAAAAAATAAATAAGGGTATCTCCCCTAGAAGTAAAGTGGGGAAGTAAAGTGTCGTTTAACGAGAAAAAAAAATTCATCCACAATTTTTTTCTAGGGGAGATACCCTTAATTTTTTTTCCAATTTTTTTTTATATTTCTCTCCGCGTTATTATTATACATATCTTTGCCAAATTTTAGCTCTTAACAACTTATAGTCTAGGAGCTAGGCCGCGTACAGACAGACCTGAAGAAACTATAAGGGTTCCTTGTTGTACTACGGAACCCTAAAAACGTATTCCTTGGTGTAACCTATGCGCTTCATTCATATTTATTCTCCATTTTTCATAAAGAGTACCTGGGCGACTGTATTATTATTATTATCTTTATTTGTCAAACAACATGGTCCATTTTTGTTCGTAACACAAACGTCTTATTACACTAATGTTAGTAGAACAAAGAATAAAATAATGCAGTAACAAAGAATAAAAGTTAAAAAAAACCTTTCACACCCCATGCGCTCACCAGTTACAGGAGGCATAGGGCCCCTGTCTGACTAGTACACGCATGAAGTGCGGTAAAAGAGTTGGTATTATATAAAAAAATATATATACCTGTCAGCTATCCCCTTCAGGATGCTGTTTCGCCCTCAAAAACCCCCGTAAGCTGATTCTCAAGCAAATCGTTGGAGCCGTTTCCGAGATTCAGATTATATATATATATATATATATACAAGAATTCCTTGTTAAAAGGTTTAAGATATAATCTAAAGAAAAGCTAATCAGCTGGCGTTATGTATTAAACTCACGGAGCGGAGGAACAACCTATTTAAAATTCGCCTTTAAAAATTCTTAAAGAAGATTCTGTATCTTTGGTTATTATATGTATTTTTTATTAGCTCGAAATGTCTTGTTTCTCAGATCTACAAATTTAAAAAAGTGGCAAAGTAAAAAGCACTAGTGCGGTAAAATCAATTTTGCTCAGTAAACTAGCATATAAAGTACCACTTTTCGAGCAACTGTATTGAAAAAGTTTTTACTAAGACCGAACCTTTTCAAATATCTATTCAATGCTATATCCTTTCCGTTACACCCTATATATAATGAACCTAAGTACGACACTTAAAGATTCTACATTTGGGCTGTGTATTGATGTTGATATTTTTTCATTAAAAATTTCATTTTTTAATCGTGAGCCTATAAAGTTTTATGCTGCTAGCTTCCAGGACCACACTAGACTAATTTCATGTGCCTAACTTTTTTATGTTAATTCACCCCGTTTAACCCCCTCGGGGGATGATTTTTGGGAAAACACGGAACACGTATTTAATCATATTTTGATTATAAGAGTAAACCTGCTAAATATAGAATTCAATAGTCAATCGGTGGAAATTCGTAATCAGCATTGTTTTAATTTTTTTTTGTTATTTAAGGAAATTATTTTTCTGTGAATTTTCCAACAACAAAATAAATAAATATAAAAATAAATCTAATCTTAATTCTCCATACAAATTTTAAAATCCCGTTTCAAAAAAAAAACGCTACAACACGTTATGCTTATTTATAATCGTTAAACTAAAATTCCAGTTTTATTCTTCTAACTTCAAAAATGATGGACTTCAATAAAATTTTCAAGCCCTTTATCAACCCCTTTAGGGTTAATTTCAAAAAAATCAGTCTGTGTAAAAGTTTACGTTATTAAAGGACCACACTGGCCTAATTTCATTTTCCTAGTTTTTTATGTTAATTTACCCCGTTTTATTCCCCGTTTTACCCCTCACATGTAATTAATCATTTTTATTAGATTAATCATGCAAAATTTTAGGTTCAAGTTAAGAACACTAGAAAACGTATCTATTTATATGTAATCGTGACCCAAAAACATAGTTTTATGCTTCTAGCTTCAAATATGACGGACTTACACACAAACTTTCAACCCCTTTCAAATCCTCTTAAAGTTTAAGTTTGAAAAATCTTTCTTCATGAATTTTTGCGTTATTAAATTCATTTCTTTCAGCCCCCAGGGGGATGATTTTCGGAAAAACACGAAATACGTATATAATTATTTGATTATAAGAGTAATTCTGCAAAATTTCTAATTCAAATTTCAATCTAATATTGATTCTTAATACAAACTTTGAACCCCTGTTTCACCCCTTTAAGGATATAATTTTCAAAAACGCTGGAATACGTACTTATTTATTTCTAATTGTTAAACAAAAAACAAAGTTTTATGCTTCTAGCTTTAAAAAATGACGGACTTCCATACAAATTTTGGACCCCGTTTAACCCCCGTAGGGGGTGAATTTTAAAAAATATTTCCTTAGTGCACCCCTAGACCTCACAATGAAGCTACGTGCCAAATTTGGAATCTCTAGACGCAGCGGTTTGGGCTGTGCGTTGGTTGTCAGTCAGTCAGTTTTCTCTTTTATATATTTAGAATGCATTTTCTTTTACAATTATTTACCGAATATAAAAAACAAAATACAAAACAAACAGTCATTTACATGCTACATACACATCAGTGTATAGCAGACTGAAGTCAAGGGAGGTTAGAATGACATCTGTACAAAAACAACTATCGAATTATAAAATTTTCCGTTTCCAAAGCTGCTTCGCACAAACCATGTGAGGCTTAATATGTAAATAGTATCACATCTGTGGTGAGGCTGGGATCAGACCATTCATGAATACTTATATTCCTAGCGGTACGACAAAAAAAGTTTCAAATTGCGTTAAAAGCATGAAAATCAGCACGATCGATAAGTAGTACCCTTTGTTTATATAATTTTCAATACAGCTGCTCAAAAAGTTGTACTTTATATGCCAGCTTTCTGTGTGCAACATTGGATTTACCGCACACATGCGGTTTACTTTGCCATTTTTTATTTTTAGCAAATAAAAAAATGTAATAACCAAAGATACAGAATTTTCTTTCAGACTTTTGGAAGGAGTATTTTTAAAGAGATTGGTTACTAATTAGATTGGGTTTTGTGTTTGTGAATAAAGGATAATAAATACTACGGTGATATATATCAGAAGGAGATAGATTGACTTTACACATGAAGCGTATAGGTCACACCAAAGAATAGGTTTTCTTTGCCAAAAATATTATCCACCCAAGCCTTATTGTAATATTGAAAAAAAGTTACGCACGCGTATGTATGCCTAGCCAAAAGAAAGAAAACTGAATTGAGATGTTATAAGTTGTGAATACGAATTTAATTAATCAATAGTTTATTATGTTTGATTAAAAAATATACCATATGTATCAATGTATACGAAAATTAAAAAAAAAAACATTAAGTGTGATTTTTCCAATTATGTCCTATTTGAGCTTGCGTGTTACTTAGCGTCAGGTGAGGTGCAGCCAGACACACTCAAATTAAAAAAATACAAGTCGCGTAAGAGATGAACTTTGGTTGCTATTAAATAAATAAATAAATAGATCATTATTAAGTGACGAAGGTATTGTGATGGCAAAAACAATTAAGTTCAGATGTTGATGGGGATCGATTGTCTTGCATTAATAGTCTTTAAAACAAAAAATAAAAAATGTGTGTCTGTGGGTCTGTATATCCGTCCGATGCTCTAGTTACCAAACTACTGGACGGATGTGGGTAAAATTAGGGTAACTTGCCGTTTCGTTTTTCAAATTTCTCTGTATTTTTAGGGTTACCACCATAGTCACTTTTTTTCTCAAAAATGGCTCTAACGATTTGGATGGAACTCGTTATGTTAGTATAACTTTATATAGTCTACTATACGCTGGCAGTTCGTTATTCCGTGAAAAATCGGAATAAGGCATCTCCCCTACAAATTCAGGTCGTTTCTTCCTTTTTTCAAAAATGGTTTTAACGATTTGATTGATACTTTGTTTAGAGTAGAGTAGTGCATTGAGTAGTTCATTATTCCAAAAAAATCTGAATACTGTACCTCCCATACAAAAGCAAGTAATTTGTAAAATTTTCATTAAATCTAATACACAAATCAGTCAGAGAATACACAAATCAGTTGTTTTGTGTATTCTCTACTACGCCAGACGGTAAAGGCTTAGTGGTAGTGGTAGTGGTAGTAGTAGTAGTGGTAGTGGTAGTGGTAGTGTTAGTGGTAGTGGATGCTGTAGTGGTAGTGGTAGTCATAGTGGTAGTGTTAGTGGTAGTGGTAGTGTGGTAGTAGTGGTAATGGAAGTGTTAGTGTTAGTGGTAGTGTATTGATACTGTATTAGTAGTGTAGTGGTAGTGGTAGTGGTAGCGGTAGTGTAGTGGTAGTGTAGCGATAACGGTAGTGTAGTGTACTGTAGTGTAGTGTGAGGCGGTAAGAACTTCGCCGGCACAGCTAGTTGTTAATATAGCCCAAAGATCATCTGTACGGATTTTTTTTCGCCTTCAACACATTTTGCCGCTTTTCACTGAATATAGGTGAGTACACGTCACGAGTCCTACGGTACGCTAAAACAAAGTGACCAAGAGTGTGTCGGTCCATGCGCAAAGTAGGGTTTCGTAAGATTTTCAAAAAAGTCATCATATCAGCCGAAAGACGTCCACTGCTGGACAAAGGCATCCCCCAAGGATTTCCACGACGATCAGTCCTGCGCTGCCCGCATCTTGCGGCTTCCCGTGACCTTCACCGAGCCAGCCTACGCTACGGCAACTGGTGTACGGTCGCCACTCTAGAACTTTACTACCCCAACGGCCATCTGTTCTACGAGCTATTTGCCCTGCCCACTGACACTTAAGTTTAGCAATTCTGTGAGCTATGTCGGTTACCTTAGTTCTCCTACGGATCTTATTTATGATCCGATCGCGTAGGGAAACTCCAAGCATAGCTCGCTCATCTTAAAAAAAAAGTTTTTAAAAAACAAAAATGTGTTTTCACTTTATACAGAAATTCTAAGAACTTTTTACAATTCCAACTGCACATCTTAAGTTGGTCGACTATTACGCTTAAACTAAGAAAACATACTTAGCCTAATATTTTTCCTTTTAAGTTGATTATCATATCAGCTTATATACGTCCCCACCGAGGGGCTCGAGCTTACCCTGAATTAGGGTGATCGGGCCTTAGTCGACCACGCGGGCCCAGTGCGGGTTGGTCGACTTCACACACAACTTGCGAATTTAAGTTGATTATTCCACAGTCTAAGAATTATTCTGTCCTAATATTTACTTTTTTTTCTAATTTCCTGAAATAGCTGTTAAGCTGGCTTGGACACTTGACTCTAACAAATGTTTGCACTTTAAAGCTTGTTGTTAAAAAAAGGAACAAGCCTTACTGTAGTCGCATATTATGATGTGTAACATCTGATATAAGCGAAAAACCTACCGGCCTCCAGCCTCGCATTAGGCTGTATGGCCATTTTTCCTTAGCCTTCGTGACTGAAAAAAAAATAAGGCGGCATGGCCATGTTTCCTTTTCACAAAATCACTCCCAGAGATTGCGAGAGGAAAGATTTTTACAATACAACAATCCATAAAGTCCCCACTGCTAGGGTATCGGTCTCTTTCCAAGATACTCCACACATGCACGGGGGCCACATCGTAATTGGTGGAGGTTGTCAAAAATTTTTCAAGCCGCCTATAAGGCAACTGACACGGCTTAACGACTGTCATCTGGTGATAGCAACCAAACCAACGGCTTTACGTGCCTTGCGAAGCACGGAAACGGTCGAGAAAAACGCCACTATCAGTCAAACTCATCCAAGCAATAACCGTGCCTTAGGTCAGTTAACCTGCATGATCGATGCAACCACGCAAGTCGTACTACAAGTATACATATAAAGTACGGAATTCGTATCACTTTCTAGTTTGGACAGACTGTTTTGACAGCTTTTAAAAATAGAACGTTTCGAGTCATTAAGTTCAGTACGGCCCATTTCAGATGCTGTCGCCTAGCTCTCCACTGAGTTCTATTTTCGAATTTGACAGTTCAATCCACGTCGAAAATTTCTTTTTTTAAAGTTGACTGGCTGACTGATGCAACATGAAAGGAGATACTTCTTACTTTCTTCGCATAGATGGTTTAAGATTTTTCTCAAACACGCGCGAAAATATATGATCATTACTTTTCAAAAACGCTTAACACGTTAAAAAAAAACCGACTTCCATCGCAACAACTTCGTACAATCTGGCATTATTATTTTTGGTTTTTGTTAATTTTCTAATAAATACTACACCGATTTTGATACAAATTATATGGGACCACACGGGAAGCACTAGCTTTCAAATAAAAAAGAATCCTCAAAATCAGTTCATCCAGTCAAAAGTTCTGAGGTAACACACATAAAAAAAACATACAGGCGAATTGAGAACCTCCTCCTTTTTGGAATACGGTTGAAAAAAACAAGACACAATGTATTACTAGACTGCGGTATTTAATTTTAGTGCAAATCAAACCCGCTCCATTAAAGTTGTATGTAATAGTGACAGTTTTTTTCAAAATTCTTGGATAATGTCTAATAATGGTGTATGAGACGGTGTGGTTAGGGAGCAGTAGGGCGCCTGAACGTGCGCACGTGCAGGATCAATAATCGAAATTCAATTTGGACGGACGGACGGAGGGATAGAAATCGGTGTGTCAAATAGTTTTAAAAGTAGGTACTAGGCTTCCAGGAGCTTAAAAGTTTAAAATGACAACATTCAATTCAAATTATTGAACGACTGTTTAAGGCTATCACCATGGAAAAAATATATAATATACGTCTGAAAGTAAAAAAAAATAGATTTAATTGAATACAATTTAAAAAATATTACCACTTTTGATGTAAAAAAATATACTGCAAACCCTGTTTTGGGCATTAATTGCCTTTCTCTAAAACAAATAGTTAATGTTGAATGAAACCAACACACAAAAATTGGTAACTTTAAGACCTTTCATTTTAATTGAACACATTTTTAAAAAACTTATTTGAAAGTGATGAAAGGTAATAAAAACATGTAAAAATCGAGAATTGGGCGTTCGGTTTCAACGTAACAGCCGCGTTGAAGCCCGCATTGATTTACGTTAGATGTTATTTAAACACGTATCAACCTGCTCGGATTGAGTAATCTTAGCGCCTTAATCGCTTGATTAATTATTATCTGTAAGGAAACACAAAAGTTTATCTCGATTCCTTATTTTTCTATTTCATTCCCTTACATTTTTTTTAGAAAGTCACTCTAAGTTCTCTAAATTTCAGGTCTCGTATTAATTCAATCACTCTCCTGCTGCTCGGGTCACGAACTCGTCATCATCATCATCATATCAGCCGAAGGACATCCACTGCTGCGGACTAACGCTTCCCCCCAGGATATCCACAAAGACCGGTTCTATACTCTCCTCGCATCCAGCGGCATCCCGCCGCCTTTACCAGGTTGTCGGTTCATCGAGTAGATCTCCCTACGCTACGTTTTCCGGTGCGCGGTTGCCACTCGATAACTTTACTGCCCCAAAGGTGCTCTGTTCTACGAGCTATGTGCCCAACCCACTGCCACTTAAATTTAGCTATATGTCTGTCGGTTACTTTGGTACTCCTACGAGATACGTATGTCATCGCTGGCTTCAAAGTCATACTCGACCGTAATGCTTCATTTCGGCCCTTTTTTTTTATTAACAATTGGTAAACCCTTGACAACATCTCACCTGGTGGTAAGTGACGATGTTGCCGAAGTTGAAAGCGGGCTTACCAAGATTTCCCAACGCAATGGGGAAACAGGCTATCTTATCTTCATGTCGGAACACACCAATGATATGAACATTGATATTTGGCGGCAAGACTTAGATAAGATGGTGGTAGCTAGCCAGGCGGGCTGAGAAAATGCCCTACCACCAACCAAACCGAGTCTTATAATTGACCCCGCCGGGAATCGAACCCGCGACCACCTGTGTAAAGCCAGTGAACTTTGCCTCTGAGCTACGGAGGCGGTTAAAATGTACTAATAAAAATGTTAAATGTTATAATGTACTATTAAAAACTCCACACACAATATACCTGCCAAGAATTTACCAAGATAATATGAAATAGATTATTACGATTATGTGTACATTTTTTTGTGATCCAGGAAGAGACCTTCGCCCTATAATAGTGTAGCCATTAAATACATAATTTAGCCAATTCCGTTATAGATTTTCATATTTTTAACTCCGCTTCCATAAAAAATGAATTACTCGTAGTTTAAATTAGAAAATATTTTTTCAATACAGTTGCTTGAAAAGTGGTCCTTTATGTGCCAGTCAAGTGTGCGCAAAATTAACTTTACCGCACACATGCTTTTACTTTACCACTTTTTTAAATTTCTAGCTCGGAGGAACAAGACATTTCTAGCAAATAAAAAATATAATAACCAAAGATACAGAATCTTCTTTAAGACTTTGATAGGAGAATTTTAAAAGAGAAAGGTCGTTCCTCCGTGAGGTTAGTATATAACGCTAGCTGATTAGATTCTCTTTCGGTTATATCTTTGTGAAGAAAAGAGAATAAAAATGAATGAAGCGCTTAGGTTACACCAAGGAATAGGTCATCTTTTCCAAGGAGCTTTTAATGCTTTTAGTAATATTATCCGTGAATTAACACAAGCCCTAGTGTAGTCTATTTATGATAATATTTAAAAAAAACTAACGCATGCGTATGTGTGCTAGCTAAAATATTATGGCGCGTTTTTTGGCGGGATTTGTGGTGAACGCATTTGTAGTTTTATTTTATTGTTTATGCATTGTTTTCTGCTAGTTTTGTTTAAAAAAAGTTAAAAAAAACTTAAAACCGATTTCAAAACACTTTTGAGTGAATTTCATTTTGAAGTCGGTTTTAAGTTTTTTTAAACTTTTTTTTATTTTCTTTATTTTTAGTGGTAATGCTTTCTATCTAGCAACGTTAAATCCAATCACCTATACTCACCAGTAGGAATTATCAAATCATAATACATGTGTTTTTTTAATTAACAGATACAGAGTCCTGTGGCTTCCATCATCATCTCGGCAGCATGAAAGTTAAGGAGTTAAATCGTCCATCATCAGCTCATCTGAATAACCTGAAGGAATACAACTATCGGTCTATGCATACCTACGTATAACATTCAAAAGAATTTTCCTGCAACTCCTAACCGTTAAGGAGTTGTACCTTCCTACATCGGCACTACATTCGTGGGCTAGGCACATTGCTCGTAGAAGTGGTGGCCGTTCGGGCAGTCAAGTTCTCGAGTGGCGACCACGCACCGGAAAGCGTAGTATAGGCAGGCCTCCCACTCGGTGGACCGATGACCTGGTGAAGGTAGCGGGAAGCCGCTGGATGCGGGCAGCGCAGAACCGGTCGTCGTGGAGATCCTTGGGGGAGGCTTTTGTCCAGCAGTGGACGATTTCCGGCTGATATGATGAAGTACCAACAAGTAACCAGCGTCCAGCAGTGGACGATTTCCGGCTGATATAATGAAGTACCAACAAGTAACCAGCGTCGGTGGCTCAACCGGTAACGACTCGGTCCTCCTAACCAGAAGTGCCGGGTTCAAATCCGGACGGCCAATGTACCATTAAGTTTTTCGAAACTTACGTACATTTACTCATCGATTGCTTTAACGGTGAAGGAAAAAACTGTGAGGAAACCTGCACACACACACCTGCGAGGAAACTCAAAGGTTGTGTGTGAAGTTGAACAACCCGCACTGGGCCCGCGTGGTCGACTAAGGCCCGATCGCCCTAATTCAGGGTAGGCTCGAGCCCCTTGGTGGGGACGTATATGAGCTGATATGATAAAGTAACAAGATGCAATGCATTTACCTTAGTTTCAACGGCCGTAGCTCAGTGCCACTTGCGTGGTTGGGTCAACTTGAAGCACGGTCATTACCTAAATGTGTCGCCATGTTTCGCCATGAACGCAATGTTTTGCCATGAAAAACCCGCGCGTTGTCGGACCCACTTACTACGTGCATCTTCCTGCAGATCTCAGTAATGTCACAAATGTTGAATCGTTCTATCTTAGACTAAATATATTTTTTGTTAGATAATGCATTTTATAGTTTCGCCATGAAAAACCCGCGCGTTGTCGGACCCACTTACTACGTGCACCTTCCTGCAGATCTCAGTAATGTCACAAATGACGAATCGTTCTATCTTCGATTAAATAATCTTTTGCTGGATAATGCATATTATAGTTTTGCCATGAAAATCCCGCGCGTTGTCGGATCCACTTACTACATGCACCTTCCTGCTGATCTCAGTAATGTCACAAATGACGAATCGTTCTTTCTTCGATTAAATAATCTTTTGCTGGATAATGCATATTATAGTTTTGCCATGAAAATCCCGCGCGTTGTCGGATCCACTTACTACATGCACCTTCCTGCAGATCTCAGTAATGTCACAAATGACGAATCGTTCTATCTTCGATTAAATAATCTTTTGCTGGATAATGCATATTATAGTTTTGCCATGAAAATCCCGCGCGTTGTCGGATCCACTTACTACATGCACCTTCCTGCTGATCTCAGTAATGTCACAAATGACGAATCGTTCTATCTTCGATTAAATAATCTTTTGCTGGATAATGCATATTATAGTTTTGCCATGAAAATCCCGCGCGTTGTCGGATCCACTTACTACATGCACCTTCCTGCTGATCTCAGTAATGTCACAAATGACGAATCGTTCTTTCTTCGATTAAATAATCTTTTGCTGGATAATGCATATTATAGTTTTGCCATGAAAATCCCGCGCGTTGTCGGATCCACTTACTACATGCACCTTCCTGCAGATCTCAGTAATGTCACAAATGACGAATCGTTCTATCTTCGATTAAATAATCTTTTGCTGGATAATGCATATTATAGTTTTGCCATGAAAATCCCGCGCGTTGTCGGATCCACTTACTACATGCACCTTCCTGCTGATCTCAGTAATGTCACAAATGACGAATCGTTCTATCTTCGATTAAATAATCTTTTGCTGGATAATGCATTTTATAGTTTTGCCATGAAAATCCCGCGCGTTGTCGGATCCACTTACTACATGCACCTTCCTGCTGATCTCAGTCATGTCACAAAATATGACGTATCGTTCTATCTTCGATTAAATAAACTTTTGATGAATAATGCATTTTATAATTTCGACGATTTTTTACAAAAGAAATTATAATATTAGTATTTATATTTTATTTATATTTCATCGTTATTATGAATTAAGTATTTTGTTTCACATTTAAATTTTTATTTTGATTTTACATCTTCTTTTATTTTGACATTTGTGACTGTGAAATTTCGTATTTTTTGACGATTATGTTACACTTTGACATTTTTAACTTATTTTGTGTATTGTGTCACTGGTTACATCAAATAAATAATCTAGTCAGTTTGTGCCATGTTTCTCGACCGTTTCCTTGCTTCGCAAACCACGTAAAGCCGTTGGTGTCGGTTTGTGTTACTAGGTCGTTTAGCCGTATCAGATGCCTTATTGTCGGCTTGAAAAACTACTAACGGTGGGACTCGCTTCTCGTCCTACAATCTCCACCAACCCGGACTTGGCCCCCGTGTGTGGAGTATGGGCAAAGTATAAATTATATTAGTACCTACTAACATACAGTATGGACACTCCCTGCCGCTCTCTAGATTGCGACCTCACCCCCTCGTCACCCAAATTGATACAGATTGGTTACAGTATGGTTTTCGAACGTATAGGATTTCGCCGTGATTTTGTTTGCTCCGTCATATGTTTTTAGACATGTCATTTCACGACCGTTGTATGAAGTGTCCGGGGTGTGGTATGGTCTAACCTTCCCCAGTTTGGGAACAGACCCGTGCCCCAGCCGTGGGGAAGTTTGTGGATTGTTAACAATCATCGAAACAAGTGAATTATGTTTCTGCATTGTTACTTTCAGTAGAGTTAAGTGCCAAGGTGCCACAACATTGCAACATGGAATACGTCTGAGAAACCCATAATTAAATAGGTAGACATGAGCAGTCACATACGATAAACAGACACAGTCACGACATTTACTAGTGACTTGTTTGATCAGAAGGCATCAGGGAGGGAGTCAGGTAAGGGGGAATAGGGGCCCATAATTCAGACCTTTGTTTCTAAAAACAAAATGCAGGTCACAGTAGGTCATCTTATCGATTAAAACCTCCAAATCCAAATTCAAAAATCTTTATTTGTCGTTAATATGGTGAGTTTAGATGTTGTTTACACAGGAGGTCTCATGTTTAACTTCCAGTAGAAGAACGCTTCTAATAAAAGTGACTGAGAGAAAGGGTTATTCAAACGTAGGCTTCGGTAGGTAGACTCGGGTGGAAAAGTGGAAACTAAAAATATTTTCGACTTAACTGTTAAGCTTATTTTCTAGTGAATAGATCCCCGATTTAACTTTGTTGTCTAAATGGTCTATAAAAATCCACACAGATTATCCCTGTGCCTTATTTTCATGTATCCAGCAGTTTTCTGTGAACTTCTTTGGATCATCAGTTGCTTATCTTTAGCATTACAAGGCCTCAAACTAGATAACAACAACGTCATAAATTCATCTTCATCATCCACTAAAAAAATCAACAAAGTAATAATATACAGGGTCTTCGGCAGATGGTTGAAAATACGAAAATGGGGGATAGGTGGGGTCGCCTCCCACCTATTTTGAGAATTAAAAAAAATCTAGGACGGTTACAAAGAGCAGGTACGTTTTTTTACATTCTTGCACACACATAATGGCTATCTTTTGTCATTTATTGGCATATTGGAGTTAGCACTTCCATATGCCAATAAAATGTCCGCATATTCCGCATTGGTAAATTGAGCCATTTTAAACCACAACAAAGTCTTAACAAAACGTCTGATAATAACAAAAAGTGACAAACAACAAAAAAACTTAACAAAATCACAAACACAGCAAAGTGAAATTAACGAAAACAAAAAAAACGTTAACGTTATTAACGTTTGTGATTTTGTTAAGTTTTTTTGTTGTTTGTCACTTTTTGTTATTATCAGACGTTTTGTTAAGACTTTGTTGTGGTTTAAAATGGCTCAATTTACCAATGCGGAATATGCGGACATTTTATTGGCATATGGAAGTGCTAACTCCAATATGCCAATAAATGACAAAAGATAGCCATTATGTGTGTGCAAGAATGTAAAAAAACGTACCTGCTCTTTGTAACCGTCCCAACAGTAAGTATTTACATTATTTTCAACTTTGCATTTGATACATTTCACAAAACATGTAACTAGTGGAATTTCGTCAACATGGTCCAATTGAGTAAAAAAAATTAACAACTCCGGTTACAAAAAAGATACCGAAACAAATTACATACCATTCAAAAGCCTAAGCTTTAGAGATGTTTTAAAAAAATCAGAAGCCTTCCAGCCCCATTATTTTTTTTTAAATGCATCGCAAAGTTGAGTTTTAAATTTTTGTTCAACTTTTTGTTTAAGTTCGGGGGCCCACATTTTTGTTTTTAGCAATAACTTGAAACAAACATAATTTTTTTTAGAGCTGACAATCTTATAAAAGTCTATTAAAAAAAATATTTTGGAGCTAGCTTTAAAAAAGAAAAAGTTACATGTGTTCAAAGGTATAAAAATGGCAAAATTTCAAAAAAAGGAAAAAAAATCCTGTAAAAAAAATTACAAGTCCTAGATTTTTTTTAATTCTCAAAATAGGTGGGAGGCGACCCCACCTATCCCCCATTTTCGTATTTTCAACCATCTGCCGAAGACCCTGTATAACTTCGTGGCTTTGACATTCGACGTTCCTGTTCGGTTGACATAAAGCGTTTCCCAAACGGTTAAAGTCGGTCCCGTAAGTCTGCGACTATTGTTTTAGGGACTCCCGAAGTCCCTCCCTGTAATTTATCTAGCACGTATTACGTGCGAATTAATACGCTCCTGACTGCGATCGGTATCTGACGAATGGTGAATTATTTATTTGCGCTATAATTGTAGTAACTACATGGCCTATTCATGTCTGGATGTCTGTACTCGTTGCTCAGCTTACTGGCTGTATAATTGGATAAGTTTGCCCTAGTTAGAGGCTGTGGTAGTTTATATTATTACTTACCTATACAGAGTGTAACAAAATTGATGTAGATCCCGTTAACTGGGGGTTATTCTCTTCATACTGAACAACTTTTCCCAAGAAACCCATATTCAATTCTCAATAAAAAATTGGACTCCATACAAAAATGCATAAAATTAGTAATTTGTATGAAGAGTTAATTTATTTTTGCGATTTCAGCAAAGTCATAGACCAAAAGTTGTTCAGTATGATTAGTAGAAGCCTCAGTTAACGGAAACTACAATAATTTTGTTACACCCTGTATCCATAGACAATTCTCAAAAAAATATTTGACGCTTCATACAAAAATGCACAAAATTGATCATTTGTACCTACGAAGTTTTTTTTCGCGATTTTAGCAATGTCATAGAACAAAAGCTGTTCAGTATGACGAGAAGCCTCAGTTATTCTGTATGATGAGTAGAAGCCCTAATTAACGGGGCCTACACCAATTTTGTTACACTCTGTATAGGAAAACAAACAAACAAACATATTGTTCATATGTAAACACACTTTTTACGTCAAAATTAGCAAATATATCCTTTTAAATTACCGCCTTCAAGGTTTTTCAAAGGAATTACTGCTACAGCTGCTGACAAAGCTCTCAGAATCACTGAACTCAAGTGGCAGTGGGTGGGGCTCATAGCTCGTAGAACAGATGGCAGTTGCGATAGTAAAGTTCTCGAGTGGCGACCGCGCTCTGGAAGACGCAGCATAGGCAGGATTCCCACTCGGTGGACCGATGACCTGGTAAAGGTTGCGGGAAGCCGCTAGATGCGGGCAGCGCAAGACCGGTCGTTGTGAAAATCCTTGGGGGAGGCCTTTGTCCAGCAGTGGACGTATCCGACTGGTATGATGATTTAGGTAAGTACTTAAAAAATAAAATTGAAGATTTAAAAAGTTTGAAAAAACTAAAAACAGACTTCAAAATGAAATTCACTTAGGGTATGAAATAATATATGCACTAAATAATATATTTTAATACACTTAAATGCCCGCGTGGTCGACTAAGACCCGATCGCCCTAATTCAGGGTAGGCTCGAGCCCCTCGGTGGGGACGTATATGAGCTAATATATACACAACATTAATCAACAATAACGAAATCAAAAGTGGGTATGAATTAAATTAGGGGCCCTAAACATAGAACCTCCTCCTTTTTTTGTATTTGAAGTCGGTTAATAATTAGAAGTCGGTAAAAAAAGAAGTGAGCATCGAGATATTGAACCTTCACCCAAATGCTGTCTCGGTCGTTTTCGTTACCGAAAATTATAATGACACTATTTTAGTAACTTAAATATTAAGTGCAGTGTCGTAGCAATGTCTAATGACGTATTAAATCTATTATGCCTAATGATCATAAGCAAATTGTGCAATTTGCGCATGTCCTATGCTGCATGATCTTGAACCATAGACAATCTCGACCCAGATGACATAACCATGACCAGAAAACACGAAATAGCAGCGTATAAGTATAAAATAGAAACTGGGCGGCAAGGACAGAGGCCTTTCTAAAATTTGCATCCTAAGTCCGTCGTACTACGTAAGTTGCTCAGGATTTACATGAACTTTGTGCTGTCACAAAGCTCCTTCCTTCAGTATCCTCTTTGAACTCGCAATTCCTGTATCCTATTTCAAAGCTAGCTTTCTCCTTGTTATAACTTCTAAAGATTCTATTTCTTTTTTACAGAAAGTACACGATGAAAGATTGGATGCCCGCGTCGATTCCATGCTGGAGGGTGGCCTGATAAATGAGCTCCTCGATTTCCACGCCCGCCACAACAAGCAAAGGATACAAGACGGAGAGTAAGTTAAAAAAAATGTTTTTTTTTTATTAAAGAGAAACTCCTTTCACCGGCGACAGTGGCTGGCCCGATTATGAAGAAAAAATCTAACACTAGCGTAAAAAGATCGCATGTGATTTGAATTTTTGACTTTTCAGGCGTCTTATTTTATTGCTTTTTACTGGCCATTCATTTTGATGTGTCAAGGTCGTCAGTAAGCTCGAATTTCCATACAAACGTAGCTCCTTTTTAATCAAGAAGTATGTATATGTCACCGTTACATTGTAAATTCCGTTAGATTATAATGTAACGGGATTTATTTCGCGAGATTGTGAACTGTCGAAACATTGTGAACTGTAACATATTGTTTACAATTTCATTAGTGACATTGTAAACCCACTAGTGCATTACAATAACACTAAGCGAAGTAAAAAACACTAAATAAATGAGCTCGCGAAGGTTTGAGCGAAGCGAGGTTCCCCCCCCCCCCCCGTCCCCCCCCTCTCCCCAGAAAAAAAAACTTCGCAGCAGAAAAAACCTTCGGTTTTATTCGGAGGTACAAGAATAGGCCGTGAAATTGTGATCATAATCACAATTTACCTTTATATCATAATCTTACTGGTGAGATTGTAATATCGCGGTTTTCACAATTTCCGGTGACATATAATATAGCTCACAGAATCGCTAAACCGAAGTGGCAGTGGGCAGGGCACATAGCTCGTAGAACAGATGGCCGTTGGGATAGTAAAGTTCTCGAGTGGCGACCGTGCACCGGAAAACGTAGCGTAGGCAGGCCTCCCACGCGGTGGACTGATCGTGAAGATCACGGGAAGCCGATGGATGCAACAAAAACTACATATACCGCCGCCGGTTCGAATCAAAACTTCAAATACTTGTACATATTATGTATGTACCTATATTGAAAAATTGTTTATATCGTAAGTAAAAGTTTGGATTCGATTATTTTGTTCCATTTTATTTTCATCCATCGGAAAACAAATTACAGTTTTCAACTGAATTCCAAAAAGGAGGAGGTTCTCAATTCGACTGTATGTTTAAAAAAAACTGTAATGTATTTTACCTTAGAAATTCTGACTGGGTGAACCGATTTTGATGATTATTTTTCTTATTTGAAAGCTAGTGCTTCCCGTGTGGTCCCATATAAATTTTATCAAAATCAGTATATAGTAATTTATTAGAAAATTAGCAAAAACCAAAAATAATATTGCAAAAATGTACTAGGTTGTTGCGATGGAAGTCGGTTTTTTAACGTGTTTACCGTTTTTATCGTATTAACCTTCAACTGGTGACGTACCGTCAATTTGACGTCGCAACGACAAAAACACTGTATTTCTCAGAAACGGCTTGCTCCCCGCGACCGCGCCCCCTAGTAGCTGCCTCGTGTGCAGTTTGGCGTCGGCCGATACACAGAACGGACGTCGCACGAGCACAGTTTAGGTATTAGATGGTACCCGACGTCATTTTGACGTTACGTCACCTTTAGTGTTATGTTTTATTTGTGAGCTGTTGTTGTAAAATTTCATTCAAAATGAATCAAATTATTTTTTGTGTGTAACCAATATGCAAAAATTGTTTTTTTTTTATTAATTACCTAAGTCTTAATGAGAAAATAAGGCTGGTTGTTATTTTTCTTTTCAGTTTCATTAATTTTATGTCAATAGATCTCATGTCTACCAAAACACAGACCAAAATTCAGTATTAAGTTCAAGTGTATGAATAAAGTTAAGTTTACGTTTAATATGTCAAAAGTGTGTTTTATTTTAGAAAAAAACTAACCTACATTTACATAACATCATCTATTTTATTTCCCTTACACTTAATCTACAGTATTTATGGCTTTTTATTGATACGTCATAATGACGTCACCTCTCCAATACTGTGATTCACATTCACGTCACCAGTTGAAGGTTAAAACTGAAATAAACTCGAGCTTAATGGCGACACTTTTTTAAAACCCGCTTTAAAAGCGAAGGCAGAACGGTCCATACAGCCTATTACCATTACAACCTTACCGTAGGCGCGACTAATGTCACGAAACAAAGGCCATTCGATGCGCGCAAATTATGCATGAAATTAAAAAATTAGTGCTAAATAAACTCATTTGTCGTGGCCTATGCCTTTTTATGCAAAATTTTGAACGGCCAGTAGTTATTTAAGAGCAGGCTCCCAAAATAAGTGCGTTTTTGCTAGAGTATTTTGAGTCAGCCGCAAGATTTGTGAACGTGAAAACTCCACATCTCATTCTTTGAACCTTTTTCTTTGGTATGGCTAAAACAAAAACACGATTTATTGGTTTTCGCTCGATACTTTTTATTTTGTCAAACTATGCAGTTTTGAGAGATTATTCGATTTTTCTCGTACAGTACATAAGTTAGGCGCATGAAAGAAAAACCGACAGTAAGGGAATAAAGGTATTGATAACACGGCTAAGACGAAATTTTCCTAGAATGTTTACTAAGCTCGCAATAAACGAAAATGTGCATTTTTGGCCGAAGTAAAGGACGTAAGTCGCGTTAAGCCACCTACGCGAAATTCAACTGTAAAGCTGATTCCATAAGGTTAAATATCAGGTTGTACGCTAGTGCCGCACTGGAAGCCTGCTCTTAAATCGAACTCCTTGGTGGAGTGCTATAGACTTAGCATAGACAGATGATGATGACAACACTGCTAGATCATTGGCCTCGCAAGTGGCATCTTCCGAGGGCTTGTTTGTGGTCGTGTGCGCTTACGCACAGTATCAAATAACACTATCTCGTCGTCACACACAAGTTTGAACTATAGCTAGTGTATCATCTGGATTGTCTTTGGTACTTTTAATAGCAAATTTTTGCTAGGTAGGTATTTAAAAAACCAGCCAAGTGCGATTTAGACTCAAGCACTAAGGGTTCCACTACACCTCTCCATACGCGAACAACAATGATACCTATTCATTCCAAGACATCAACGTGAGAAAAAAAAATCCTGATCGACTAAGGCCCGATCGCCCTAATTCAGGGTAGGCTCGAGACCCTCGGTGGGGACGTATATAATTATGAGCTGATGTGATGAAGACATCAGCGAGAGCGACAGATTTTTTTTTATTCTGTGATTTTTCTTAGCGCGAGTACGACTAACACTTGGCCGATTTTTTAATTAATTATTTTTTTACTCTAGGGTTGTTTCACTATAAACACACCAAGTTTCAAGTTTGTATTTTTTACTGTTTTTACGATACAGCAAAAACAAAAAAAAAACCTTTCTTGTATGGGGAAGTGTTATCATCATCATATCAGCTCATATACGTCCCCACCGAGGGGCTCGAGCCTACCCTGAATTAGGGCGATCGGGCCATAGTCGACCACGCGGGCCCAGTGCGGGTTGGTCGACTTCACACACAACCTGCGAGTTTCTCCGCAGGCGTGTGCAGGTTTCCTCACGATGTTTTCCTTCACCGTAAGAGCGTCGGATAAACGTACATATGAAATGTAAATTCGCAATTACATTGGTACGTGGCAGGATTCGAACCACGACCTACCGGACAGGATGCGGCGGCAAGTGTTATGCAAATAAATCATTTTAATTTACAAATTAAAAATTTTGTTTTTCTGCACTAAATTCGGCATAACACATCATCATAATCATCATATCAGCCGAAAAACATACACTGCTGGACAAAGGCCTCCCCAAGGATTTCCACGACGACCGGTCCTGCGCTGCCCGCATCCAGCGGCTTCCCGCGATCTTCACCAGGTCGTCGGTACACCGCGTGGGAGGCCTTCCTACGCTACGTTTTTCGGTGCGCGGTCGCCACTCGAGAACTTTACTACCCGAACGGTCATCTGTTCTACCGGCTATGTGCCATGTAATAACACATATTCTATGAAAATTTCGCCCGGCTGTCTACCACGGTTTAAAAGATACAGTCTTTTTAAAAGTCCGATAGACAGACAGACGAACAGCGTAGGCTTAGTATATATTAGTACGTGATAGGGTTCCGTTACCTCGTACAAAACCCCTAAAAACGCTCATTACTCGACGCGACTATATGTAGGTATTATGTAAGCCTGTAAGCCCTCGACACCATCTCAAATTCCAGAGTAGATTAGGCCCTTCATTTAGAATGCAGTAAGTACTTACTCATTGTGTGTGAAGTCGACCAACCCGCACTGGGCCCGCGTGGTATAGACTAAGGCCTGATCGCCCTAATTCAGAATAGGCTCGAGTCGAGCCCCTCGGTGGGGACGTATATGAGCTGATATGATGAATTACCTACTCTTGTTTTTCGACGTACAGTAGGTAGGAAAGGCCTCCCTCTCGGTAGAACGACGACCTGATTAAGGTCGCGGGCAGCGCAGGAGCGGTGGTTGTGGAAATCCTAGGGGGAGGCCTTTGTCCAGCAATGGACGTCTTTCGGCTTATATGGTGGTCCTTCCTGTGCTCTGTACAACACTTTGTGATGAGTTTTCTTGTTTAATGATGCCCTATTGTTATATTCTCAAAGTATATTGCCTTAGACTAGATTATAAAACCGATTTGTTCTCCAGAAATTCTTTGTTCGATAATTATTTACGAAAAAAGCATCAAGACCGGCTGGTTAGTGTAAAGTACCTAACTCCGGTAGCGACTTGCGTCTGCGCATGACCACAGACGACGAAGCTGCAACGAAGTTTATTTTTTTTTTGTATTTAAGTACGTATTGTATGGCTTACAAGTTCACTGTTATAAACTTAAATTCTGGAAAAGTACATAAATTTATGTAGGTACTATTTCACAATTTCGCCGTTCACTCGCGCTCTGCTAACACTTAATGAAGTAGCTGAGAGGATCGATGTATTCGTGTGCTCAAAAAGTGAATTTTCAAAAACATTGCTTAGTATTATTTGCTATAAATAAATAAATTGTAAAGTAGTTTAGTTCTTATTAATTGTTGAGATTAAGTAATTGCATGTCTGTCGAATTAGGTTAGCCTGTAAGGATAGATGTTTGTAGTAATAAATAAATAAATAAATAAATAAATAAATATCATGTAATTTTACATAAATTATGTTATTTTACATGCAAAAAAATTTACACAGTGTTAATAATCCATAAAGGTCCCCACTGGTGGGACACGGGTGTCTTCCGAAAACTCGGGAAGGTTAGATCGGGTTGGTGAAGTTTATAGGGAAATTGTTCAAGCCGGCACGGCTTGACGATTGCCATCTAGTGATAGCGATCGACACCAACAGCTTTACGTAGCTTACAAAGCACGGAAACGTTCGAGGAAAATGCGCGTAACAATCAAACGTATTTAAGTAGTTACCGTGCTTCAGGTCAGTTAACCTGCGTGATCGATCCAACCACGCAATCACTGTAACAAATTTACATTACAACATGTTCAAATAATACAGTGTGTATGATTTGTTAGGATCCCTAATTTTAGTTTTCTACCATTATTCACATAAATTAAAAGTATATTCAAACGTATCCAAGTAATTACCGTGCTTCAGGTCAGTTAACCTGCGCGATCGACCCAACCACGCAATCACTGTAACAATTTTACATTACAGCATGTTCAAATAATACAATGTGTAAAATTTGTTAGGATCCCTAATTTTAGTTTGCTATCATTATTCACAAAGTTTAAACATATATTCAAACGTATCCAAGTAATTACCGTGCTTCAGGTCAGTTAACCTGCGTGATCGACCCAACCACGCAATCACTATAACAAATTTACATTACAAGTTCAAATAATACAGTGTGTATAAATTGTTAGGATCCCTAATTTTAGTTTTCTACCATTATTCACAAAATTTAGACGTATATTCAAACATATCCAAGTAATTACCATGCTTCAGGTCAGTTAACCTGCGTGATCGACCCAACCACGCAATCACTGTAACAAATTTCCATTACAACATGTTCATATAATACAGTGTGTATAATTTGTTGGGATCCCTAATTTTAGTTTTCTACCATTATTCACAAAATTTAGACGTATATTCAAACGTATCCAAGTAATTACCATGCTTCAGGTCAGTTAACCTGCGTGATCGACCTATCCACGCAATCACTGTAACAAATTTTCATTACAACATGTTCATAAAATACAGTGTGTATATTTTATTGGGATCCCTAATTTCTGTTTTCTACCATTCATTATTCACAAAATTTTGAAATCTAGGACTTATCAAGGAAACACTCAAGAATCACTGCCTGTCATCTCAGACTTTAAAAAAATCCTCCGTTTCGTTCCTGGTGGCTCACTGGCCAGAAGTTCTTCTGCAAGGGTGTTGATGTATTTTATAAAGCCTGTCATGTAATAAAAACTACTTTTTAACCGCGTTTGAATTTGCGGCTTCCTATCAAAAAAAGACTTTATGTCACTTGACATAAAAACTCCTTGATCAGAACTAAACGAAACTAAGAAGATTCTATGTCTGAAAATATATCATTAATTGTGATCGAAACCATTGAGCAGTGAGCTCTAAACTCATCGTAGTCAGATGTCGTTTTACTTTCGAGCGACAAAGGAGTAAGAAGGTAGGTATTGTATTGCAAAAAAACGGGTGGGACTGTGTCGGGGCACACGGCCGTTGGTTTTAACACAGATTACTAAATAGTTACTTCGTAAGTTTTAACGTGAATACGTCTCGTAACGGGTAATATGTAGTTTCTATATAAAATATTATTATTATTAATATTATTATCTGCGTAATTTCAACCGTCCCAGCTGCAGATGTACTGGCACCGTCGTTGATCCGCTCGGCCGCATTCATTACTTTACGTTGCCGGCACTGCTTGACTCGATCATATGGTGTTTTATTGGTACCATTCGATTTCTGTTGAGATGCCCTTTCCAACCGTATACGATCTCTGTATTTCGATTTGGCTTTTCGACGCGTATAGGCCGACATTATATATTTTTTGATATTATTTTTTTATTTAAACACCTTATTATAATCACAGTTACAATTTTACACTAATGTTTTATATATAATCGATAGATTTTGACGAGAGCTGACGATTGAAACTTGAATGAACGTCGTAGCTTCACCGAGCCGAAAGTTATACTGAATGGAAATCTCGATACGCAGCAAAATGACCTTCAAAATGGCGGGGCTGCCCCTCCCCGCGCGCGATGTGTTACAGTCCTTACTTAGCGTAATAAATTCTTTGATTCTTTAGCTATCAAGTGGTGTAAACGAAATTTGGAGGGAGATGATAGATATGTAGCTACAACACTAAACTGTATCCCCCGATTTTGTTATCATTCGTTTTTTTGGATTGCATCCCTATGGAGGTAATTTTAAAGACGTATTCACGTCAAAAATCGAACTCCAGATTTTTATGGAGATCGAGAGTTCAAAAACTGTTTAAAAAAATATGTGTATCTCTGTGTGTGTATGTGTGTGTTCAGTTCTATAGAGGCTAAACGACCTAACAGATTTCGATAAAATTGCCCTAAATTGATAAACTACCCTAACGGCAATATTATTTTTTTATCTCCTGGTGTTTGTTTAAACTTTTTCTTATTTTCATTTTTAGTTTTGCCACCATAGTAAAAAAATACTTATATTTTTTTTTACTATAAAAAAATAACTTCAACTATTTTTATAAAACTCTGAAAGTTACTGTACCTTAATATGACCTACTAAAGTTAGTAATTCCAGGAAAAATCATGAAAATGTTCCTTCCATACAAATCTAGATTATTTGTTACTTTTTCTCTAAAATGACTGTAACGATTTCAATTAACCTTTGTGAGTTACTAAAACTTAATAAGGCCTACTACACTAAGCAGTTCATTATTCCGGGAAAAACCTTAATAAGGTACCTTCCATGCAAACCGGGTAGTTGCTGTCATAATAAAAACTACATCCACGAGGGCAAAGCCGCGGGCAAAAGCTAGTATACATATATATTTGGTGCCACTGTATTACTGTCACTATATTGGATGGTTTTTGCAGATGACATTGAATAAGTTTCCCCAAGGTAAAAGTTACCTTTTTTTTAATCCACAAACCACCTTTAAAAAGCACGCTTATCATCTACTATCTTTTGCCCGCGGCTTCGCCCGCGTGAGTATCGTTTTCATGACTACATTCAAGAGTGCACTGTGCGTTTGTTTGTCCCTGAATTCAAATTCGGGGACGGACAGGAATTTTTATTCCTGTTTGTCCCTTCGTGGAGACAGACACGGGGACAGGACAAACAGGAACTAGTCTAAGTTATACGGTAATTGCTCCGCGAGAAAGTATGCATCACGTTACTGTACAATTTACTTGTTATTGAAATGAAACCTCTTCTTGGAAAATGTATCAAAAAAATATGTTTGTGCATTGCAGAGATTTCGCAGCTTAAAACAACTGAGACATACTGAGATTTAGGGCGGCCTCGTAAATCCCTTGACCTTTTAAGGGATGTAGGGAGGAACGTACGCCCTTGGCCCCAAGGTCAGAAGACGAAACGACCTTTTCTAGCACCTTACAGCCTTCTAATAAGGTTAAAAAATCCATACTCCGACAAACTCAAAGTAAACTGAAATTTAATTGGGCCCACTTTAAGCCCATTGAACTGGATTGAACCTTTCTTCCTATTTTGTATAAGGATGTCTACCGACAAATATGGAATAGTAAAAAAAAATTACTCTCAATTAGAGAACAACGGCTGAACAATTTAGTTTTGTTAGAGCCTGTTCGGAAACTGTTATTGTTTCCAACGAGGAGCAATTTCGTTTGTTTCTACGTGTTTTATGTTTATGTATTCGTTGTTACGAACGTTATCTGTGTAGCTGAAATGTAACGCAAGTTGGGCTGTTCCCGAAATTTGGTTTTGAAAATAGAACTTGGTTTTTTTTTAGGAAAACTAGGTTACATTATACTAAGTGTAAAAAAAATGGAGTAGGTCCCGTTAACTGGGGCTTCTACTCATCATCCTGATCAACTATTGTTCTACGACTTTGTTTTAATCGCAAAAATAAAATGTTTACTCTTCATAGCATAGTTTTGTTCACTTTTAGTAGATATACCATGTTCAGTTTAAATAGACTCTGTTATTTGCCAATAATTATATATACCATAGACTAAGCGATGGAAGAGTGAGATTTCCTAACACAGGTATTTTTTTTTACCCATAAGGAGGTCTCAGCCTTAAAAAGCCGATAATTTTTTGGTAACCAATAAACAATTTTCATTTTCATTTTCATACAAATCGATCAGCTGATCGACCAAATTTGTGCATTTTAGTTTGGAGGGTCCATTTTTGGGAATGGACTATGGGTACCTTGGCAAAAGTTGTTCAGTATGATAAGTAGAATTACCAGTTAACGGGTCCTACACCAAGTTTTTTACACCCTGTGTAAGTTAATGGGAAATAAGCATGGAATATTGAAAAGTTTTCGCTTTTAAGTTAGAGATAAGATAGTTGGACGTACGCAGACTATACTCTGGAAAATCGGCTTTTTTTTCGTTTAACCGCCTCCGTGGCGTAATGGTTAGTCCATTCGCCTCACACCAGGAGGTCGCGGGTTCGATTCCCGGCGAGGTCAACTTTGTAAGACTCGGTTTAGTTGGTGGTAGGGCATTTTCACAGCCTGCCTGGCTAGCTACCACCATCTTATCTAAGTCTTGCCGCCAAATATCAATGTTAACAGCATTGATGTGTACTACCGGCTTGCAGATAAGATAGCCAGATCCCCATTGCGTTGGAGAATCTTGATAAGCCAACTTCCATCTTCGGCATCATCGTCACTTACCATCAGGTGAGATTATGACAAGGGATTATAATCAATAAAAAAATAAAATAAATAAATAATTAAGATATAATTGGTAATTATCAATTGTGGATAAAAAAAAACGCGGAGGATATTGAGTTGGTCAATTTCAAATAATATCTAATAAAAGAAGTTTAAAAAAAGGTGGGTACGAATTAAATTAGGGGCTTAAATTTTTTTTTGAGGTCGGTATATGCACACAGTACCAGCACACAGTTACTTACGTATCAAATGGTTTAGATTCGATGGTTTGCTGACACCGACCTCAAAAAAAATTTAAAGCCCCTAATTTAATTCGAACCCACCTTTGATTTCGTTATTGTTGGTTAATGTTGTGTATTTAAGTATAATAATATTATTTCATACTTTTGAGTGAATTTCATTTTGAAGTCGGTTTTTAGTTTTTTTTTTTACTTTTTTTTTATTTTCTTTATTTTTAGTGGTAATGCTATCTATCTAACAACGTTAAATCCAATCATCTATACTCACCAATAGGATTATCAAATCATAATACATGTGTTTCATTAACAGATACAGAGTCCTGTGGCTTCCATCATCATCTCAGCAGCATGAAAGTTAAGGAGTTAAATCGTCCATCATCAGCTCATCTAAATAACCTGAAAGAATACTACTATCGGTCTATGCATACCTACGTATATATATATATATATATATATATATATATATATATATATATATATATATATATATATATATACCACATACACTCTTGCGTCCTCCTATTGCCAAATTCTCATTTAATCCTGCGTCCACCGCGCTATTGCGTCCGTATACGGACGCCAGATTGCAATCGCCGTTATTTTTACTTCAGCGACAGTTCTGCCATCTAGGCTATTATTTAAGAAGTTTTTGTTCGGACGTAATTTTGTTCCGAATGTGAAATTTTAATTCGCAACTCCGCCGCACGTCACTGGGGCGCTGCACGCGGCGACGTATACCTTTCCCCCCGCGCGCTTTACCCCTTAAATGTATATTTTAAAACATCCTAACAACTGTTTTGCGCCCTTCGGCACAAACTGGTTCTCACCCATTACCCTCTTCTGTACTGCCTATTATATTTTATTTACTATATTTATATTTTGCCGCCGGACGCACAATAGTGAGTACGCAGTAAATAGGTTGTGCTGTACTTGTGTATATACCTGTGTTATTTGGGTGGTAAATTGATTGAAAATGTATTTAACTAGGAATAGAAAAAAGATTGAAGAATTAAAAAAAAGGAAGTTGCTTGTTGAGTGCTCTGTTACTGGTAACTGTAACTCTGTAACTGTTTCCGATATTTATTTACTAAACTAAACTGTTAATAGTAGGTAACGTTTTATTGTTTTCTATAGTAGGTACATCATAATTTTAGCAAGTTTTGAGGTGAGGCTTGTAGGTACAACTGTTCTTCTGTTTGTTTCTAAAAAATAATAGTACCTAATTAGCTAAGTAGTTTCAGTCGGTATCAAAATAGATTTGGTATAGGATATAGTAGGTACATTCCATGTAATAATAACTTCTTTAAGATTAGCTAGGTACTATTTTCCTACTTATACCTAACTACATCATTATTACCTTGCTAGTACAAACATAACTAAAAGAGAATATGGAACATGCAATATTTATATTTTTGTTTTCATTTTAAAGATTTCAATGTAGAATAGGCCACAAATGTATTAAAAAATAAAACACCGTAATTTATTAGAAAAAATGCGGTTTTAAATTAACAGTTTAAATTTTCGCGCCAAAACGGACCTATAGTTCTGATGACGTCATTCCTGTCTGACTGGTTGTACTTGTTCGTCCCTGGCATTCATACTTTTGCCTAGTTTCTCAACTTAAGATTTTTTTTTGTACAAATTTTAAATGGACTACCTACCCATTTGTTGTGTGGGCTTAACCTTTATTTAAAATTAAACAAAAAAAACTGCCTCCATCGTCTAGTGGTTAGTGCGTCAGGCTCACGATCCGGAGGTCCTAGTTTTGATTCCCGGTGGGGACATTCTCAGAGATCACTTTGTAAGTTTTTCCCAGTTTGGTTAGGACAATGCAGGCTGAATGACCAGGGCTCCGTTTTATAAAACTACAAGTCACAAGATTTCAAGTGTAATTCAGTGTACGTTGCATTACAGAGTCAGGTCAAAACTTCAGGGAGCAAACCGGCTATGCAATGAACATCGAATTACACTTGTAAACTTGTAACTTATAGTTTTATAAAACACGACTCTGATTGTCCGAAAGTAAGATGATTCCGTGCTTCAGAGAGCACGTTAAGCCGTCGGTCCCGGTCGTTATCATTGGTGGCGGTCGTTATACAAACCACGTCAGAGCCCAGAGGCCTTTAGGCGATTTGAAAACTCTGACACCAGGGTTAGTCAGGTATGACTACACAAATACGATAAGAAAAAATAAAAAATAGTATTTAAAAAGCATACGAGTTTAATTTATAAATTTACAAGATAGTTTTATTAAAAATATGCTTATAGATCTTGTAATTTTGGCATCTATCCAAAAAAATTTTTGCAGTAAGTATACTTAACAGATACACTGCTGTTATCATATGGCACATGATTATAAATATCTACTTCTTTTGATTTTTTTAAATTTTAGTGTGCTACACAGAAAAGTGCTATTTTCCTTTTGCTGAAAAACATTTGAAGTAGTACTTGTGTCCAACATTTTGGTGCCATTTTATTATCTTTTAGATAAAATTATATAAGAGCTTCTGTTGAAGGTCATTTAATATCTATTGTGTAATTTTCAGTAAGCCCGTTACGTGTTGCAACAAAAATAGGATACTCGGCATTAAGAAAAAGTCCAGTTTCTTCAATTTTTATCTGAAATGCAGAAACAATGATATTAATTATTACAGAAGCCTTGAATTAAACATTATAAATAGTTTTATTCAAAATATTGAAACAACAGAAAAACTATTAGTTACCTTTTCTTTTTTATTCACTATGTTGAGAACTACTTTTTCTAGTTTTTTTTCCTCTATCCATCGCAATGGAAGTAAATTTTAAATGTTCTCCCATAATTTTGTTCAGATGAGATAGTTCTACAGTGAGCTCCTTCATAAATAGTTGAGCCTGTAATTCTTCCGTATCTGTAAAAATAGAAAAAATAAAAATCTGTTGCTTACAATAAATTTTCCAATCAAGTTTACGCTATATGGGTATGATAATGAGTTTGCTTGTCCAAATTTTTTTTTTACACATTTCTTATTTATGCTTTTTTTGTGATGTGTATTAAACTTGAAGCTTCACTACTCACCTCAACTCAAACCACAATGGGAAATCATTTTGATGATCATTTTGGTGGTTAAAAAAGTCATATAAATATGATCAGTCGTCATTTGCTTTGATAAATATTTCATGAAATGATTGCGGAGAGTCTAACTTTCCAATCAAGCTTGAACATACATAGTTTGTGAATGCTTGTGGTTTGTTGGTCTTTTTCATCTACAAATTTTTATAAAATATCCACCTGAAAATATACAGCTGTTATTGTAACACACATTTATAATTTCTCTACATAAAAAAAAACAAAAATCTACTTACTTGAGAGAAACTGTTAGTGACTGAAATACAACGCATTTCTTTGGCTTTTATAAGATTTTCCAGAAACACATGTAGATGATTTTGACTTTTTGACTTATTTCCAATAACATGAGACGGACATAATCAGAGGCTCCTCAGATCTTTTGTGCAACCATAGCAACTACTAATAGTCTAGGAGCTAGGCCGCGGACAGACAGACAGACAGACGGACAGACAGACATGACGAAACTATAAGGGTTCCTTGTTGTACTACGGAACCCTAAAAACTAGGAAACTTTTCCAAGATTTTTTGCTTGTAATTGAATTCTCATAAGGTCAACTTTTTAGGACTAAAATTTTCATCTTTAAATTAAAAATCTAAACAAGTGACTTTATGGTTTCTAAGTAGCCCTGAAGAATATGTCATCTCTTCAGCTTCAATATTAAAGTCAAAAAGTAGCTCTTAGAGCTACTTTGGTTAGAATTGGCCTGTAAAGGCAACGAGGTAGAAAATTCTTAAAAGTGGGCAAGTCACCTGTTTATATTTTTAATTTAAAGATTACTTTAGTCGTAAGAGGAAAATATGCTGAGACGACCCCGAGTAATTGGGAAAGGGCAAGGAAATGATGATGATGATTTTAGTCGTAATTAACCAAACCGTTTTTTTTTTTCAATTTAAACCAAATTTTCATAGCTTCCACTAAAGTTACGAAGTTGGTTGTTTTATGCATAATAGTAAAAGTTATGAGAATTTAATTTCAAGCAAAAAGTCTTGAAAAGTTTCCTAGTTTTTTTTTTGTTGGCCCGGCAGAAATTTTCCATAAATCAAGAAAAAATCAAAACTTGAAAACTATCAAAAATCGCGGAACATAAATGGACGACACAAGGGCCAATTTTTTTCTTTGGAAGTAAATTGTCTGGCCACCCTGTATAATAGGTACCTATCCCATTTTACCCCTTCAGTTACGGAACTTTCTTTATTAGGATTGTCTACCTATAGTTTCTTGTTACAATTTAAACTTAGAGTGGAACATAAATATTTGAACGATGAGTAAAAAGTCCGGGGGATCCAGGAATCGCAGTTCTTCCGTGGAGAGTGTGTGGAGTGTGCAATCAAAAGAAACATGTTTAGCACGGGACACCACCGATAGTGAATCATCATTTAGTGATATCAGTCACAGCGATGTCACATCGACATTTGACCAGATGATTTCTACAGCAATCAACGACTCATTTAATTTGGCGGATTCTGAGCGGACGTATTTGGACAGTAGTGACTCCGAAATAGATTATCACTATTTTCTAAAGTGCGCTCTTTGTGGAAAAGACAACAGTAACCCTTTATACTACAGCTACTGCGAAAAATGTTTCAAGATCAGAAAATGTTTCAAATCGAAATCTAACCGAAACAGCAAAGACAGTACAAATAAAAAATTCAGTGAGCAGGATCTTAGGAGGAGAGAAGACATGACTAATGAAAACACGAGATTATATAGGTGTTACTTGCGATCACGCAAACGCTGCGCTGGAGATTCTCCTTTGGAGCAACCACCGCAAAAATATGCTAAACAAGATTTGGATGTTGTGCAGTACTCTGTTACTGGGCGTTTCATAATTATACTGAACATATTGTGGATGTTTAATTTGTCCAGTTGGGCTAGATTTATTTAAAGGACCCTAATGGTCTGCCTGCAAACATTGAAGGATTTGAAAATTTGAATTTCCATTAAGATTTCTCATGATAACAGCTCAGTGCTGTCATTTCTTACTACTTACTGAAACGCAAACTATCGTTTCGAGCCGATCTCCTTTCTTGCGTTTCATAATTAAATTCTTTTTTGATATTGTTCGTCTATAAAAATATAATTTGGAAATGATAGCGAGCTTTTGACAAAGAGTGAAAACAATTGAGGAGTGTTGACCGTAGAAATAGGTTTTTTCAATATAAATATTATTATTATTTTCAAGACCTCCTATTTTTAACTGGGGTAAGTGATTTATGCTTGGAGATAGCTGTCCAATTTTATTTAGTGCCGTTGCGAACTAAATTTTATTTCATCGTTGTAGGGTCTTCCACACGGTCCGAACAAGGGTCTTCCACACGGAACGAACATATCAGCATACTACCACTATACCCCGGAGTATTGCTAACTACGTCGATCAGCAACTGCCTGCTGCTTACCAAAAGGGAAGTGAAACTTTTGTTCATATCTAATTTAAGGCTCATTGGACTTGATTCTTACTGGTGATCAAGCATTACGACCTGCCTGACAAATTTCTGCTGTCGTCCTCCAAGCGCAGCTGCTGGCCTGCGTGTTCTCCTGTCTCCCTTTTATTATAACAATTTTGTGTTTGATTTAAAATTTATTAAGAATATGGTACACCCAAAGTTTTTTTACGTATAACGTTGAAGGGTAATTTCGACAGCTGATAATTGAACTTGATTTACTTTTTTAGGAATTTATCAGATCATTTTATATACCCGGGGGGACGATCGATCGTTACCTAACCTTTTTTTTATATTTTAAAATTATGTAATGTGTCGCTTTTATATCTAGGTTATTTCCACGGTCATTCACTCTTTACATCTTTATTTATCCACTGGTTTTTATCTTTACCCAAATATTTCTAAGCTTATAAAATAAAAGTATTCCATATTACCCTAAAATTTATTTTCTTTCCGAAATTCTTATTTAGGCCAGGAGTAAAAATTCTACGTATCATGTAGCATCTCTATTATATTATTTAACCCCTTTTAAATCAAATTATGCTGCATTTATGGCGCCCGAACTATAGTATTTTTGCCTTTTACGGGGTAAATATATACCCAGGTATTCCCTTTTTTTTCGTCGTTTGTGGGTGAATCCGTTCCCGTCTTAGTTTTGATTATTTCTAATCAAGATGGAACATCCTGAGGTTGGTGCTTACGGAGACGCGGCCCCTGAAGAAATTCAACAACAACAAGGTTTGGTTGAAGATGCTGCTGAGGTTACTGATGATTTGTTAGAACCTCCTATTACGGTTACTCCGTCAGTTCCCGTCCAGAGTCCAATTCTTGGTACTCAGAGGTATCAAACTGCTCGTTTGACTCGTTTACCCCAACCCACCGCTTCTAATTTCACAATTCCGAGGATGGACCAGGTTGTTGATATGCCTGAAGACAAATAACGCTCGACATATTTGGTT
Organism: Coleophora flavipennella; assembly: GCA_947284805.1. NCBI lineage: Eukaryota > Metazoa > Arthropoda > Insecta > Lepidoptera > Coleophoridae > Coleophora > Coleophora flavipennella. The sequence continues at coordinate 8,244,712 of OX369279.1, forward strand.
TCCAAGGATATCTCGTTGTCGAAGTGGAACCTGAAGTTCGACGGTAGTTCTTGCGTTCGAGAATTCTTTTTCTGTGTGGAGGAAAATATGCTGGCTAGTGATTTCCCCCAGACCTACGTGGCTAGGCGATTCCACGAACTTTTATCCGGGATCGCTCTGAAATATTTCCGCTCACTACGCCCTGGGTTACGAACTTTTTCGGAAATCAAAAATAGTTTTTTGACGTTTTATGGGTCTCCAGATTATGATTTCGAGGTTGAGCAGGAACTGCGTAACCGCAAACAACAACCACAAGAGAGAGTCCGTGATTTTCTTACGGTGATCTATGACTTGAATGCCAGGTTATCTAATCAACTACCTAACGATACACTTTTGAACATCGTAAAGAGGAATTTACATCCTCGATACGTAACGTGTTTATCCACAACAAAATCAAGGATTTAGAAACATTGACAGAAGTAACCAGCAACTTTGAAATTTTTTATAATAATTCATTCTTACAAAAACCTTCGACTTCCAAGGTTGTTGCTCCTGTTGTAGCAGATGTTTCGACTTTATGTATTAAGTGTAACCAACCTGGACACAATTTAAGACTTTGTCCGGTGATACCTGGTATCATTTGTTTTCAGTATAAGAAACCTGGAACAATTACGCGTTACTGCAACAATTGTAACCCTGGAGCTGTCAAACCTTCATACCCAAAAAACGCGTAGTTCACCGGGGATTCTTTTTTCCTAAACGTCAAACGATTTCTCCGGTGATTAATACAGACTCTCTTGACAATAGGTTATATATTGAAATAACAGTTTTAAACAAAGTTCTTACTGAGCTTTTAGATTCAGGTGCGCAAACGTCATTAATCAGTTAACTATATTCGCGATTTGAACATTTCGATTAATAGGGAATGTTGTCCTGCGGTTCTTTCAGCGGACAACTCTACGATTAACATTTTAGGTACTTCGGAAGTGTCGATAACATTTAATTCGAGAACTTTAAAGCACACATTTTTAGTTGCTGATCAAGTTTCTTCAGAACTTATTTTAGGTATCGGCTTCTGGAATGATTTTGGTTTAACTGATATATTACGTACCGCTTTTGTTAACCAAGTAAACGGTAACCTTCGTGTCCCACTCGATAAAGAAACGTTTTCTCCTATAACTGTAGGTGAAGTTTCATGTGTACGCCCCAGAAGTGAGCTTTCCGAATCACAGGAAATACGTTTACAAGATACGATAAAATATTTTAGTGATATTTCGTCCGATAAGATTGTCCTTGGAAAAACTACTTGGGATTCTCATAAGATTGTTACCAGTGGTCCTCCTATTCGCCAAAGGTACTACCCTCTATCTCCAGTCAAACTCAAAGTTTTAAATGAGGAGATTGATAAAATGTTAGATGCGGGTGTTATTCGTCCTTCACGTTCTCCTTGGGCTAGTGCAGTTGTCATGGTAACCAAACCAGATGGTTCGGTGAGATTTTGTGTTGACAGCCGTAAGTTGGATAGTGTTACCGTGAGAGATTCGTACCCTCTTCCAAGGATTCAAGAGATTTTAAATTCTTTACAAGGAGCCAAATATTTAACTTCACTAGATTTTAAAAGTGCGTTTTGGCAAATACCACTTGCGGACAAGGACTCTTGCGAAAAAGCCGCTTTTATTGTTCCACAGAGAGGTTTGTTTGAATTTGTAAGGATGCCATTTGGTTTAACAAATGCCGCTTCAGAGATGCAACGTTTGACAGATTTAATCGTTAACTATGAATTTACCGGTGCTAGTGGTGATGTCGTTTTCGGTTATATTGACGACTTAATTTTAGTTTCCAGAGACTTTGACTCCCACTTAAACCTCATTCGCAAAGTACACGACCGCTTGAAAGAGGCTGGTCTATCTGTCAACTTAGATAAATGCAAATTCTGTATGAGCGAGCTTAGGTATTTAGGTTATATCGTCAACCATGACGGTTTAAAAACGGATCCTCGCAAACTCGATGCTATCAAGGAGTTTCCGGTTCCTGTCACTGCAAAGTCTTTACGTGTTTTTATTGGTGTTTGTTCTTATTATCGACGTTTTGTTGATAATTTTTCTACAATAATCGCACCTCTTGTACTTATTGGTAAGAAAAAAGGTAACGACCCTATTGACTGGTCATCCCAAGCTCAGGTTGCCTTTGAAAGGTTGAAAGAAGTTTTAATTAGTGCTCCGCTATTGATTTGTCCTGATTTTTCAAAACCTTTCACGCTGCAATGTGACGCTTCAGCAGTTGGTTTAGGTTCAGTCCTATCTCAGGAAGTTGATGGTGTTGAACATCCTGTTGCCTATTATTCGCGGTTATTTACTAAAGCCGAACGCAATTATAGCACCACTGAGCGTGAACTTTTAGCCGTTCACGATTCAATCCTGCATTTTAGAGGATTTGTTGACGGTATGCATTTTAGCGTCATTACTGATCATATTGCCTTGAAGTGGTTGCTAACTTTAAACAATCCTTCTGGACGTCTCGCTCGTTGGGCCATAACTATAAGCCAGTATACGCTTGATATTGTGCATAGGAAAGGTGTTCTTCATGTGGTTCCCGACGCTCTCTCAAGACTACACGTTAATCTGATCACTTATGATCAAGGTTCTGAGTATACGCAAGATCGTTGGTACCGGAAAATTTATAATGGTGTTCGCAATCATCCACATATGTTTCCATCGTATGTTTTATTTAATTAGTTGTTTAGTTATGTTCCTTCGGCATTAGTTGACTATTTTAGGCTGTGCACAGCGATCCCTTAACACTAGTGTGTTGTTGGGGTTATTAAGTTTGTTCACTTTTAGATGGAGTTTTTGACGTTTGTATGTGTACGCGAATCGTGTATAAATGTCTTTTTCTTCCAGCTTCAAGTAAACGTTTGTAGTTAACTAGTTCATTAGGGAGTTATTATTTTTTTCTTCTTCAGGGCTGTCCAACGTCTATAGGGTTGTCCAAATTTCAAAATATTTTTGACTTCTCGCCTTTTTTTTGTGAGTTTGTGGGTATTTTGAAACGCAAACTATCGTTTCGAGCCGATCTCCTTTCTTGCGTTTCATAATTAAATTCTCTTTTGATCTTTGTCGTCTATAAAAATAGAATTTGGAAATGATGGCGAGCTTTTGACAAAGAGTGAAAACAATTGAGGAGTGTTGACCGTAGAAATAGGTTTTTTCAATATAAATATTATTATTATTTTCAAGACCTCCTATTTTTAACTGGGGTAAGTGATTTATGCTTGGAGATAGCTGTCCAATTTTATTTAGTGCCGTTGCGAACTAAATTTTATTTCATCGTTGTAGGGTCTTCCACACGGTCCGAACAAGGGTCTTCCACACGGACCGAACATATCAGCATACTACCACTATACCCCGGAGTATTGCTAACTACGCCGATCAGCAACTGCCTGCTGCTTACCAAAAGGGAAGTGAAACTTTTGTTCATATCTAATTTAAGGCCCATTGGACTTGATTCTTACTGGTGATCAAGCATTACGACCTGCCTGACAAATTTCTGCTGTCGTCCTCCAAGCGCAGCTGCTGGCCTGCGTGTTCTCCTGTCTCCCTTTTATTATAACAATTTTGTGTTTGATTTAGAATTTATTAAGAGTATGGTACACCTAAAGTTTTTTTACGTATAACGTTGAAGGGTAATTTCGACAGCTGATAATTGAACTTGATTTACTTTTTTAGGAATTTATCAGATCATTTTATATACCCGGGGGGACAATCGATCGTTACCTAACCTTTTTTTTATATTTTAAAATTATGTAATGTGTCGCTTTTATATCTAGGTTATTTCCACGGTCATTCACTCTTTACATCTTTATTTATCCACTGGTTTTTATCTTTACCCAAATATTTCTAAGCTTATAAAATAAAAGTATTCCATATTACCCTAAAATTTATTTTCTTTCCGAAATTCTTATTTAGGCCAGGAGTAAAAATTCTACGTATCATGTAGCATCTCTATTATATTATTTAACCCCTTTTAAATCAAATTATGCTGCATTACCTACTGTATTTCTAAAAATAAAAATTGCACACTAATAATAATAATAGTACCTATTTTTATCAATTCTATATGTATCAATAATAAAGATGTGATTAGTATTATTATTTTCACGAATATAGTATGGTAAGTAGATTTTTTTCTTCTCAATATTGATGTTACTAGAGTAAGTAGTTATCGAAATTGCATTGATTTTTTATTAAAACACACACTCACAGGGCGCACCATGTGTAAGTAGGTATGGAGCACTGCGAGTGTGTGTATTATTTTGCTTCATTAAGCTGTTCTTGTCTGAACCTACAATGAAACTTTAAACGTCAGTATTACGTATAACTATATTTTTCGCAGTAGCTGTAGTATAAAGGGTTACTGTTGTCTTTTCCACAAAGAGCGCACTTTAGAAAATAGTGATAATCTATTTCGGAATCACTACTGTCCGAATACGTCCGCTCAGAATCCGCCAAATTAAATGAGTCGTTGATTGCTGCAGAAATCATCTGGTCAAATGTCGATGTGACATCGCTGTGACTGATATCACTAAATGATGATTCACTATCGGTGGTGTCCCGTGCTAAACATGTTTCTTTTGATTGCACACTCCACACACTCTCGACGGAAGAACTGCGATTCCTGGATCCCCCGGACTTTTTACTCATCGTTCAAATATTTATGTTCCACTCTAAGTTTAAATTGTAGCAAGAAACTATAGGTAGACAATCCTAATAAAGAAATGTCGACTGCTTTGAGCGCACACAACATGCAACGAAACCATCTAACACAATAATAATAATATACTCCTAAATTGTTTGGTATTCATTTTGTAATTAAAATAAAAGATTTGACCTCGAACGGAATCCACATTAGCCGCAGAATAGTAGGAATTAGTATGGAGAGTGAAATGAAAAATGTATAGTACATTTCGCATGTTACGATTAAGTAAGTGCTACTTTCGCCATCTATGTAATTATTAGAAAAGTATTCACAAAAACTACAAGCGGGATTGACAAAAAAACAGGTGGACGCAGATTTAGCGGATTTTTGGAAAGACGCAGAAATGATACTGGGATTTATTTATATATATATATATATATATATATAGCATTAAAAAGAATTTTCCTGCAACTCCTAATCGTTAAGCAGTTGTACCTTCCTACATCAGCTTATCAACATGAGATTAAGACTAACAGACGCAAGTATTTTAATAGCTTAGAAAACATATGAATCACGTAATTAGTGCCTTTAAAATTCAGATCCTGACTTGGTGACAATGGGACCCCCTCGGGAGTATACTCTTACGAATAAAAAAATAATTTTGAATATCGATCCACAATTGACGGAGAAATCGGTGAACAATTGAACATACATTAAAAAAAAACGAGACCTATAGTACTCGCATATGATGTGTAACATGTGACAAAATACTTATGAAATTAATTAATTATCGGGTCGTACATTCACGGGCCGACCCTTCGAATAGTAGTATGTCATCTTTGCCTTTGCCATCACACTAGGCGGCATGGCTATGACAACCTTAGTTTTCGAGAATTAAAAAACGTTCGCATTTCCTGTTACACATTTCCGTCCCATTTCACGAAATCACTCCCACAAATTGCAGGAAAGCGAGAGCAAAGATGTTACACATCAATAATTTTAAATATTGATCCTCAATTGACGGAGAAATCGGTGAACAATTGAACATACATTAAAAAATATATATACAGTCGAATATAAAACCTCCTCCTTTTTTGAAGTCGTTTAATTATTAATTTAAAAGCGACTTCGGAGGAATTGTCGGACCACGGTCACACCCCGGACATTACATACAACGGTCGTTAAATGACATTTCTAAAAACAAATGACGGAGCAAACAAAATCACGGCAAAATCACGTACGTTCGAGAACCAAACTATAACCAATCTATCAATCTGGGTGACAAGAGGGCGAGGGTGAGGTCGGAATCTAGAGAGGGGCAGGGAGTGTACATATTGTATGATAGTACTAATATATGTACTTTACTATGGTTTCGAAATGAGTTCGTAAGACTATCGATCCTCGTCAAAATCTCAACTTCGATTTTAGAAGTGAAAACTTCTTTAGGCGCGTTGGGCATTTTTTGAGATGGGAAAAAACCCATTCGTCGCTCGTCAACGCTCGCTCCTCATTCACACGAACGTAAGAATATCTTTTTTTTTAAAACGCCCGACTAAAAGGAAGTAAGTAGGTAGCTAAAGATAAAAATAAAAGCGTTTTAAAAAGGGCTGTATTGCAAAGTGAGGCCCATCATATAAATAACTAATTATGGATTTCCTTAGTCTTTCCTACCTTTGTGTGTATTTGTTTTTTTCACAATTGTTCAGCCCTTGGCATCATCTCACCTGATGGTAAGTGACGATGATGCTGAAGATGAAATTGGGCTTACCAAGATTCCCCAACGCAATGGGGAACTGGCTATCTTATCTTCAAGCCGGAACACAACAATGCTGTTAACCCTCGCGACTTTCCGTGAAACGTGAGTTGTCGCGTGGGGAGCCTTTTGCCGCCTATGTTAAAATGCTCTTTTTGCACACAACAATTGTTTCAATAAACTTATAAATGTTTTTAAAAGAACAAAAGTGTATATCATGTACTATACAAAACAGTAATATTTATTTAAGTAAATTTAAAAACTTTAGAAAAAAAACATTAGGCAAGATCATTGGGAAAATTGCTGAATTTTGACCAATTTTATGTATCTTCTTAAGTTTTTGTTTAAATCTTTAATTTAATGGCGGTTTTATATAAGTCCTGAAAATGTACGAACAGTGCTCGCTCCACAGTAAATTAACTCATTTATAATGCAACTATTTTTCGTCCTGGCAAGCAACAACACTTTCCTCTGCTTGAAGAACAACAGTGCGCGGGGCACTGATGTTCTTCCAACTTATGATACAGGTAGGTAAAGGACAGAGGAGCAGCTACTGGGAGGTTTGATCTTGGCGAGTACGTAGTTTATAAAATATTATACTTACATTATTTGCCGAGGGCGGCAAAATGCTCATAGCGCGAGCTCTCTAGGGTTAACATTGATGCTTAGCGGCAATACTTTGATAAGATGGTGGTAACTAGCCAGGGGGGCTTAGAAAAGGCTTTTCCACTAACCAAACCAAGTCATACAAAGTTAAAATCCGCCTGGAATCGAACCCGTGACCCTCTTGATGGAAGTTAATGGACTGACCCATTACGCCATGGAGGCGGTAAACGGAGCGCACAGTAGATTTTAGACGCCGAAAAATGGACACTATCGTTTTTATTCCAAAATCTGATAGACCTTTTCATTTATATATAATGCACGAGTAGAACTCCCGTGTGACTCCTAAAAATTACCAGCAGTTGTAAATTTAATATGATGAATGAGTTAACTCTGATGTTTGGAGGCAAGACTTAGATAAGATTATGGTAGCTAGCCAGGCGGGCTATAAAAATGCCGTACCACCAACCAAACCGAGTCTTACAAGGTTGACCCCGCCGGGAATCGAACCCGCGACTGTGTGAATCGAATGGTCTAACCATTACGCCACGGAAGTGTTCTAGTTGAAAAGCTACATTTCGGCGTTCAATGTTTATGCGTTTTGGACATGTAAAGAGAAATTGGTTCCTAGAAGTTATGGCAACCCTACGTTTAGTCACACACATGGACACTTCATACAACGGGCCAGAAATGACATTTCAAAAAACGAATGACGGAACAAACAAAATGGCGGCAAATTCTTATACGTTCGACAACCAAACTGTAAAGAATCTGTATCAATCTGGGTGACGAGGGGGTGAGGTCGGAATCTAGACAGCGGCAGGGAGTGGCCACACTGTATGTTAGTAGTACTAATACATATACTTTGGTAGAGGGCACCCGTATGCGTGGGTACATTATTGCCCAAAATCCTTTCTTAGTGGATGCCTACGTCATAATTGTTATTTGTATGCCAAATTAGTGGTTTGAGCTGTGCGTTGATAGATCAGTCAGTCAGTCAATCAGTCACTGTTTCCTTTTATGTACAGTTAACTGTGTACCTACGTGAAATTTTGAAGCCGTCGGCTATTATGCACTAATATACTAGGAGGTAACGACAAATTTGGTAACGATAACGTATATGGATAAACTTGGGTTGAGAGGGTAAATGGTAACCCTCTGATGTTAAATATATTGGACTGCCTGCGCAAAGTGGTTGCGTTATGTACTTATAGCGCCTGAAAACTAGTTATCGTGAGTACTAGTTGTATTCGGTTGCGTTATGGAGCAACGCCCGTTAGTAGTAGGAATTCTGGACTAGGACCCCAACCCCTTGCCGGAGCACCAAAGTTGGAACAGGCGTACATTAATTCCTAAAAAAATTCATTAAACCTAATGGTGTTGCCCCCATTGAAATCGTTTGCGCGTGGTTCCATTTCGCTATCTTTAAGCGTTTCCGAGATAGGAATTCCAGGCAACTTCGGGGCTCCAGCAGGGGGGGGTGCGATACTTGTCCAGAACTCTCGCTATTCCTACTACTAACGGGCGTTGCTCCATAAATAACGCAACCGAATATTTGGTCAGTTTTTGAATAATTGTCGAAGGTACAACTAGTACTTTCATTATATGTTTTTTTTGGTCACGATAACTAGTTTTCAGGCGCTATAAGTACGAGTACATAACGCAACTACTTTTCGCAGGCAGACCGACATATTTAACATCAGAGGGTTGCCATTTATCCTATCAACCTAAGTTTATCCATTTCCATTATAGTTACCAGATTTGTCGTGACCTCCTAGTCTATAAATATGTACGTATAAAATGTACTAATGACTTTTTTGAACTTCGCAATAAAAATTGGATAGATCTTCATATTCAAAGCACAGGTTATCGTTTTCACATTTAATAGATCTGATGAATGACGCATCAGATCGTTGATATACTTTTTGTTTGGCAGGTACAGTCACCATCAGATATCGCAACGGGCGAGTTTTTTTAAATATTTTTGAGCAGTGTTGAATTCCAATAAATTACGAGTATAGTACCTGTTCGCTCTTATACGGTGAAGGAAAACATCGTGAAGAAACCTGCATACGCCTTCGAAGAAACTCGAAGGTTGTGTGTGAAGTCGACCAACCCGCACTGGGCCCGCGTGGTCGACTAAGTCCCGATCGCCCTAATGCAGGGTAGGCTCTAGCCCCTCAGCGGGGACGTATATGAGCTGATGTGATGATAGTACCTGGGCCACCGTGCGTTGTTCGGAGTCTCCTAGGCATGTGAACTAAAATATTTTTTTTGTGTGAAAACATGTTTTCAGAATAAATAACTTGAAATAAATAATCCATGACATGAAAAATGAATTGAAATGAACAAAAAAAAAACACGCCTCTAGTGAAGTTTGAACCCAAGTCTGAATCGATTTTTGAGCCAGGCTCGTCAACCGCTCGGCTACTCTGGCTTCTGAAATATTTGGTTAAAATATAATACATATTACATATTATGCGGCGAGAAACGCATTGCTTTACTTATCAGAAAAAACGCTTTTTCTCAAAGATGTGACCTATATACTTAGATAAATTTTTCGCCCCCAAACACTCTCATATACCAATTTTCAAACTAAATCGTTAAAGCCGTTTCCGAGAAACCAATTATTTATTGCATTGCTCGTTTAAATAATAAGATGTACACTAGGAGTTGCTATTAATATCTAAACATCTAAATTGTCGTGTATATGAGTATTTGATTTTTCAATATATTCTTCACACGCAACGATCTAAAAATATCTGAACGCACAGAACAATACCCCGTACCTCACCTAAGGCCTTTGGCATTTTGTGCGTTCAAATATTTTTAGCTCGTCGCGTGTGCAGAACATGTAGAAAAATCAGCTGCTCAGATATTACGACAAATTAGATGTTCAGATGTTAATATAAACTCACATTGTGCATAATTTATTGAAATCCAACACTTCTCAGAAATATTTGAACACCTCGCCCGCTACAATATATCTGATGGCGACTGTACCTGCCTAGACGTTTCTAACTTTTTTGCAAGGACCTTTTTTTTCAATTAGCGCCAATACATTTTATTTATCTACTCAATGTACGAATAGTATACAGGATCGCAGTATCTTCACGTCCCAAATACCGCAGTGTCTCAAAACTAAGGTGTTTGACCAGTGTGTGTTGCCAGTGATGACATACGGAACTGAGACATGGGCGCTCACTATGGGCGTCGTAAAATGCTCGAGGTCACCCAAAGGGCGGAGGAGCGAGCTTTCCACGGAATAACTAAACTCAATTGTGGCAGTGGACAAGGCACACAGCTTGTAGAACGGAAGGCTGTTAGGGCAGTAAAGTTCTCGATAGGCGACCGCGCACCGGAAGTTGTGGCCTAGGCATGCCTCCCACTCGGTGGCCCGACGCTTTTGTGAAAGTCGCGCGAAGCCGCTGGATGCGGACAGCGCAGGACTGGTCGTTGTGAAAATGTCCTTTGTCCAGCCACACCCCGGACACTGCATACATCGGTCGTGAAATGAAATTTCTAAAAACAAATGAAGAAGCAAAGAAAATCACGGCGAAATCCTATACATTCGAGAACCAAAATATAACCAATCTGTATCAATCTGGGTGGCGAGGGGGTGAGGTCAGAATCTAGAGAGCGGCAGGGATTGTCCATACTTTATGTTAGTATTAATATATATACTTTGGTCCAGCAGTGGATTTTTGTCTAGTTTGTTGAATTAGCAAAAAAACATTTTCTCAATCAGCTGATTCGCCAGCTTTGTGTAGTGGAATTCGGAAGTCAACACTTTTTTGCGATTTCAGCAAACTTGTAGAACAAAAGTTGTTCATTTGCATGAGTAGAAGTCTTCTTTAAAAAAAAAAGGTTCTATTTTACATAACACCCTGTATAAGTATTAATAACTTCTTGACGCTTAGCTTGAGGTTTCGTTGAACCTAATAAATAAGCTAGAAAAACACCGGGTTACCGACTTTTCCGTTAGTAGTTTTTTGCTGTTTTAATCCATTTAAGATATTGTAGGTGCCCCTGACTTTTAATATGTTGATTGTTTCCTCCGTGACACGGTGCCTATAATCTATAGTTCACTAGCTTCATAATGTGAGGTCTCGGGTTCTATTCCCGGCGAAGTTCAAAAATGTTAGCACCTAGTTTAATTGGTAGGAATAATTTATTATGAGACTGCCTGGTTTGCTTACCACATTTGATCTGAATTTTTCTACCAAACTTTAATATTACTATGCTCCGGTATTAAGAATAAGTAAGCCGTTCTTCCCTGCGCTGGAGAGTCTTGGTAAGTCCGCTTACAACTTTGTCATTTTCTTTATCCCTTACTAACATCAGGAGAGATAATGCTAAAGGCACATATATCAGCCAAAACACGCCCACAGATGGACAGAGGCCTCCCCAAGGATTTCCACTACGACCGGTCCTGCGCTGCCCGCATCCAGCGTCTTCCCGCGACCTTCACCAGATCTTCGGACCACCGAGTGGGAGGCCTGTCTACGCTATGTCTTCCGTTGCGAGTTTGCCACTCGAAAACATTACTGCCCCAACGGCCATCTTTTCTACGAGCTAAGTGCCCCGTCCACTGCCACTTAAGTGTAGCAATTCTGAGAGCTATGTCGGTTACTTTGGTTCTCCTACGGATCTCGATTCATCTAGCGATGCTCCGGGTATAGCACGCTCTATTGCCCTTTGGGTGACCTTGAGTTGAGCCTTCGTATAAAGTTCACAGTGAGCTAAAGTTCCGTATGTCATCACTGACAACACCGTGGTTTCAATGCTGGAGAGAAAATATTGACCATTTGAAATATCGTCAATTTTTGTAATCTGTGACTAACTTTACGTTTTAATTTGATATTATTTTTTTTATTACTTGATCTGAATTTATTGAATTTAATTTATTTTATTTTATTTTGAATTGAATTTTCTGTTTGTGGGTCTGTGGTTGCCTAAATAAAGATTTTTTTTCAACACACACTGGTCAAAGACACTGCGGTATTACGGACGTGAAGATAGCTATACGTCAAGGACGTTAAAGGCATAAGGGCTTACAAATAAAGAATATGTGTAACTTTTATTTTAAGAAAATCAGCATACGGTCGTTTATCTCGTGAAAGTAAACAACTTTCTACGAGGCACCAAGGAACCTATACAAAGCAACAAAATTATTATTTCTTATTCCATACTTCATCGTCATCATCATCATCATATCAGCTCATATATGTCCCCACCGAGAGTCTCGAGTCTACCCTGAATTAGGGCTATCAGGCCTTAGTCGACCACGCGGGCCCAGTGCGAAATGAAAAATGATTATTTTTGGAGTTACAAGTTATAAACACATTTTATCCAGCACTAATTTCGAACCAAGCTTTAGACTGTGCCTCGGAAACTTTTTTTTTGCGCCTGAGCAAGGCTATCCTCCGGAGGTGGTGAATGGTGAATGCTTATGCATACCAGTACAGCCGGCTGCGCTGGTTATGTGGGACTCACAGCTAACCTGTGCCTACCCACTAAACACCGCCTTTGGATAGCTTTGGTTTTTCAACCTCTAAGCCTTTATTTAAAAGTGTTGGAAACTTGTTCCTTTCCTTTTTTATGCAGTACAATAAGGTAACATATTCAAAATCAAAATTAAAATAATTTATTTTAAATAGGTGTTTACAGTTTACACACACTTTTAAATAGTCAAAAAAAACGTATAGTATATTACAAATAATGACATGATTCAGATTACAGTCTCAGGTAATGGTATTTGTTATAGAATCTACATATATACAGTGTAAATTCTATATAGCGACACTCAAGGGACCGGGCATTTTGTGACGTTATTGAGAGTTTTCGTTATACAGAGAGAAATTAGCGTCAAATTAAACCAACTGGAGCCAGAAAGTTATGACGTTTCAAAGAGTGAATCGTTATAACGAGTGACGTTTTACAGAGTTTACACTATATATCTTTGTCATTTACATAATCTATTATTTTATAATATCCTCTACTCTAGAGCACAAGCATTTTTTGACATGAGTCTTGAATTTACTCTCTGACAAACTAGTTATACAGGGTGACCTCAAATTAGTTCTTGATAGCAAAGGATATGAATGTACTCGTGATTACAAACAACTTTCCCAAGGAAACTATATGTGAAATATGAAAAAAAAAATTTCGCCCTCGATACATAATAAGTTATCAAATCGGCAAAAATGTATCAAGGACCACATTTTTTTTTCATATTTGACATATAGTTTCTTTGGGAAAGTTGTTTGTAATCACGAGTACATTCATATCCTTTGCTATCAAGAACTAATTAAAAGTCACCCTATATACTTATTTATATTATTTTAAGTTTCAGTATCCTTATATTTTTTTTATTTTTTTTTATTTACAATTGGTAAACCCTTGACAACATCTCACCTGGTGGTAAGTGACGATGTTGCCGAAGATAGAAGCGGGCTTACCAAGATTCCCCAACGCAATGGGGAACTGGCTATCTATCTTATTATTTATGTCAATCAGTACCTGTAAAGGTATAACAGAATTGGTGTAGGACCAGTTAACCGGGGCTTCTACTCATCACACTGAACATTTTTTCCAATGGAACCCATAGTATCCTCAAAAAAAAAATGTGCTGGGACACATAGTAGAAGTGAAACTTCAACGGACAAGTGGAAAGTGTAACCCAGGTTAAGTACCTGCTTTATATCTCCATCTCTACTTTTCTCCATCTATGAATAATATAGCCGTTGCCCTCTCTCCACCGCCGCCGCCAGCCTGTCTCTGTCTACCCCCTCCACGCGGCCGTAACGCTTTTTCGTGACAGAAAAAATCCTAATACCTCCGTCCGACTATAGAAGTTTCCAAAGGAGATTCGCTCACCGTCTGCCGTCCAGGTAGGACGTGTGCGCACAGTACCCCCGCTTTCGGCACCCCGCCGACAACTATCTCGTTCGCACTCTTATCGATCGTCGCTAGCGTCGGTCGGTAAGGGTCTCGCGTGTGTGTGTGTGTTTGTCGCCCGCGCTCTCGCGGGCGGCTTTCCTGCCGCCGGTTTGAGTAAGACTCTTTTATTTTCACTATTGTTTTTATTCCTTTTCTTGTATACTGTGTCATTTTGTGTCCCTGTATTCTGTTTGTCCGTGTCTCGCTCGGTCGGGGTTATCCCCGTACCACCACTGCCTCCTAGCGCAATGGCGCAGGCCATTTCGCCCGACCGACTAGCATCTGCGCTAGTCGCGATTCTCCTAAATGAGCCCAATTACTTGGAGAAAATCCTCCAAACCATCCCCCGCGAAACCTTAGCAGCTTACCTGCCCCCGCCCCAGATACGCGACTCGCCTCTATCTCCCACGCCTTCGTCGACCGCGCCTGCGCCCGTGCAAGCGTCCGAGCTCGATAACGACAAAGACCATGACCAGACCGACAACTTTATGGACGCTGACTCAGAGTCAGTACGCGCTCTCAAACGTAGCCGTCCCAAGGACTTAGATTCATCTGAGTCATCGGAGGACACCGTCACGGTTGAATCCGACTCCCTTTCCCAATTCCAATCCGTCAGCGATAGGAAAGCCGCCAAAAAAGCTAGGAAGCTTGCGAAGCGACAGCTTGCTGACCTCGAAAGAGCGAAGCAAGCGGCGCTATCGCCATCTCTTTCTTTGGTTCCCAACCCTCCCGCTAATTCCGCGTCGCAGTCGACCCGCTCTCGCTCGTCGGACGTAGTCATTACCCCCCCCCCCCCCCCGCCCGCGCCGCCCCGCCGTCCGCGACAACCGGCCCTTCTGGCAACAAACCAAATCGGTGCGACCCGGTCCCGCCGAAAATCAAATCCCCCCCGAGCATTTTCCTTAGGGACAAGACTAAGTGGTCACACACTAGCCAGCTCTGTAAGGAAAATAAAATTCATTACACAAAAGCGTCAAACATGGGTGAGACCATTAAAATAGAGGTCCCAACGTCCGACGACTTTAGGAACCTCACTAGGCTCCTACTGACCAACAAGATCCCCTACCACACTTACGCTCTCCCCGAAGAGCGTAAGATTCGCGCTGTCCTACGCGGTATCCCTTTCGAAATCTCCAACGAGGACATATTTACTGACCTGACATCGTTAGGGTTGCCAGTTGAGGGTGTGCACAAGCTGCACAGCCGCTCTGGTAAAAACTTTCCCCTCGCTCTCGTAGTCTTGTCCAACAAGCCGGGGGCGAAAGACATCTTTAAATTGGGGAAACTCACCATCTGTGGGTTAACCAATATAAAGGTGGAGGCCCCGCACAAACGCGGCTACCCCGGGCAATGTCACCGTTGCCAAATGTACGGTCATGCAGCGGCTAACTGCACTGCCACCCCGAGGTGCGTTAAGTGCCTAGGGTCCCACGGCACCAAGGAGTGCACGCGTAACCGCGACACGGACTCATCCCCCCCGGCCTGCGTCTTATGCGGCCAAGAAGGCCATCCGGCCAACTACCGTGGTTGCCCGCGCGCTCCAAAGCCGAAGCCGCCTACACCTACACCACTAAGAGGCAATCCCACCCCGCAACCCAGACAGGGTTCGAAGTGGGCACCGGCACCAACGGCGGCAAACTTCCCCGCACTCAGAACCCCTAGGGTCCAACCTAACACGGCCCCCAACAACGCCTGGGGTAGGGCCCTCCCTACAGCCCCCCCCAAACCGGCTCCTAAAGCCACCCCTCCCCCCCCACAACCACGACCCCAACCGGGGGGCTCCCAGCCGTCCCTTAAGGACGATATGCAAACGGTGGCCGCCACCATTGCTAATATCGACATCAACGAAATATCGGTTTTAGCTGGTAAAATTCGCGCCTCACGCACTCCCCAAGAGCGCTTACTCGCTCTTGTGGAACACCACCACCTCCTAAGCTTGTTTTAATAATGCCCTTTGGGCAAAACAAAACCCCTACTTTAAGTGCCAATACCGGTCGGATCAAACCCAAAGGGCTGTCGCTCATCACTTATAACACGCGCGGTTTATGTAGTAATATCCCCGAGCTTAAACTTTTCGTTAAAAGTATGCACATTGACATACTAGCAGTGCAGGAAACTTTCCTCAAACCCAACATAGTTAAAGGTCTTAGCATCCCCCAATTCAACATTATTAGGAACGATAGGCTTAACGAACAAAGAGGTGGAACAGCCATCTATTATAGGAGAGCAATCCACTGCTCACAAATTCCCACCCCCCAACTCACCAACATGGAAGCCACTATAGTCAAACTAGCCATGACAGGACATCAGTCACTAGTCATAGCTTCAGTTTATCTCCGTCCTAGCAAAACACCTTTACAAAGTGATTTTGAGGCCATCCTAGCCCTGGGCGAGTCCACCATTATGATTGGAGACTTCAACTCCAAACATACTGACTGGACATGCCTAAAAACCAACGACAATGGCGTAAAGCTCCTCAAAATCACTGAAGATCTCGATCTCACTGTATACTCCCCATACTCCCCCACGCACTACCCGGATAATCCGGACCAAGACCCGGACATACTCGACTTTGCCATAGTTAAGGGAGTTTCCCTTAACGTGTGCGCAATTGACACCCTTGACGACCTAGGTTCGGACCACCGCCCAGTCTCCCTGAAACTAGGCCCCCAAAGTAGCACACCCGCCCCCACGACAACAAAATTCACCAACTGGGACGGTATCACTGACTCACTGACCTCAGCCATTGACGCCCCCGACTCCGCATACGCTTTCTCGCCCGACTACCTTGACAGTACTGACAAGATAGATAGCGCAGTTAATAGTATCACCCACTTAGTACAGGCTGCGATTAAGGAGAACGAAAAGGTCGTTACCATCAAAGACCGCAAACTCCCGCGTGAGACTAAACTCTTAATCGCAGAGAAAAGAGCAGCTCTCCGTAGAGCTTCAGACTACCCCACACCCGACAATAGGAGGGAAGCAAACTCCCTACAGCGTAAGCTTAGGAAGCACCTTTCCGAACTGAGAAACTCCAACTGGAGTAAACTCATGGAGGATATCACCCCCTCCCATACTGCCTACTACAAAGTAGCCAAGGCTCTCCGCGTAGACGCAATCACGCACACCCCTCCCCTTACGCGGCCAGACAATACAATAGCTTTCGAAGACATAGAGAAAGCGGAATGCTTCGCGGACAGCATTGCCTCCCAATGCACCCCTAGCACACAAGAGTGTGATCCCAATCATATAAAAACAGTGGAGGATGAGGTCCGTAATAGGAATTCGCTCCCCCTAACTGCGGACCCCATCTCAGTATCAACTGACGAACTACGCTCCATTATTAGAGGTCTTAAACCTAAAAAAGCCCCCGGAGCAGATGGTATCTCCAACCAAGCACTTAAATGCTATCCGGAACAGTTACTTGCACTGCTAGCTATTATCTTAAACGCCTGCTTCGAACACTGTTACTTCCCGACAGCATGGAAGGAAGCAATAGTAATAGGCATTCCAAAGCCAGGCAAGCCCCTTAACATCCCCACAAACCACCGCCCCATAAGTCTACTCAAGACTATGGGGAAGCTTTTCGAAAGAGTCATACTCAATCGAATTAAAAGTCATATCTTCCCGCCGGACAAACCTCCCCTTATAATAAACCACCAATTTGGGTTCCGCGCCAAACACTCGTGTCCTCAACAAGTCCACCGCATTGTCGAATACATACTGGACGGATTTTACCCCAGACGCGAAAGGACAGTAGCAGTCTTCTTCGACGTCGCAAAGGCCTTCGATAAGGTCTGGCATGCGGGACTTGTATACAAACTCTACCACATGGACCTACCAGACCGACTTGTTAGAATAGTGGAGTGCTACCTCCAAGACCGTAATTTCCGCTTTAGACACGAAGGGGTTCTATCCTCACCGCGTCCCATTAGAGCCGGGGTCCCCCAAGGGTCCGTACTCTCCCCAACATTGTACACTCTGTACACAAATGACATCCCCATTCCAAAACGAAGCAAATCAGGGCCATCAGTACAGCTCTCCCTATTTGCGGACGACACCGCCCTCTATATACGGGGGCAGTCCGTATCTCTGTCACCACTAATAGACAAACTACAAACCGCAGTTGACGAGTTAGGTAGATGGTTTAGGAAATGGAGAATCGAAGTGAACCCGAGCAAAAGCTCCGCGGTCCGCTTCGACTACCATCGTAGGATCAACCAACCCGCAGATTCAATCCGCATGCTAGGCACCCGCGTCCCCTGGCAACCCACAGCCAAATATCTAGGAGTCACTCTCGACTCATGTCTCTCTTTCGGACCTCACATCAAAAACGTGACCCGGAATGCCCGCTTCTATATGAGCAGGCTAAACAGTATGATAGGTAGGCATAGCAAAATGTCCCCCTCCAACAAGCGTACACTCTTTAAGGTTTGCATCCGACCGGTAATGTCATACGCGGCCCCTGTATTTGCACACGCGTCCCCCCCTTTCATGGACATGATCCAAACAGTCCAAAGCATCTTCTGCCGTAGAGCGTTTAACGCCCCGTGGTACATCCGTAACGCCGACCTGCACCGAGACATGGACATTCAGACCATCCAACAATTTCTCAAAGGCCTCTCCGAGAACTTCTTCAAGTCCTCGGAGTCGCATCCCAATCCGTTGATCCGAGAGGCGGCGGACTATTCCCCGCGTCTCGTATTAACTAGTAATATGGTCCGTAGACCAAGACACGTACTGTCTGATCCTCCCAATCAAATTTCAGCCGACCTGAACTGCCTCCTGGCAGCTCAGGGAGGAACAGATAGTGTTTAATTTTTGAATGACACAGTCCCCTCACTTGCACACTTAATGTGATTAACCTAGCGGCCGCTCCCATCAGGAGCTCTCCGCGCTGTCCCTTTAGCGTAATTTTTGCACCCCCCCCCCCCCTCCCCAGGGGGGGGCGTCGCACCGATGTAGTTTTAAGGTGGCTACGCTGCCAAACTTCGCGAGGGGGTGTTTAGTGGGTAGTGTGGTCTTTGGGCCTGTGCATACGTATTCATACACCTTCCGAGTGTAACGGGGACGTATGCATATAGGCGCAGAGCTATGAGTCCCACATAACCAGCGGCAGCTTCGGCCTGCGGCCGAAGCTTCCCCTGGTATGCGTAAACGCATTCACCTCCGCTCTCCCTTAACAGGGGGGAAAAATAAATAAATAAATAAATAAATATAGAAGTTTCACTTCAAAAACAGCGCTCGCTGAAGAGTTACAAATTTATTTTGAAAATTAATTATGGGTCTCTTGCGAAAGTTGTTCAGTATGATGAGTAGAAGCTCCAGTTAACGGCTTCTACGCCAATTTGGTTACAGCCTGTATAAAAAAAATCCTGGCAAACTCACTCGTCGAGCCGTTTGGCCTTGGACGAAATTTTGCACAAAAGTTTACTTTTTTATTATTATTATTCACAATTGGTAAGACCTTGGCGTCATCTCACCTGATAATAAGTGACGATGATGCCGAACATGGAAGCGGGCTTACCAAGATTCCCCAATGCAATGGGGAAACTGGCTATCTTATCTTCAAGTCGGAACACATCAATGTTGTTAACACTGATGTTTGGCGGCAAGACTTAAATAAGATGGTGGTAGCTAGCCAGGCGGGCTTAGAAAATGCCCTACCACCAACCAAACCGAGTCTCACAAGTTGACCCCGCCGGAATCGAACTTGCGACCTCCTGGTGTAAAGCGAGTGGACTAACCATTACGCCACGGAGGCGGTTAAAAGTGAAAAGATTTTATAGTTTTATAAGTTTTGACCCTCCGAGTGTTCCTGTCGGTGTGGGTAACGATCGCGAGTTCAATGGTTTTTTCCCATCTCAAAAAATGCCCAACGCGCCTAAAGAAGTTTTCACTTCAATAAGTCGATTTACAAACTTTGTATGGAGTTATTTTTAGGGTTCCGTACGCAAAGGGTAAAAACGGCCCTATTACTAAGACTCCGCTGTCCGTGCGTCTATTTGTCTGTCTGTCTGTCACCAGGCTGTATTTCATTAACCGTGATAGCTATACAGTTGAAATTTTCACAGATGATGTATTTCTGTAGCCGCTATAACAACAAATACTAAAAATGAGAAAAAGTCAAAAAATAAGGGGTTCCCCATACAAAAAACGTGTTTTATTTAAACGTGAAGAAACTAGCGCCATCTAGTAGATATGATGGTACGGAACCCTTTGTACAAGCGCCATCTAGTATGATGGTACGGAACCTTTGTGTGCGGTTCTGACTCGCCCTTGGCCGGTTTTTTTCTCTAATTAAGGTTCCTTAGGCAAAGATAGCCAGATCCCCATTGCGTTGGGGAATCTTGGTAAGCCCGCTTCCATCTTCGGCATCATCGTCACTTTCCATCAGGTGATATGATGCCAAGGGCTTACCAATTGAGAATTAAAAAAATTATAATAAAAAGTTGTTCACTGTCATTGAGTATAGCCTCTTCAGCTAATAAAAGCTCATCCTGTATAGGAAAGTAATTGATTAAGGTAGGTCTTGCAAAAACACCGGGTCACCGACTTTTCAATACTTTTTGTCTGTGTTTATTTACGATATTATGTTGATGCACAGAGTTTATACAATATCTGTAGATATGGAGATGCAATGTATTTTCACTGGTCGACAGAGAAGTGGAGTCAAGTTACAGATTCAAAGACGTAGCTGAGAAAATCAAACTGTATAAAAATTGCACTATATCTGTCTCACTCTCAGTACATAAACCTATGAGAGGAGTATGCCGTACGGCATTCTGCTCGGCGGAGAAGTGGAGTCAAGTTACAGATTCAAAGACGTAGCAGAGAAAATCAAACTAAATGAAAATTGCACTATTTCTATCTCACTCTCAGTACAGAAAACTATGAGAGAAGTATGCCATACGGCATTCTCAAACGTGGGGCTATTTATGTGACATAGAATTGCCCTCTGGAACCTCCTTGTGAAAAAGAAACTCCTTGTGTGCCTCTGACTTAATAACAAGATTATCTTTATTTATCATAATACCGAAACCAGCTTAATCTTACCAGTTCAATGTATGGTTTGACTAGCTTTTGCCAGTGGTTTCGCCCGCGTGGACATCATTTTTATGACTGTCCTAGAGGGTGGAGAGTGCGCAAGCGCGGAAATGAGTTTTATTCGGATCCCTCGCTAACTTTGTCGGGCTGTACTTGTCACTTTTCATCTTCTTAACTGTTTTTGTGCAAAATTCACCATAATAATCCGTTGCTCCGTTGCGGTGTAAATGAATTCAACCAAAATTACGAAAACCTAAAATCTTTAGGTTACAAGCTTAATATTCCTAGTTTGAAATTAGGACTGACTGGTGAAATTACCCCGTTTTCCCAGACCTAGAACTAGGTAGAACTTTTTGGTCCATCCCTTCTTAAGCTCTCTTCATTACGCACAAACTTACGGGCCTCAATTATAATTGAAAACGCTAAAAAAACGCTAGGAACAACGAGGGAACAACCTTCAACCGACTTCATTCACAAAGTTGGGGCGGGGTTAAAACTACGACTTATTTTTCGCTTGATTGGTACACACATAACAGTACATAATATCTTTAAAACTACAAAACTGATTTTGATGAAACTTGCACTGTTCCCTATAGTTGAAAAATACTTCCAACAAAAACAGAATTATTGCATTTCGATTTCTAGTTTCTGAGAAATACATGGACAAACATACATACACTTATGAAATTTGGCACATACCTGTTTAAAGTTCATTCGCTCATTTAACCGCATTTTTGACGGCTGCCGACAAACACTATGTCAAAGGTTCCGCTCTGAGTTCAAACGTGCCGCCGGCGCGCTTGGCGGCACTTTTGACAGTGTTTGTCGGAAGCCGTCAAAGATGCAGTTAAATGAACGAAAAAACTATAGAAGCCCTCAAATACTAACATCCGAATATTGTGCCAGTCCAACAATATTACACACATACGAGTCGAACTGATAACCTCCTTTTTTGAAGTCGGTTATAAAAACTAGTGCAAAACAAAATATTTACAACAATATAGTTTTGTTGTTTTGTATACCTTTCACAGCCTCCGAGGTAGAAGAACGATAGGTACGAGTACAAAGAACTTACTTAAGAAAATAATCATTGTGCCAGAGCCGACAGAGTAAAATTTTAGAGTAGATATATTTTTTTTTTATTAAAAATTTGAGTGCGTTTGACTGCAACTCACCTGATGGTAAGTGATGATGCAGTCGAGGATGGTACACGCAAACTCAAATAATGCCTATTCACTCTTGCCTTGAAGATCCCCAAATTAAAGGAATCGGGAAACACTGACGCAGGCAAGGAGTTCCACTCCTGCGCTGTACGCATAGTAAAGATATATATTATAGGTAGGATGGCTATGACGAAAGAAGAAGTAAGGCTTGCCATTTTTGAACAAAAAGTGTTGAGGAAGATCTTTGGACCTGTGAGTGAGGCTGATAAACATTATATATCACGGGCGTAGCCAGGGGGAGGGTTTTGGGGCGTTCAACCCTCCCCCACCCCCGAAAAGTTCAGATATTAACTAACATTCATAGAATTAAAATAAGAAGAGGCGTGCGGCATATCTCATTTATTAGGTACCTGTACCTACTCACTTTTACCTACATAAAAATATACGGTGGTTTGGATTCACTTTAACAATAAATAATTAAATTAAAATTAAATTTAAAGGGGGGCTTCCATACAAAAAACGTGATTTTTATAGATAATGGTACGGAACCCTTTATGCGCGAGTCCGACTCGCACTTGGCCGGTTTAGTTTTCTTGAACCCACCCCGATACTAACCTGGCTACGCCCTTGTTATATATAAGGTGTAACAAAATTAGCTGAAACTATTTTAACTGGTGCTTCAACCCATGAAACTGAAGAACTTTCCCCATGGAACCCATAGTCAAATCGCAAAAAAAAATTTGGCTCTCCCATACTAACTCGATCAGCTGATCAGCCAACTTAGTATGGGAAGTTCAAATTTTTTTTTGAGATTTGACTATGGGTTCCATGGGAAAAGTTGTTCAGTTTCATGGGTAGAAACACCAGTTAAAATAGTTTCAGCTAATTTTGTTAGACCTTATATTTATATCGCATCCGAATGAACCACGAACTACAAGTACTGATGGGGCTACCGTGAGATTCTGTAAGGCACAGCGTTTTAGATGGGCCGGCCATCTGGAAAGAACGCCGTACAATCGGGCTGTAAAAGTTATTACCAGATGAGTGCCACTACAGAAGAAACCAAAGGGCAGGCCAAGGAAAAGATGGATTGATTGTGTCCAAGAAGACCTTTGAAAAATGGGAAGGTTTACCAACTGGAGGGAGGTGGCACCTATAATTAAGTCAAGTGGAGGAAAGCTGTGGAAGTGGCCAAAACCCATAAAGGGTTGTAGCGCCGATGGAATGAATGAATGAATGAATGAATATAGGTAGGATCCCCGTGTGAAATAGGCGGCCATACACCAAGCTGAATCTTATTAAAAACTCTAATCAAATTAAAAAACCGACTTCCATCGTAACGACTTATTAGTACAATTTGGCTATTATTTTTGGTTTTTGTTAATTTTCTAAAAAAAGTACTACACCGATTTTGATAAAATGTTGAGACCTACTTGGCAGCATACTCTATCGAATAAAAAAAGAATCATGAAAATCGGTTCACAATCTGCGAAGATATCGCGTAACTAACGTAAAAAAACACAGTCCTATCTTTTTGGAAGTCGGTTGAAAGTAGCACCGGAACAGGCTACCGGAGAAGATAAACTGACATCCACGTAGGTTTCATCATCAATGATCAACATATCAGCCGAAAGACATCCACTGACTAAAAGCCTCCCCCAAGGACCGGTTCTGCGCTGCCCGCATCCAGCGGCTTCCCGCAACCTTTACAAGATTGTCGGTCGATCGAATGGGAGCCTGCCTACGCTACGTCTTTCGGTGCGTGGTCGCCACTCGAGAACTTGACTACCCCAACGGCCATCTGTTCTGCGAGTTCTATTATGCTCGGAGTTTCGCAAATTCGCACGTATACCTTATACCAATCAAAAAAAAAGCAAAAGGTAAACAAAAGTACTACGGAATTGACATTTGAAACTGTCAAATCCCTACTAAGTTTGTTTACATAGTGCTTTTCTTTGATTGGTATAAGGTATAGGTATGCCGAAGAGAAAAGAAACACGTGACACGAACGAAGAATGATGAAGATGAGGGCGGAGAGATACAGTTCTAGAAGCAGGGGAAAACCGAAGAAGCGATGGTCAAATTGGGGTAAAAGAGATACGGAAGTGTGTTACTCCACACTCTTGTAGGAACTTACTGTAAAATGACTAGAATGGAAAAATAAAATTAAAGGCAACCCTAAATGTTTAGGAGTATTGTAATAATAAATAATTATGTTGAGACCAATGTCAATCTTTGGATTCGGAATTCAATCGCAATGAACATTTTTCTTATTTTTTAAAAATGTAGTTCTTTTAAAATTCAGGAGATACACGGTGTACGTCACTCAAAAGTTTGATATGCAGGAAAAGTTTATTTTATGCGCTGCCGCAGACCCAGATCCGTGAGCCGGTAAGCTTGTTGAAATGCACAATATCATTCCTTTACAATGTTATGTCATTGTTTCATCTATCTATCTATCTAATCTAACAAAGATAGCGTTTTGACAAAATAGTGAGAACTCCGTCTCTGTCAGATTGCATAGGTATGAACGAGATGCCCGGCCGCCGGCGGTCTTAAAACGGTTAAGATAAGGAAGGTGTGTGCTGTCACTATGAGTCTGTGGTCTTCATTAAAAAAAGCTAAGTCTCCATAGTAAAGTTAGAGATTACAGTCCCGTTGCGCCATCTAGTGATATTAAGGAGAAGCGCTAGAAAAACGCTCATTTAGCGAAACTCAATGCAAATGATTTTCTAGACTTGCCCTTCCGTGCACTATGAATCTAGTAGGCCGTGGCTTATATTATAATATGGATTATGGATATTTACCTATGGACAATCATTGCCTACTAGATTGACTTATCGTTATCACCCGTGGTGCTTCCAGCCAATTTAATCTTGTAGGTATAAGCTTGGTGGAAGATAATCTAGGTAGGTCAAGTAGGTATATTTTTATAGGTTCGTTTTCGTTCGAAAGCTATGAAATCTGACTATCATCATTTATAGACGTCCTAAGAGCAAGGCAATAGTTTAGAGACCTTCCCCGCCTCCCTCGGTAAGACTTTTCGCAGAACCCCGCGGGGGTAGGTCAATGCCCGCCGGACGTTTGACGTTTTACGCAAAAAACAGTGGCGCGGGCGCGGCGGGCATTCAAAATAGCGCGAGTACTTATTACCAATTCATTTGAATAAGTAATTTAAAGTTTAAAATAATCACCTGAGAAGCAAAGAGGTTTGGCTTGGAGCGTTTTTTGTGTTAATATGGTGTTTGGGTGTGAACGCGCGAAACTTTGCGCTCACATGCTTTGGGCTAAATTTAATAAAGCCATTGGTCGTGCCTGAGCGTGACATGATAAAAAAGTTTTTACTTAAATTTGGATGAATTAGTTAGGGCACCTTGTTATGTATTTATTTTTTTTAAAAAAACAACCTTTTTTACGACTGCCCACAAAAAAGGAGTGGTGTTTTCAGGTCTAATGTAATGTACAGTGGCCAGCACATCAAGCTTGACACTTTGGACTTTGTACCGTTCTTATGCCGTATGCGTATGGATCAGAATCGCACTACGAGTGTCTAGCTTGATGTGCTGGCCGCTGTACATACATGAAGGTATGTTTCTTATTATTCCCTAGCTTCTAAACGGCTTAATTATCGTTAGATTCGTCTTGATCCTGTGACTGACATAGGATATATTATATTATCCGACTTCCCAATAAAGAGGTGTAATATTTTTATGCAGTCGTAATTTTGTTATTTTTTATTTAAACTAAGGTAGATTAAACCATACCCAATAATTACCCAATTAAATTGCGGATTTGAACCTCTTTGGAATGCGAAACAGGATCTGTTTTAATCCTTATTTACTCTTATAAAGTAACCTATTGTACGAAGTAACTAGTATCTCATCTGTGCTATTGTTGTCACTTCTCCCTTTTATGTCACACCTCTTTAAATCTGTAATTATAAAATTATCACAGTAGGTACATACCTACTTAATAACTTTTTTCGAAAATGTTATAAATAACCAATAACTAAAAGATTAATTTTTTTTAATCCGTCAATTTACTGTTACGGTGGAAGGGGGGGATGGATACTCGTAAAAGATGGAGTAACAATAATAGAATGGCTTAGCCTACGAAACAAACCTAAATCACTATGTAGATTATAGACTATTTTAAGAAAATTATTTATTTCTTATTTTTCTTTTTTATTGGCTGGTTAATTTGTTATGAATTTTCAAATGTTAAAAAGTAATGACATCACAGGCCCAAACACCTACTAAGACTTAGTTTATTATACTTGGTATAATAAACCCGCCAAGTGCGAGTCGGACTCGCACAAAGTAGGGTTCCAGTCTTTTCAAATAATAAATGTATAGGTAAGTATTATAAAAAAACAAAAGTATATTTGCAGTTGGTAATAGAACATTTTGTATGGAAAATCTATTAACCTTTTTCAAATTCAACTGCACACATTAAGTTGGTCGACTATTACTCCTAAACTTAGAAAGTCTACTTAGCTGTGATAGTTTTCCTTTTAAATTGATTATGTGTCCTACTATTTAAATATTTTTTTTCAGATGTCCTGAAATAGCGGTTTAGCTGGTAGGATGGGAGGACACTTGACATTAACAAAAATTAGCATTATAAAGCTTAATATTTCACAAACCGGTCCCTGAAACGAAAAACAGTTCTAAGACCTATTCAACGATACCCCACACGATAGGGTACATCCACGAAAAAAAATCCACCCCCTCTATACATGTAATGTAGGAAACCTAAAAAAATAAATTTTCAAAATTTTATTGTACCATTTTGTCGGTGTGATTGTATACCTATTCTAAGTTACAGCTTTCTAGTGCTAATAGTCTTTATGCTAAGCTGCGGACAGACGGACGGACAGACATACATTACGAAACTATAAGGGTTCCTTGTTGACTTCGAAACCCTTAAAAAGCTTCTAATTTCAATTGACGATTATGAAACGATTTTAGTTATTTAATTAGTGTTAAAAAAATGAAAATGTTAATTTCTGTACCAAAATATTTGTGGTGTATTACAATGTTTGGGAACACCAACCAAGTATTTAGGTGAACCCGCTCTTTCCATATCAAGTTAATTTAATAGGATTGTGAACCTACCGCGAAAATGAGAATACAAACGGCGATAGCGATTTTCCCTTATTGAAAGTTAACTGATTTTGACAAATTTTTGATAGGTTGTTTTATAGGTTTCGTTTTTTTAAAATTATTGATTAAAAATAAGCAAATAATTGCCGAAATAAGTTTTGTATGAAAACACTGAACGACAAATGAAATTGAACTCATTTAGAAAAAAAAACCTATA
This sequence comes from Coleophora flavipennella, assembly GCA_947284805.1. Classification (NCBI taxonomy): domain Eukaryota; kingdom Metazoa; phylum Arthropoda; class Insecta; order Lepidoptera; family Coleophoridae; genus Coleophora; species Coleophora flavipennella. The sequence continues at coordinate 8,272,216 of OX369279.1, forward strand.
AAGCTAGCTTTTGTTCTGACTGACAACCTATCAAAATCGGTCAACAGAAAATGACAAGAACAGAAGGTGAAAATAGCTATCGTCGTTTTTGTATGAAACCTCGCAGGTTCATTTGGAATGGAACAAAAATAAAGTAATAGCATAAAATAGTCTTTATTCTTTGGTAATAGGTAGAAACTAACTCTAAACAGTGGTGATGACAAATATAGGTTGCTCAAGAAAACTGATATTATTTGGACTGAGTTTTTTTTTTAGAAAAACAGAAAAGATTATTTTAAACATCAAGTACCTAAACGAAGTAACGGTATCTCATCTGTGACTAGGTATAAAATTCTGCCAAGTGCCAATATGATTTCGAAGGGCGTCGGTGGCGTAACGGCTAGGGCCGCCGCCTCGTGGTTCGAATCCTGCCACGTACCAATGTGATTTCGAATTTAGATTTCATATGTACGTTTATCCGACGCACTTACGGTGAAGGAAAACATCGTGAGGAAACCTGCACACGCCTGCGAAGAAACTCGAAGGTTGTGTGTGAAGTTGACCAATCCGCACTGAGCCCGCGTGGTCGACTAAGGCCCGATCGCCCTAATTCAGGGTAGGCTCGAGCCCCTCGGTGGGGACTTATATGAGCTTATATGAGTTAATGTATCTCCAAGATGGCTTCTTTATTGACATTCCATAAAAAAAACTGATCAATGTCTATTATGACTTCAAACTAACCTAACTTGGTTTTTTTTTTCAGACCGCCAGACTATACAAAGGGCATCTTCCAAACCCTGGGCTTCAAGGAGTTTCACGAGTATCTGATGCTGCCCGAAGACCAGAAGACCAATGCGGAGGGCCAGAGGCTGCTCCAGCAGAGCATTGCCAACATGAAGATGGCGACGAGGAGATACGCCAGGCGGCAGAACAAAATGGTTCGAGGACGGTTCTTGGAGCATTCTAGAAGAGAGGTAGGCAAAAGGATTATCTTATCCTTTAGTCTTTCTGACCACCTCCGTAGCGACATGGTTAAGTCCATTCGCTTCACATCAGGAGGTCGCGGGTTCGAATCCCGGCGGAGCCATTGTAAGGATCGGTTTGGTTGGTTGAAGGGCATTTTCCAAACCCGCCTGGCCTAGCTACCACCATCTTATCTAAGTCTTGCCGCCAAAAATCAATGCTAACAACATTGATGTGTTCCGGCTAGAAGATAAGATAGCCAGTTCCCAGTTGCGTTGGGGAATCTTGGTAAGGCCGCTTCTATCTTCGGCATCATCGTCACTTACCATCAGATGAGATGATGCCATGGGCTTATCAAACGTATAAAAAGTATTTCACATATTTATCACTTAATTATATGACATATTTTTTTGTTGTGACGTGAACGCCATGGTTTCAGAAATATTGCGACATGAAAAACATGTAGGTACTTACTTAGGTACTATATAGAGCTTCGTACCTACTGGTAAACTATGTAGCAGATAGAAAAATAACAATTATTATTACTGGCAGGTATAGGTATCTACACAATTCGATACATAATGCAGTAGGGAATTAAGCTCGTATTAAAAATCGCTTGCGCACGCACGGCAATAACTTTCTATTTTAGGTTAGGTAATTGTAAATTCATCATTCATTTCATTTTTAATAAACATCAGTCTTTAAAACTAATCTAATCTGTTAAGAATAATTCTTTAAAGTTTATTTGTAAACAATGTGTAAGATCAAAGATCTTAAAATTATTAATACTAAATACTAACTAGTCCCAACATACCTATTTAGCCAGGCATAACATTAATTTATTACCCGACTACGAAAAAAGGAAGTTTATATTTTTAGGACTTAGTTTTTTTACTGTACACAGGCATTTTTCTGAAAAGTCAGGCATTTTGTGGATCCATTTGGGGATCTTCAAGGCGAGAGTGAATAGGCTTTATTTGAATTTGTGTGTACCATCGTCGACTACATCGTTTATTTCCTTCCATAGCTTAGCAGAAATATTACGAATGGCATTATTAAGAGCAAATAAGAATCAATCGTTTTTATTTACCAGTAGGTACCTACCTACCTAATTTTGCTGCTAGCTCCGTTATCAAATTTACTGTTTTAATTTCATTATTCTTGTAAGCTTCCTGTATATTACGTCCACAAGTTTTGAGTAAAGGCAGCCCAGCCCAGCCAGCCACAAACCAGAGGAAAGCCCAATGAAATGAAATGCCGCGTCATCTAGTTTTGAGTAGCGGTACTTTGTTTGGTTTTAAAGTTTGTCACCACACGAAATCCCAGCCATCTGTAATAGCGCCATCTTTTGACGAGTAGAATTACTTGAAGTTGAAGTACTTAAAAACAATCTAGATGGCGTCGCAATAGCATAACGACAGTTCTTAAAAATTAAAAAAAAAACTAGATGACGCTGCAATAGTGAAATGATAGTTCTTATAATTAAAACAGATGGCGCGATTTTGTTTTGATCAAGGTTTTTATTACAGGTTCCTCCCATATATGAGCTGGATACAACGGACATCTCAAAATGGAATGAAGAAGTGAAAAACAAAGCTATAAGAATTATTGAATGTTACTTGAGTAATTCACCATGTGAATTTTCACCACTAGAGCCCAGTATTGCCGAAGAAAAGAAGAATTTGAATGAACATTCAAATAACTATTGCGAAGTTTGCAATAGATTGATCATAGGGGACAAGGAATTTGCGATCCACTTGAACTCCAATAGGCATAACAAAGTTATGAAAATGAAGAACAAAGAAAAAGCAAAATTGGAACAAGATAAAGTGAAACTTACTGAAAATTGAAACCAAAACGTTGTACAAATACATTTGATGAATCAAAGAGGAATTTTTAATTTTGTTTCAACAAATTAATGAAAATGCTTAGTTAACTAAAACAATATTTTTTATTTTAAGAGTGACTACTATTTACAAACTAAGCCTTAAGGTGGTTCGATTATCATACAAAAAACAATTGCAATAATCTGGTTCAGGATACAGAATAAAGCGTAAATTATGGGTGCTACAAACTTTTTTCAAGTATTTGTTTGCGCAAGATTAATAAAAAAACATACTTTCATTTAAAATTATGGAATAAACCAACGCTCAATTTTCATTAAATTTACGAATGTGTGCGAGACAAAATGTCGTGTAAATACACAAGATGCGCGACGTTGCCGCTCCATGCAACCGACCGACGCGCGTGCATGTTGCCGCTCTTACGTTCTGTCACTGCATCAAGTCAATCGTTTGCAAAGAGAATATAACAAACTGTCTTTTGTTTGTTTTTCATTTTCATGGATTGAAGAATTATTACTAATCCCTACTAATATTATAAATGCGAAAGTAACTCTGTCTGTCTGTTACGCTTTCCCGCAAAAACTACTGAACGGATTTGGCTGAAATTTGGTAGGTAGACAGATTAGGACCTGGCTTAAGACATAGGCTACTTTTTACCACGCTCGCGAGCCGCTTGCGGCTCGCGCACTGCGCACCCTCGAAAAGTCATAGAAACGTGGTCCACGCGGGTGAAGCCGCGGGAAACAGCTAGTCCCTACTTCCCTACTAATATTATAAATGTGAAAGTAACTCTGTCTGTCTGTTACGCTTTCCCGCAAAAACTACTGAACGGTTTTGGCTGAAATTTGGTAGGTAGACAGATTAGGACCTGGATTCAGACATAGGCTACTTTTTACCACGCTCGCGAGCCGCTTGCGGCTCGGGCACTGCGCACCCTCGGAAAGCCATAGAAACGTTGTCCACGCGGGTGAAGCCGCGGGAAACAGCTAGTATACTATATACCGCCTACTGTACACTTCATTATAATAACTTTATGTATTAGCTTTACGAAACTGTTTTAGTGTACTATAAGTGTAAATAAATAAATAATATACATAATTTGAAACGCCATTTTTCCTATCTCAAAAAAGTTTTTACTTCAAGGTGTCGGTAACAGTGTCGGTATCGGTGTCGGTAACGGTGTCGGTGACGGTGTCGGTGTCGTTAACGGTGACGCTAGTTTAATGTTTTTTTTCTAATGTCAAAAGTTTTCACCTAGGTGTCGGTGACGGTGTCGCGGTTTCAATGGTTTTTCCCATCTTAATTTTTTTTTAACTTCAAGCTGTCGGTAACGGTACCGTTGACGGTGTCGGTAACAGTGTCGGTAACGGTAACGGTGTCGGTGTCGGTGTCGGTAACGGTGACGCTAGTTTAATGTTTTTTTTCCCATGTCAAAAGTTTTCACCTAGGTGTCGGTGACGGTGTCGCGGTTTCAATGGTTTTTTTTCCCATCTTAATTTTTTTTTAATTCAAGCTGTCGGTAACGGTGTCGTTGACGGTGTCGCGCGTTCTATGGTTTTTCTCTTTTCAAAAAGTCTTCAATTCAAGGTGTCGGTGACGGTTTCGGTGACGGTGTTGCGCGTGCAATGGTTTTTCCCATCTTAAAAGTTTTCACTTCAAGGTGACGGTGACGGTGTCGCAAGTTCAATAGTTTTTCAATCTCAAAAAAGTTTTCACTTCAAGGTATCTGTGACGTTGGTTTTTCCCATCTCAAAATTTTCCAACGCGCCTAGAGAAATTTTCAGTTCAAAAAAGTAAATATGTTAATCGATATATATAAAGAGTTGTTAAAACCCCAAATTTAAAATTGAACGAATTTAAAGTTTTCAGATAATATCTATAAAAAAAGGGAAACTTTTACAATGCCAGTCACGCAAAATTATCTTCAATGTTTATAAATATTATGTAACCGAAGCCAACAGATTAAAAAAAATTAGTATGTTAATGAAAGTAATTATTTTAAGAAGGTTTAAGAGAGTTGCTAATGCCACTGGAATTTCAAGAAGAACTATGAGCAATATCCTAAATGAAGTTAGGACTGAAACACATTCCAGTGTAATTACTAATTAAGGTCAGCACTCCGAAAAAAAGGAGACCAAAAAAACAATACCCTATTGTCGAACATTTAACCTTCCCTTTATTGGAAGTCGGTTGAAGAATTTATTTTGTTTTTTTTATATTTTTATTAATTTCGTTAGTATATTATACATAATGATAATTTTAGAGCTCTATATAGTTCGTGCGGGAATCTAAACAAAACAACAATAAAGTACTTAGTTCTGAATTCAAATTCTGTTACACGATAAATCTTGTAATTGATGGACATGGAATTAGCATTCGTTTGTATTCGGAAATGCGATGATTGCCGATTGCAATATTCAATGGATGTGTGAGTGTCGAGTTCAAAACTGCGTGAAGGAACATATAATCGCGATTTTTGGATACTACAATGCAATTAACTGTGCAATTTGTTTTTCGACAGTTAAATATTTATGTAAAGAGTGCGCTTAACGTTTTTAAGGTAAAAATGTGGAACCACGACTTCAAAAAAAAATTAAAACTAAAAATTTGTGGAGCAGGCGCCATCTAGCGAGAATTGAGCATTGAGGAGCTTCATCGAACCACCTTAATCTATATCTTTTGCCCCCTCTACATTTTCAACAGATAAATTGTTCTTTACTTTTGGTGCTCTATAATTGTAGTGCTCTAATTCTGGATATTCTTTTATAATTTCATTGTATGCTTCGCATATTCTCCCGAATTCACCATTAGTTATTTGGAACGGTCTTGTAACTGGATCTATGTCTGCGATTTTGTACATTTTTAAAGCCATCTCTTCTCTTATTTCTTCTGGGAACAATGTTTGCGCTCCTCGTATAGAATACTTCTGCCTCATATTGAATATCTGACGGACAACTTTCTCAACCATTTTGAAAGGTAAACTTATCATAGGCAGCTTTAATGGTGTTAATGTGACCACACCAACATCGACTTGCGGTTTAGGTACAAATGCAGCTCCTGGTATGTTGAATTTGTAGTTGACTTTGCACCAATTCTGACACATGACAGATAATCTGCATCGCTGTTTGTCCAAGATGTTAGCAGCCATTCTTTCGGCTACCTCTTTTTGGAACGTCAGTGTCATGCGAGTACGACCGAACGACCAAGGCCCCTCTTGCTTTGATATCATTTCCAACCAGCGTATTATCAGTATAGTTGACACACTGAAGGGCAAGTTGCCAATCAAGTTTAGTGCTGGTGGCAAATCAAGCCAGTCTTGTTTGACATCAGCAGGAATAAACTGAGTAAGGTCTGTCTTTAGAATATCACCCTTGATTATGTCTACCTCGACTCTATCCTTACATGCATCTGCCAAAAGCTCCAAAGAAGGCATAAAACGTTGGTCTTTTTCAACTAGTATGACTTTTCGTGGTGCCTGGTGGATGATCGATCTGGTAATACCACCAGGGCCTGGGCCAACTTCACAAACCACGTTATTCTCTATGTGGCCGGCCGCACGCACTATTTTATCAATCAATCTCGGCTCCATAAGAAAGTTTTGGGATAATTCCCGTAAAGCACGCAGCTTGTACAACCGAATAACATCTTTAATGCTTGGTAGAGGAGGCAACCTTATTGGTAAAGCCTTAGCTGCAGCCATTACTGCTGGATCTTGGCTGGTTCGTCGAAATCGTCTAGGAACGTCTCCTGTTTCACAGCGTAGATGGAATAAAGGTAAATACCGAAAACACTAGCGCCTATTGACAAACCAACAAAGCGATTCTTTTTGGCGATGTTCTGCAGTTTCGCTACTCGCTCGCGGTTTTTTTTATCGATTATCTTCATATAATCAAGCTCGGCTTTCTTTAGTACTGGATCATTGGTTCCACCAGCAATCTTCGGCTTGTAAGCGTCTGCCATTACGAAAAAATATTTCGCTAGCAACTAACCTAAAAGCGACGAAAACCTCCGCGATTTCTATACCCTTTGCCTCTAAGCAAGGTTTTGGTGGTTGGATAAAATATATTAACGTCTCTGGGTACAAGCCCTTTTGAGACAATCTCATTGTTCGTCTTCATTTCTTTTTGGATTTGAAATGCTATTGCCAGTGCATTACAAATCATCTCTGGAGTTCTTCACAGTATTTGCAGCAGCCTCATTCTGAGTTGGGGCACCAGGTCACAGTAGGACGTCTATAAAACTGGACCTAGTGCATGTCGGGTTTTCACGTGCTTCTTCATTTTATTTTCTTGTTCTTCACGTTGCTCACATGCACCAGACAATTTTTCATCAAAATGCACCACTTTTTGAAACAAAACTCTAGCAGAAAACAACGCAAAAGCAATAAAATAAAAATACCAATGCGTTCACCACAAAACCCGCCAAAAAACTCCTCTTAGCAAGGTGGATATAAGTGTTGCAAACTCAGTGGATTTTCCACTAAAACTGGTGGTTTTGACCATCCGTTTACTGGCGAAATTTTGCTTTTAGTGGCTGGTGGATTTTTCTAGTGGTTTATTAGAATTCATTTTAACCTAACGGAATGGCGATTGAACCATTTACACGTCTCAAATTGCATTTTTTTTAACTTAAATGACTTTAGAATCTAAGTTTAATGAATAAATAAAAATGCAATAAATCTTCTAATATTGCCGATTTAAAGAGACTGTTCGGTAGCATAGATATAATAAAAGGAAACCAAATAGAGAAGCACGACAAATTTAAATCACTTAAGTGTCATTATTAAGAACACACTGTGGAATAAAATTGATGGGAAAATGCTGCAATGGATATGAAACTCTATAATGAATAACATATAACTCTATATGGATGTTAAACAGTGGTGCATTTCGAAGAAAGTCGTCTGGTGCACGTGAGCAATGTGGAGAACAAGAAAATAAAATGAAGAAGGACGAGAAGACCCGACTTGCAATGGGTGCAGTTTTCTAGACGCCCTACTGTGACTGGGTGTTCCAAATCAGAATGAGGCTGCTGCAAATACTGTCAAGAACTCCAGAGAAGATTTGTAATGCACTGGAACTAGCATTTCAAATCTAAGAAATGAAGAAAAAAAATGAAGATCGTCTCAAAAGTGCTAGTACCCAGAGACGTTAATATATTCTTAATTCTAACCAATCAATGAATCGTCAGTAGAGCACGGCGCAACATTTATTCTAGAATAGCACCGGAAATTAAACCAAAATGTAAAAGTTTGGTCAAGTTTTTAAGAATTACTTGTAAGCAAAAAAAACTTGAAAAGAAAAATAAATGAAACAAACCATAATATGTCCAGAACCAAAGCGGATATGTCTCTTCGTTTTCTAACAGATCTAATCTAGAACAGCTGTTTGCACACAGTCTCAACCAATCAAGTGTCATGGTTATACCTCTCTTTCTAAACAAGACTTCTCTTTCTTTCTTGTCCATTCGATTCGTTTCTTTCGTTCCGTTTCCCGTTCTGTCCGTCCGACAACAACTCAATTGCGTTCATTCGACGCGAAGTTATACGCGACGAGGAGTTTCGCTTGTTTTGTGTGTGTTTACGCATTTTGTGAACTGTTTTGTGCAGTTGTATTGAAAAATCCAAAAAATGCCCTTTATTTCGAAAGATTGGCGGTCCCCTGGTGAAGAGTGGGTGAAAACTCAGGAAGGTTGGGAAAAGAAGAAAGTCCTGGAGTGCACGGCGCAAAGGTAAGCCCGCGTTGCAAAACAATTCCTTTGTTTGCGTTTATTCAATTTTCAACGCAATTACAACATAAATTACCTACTTAATTATATTTGTTTCATTGCATATGAATTCTCATTTTTCCTAATGCTACCTTTGGTCGTTTTGCTACGAAAAAATACTAATACGATGCTGTAATGCCAGAAAACAATGTATAATTAAACTAATTAAAATCGCTCGTTTTGTGTTTTGTTTTGCAGATATCCCGCTATTAACTATAACACAAGCGATAGTGAACCCAAATCCTGGTAAGTTTTCCCTAAGCCTAAAAATACCTACTGTAAAAAAACTGTTAAGTCCAAGAATCAGCTGTTTTTTTGTTGTCGTCCTGTTTGCAGTACCTATTGATTTTATTATCAGTGTGTGCGTGAGTCCTTCGCCTCATTGTTTGTAATTGTTTTGCCATGTCATTGCGACTTCCTGCCTGCAAAGTTTTTCAAAGTCAAAAGATTGTACTTACAGACATTTTTTGAATTATTTTTTTCTAAGTACAATCTTCAAGATAATATCGATTTTCTAACAAAGGCAACATTTTTTACACCAATAGGGTGTTAAATAATAATACAGGGTGTCCCGCGATAAAGTGCACATCCGAAAGGGGCTGAAAGTAGATCAAATATTAGCGACAAAAAAATATAAAAAAATCAATAGTAAGCCATACAATGTTCTGTTAATATGGGCAAAATTATGATAAATTAACAGAGCATTGAACAGCTCATTAAAATGCATTTTTATTACAAAAAAATCAAGTTTAATTCATGATAGATACTTTTTGTGAGCTAATGGTGTTGATTCGGTGTAACACGACTTAACTTAATTGACAGGATTAAACAAAATTTACGCATTCTGTTTTTTACTTTCCATATCGAAAAGATTAAATTTCTTCCTTCCTTCCTTCCTTCCTTCCTTCCATCCTTGATATAATGCTTAAATTTAGTTTAGTCCTGTCAAATAAGTTAAATCGTGTTACACCGATTCGACACCATTTGCTACTTTATTCTCTTTGCTAAGTATTTGTCATAATATTTTTTTCTAATTTCATTCATTTTCAAATCGACCTATTACTTTGGAAGAAATTGATATTTTTGCACATTAGAGTCCTTGTAAAATATTAATATCTTAAATCTGCAATAAAAAATTGAATTTATTTTTTATATTTTTTTGTTGATAATATTTGATCTAGTTTCACCCCCTTTCGGATGTGCACTTTATCGCGGGACACCTGTATAAAATAACTACTACTTAGATATCTCATCTGGGATTAGTCTGATACCTATGTCATTCATCCCATCACTAAAATCTGCAACTAAATGTTTTATTTAAAATTGCAAGTCGCCTAATTTGGTTGCTCTCAGTAAAAAAAAAAACATTATAAAATAAGTAGGTAGGTAATAAATTAATAATAATTATTGTTCTAATTAACCACAACCTATATTTTATACTTTCCTAGGTAAGTAAGTGTAAAAGTGGGGAGGTAGATGCCTGATTTATTTTAACAGATGTCATAAAAAACTAATTTTACCTGATACTTTCATAAAAAATTCTAGAAAAAAACCTCTTTATTTCACTCACAAAACTAGGCACAGGAAATGTTTTTTCTTTCATTTACTTAGTTGGGAATCCTTAGTGTGAGTTGCACTAGTACTTAGCTAGTGTTTATTACCTATTTGTTTTTAGGGTTCCAAAGTCAACAAGGAACCCTTTTAGTTTCACCGTGTCTGTCTGTCTGTCCATCTGTCTGCGGCTTAGCTCAGAGACTATTAGTACTAGAATGCTGTAATTGGGCATGTGTATACATACTGTAGCAAAAATAAATAAACTTGGGTTAAAATACCCTTTGGGAATTGCCAATATGGAACGTGGAATACATAATAATCATGCCAACAATGTTATACAATAAATCTTGAAAAAAAATTTTTTGTGTAGAGTGGGTAATTTTTTTTCCGTTGACATACCCTATCGTGTGGTGTGTATTTAAATAGGTCTTTCAAAAGTACGGAGGGTTTGCTATAGCAATAACCATTATATAATTTGGTTATAACCATTTTTCGATTCAGGGAGCGGTTTGCGAAATATTAAGCTTCAAAGTGCTTTTTTGTTAGAGTCATGAGTCCTCCCCCCCTCTGCCAGCTAAACCGCTATTTCAGGACGTGGCTTTCTTAGTTTAGGAACATACTTGATAAACACAGACTTGATAAACATTTTAAAACACAAGTGCAGTGATATACACGCATCAGCTCTTAGAGCTGCTAGTGTATTAATCAAATAATAATAATACTTGCAGTTTGGATTTGTAAAAAGTTCATTGATTTTCCATACAAGTACAAACAAACTGCAAATATAATTTAGTTTATTAAAATATATATTTATTTTTTGAAAAGACTACGGAACCCTACTTTTGCGAATCCGACTCGCAATTGGCCGGTTTTTTCCTTTAGGGTTTGCACTATAATCAGTAATAACACTAAGTTTGACACTAGTATGTATTAATTACGCGTAATGTTATTATGTTAGAGCAAAACAATAACAAAAAAAACCTTGAAAAAATGGTTATTGTGTGTGTTATTTGTTTAAAACGTCCACCATAATAACACATATTCTGTGATAATCTTAACTGGCTAGGTAGATTAAAAAGGCACAGCCCTTTAGTCGGACGGATAGCCTGACCGCGCATGCATAGAAATAGCACACCTCGGACACTCCATACAACGAGCGAGAAATGACATTTCTAAAAACAAATGAAATCACGGCGAAATTATATACGTTCGATAACCAAACTTAAACGAATCTGTATCAAACTGGGAGATGAGTGGGTGAGGTAGGAATCTAGAGAGCGGCAGGGAGTGTCATACTGTATGTTAGGTTAGCACTAATATTGGTAATAGGGTCCCATTTTCTCTGGGTATGTATGAAATCGTAAAAAGATAAGCATAAAATAAAACGTATTTGCATATTTTATGGTTACTTCGCAAAACTACAATATAGTGACAATACTTATATTTAATAAGTAATACACAATTATGTCTTAAAGTTTTGATTAAAATTATCATAACTATGGCGTAAAGATTAGTCCATTCGCTTTAAACCAGCTCAGTTTGGCTGGTGGTAGGGCATTTTCTAAGCCTGCCTAGTTAGCTACCACCATCTTGTCTAAGTCTTACCGCCAAATATCAATGTTGACAGCATTGATGTGTTCCATCCGGTGAGATGAAGTAATTAAAATATCAAAAAGATGAACGGCCATGTAGTTTCAGTATTTGATATTATTTTCATATATTTTTTTTAACTTTTATTAGAGTTTATAGTGTTTACAAGTTTTCAGACATTCCATCATCTGATTTAAAAGTTTGACTAGAATGTTAGTTAGTCCATTTGCTTGACACCAGGAGGTTGCCGATTCAATTCCCGACGGGTTCTAACTTTGTAAGACTCGGTTTGATTGGTGGTAGGGAATTAGGGAATTTCCTGAGCTCCCTTAGCCAGGCGAGCCTAGGTACCACCATCTTATCTAAGTCTTGCCGCCAAACACCATGTTGATACCATTGATGTGTTCCAGCATGAAGATAAGATAGCCAGTTCTCAATTGCATTGGGGAATCTTTGTAAGCCCGCTTCCATCTTCGCCATCATCGTCACTTACCATCAGGTGAGATGATGCCAAGGGCTTACCAATTGTGAATAAAAAATAAATAAATAAAAGGTGCAATCATGACAAGGGCTTACCAATTGTGCATTTAAAAAACCGGCCAAGTGCGAGTCGGACTCGCGCATAATAGGGTCGTAGTCTTCAAAAAATAAATGTATATTTTGAATAACTAAATCATATTTGCAGTTGGTAATAGAACATTAAATGTTTATAAAATTTTTATATGGAAAATCTAAGAACTTTTTACAAATCAAACTGCACATCTTAAGTTGGTCGACTATTACTCCTAAACTAATAGTCTCGATAAACACTCAAACAATTTGTAAAATTTTACGTGTTTGACAAATTATTTAATCATAATTTTACATGTTTGACAAATAAACACTCAAATAATTTGTCAAATTTTACGTGTTTGACAAATTATTTAATCATAATTTTACATGTTTGACAAAATATTTGAACGTCTGCGGCTATGTTTGTGAAATATTTGTCAAATTTTACATGTTTGACAAAATATTTGATCGTCTGCGGCCATGGTTGTGAAATATTTGTAAAATTTTACGTGTTTGGCTGTTTGATTGACGGCGTGTTTGTCAAACAAATTCGCCATTTTCACGCGACCGCTGCGCCGCGAGGTTGTGTTCTGAATCCAGACCGGCCAATAGAACAAAAGGTAGTATGTATATGAATAGAAAAAAAAATACTGATTGCCGCCTGTCCGCCCACTTGATTTGACAGAAAGTTGCACTTTAAAGCTTAATATTTGGAAAATGTATCTGAATCGAAAAATAGTTTTAGAAAACCCTCAGTAGTTTGGAAATACCTTTTCAACGATACCCCGCACGAGGGTACGTCAACGAAAAAAAATTCAACCTCTCTACATGTAGGGGAACTACCCTAAAATAATTTTGTTTTCCAAATTTTATTGTATAACTTTGTCGGCGTGATTAATATGTATACCCATGCCTAATTACAGCTTTCTAGTACTAATAGTTTCTGAGCTAAGCCGCGGACAGACGTACAGACAGACAGACAGATATGGCGAAACTATAAGGGTTCCTTGTTGACAACGGAACCCTAAAAACGGTTCCATAAGAAAATATTAACACGAGTGTAGAACTAAACTCCTGAAAAAATGCACACCTTTATCACAGTATTACGATATGGCTTACAGTATTAGCGCAACGCCTTTGATGTCGCCCGAATCGCCCGATGCGCCACCGGCGTTGGTACTAGCCCATACTAGCCTGTAGAAGTAACTATTTAGTAATCTGTGCCTGTAGTCAACCTGGCAAACTCGCGGAGTTAACTAGGCTGTGCCCTCCCGCTGCCCCGCAAGTAAGCTTCCGTTGCTCTACTGTAAGCTGCTATATTGTAATACTGTGCCTTTATCTATAAAGCTACATATACTGTAATGTGTTTCTTTTAAATTAAAACTAGCAGGAAGGCCGACGAAGTAAGGTAAGCAAACAAAACGTATGTAGGTCAGGTCAACTGAAATAGTGCAGGTCGTCTCTTCAATATGAAACTCGTGAAACTTCTCGATTCTACTTTATGTTTTTTTGTAGGTATCTTAAGCAATTACTTAACCGATTGTGAACAGATTTTGATGTTTCTTTTTAACATGCTTATATTAGTTTCACCTGTATGTGTATGTGGGTATGTTTGTAACCAACTCCTTTGCACTCAATTTTGACCCACTTTAAAAGTACAGATTTAATTCAAACTTTGTACATTTATCAAGAATCAGTGACAATACAATAATTTCGTAAGTTTATCCTGAACTAAAAACTGAAAAGTAAATATAATAAAAAAAAACCCAGCTTTTAAAGCACATCAAACTAAAGAGTGAAAAATAACTGATAACAAAAATGAACGAAAAATCACACTTCACACTAATATTATAAAGGCGAAAGTTTGTGAGTGTGTATGTTTGTTACTTCTTCACGCAAAAACTACTGAACGGATCTGGCTGAAATTTGGTAGGTAGACAGATTAGGACCTGGATTAACACATAGGCTACTTTTTTTGCGGCTCGCACACTGTGCACCCTTGAAAAGTCAAAGAAACGATGTCCACGCGGGTGAAGCCGCGGGAAACTAAAAAAGCGTGGGTTGCTCGATATAAGAAACATAATATGGTACAAAGCGCCATGATGTTTCTTTTTCTAGTTAAAATCAAAATCGGTGTAGTACATTATCAGGGTTTCGCACGCAACTTAACGTACGTAACCGACTGACCCGTTAGTCCAGAGGCAGCGCTGCTGTCTGCTGGGCAGAGGGTCGTGGGTTCGATGGGGCCGCACCAGGGCAAACATTCGTGTGATGAACAGGTTTATTTGCTCTGTGTCTGGGTATTAAATATCTATAATATTTGTATGTATTTAAACGTGTATAAGTATATATAATACATATAGCGTCGGTGGCTCAACCGGTAACGACTCGGTCGTCCTAACCAGAGGTGCCGGGTTCAAATCCGGATGGCCAATGTACCAATGAGTTTTTCGTAACTTACGTACATATACTCTCCGATTGCTTTAACGGTGAAGGAAAACATCGTGAGGAAACCTGACGTACATATACTCTCCGATTGCTTTAACGGTGAAGGAAAACATCGTGAGGAAACCTGCGAAGAAACTCGAAGGTTGTGTGTGAAGTCGACCAACCCGCACTGGGCCCGCGTGGTCGACTAAGGCCCGATCGCCCTAATTCAGGGTAGGCTCGAGCCCCTCGGTGGGGACGTATATGAGCTGACATGATGAAGTATATATCATCATCATCATCATATCAGCCACAAATCGTCCACTGCTGGACAAAGGCCTCCCCCAAGGATTTCCACGACGACCGGTCCTGCGCTGCCCGCATTATATATATATATATAATCAGTCTCTGGTTCGTATATTACAGGAAATCCTAAGTTTGGGGCCAGACGACCGTGTGTGATTTATCCCATAATATTATATACTTACTATCTTTTATGCTATTCTGTACCATTGATATTTCAAAAAAATACTTTCTTACTTTGCCCGCGCCTTCGCTCGAGTGGATATCTTTTTATGACTGTCTTTGAGTGTAGACAAGAGTTTAATCCAGATCCCTCGGGAACTATATCAGGATATTCAGATGAACATTTTGGCTTTATAAATTTTTCGATGTTAAAGAAATCAAACCAAGTTTTTTTTTCAGTTTTTTTCTTTCAGTTGCAAAAAAAAATATAAGTTATGGATGACTACAAATTTACGACTTGAGGTTTTTTTATTTTACTTGTGAGGCCTTGCTTCTTGACAAATTTCATGGTTCTTTAGGTCAACAGTAAGTACCCTATAGATTTTGATGAGTTTATTTTTTATTTTTTTTATTCACAATTGGTAAACCCTTGACAACATCAAAAAAAAATAATAAAAAAAACATCTCACCGTCTTTATTTACGAGTATTAAAATATGTGAAATAACTGGTTATTAAGGTAATTTCTGAAAACCTAAAACCTTTAAGGTACAAGCTTTAGATTTCGACTGACTCGGTGGCTCAGTGGTTAGTGCCCTTGACTACTGATCCGAGGGTTGTGGGTTCGTTCCCCACCCAGGGCAAGCATTTGTGTGATGAGCAGATTTGTTTGCTCTGTGTCTGGGTGTTAAATATCTATATATTTAAACGTATATAAGTATGTATATCAGTCTCTGGTAACCCATAACACAGGGAATCCTACTTTGGGGCCAGATGACTATGTGTGATTTGTCCCAGAATATTTATTTATTTGATTTTTTTAAATTATTTCGTATTCTTCTCAGCAAATCCTTTCATATCCATATCATGGGGTGCATATAAAATAGCCATGTTTGGGAGTCTGCCATATTGGATTTAGAATGACGTTACTTAGCTAACCAAGAATTGTCATAGAAACTAAACGTGCAATCGGAAACCGGGAGTGGGTCAAATTCATCTTGCAAATTTTGAAGCGGTATATTTACTTACATAGATATACATCATATGAACATTGCAAGCTTGCATTGACTTAACTCAACTGAAGCGTCGGTGGCTCAACCGGTAACGACTCGGTCCTCCTAACTAGATTGCCGGGTTCAAATCCAGACGGCCAATGTACCAATGAGTTTTTCGAAACTTACGTACATATACTCACCGATTGCTTTTACGGTGAAGGAAAAACATCGTGAGGAAACCTGCGCACACCTGCGAAGAAACTCGAAGGTTGTGTGTGAAGTCGACCGACCCGCACTGGGCCCGCGTGGTCGACTAAGGCCCGACCGCCCTAATTCAGGGTAGGCTCGAGCCCCTCGGTGGGGACGTATATGAGCTATTATGATGAAATCAATTCAAGCTTGTAAAATACAGCGTTTGATGAACAAAGGCATTCCTTTGGAAGATTCCTCTAACCCTTAGACCATTTTAAGAAGGGGTCCGTCTTCATTTTTGGTGCGACGACTGGGGTTTATGATGTCATAATTTTTTTTTATGGAAATATATTTTTTGAAACCTATCGTGAGGTATATCAAATGAAAGGGCTTTATGAGTTGATTCTTAAAATGTACTACATTATTTTATAACGGCTAATAGTATTCAAAAAGCAGGCAAATATTTTCAAAATATTATATAGTTACATAGGGTTTGGGCACAGATGATTCTAATAGGCTTAGGCTCCTCCAGGTCAAAGTATATATGTATTATTAGTACTCGGGTAGTAAGTGCATGTGAGTGTCTCGTGATTTTTTAATTATTTTTAACTAGCGAGTCTGCATTATACACCTAAATAGGTATATCTCGTTTATCGTTCTTCCTATTAGTGAAAACCGTATCAAAATCCGTTGAATGGTTTAGAAGAAGCAAGCGGAGAAACAGATAGAGGCAGACATAGACTTTGTTTTTTTTACTATTTAGAGATTCGAGTTTTGTTTTCGAATTATAATGGCTGGCACATATTGCACTGGGTCATAAAAGGGGAAGGAAACGCCATATATTGCATTTTGTGATGATCACCAGATTTTTTAATACTCCCGAGAGACCTAGTAGTTGATATTGGTTTAAACTTGATATCTTTACACGTTCCTGAGATAATTGGACACGCTTAGCACATAAAAAAAAATTGTGAAATCGTAAAAATTAGTTAATTTTCTAAACAATCAATAAACAGATTTTTATAAAACTTATATAGGACTAGCCTAGCAGCATACCATATCGAATAAAAAAAGAATCATGAAAATCGGTTTATAATCTGCGAAGATTCAAGTAACAAACATTAAAAAAACAAACAGGTCGAATTGTAAACCTCCTACTTTTTGGAAGTCGGTTGAAAAATGGTTTTGACAGTTGGACAGACAGACAGACAGGGGGACAATAAAGTTTCTTTTTGAGAAACTGAACCCTAAAACAAAATTAAATTAAATTATTATTTAAAGTATGGTACTCTTTTTAAAAATCAAACGCTCCAAATTCAATTATGTGTATACAGGGTGTAAAAAAACTGGTGTAGGACCCGTTAACTGGGGGTTCTCCTCATCATACTGAACAACTTTCCCCAAGGAACCCATAGTCAATTCTCCAAAAAAAATTAGACCCTCCATAATAAAATGCACGAAATTGGTCGATCAGCTCATCGATTTGTATGAAGAGATATTTTTTTTTTGCAATTTCAACAAAGTCGTAGAACAAATGTTGCTCAGTATGATAAGCGGAAGCCCCAGTTAACGGGACCTACACCAATTTTGTTACACCCTGTATAAATAATGTGTTATGCCAAAAGGCGTAAAAGATCTCGGGACATCATTAAATCTATATAAGCCGAAAATCGAAATCATCATTCATCCCAAAGGATCCGACGTCCGCCTACGCAGCTCTGCCAACTAAGTAGATAGGATGAAACCAATATCTGACTCAAAGGTTTTTGTACCTTTTTAAAAACACGTCTCGACAGGAAAGAGTATTTATAGAGTTTTATTTTTGGCCAGTCTTTTATGGTACCGTCATTAAATGGCCGAAAAGGACATTCACTCACACACAATTCTGAAGTTGTTTTCTATACGAGTTCAGGATACGATGATTTAATTTCCTTAATTACTTCCTCCTTGTCGTAACGCAAACGAAAGCTGTTCGACGTAAGCTGGACTGCACTAGCAAACCAGAAACCTATAAGTAAAGGACTAACCAAGAGTAGATACAAAAAAATAGTCCCACTTTCATTTCAGAACAAAAACCTTAGGAACATTGCATCTTAAATGACCCATTTGTATGTGCTTTACGTTAAACCGGGCGCCCAAAATAGTTTTATATGCAAAATATGCGCACCGCAATCAGACGTATGTGTAGTCACAGTATATTAAAGAGTAGTAGTCATCCCAGGCTTCGATACGACTTATGGCACTGAGTATTGGCATAGTATTACAATATAGCGGCTTACAGTAGTGCAACGAATGTACTTACGCAGAGCAACGGAAGGGTACATGCGGGGCAGCGGGCGGCGGGGCAAACAGGCTGGCTACAAGCACAAAACAGTGCTACAAGGTAGTACTGCTAGTACCTACGCCGGTGGCAGCATCGTCACAGATGAGATACTAGTTACTTCGTGAAACGAGAAAACGTTCTAGAAACGAGGAGATCCGCAGGAGAACTAAAGTAACCGACATAGCTCACAGAATCGCTAAACTGAAGTGGCAGTGGGCAGGGCACATAGCTCGTAGAACAGATGGCCGATGGGGCAGTAAAGTTCTCGAGTGGCGACCGCGCACCGGAAAACGTAGCATAGGCAGGCCTTCCACGCGGTGGACCGATGACCTGGTGAAGATCGCGGGAAGCCGATGGATGCGGGCAGCGCAGGACCGGTCGTCGTGGAAATCCTTGGGGGAGGCCTTTGTCCAGCGGTGGACGATTTTTGGCTGATATGATGATGATGATGATGAAGGCGCTCGACTTAGCGGTCATAACTGCGTACACGGGCGGCGCGCGAATCGCGGCAGCGGGGAAAAACCCGATTGTACGTCGATTTAGCGCTAGGGTTGATTCATGAAAATGAAAAAAAAGTTTTACAAGTGATGGTTTTTATTTATTTGATTAGTTTAAGTAACAGTCGTACTAGTTGATCGTACTTAGAATGTGCACCAGCCTAAAAAGAGTTACAAGTTACCTTTGATTTTTGTTTGGTTAAAAAAAATGCGCGGTACGAACTAGTACATCCTGATTCACGCGTTCTGATTGCGACCCGATAGTATTTTTTAATCCAAAATTGATCAGCCCTTACTTAGGATCATCTCACCTGAATGAACCATCTCACAGAAGTTGACCCCACCGGGATCGAACCCGCGACCTCCTAGTGTGAAGCGAATGGACTAACCATTACGCCACGGAGGCGGTTATCACCTGATGATAAGTGGCGATGATGCCAAAGATAGAAGCGGGCTTACCAAGATTCCCCAACGCAATGGGGATCTGGCTATCTTATCTTCAAGCCGGAACACATCAATGCTGTTAACACTGATGTTTGGCGGCAAGACTTAGACAAGATGGTGGTAGCTAGCCAGACGGGCTAAAAAAATGCCCTACCACCAACCAAACCGACTCTTACAAATTTGACCTCCCTGGAATGGAACCCGCGACCTCCTGGTGTGCAGAGAATGGACTAATCATTACGGCACGGAAGCGGTTAAAATTTGCTTAACTTAGCTGTATTTATCGGTACGTCGATGATTTTTAAGGTTTTGTAGTCAAACTAAGAATCTTTATAAATTCGCCATGTCCGTCAATAAATTATTAGGTTACGAAATATTAATTTTTTAAGTTTTTTGTTACAGCTTCGAAACCGCTGCTGTTTCAGGAAATCTGAACATGATTTGGAATAGTAGGACACATAAAATGGATTAACAAGAAAAATTATCACGGCTAATTAGGCTTTCTTAGTTTAAGAGTGATAGTGGACTAACTTAAGACGTACAGTTATATTTGTAAAAAGTTCAACTCCTTACAAAATGTCTAAATCTATACTGCAAAATTAACTTAGTTTTTTTTATTTAATTTTTTTTTATCACTACGGAACCCTACTTTGTTCATGATCCGACACGCACTTAGCCAGTTTTATTAGATCTGTTTTTAATATTTTTTATTACCTACATACTTAGCACTTACATAGACTTCCACCACACCACAATAGACTTAAGTAACACTTACACTTAGCACGATTCTGACACACAATAATAATGATTACCTATATTCCTATCTCGAGGTATCTATACCTACACAAGACACACGGCGGTGGCGGCCCGACTCGCCAGAGCCCGTCCGAGTGGGTCGCTAAGCGTAGGTACATTTTGCGGTAGGTATAAGCGAGTGACGGAGCACTGGCATCGTGCAACATCAAAGGCGTTGCGCTACTGTAAGCCATATCGTAATACTGTGGTATTGGTCATACTAACAATATTATGACTGTGTGTGACCTATACATACTCATATTTTTTTTATTCTAACAGCTCATATACGTCCCCACCGAGGGGCTCGAGCCTACCCTGAATCAGGGCGATTAGGCCTTAGTCGACCGTGCGGGTTGGTCGACTTCACACACAACCTTCGAGTTTCTTCGCAGGCGTGTGCAGGTTTCATCACGATGTTTTTCCTTCACCGCTAAAGCAATCTGTAAGTATATGTACGTAAGTTTTTGAAAAAGTCATTGGTACATTGTCCGTCCAGATTTGAACCCGGTACCTCTGGTTAGATGGACCGAGTCGTTACCGGTTGAGCCACCGACGCTATACTCATACAACTATAAATAAGTACTCGTTTTAAATAAAGGTGTTGGAACATTTTTTGTATGGACCGCGGCATAGTGACAATATACAGGATATAACATAAAGGTGCAGAGATACTTTAAGGGGGGCTTGTACTCGTCAAATTGAACAACTTTTTTTCTACAACTTTGCTGAAATCGCGAGTTTTTTTTTAATTTTTCATACAAAACCGGCCAATCAACTGACCGATTTGTATGACAAATAAAAAAAACACGAGTTCAGCAAAGTTGTAGAACAAAAGTTTTTCAGTTTGATGAGTATAAGTCCAACTTAAAGTATCACTGCACTGTTCATGTATTTTTTTCAAAAGATTTCGGCGCACGATTACGGATTAAACCCTATATTTTTCGACAGGGAATGCAAATACAAACCGAAAATATACTAGGACATTTTGACCTAAAGCGTCTCGTTACTGAGATACTTTGAGAGACAGAGAGGGCAATATTTTTTTTTGCAAAACCAAGTTTTTTTTGTTATTCACAATTGGTGAGTCCTTGGCATCATCTCATCTTCTTTTTTTATTCACAATTGGTAAGCCCTTGGCATCATCTCACCTGATGGTAAGTGACGATGATGCCGAAGATGGAAGCGGGCTTACCAAGATTCCCCAACGCAATGGAGAACTGGCTATCTTATCTTCATGCTGAAACACATCAATGTTTTTAACACACTGATGTTTGGCGGCAAGACTTAGATGAGATGGTGGTAGCTAGCCAGGCGGGCTTAGAAAATGCCCTACCACCAACCAAACCGAGTCTTAGAAGTTGACCCCAACGGGATCGAACCCGCGACCTCCTGGTGTGAAGCGAATGGACTAACCATTACGCCACGGAGGCGGTTATCACCTGATGATAAGTGACGATGATGCCGAAGTTGGAAGCGGGCTTACCAAGATACCCCAACGCAATGGAGAACTGGCTATCCTATCTTCAAGCCGGAACACATCAATGTTGTTAACACTGATGTTTGGCGGCAAGACTTAGATAAGATGGAGGTAGCTAGCCAGGCGGGCTTAGAAAACGCCATACCACCAACCAAAACCGAGTCTTTCAAGTGAACCAGAGCTGTCCAGGACTGCGTCAACGTCTCGTCCTTCCTGGTCCATATACCAATTGAATTACTTTCGCATCAGTCTCTTGAAAAAAATCACAGATTTCGTGCGAAAAATTTTTTTTTTTATCCAAATTCAAAATTTTGGAAAAAAATATTTTTTTTTCACTATTTGGGCCATAACTTTTTTCGTTTTTGACTTTCACGAATAACTCTTTTAGCTCCTTCAAGCTTACAGCTCTCGTGAATGCGCGTCTTTTGAGCCCTTTTTGAATATCATATCTTTACAACTCTCCGAGATATAAGGGGATCGCACTTTTTCGTGACATCGGAGCCTGCACTGGAGCGAACGAAAAGACATTTCCAATGTCAAAAATAAATATTTATTACTAATTTTTTGTTCGTATTGAATTACCTATTTGAGCATTACATTATCTAATAAGGAAGTTACCGAGTCCACTCACGCAAAAGCGGGCCTATTAACACGTATAATGTAGTGTGTAATGGAAGCAGTAATTTTTTCGGAACATTTTGCAGGTTGTTTAACTGAGCGCATTGAGTTTTTTTTATTAACCAATCTATTCCACTTCTTTTGGTGCACTGGCTAACGAAAAATTATAATATTAACTTTCAAACTAATGGCGTAGTGGTTAGTTCATTTACTTTACTCCAATGAGCTTAAACATTATACTTTTCATCAAGCCAGGGTTACTACAGTAAATATCATTAAAGTAACACGACACCAAATTTCGAATCGATCAGACCTGCGTAAGTTGCCCATATCCCATCATCACCTAGAAAAGAGCTGATGATCTTCAAAAGGCTAAACCACCTCGATCACGTCAGCTTTCAAACAAAAAAAAACCGCATTTAAATTGGTCCATTCGTTTAGGAACTACGATGGCGCAGACAGACACACAGATACACGCGTTAAATTTATAACACCCCTCTTTTTGCATCGGGGGTTAAAAATAAAGTAACTTTGCACCTACTTTAAATTTTATGTAAACTAGCTGTTTCCCGCGGCTTCTCCCGCGTGTACAACGTTTCTTATGACTTTTCGAGAGTGCGCAGTGCGTGGAAAAAAGTAACCTATGTGTTAATCCAGGTCCTAATCTGTTTACCTACCAAATTTCAGCCAGATCCGTTCAGTAGTTTTTGCGTGAAAGAGTAACAAACATACATCCATACATTCTTACAAACTTTCACGTTTATAATAATAGTAAGATTAGTAGGATTTAAAATTTTAAGTATTAAACCCGACACTATTTAAAATGAGTCCTATAACACTCAGATGATCAAGACAAATATAACGACACACCTCGCCTCGCACTCAGAAGTTGTCCAGCCGTTTGGATGCTAAGAGGGGATAAAGAATCCCACATAACCATCCTTTCTAGCGGTTGGCTTGTTATATCAAAACAAACTTTTACTTCGTACTTTTGTTTATTTTTAACCGACGTCTATGTTTGTTTTTTTATTATTTAGGACTTAATAAAATAAATAACTCAACAGTTACATAATAAAATATTAAAGTACCTACGTATCTAAAGTGTTAGTTATTATGTAACCAACGACGTTGACCACAGTTAAAATAAGGAATGGATATAACAAAACGAAATCAAAAGGAAGTTATTACACAATGCTATTTGCTAACTATTGCTTGATTAATGTTAAACAAGATCTTTTCTAATTTAGATCTACTTACATTTATTACTTATACTTACTTTTATTAATTTTAACTTTTTAATGCATCTAAGATATCTTTCCTGTACTTATTTACCGGCAACGCAAAAATGACAATATTGTTAAATTTATTATTATAAGTGTGCACACATCGATAAAGTGGAGATCTATTTCCAGAATTAGTACAAAATGATGTTGAGAATAATTTATGTGTACGAGTTGATCGATTGATTACTCTAACTGGGGTTTTGTAACATAAACTGTTGGTTAATGGTATACAATCAAATCTGTTATGACAAATATCATACAAAACATTGCTTCCAACTGCAATCGCCTACTTTGCAAATCTAATAAATTGTATTTATTCAATAGCTGTTGATAAGTTAATCGATTATGGTAACATTTGTAATGCATTGAACGTAAAAACTTTTTCTGAACCATTTCTATAATAAGGGTTCCATACTTGTACCGCATACTCGAGCTGAGAACGAACAACTGTCTTGTATAGATAAAGAAAAGTTGATGCCTGTTTAAAGTTTGCACTGGCCTCGTGATGACCATACATTTTATATGATTTATTGACAATATTTTCAATATGCAAATCTAGCGTAAGTTTACCATCCAGCATTACACCAAGATCCCTAATAGATTGAACCTTTTCTAATGTAGTGTTACAAAAGGAGTAATTAAAAGTGTGATTTTTTTTCTTCTTTGTGAATGTTATTGATTTGCATTGATTAATACTGAGACATAGCTTAATGGTATCACAATAAGAAGTGAGGCGATCTAGGTCAGATTGAAAATTAATTTGATCACTGTGGCCTACAGTAGTATGATATACCTTCAGGTCATCCGCATAAAGAAAGAAATCACAATGTTTAAAACATGTATTAATATCGTTAATGTATAAAATAAAGAGAAGCGGACCTAAAATTGAACCTTGAGGTACGCCTGAGCTGATATTGACACAGTCTGATTCATAACCATTAATGACCACTTTTTGTATTCGATTAGTAACATAAGATTTGAACCATCGCCAAAGATTACCTCTGATACCGTTAAATGCATTTTTTTCTAATAACAGCTTATGATCAACTCTGTCGAAGGCCTTGCGAAAGTCTGTATAAACGCTATCAGTTTGTTTATTGGAATCAAGATTTTTAAAGAGACGTGTTGTATAAACTACTAGATTACTAATAGTGGATCGTCGTTGAACAAATTGTGATTTAATAACAGCATGAAGAACAGGGTAAATATTATTATGCATTAACCTTTCAAATATATTCGACAGGGTCGGCAAAATTGAAATTGGACGATAATTCTCTACGTCCTTTTTTGATCCAGTTTTGTGAACTGGAACGATACTTGGAAATACACCATCTTTAAGGCACATATTAAAAATATAATAAAGGGGCTTACAGATTGAATCAGCAGTTGCTTTTAAAAAATA
This sequence comes from Coleophora flavipennella, assembly GCA_947284805.1. Taxonomy (NCBI): domain Eukaryota; kingdom Metazoa; phylum Arthropoda; class Insecta; order Lepidoptera; family Coleophoridae; genus Coleophora; species Coleophora flavipennella. The sequence continues at coordinate 8,297,380 of OX369279.1, forward strand.
TGTAGGCACGTTATCCGGGCCCGAACCTTTAGAGATATCTAGCTTAAGTAACTCTTTATGTATTTCTTCAAAGGAAAATATAACATTATTGATTAGTGTATTATTAGTGTAGTTTATATCATTAATTTCAATATTATTTATGTCAAGACTTTCACTGACCTCTGATGGTTCGAAAACAGATTTAAAGAAAAATGAAAATTGATTACAAATATCAACAGAATCAGTGAATATATTTTGATCACGATACATAACATTATCAGGTATGGCGGGATCTTGCTTACGACTACTAACATATGTCCAAAAGTATTTAATATGGTTTTTTATACTTTCTTCTACTTGGTTCATATATTGCTTATAACGGGCATCTACATTTTTCTTAAATCATATCCTTAAAGTAGAAAAAATTTCATAATCAGATAAATTTATATTTATTTCCACTTGATCCAAGCCCTACCTTTCTGTTTACATAATTTTATCAAATTATAATTAAACCATACAGGATAACTATCCGAATTAATACTTTTAAGAGGGACATAACTACGTATAAAACCATAGATAGTTTCATTGAATAGTGAAACTGCTTCCTCAACTGTTAGTCTGTTTTCGTTTGATAGGTTATGCCTTCAGAGTGGTGCCCTATAAATTTTATTAAAATCGGTTTGGTATTTTTTAGCATATAAATAAAAAATCTAGCGAAATTGAAGTCAATTGTTCTTAACGTGTTCAGCTTTGTCAGATATACATATAATACAAGCCACGAAAGCCTGTTATTCCAAAATCTCTTGATAAATAAATATATATCAACATGACTGCAGTGGTTACTTAGATTCTCCTTGGACTTCACTGTGGAGTCGCCAACTTGCAAATTGACCTGAAAAGGCCACTCCCTGCACAGCAGTTAGGCAAACCACACCCTACGGAAAAGGTTAAAGAGTTTAGCCATTTGGATGATTGGATTTATACGTACAGTCGATTCCCAAATACAAGTATCATCCACCTTCACAAAATAAGATTAAACTTGACTTGAATAGTCCTGGCCAGATTAATTTTTGTAGATTTGCATACGTCTATCTATCGGATATAATATAATATAAATATAAATATTCTGGGACAAATCACACATGGTCATCTGGCCCCAAAGTAGGATTCCCTGTGTTATGGGAACCAGAGACTGATATACATACTTATATAGGTTTAAATACATCTTAATATATATAAATCTCGTGTCACAATGTTTGTCCCCAATGGACTCCTAAACCACTTAACCGATTATAATAAAATTCGCACACCATGTGCAGTTCGATCCAACTTGAGAGATAGGATAGTTTAAATCTCAAATTATAGTCGCAATTTTAATTAAGAATCCAGAAATTCCGTAACGAAGAAAAAAACTTCACGCTCGGTTGCCATGGCAACAATATCGGTTGTCAAAACAAACATATAAGAAGATTTGATCATTTTCGGAGAATAATAAAACTCTTTTCATAAACTGTATATACCTCCATATGACAAAAAAGATTTGATTATTTTTTATTTATAAAATGCAAAAACATTTTTATTTAAGACACAGCTGTTTGTATTTATAGAGATAGGTACAAAAAGATTTTATTCCATATAAATCTTCTGTCCGTGTGTTAGTCATTGAACTCCTCCTAAACGGCTGGACCGATTTCGCTAATTCTTTTTTTGTCGAGTTCGTTATTGTCAGGAGAAGGTTCTTATGTAGGGTAGGGTAGGGTAGGGTAGGGTAGTGTAGTGTAGGGTAGGGTAGGGTAGTGTAGGGTAGGGTAGGGTAGTGTAGGGTAGGGTAGGGTAGTGTAGGGTAGGGTAGTGTAGTGTAGGGTAGTGTAGGGTAGTGTAGTGTAGGGTAGGGTAGTGTAGGGTAGGGTAGGGTAGTGTAGTGTAGGGTAGTGTAGTGTAGTGTATGTAGTAGGGTAGGGTAGTGTAGTGTAGGGTAGGGCAGTGTAATGTAATGTTAGGCGGTACGAAGTTCGCCGGGACAGCTAGTACATATATAGATATTTAACACCCAGACACACATATCTTCTTAACCGGCAAATTTTTGCTACTACCGTTGAGATAAGATTAGATAAGGTAAACTTTATTGTGAAACTGTGTACAATACTATAACTGGGACCCATCGGTCCCGGCAACAAACGCGGGACTTATGTTCTGAAGTAAATTAATGTAGTTCAAAATGCTTCGTTTGATTTATGAACTTATTATTTTCCGCTTCTAGCACCATTACGCAGTTTAAGATAAAATCATAACTTTTTATAATTTGACAATTTACTGTAAATTTTCGCCATTTTGGAAAATGACGGGGTGGTCTGAAGGAAAGGGAAGTTAAGGGTTCCCAGGAGGCTCGAGTTTCCATACAAACGAAGTTCCGCTTTAATACGAAAACTACATGCCGGATTGAATCCAAACTTTGCAAATATATTGAGTAGACACATATCGATGTTTTTTATTTTCGATTTACTAATATGAAACGGAAAAAATAAGAGCAGTTTCAAAATTTCAGTACAAAATTACAGTATTACGATATGGCTTACAGTAGCGCAACGCCTTTGATTTCGCACGATGCGCCACCAGCGGCGTAGGTACTAGCCCATTCATGCCCATACTAGCCTGTACACAACCTGCCAAACTCGCGGAGTTTGCACTACTGTGAGCCGCTATATTGTAATACTGTGACAAAACCATAGATAGTTTCATAGAATAGTGAAACTGCTTCCTCAACTTTTAGTCTGTTTTCGTTTGATAGGTTATGCCTTCAGAGTGGTGCCTTGGTTTAGTTACGTTTAAATTTACTACAAAGAACACGAATTACAAACATCGATATGTGTCTACTCAATATATTTGCAAAGTTTGGATTCAATCCGGCATGTAGTTTTGTATTAAAGCGAGACTATACGTTTGTATGGAAACTCGAGCCTCCTGGGGACCCTTAGTATTCAAAGTTGGCCTTGACGGTAAACTTGATCTATTAAAAATTCTTGATCACTATTTGAGAAAAATTTAACCTTAGGAGGAAACGCGGTCTAAACAATAGGTATTTTAATAAAATGTTCCTGTCTCCCTCCTCCAAACCTCTCCATATACAGCAAGAAAGGGAGAACTGCAGCGCAGACCGATAATAGGTACTAAAATTGTCCAAAACAGCATTTCGTAGTCCCCATTTCGTCCTCTGAAACTTGAGCAATAATTTTTTTTTTCAATACGAGTAGTAATTAAAAAAACGCTTTACGCCTTTATGTTTTAGTTTTATTGTTAATACGAGTATGTTTATAATTTTTTTGCGAGTGTCTGAAAATTGACTTTCAAATGGCCAATTTTCTTAGTTTTCGAAGGGTCCTACATCCTAGAATATGGGAAAAAACAAAACATAAGGGCATGGACATGGTAGATATAGGTTTTATGGAAAAAAAATTTTTGCTCTAATGTCAGTTTTCAGGGAGGAAACAGGGGACTACGTTTGTATGGAAAAAACGGCGTCCGCGTTTCCTATTAACTTGCGACACTGAATATTTGTCTTAGGTAAGCGACTGTACGTACTGCTCATATCACCAGTGAAATAGTAATCTAGTTGCCCTTTAAGATTGCCAGTAATATTTTTCTTGGCTAAGTAAAATATAACCGCTTAGCTTAAACCTTTTCTGGAGAGTGCATGCTATTCTTCCCTCTTAAGCCATTTATTTTCATTGAGATTCTTTAAGTTTTCCGGTTCCGTTATTAATCGATCTCAAAAAAAAAATTATCAATATCATATATAAGTGTTTTTTTTTGCCTAAACAATTTAGCGAAAAGATATAGGGCGCTTAAGCCGCCCGTTGAAAAAAAGCCCCTACCAAGATCCAAACCTAAACCTCTGTCTCCGTCTATAGGTAGGCTACACTGCGGCTATATGAGCGTAACTAAAAACTCTATACCAAGGACCAAGGCGCCTCCTGTCGAAAAACAAATAAAGCAAGCGTTCAGTGAGTCAGGGATGAGCGTAACTATATCTATCTATATATCAAAGTCAATGTGTGTATATATGTCACCGTAAGATTGTAAATTCCGTTAGATTATAATCTAACGGGATTTAATTCGCGAAATCGTGAACTGTCGAAAGATTGTGAACTGTAACATATTGTTTACAATTTCACTAGTGACATTGTAAACTCAGTAGTGACATTACAATAACACCAAGCGAAGTGAAAAACACTAAATAAATGATGTTAGGTTCGGTCAGGTTGGATAGATAAAGAGTGCCCCCCTCCCTGGGTAGCAGAATGCTTCGCAGCAGAAGAAATCATCGGTTTTATTCGGAGAATAGGCCGTGATATTGTGATCCGATTCACAATTTACCGTTATATCATATTCTTACTAGTGAGGTTGTAATATCGCGGTTTTCACAATATCCCGGTGACATATATAGTGGACTCCAAAACGGCTAGAGCGATGTTGATAAGGTTATCAAGGAATCTTCAGATTATCCCAGCGGGTGATCCTTAGAGTTTATATAGATAAATTGTTATCAGCAATATTTAGTCGCTTTTATTGATTGCTGAAGCAAATTGTTAAGAGTACCGTGAACCCACGGCGAAAATGATACTTTATATACAAACGGCGAAAGCTATTTTCACCTCTTAAATGCAAAACGATTTTGGCCAAATTTTTCATAGGTTGTCAGTCAGAACAAAAGCTAGGTTTGTAGGTTTATGTTTTTAATTATCTATTAAAAATAAACAGTTAATGACTAAACTTAGTTATGTGTGAAAACAAATGAACGACCATAAAATTTAACTTATTAACTTTATTGAAAAAAAAACCTAGCTTTTGTTCTGACCGAAAACCTATCAAAAATTGGTCAAAATCGGTTAATATTTAAGGGATGTAAATCGCTAACGCCGTTTGTATGAAGACTCGCGGCTTCACAATTCTCTTAATTTTTCTTCCAATAACATATCTTTAGCAACGCATTGGACCCGTTACTATTATTCAGTAATCTACGCCAAATTTAGTCATATGAAGATTAGCTGATTCGCAGGATATTACGTTTATCGTTTAAATTGTTAAATCGGGTCAGTGTTAGAAATACACAGGAAACATTACGAGATTAATGTTTGATTTACACTCTATAAGGATGCTTAATACCGAATTAAAATTTGTACAGTCGCCATCAGATATAACGTATATTTCTAAGCAGTGTTGAATTTCAATAAATTATGTACACTATAAGTTGCTATTAAGAGAAAACGCGGTCTAAAGAATAGTTATTTGAATAAAATGTTGCTGTCTGCCTCCCCCAAACCTCTCCGTATAGAACAAAAAAAAGGGGGAGAACTGCAGCGCAGACCGACAATGGGCACTAAAATTTACCAAAAACAGCGTTTCGTAGTCCCCTATTTCCTCCTCCAAAACTTTAACAATAACAATATATTTTTTTTAAATAATTAAAAAAAAACGCTTTACCTATGCCTCTATGTTTTCATTTTATTGTTAATATGCGTATTATTTTTTTGGTGGGTGTCTGAAAATAACGTTTCAATTAGGCAATTTTACAGTTTTTGAAGGCTTCTACTTCCTATTATAATTGGAAAAAGAGAGAACTGCAGCGCAGACCGACAATGGCCACTAAAATTGACCAAAACAGCGTTTCGTAGTCCCCTATTTCCTCCTCCAAAACTTGAGCAATAACAATATTTTTTTAAAAAAATAATTAAAAATACGCTTTACCTATGTCTTTATGTTTTCATTTTATTGTTAAATGCGTATTATTTTTTGGTGGTGTCTGAAAATGACGTTTCAATTAGGCAATTTAACAGTTTTTGAAGGCTTCTACTTCCTATTATAATTGGAACATGGAAAAAAACAAAACATAGGGGCATGGCCATGGTAGATATAGGTTTGATGGAAAAAACATTTTTGCTCTATTGCCATTCATTATCCAGGGAGGAAACAGGGGACTACGTTTGTATTGAAAAATGGCGCGTTTCCTCTTAATATTTGAACATCTATTTTGTTATCGACTGAACAGTTGCCATCAGATATATCGTAGCGGACGAGGTGTTCAAATATTTGTTAGCAGTGTTGAATTTCAATAAACTATGTACATTAGAAGTTTCTACCTATTAATATCTGAACGTCTGATTTGTCGTAAATATCTGAGCAGCAGATTTTTCTATATGTGGTATTTTAGGAAAAACTTCCTCATTTCATTGTATGTGAAGAACATATTGAAAAATCTGCAGCTCATATATTCACGACAAATCAGATGTTCAGATATAATAGGTAGAAACTTCTAATGTACATAATTTATTGAAATTTAACACTGCTCAAAAATATTTAAACAACTCGCCCGCTACGATATAATATCTGATGGCACCTGTACCTAGGTGGTCGGTACTACTAATGAGATAATTAGGCAATAAATTCACTTTCCCTAACACGCCTGCGAGGAAACTCGAAGGTTGTGTGTGAAGTCGACCTACCCGCACTGGGCCCGCGTGGTCCACTAAGGCCTGATCGCCCTAATTCAGGGTAGGCTCGAGCCCCTCGGTAAGGACGTATATGAACTGATAATATGATGAATTACGCCAAAACAGTTAAAATTGTGTTTGAACCGTCTCCTTCCATCGCTTCACACCAGGAGGTGCAGCTATTTCCGGCGGGACTATAAAACTTTCCCGGGATCTAACATTGTAAGACTCGGTCATAAAAGATTTTAATTTTTAATACTCAGCTTTGTTGGTGTTAGGTCATTTTCTAAGCCTTCTTGGCTATCCACCACCATCTATCTATGTTTTGCCGCCAAACATCAATGTAAACAGCATTTATGTGTGCAAACTGTGTTCCGGCATGAATATAAGATAGCAACTTCCCGAAAGCGTTGGGGAATCTTGGTAAGCCCGCTTCCATCTTCGGCCTTATCGTCACATACGTTCAGGTGAGATGGTGCCAAGGGCAAAATTGTATAGCGACGTTTTGCATACTTTCTCGCGAAGCCTTCACCACACAAATGAACAAGAAACATTACGCTTACTTAGTAGGAAAGAAGGTAAGTGGGGCTTACAAATTGCCCTTTTTTATCCACAATTGGTAAGCCCTTGACATCATCTCACCTGTTAGTAAGTGACGATGATGCAGTAGTAGGTATTCGCGGGCTCTAGACCACTTAATATGCATGGCTGGCTTTTTTTTAATAGCGACTCGTTGTTTTCGCAAAAAACGCCAGCGACGACCCTAATTAAGGGCTCGGCCCGGCAGTAGTAGGTATTCGCGGGCTCTAGACCACTTAATATGCATGGATGGCTTTTTTTTAATAGCGACTCGTTGTTTTCGCAAAAAACGCCAGCGACGACCCTAATTAAGGGCTCGGCCCGGCAGTAGTAGGTATTCGCGGGCTCTAGACCACTTAATATGCATGGCAGGCTTTTTTTTAATAGCAACTCGTTGTTTTCGCAAAAAACGCCAGCGACGACCCTAATTAAGGGCTCGGCCCGGCAGTAGTAGGTATTCGCGGGCTCTAGACCACTTAATATGCATGGCAGGCTTTTTTTTAATAGCAACTCGTTGTTTTCGCAAAAAACGCCAGCGACGAACCTAATTAAGGGCTCGGCCCGGCAGTAGTAGGTATTCGCGGGCTCTAGACCACTTAATATGCATGGCTGGCTTTTTTTTAATAGCGACTCGTTGTTTTCGCAAAAAACGCCAGCGACGACCCTAATTAAGGGCTCGGCCCGGCAGTAGTAGGTATTCGCGGGCTCTAGACCACTTAATATGCATGGATGGCTTTTTTTTAATAGCGACTCGTTGTTTTCGCAAAAAACGCCAGCGACGACCCTAATTAAGGGCTCGGCCCGGCAGTAGTAGGTATTCGCGGGCTCTAGACCACTTAATATGCATGGCTGGCTTTTTTTTAATAGCGACTCGTTGTTTTCGCAAAAAACGCCAGCGACGACCCTAATTAAGGGCTCGGCCCGGCAGTAGTAGGTATTCGCGGGCTCTAGACCACTTAATATGCATGGATGGCTTTTTTTTAATAGCGACTCGTTGTTTTCGCAAAAAACGCCAGCGACGACCCTAATTAAGGGCTCGGCCCGGCAGTAGTAGGTATTCGCGGGCTCTAGACCACTTAATATGCATGGCAGGCTTTTTTTTAATAGCGACTCGTTGTTTTCGCAAAAAACGCCAGCGACGACCCTAATTAAGGGCCCGGCCCGGCAGTAGTAGGTATTCGCGGGCTCTAGACCACTTAATATGCATGGCTGACTTTTTTTTAATAGTGACTCGTTGTCTTCGCAAAAAACGCCAGCGACGACCCTAATTAAGGGCTCGGCCCGGCAGTAGTAGGTATTCGCGGGCTCTAGACCACTTAATATGCATGGCTGGCTTTTTTTTAATAGCGACTCGTTGTTTTCGCAAAAAACGCCAGCGACGACCCTAATTAAGGGCTCGGCCCGGTAGTAGTAGGTATTCGCGGGCTCTAGACCACTTAATATGCATGGCTGACTTTTTTTTAATAGTGACTCGTTGTCTTCGCAAAAAACGCCAGCGACGACCCTAATTAAGGGCTCGGCCCGGCAGTAGTAGGTATTCGCGGGCTCTAGACCACTTAATATGCATGGCTGGCTTTTTTTTAATAGCGACTCGTTGTTTTCGCAAAAAACGCCAGCGACGACCCTAATTAAGGGCTCGGCCCGGTAGTAGTAGGTATTCGCGGGCTCTAGACCACTTAATATGCATGGCTGGCTTTTTTTTAATAGCGACTCGTTGTTTTCGCAAAAAACGCCAGCGACGACCCTAATTAAGGGCTCGGCCCGGCAGTAGTAGGTATTCGCGGGCTCTAGACCACTTAATATGCATGGATGGCTTTTTTTTAATAGCGACTCGTTGTTTTCGCAAAAAACGCCAGCGACGACCCTAATTAAGGGCTCGGCCCGGCAGTAGTAGGTATTCGCGGGCTCTAGACCACTTAATATGCATGGCAGGCTTTTTTTTAATAGCAACTCGTTGTTTTCGCAAAAAACGCCAGCGACGAACCTAATTAAGGGCTCGGCCCGGCAGTAGTAGGTATTCGCGGGCTCTAGACCACTTAATATGCATGGCTGGCTTTTTTTAATAGCGACTCGTTGTTTTCGCAAAAAACGCCAGCGACGACCCTAATTAAGGGCTCGGCCCGGCAGTAGTAGGTATTCGCGGGCTCTAGACCACTTAATATGCATGGCAGGCTTTTTTTTAATAGCGACTCGTTGTTTTCGCAAAAAACGCCAGCGACGACCCTAATTAAGGGCCCGGCCCGGCAGTAGTAGGTATTCGCGGGCTCTAGACCACTTAATATGCATGGCTGACTTTTTTTTAATAGTGACTCGTTGTCTTCGCAAAAAACGCCAGCGACGACCCTAATTAAGGGCTCGGCCCGGCAGTAGTAGGTATTCGCGGGCTCTAGACCACTTAATATGCATGGCTGGCTTTTTTTTAATAGCGACTCGTTGTTTTCGCAAAAAACGCCAGCGACGACCCTAATTAAGGGCTCGGCCCGGTAGTAGTAGGTATTCGCGGGCTCTAGACCACTTAATATGCATGGCTGGCTTTTTTTTAATAGCGACTCGTTGTTTTCGCAAAAAACGCCAGCGACGACCCTAATTAAGGGCTCGGCCCGGCAGTAGTAGGTATTCGCGGGCTCTAGACCACTTAATATGCATGGCTGGCTTTTTTTTAATAGCGACTCGTTGTTTTCGCAAAAAACGCCAGCGACGACCCTAATTAAGGGCTCGGCCCGGCAGTAGTAGGTATTCGCGGGTTCTAGACCACTTAATATGCATGGCTGGCTTTTTTTTAATAGCGACTCGTTGTTTTCGCAAAAAACGCCAGCGACGACCCTAATGGCGCTACCACTAAGGACAAGAGGGCCACCGGCGCTAAGAAGAAACCCGCCGCAAAGAAGTTGGCTTTGCCGGGCAAGTCCACGGCCACAGCGCCCCAGGCGCAAAAAATCACCAAGCCGCCTACGAAGAAGCCGAAAGCGTCGAAACCCAAGAGGGCCGCTGCCTGAAATCCTCCGGTACGGGCTTAAAGAAACATCCTGCGTACACACACCTGGAGCACCGACACACCACGTCACCACCGTCGTCGTCGTCGTCGCTTCGTTGGTCTGTCGGCTAGTGGCTGCGAGAAGCAGTAGTGGCCGACCAGTACCTACAACCTGCTTGAACAATCCGCGACTCAAATAATCCTGTGCGTAGGTATACTCGGTAACTGAATGATAGTGCGTATAATACTTACATCATTATTCTTCATTGCATTTTTTTCTTTATAATTTTAAAAATTGTAAATAATAACCCCTTTTGCGTTCAATCCACAATCAATAAAAATGAATTAATAATATTAATTTAATAAAATGTGACTATGTGACTATGTGCGCATTTACAAGAGTTGATAATAACCTAATCAATCTGTTCTCACAATAGTAAGAGATACGTGCAAGTGTGTCAATCTCATAACCCTCTGCTTTTTCCAAGTCGGGCAACAGGAATGTTGCATCTGTCTACAGTAAATTTTTTCATTCATTCCCATATAAATTTAAATGAGTGTCGTCTATTTAGTCTTTGTAAAACGTGAGAAATGCGGGGATTTTTATACTGGCGCATACCCACTAACAATTTAAATCACTAATTTATTACTAGCCTCTATCCTGAATGTATGAGATACTAAAGGCTTTTGATGTCCATACAATACAGTCCAATACAATACAAACTGTAATTCTATAGAACAGGTGGATCCATACAGGTGCGAGCACCTTTTACTTTCAAGATGTATAAAAAAATAAACCAGCCTGCAATATAAACCATCTCTTCAAGCTTCTATCAAACATTCTGCAATGGACGCTTACGATATACACTCTGACGAATTCGACGAAGATATGTACAATTTGCTCGACGATTTTTATGATCCGTATTCTCCAATAACTGAGAGATCGGAGATCAACCAAATAGAAATGGAGGAGGGGGAACGCTCTCGTCGTCTTACCCCGAGATTAAACTCAGAAGACGAAATATTCGAAGAATATACTCCGGGAGCCGAATCGAATGAGCAAAGGAACGGTTATTCCATCTCTCCTACTTACACGGAATATACTCCTGAGGACGAAGACCAGGAATTGGAGGATGGTCAAGGACATTTGGCGGAATCTCCACCCGATATACCGCCTCCCCCTCTGGTATATCCTGTGTACCATGTTTTAAACAATAATTATTTAATTGTTGTGTACAGATTAATATATGATAATAGTGCAGTTGTTAATGATGAAGATGTTATAGTTTTAGATTAAGTAAAATTTTATTGTAACTTTTTGTATCGGTTAATTTAATTCAGTTATAGTTTTATTTAGTTAAATATAAGTATTGTTAAGGTAGATAAAATTAAATGTAAGTTTCTTGTATAGTTAATAAAAATGTATTCGAAATTCAATTTCTTCATTTGTATTGTATTGATTGTTCCAATTGGAGAAATTTTTACTTCTAAATAAAAAATGTGTTTACAAAATTTATTTTAAAAAACTCATATAAAATGTGCTTTACGAACTCATTACAAAAATATTGTCTGAAACATTTTAACAATCAATTAATCATTAATTATCAGACTAAGATCAGAAAAAACCAAGACTGTCATTTAATTTACTTAAATTATACAATGGTTGCATTTCGTCGTAACACCAAGTTATTCTACTGAACTCTAGATTGCATAATTGTGAAGTAAATTTAAAAAAAGTTGGTAACAAAATCAGATTTTCTAAATCCGCTGGGTCCTGTTACTATCACTGTAGAAGGGTGAATAAAGTTTTTTTTTTATTTCATGCAAAATGTATTCTATAAAAACCCAATTTATAATTTATAGAATTAAAGATCTTTTTAGGTGATTTAATAAAATCTTTCAATGGTTATTTCTTACAAATAACATCACTGACTTAATGACTCGGTGGTAAGCGCTACTGCCTGCTGAACTAAGGGTTCGTGGATTCTATTCCCAACAAGGGCAAACATTAACTATATCAAAAAAATACAATTTGTTAAACTTTCATAATTAACTTTTTACATTTTACGTTAATAGATTTATTTGATATCAACCATCGTTTTGGAAAAATTTGTGGAAAAGTAACGGCAAATCAAATAACTTATAACACAATAATCTAAATAACCTCACCTATGAAAAATCATACAATTAAAAATATTTTACAAATTGAAAAACTTTCATGATTACGTTTTTATGTTTTAAGTATTTTTGATGTTTTATCTTACAAAAAAATATTTTACAAACTGAAATAGCTTTTCTTATTACTACTTTACTTTTTAGTTCATATAATTATTTTTTTGATCTCTACCACTTTTTTTGGAAAATAAGTCGTAAAGAATAAACGGTAAGAAACTCAACAATATTAAAAATGGAAAATCCAAATAATCTTACTTATGAAAAATCATACAGTAAAAATATTTTACAAATTGAAAAACTTTCATGATTACCTTTTTATGTTTTTAAGTTTTTATTATTTAAAATATATATACATTTTACAATTTTAAAAAGCTCTTCTAATTACTATTTTACTTTTTTTAGTTCATAGAATAATAATAATTTTTTTTTGGAATATAAGTCGTAAAAAAGATTTGGAAAGAAACTTCACATTTAAAATTCAAAATCAAAATAATCTTACCTGTGAAAAATCTTACAATTAAAAATATTTTAAAATTTAAAAAACTTTTACTATTACTGTTTTATTTTTTAAGTTTACACTTTTTTTACTCAAAAATATTTGACAAATCATCATCATCATATCAACCGAATACTAGTTTTATTTTTCAAGTAAGTACTTACATAGAATTTTTTTTTTCTCTACAACTGTTCTGAAAATGAGTCGTGAAGAAATAACGGAAAGAAACTCCACATTTAAAATAAAAAATTCAAACATTCTAGGTACCTACCCTATGAAAAATCATGCATAAAGTCTATATTTTTTTTTTTATTTCATTAAATTATATCCTATTAAGGTACCGGGTTCAAATCTGGACGGCCAATGTACCAATGAGTTTTTCCAAAAAACTTACGTACATATACTTACCGATTGCTTTAACGATGAAGGAAAAAATCGTGAGGAAACCTGCACACAGGCCTGCGAAGAAACTCGAAGGTTGTGTGTATGAAGTCGACCAACCCGCACTGGGCCCGCGTGGTCGACTAAGGCCTAATCGCCCTGATTCAGGGTAGGCTCGAGCCCCTCGGTGGGGACGTATATGAGCTGATATAATAATAATAATTATCCTATAAAATAGCCGATTTATAATTTACAGAATTAAAAAAAAAAATCTTTTTAGGTGAAATAATAAAATCTTTTAATGGTTATCAATTATTTCTTACAAATAACGTCACTGACTGAATGACTTAGTGGTAAGTGCTCCTGCCTGCTGAACTAGGGGTTTGTGGATTTTATCTCCAACAAGTGAAAACATTAACTATGTACAAAAAAACTATTTGAAAAACTTTCATTGTTTACTTTTTACATCTTAAGTTAATAAGTTTTCTTTATCTCTACCACCGTTCTGGAAAGCCAGTCATGGAAAATAAACGGTAAGAAAATCCACATTCAAAATTCAAAATACAAATAATCTTACCCATGAAAAACTATTAAAAACATTTTTTAGTTTCAATATTTTTAAGAAATACATGAGATTCATAACCCTTCGGTTTTTTACCTAGTCGGGGCAATTGGAATGTAGCATTTTTCGACCGTATGTGTTTTTTTTGCATTCGTTCCTCTATAGATTACAATGATTGTCGTCCATTTAACATTTTATAAAGATGAGAAACTAGAGATTTTTATACTAACACATACTTACTTACAGTTAAAATCACTAATTTATTACTTGTCTCCTACCTGAATGTATAAGGTATAAAAGGCTTTTGACGACTCGATCACAATAGAAATGCTCTAATCACAATACCCGCCTACCTGCATGTTGCCAGTCTTTGCTTATATTAAAAAATGAATCCAATACGTGACCCTTTTTTTACACATATGTGATTGGGACTGGATCAATGTACGCAGCTTTGACATGTCTCAACTTGCTGATTTCCCTTCCTAAACAAAATAACTACCATAAATAAAAAAATATATGGAATGCAGGCAACTGCAATAGTGGTGTTTCTGAAAGTAAAAAACGGAATCTATTAAATGGCCCTTTTTTATGCATATCTGTCTTAAACGACGGAGGCAACGTTGCAGGTGTGCAATGATCAAGTTCTGACGTGTTCATCAACCCTTCCTATAAAACAAAATGATATTGCATAGACAGCCAGTAGCAACACTACCTTGATCTGATAAACTATAAAGTTTATAATACCGGTGTATTTGTGCAGTGCATTTTTATCATACCTATATCAGTCCGCTGATACTATGACGGTAAGTTTTCCCTTGTTTAATACTTTTTCCTCAAATTAATTTCTATTGTCTCCTAAATCATCATCAAATTTACCGAAAAACGTCCATTGCTGTACAAAGGCCTCCTCCAAGGATTTCCATGACGACCGGTCCTGCGCTGCTCGCATCATCGTCGGTCCACCGCGTGGCAGGCCTGCTTACGCTATGTTTACCGGTGCGTGATCGCCACTCGAGAACGTAACTACCCCCACGGCCATCTGTTCGGTGTCCTTAATCATCATTACAGCTCATATACGTCCCCACCGAGGGGCTCGAGCCTACCCTGAATCAGGGCGATTAGGCCTTAGTCGACCACGCGGGCCCAGTGCGGGTTGGTCGACTTCACACACACACACAACCTTCGAGTTTCTTCGCAGGCCTGTGTGCAGGTTTCCTCACGATTTTTTCCTTCATCGTTAAAGCAATCGGTAAGTATATGTACGTAAGTTTTTTTGGAAAAACTCATTGGTACATTAGCCGTCCAGATTTGAACCCGGTACCTCTGGTTAGATGGACCGAGTAGTTACCTGGTTGAGCCATCGACGCTTTTTAATAGTCTTTTTAATGTCCTTAATAAGTTATTTTATTTAAAATTTACCTTTTATTAACTCTCTACACTAGTTTAACAAATGCTTTGTTTTTTTTATTTCAACTAGTGGTTTCGATTGTTTCAGCTAACAACTAATGACTCACTGGACTTGCCTAATACCTTCAAAAGTTATTATTTTGATAATAGTCTGAGCGATGAGGATGAAACGTGCTCCATGCTGTTGGCTCATAAAAACAAGAAAAATGGACTCAAAAGATCAAACAATATTGATTCATTTTTTGAAAAACCCAAACTAAAGAAGAAAGTAACATTATCATCATGTGTTGGTCGCTCAACTGATTGTGGGATGTCTTACATATCAAGCAATGGAGACGATGGGTCAAAAGCAAGTCATCTTGTAAAAATCGAAATTTTTAACTTAAAAGAGTTAAAAGATGTTTCACCTGCGAATCATTGGAAACACGCTGAGTTACGAGTCAAATATTACGCACAATCTGAAGATGACATCAATTACCAAAATACGTGCGATATAATATACAATATTACGAAACATATTGCAGGGAAGCCCGACTGCAAAAAATACTTTTTTGCAACAGATTCCAACTAAAGCCTCCCTTTTTTACTTCCAATTTACGTTCTCCATATCATTGCAAAACCCAATCACCTGACTTCGCAAATATAAACAGCTGGCCTCATTCCCTACCAAAAAAGCAACCATGGACATTTATGACCTTTACAATGACTTTTACGACAAGTTACTATACGAGCTAGCTGATGATGTTGAAAGACAACCAGAATCAAATCGTTCTCAACCTAGGTAAAAATTATATACATATTATTTTTTTCATTATCATCATCATCATATTATTTACCAAAGCCGTCTTCCCCAAGTATTTCCACGCAGGCCTGTCCTGCGCTGCCCGCATCCAGCGACTTCCCGCGGTCTTTAACAGGTCGTTGGTCCACCGCGGGGGAGACCAGCCTACGCTTTAAGTTATCCGGTGCACGGTTCCCACTCGAGAACTTTACTGCCCCCGGCCATTTTTTCGGTATTCTAAAAGTTATTTTATTTAAAATATACATTTTATTAACTCTTTACAGCAATTTAACAAATGCTTAGTTCTTTTATTTCAACTAGTGGTTTTGTTTGTTTCAGCTAACAGCTAATGACTCGCTGTAGTTGCCTAATACTTTTAAAAGTTATTATTTTGATAATAGTCTGAACGATAAGGATGAAACGTGCTCCATGCGGTTGGCTCATAAAAACAAGAAAATGGACTCAAAAGACAAAACAATATTGATTCATTTTTTGAAAAACTCAAACTAAAGAAGAAAGTAACGTTATCATCGTATGTCGGTCGCGCAACTGAATGTGGGATGGTTACATATCAAGAAATGGAGACGATGGGTCAAGAGCAAGTCACCTTATAAAAATCGAAATTTTTAACTTAAAAGAGTTAAAAGGTGTTTCACCTGCAAATCATTGGAAACACGCTGAGTTACGTATCAAATATTACAATATTATGTGTAATCTGACAAGACAAGACGTGCAAGACGACATCAATCACCAAAATACACGCAATATAATATACAATATTACGAAAAAATATTGTGGGGAAGCCCGACTGCAAAAAATACTTTTTAATACATACTATTGTAAAACCCAACCACCTGACGTTGCAATCATAAAATGCTGGTCCGATTCACTACCAAATAATCAACCATGGACACTTATGACCTTTACAGCGACTTTTAGAATAAATACTCATGCATAGAGCAAACAAGCCTGTTCCTCACATGAATGTCTGCCCTGGGGTTGGAAATCGAACCAAACCCTTGGTTCGGCAAACAGAAGCACCGACCAATGGATCAGCGAATCAGTCAGTCACTGATGTTATTAGCAAGAAATAAACTTTAAAATAGCTTGTTTTTTAAAATAAACTATTGTTCTTTTTGGGTTGGAAGACATATTTTAAAAGATGTTATTTTCAAGGCATAAAATATTGATGTTATTTTTGAAATGTAAAATAGTAATAATGAAAGGTTTTTAAACTTCAAAAACATTTTTATTGTATGATTTTTCTTGGGTAAGATTATTTGTATTTTGAATTTTGAATGTGGATTTTCTTACCGTTTATTTTCCATGACTGGCTTTCCAGAACGGTGGTAGAGATAAAGAAAACTTATTAACTTAAGATGTAAAAAGTAAACAATGAAAGTTTTTCAAATAGTTTTTTTGTACATAGTTAATGTTTTCACTTGTTGGAGATAAAATCCACAAACCCCTAGTTCAGCAGGCAGGAGCACTTACCACTAAGTCATTCAGTCAGTGACGTTATTTGTAAGAAATAATTGATAACCATTAAAAGATTTTATTATTTCACCTAAAAAGATTTTTTTTTTAATTCTGTAAATTATAAATCGGCTATTTTATAGGATAATTATTATTATTATATCAGCTCATATACGTCCCCACCGAGGGGCTCGAGCCTACCCTGAATCAGGGCGATTAGGCCTTAGTCGACCACGCGGGCCCAGTGCGGGTTGGTCGACTTCATACACACAACCTTCGAGTTTCTTCGCAGGCCTGTGTGCAGGTTTCCTCACGATTTTTTCCTTCATCGTTAAAGCAATCGGTAAGTATATGTACGTAAGTTTTTTGGAAAAACTCATTGGTACATTGGCCGTCCAGATTTGAACCCGGTACCTTAATAGGATATAATTTAATGAAATAAAAAAAAAAATATAGACTTTATGCATGATTTTTCATAGGGTAGGTACCTAGAATGTTTGAATTTTTTATTTTAAATGTGGAGTTTCTTTCCGTTATTTCTTCACGACTCATTTTCAGAACAGTTGTAGAGAAAAAAAAAATTCTATGTAAGTACTTACTTGA
Organism: Coleophora flavipennella; assembly: GCA_947284805.1. Taxonomy (NCBI): domain Eukaryota; kingdom Metazoa; phylum Arthropoda; class Insecta; order Lepidoptera; family Coleophoridae; genus Coleophora; species Coleophora flavipennella. Next base: position 8,315,281 of record OX369279.1, read on the forward strand.
AAAATAAAACTAGTATTCGGTTGATATGATGATGATGATTTGTCAAATATTTTTGAGTAAAAAAAGTGTAAACTTAAAAAATAAAACAGTAATAGTAAAAGTTTTTTAAATTTTAAAATATTTTTAATTGTAAGATTTTTCACAGGTAAGATTATTTTGATTTTGAATTTTAAATGTGAAGTTTCTTTCCAAATCTTTTTTACGACTTATATTCCAAAAAAAAATTATTATTATTCTATGAACTAAAAAAAGTAAAATAGTAATTAGAAGAGCTTTTTAAAATTGTAAAATGTATATATATTTTAAATAATAAAAACTTAAAAACATAAAAAGGTAATCATGAAAGTTTTTCAATTTGTAAAATATTTTTACTGTATGATTTTTCATAAGTAAGATTATTTGGATTTTCCATTTTTAATATTGTTGAGTTTCTTACCGTTTATTCTTTACGACTTATTTTCCAAAAAAAGTGGTAGAGATCAAAAAAATAATTATATGAACTAAAAAGTAAAGTAGTAATAAGAAAAGCTATTTCAGTTTGTAAAATATTTTTTTGTAAGATAAAACATCAAAAATACTTAAAACATAAAAACGTAATCATGAAAGTTTTTCAATTTGTAAAATATTTTTAATTGTATGATTTTTCATAGGTGAGGTTATTTAGATTATTGTGTTATAAGTTATTTGATTTGCCGTTACTTTTCCACAAATTTTTCCAAAACGATGGTTGATATCAAATAAATCTATTAACGTAAAATGTAAAAAGTTAATTATGAAAGTTTAACAAATTGTATTTTTTTGATATAGTTAATGTTTGCCCTTGTTGGGAATAGAATCCACGAACCCTTAGTTCAGCAGGCAGTAGCGCTTACCACCGAGTCATTAAGTCAGTGATGTTATTTGTAAGAAATAACCATTGAAAGATTTTATTAAATCACCTAAAAAGATCTTTAATTCTATAAATTATAAATTGGGTTTTTATAGAATACATTTTGCATGAAATAAAAAAAAAACTTTATTCACCCTTCTACAGTGATAGTAACAGGACCCAGCGGATTTAGAAAATCTGATTTTGTTACCAACTTTTTTTAAATTTACTTCACAATTATGCAATCTAGAGTTCAGTAGAATAACTTGGTGTTACGACGAAATGCAACCATTGTATAATTTAAGTAAATTAAATGACAGTCTTGGTTTTTTCTGATCTTAGTCTGATAATTAATGATTAATTGATTGTTAAAATGTTTCAGACAATATTTTTGTAATGAGTTCGTAAAGCACCTTTTATATGAGTTTTTTAAAATAAATTTTGTAAACACATTTTTTATTTAGAAGTAAAAATTTCTCCAATTGGAACAATCAATACAATACAAATGAAGAAATTGAATTTCGAATACATTTTTATTAACTATACAAGAAACTTACATTTAATTTTATCTACCTTAACAATACTTATATTTAACTAAATAAAACTATAACTGAATTAAATTAACCGATACAAAAAGTTACAATAAAATTTTACTTAATCTAAAACTATAACATCTTCATCATTAACAACTGCACTATTATCATATATTAATCTGTACACAACAATTAAATAATTATTGTTTAAAACATGGTACACAGGATATACCAGAGGGGGAGGCGGTATATCGGGTGGAGATTCCGCCAAATGTCCTTGACCATCCTCCAATTCCTGGTCTTCGTCCTCAGGAGTATATTCCGTGTAAGTAGGAGAGATGGAATAACCGTTCCTTTGCTCATTCGATTCGGCTCCCGGAGTATATTCTTCGAATATTTCGTCTTCTGAGTTTAATCTCGGGGTAAGACGACGAGAGCGTTCCCCCTCCTCCATTTCTATTTGGTTGATCTCCGATCTCTCAGTTATTGGAGAATACGGATCATAAAAATCGTCGAGCAAATTGTACATATCTTCGTCGAATTCGTCAGAGTGTATATCGTAAGCGTCCATTGCAGAATGTTTGATAGAAGCTTGAAGAGATGGTTTATATTGCAGGCTGGTTTATTTTTTTATACATCTTGAAAGTAAAAGGTGCTCGCACCTGTATGGATCCACCTGTTCTATAGAATTACAGTTTGTATTGTATTGGACTGTATTGTATGGACATCAAAAGCCTTTAGTATCTCATACATTCAGGATAGAGGCTAGTAATAAATTAGTGATTTAAATTGTTAGTGGGTATGCGCCAGTATAAAAATCCCCGCATTTCTCACGTTTTACAAAGACTAAATAGACGACACTCATTTAAATTTATATGGGAATGAATGAAAAAATTTACTGTAGACAGATGCAACATTCCTGTTGCCCGACTTGGAAAAAGCAGAGGGTTATGAGATTGACACACTTGCACGTATCTCTTACTATTGTGAGAACAGATTGATTAGGTTATTATCAACTCTTGTAAATGCGCACATAGTCACATAGTCACATTTTATTAAATTAATATTATTAATTCATTTTTATTGATTGTGGATTGAACGCAAAAGGGGTTATTATTTACAATTTTTAAAATTATAAAGAAAAAAATGCAATGAAGAATAATGATGTAAGTATTATACGCACTATCATTCAGTTACCGAGTATACCTACGCACAGGATTATTTGAGTCGCGGATTGTTCAAGCAGGTTGTAGGTACTGGTCGGCCACTACTGCTTCTCGCAGCCACTAGCCGACAGACCAACGAAGCGACGACGACGACGACGGTGGTGACGTGGTGTGTCGGTGCTCCAGGTGTGTGTACGCAGGATGTTTCTTTAAGCCCGTACCGGAGGATTTCAGGCAGCGGCCCTCTTGGGTTTCGACGCTTTCGGCTTCTTCGTAGGCGGCTTGGTGATTTTTTGCGCCTGGGGCGCTGTGGCCGTGGACTTGCCCGGCAAAGCCAACTTCTTTGCGGCGGGTTTCTTCTTAGCGCCGGTGGCCCTCTTGTCCTTAGTGGTAGCGCCATTAGGGTCGTCGCTGGCGTTTTTTGCGAAAACAACGAGTCGCTATTAAAAAAAAGCCAGCCATGCATATTAAGTGGTCTAGAACCCGCGAATACCTACTACTGCCGGGCCGAGCCCTTAATTAGGGTCGTCGCTGGCGTTTTTTGCGAAAACAACGAGTCGCTATTAAAAAAAAGCCAGCCATGCATATTAAGTGGTCTAGAGCCCGCGAATACCTACTACTGCCGGGCCGAGCCCTTAATTAGGGTCGTCGCTGGCGTTTTTTGCGAAAACAACGAGTCGCTATTAAAAAAAAGCCAGCCATGCATATTAAGTGGTCTAGAGCCCGCGAATACCTACTACTACCGGGCCGAGCCCTTAATTAGGGTCGTCGCTGGCGTTTTTTGCGAAAACAACGAGTCGCTATTAAAAAAAAGCCAGCCATGCATATTAAGTGGTCTAGAGCCCGCGAATACCTACTACTGCCGGGCCGAGCCCTTAATTAGGGTCGTCGCTGGCGTTTTTTGCGAAGACAACGAGTCACTATTAAAAAAAAGTCAGCCATGCATATTAAGTGGTCTAGAGCCCGCGAATACCTACTACTGCCGGGCCGGGCCCTTAATTAGGGTCGTCGCTGGCGTTTTTTGCGAAAACAACGAGTCGCTATTAAAAAAAAGCCTGCCATGCATATTAAGTGGTCTAGAGCCCGCGAATACCTACTACTGCCGGGCCGAGCCCTTAATTAGGGTCGTCGCTGGCGTTTTTTGCGAAAACAACGAGTCGCTATTAAAAAAAGCCAGCCATGCATATTAAGTGGTCTAGAGCCCGCGAATACCTACTACTGCCGGGCCGAGCCCTTAATTAGGTTCGTCGCTGGCGTTTTTTGCGAAAACAACGAGTTGCTATTAAAAAAAAGCCTGCCATGCATATTAAGTGGTCTAGAGCCCGCGAATACCTACTACTGCCGGGCCGAGCCCTTAATTAGGGTCGTCGCTGGCGTTTTTTGCGAAAACAACGAGTCGCTATTAAAAAAAAGCCATCCATGCATATTAAGTGGTCTAGAGCCCGCGAATACCTACTACTGCCGGGCCGAGCCCTTAATTAGGGTCGTCGCTGGCGTTTTTTGCGAAAACAACGAGTCGCTATTAAAAAAAAGCCAGCCATGCATATTAAGTGGTCTAGAGCCCGCGAATACCTACTACTTGATGCCGAAGAGGGAAGCGGGCTTACCTACATTCCCCAACGCAATGGGAACCTGGCTATCTTATCTTTAAGCCGGAACAGCTATATGCTGTTAACATTGATGCTTGGCGGCAAGACTTAGATAAGATGGTGGTAACTAAGAAAATGCCCTTCCACAAACCATACCGAGTCATACAAAGTTTGACTCCGCCGGGAATCGAACCTGCGACGTCCTGATGTGGAGGTAATGGACTTAAAGCGGTAATATTACAGATTTTCGTTGTTTTTGACGTCAATTACTCCTAAGCGATAGAACACCCAAGGTTGAAACAAAATACCCTTATTGTTGAAGATATTCCCTAAAGTCAAAAGCTATTAGAAACACGATTGAGCAGTTTTGGCTCAATAGAAAAAAAATCACAAAGATAGGTCTACACCGTTACTTTCAACTCTAGATATGACTAATATTTTGAAATGTAAATTTTAAAAAATTACAACAATATTTGTTATGATAATAAAGAGTGAGTAGTGTTATTATTTTTTAAACTTCCATTGTAGTTTTTGATTGACACGAAAACCCATTGAAAAAGTAAAAAATTGTGGTTATTTTCTTTACTCTTTACAAGTGTACTTGAACCGTGACACTAGAAGCCGAAGATTGTGTCGCTGTCGCCGCCGATTGGAAGCAGTAATACAAAGCTGTAGCAAAGTATATTATATTATATTAGTATTTATTTACTAACATACAGTATAGACACTCCCTGCCGCTCTCTAGATTCCGACCTCCCCCCCGCGTCACCCAGATTGATGCAGATTGGTTACAGTTTGGTTCTCGAACGAATAGGATTCCGCCGTGATTTTGTTTGCTCCGTCATTTGTTTTTAGAAATGTCATTTCACGACCGTTGCATGCAGTGTCCGGGGTGTGGCTGTAGTTCAGTTCAAGCCTTATACCCTCGATGAGTTAGAGGATCCAAGATAAAGAAGAAGCTAGGATCTGAGCTAAGAGATTTCTGGTGAATAACAGAATAACCCCTGATTAACGATATTCCCAAGTGACCCTTCACTAATGTATAGGTGAAAACCATCCGAATCTTTCATAGATGTTTATCTCGGAAAGTAGGTCGGCGAGCTTGCCAAAATGTCGGGCACACAGGCCACCCCTTCTGACTGAGGTAACTAGACCTCTTGTTGACCTCCAGCGTTTGATCTTTTTACAAGCTTCTATTTAGTTTTACCTGTTCCGATGTTTGTCATCAAATCTTGCAAATTAAATTTGATCCACTTTTCCGGTTACCGATTGAGCTGAAATTTTGCATACATGTGTATATATCGTGACAATGCAATATTATGATGACATGGTGCTGATCTGATGATGGAGCTGGAAGGTAGCCATAGGAACTCCGCAATAAATCGACACAACCCTATCGAGTTTGGGCTCGTTTGATTAGTATTGACGAGTACTTTGATCCTAAAAAGCTTGTACCTAAAAGCTTTTAGGTTTTTGAAAATTATTTCACTTTCTTAAAAAAAGTGGCCAGGTGAGTGTCTGACTACGCGCAATGTAATTCCGTAGTCTTTCCAATGAACAAATGTATATTTTAAAAAAAGTTATTTTTAACGGAATAATGGATCATTGTGTTTTTTGTTTTGAGATGTTTGAAGGTGTGGGAAATAACATAGACTGCTAATCAAAATAGCCCGATCTGGGATAAGGATCTGGAGAAAACTAATGTCCACGCTGGCGGCGGCTCGCGCACCATTCACCCTCAAAGACAGTCATAAAAAAGATGTCCACGCAGGCGAAGTTTATATGGGTTTTAAAATTTGTAAAAGTAACAAATAATTTAGCGGAAGCAATATCCTCAAATGATTCACAGATAATTTTTATGCAGGTAGGAACTGTAGGCGCGCAGTCTGTGTGCGGAATCGAAAGACTTTTTGTTGCCAAATAATAAATGCACCTAATTAATTTCATCGCCGTCGTCTACATCAGTATCGTTAAGGCGGTTTTATTAGCACACAAGCGCAGCCAATAGAAATAAAATAATTTACTAATTCTTATAGACTTTATTTGAAATCGTTGAGTATTTTGCGCACATAGGGGGGCAACAACCATTGTCACACCCTGGACACTTCATACAGCGGGCCAGAAATGACATTTTAAAAAAGGAATGACGGATCAAACAAAATGGCGGCGAAATCCTATACGTTCGACAACCAAACTATAACCAATCTGTATCAATCTGGGTGACGAGGGGGTGAGGTCGCAATCTAGAGAGCGACAGAGAGTGTCCATACTGTATGTTAGTAACAAAATATATATATATATATATATATATATACTTTGCCATTGTTTAATTGTTATTTTATATATAACTGTAGCTCGTAGAACAGATGGCCGATGGGGCAGTAAAGTTCTCGAGTGGCGACCGCGCACCGGAAAACGTAGCGTAGGCAGGCCTCCCACGCGGTGGACTGATGACCTGGTGAAGGTCGCGGGAAGCCGATGGATGCGGGCAGCGCAGGACCGGTCGTCGTGGAAATCCTTGGGGGAGGCCTTTGTCCAGCAGTGGACGATTTGTGGCTGATATGATGATGATGATATAACTGTAAATATAAGCCACAAGTTATTTTTTCAAAACCGTTAAAAGTGGCCAGTATATGCGCAAAATACTCAATGAGTACGGTTAAAGTCCATAAGAATGAGTAAATTATTTATTTCTATTGGCGGCCCTAGTGCGCTAATCGAACCACCTTAACTACCCATAAATTCCCCACTGTTGGGACACGGGTATCTTCCCAAATTCGGGAAGGTAGACCGTGCTCCACAGTCGGAGGAGAAGTCCGGATTAGTGGAGATCGTAGGTCTTAGTGCCTACTTATAAGGCATCCGCCACAGCTTAACAATCTGCACCAACGGCACCAACACGAAAACATACGGTATATTATTATGAGAATTGGATAAGTACTTATTAATCGGAAATTATCAATCAAAAAGTAGCTGTCCCGGCGAACTTCGTTCCACCTTATACTACCCTACCCTAACCTACACTACCCTGCCATACCCTACCTTACGCTACCCTACCCTACCTCACACTACCCTAAAACCTTCTGACAATAACGAACTCTACAAAAAAAGAATTAGCGAAATCGGTCTAGCCGTTCTTGAGTTATAAATGTTGTAACGAACACGACTTTATTTTATTTTATAAAATAAGATAAGATATATTATAGGTTGTTTGTACTATAGTTTTCTTTAATACATTTTAGGCTACTGGCAAACACATTTAGTATTAGCAGATACTTGAAGGTAGCATGGAGTAAAGTGCTTTTACTCCATGATGGCAGCATCCAGCATGTATCTTACCCGTTTGCGCAGAAGGAGGTTTTCGGTTTTTAGTGTATGTATGTGTGTTTATTTCTTTGACATACTCTGTAACCTAAACGGCTTGATGTATTTTGGAGTGCAAGGTGTCGTTAGATTCGTCTTGATCCCGTGAGTGATATAGGCTAGATTTTAACCCGACTGGCCAAAAAAGAGGGGATAAGTTTTTATGCAGTCGTGTTTTTAATTTTTAATTAATTTTGCTCGCTCAGTATACCTACTCAGTAGTAAAGTTCTAGTAGAGAAAGCAAATTCAGCAAAAGTATAGGTACTTACATAAATTATTATTTATATAATTAAATCATAAATAATTTCTCACAAATAGTCTCAAAGTAATATATAAAACAAACAAGAGGTTGCCAGTATTGTATAACAAAAGACAGCAATTTTAGTGAAAGCGCTAATTTGTCTCAATTAACGTTAACGTCTTGCTTGACAATAAAATTAACCAATTGTGTTGTTAATCACACTTCCCGTGTAAGTTACTTACCGCTCACAACATCGTATCAAAGTTATTATACAACAACGAGATTTCATTCCAAACAATACCTAATAAGTATCTTCGTTAGTAACCCATAACTTCTCCACCTCGTCGGTATGTCAGAAAGGCTAGGGCCGCTACCTCCTGTCCGGGAGGTCGTGGTTCGAATCCTGTCACGCACCGATGTGTTTTCTAATTTCGATTTTATATGCACGTTTATCCGACGCTCTTACGGTGAAGGAAAACATCGTGAGGAAACCTGCACACGCTTGCGAAGAAACTCGAAGGTTGTGTGTGAAATCGACCAACCCGCACGCCCAGTGCCGCGGCCCTTCAGGTTAGGCTCGAGCCCCTTGTTGGGGACGTATATGAGCTGATATGATGAACGTCCCCACGGCTGGAGCAACGGGTCTCTTCCAAAACCCATTCTCTTTTATTAACACACGTGGGCCAAGAGTTCGATTGGTAGGTATTAGGTAACTAAGTATAGCAACAGTTTTTTTCCAAAAGTTTTGCGCTATTATCAAAAGTAAGTTACGGGTTCGGTTCCCGTCGGTATCCAACATTATTGGACCAGATTTTGTTACCGATGCCAACTATACTGAATTGAAATACCGGTCAAAATCATAACCCTCCTTTTGCTTTGCCGTAGACGGGCAATAAAATAGCTATGACAGGTGCATTTCGCACAAATTGCACGAAACCACAGGTTTTCAACCGCCTCCGTGGCGTAATGGTTAGTCCATTCGCTTTACACCAGGAGGTCGCGGGTTCGATTCCGGCGGGGTCAACTTGTAAGACTCGGTTTGGTTGGTGGTAGGGCATTTTCTAAGCCCGCCTGGCTAGCTACCACCATCTTATCTAAGTCTTGCCGCCAAACATCAGTGTTAACAAAATTGATGTGTTCCGGCTTGAAGACAAGATAGCCAGTTCTCCATTGCATTGGGGAATCTTGGTAAACCCGCTTCCATCATCGGCATCATCGTCACCTACCATCAGGTGATATGATGCCAAGGGCTTACCAATTGTTAATTTAAAAAAAAAACTTTAAAAAATCTTAGTCTGTGCACGAAACGTCACCATCATTATTTATATTCATTATGTAAAATCAAAGCGCAATATCGTCGGAACGTTACTGTAAACCTTTTTCTTTTAAAGATTATACAGTTACCTATCTACGTCAACGATGCTTAAACTCCACTCCACTGGCAGTCTCGAGCTCATTGTTTTGAAACGCCATTTCCAACAGTTCACAACGTAACTGGCCGGTTACAGCAACAGATTTGGTAATGCCAACAAAATTATTTCACGATTCAGTCGCCAGCCCAGCTAGCATAGCAAGGAGAATTTAAACTCTAATTCGGACCAAAGAGTCTTTATACAAACTGACATAAGAAAAAGAAAGAATTCAATTTTACAGCTGCGACTTCCTCGTGTTTTGAAATTTGTATTTAGAATGGCATTTAAATGGCTGTCTTGGAAGCAACTTGGGTGATAATAAAATAAAACCATAATAAAAATGAATTTGATTCTATAACGGGATTGGTTGGCCGGTACAGTTTTGATACTTGTTGGAGCAGTTGCGTATGGGTGAATAAAGGTTGGTCATTGGCCGATGATCCTTGGACGGAAGCCAGCAGGCCAATGTAATAAAAGCGAGACTCGCTAATCTAAAACTGGCTGAAAATAATCTTTATATGGATGAAGCTCTGAAAATTTTACAACGTTGCGTCGTTTTTGAGCACAGTGGCATTTTTCAAAACCTATTTCCCGATTTTTTCAAGATTTTAGGCCCAGTATTTTTTGAGCACAGTGGCATTTTTCAAAATTTATTTCGTAAAACTAGGTATCGATTTCAACTGACTTCAAAAAAGGAGGAGGTTTCAATTTCTCTATGTTTTTTGTGTTTATGTTACGATTTAGATGATTCTTTTTTTAATTGATAACTTATGCTCTCAGGTTCTTTCCGTTCAGTACTCTTTTAGGAAATTAACAAAAAACCGGCCAAGTGCGACTCGGGGACGGGGTCACACAAACAGGGTTCCGCACCAAAACTAACTACCAACAGAACAAGACCTCTCAGAACATACTTTGCTCTAGGTAAATAAGGGTCTACTTATTCTAGAATTTGGATATTTTATTTTCCTTGTGGGAACGAAAGGTCTTTCGATTTTCTCATAGATATTCCTGTAATCTATGCATTCAACCTCATTTACTGTGTTTTTTTCAAGATTTTAGGCCCAGTATAAGTTAGACGTCCTTCTTTGGGTCACCGTCTTACGTGTACCAAACTTTAACTCAATCGGTCCAGGAGTTACAGAACAAATTGGCTGACGGACAGACAAACGCGCCTGTGGTCGTATAATGGTTCCGATTTTACCTTCTAAGGTACGGAACCTTAAAAAAAACGCTAAACACGTTAAAAAACCGACTTCCATCGCAACAACTTCGCACAGTTTTGCATTATTATTTTTGGTTTTTGTTAATTTTCTAATAAAGTACTACACCATTTGATAAAATTTATACGGGACCACACGGGAAGCATTAGCTTTCAAATAAAAAAAGAATCATCAAAATCGGTTCACCCAGTCAAAAGTTCTGAGGTAACACACATTAAAAAAAACACAGTCGAATTGAGAACCTCCTCCTTTTTGGAAGTCGGTTGAAAATGCATCTAAATTGTACTTGGTTGATGTTGCGATTGAATTCGGTTTTTAACGTGTTTAGCGTTTCGAAGAATTAACAAAGAATTTTTTTAGCAATCATTTTTTACTACAGATTTCAAAGCTATCTATCTTATTTGACTATTGACCTTGATGACAATATGATTGGTGTTTATAACCCCAAAGGTTATGGCGACGATGTCGACGGTTTGAACGATATATTTATTGCACATGAGACTGTTGCCCTTAGGCGATAGATAGGGCCATTTACTTGGGGGCGTAAATCTCAACACTGTAATTTTAAATTACTGAATATTTTATGCGGACTAAGTAAAGCAAATCAAGTTCTTAAATGAACTAGCTTTTGCCCGCGGCTTCGCCCGCGTGGTCATCGTTTTAATGACTGTCTTTGAAGGTGGTGTGCGAGCGGCAAGCGGCTCGCGAGCGTGGGCATGAGTTTTCTTTAGATCCCTCGGGAACTATGTCAGGATATGATAATTAGTAAATTATGTCATTTCCCACCCCCTCAATCATCTCAGTACAAAAAATCAGAATAATCCATTTGTTTGTCGTTGCGTGGTTCTAGAAATTAACCAAAAGAGTATTTTTTCAGTTCCCTCAGAAAGTGCATCGGGCTATGCTATTTTCACGAGATAAAAAGTAGCCTCTGTCCTTCCCCGTGACACATGCTACCTGCATGCCAAATTTCATCAGGATTGGTCAAGGCTTCGTAGCGTAAAAAAAACAAAAAAAATATTTTCACATTTTTATTATTTATTATTCACAATTGGTAAACCCTTGACAACATCTCACCTGGTGGTAAGTGACGATGTTGCCGAAGATGGAAGCGGGCTTACCAAGATTCCCCCCAATGCAATGGGGAAATGGCTATCTGATCTTCATGCCGGAACACACCAATGATATCAACATTGATATTTGGCGGCAAGACTTACATAAGATGGTGGTAGCTAGCCAGGCGGGCTTAGAAAATGCCCTACCACCAACCAAACCGAGTCTTACAATTGACCCCGCCGGGAATCGAACCCGCGACCTCCTGTGTAAAGCCAGTGAACTTTGCCTCTGAGCTACGGAGGCGGTTAAATACTTTAATTAATTATAATAATTTATAATACTACTAGTAAGGATGAAGTAATTTGAAATATTTATTCTTATCCAAAATTAAATTGAAGTATCTCTCGTAAAACTGAACAGTTTTCTCATAGAAAACACGCAAAAATATTCGAATATCCTTATATCGAATCATAAAATCATTTATTTCATCATTACTCCGTCGCGTCAGCCTATTCCTAATTATTACTTGGGGTCGGCAAGACACGTTTTCCTGTTCCATTTTTCAACCGACTTCAAAAAGCAGTAGGTTTTCATTTCGACTGTATGTTTTTTTTTTGTATGTTTGTTACGTGATATCTCCGCCGATTGTGAACCGATTTTCAAAATTCTTTTTTTTATACGAAAGAGTGGGTTTCGAGGGGGTCCCATTGTCACCAAGTCAGGATCTGATGATGGGATTATAGGGAAATCGAGGGCAACCCTCAAATTTTATAGGCAAGTTTTACGTGTTTCATGTATTTTCTTACATTATTAAAGTATTTGCGTTTGGTAGTCATCATCTCATGTTGATGAGCTGATGAAGGAAGGTACAGCTCCTTAACGGTAAAGAATTGGAGGATAATTCTTAAAAAAAGATTACGAAGAGACGTATAGACCAATAGTGGTGTTCTTTCAGGTTATTCAGTTGAACTGTTGATGGAACATTTAACTGCTTAACTTTCATGATATTGGAAGCCACAGGATTCTGTATCTGTTAATGAAACACATGCATTATAATTTGATGGTTCCTGTTGCCGATTGGGTTTAACGTTGTTAGGTAGATAGCAATATCACTAAAAATAAAGAAAATAAAAATAAAAGTTTAAAAAACTAAAAACCGACTTCAAAATGAAATTCACTCAAAAGTATGAAATAATATTATTACACTTAGATACACGACATTAACCAACAGTAACAAAATCAAAGGTGGGTACGAATTAAATTTGGGTCCTAAATTTATTTTTGAGGTCGGTCCAGCACACAGCTATTCACATTTTACTTATAGCATTGCTGACACCGACCTCAAAAAAAATAATTTAGGCCCCTAATTTAATTCGTACCCACCCACCTTTGATTTCGTTACTGTTGGTTAGTGTCGTGTATCTAAATGTAATAATATTATTTCATACTTTTGAGTGAATTTCATTTTGAAGTCGGTTTTTAGTTTTTTAAACTTTTATTTTTCCATTTTTGTAGTCATCTCTCCATAACCTTGTTACTCATATCATCTTTTCACACAGTCCATCCATATTTTCTCTGGTCTTCCTCTTCCTTTATTTTATAACCATCCACATTTGTATTAATAACTCTTTTTGTCGCATGTCTTTTATCCCACCTCATTATATGTCCAATTAAATATCAGTTTCTCAGTCATTGATAGTCCTTTCAATAATATGACCCTTAATTATAATTAAAATAGTGGGTCTAAACAGCTGATTTAATTTAGTAGACATAATAATTATCAAAATGTAATACAAGTTGTTGAGAAAACCTTTCTCCTCGTAGCCTCGGAGACGAAACAAATTATTGCAAAAGAAAATTTTCCCTTGAAAACAAGGAGTTGGCAGTCACTTACACCTAACTGCCTAAAAATAATACATTACCTACCTCGGAAATCTGAGGAAACCCGAACCACACCACGGACACTGCATACAACGGTCGTGAAGTAACATTTCTAAAAACAAATGACGGAGCAAATAAAAATCTGTATCAATCTGGGTGACGAGGGGGTGAAGTCGCAATCTAGAGAGGGGCAGGGAGTGACCATACTGTAGGTATGTTAGTTCTAATATAATATACTTTGCCCAAACGGTTTGAATCTTTACCTAATTCTTAATCGTCTGAAGTCAAATTCAATAGTTACGAATTCTAGGAACGAGAATTTGTTTTCTCGTCAACCTGCCAACTTCAAGGTTATTTTTGTTTACAGAGGTTTGAAAATATTTTCTTCGTGATTTATCAAATATTTTAAGGCAATTACGATAGAGTACGTTTGAGTGATGATGATAAGTCTTTTATAGTTTTGTATGTACCTATATCTTACTCATCTCTTGAATCTCGTGTAATCCCTTTTTCCTTTCAAATTGTCTACTTTGTAGAAGGATTAGGTATGTATATCTTGTTTATCTCAGAATTCTTAGATTTGCATGCTGTTATATCTTTAATGCCAAGTTACACCATGTAGTAGCACAGAACAAAACTTTTTTTTAATCAACTGAAAACCGTTGTACATTCTCTATTATTCGGAGAAGTCTAAAATAAACATTTCTATTTGAAGTTCCGTAGCTACGATTTAGGAACCACTATAGAACTTGGTATACCTACCCATTTATATCGCTGTATTTTTTTAATATCGAACTTGGCCTCATTTCACATTTATGTTTTGTTGGGATCCTTTTATGCAGACTACAACCAATTGAAGTCTTCGGGCTTCGCCACTCTCCATGGCCACATGCTCAGAGCGAGATACGAGTTTAATAACTGTATTGTACGATAGCTAACTGTAGCTGTGGCTTCAAATCATTGTTTGTTGCTGTGAGCCAGACCTTGCACTGGTCTGCGCTTGCGCGTTGCAATTGTAACTTTTATCGTCACTTACCATCAGGTGAGATGATGCCAACGGCTTACCAATGTGAATAAAACAAAGCTCAAGGTTAAATGAATTTGTTTAGTAGATCTGTTGGGTTTCTGCTTGCTCTGTTCTGTGTACTCAAAAAAAAAAGTTGCTATGTGCATTATTAATAAGTGTTTGATATGCTATGCTACGCTGTACCACACCCCGGACACTGCATGCAACGGTCGTGAAATGACATTTCTAAAAAACAAATGACGGAGCAAACAATATCGCTAAACTTTAACCAATCTGTATCAATCTGGGTGACGAGGAGGTGAGATCGGAATTTAGAAAACGGCAGGGAGTGTCCATACTGTATGTTAGTACTAATATATATATTTTGGCTGTACTATACTAGATTCTGTGAAAAGAGCTATGTCTCAGAATGTAAACGATTACTTTTTGATTACTGGTGATTTCAACCTTACCTGTATTGATTGGGCTTCAGGCGTGCCTTCATTTATTAAGTCAGGTTCACTAAATCTGCAACAGTGTTCTGTGAATTTTGTAGAAGGGCTTAGTAATTTAGGACTTTCACAGTATAATACATATAAAAATCCAAACGGTAATCTATTAGACTTAATATTCTCGAATTTTGATATCGAAGTACATGATGTTGATGCACCTTTGTCCAAAATAGACACTTTTCATCCTCCAGTTCAAATTGATTTGGATAACATAATTGTGGCTCACTTAGAAAATAAGTGTACTGCCGGTTTTAAGTTTTTTAAAGGCGATTATGATAATATAGTTAAATATTTAAATGAAAAAGACTGGGACACAATGTTAAGCTCTGGTTCCGTAGATGACGCTGTGGACTATTTGTATGAGGTTATTAGGAATAGTATAACTTTGTTTATCCCAGTCAAGATAACAAATAAAAATTCTTATCCCGTTTGGTACTCTCCGGCTTTGAAACGCATTGCTCGTGAAAAAGCCAAAGCGCATAAGCGCTGGAAGCTATACAGTAACCCTAGGGATTATGAAGAGTTTTCGCTGCTACGTAAGAGGATGAACAGGGTTGAATCGAGTTGTTACTGGAAATATGTAAGTGAAATGCAATCGACTATACAAAGTAACCCAAAAAAGCTTTGGTCCTATAAAAAACCTCGTCGTAAATGTTTCTCTAATATTCCAAAAACACTTATGTATAATAACACTAATTATTCTTGTGATAATATTTGCAATGCTTTTAACACCTTTTTCCAAAGCGTCTATCAACCGGTAGCTCCTCATTATAGTCAGCCGAATTTGGCACCTCCTTGCATTGACGACTCTAGTACTATAAGTAGTGTTTTTACTTCTCCAGATGAGGTATTTAACCTAATTAATAAACTTGATGAAAATAAAGGTGCTGGTTCTGACCTGATTCCTCCGATCTATGTTAAGCGATGTGCTCCTGCTCTAGCTATCCCACTTTCATTTATTTTTAACAGATCTTTAAAAGAGGGTGTCTTTCCTAAAGCTTGGAAACTTGCTCACGTTATCCCGGTCCATAAAAACGGCCTTAAAACAAAAGTTACAAATTATAGACCAATCTCAATTTTACCAGTTTTTGATAAAATTTTCGATAGGCTGGTCTATATACGTATCTATAACAAAATAGTTACGGCTATACCTGTCGAGCAACATGGCTTTTTGAAAGGGCGTTCTACTTCTACTAACTTAGCTGTGTTTACAGACTACATGCTCAATGAAATGGAAAAAGGTAATCAGGTTGACGTGGTCTATACTGATTTTGAAAAAGCTTTCGATCGCGTGGACCATGTCATCCTACTTTACAAACTCGAGCGAATAGGAATATGTGGTGATCTCCTTAGATGGATTTCATCTTATCTGAGTAATAGGTCACAAGTTGTTGTTGTGGGTGGATATAGGTCTGACTTGGTATCAGTTTCTTCCGGTGTGCCTCAAGGGTCCCATTTAGGTCCCCTTTTTTATAATGCTTATCTCTATGACATATATTCATGTTTCTTACATAGTAAGTTTTTAATGTATGCCGACGATACCAAGATCTACACAAAAGTTACTTCAATTGATGATTGTGTGAAATTGCAAGAAGATCTTGACCGCCTGTCCGCATACTACATATCTAATAGAATCTCTGTTAATACTGCTAAATGTCAAATAATTACTTTCTCACGGCGTAGAAATGATATCAAACATGTCTATTACATCGACCAGAATCCTATATCGAGGACGAGCACTATTCGTGATTTGGGTATTTATCTCGACCAAAAACTGTCGATGGATGTTCATATTGATTTCATTGTAGACAAGGCATACAAGGCACTTGGTTTCTTAAAGCGCACTTGCCAACCTTTCTCAGATATTGCATGTATTAAATCAGTATACTACGCTTACATTCGAAGTACCCTTGAATATGGTGCATCTGTCTGGTATCCTCAATATGATACTTATATACAACGTATTGAGAGCATCCAATGTAAGTTTATCAAATACCTTAACTATAAGTCGAAGTTTTGTAACAATGATTATTTAGAAAGCTGTCGTCAACACAAAATTCTTAGTTTGGCTGCACGTCGTGACATGCTCGACATGCTCTTCCTCTTTGATATACTTAACTCTAGAGTGGATTGTCCTGCACTTCTTGCATCAATAGGTTTAAGAACTCCTGTTAGACGTACGCGCCAAACAACTTTACTCCATGTTCAATCACACCGCACGAATTATGCCCGCAATAGTATTACCACCAGAATGTCACGCACGTTCAACAACAGATTTGGTGAACTTGATCCTTTCAGGACCTCTAAAACTACATTTAGAGGTGAGTTGAGTAAATTACTGGAAAATTCAGTGTGACGAATAGTGATGAACACACACACACCTACACCCACACATACACACACAACATACACACATATACACACACATATACACAAGCTTGCACTTGCTCATGTAACTAAACTTAATTTAAGTAATTAATGACCAAAAGATTTTGTAATTTAATTGATACTTGCCTATTTAACTGCTATATTGTTCACTTTTGCACGACTTATACTGTTTAGGTAATGTTCGTGAAAATCTGTAAAGGCCTATCATAAAAATCTGTACTGTTTTTAATATTACTATAATTTAAGGCTGTTGATTTTCCTAAATAAATAAATAAATATACAGTACAGACTTAATTGTAACGGGAAAATGATTAGTGATCATATCTTGGTGAGGAAAGTGGTTACTGGTTACTAATTAAATTGAAGATTAACCGCCTCCGTGGCGTAATGGTAAGTCCATTCGCTTCACACCTGGAGTTCGCGGGTTTGATTCCTGGTGGGGTTAACTTGTAAGACTCGGTTTGGTTGGTGGCAGAGCATTTTAAGTCCGCCTGGCTACCTACCGCCATCTTATCAAAGTCTTGCCGCCAAACTTCAGTGTTAACAACATTGATGTGTTCCAGCTTGAAGATACGATAATCAGTTCTCTAGTGCGTTGGGAATCTTGGTAAGCCCGCTTCCATCTTCGGCATCATCGTCATTTACCATTAGGTAAGATGATGTCAAGGGCTTACCAATTATGAATAAAAAAAAAGATTTAGTATTCCTTGATAGAGGCAACTACTAATAATTCAATAATTAATTATGACTAGTTTTTTTTTGTATGTATTGAAATAAACATACACTCCTTATTATAGATTTCACTGGATATGGCATTTGCCAAATTGCATGATTTCTTTACATTTTAAAAGCTTTTATTTAACTTGCAATGCAATATATTTTGTTGTTTATTCATATTAAAGCTTAATTTTACAATTAATTCTCTGTACACCGTAATCTCAAAATTATGCAATCTTTTTAGGATTTCGGCATTTGCAACTAAAGAGTGTCAGCGTGCATTTATACTAATACCAAAGTATATATATTAGTACTGACGTACGAATACCACAGTATTACAATATAGCGGCTTACAGTCACACCCCGGACACTCCATACAAACGGTCGTGACTTGCAATGTATGTATGTCTGTTTGAGTGGAATCTTGCAAGTTAAATTTGACCCACTTCCAGATTTCCGATTGAGCTGAAATTTTGCATGCTATGTATAAGGTCTAACAAAATTAGCTGAAACTATTTAAACTGGTGTTTCTACCTATGAAACTAAACAACTTTCCCCATGAAACCCATAGTCAATTTCAAAAAAAAATTGAACTTACCATACTAAGTTGGCTGATCAGCTGATCGAGTTAGTATCGGACAGCCAAATTTTTTTTGCGATTTGACTATGGGTTTCATTGGGAAAGCTGTTCAGTTTCATGGGTGGAAGCACCAGTTAAAATAGTTTCAGCTAATTTTCAATGCAATATTAAAAGCTTGTACCTAAAAGTTTTTAGTTTTTCGAAAATTATTTAGACTGTTGGAAAGCCCTCTACCGTTGACCAAGTTTTTTTCATATATAATCATCCTTATGAATGGATACATTCTTTCTGTTATTGGTTCATAGAAATCTTGGCATCCTTTTTTTTTACTAGAACAATATCCAAAGTTATTTTTTTTATCATAGGACGCCCAATGGGTTTCCACATTTCTGTCGTTGATATCCCAACTATAAGTTTAACATTTATCATGCAGAAGGCCAAGAGTGTTTTAGATTTCTCTGCCGTCGTCTGGCTCCCCGACTCCAAGCCCGACAAGATTTGTGTTACAGTTCTGTGGTATTGTAGCTCCCAAACGAATGAGACGATTTTCTTCTTCTTCTTCTTCCTCGCCATATCCCGCTACACGGGGTCGGCTTTTCTAATCAGACGGCGCCACTTCTGCCGGTTACTTGTATCGTCCACTGTAAGGGACATACTCTTCATGTCCTTTTGGACAGTCGTTAGCCAGGTCGCTAAGGGTCTTCCTCTTTGTCGTTTTCGTGTTGCTGTACAGGATAGGCACTTTTTTACAACGTAATCGTCAGGGCGTCTCATCACGTGTCCGTACCATCTCAGTCTTGCTTTTACTATTTTATCAGCGATAGGTGCTACCTTCATGAGACGATTTTGATTCAGTTTTTTTGTTTGAAAGGTGACTTGATCAATAGTTTTTTAAGCTGTATAGAAAATCTGTTGAACCGTTTGAAGATCATCCGCTCTTTTCTAGTTGATGAAGAATTGTGCGCAATTTTAACGGGACTGATGGATTCGAAATTAGCATTAGAATTAAATTTTATTAACAGCCGCGTTAAGGCTATTCGAGTAAAAATGTATCCTATGTCACTCACGGGTTCGAGACAAATCTAACGACAACTCCAAAATCCATCACGCCATTTAGGCTACAGGGCGTGCCAAAGAAATGTACAAACATACATACACTCGATAAACATAACCCTCCTTCTGGCGCAGTCGAGTAAAAAGTGCAGAGTGGCGCCAAGTACAGCGTTCGAGCAGCATTCATTGCGCACGCGCCGACCCGGAATCGCGGTACAGGAACAACTGGTTCGCATACCATCACCAACGTAACTTTACCCCTGGTGGCACGTGGAAAGACCTCTGTGCTGAAACAATTTGGTATAGACTGGAGAAAGGGGAGACTCAAGCTGGACTGGTCGATTGAAACTAATTTAATGGTTGCCGGTGGTTCTAAATTTAAACGGTTTTTAGGGTTCCTGGTACGGAACCCTACTATTAAGCCTAGGCTCCGTCAGTCTGTCCGACTTTTAAAAATCTGTATTATTTGAACCGTAATCGGTAGCTGGCTGAATTTTTCACACAATATTTGTGATTTACTAACAATTAATAATGAAAATTTTAGAAAAGTAAATAATAATGAAGGGGCTACAAGAAACATGTTTTTAGGGTTCCGTACCCAATGGGTGAAAACGGGACCCTATGTATTTCTGTTGCCGCTATAATGACAATCACTAAAAATTAGAAAAAGTGAAAGTCTCCATACAAAAAACGTGTTTTTTTAAACGTAAAGAAACTAGCGCCATCTAGTACGATGTGCAGCATAATTTAATTAAAATGGGTTTAATGATATAATAATGCAGTATTGCTTTCGCCACATTATACGTAGAATTTTTTTAATCGCAGCCTAAATATGAATTTCGGAAAGAAAATAAATTTTGGGGTAATATGGAATACTTTTATTTAATAATATTTAAAAAAATAGGTAAAGGTGCTAACAATGGATGACCTTGAAAATAGGCTTCGGAATAATCTTAACATAGAGTTGGCTTAAGTTGACAAATTTCACTTGATAAAAAATATAATTCATTTTACAAAATTTTAAAATAAAAAAAAGGTTTGGTAACGATCGATCGTCCCCCCTGGTATAAAAATGATCGAATAAATACCTAGAACGTAAAAGGAGTAAATCTATTTGGTGTCGGAATTACCCCCCAAAGTTGTAGAAATCACTTTGGGTATACAACACCCTTAATAATTTTAATTAAAATACTAAATTGTTAAAGTAGGCGGAAATAGGAAGTTAAGCAGGCCAGCAGCAGCGCTTGTTGGCAGGTAGTAGTATTTTGCAGGGCAGTAGTAGTGCTTGGTCACCAATGATAAGCAATATCGATGGGCTTTAAAATTAGATAGTAGTAAGGATTCTACTTCCCTTCGGGTAAGCGGCAGGTAGTGCAGAGCGGCGAAATATATGCCGGTGGAAGACTCAGCAGTGACTCAGGGTTATTATGTTTCGGAGTACGGGCAGGGTGGAAGACCCTACGAACATAAATAAAAATCTAGTTCGCCACAGCAACAAATAAAAACGGATAGCTGTTTCTAAACATAAATTACTTACCCCTGATAAATATAGGAGGTCTTGTTAAAAAAAGGAAAAATCACAGCACTTTAAAATTTAAAATAATATTTTGCACAGCAACTCGTTTCGACGGTCATCAATTGTTTTTTTCTTGTCAAAAGCTAACAATCATTTTCAAATTAAATTTTCATAGACGAACAAAACCAAAAGAGCATTTAATCATGAAACGCAAGAAAGAAGATCGGCTTGAATAAATTTATTAATAATGACTAAATTGAATGTTATTTATTTATTAATTGTACCTAATGTAACTAGTTTTGTTTTTTTTTTCCTCTTTGTTTGCATGCTATCATTTTTATGGCTGAGTTTGGCGTTTCAACAAAGATTTTGTACCACCTACTATTATGTACCCAACTCAAGGGCAAATAAACGATTTCTATTCTATTCTTGAAGTGATATGGTACGGAACCCTTTGTGCGCGGTTCTGACTCTAAATGTTTTTGATTTATATCGTAAATAAAAAAAAAACATTTTTCTGGTGCTCTGGTTTATGTTTCTTGTTTAAAATTAAAGTTCGTTTTTTGAATTAACTGCAGCTTTGACGGCTGGCGACATAGGGGCCGTCCTAAGTTCATTCTCGCCGCCCGCCGCGCCGCCGCCGCTGACATTGACGGCGCCGCGATTGAACTCAGGGCGGCCCCTTTGTCGGAGTGTTTGACTGTCGCCGCTGCCGGCTCGCTGCATTCATCAAAGATGCAGTTATTTCAGAGAACGAACTATTATAGGTACTCGTATTATTATTGTACGCGTGTGGAGAGGTTGTGGTAGTACGGAGCCCTCGGTGCGCGACTTCGCACTTGGCCGGTCAATTTTATTTATATTTGCTTCCATTGCGTTATAGTCACTAGAAGTTCTACGTTCCAAGTTTGTGTCACTTTTCTTTTGCCAATTCAAGAAGAAGACGTAATTTTTAACTCCATTTATGTTCAACGAAAATTGATTTTTCCATAAAGGAAAAACAATTGCCGGAAAATTCATGGAAAAATAAAATTCGGTTTGTTTTTATTTTTCGTTGTTGTACTTTAGGATCAGCTGTATAATTACACTGAATTTCACGCTTCCATTAATTACCTACCGTTATTGTGGCGCAATTTTTTTTCCTTCATGAATTTTTCTGTAATAGAGAAAAAATAATTTTCGTTGGTTTTTATTCTTCGTTGTTGTACTTTAGGATCAGTACTATAATTATACGCTTCTATCGTTTTCGCGGCGCAATTTTTTTTCTTTGTGAATTTTTCTCTAATACCTAGACAAAAATACATTTTTGTTGGTTTTTTTCTTCGTTGTTGTACTTTAGGATCAGTTCTATAATTAATTACGCGCAATTTTTTAATTTCCTTCATGAATTTTTCTCTAATACCTAAACAAAAAACAATGTTCGTTGGTTTTTATTCTTCGATGTTGTTCTTAAGGATCATTATTACTATAATTAAACAAAATTTTGACGCTTGTATGTATTACCGTTTTTGCGTCGCAATTCTTTTTCATGGTATTTGCTCTAATAGACAAAGAGAATGTCGATTCGATGTAACACAATTTAAATTATTTCACAGGACTAAACTACATTTATACATTCTGTCTTTTTTTCTTTCTGTACCGAAAAGACAAGGACAGAATGCTTTAATTTAGTTTAGTCCTGTCAAGCAAGTTAAATCGTGTTATACCGAATCGCACCAGTATCCTATTATAAAATCATATGTCTGTCATGTCTGTGGATCTTAATAGACATAGTAACCGATTTTTTTTATTTTGACATTATACACTTCACTCTCGAGCTACATCCAAAGAGGTTACATTTTATCTAACGTTATTTTTATGACATCAATGCCCTCATAGCTATAGTGCCGACAAAGCAGAGTAAGACAAACATAGGACACAAAATAACAATCTTTGCACCCCTCAAGACGTTAACACAAGCATTTTCTTTCTAACAAGAAGCTAGCTTGAAGTCACTGACCTAGCTACACGAAGACACAAACCAGAATACGAATAACCACGTTCCCTCTCCAACCCTTCAGAAAGTCTGAAGAAGATTTAAACGTCAGGGGTCTTGCTTGCTGGTCGTCTAAAACAGCTGCGCTACGCAATGAGAAATGCAACAGAAATTGCAAGTGCACGATGCAACTAAAGCTGGCTGTAAATCAAGATTAATATTAGTTTCTAAATGTACACTAAAATAGAACTTAAGTGGCAGTGGGCAGGGCACATATGTCGTAGAACAGAGGGGCGTTGGCGTAGTTAAGTTATCGAGTGGCGACCGCGCACCGGAAGATGTAGCGTAGGCAAGCCTCCCACAAGGTGGACCGAAGACCTGGTGATGATCGCGGGAAGCCGCTGAATGCGGGCAGCGCAGGACCAGTCGTGAAAATCCTTGGGGGAGGCCTTTGTCCAGCAGTGGACGTCGGGAATCGAACCCGCGATGTTCTGGTGTGAAGCGAATGGACTGAGTCAAGACTAAAGAAGAAACTGTACGACCTTCTCAAAAGAACCAATGTTCAATTTTCAAAAAAAAAGTTTCCACCTCTCATTCAAAGTTGAGTAATGAAATGAAGCTAATCGATTTGTATGAAAAATCAAATTTTTTGGCGAATTGAACATGTTGAACAGGGAAAGTTGTTGAGTTTCGTTGTTAGAGTTCCGTTCCTTAGAAGGACAAAGAAACCCATATAATGATCACTTCCTTGTTTGTCTGTCTGTAAAGACCCTTTTTTCTCAGGAACGCGTGGAGGTATCAGGTTGAAATTAAAACCAAATGTCCACGGTCCGTTGGTGCTGTAAAAAAAATCAAGCTTCTTTTATGTCACATATTTAGTTATTTGCAAGAAAATCAAAACCTATAGGGTACATTCCGATGACCTAGATTCTAGGTCATCGGAATGTACCCTATAGGTTTTGATTGTCTTTCTAGGTCCTAGAAGAATCATGAAAGGCAAGAAGCAAGGTCTTTCAGCACAAGTAAAGGAAAAATATCCAACACAGTAAATTTGTAGTTATATCACATAAAAAAGTGTTTTTGCTATATTACAAATTTACATTTTCAGTTCGAGAATTGTTCGTGATGTATACCGATGTGATCATTTTTTCAACTACAAAGTTAATGCGATTGTTGATAGTTACATCTAATGTGTTTTGGTACGGAACCCAGTGCGCGAGTCCGACTCGCACTTGGCTGGTTTTTAGGGTTCCTTACGTGAAAAGGTAAAAACGGAACCATTATAGGATCACGCGTGTTTCTGTCTGTCCGTCCGTCCGTCTGTCACAGCAGATTTGCTCCGAAACTACTGGATCGATTGAGTTGAAATTTAATACACATTTGTACGTCGGTGACCCAAAGACCGATGTGTGAATGAATGAATTTTAATCGTATCGTGTGATATAGTATCAAATAAAATGGCTAGTTTTAACAATCTTGAATACTTATATTTATTTGTAATTAAATAGTTTCGAACTTTTTTTCAAAATTGACCATACCACCTTAATTTCCGAAACTACTGTGCCTAAAACCTTGAAAAATCCTCAGTATATGAAGTTGAGTACGAAAAACACTACCCTTGAGAAATCTAGTCCTTCCGTTCCCTCACGAAAAATAAAAATTTCGATGTCCATAATAAGTAGAACCCTATTTACTTAGATCAAAGTATGTACTGAGGAAACATCGTGAGGAAACCTGCACACGCCTGCGAAGAAACTCGCAGGTTGTGTGTGAAGTTGACCAACCCGCTTTGGGCCTGCGGGTCGACTAAGGCCCGATCGCCCTAATTCAGGGTAGGTTCGAGCCCCTCGGTGGGGACGTATATCAGCTGATATGATGATGATGATGATGTACTGAGAGGTCTTGTTCTGTTGGTAGTTAAAGTTTTGGTGCGGAACCCTGTTTGTGTGGCCCCGAGTCGCACTTGGCCGGTTTTTTTATTCACCTCCTGAAATGCGTCCTTCGTTCAACCAGCACACCATTCATATAGCTGATCTGTGGCCAGCCTTAGGCTGTACTGGTGAGTAGACAAAAAGGCTTCTTTCAGTCTCGGGTTGTTAGAACAATGTAGTATCGTTAAATTGGATTAAATATGCTTACGCTAAAGAAAAATTATCGTCATATGTATTGTTTTAGCTTTTTTTTGTTAGTTCTACTGATGATAATATAGACACGTAAGGGTCGAGTTTCCATACAAGCGTAGTTTAGTTAAAGTAAAAAATACCGGCCAAGTTCGAGTCAGAACCGCACACACATAAGGTTCCGTACCATTATACTAGATGGCGCTAGTTTCTTCACGTTTCAAAAAAAACACGTTTTTTGTATGGATACTTTCACTTTTTCTAATTTTTTGTATTTGTTGTTATAGCGGCAACAGAAATACATCATCTGTGCAAATTTCAACTGTGTAGCTATCACGATTCATGAAATACAGCCTGGTGACAGACGGACAGACGGACGGATAGTGAAGTCTTAGTAATAGTAAGTTAGTAAACAACAATATGGTATATGAGGTACCGGGTTCAAATCTGGACGGCCAATGTACCAATGAGTTTTTCAAAAACTTACGTACATACTTACCGATTGCTTTAACGGTGAAGGAAAACATCGCGAGGAAACCTGCACACGCCTGCGAAGAAACTCGAAGGTTGTGTGTGAAGTCGACCAACCCGCACCGGGCCCGCGTGGTCGACTAAGGCCTAATCGCCCTGATTCAGGGTAGGCTCGAGCCCCTCGGTGGGGACGTATATGAGCTGTAATGATGATGAAACAACAATATGACGGATCGAATCTAATCTTTGCAAATTTATTATGAAGACACATATCGACGACTGTAATTTGTTTTCATCGTAATAAACTTTAATAAAATAGAATAAATGCATAAGAGCATATTCACAAAATCGTTCCCCATACAAACTTAAAGTAAAAAAATACCTTTTAAATGGATGGGCTGTTTCTTTATACACAAAAGCAAGTCACGAAATTCTAGTTTGTGGATAGATTACATGTGTACCGTACATAATTTTTTCCTAAATTTTTAGGGTTCCGACAATCAAAAAGAAAAAAGGAACCCTTATAGGATAACTTAGTTGTCCATCTGTCTGTTTTTCTCAAGAACGCGTGGAATTAATGTCAAATACTTAGGTCTACTACGGTCCCTTAAAGCTGTAAAAAAATCAACCTTCGAAGTCATTTTAGGGTGTCATCAAAACCTACACTTCTCGTTGATTCAGAATCATGAAATTTGGCAAGAAGTAAGGTCACACAGCAAAAGTAAAGGGAAAACCACGAAAGTTTCTGTAGTAATGTCACTTTCAAAATATGTTTTTGCTATTACACATTTTTATGAAAACCGATGTATGGGAGATCTTTTTTTTTTAAATACAAAGTTTGACCTTCAATCCAATTATTATATTCGTTGAAGCTTATAGGGTTTCGTACCTAAAGGTGTTTTGGTACGGAACCCTCAGTTTGCGAGTCCGACTCTCACTGGGCCAGTTTTTGTCATAATATGTACACAAAAACAATCCAGTCAAACAGTCTCTTTTCTTTTTTATTTCATAGTATTTCTTTTTGTATCAATAACAAAGAAAAGCAAAACCCCACTCAAACTCGCATTTACTGTTTCTATTACGCAAAACTTTCTAATGTCTGTAGTATATTGCAACAGCGTCATAATCAGAGGAATAAAAAACATTACTGTCGCTCAATATAACGCTTCGTCGCTTTGAGGCTGCGGATCTCAAACATTGACATTTTAGACAGCAAAAGGAAAAGTGCTCTTATTAAGAGGGCGTATCAAGCAAACTTTTTGTCCTTACTCTCGAACGAATTTTAATTTTGCCATCGCGCTTAGAAAACACAGCGTGATTCACGAAATTCATCATCATCATCATCACATCAGCCGAAAAACTTCCACTGCTGGACAAAGGCCTCCCCCAAGGATTTCCACGACGACCGCGGCTTCCTGCGATCTTTACCAGGTCGTCGGTCCACCGCGTGAGAGGCCTGCCTAACTAAGTTTTCCGGTGCGCGGTCGCCACTCGAGAACTTTACTGCTCCAACGGCCATCTGTTCTACGAGCTATGTGCCCTGCCCACTGCCACTTCAGTTTAGCGATTCTGTGAGCTATGTCGGTTACTTTGGTTCTCCTCCGGATCTCCTCATTTCTGATTCGATCGCGTAGGGAAATTCCGAGCATAGCTCACTCCATTGCACTTTGGGTGACCTTGAGCCTTCTTATTAGGCCCATAGTAGGCGACTTTGTCTCAGTTCCGTAAGTCATCACTGGCAACACATACTGGTCAAAGAACTTAGTCTTGAGACACTGAAGTATTTGGGACGTGAAGATATTGCGAAGCTTCCCGAACGCTGCCTAGCCGAGTTGGATTTGTCGATTGATCTCTTTCTTGAAGTTGGACCTACCTAGCTGGACTGTTTGTCCCAGGTACACATATACGTGAAAAATTCACAAAATTGGCAAAAGTAAATTGAATAAATCTTCAAATTAAAAACTTAAGATAAAAAATGTTTTGTGGTGTTGTGCTCGGTTACATTTATTACCGTTATTTAGAGTAATTTTAGAGGTAACTTTGGGGTCCAATTTTGTCGAGGTAAATATGAGCAATCCTGTTTTCGACTTTTTGCTAGGGTAGGCCTCAATCAGATCATATTATCATATTGATTCGTGCTATTATCATACTTATAAACTTAGTATAATTCCGATAAATAATAGATATCTAAAATATTCATTTTGCTTTACACCCCCTCTTAAGGTTAGTATTGCATCTACGAAGGGTACATTGCCTACCTACTTTGATTAAATGACGAAGGGTCTTGTAAGATATAATAATTGGTGATGTATGTAATTAATTAATCATAAGCTTCCATCTTCGGCATCATCGTCACTTACCATCAGGTGAGATGATGCCAAGGGCTTACCAATTGTAAATTTTAAAAAAAACAATCATTACTTTACATTTGCATTTTAAAGAGCATTATAAAACTAGTGAATATTTTCAAAATAGGCTCAGACACGATTAGGTTTAAAAATTTAAAGTGATGATTTACTTATCTGACGAATATGCAAATCACATTCTTATTGTTAATCTTATCAAATATAAAATAGAATAGCGTGTCAAGTAGTAAACACAAAAATTTATGAATCATCATTATTATATTATTACTAGCAGTTTCCCGAGGCTTCGCACGTTCAGATCCAGGTGAAAAATTAGAAATCCGTCCAGCCGTTTCGGAGGAGTATGGCAACTAACACCGTGCCACGAAAATTTTACATATGTAGAAGATTAGCTGTTTCCCGCGGCTTCACCCGCGTGGACAACGTTTCTATGACTTTTCGAGGTTGCGCAGTGCGCGAGCCGCAAGCGGCTCGCGAGCATGGAAATAAGTAGTCCTATTCTGTCTACCTACAAAATTTCAGTCAGATCCGTTCAGTAGTTTTTGCGTGAAAGAGTAACAAACATACATCCATACATTCTTACAAACTTTCGCGTTTATAATATTAGTAGGATTATTTCTTGTTTGTAAGTGAATCACAGTCACAATTTAAACTGTAATCAGTCAGATGCACTTTAAGATAAGAGGTTTAAATAAAATGATAAGACGCAATTTCCAACCTTTTACTGTTTCCTAAGAAAAAATAGAAACTCTTATAGGATCACTCGTGTGTCTGCCCGTTCGTCTGTCATAGCCAATTTGCGTAGAAACTACTGGACCGATTTAATTAACATTTGGTACACATATGTTGTAAGTTGGCGACCCAAAGACGACATGTAACGTTATTAAATAAATTTTGAACATGGGAGCCAAAATGTACCCCACATTAGAAAATATAAAAAAATAATTTGCAAACTATATCCGTGACATATCAAAAAAGAAAGGGCTAGTTGTGAGAATCTCAAATATATTGTTTTAATAATTTTAAGAGAAATATTTTTGAAGTTATGTAAGAAAATAGACAAAAATTTACCATCCCCCCATATCTCCGAAACTAGTGGGCCTAAAATTTTGAAAAAATCACAGTATATGATGTTAAATGCATAGGTTACAAGAAAATCTAAGGTCCTTCCGTTCTTACAGGAAAAAATAAATTTCCAAAGTCCGATTGTTCAGAAACTTGCGGCACCTAGTGGGTTCTAGCAGTATCTTCTACATAGTAAATCAGTCGTTATGCGAGTAACCCAGTTAATTTACTTAGTAATACCACAATAGACTAAAGTAAAGTCTATTGTGGTAAAACGACAAAATTATATACGTACGTATACTCACGGATTGCTTTAACGGTGAAGGAAAACATCGTGAGGACACCACCTGCACACACCTGCGGAGAAACTCGAAGGTTGTGTGTGAAGTCGACCAACCCGCACTGGGCCCGCGTGGTCGACTAAGGCCCGATCGCCCTAATTCAGGGTAGTTTCGAGCCCCTCGGAGGGGACGTATATGTGCGGATATGATGACGACAAAATTAATACGTTCCCTTTTACCTATATCTATAGATGGCACTGTAAATGAAAATTAGTTTTTGGTTCGACTCGCACTTGGCCGGTTTTTTTATAACATTGATTAACATGATATGGGAAAACCAGAATACATGCTGCTAAAATTAGTTCATATATACTAGAATATGTTGGGTCGGACGCAAGCCTGCTGAACGTGAAAACTACACAGCTGATTTTTAGGGTTCAGTACCCAAAGGTTATTAATCGGGACTCTATTACTGAGACTTCGCTGTCCATGTGTCTGTCCGTCCGTCCGTCCGTCTGTCACCAAACTGTATTTCATGAACCGTGATAGCTAGACAGTTGAAATTTTCACAGATGACGTATTTCTGTTGCCGCTATAACAACAAATACTAAAAAAAAAGAATAAAATAAATATTTAAGGGGGCTCCCTTACAACAAACGTGATATTTTTTCTCGTTTTTGCTCGATATTTTTGTTTGCTCCGTCATTTGTTTTTAGAAATGTCATTTCACGCACGACCGTTGAAGGCAGTGTCCGGGTGTGGTAGTGCTATTAGAATCTAACGTAGATAATTTAAAAGCACGTTTTAAACCGGTTTCAATCACAACCAAGTACAATTGTAGTAAATTTTTTTGTTTTTGTTAATTTCGTAGAAAATTACTCAATCAATTTTAATGAAATTTCTTAGGGACCAATCTGAAAGTACATCCTTTTAAATTAAAAAAATCCAAATCGATTTATAAATGACGGTGACGGAGTTCTGAACAAAGTAAAATAGTGCTACATTTTTTGTTTTTGTTGATTTCATAGAAAACTACTGAACCAATTTTAATGTAATTTCTAAGGAAACAATCTGAAAGAACATCCTTATAAATATAAAAAAATCAAAATCGATTTATAAATGACGGAGTTCTGAACGAAGTAAAATTTTGCTATATTTTTTATTTTTGTTGATTTCATTGAACAAATGTTAACAAATGAACAAATTTTAATGAAATTTCTAAGGCACCGATCTGAAAATATATCCTTTTAAATAAATAAAAAAACACAAATCGGTTTATAAATGACGGAGTTCTGAGGCTCAGATAAAAAAAAAGTTCAGATAGAATGCTGCGAACTGTCAAGTTGAAGCCACTTCTTGACACATGTGTGAGATATCGATGTGTTATTCCACGACGTCTTAGCACATACTAAGTATTTTGAAGTGATTTTGATGTCTATGTGTGCGTGTTTCAGTGTACATTGGAGTGGTTTCATTGGCTTCACAATAAATTTACGTGAGGTTCTTTTTTTTTGATCTGATATCTGAGGTAACAAACATAAAAAATACAACCGAAATGAGAACCTTTTCCTTTTTTAAAGTCGGTTGAAAAGAAATAGAACCCACATTCCTAAGGTCAGCAGACCGGTGCCATTCAAATCGTTGCTCATCGTGGAAAACGACACACATTCAGTAGAACACATAGTCAAACTAAATTCTTTAATGTTTTTCTTGTGTAACAAATACCTCTAGGTATTTTGGTCTGTTTTATCATTACTAAATCACAAAACCAAACGTCTCTTAGCAAAATAGCCAACTCTTGGTCCACAATACAGTTACGCATGTTTTCAAAGAAGTCTCAAGTTGTACTGGCTACCTAAATAGGTCATAGCAACTGACCCATTTTCGAGCAACGCCGACCATTTTCCGCTGCTATTTCCGAATACCCAGTCTGTTTTTAGGGTTCCTTACTCAAAGGGTAAAAACGGGATACTATTACCAAGGTATATAATATATATTCTAGTACTAAGACTCCGCTGTCCGTCCGTCTGTCACCAGGCTGTATTTCATGAACCGTGATAGCTGGACAGCTGAAATTTTTACTGATGATGTATTTCTGTAGCCACCATAAAAACAAATACTAAAAATTTGAATAAGTAAAAAAATAATAAAATAATCCATACAAAACACGTGTTTTTTTAAACATGAAGAAACTAGCGAAATTTAGTATGATGGTTTTTGAAACATGAAACTAGCGCCGTCTAGTATGATGGTACGGAACCCTATGTGTGCGGTTCTGACTCGCACTTAGCCGGTTTTTATTTAGTTTAGAAGCTTGGCAAACTACAGCTGATACGTTTCATTTGGTAGTAACTACGACATTTTTAGGGTTCCGTCCGTCAATAGTTAAGATTATTGAAGTGAAAACTTCTTTAGATGCGTTGGACATTTTTGAGATGGGAAAAACCATTGAACTCGCGACATTGTCACTGACACCTTACCAGGAACACTCGCGGGGTCAAAACTTCATCATCATTATCATATTATCATTACCCCTTTGTTGTTGATATTCAGCCTATACGCACGAAGCGTTACGCTTCCTCATTTATTATGCGGACAGCGATAGAGTGGAACTCCTTGCCTGCGTCTGTGTTTCTCGACTCCTATAATTTAGGGATCTTCAAGGCGAGAGTGAATAGGCATTATTTGAGTTTGCGTGTAGATGTAGTCAAACGCACTCAAATTTTTAATAAAAAAAAAATCAGCCGAAAAAAGTCCACTGCTGGACAAAGGCCTCCCCCCCAGGATTTCCACGACGACCGGTCTTGCGCTACCCGCATCCATCGGCTTCACGCGATCTTCACCAGATCGTAATAGAACTAAAGAACTGTAACTTATAGAACTGTAATTTGAGACAAAACTCCGTAGCTCAGAGGCAAAGTTCACTGGCTTTACACAGGAGGTCGCGGGTTCGATTCCCGGCGGGGTCAATTGTAAGACTCGGTTTGGTTGGTGGTAGGGCATTTTCTAAGCCCGCCTGGCTAGCTACCACCATCTTATCTAAGTCTTGCCGCCAAATATCAATGTTGATATCATTGGTGTGTTCCGGCATGAAGATAAGATAGCCAGTTCCCCATTACGTTGGGGAATCTTGGTAAGCCCGCTTCCATCTTCGGCAACATCGTCACTTACCACCAGGTGAGATGTTGTCAAGGGTTTACCAATTCTGAATAAAAAAATAAAAAGACGGGAAAAAACCATTGAACTCGCAACGCCATCACCGACACCTTACCAGGAACACTCGTAGTGTCAAAACTTATAAAACTTTAAAAAGTTTTCACTTGTGTCGGCACTCCCGGAGTCGTTTCTTTGCTAGTTATAGCCATTAAGTTATTAGCAATCCTAGGCGGTGGCAAAGTATATACATTATAGTACTAACATACAGTATGCACAATTTTTTTTTTACTCTTCATACAAATCGATCTACTGATCGACCGATTTTGTGTATTTTAGTAAGGTCCCCATTTTTTTTTTGAGAATTGACTATAGGTTCCTTGGAGAATGTTGCCCAGTATGACGAGTAGAACCCCCAGTTAACGGGACCTACACCAATTTTGTTACAACCTGTATAATGTCTCAATAACCCTGGCCCTGGACCTTGCGATTACGTAAAGTCGCGGGCAGCTGAAGTTTTAACTGTCTATTTCATAATTATGCTAGTCTGGTAGAAGCTTCATAACTTTTATTCACATATTTCTATACACATCAGACATCCATCACTCAACAAATTATCAGTGCGCATACAATTAGGCTCCGCTGCTTGCGCAAGCTTGCCATTTCTCTTACGCACACGCCGCCGCCGCCAATCTTGCGGCCGTATGGCAGCTCAGCTACGATTATCCCGGTGAAATCGGAGAAAGCTAGCTCGTCCAAGGGTTTCTGTTTTGAATTCAAAATGCATGGATGGTAATTACTGATTAATAGCAACATTTCTGTCGTCGTGTGTGTCGAGAGATGTTGGTTTTTTTTTGCTTTAAATATTAAGTAAACCGTTACTACGCTGCCAATGAGTTGATGCATAAATGGAAACGCTAAACACTTTAAAAAAAAACGGGCCAAGTGCGAGTCAGAACCGCACACATAGGGTTCTGTACCATCATACTAGGATGGCGCTAGTACAAAGGGTTCCAACCATCAAACTAGATGACGTAGTATCTTCACGTTTAAGAAAAATACGTTTTTTGTATGGAGACCCCCCTTATTTTTTCACTTTTTCAAATTTTTAGTATTTGTTGTTATAGCGGCTAAAATTTCAACTGTCTAGCCACAGACTTATATCTAAATATATGGTTTGTG
Source organism: Coleophora flavipennella (assembly GCA_947284805.1). Classification (NCBI taxonomy): domain Eukaryota; kingdom Metazoa; phylum Arthropoda; class Insecta; order Lepidoptera; family Coleophoridae; genus Coleophora; species Coleophora flavipennella. The sequence continues at coordinate 8,348,996 of OX369279.1, forward strand.
TGTCTAGCAATCACGGTTATCTACCTATGTCTAGGTATCAGTCACAGACTTATATCTATATGGTTTGTGGTATCAGTCTTACTTCGCTGTCTGTCCGTCTGTCACCAGGTTGTTTTCATGAACCTTGATAGCTAGACAGTTGAAATTTTAGCCTTAATAGGGTCCCGTTTTTACCCTTAAGGTACGGAACCACAAAAAACGACTTACATCGCAACAACTTAGTACAATTTTGGATTATTATTTTTCAATTCTTATTTTCAATATCTTGTCAATTCTTATCAAATGCACTTGTTTCTTCAATATCAATATATTTAAATCAAAATTAAATCTTAGACAAGAAGCAAATGCATTGTATCTTCAATATGAATATATTTAAATACCATGGAACCTACGAATTAAAGCACTTGCAACGATTAGCTCACATTGACACAAATAAAATAAAATGAGTTGTCTGGTAGAATTGTATATCTCTTATAATTTTTTGTACATTGTTTTCTCACAATATATAGAGTATTTTGAAAGTCAAATTTGACCTCTATTTAGCTTAAAAATATAACTCATATCAAAATTAATGTTATTAATCAATCAAGTGTAGGGAATTAATTAAGAAATGATTTGCTCCTTCTACCCCGCTTGTATTTCCTGTAAATTAAGAAAATCTATTACATTTCACACTTAGGGGAGAGGGCTGAAGTGAAGCGTTAGTACTAATTTATATACTTTGGCTGAAGCATCGCGCAAGAGGAGGAGGAGAGTTATGTTTTTTATGTATTCATATAGCAGTTAGCAAAAATCTAGAATTAATTTGCTACTAAAAATCTCAGAGGGAAGCTACATTTGGCTACATTGATAAAACTTATTAATTCGGGACTTTGTTGACCAGGTCGGATAGCGAGGATGGAGAAAAGAGCACAGATGACCCAGTGAACAGGGTACCCCCACATTGTCACATCACCATCAAATGCACCAGAGAGGTGAGTACGGATCTCCTTACAATCATACATTGCATCTCCTTATGTGCGCGTACTGACCGAACGTAATAATAAAAAACATTTTTTAAATAATAACGGCTTCCGTTTGGAATGTCTTCAGCATTGATTTACGTTTCCGACTTTGGACCTTATGCTGGTCATGTATGAAACCCTCAGTTCTATGCTAAGAATTATCGGTGCGTGTGCTCGAAAGATTCTAAGTAACTCCTCAAATAAATTCAAAAATAATAAGAAAAACCGACCAAGTGTGAGTCAGGCCCGCGCACAAAGGTTTCCGTACCATCATACTAGATGGGGCTAGTTTCTTCATGTTTAAAAAAAACACGTTTTTTGTATGGAGACCCTTTTTTTAACTTTTTCTAATTTTTAGTATTTGTTAAAGCGGCAACAGAAATACATCTCATCTGTGAAAATTTTAACTATCAAGGTATATCACTTGTTTATTCACGTTTTAAAAAAACACGTTTTTGTATGGAGACCCACCTTATTTTTTCACTTTTTTTAATTTTTAGTATTTGTTGTTATAGTGGCAACAAAAATACATAATCTGTGAAAATTTTAACTGTCTAGCTATCACGGTTCATGAATTACAGCCTGGTGACAGACGGACAGCGAATTCTTAGTAATAGGTCCCGTTTTTACCCTTTGAGTACGGAACCCTAAAAAACAAATAAAAGTGTAGATAGAAAGATTCCAGTGTTTCTCTAGTTAGGTTTCAGCTACGCCCACAAAATATGTAATATTATTGTGTGTTTTCTCCCAGATCGCAGGCTTCAACGGCCTCTCAGAAGCTGTACGTAGGCTAGACTTCTCATCAGCCGTCCGCGACGTTAGAAGGTTTAACTACATCTGTGCGTTATTGGAGCTGCTGCTCTGTGGCCAGAAGCTGACACATCTGCCTGGGGCCGCGCAGAAACTGCTGCTTTCCATGTTGGAACAGTTGGCTGATCAAGGTGAGAACTGAACAATCGTTATCATATCAGCCGAAAGACGTCCACTACTGGACTAAAGCCTTCCCCCCAAGGGTTTCCACAACGACCGGTCCTGCGCTGCCCGCATCCAACGGCTTCCCGCTACCTTCGCTAGGTCATGGGTTAACTGATTCGAAAGCCTGCCTACACAGTCTTCCGGTGTGCGGTCGCCACTCGAGAACTTTACTATCCCAACAGCTATCTGTTCTTTGAGCTTTGTGGCCTAGCGTAGGCGACTACCACTTAAGTTGAACTATATGGATCTCCTCAATTACAATTTGATCACGTAGGAAAACTCGGAGCCTAGCACGATCCATCGCGTTCTGAGAACTGAACAATATAAGATGTAAGGTAATTATTGGTCTCTTAAAAGAAGTAGCAGCCAGAGCCAAGTATGAAAATATTTAACTCATCTGTGCGTTACTGGAGTTGCTGGTCTGTGGCTAGAAGTTAATACATCCTAAAATATTGTAAGACCTATTGAATACCTTGTTTAAGAGCAAGTAAAGATTTCCATTCTATTGTATTTATCTGCCTAATGGAACCCATTAAAAAACTGCTGCTTTTCATGTCCAAGTAGTTAGCTGATCAAGGTAAGAACTGACTGATTATGTGATGGATTTCATTCAACTATATGAAGCTGCCACTTGGTGGATCGATGATCTGGTGAGGGTCGCGGGCAGCCGCTGGATGTGGGCAAAGCAGAACCGCTCGTCGTGGAAATCCTTGGGGGAGGCCTTTGTCCGGCAGTGGACGTCCTTCGGCTGATATGATGATGATGGTATGAAGCTCACGCACGCTTCCAAAGCTGCAAAAAAATAATTAATTCCACATGAAAGCCATAAAGTCTTAATACTGTGACGATAACATCTTTTCAATAAACTTGCAAAAGTGTAGATTGGAATCGACGGCAGAGGTATTACGTATCGTAATAAGTTGCTGAAAATCTGGGCGTAAGATTCTTCTAAATATTATATTTTTGTTTTCAGTGTCGCAGTCCCAGCAGAACCTTAATGCACTTCGAGCTCTAGTCATGGCGTTGACGTCCCTTCGGGAGGCCGAGCGAGGCTCCTGCTGGGGCCGGCCGCTGGGCTCGCGAGCGCTATGGGGCCACCACGACACCGCCATCGCCAGGATCAACCGCATCGCGCAGCGGATACGGATACAAGAGGTATGTGACGTCGTTGGTTATTTTGAGGTAAGAGCAGCGGTGGCGTAACGGTTAGGGCCGCTAACTCCTGTCCGGGATATCGTGGTTCGAACCCTGCTACTTACCAGTCTGCTTTCGAATATCGATTTCATATGTTTGTTCATGCAGGCGTGTGCAGGTTTCCTCACGATGTTTTCCTTCACCGTAAGCTCTTACGGTGAAGGAAAACATCGTGAGGAAACCTGCACACGCCTGCAAAAAAACACTCGAAGGTTGTGTGTGAAGTCGACCAATCCGCATTGGGCCCTTGTGGTCGACTAAGACCCGATCGCCCTAATTCAGGGTAGGCTCGAGCTCCTCGGTGGGGACGTATATAAGATAAGATAAGCATTTATTCATAGCCCGCACAAGCAAACAAAAACCGGTAATTAAATGCAAGAAAAAATAATTAAAACTACTTATTTTAAAATCTTGATAACTATTAAATATAAGGTGGGCTAGGAAAATGACCAAGCTCAGCTTGAATGCTGCGAAACCTTAGATTCGCAGCGCTGATGATTCTGCCAGGCCATTAAGAAAAAGCTAATATATAAGCTGATATGATGAAGAACAGGCCAATCGTTAGTGTAGTGGACCGGTCTCTCCATAGAAAGTAACAGGGGCTTCAAAACAGGATGAGCGGTGTTGTTCAGCGTATTTGAACACAGGTGATAACAGCGGGATCACTGACCGTTTTGCTTCTTAGAGTTAAAATTGGCCTGCGGTTGTCGCCTTAGGATATCACCACCTATCTCTTTCCGAGGGTGTAGTAAGAGGCGACTAAGGGGGGATGGGCTGCATTGCCCTTTCCGCGTACTGTACCACTACACTCAGCACACTGCGATCGCCAAACCGCCCCGCAAGCGTGGAGATTATGTCAAAACCCCCCTCGGAGGAGGCCTATGTCCAGCAGTGGATGTCTTATTACTAATGTGATGACATGAACATATTAGTTAGTGACATAAGTTGGCGGGGATGCAAAAATAGCTTTTGTATTGACTGATTGACTTTGTTGCAGCCGGGACCAGAAGTGCTGCCCAAACTCCACGACCTGCCCGAGGAGTGCATCAGAGAAATCCTGCTGAGGATAGCTGACCACAGAGATTTGGATGTAAGTTCACGCATCTTTGGTTAAAGGGGTTGGATCATTTTTGTATGGAGCGTGTAAAAGTGACAATATACAGTACCCAATACCCCACTTTATGCGAGAGATACGTTCCGCAAAAACTTGCGTTAAGTGAAATTCGCGTACATAGCCAAACTTAATTAAAAAAAAAAACATTTTGCAGCGTTACATTATGAATTTGTTTTACGGAAAAATTAATCTATTGTCTTCGGTGTTGCATTTAGTTTACGTTCTTTAAAACACGGTCGTCCATGCTCTCCAATACATATGTCCAAACCTGAATAAAAAATATTTGTTAAATCATTTTGTATTCCACTAACATAAAACTCACTCTTCTACTTTTTCCTCCTTACGGTTGAAGGGATCACTCTACAACTCGATCGAATCTTCGTTTACTACATACATGTATGTAACCAATCCGCGTAAAGCGAGGCATTTTAGTGCGATTTTTTTTTATTCATAAGCCCTTGGCATCTTCTCACTTCGCACTTAACGGGGTCGCGTAAAGCGGGGTGTTACTGAACTATGCACATAGTAACGTGACGCTTTTATGTAAAATTATTGTCATACTATTAAATATGAAATTTACCATGAATGTAAATATGAAATACGACGGAGCACCGACAACGCAACGCAACACCGAAGCCCGTGCATCGAGCTTATTCATATCCGGCAGTCGGCACAAATACAGGAATATAGGAACATAGGCCTGTGGTGTGGCCCTAGAATAGTACCAACCCCTCTCTTGCCGAGGGCGTCGTGAGATGCGAATAAAGGATCATAAACCGCAGGATGGGCAGCAGCGTCCTCGCCGTGTACTGTGCCACGCCACTACACCGCAAACTGTGATCGCCAACCCGCCTGCCAAGCGTGGCGATTACGGTACAAATCCCCAACCTATGTCCAGCAGTGGACGTCTTTCGGCTGATGTGATGATGGTCAACATCATCATATGCCAACGCAGGCTTATTCAAGGCGAATAAAGATCATTTCATTTCATTTTCATTTCATTTATTAGCAAGGAACATAGAAAGTCTTTTTTTTTCGTAAAGATTATATAGCATCATCACACCTGATGATTAGTAATAGCTGAAGTTTTTCTTTTTCTATTCATTCAATAGAAGTATAGCGAGGACGACGAACATTTTGCTTATTATACGCCCTCTTAACGACTGCCGTCTAGTGATAACAACACAAAGATCTAACAATCCTTCCTGTCCAATATCCAGGCGGCGTCATCAGCCTGGAGCGTGATGGCGTCCGTCTGTTCAGAGCAGAGGATCTGGCGCGAGCTGGTGACGTTCCACTTCACACGGCAACAAATAGACGCCGCGCTGAAGGGAGGCAAGCCTGACGAGGCGGACTGGAGGAAGCTCTTCCACCAGCTTAGGAAGTAAGTCATTACGTTTTCTTCGGGGCTCCACGCGGAACTAAATGGCGCAAAATAAATCATTAGAGTCAAATTGTAGAAAAACCCAAATATCCAATTTTTGAGCTCCCTTTGTGTGTTCCGTGGCTACGTCTTAAGAGTCGGCACCTCTTACTGGTTTCTGCGTTCCGTGAATAAACTATAGCCAACTTTCATGGTTCTAACTAAATAAAACTGGTACCTATCATTAGCCCAAGAGACGAAGTAATAACATAAACGAGAAAAAATGCTGCTATTTGCAAGTAAGTCGAAATTGCTATTCGGTTCGATATTTTACCTTGAATTTCTCTTGCATTCTTCGACGTCCTCATAAATTTTAATCGCATTTTTTTCTTAATTATGTTACTCTTCCTCTCTTTGAGTAGCGATTACTACCAATTTTATTTAGAAACAATTCTACAAGAAAAAATCCACCACATGAGTAGTTAGTTTTTCTCGGTTTCGTTAAAACTAAATCTTCACTTAAAATACTACAAAATAGCGAGTCTATTTTACGAAATTTTGTCGCGCTTGGCCTTGACCGTGCTTGACCCCGCCTGCTATATACAATACTATTAATCATAAAATTAGGTTTTATTATATCAGCTCATATACGTCCCCACCGAGGGGCTCGAGCCTACCCTGAATTAGGGCGATTAGGCCTTAGTCGACCACGCGGGCCCAGTGCGGGTTGGTCGACTTCACACACAACCTGCGAGTTTCTCCGCAGGCGTGTGCAGGTTTCCTCACGATGTTTTTCCTTCACCGTAAAAGCAATCGGTAATGATATGTACGTAAGTTTTTAAAAAACTCATTGGTACATTGGCCGTCCAGATTTGAACCCGGTACCTCTGGTTAGATTGACCGAGTTGTTACCGGTTGAGCCACCGACGCTTTTTGTAAATTAGGTGAGAGGGAGGTGGGGTCAAAAAGTAGCCGAAAAAACCTCGCGTGATTAGTGCACAAACCCTAAGAAAGAAAGACCCACCCAACATTTCTCTCATCTCATTCCAGGTTGTACGGTCTGCGGGAAGACGCGAAGTTCGCGGAGACTTTGTCACTGTGTCGTCATTGCAACAGCCTATTCTGGCGGTCGCTCGGACACCCTTGCATAGCTGACCAGGTAATTTAATTAGCGCCATTTAAAAAAAAACTGATAGGCTCCAAACTAGGATACCATGGGAATCAGAAACACCCCTGCATAGCTGACCAAGCAATTTAATTAGCGCCATCTTAAAAAAACTGATAGGCTCCAAACTAAGCTAGGATACCACGGGAATCAGAAACACCCCTGGATAGCTGACCAGGTAATTTAATTAGCGCAATCTTAAAAAAAACTGATAGAACACCCCTGCATAGCTGACCAGGTAATTTAATTAGCGCCATCTTAAAAAAAAACTGATAGGCTCCAAACTAGGATACCATGGGAATCAGAAACACCCCTGCATAGCTGACCAGATAATTTCATTAGCGCCATCTTAAAAAAAACTGATAGGCTCCAAACTAGGATACAATGGGAAACAGAAACACCCCTGCATAGCTGACCAGATAATTTAATTAGCGCCATCTTAAAAAAAACTAATAGGCTCCAAACTAGGATACCATGGGAATCAGAAACTGATATACACCGCTCAAAATTGCCTATTTAGGGATACTTTAAGATGTTTTCATACAAAACATGGTGTTTGAAAAAGCTTTGTAATTTTTTTTAGGATATGTGTAGTGTATGAACTTGCAAGATAGGCAAGTATTATATTTTCTTTCACAGTTCTTATAAATGAATTCTGTTTTAAGTGGTTTTAGTACAAACGCATAGACAATGAAAGTTGGGTTCTACTAATTTCATACAATCTGTACCACTCTTGTGTAAAAATATAAAAACAACATTGCATTGTCTTTGTATTAGTACAAAAAACACTTAAGAGTCCACAGGAGGCTCGAGTTTCCATACAAACGTAGTTCCGCTTTAATACAAACAACTACATGCCGGCCGGAGTGAATCCAAACTTTGTGAATATATTGAGTAGACACATATCTATGTTTGTAATTAGTTTTCATCGTAGTAAATTGAAACATAACTAAACGAAGGTTTAATTTAGTTTGGTACTGAAAGTTTGAAACTTCTCTTATTTTTATCCATTTTATATTAGTGTAATTAATTACAAACATTGATATGTGTCTACTCAATATATTTGCAAAGTTTGGATTCACTCCGGCATGTAGTCTTTGTATTAAAGCGGAACTACGTTTGTATGGAAACTCAAGCCTCCTGGGGACCCTTAAAACGTAATTTTTGATAAGAACTGAGAGGGTGAATATAGTACTTGCCCATCTTGAAAGTATTAATCTTACACAATATGTTCTAAGTAATTTTTATAGTTTTTTTTTAAAAACCATGTTTTGTATGAAGATCTTTAAATATCCTTAGGCAATGTTAAGTTCACCGGGTTCAAATCTGGATGGCCAATGTACCAATGAGTTTTTCAAAAAACTTACGTACATACTTACCGATTGCTTTAACGGTGAAGGAAAACATCGTGAGGAAACCTGCACACGCCTGCGAAGAAACTCGAAGGTTGTGTGTGAAGTCGACCAACCCGCACTGGGCCCGCGTGGTCGACTAAGGCCTAATCGCCCTGATTCAGGGTAGGCTCGAGCCCCTCGGTGGGGACGTATATGAGCTGTAATGATGAATGTTAAGTAATGTATTATGTGTTTTTTTTTTAATACAAACTGGATGCGGGAAAACATTACCGGTCGTTGTGGAAATCCTTGGGGAGGCCTACGTCAGCAGTGGACGTCTATCGGCTAATATGACGACGATGATGAAATACATAGACACAGATAAATACATGAACACCTAGACGCAGGCCAGATAAACCTGTTGGTCACACATCTTTTCTGGGCGGGAATCGAGCCCAAAGCTCAGCATAAGACAGGCTGGACCACCGAGTCAGTCTTGCTTTCAGTCACAGACCTTTTCACTGCTTGTCAGGTTGTAATTAAGTACGTTTCTTTGAGACATGTGTCATGTTGAACTCATTGAAAGGAGTTGTCGTCCTAAGCTGGAAATAAATGTGATGCGATATTATGTCCACTTGAAAAGTTTTGTATGTAGATGCACCTTGCATAAACGTCAAAAAGACACATACATATTATTATTTTCTGTATTGGGTGCATTTAGTTAGACACACGCCGCACATTAATACAATTCCACCAAAGACAAATTAATGTGAAAGGGATACAAAAATGTGCAGAGATCTAAATGGGTACCAAGTATTATAGTGGTTTCTTAAAGAATAGCCACGGGAAAAAAATTGAGGTTAGACAATTTTAAGAAACTAATTTGAATATTTTTTTCTTTTTATTCACTAGCGATTTTTCAAATGTTGCAAGTTTAAATGTTTGTGATTACGTCACAGGCCCAAATACTATGTCAAAAAGGCCCCAGTACTACAGACGTGATACTATGAAAAAAAGGCTCCAATACCACAGATAAGATACTAGTTGCCTCGCCTGTACTAATTTCAATTGACTATTATGAATAGAATTAAGTTATTTAGTATATGTTTACACTATGAAATCATTATATTTCCAAATGGTTCTTTTATTTACGTGCCTTGTAAAAAGCTGAACAATGCCAATACTGTATTTTACTACTAGTCATTTGAGTAACTTTATATCAACTGTCAAAAACGAAAGTTTGATCTGCAATTATTCACGTTACTGATATAGTGACGTCATAAGTGTCATGTCTTTAACGAACTAATTTACTGTTTTTAATAAATATAAAATTAAAAATTGTTTAAAATTTCAAATGAGCATGTTTTTGCTATTCTAGAAAAAAATTCAATTTATTGAATAGTGTTTTTTAATTTATTTTTATACGGTGAAATATCCTATTGTGTAATGCCGGCAGTGATGTCATCGTAGGCCAATCAAGGGAAAACCACATTTCTTATAAATTATATCAAATCACTTGAAATTTCTAAAATTTAATAAGTGGAAAATTATTGCAGAAGCTATCCCTCGAAATGGCTTTCGAATTAAGTGGGTTCATTTAAACTGAACAATGGCAATTTAAATTTAAATATTTATTTAACACTAGCTGTCCCGGCGAACTTCGTACCACCTTAAACTACACTACACTACCGTACATAAGAACCTTCTCCTGACAATAACAAACTCAACAAAAAAAGAATTAGCGAAATCGGTCCAGCCGTTCACGCGTGATGCGATGACCAGAAAAAATAATAGACAATTTATTTTCACACCGATCGGTCCTGCGCTGTCATACCTTCACCAGGTCGTCGGTCTACCGATTCGGAGCCGCCCACACTACGTTTTCCACGGTCGCCACTCGATAGCTTTACTGCTCCAACAGCCATCTGTTCTACGAACAGTGTGCTACTTTCTATAGATATCAATTAGTATTTACTTTTCCGCAGTGCCCGGAGTACCGTGAACGGCTGCGGTCGGCGGGTGGGCCGCTGCCCCCGCACCCCGTGCCCCCCGCGGCCTTCCTCAAGTTCTTCAGCCTCTAACCTGCCTGCGTGCCTCCAGCCGGGAGCCGTCCACTGGTCAACACTGGCAAAGAATACTATTTCTATAATTCTGTATGAAAAATTTTTTTTCACCTCAGTTCATATCGTCGCTTTGCGGAAAAACATCGTGCGGCCGCTCGCTGTGGGACTTGATCACACGATAATGAGGTCGTTGTTGCAGAAAAACTACGATTTCTTACAGTTGACTTCTGACAGTAATTTATTGTTCGGGAAAAAAATAAAAATATGGCCAAGACAGGGCCCCCCAGCCCGCTTCAGTCTAGATACAATAACCCTTCTTTTCGTCTAGTTTTTCAAAAAAGTAATGCGGTACAGACACAGATATACGTCATCCGATGATCGATATAAAATTATTTCAAAATCGGTTCTTTGGTTAACAAATGAATCAAATACTACGTTTGTATGGGATTTATGAACTCCAGCAGGCTCTTAACTATATAGAGGCACTCGCCTTGCATAGTACCAGGACAATCATATTGGCGGTGAGCCCTACCGCAGATGGGGTCCCTGCCTTCGTCCGTCGGTGTAGGCAGAATTAGCGGCCTTCACTATATAGAGGCACTCTCCTTGCAGAGTACAAGGACAATCGTCTTGGCGGCGAGACCTACCGCAGATGGTCCCTGCCTTCATCCACCGGTGTAGGCAGGATAAGCGGCCTTCACTATATAGAGGCACTCGCCTTGCAGAATATCAGGACAACCGTCTTGACGGCGAAACCTACCGCAGATGGTCCCTGCCTTCGTCCACCGGTGTAGGCAAGATTAGCGGCCTTCACTATATAGAGGCACTCGCCTTGCAGAGTACCAGGACAATTGTCTTGGCGGCGAGACCTAACGCAGATGGTCCCTGCCTTCTTTCATCGGTGTAGGCAGGAATAGCGGCTCTCGCTATATGGCACTCGCCTTGCAGAGTACCAGGACAAGCGTCTTGGCGGGACCTACCGCAGATGGTCCCTACTTTCTCCTTACGGTGTTGGCAGGAATAGCGGCCCGTACTATGCAAGGTGTAAAATATAACTTAATTTTTCACGGGGAGTTTCTATTCATGAAACTGAACAACTTTAGATCAAATATTTAACAACTTAAGAGGATTGGGAAGCTGCGACTTTGCGTATAAACGGCGTTAAAGATTTTCACCTCTTAAATGTTAACCAATTTTGATAGGTTGTCAGTCAGAACAAAAGCTAGGCTTATACATTTCGTATTTAAATTACTGATTATAAATAAACAAAAAATGGCCGAAATTAGTTTTGTATGAAAACACGTAAACGTCAGTAAAATTAAACTTATCGAAAAAACAAAAACATATAAGCCTAGTTTTTGTTCTGACTGAGAACCTATCAAAAATTGGTCCAAATTTGTTACATTTAAGAGGTGAAAATCGTTAAAGCCGTTCGTATGAAAAGTCGCAGCTTCACAATATTCTTAAAATCAATTTTAGATTATATATAAAAATTTAGATCTCTCATGCAAATCGATCAGCTAGATATCTTATGATGAATGCCCAGTTTGACATGAATATATTAGAGCGATTCCTTACGACTGATAAAGATCTCGGGCAGAAGGCCTATTTTTAAATATGTACTATTGTAAAACATGTATTGGTATATTATTAAATAAGATGAAATTTCTGTGCTAAATATGAGTTCCCTTTTAAATATAAGTTAATATTTATATGCAATGCACTTCAGTCTCTAGATATTACAGATTTAATTGTAGTCTAAAAGAACCCTGATGCCATTGTTATAAATTAACAACTCTTAAGAGACCGCTGGAGTACACAAATCTCATACAATTGTAGTCTTTGATTCATTTGTTAATCAAAGAACCGAAATTGAAATAATTTTATATCTATAATCGAATGACGTATATCTGTGTCAAGTTTATTGTAAATAATGGATTCCTGTTATTTTCAAAAATGTAATACGGTACTATCATACGTCATCCGATTATCGATATAAAATTATTTCAAAATCGGTTGTTTGGTTAACAAAAAAATCAAAGACTACGTTTGTATGGGATTTATGAACTCCAGCGGGCTCTTAATGTACCCACTGCTATGGCAAGGGTCTTTAGCCGAACTCGAGAAGGTTAGACGATACTCCACACCAAGTCTGAATTGTTGGGGGTTAGTGGCGGACCCAATTTTTAGTATTTCTAAGTCGCCAACCTCCGAAAGCTCAACGACTGCCACCGACACCAACGGCTTAATGTGGCTTGCGAAGCACGGAAATGGTAGAGATGATGACACTAATACTCAAACCTATCCAGGTGATGACCGTGCTTATGCTGAGTTAAGCTGCGTCATCGACGCTACCACGCATGTTGCACTCTTATTACTATACTTCAGCTGTTATAAGTACTTAAATAAATATATTTTACTGTATAGCCTGCCCTAGAGTATGAATGTGCCTAAGGCGATTAAGATTTGCGCCGAGTTAAATTGAGCCAAATATATAGCATCAAGTTTTTTTTACGAGTTTTCACATCCAAATATCTCGAGGCGCATTTTTGCACTCACTGTGGGTACTCGCCGTAGGTATGCCAGGCTCCATAATAAAATGTTCAAACCCCTTTATGGAATTGTTTTGAAAAAGGTACAATAAATTCAACATAAAACATTGTACCAGTGATAGATTGTACTAATGCTACCAAAAAAGCTAGTATTCTATTTAGTTGTTAAGTTTTTTGTTCACCCTTGTATTGTTTTTGCATTAACGCCTATGAGAAAAAAAAATAATGCTTTAAAAGTACTATGTGATATTCCCAAAATTTCTATTGATATTTTACATATATGTAAGTAATTGGTATTTCTTGAGTGTTGTTTGTTTGTTATGTTTTATTAATATTAGTTTAAGTAATCTGTATATTTACTAATTTACTGGAACATATTTTTAGAAAAAAAGGTATCTAAAAAAAAATATTTTTCCGCCGTTTATACTAAATAAATCTGCTGAACATTACAAATATTAAAATGCTGAAAATATGCCGTTAGTTAAGATAAAATAATATTTTACTACATAAATTAGATATTAGTCAAGCTTGAAGCTCTATTCAAATTAAACTGATGTACTGAAATACTTGTTTAGGCCTATCTTTAATTAAACACTATTAATTACATGGTCTTACAAAGATGGTGTAGGACCCGCTAACATTTTGTATTAGTGCTTTGCTCGGACCTAATTTAAATTACAAACATGAAAAAGTTACTAAAAAATACAGTCTGATTTTATTTTGGAATTTTGTCATGAAAAGTTCATTGTAATTGTGTAGTGTAGTTGTTGATATTGTGATATTTTAAGATAAAATCATAAACTTTTTAGTCTTGAGACACTGACACTTTATTAAGTCGACTTTAAAATCTTTGTATATAAATTGAGAAGACACATATTGATGTGTGTGTTACTGTAACAGCTAGCTGTACGGTAAATCTCAAGATTTTCGTTTTAAGTGCCAAGCGATGATGGTAAAAGTTCTAATGATTCTTTTATTTCATACTATTACCATCTAATCTGGTAAGCCTTTGACATCATCTCACCTGATGGTAAGTGACGATGATGCCGAAGATGGAAGCGGGCTTACCAAGATTCCCCATCGCAATGGGGAACTCTGGCTATCTTATCTTCAAGCCGGAACACATCAATGTTGTTAACACTGATGTTTGGCGGCAAGACTTAGATAAGATGGTGGTAGCTAGCCAGGCGGGCTTAGAAAATGCCCTACCACCAACCAAACCGAGTCTTACAAGTTGACCCCACCGGGAATCGAACCCGCGAATGAAGAACCATTACGCCATGGAGGCGGTTTAACCAACACAGTCATGATAAATGTAGAAAAAAAGGACCCGCGCAAAGTAGTTTCTGGCGCCTGGGCAATGTTAGGTTTGACATGACAGACAACATGCCGCACGCGAGCGAACATGCAGCAAGCGAAGCGAGCGTGCCGCGACAGCGACCGGCGAAGCGCCAGAACCAACTTCACTTGTTGCCTTATAACACATAGTTTTTTTGATAGCATTTACCATAACTGTGTGGTGAAACCCAAGATTAACCAGATGATTGCTATTAATTACGAAATAAAAATATTCTCAATGTAATGTTTATGCAGATATCTGCAAAGCAAAAACTTCATTTGTGTGGAAATTCGTATTGGCAACTGAACCGACTGACTGAACAAAGCAAATGATGAATTTCGAAGTCACATAGATTAGTTAAAATTACAAAATGCAGCTTAGACTCAATGTTTTAAGTCATTTATTTAGTAAATCTGTGATGTGTTTATGTTTGTACAAGTTGTTTTCTTATTGTGTTCTCATTGTATCCTTTCCTCTATGTAGGTTAAGTATAGTAATTTACATAGTTATTATGAATAAAGTTATTTTGAATAAGATACTTACATGAGTTTTTTTTTATTCTAAGCTAAGACGGGCGTGTGCCAAATGAGGGCGCTGTTCATTCCTAAGGCACATATTAATAAACAGAACTATATCCCGGATTTTATCTTATTTTTGATTAAGGCTGGACTTACAAGGCCAAAATTCCTCTCTGAATTCAGAAAGCCCGGATGCGTATTTCATTATGCTTTTCATATATTGTGACTTTTTCCTGAACTCAGATTATGAATTTTCCGACTGTGTGAAGACTCCCTCAATAAATCTAATAAATCAAACTTAGGCTGGATTCACACGGCCGAAATTCCTCGCAGAATTCATAAAGCCCAGATTTGCATATATTTCATTATGCTTCACTCATATTGTGACTTTTTCTACATCCAGGCTTCTTGAACTTAGATTATGAATTTTCCGGCTGTGTGAGGCTAGGCTTAGGAGAGGATAGAAACCAGTCATTCGAGTTGACGAGCTCAACAAAACGCAGGTCGCGAGCAGTATCGGTCACGACCTCCTCCCCCCCCCTCCCAATGTCAAGAATAAAAAAAAACTACTGTTAAAAGGAAGTCTTTGGCTGCGACCACGCCTGTTCTCAAGCCGATACTATTAGTAGGTACCTACCTACTCCTAAATAAGTAACCCAATTACTTACAGAGTAATAAATTTAAATTTAGAAACTAGTATTTATCTATCAATCATGCTAGATTCCTATCTAAGTAAGCTTACAAGATTTGTTTTACAATTGGTTTATAGTAAATGCTGGAATTTTTTTATCATTAATCTGAGGTGTTGATAAAAATATAGAAATAATTTTCCTTTTGTTTACTCTACTCTTTTTCTTTTTTTTTTGCTACAAAAGCACAAAAACATTCATATAAATAAATAAAATAAATATTCTGGGGCAAATCACACATGGTCATCTGAACCCAAAGTAGGATTCCCTGTGTTATGGGAGATCCAGAGACTAATATACATACTTATATATGTATAAATACATACATTTATAGATATTTAACACCCAGACACAAAGTGGAGGGGATCGAACGCACAACCTTCAGATCAGTAGTCAAGGGCACTAACCACTGAAACACCGAGTCAGTCATATGATTTTTACTTAATCTATTATCAATTTCATACTTATTAATATCACTAAATTAGTTCATAAAAGACAATGAAATCACATGCCTGCAACACTAACATTTCAGAACAAAACCACAGATGAGATACTAGTTACTTCGTAAACAAAACATCCTTTTTGAAAGTTGTATTTTTTCTTTTCATTCACAGTTGCTAGCTCTTGGCATCATCTCACCTGATGGTAAGTGGTGATAATGTCGAAGATTGAAGTGGGTTTACCAAGATTCCCCAACACAATGGGGAACTGGCTATCTTCAAGCCGGGACACATCAATGCTGTTAACATTAATGTTTGGCAGCAAGCAGATTGTGGTAGCTAGCCAGGCGGGCTTAGAAAATGCCTTTCCACTAAACAAACCTTACAAAGTTAGACTCTCCCAAGAATCAAACCTGCAACCACCATATGAAAAGCTAATGAATTAACCATTATGCCACAGAGAAAGTGAGGAGCATCTGTTCAAAAGGTTGTATTTCTATAAAATGAAAACTAATATTCCTATTCTGAAAATGGTAAAATAGTAGGAAAAATTGATTGGACTCCTGATTTTTGCATTTTATTTACATGGGAAATTGGGAAACATGCTACTATTGAACAAGTTTTTAAGCTCATTTGATGGATTTTTATGCCATGCTGAAAGAAATATATTGGTAAGTGAAATAAACCTTTTGAACAGATGCTCCTCAGATATAATCCTTACTAATATGTGTTTGTTTGTTACCTTTTCATGCTACAACACCTCGACCAATCTTCATGAAATTTGGCATGCTGGTAACCTATATCACTGGGAAGAACATGGGCTACTTTTATCCTGTGAAAATAGCATAGTATGATGCAGTTCCTGAGGGGACTGAACAGATTTTTTTTTTGGTTAATTTCTTTGACATTGCAACGGGACAATTCTGTGCCTCCAGTGAAAAACGGTTCAATTCAAAATCGCCATTTTACAGGGCAGCCAAAAAACCGTTTTTTGAACCATTTTTCACCAATATTATTATCTTAGAATTAGAAAGTTACACAAAATTTCCTGTCACTAGGTGTAATTTTTTTGCTCTTTCCATTGATTCAGTGCATTTTTTTTATATCTTGCTTATTTAAAAAAATAAACAACTTAGATCTCCCTATTTTTACCATATTTGTTCGGTGAAAAAGGGTTCAATTACACATGCACCGCTCCTCAATAGATTAAATTTCGTTTAAATGGGTTTAAGTCTATTTTAATCTAATTTTAATATCAAAAATGTTGTGTGCAATGATCTTAGTTTACTTAAATCCCAAGATAAATGTATTTATAGTATCAAAATTTTCCTAGGGTTTTGTTACTCTTATGTAAATAAAATTAACTAATGTACAAGTAAAGAATATTTATTGTGAAATAAAACCAAACAGAACAGTATTCTCAAAATCAATTAAAAAAATCAATAGGCCAACCATCCACGGTATCAAAGTAATTAATATTTTTTAAGTATTAGGTGATTACCTTAAAATGTGACATTATTAAAATAAACCATGATAGGCATAAAAGTAACATTAAAAACTAATAAAAAATTATCTTAGCATTCCTTTGAATAAGCTATGAAAAAACGCCGTTATTTTTAAACATCAGCATGAACAACATGAACATTTAAAATAGTGTAATAATAAAAAAATAATATTCTGCTCCGTCATTATCATCACTCTCATAAAATCAGTTTAAATCTTACGAATATTATATCTTGTCGTTTATTTTCTAGTCTTCTTCCCAGTTTTCTAGATCAGGATCAATGTTAGGAACATCAGCACTGCTCGTCAAGTCACGGTAAAATTGCCTTGAGTGTATATCTATCAAAGGCAAAAGAGACAATAAATCCTGTTTCTTCTCCTTGGATATAGGTAGAGGTCCATTGTACGCCAGTGGAATTTGTGTGAAGTCCGTATCTTGCTTTTTTGCGTCCATAGTCTACTGTTTTGAATTCAGTGCAGCCATCACTCCGGTACATGAATTTTGGAAAAAGTTCTTTAGTGTATTTAAACACTCGAACTTCAGTAATAAGGAATCTTTTCCGAGTTTGCCGTACGAGCGACAAATGCGTTTTGACGTTTCAGGAGGCTTGAAAAATCCAAAAAAAAACTGTTGTGTCATCTCTTGAACGGTAATTTTATTCGACTTTGATACAGTTCTCACTAGTTGGTACCAGTCCCTTGGGAGATGAATGTTCATGTTGGTCTTCTTCTTCTCTTTTTCGATAAGCGCATGATCCGTATCGCATTCCATATGGGTATGTCCGGGAATGAAAAATTTATGCTCAATCGTTTCAATGTGAGTATTTTTGATTGGCAATAGGAACATTACAATGACAATTCTTTTCTTATTCTGCCCTGAGCAGCAGTCTGAGTAAAGTATAATGTGTTTTATACTGTCGGGCACTTTATTGGCAATAAAATGGTAAATGCAGGATGCGATTTCATTACCACCACGTGCACCTTCGGCTTCGTGCCACATGTAGCATGTCACTTTGTTTGTCACAACATAGTGGTTTGTTAGGTTATAAGTCCATAATTGGCGTTTATAAAAGGCTGCACCAGTAGTCAGATATGGCGTGGGTAAACATTGCTGTAAATCGAATGTAAGAACCATTAGGTCTTTTTACCCGACTGCACCAGAAGGAGGGTTATGTTTTTCGAGAGTATGTATGTATGTTTGTATGTATAATTGTTTGGCACGCTCTGCAACCTGAACGGCTGGATGGATTTTAGCTTGAGACGTGTCGTTAGATTCGTATTTACTGTGAGAGTGACACTGGGTATATCAAAATAAAAAAAACAAAATGGCGGATTTTTGGCGCCAAATTCCAATGTTAGGCACGCACTGCAGCCTGAACGGCTCGATAGATTTTAGTTTGAGGGGTGTCGTTAGATACATATTTACTGTGTGAGTGACACTGGGTATATCAAAATAATAAAAAACGGTAATTTAAAAAACGAAATGGAGGCTTAGTGAATTGAGAGCACATATCTATATTATATTGCAGATTACTCCAATATACTGACTAGACGGCTGACTTTCTAGAATGGGTCTCGACTGCTACAGTTTTTCTTAAGTTAAGTGCAATCGGATATGACGACTTTCTTGTTTTAAGGTTTTTCATTTCCAAATTACACAGAAATGCAGGCGGGTTTTTTAGTTTTTTAAATTACCGTTTTTTTGACTTCGGCATTTTCTTTATCTTCTGTTTTGGCGTCATAAACATCCTCAGCAGCTTTATGATGGCTTTCAATATCACCTTTTATCTTATTTTGTTCACTTTCTGTGGTCTCAGCTTTAAGTTTTGCTTGCAACTCATCACATTTAAAACAAGTATCAACGCAAGGGACTTTGAAAGATAAGTTTTGTGCCTTGAAGATCGCAGTGTATAAGGTTTTGCTAGTGGGATTGGCAGACTTTGGCAGATTACAAGGTATAAATCGTACATAACCGTGATGTTCAAATTACTTGGTAAGAATTTTTTGTTAGTTTTAGAACGACCGTAGTGACTCTCGTAAGCTGGAAAAGAAAGTATATGCTCTTTTGCTTCTTCCAATCGCTCTTCACTTACGGCATTGACATTTTGGTAGAGTCCCCGAGAAGAATCATCTAAGATTTTGGAGTCAGTCTTTGCCATATGCTCTCTCACTATCTGAATAAATTTAGCGGTTTCATTCAAAATTTTCAAGAAACATGCCTTGCAAACTGAGTACTGTTTATCTAAGTATCTTAATATGTATTTGTTTGAAAATTCCCTCTGTCTATATCCTGTTATTTCTAATCGTGCAGATTTCTTCTTGTTTAAATCAATGCAGCTGCTAATAAATCTTCTTCTTTTTTCATAGGTCCCTAAAGACTAATAGTATTCAAAAACATTATTTCTAAAGCTTTCGGGAACTTTATCAGAACATTTAAACCTTTTGCAAGGTTCTAACACTTCTTGCGATCTTTCTGGAACCTGTTTTCCGAATTTAGTAACATATGCTTTACCCGTATTTCTTGATATCTTTTTTGCTTCTCTTTCCTCTCTTTTTCACTCTTTTGAGGCTTATTTTTTCTCAAATTTTTCATACCTTCGCGGTTCCAAAACTTTTTGGAATGACTATTGTTTTGTCCTTCTGAATCTGTTTCTTCAGAATCTGAATCAGGTATAACTATAGACTTCTTTTTATTTTTTCTTCTTGGCTGTTTATTTTTAGCTGATTGCTCTTCTAAATCTATTTCTTCAAAATATGTATCATGTATCAAAAGTTCTGGGACTTTGCGAACAGACTTCTTTTTATTTTTTTGTTTTTGACCTTCTTTTTATAGTTGGTTCGAAGTAAGAAACGAAATGTTCACTAAAATTCGGGTAGTTTCACGCTCGCGTATTCGTTTTATCAATAATAAAATTATTGTAGGTAACGCACCGGCACCGCGTCTTTTATGGTCGAAGTTTTCAATAAGTACCTACGCTTGCCGCATGCAACGGCGCAAGTTTTAGTGGACGCCCGTAAAACACGTAAACGTAAGGAATATGGTCTTTAATTTCACAAATATTTCGTTTAATTCAAATTAAACCATAAAATTCGCCCCGAACATTTAGTGAACAATGGGCTTAGAAGAGTTAGATCAATTTATTTACCAAGAAATTGATTGGTGAATAATGGTCTAAACAGAGTTGGATGCATTTATTTACCAAGAATTGAATGGTGAATAATGGTCCAACTTGATTTGAATCTGTTGAAGTGTTTACAAACAAAAGGTTTAATTTAAGTTAGACCATTAGGAAAGACCAAAATTTCGTGCATAACGGTTCATCTCACCCCGTCGCAGCAAAATGCGCGTGCTCTTGCTTCGGCGTGCGACTGTGGACTGAATGCAGCGGCACGAGCGCGGGCGCGCCGCGCGGTCTGTTACAACCTCCCGCACCCCGCCCCCGCTCTCTCCTTCTCTAACTTGTTGAATTTTTCTATATTCTTTTCACTCGCACACACAGTTAAACCGTTTTTCACGAAACAATTTACAACGAACAGAAAGGTTCAATTTCAGTTAGACCCCATTCCAGATGATCTAAATTGAATTGAATCGTAGTTTTATTAGGTATGTAACATTTTTGTCCTGTGAAAAACGTTTCAACTTGACTTAAACCTTCAAATAATAAATAATAAGAAATCGATACGATCTAAATAAAAGTAAACCTTTTTGCACGACTTAAAAATATTACTTCATACAATCTAATTGAAATTAAATTATTATACACATTTTTTTTCGTTAATTAAACCATTTCACACAATGCGTATCTCGCGATCAATTTGTCATAGAGATTCGTGAGTTAGACCGTTCGAAAGGATTTTGCCTGCAGATTCTAGGTATGAAAAAAACACAAAAAGGTCTTAGTCGAGTTAGACCCTTTTTCACGGGAGGCACAGAATTATTGTTGTGATTTTATGCATTTTTTTTTTTATGTAGGAAATGACATAATTTACTAATATGCATATCGTGACATAGTTCCTGAAGGAAGGGATCTAGGGAAAACTAATTTCCACACTTGTGCACGTCAACATCGCATTGGATTGAAGTGTTTTTTTTTTATATATATATAGAATTGGTTGAGGGGGTGGGAAGTGACTTAGACTGCTAATCAGAATAGCCCGATGTAGTACCTGAGGGATCTGGAGATAACCCTCTGGTGTCACTCCCCCCCACGGAGCCCCACCTTTTAGAGAAAATGAATTTTAAAATTGGGATTTGTGAGGAAAAAAACTGCTGCTGCCTATTAAAAAAAAGCTCACCGACTTTCATGCGTTACGACAATTGCTACAGCTTATTAAAAAATAAGCTCACTCACTTTTACATATTCCGAAAAGCTCCATTATCGCTATGGCTTATTAAAAACAAGGCTCATCTACTTTCCAGTGTTGAGATGGGTTTCTAAGTCGACGGAGACCCTTCGGGGCTTCTACTTCTGCATTCTCATGTTAAACCTAACACTACGACTGTGCAGGGAGGCGAGCTACTGCACAGTCTCCGAACCTAACGCATCCGAGTCGGGGTGCTCCAAAAGTCCGAGCTCGCTTTGCTCGCTCCCGCTTCCATTTCCTGGTTTGTTGGGTTTCGATATGGGCGGCGGGGGCTACGCCCCGCGAAGCGGACCCCTTATTATGAATCTTTGGAATCAAATTGACTTTAACGTTGACTGATTACCCCCCAGTTAAAACTCATCTACTTTCCAGTGTTGAGATGAGTTTCTAAGTCGACAGAGCCCCTTCGGGCACCTACTTCTACATTCTCAGGCGAGCTTAGCTAAAAACCATAAACAGTATAATTATAGGTCATCTTGTTCGTACATAACTACAAAACTTCAATTTTTTTTTTCTCAAAATGGAGGAGGCTCCGCGCATCCTTCTTCATAGGGGGGGTCCACTTCAGTCCCCCCTTCGCCCCACCCAATATCAATACAATTTGAGGTGTTGCAAATTCTAAAGTTGAGCCCTTAAGGTACATTGTTATTGCAAAGAAATACATAATAGACACTTTTTATCTTTAATATACACTTGTATTTTTTTACTATTGACGTCATAAACACGAAATTTTTATGAAAGTTCATTTTTCACTTTCTCACAGTGCCGCACCAAATCGTTGAGTTTATACACCAAATCATGCAACTCCTGGGTCCCGCACGTGAACTGAATGTCTTTCCCAACGTCTGTCTTTAAAATTACGTTATACAACAAGTTATCAGAGCTGTTTCCAGGATTATTCGTCAGGACTTCCAACTTCCATTCGACGTCCACAATTTTCGGTAATACGTTGTGTAAGTTTGGAGGTTTAGACGGCTCCATGTTCGTAGTAAGGTAGTGTTCACAAAGTACCTTGAGGTGGAATTGAAATACCTACGATGGCTCTCCAGTGAAGATTTAGATAGTTTATTAGGGCGTATCGTTTGTGTTTCTTATTGAAAAATCAATCGCTGACAGAAACATATTACAAATAAACAGACCGATTCACATTTGACGTCAACGAAATCGAAGGCGGAAAGAAATGAGAAAAGAAAAATGTGAAAGCAAATGAAAAATCAAGGAAGGACGAATCTGTCAAAATAGACATTTAATATATATTTTTTTTGGTTTCTTCTTTCCGGCTTACAAAAAGCGCGGAAAAGGCAAAGGTTACTAAGACCATACAGCCAGGTCTGACGTATTTAAGCTTCCTTAGCTTTTGGATTTGTAATGCTGCTAGTGCCGGTGCATTACAAATCTTCTCTGAAGTTCTTGACAGCATTAGCAGCAGCTACATTCTGAGGTGGAACACCCAGTTGCTGTAAGGCGTCTATAAAACTGCACCTAGAGCAAGTTGGGTTCTCACGTCCTCCTTCGTTTTATTTTCTTGTTCTCCACATTGCTCACGTGTACTAGACGATTTTCTCCAAAATGCACCACTTTTTAAACAAAATCCTAGCAGAAAACAATGAAAAAACAACAACATAAAACTACGAATGCGTCTAACACAAATCCCGCCAAAAAACTATCATCTTGACATTTAAATGACATTCAATTCGGAATACACGCACAATGAATTTTCCACACGCAACGATACACAGCAACGATAATAATATTAGGTCATCTTTGGCGACAGCTCGCTATAGGTGGGTACTCTTTTCTCTACACAGCAGGTACCCAGCTTTGGATCTATGTTAGTCCAGTCAAATTAGCTCAACCTGGACATAATTCGATAACTATAATTTTATTTTTCTAGGACATAAATTATTGTTAGTTATAGAATAAAAAGAATTAAACATTTTCAAGCTCCGCGTCAATGTAAAAAAATGGAAAAACTAAATTTTGAACACATTTTGATTTCACAAGTACAGCATAATTATATAACTTTGTAAAAGTATCTCTGTTATGATATGACGCTTGCATTCTAGATAAAAAAATCAAAATTAAACTAATTAATCATTCAGAACTATCATTGATAGAGAAGGTTCAGTTAGTTACAGATTTTTTGGTTTATCTTACCAGAAATTATAGATAACCGTGATTGAACAATTTATTCTGAATAGTACCTATACTATATGTGTTAATGAATTATTAAAAATTAAACAGATTCTCTTTGCGAACCTGTAAAGTCACAAATATTTGTATTTTTTGGAAAGCCAAAATACATAACTACTTCAAAAGTGTTTAATTTATGCCTTCAAAATATTATTAATACTATGAGAAACAAATTAACCACTCAGGTACTTTGATTTCATTGAAATAACTCCGTCAAGCCCCGGCCTCTGCGCGCGCAGCAGCGCCGTGCCGCCGCCGCGGCTAACATAAATAAACAAAACTCGAGAACTATTTCTTCTATTCATAAAAGGTCTTTTGTTTTGACTTCGTGGAACTCTAATCTCTATGTAATAAAAAGACTACAGCCATCCAACCATTTATTCATAGCAATAAATCATTTAGAAAATGGTCGACTCCACAAACATGCGCCAGACACAAAAACGTTGTTTTATAGCTAAATGGCTAATAAAATAACTATATAAAATAGACGCAGTACTTACAGTACTTACATGAGAACACAAAAACACCTCACAAGTCACAAAAACAACAATAAAATACACAATTTGAATAAAATTCGAGAAACGCCGCACACCGTAAACACAGCAAATTCTGAGTGAGACAGGTACCTATGGGATTTTTTCAATAAAACTACATGAAACCATAGACAAAAGTTGTATCATTATACGCCTGACTACTTAAAGAATCATGAACAAAAACTTCATACAGGATTATGCAACGTATTAATTAACTAAGAGGGCCTAAAGTTGCGTACGTCACATCCACCGATATCGGTGGTACGGGGCTTGAGTGGGTCTTTGGTTTAGTCAGCCGATATCGGTGATTCGGGGCTTTAAAGGTTAAACAATAAATGTCCACAATTATTCATATTTTTTTTTTCTTAGTTACGTTTCAATATAAACGTTATTTCTTGCGACCTAAGGTCTAACTAACTCTCGAACGTATATGAGATAGCTTCGCTCGCCCTTTGTAAACACCGACACAGCGAAAGCCGCCAGTGTCAAAGAACGCCGCCTTGAAGTCATAAAATGCTGATTACGTGATTTGTATCTGTCATATTTAAATTGTCTAAGTAGATTTAATTCTTTCATTTTTTTAAAACAAACGGAATGGGCCTTACTTTCGCGAGTCGCTAATAATTTTTTTGTAGGCTTATAGCCAATGATTGTCAAACTTTTATAAACACGTGGTGCCACGGTTGGACTAGGGCGGAGATTAAATTGAAATATATTTAATTATATCGATAATAAATAACTTAATTGTTCAGGATGAGATTATTTTTGTAGAATCACGTTTACCTATTTATGGGCTCTCAGTTTTCTGTATAGAATTATTCAAATAAAAATAAGTTAGGTGATAACAAGTAAAATATCATCATCACCATATCAGCCAAAAAACATTCACTGCTAAAACAGGCCTCCCCCAAGGCTTTTCACGACGACCGACCCTGCGCTGCCCGCATCCAGCGGCTTCCCGCGATCTTGACCAGGTCGTCAGTCCACCGCTTAGGAGGCCTGCCTACGCTACGTTTTCCGGTGCGCGGTCGCCACTCGAGAACATTACTGCCCCAACGGCCATCAGTTCTACAAGCTACGTGCCCTGCCCACTGCCACTTCACTTTAGCGATTCTGTGATCTGTGTTGGTTACTTTGATTCTCCTGTGGATATCGTCATTTCTGATTCGATAGCGTAGGGAAATTCCGAGCATAGCTCGCTCCATTGCCCTTTGGTTGACCTTCAGCCTACTTATGAGGGCAAGTAAGCGACCATGTCTCAGTTCCGTATGTCATTACTGGCAAAACACACATTATGCTAAATAGTAAAGTTCAAAATGGCGGCCGCTTTTTTCAATTATCACGAATCCGTTGCCGGAATTGAAAAAACAGCCGCCATTTTGAACTTTTTAGTTACTGGACCAATTGCTTTCAAAATCGATATCTGAGGGTCCCTGAGGCCCCTTATCACGAATCCGTTGCCCGAATTGAAAAATAGGCCGCCATTTTGAACTTTTTAGTTACTGGACCAATTGCTTCCAAAATCGATATCTGGGGGTCCCTGAGGTCCCTTATCACGAATCCGTTGTCAGAAATGAAAAAAAGTGGCGGCCATTTTGAACTTTTTAGTTACTGGACCGATTGCTTCCAAAATCGATATCTGAGGATCCCTGAGGTCCCTTATCACGAATCCGTTGTCAGAATTAAAAAAAAAACTTTTCAGTAACTGGACCGTTTGCTTCCAAAATCGATATCTGGGAGTCCCTGAGGTCCCTTATCACGAATCCATTGCCGGAATTGAAAAAAACAGCCGCCATTTTGAACTTTTTAGTAACATGACTGACTGCATCCAAAATCGATATATGGAGGTCCCTGAGGTCCCATATCGCGAATCCGTTGTCATAAATGAAAAAAGTGGCGGCCATTTTGAACTTTTTAGTTACTGGACCAATTGCTTCCAAAATCGATATCTGAGGATCCCTGAGGTCCCTTATCACGAATCCGTTGCCGGAATTGAAAAAACAGCCGACATTTTGAACTTTTTAGTAACATGACTGATTGCATTCAAAATCGATAAATGGAGGTCCCTGAGGTCCCTTATCACGAATCCGTAGTCAGAATTGAAAAAGTGGCCGCCATTTTGAACTTTTTAGTTACTGGATCGATTGCTTCCAAAATCGATATCTAAGGGTCCCTGAGGTCCCTTATCACGAATCCGTTGTCAGAATTGAAAAAAAGGGCCGCCATTTTGAACTTTTTAGTTATTATACCAATTGCTTCCAAAATCGATATCTCAGGCCCCTTATCACCAATCCTTTGCCCGAATTCAAAAAAGTGGCTGCCATTTTGAAGTTTTTAGTTACTAAACCGATTGCTTCCACCCTCAGATATCGATTTTGGAAGCAATTAGCCAATAACTTAGAAAGTTCAAAATGGCGGCCACTTTTTTTTAATTTTCAGGGACCCTCGTATATCGATTTTGGAAGCAATCGGCCCAGTTACTAAAAATAGGGAACTCAGGGACCTTCAGATATCAATTTTGGAAGTAATTGTTCCAGTAACTTAGAAAGTTCAAAATGCCGGCCAATTTTTCAATTCTGACAATGGATTCGTGATTAGTGACCTCAGGAGATTTCATATATCGATTTTGGAAGCAATCGGTTCAGTAACAAAAAAAAAACAAAATGGCCGCCATTTTTTGATTCTGACAACGGATTCTTGATCAGAGATCTAAGGTACCTTCAAATATCGCTTTTCCACTATTGAAGTCATTTTTCTACTTGATGGCATTTTCTTTCATTTAATTGTCAAGTATTGTGACACTCCTTGGTACTGTGATGATCAGTGACTCATTATGTCGGCGATGACGCGATTATCAAAGGCGTTGGACGACTGTATGGATTCTTAGACTGTGGTACTACCTTAGTAGAAATAGGTACCTACTACAAGGTACGAGTATGCTACTAATAATAAAAAAAATAGTTTGTATGTATTTATAGCTTTTTTGTGGTTCATGTGATAAAAAGAAAAGTAAAAGAATTATTTAATAGTAACAAAATCAGTAGGTACTAATAAGTATTTATAGTGTTATTGCTATTTTATTTTACAAAGGTAAGGTCAGTCATTTTATCTGACTACGGAAAAGCCAAAGGAGGATTACGATTTTAGTGTATCTATCATTTGAATGTCGCCTTACATAGCTGAAACTACTGAACCGATTTTAACAAAGGAGTAAGTAAGTAAACACGTCGTTGGATCTCGTTGGATTTGTTCTGATCTTAGGCTATAAGATTTAATAAGAAATTTAAATAAGGAGGATGTTAGACGTCATTTTACGTAGCCGAGTTTTAATTTGGTTTGTCATTATTATTATTTATCTAAAAGCGATAAGTACTGATCTTTGCTTGCTACAGAACTTCATACTTTTAACAAAGAGGATCTCTTCTCATTATGTTAAACCATTTCTTTCTAAATTTTTCGTCGTGTGGAACCAAAATAAAAAGTTTTTAGGGCGCAGTCACAGTCGTATTTTTACATTTTGAATTTGGCACAATACAATATATTATGTATTATGCTGGCATTAACACATAGTATAACGTTAAAACGACACGCGCACACATAATTTTACTGAGACAGACTGAAATGCTATTTGCGCAGCCTATGCTATATCGGGACCTATGACTAGTAAAATGAAATGAAGACATTTTTTACTATGCCTATGACGTGTCAAGCGTATGGCGCCAGCTCGCGCCCGTTTTTGGTAAAAAAAACTAAAATCGCTGTCACAACCAAAGAGAATATAACAAACTAGTCACAACGTCATTTCTTATACCGATTTGTTTCGTTAATTTTATTGTCATGTCAAAATTGTCAAATGTCAAAGTCCACCGGGACACGATAATGCACAACACGATATTGTTCAACACGAGATTAGCCGGCCCGTGAATGCACGACACGATAATTCAAGTCCTGGTACATGAATTATCAGCCTGTACATTCCCATGTCGTGTATTATCGGCTGTACATTATCTGCTCGTGTCGATACTTCGCGGCCAGTATTAATTAAAGTCACTCGGTACACGTATTATTGGGTTGTGTATTCACGGGACGCGTATTATCGTGTCGTATATTATCTGTACGTGCAGATAATACACGACACGATAATACAAATCCCACGAATTTCAACCATAGACTAAATATAGAAAACCGTCTACTGATAAATCTAATGCCTCGTTTACATTGTCTAGGATTGTTCTGCTACGTCCACACTTTGGTCAAAATTATTCGTTATATTAGGTAACCTTTGGTAGTGGCAAGGATAATATTTATGGTTCTATTTTGGCTTTGTTGGAAATGCCGTAAATTTTAGAACATTTTGTGTAACAACTGCCCGCTACCATTTTTAGTAAAGTATAATACTTAAATATTTCTTAAACACTGCATCGTATTCCCTAAGAAATTACGAATCGCGGCCACTGCTATTTGACAGTTTTTGAAAATATATTTTAAAATTTACACAGGTTTATTTTAAACCTTTGAAAATAATCCCTTTTTTTAAAGTGTTATTTATTAGGAAAAAAATAATTATTATAATAATTAATTTGAAATTCCCGCGAAAACAGCCTATCACATGACATTTGCGAGCTGTAACGTCATATTTTAGTAAACCAAGCAAAGCTTACTAAGACGCTATAACTCAGTGTATTTGAAAGGAAAGTTTGTAGCTTCTTGAATTCCGACCTTGTGTAAGTTGGATAACTCACGTGTTTTGGTGATCATCGCTTTTTCATCTACATTTTCTATTCTATTACTTACTTACAACGGTAGGTTGTGCTCAAAACCATTCAGGTGATTCCTGTGATATTTCAAAAAGCAACTCAACTTGCCTCTTTTGTTCTGGTAAGTCACTATGCCACCAAGAAGGATTGTCGAGAGCACTCCCGACAGAAGGCTATTAAAGTAACAATGGCTGAGAAAAATATTATTTATTCCGAGGCATCCTCTCAATTCCCGACAATTTATAGATCGTATGCTGACGGCCGGACCCCAGGCACAACACCTCGCCTGGCGGATATATCTCCCTTTGTTCTCGTCATGTAGGAGCACACCGTTCCTACATACTTACCGATTGCTTTAACGGTGACGGAAAACATCGTGAGGAAACCTGCACACGCCTGCGAAGAAACTCGAAGGTTGTGTGTGAAGTCGACCAACCCGCACTGGGCCCGCGTGGTCGACTAAGGCCTAATCGCCCTGATTCAGGGTAGGCTCGAGCCCCTCGGTGGGGACGTATATGAGCTGTTATAATAATGCTGATGTAGCCAATGTGATGTTCTCCCCAATCAGCCAATACACACTATCAACCAGCTTCTTCCAGCCAAGTCCTCCATCTATGTCTAGAGGCTAAAAAAATAACCTTCTCTACACCTCGCCCCTAGACCACCTCTATCTCCAGGCTTTGGCAGGGAAACTCATGCAAATATAGTTCGAGGTCCCCGGCCTACGATACGTAATGGTTGTGTTTTGGAAAATCTTCAGTCGAGACTGGTCTCCATTGACGCAAACCCTTTAGATGACACTATCCATAACCTGCAAACTGCTTATGTTACGCGAGTTACACGGGGGCTTCTACTGTGTAAGGAGATCCCCGCGGCGGTCACTTCTGAACTGCGTCGCGGGTGGTCCTCAGCGAAGCTGACCTCTGGTTGTTGTAAAAATGGTTCTTATACTTTATTGAAAGAAAAAATTGTAAAACTATTAACTGATTCTTAAATCTGAATAGTTACCCTTTATGTTATATAAAATACCAATAACATCATCATCATCTTCCGAGCCTTATTAATCCCAACTATTTGGGGTCGGCTTTAAATGTTTTTTGTCGCCATTCCGGCCCCATACTGGTCAACTCCTGCGTCACTCCACACTCCTCCATATTTTTCTTCACTCCATCCACCCATCGTACCAATAACATAAGTGTAGTAAAATATTACTAAATACGCGGTTCAAAATACTCTATGGTGAAAATGGGTAGTTGTTGCATAAAAAATATCTTCATTTTAAAAATAAGAGCGATGACATATTTTTTTAATCTAATAATGTAGTAGCTTACCTTAATACCTTTACAATGGCATCGAAATAAAAAAAAGGTTTCTAAGAAAAAATAATTGAAAAAATCTGGAAAATATACAAATATACTGACAAAATGCCGCCTGAGCAGGCCGGTTTTGTAATCCGTTTAATATTGCTTTTTAGACCACTACAATAAAAATATAAGTTTTTATAGAAACAAATATGTATATTCTGAGAGATTAAACTTGTAAAAATCAAATCATCCCCGTTATTGATAGAAAAAAATTTTTGGGCGTAATCCTGGACTCCAAGATGACTGGCGCTCCGTATCTTAATTATGTAAAACAAAAATGCGAAAAGAATATTAATGTTTTGCGTGTCCCATCAGGGGTTTGGTGGGGGTCTCATCCATACTGTCAGAAATCTAAATATATATAACTCAAAGGTGAGTGACTAACTGACATAGTGATCTATCAACGCACAGCCCAAACCACTAGACGGATCGAGCTGAAATTTGGCATGCAGGTAGATGTTATGACGTAGGCATCCGCTAAGAAAGGATTTTGGGAAATTCCCACGGGAACCGCAAAAATCGGGATCTGCGCAGGCGAAGCTGCGGGCATTCACTAGTTATTATATGTATAATGCTTTAGTTCGGAGTCATTTTGACTATGGTAAATTTTATAATAAATCTGCTTTAGAAAAGCTTAATTTAACGCAAGCCAAATGCTTGCGTATTATCCTAGGGGCAATGAACTCTTCTCCAAAAATTGCCCTGCAATTAGAATGTGTTGATCCTCCTTTAGAATAGGGTATTTTTCACCATTTAAGAAAAAATATAAAAATGTATATTTCTGATAGCTCTCGCAAAAATTAAACGAGAAACATCGAAATTTATACATGAAAATACAATTTATAATTTAATTTTAAAAATCGCTCTTTTTAATCTGTTGTCTATGTCTAAATCTAAAACCACAGATCCTTTATTTTATTAAAATCACATCATGAAAGACGGTTTTGCGAAAGCAGATAGTACAAATTTACCAAGGATAAATACGTTATGTCATTTTTTTTTTGCGTCACATCCAAACTTCTGTTCTGCCGAGTTGAGAAATGTTAAAACAGCTATGTAAGTACCTATCGTATCAAGTTTGTTTAACAATAAGTACAATAACAATACACAATACGATAATACCCTTTGTTACCATCCAACAGTACATCCTATTTTTTTTGTTATCAGGTCCGGACGTAGACGACGCAATAGGCTATGTGCAACTCAAGCGGGTTCAAAACACATGCTTTGTTAAGTATACGGTATGCCCGGAACACAAAGTGCATTTCAAACTCTATGCAGTGACACTTATGGTGAACGAACAGGAAGAGACTGACAGTCAAGTGCCACGATTGCCCCTCGTCAGAAGGTGGCTGCAAGCATGGTGTTGCATTTTTAATGTGGTTATACAGGAAGAGACTGACTGTCAAGTGCCACGATTGCCCCTCGTCGGAAGGTGGCTGCAAGCATGGTGTTGCATTTTTAATGTGGTTATACCGCCGAACCGAAGCCCCATCGTGTACTTTGGTTGAATGCTATTGGAGGAAATCGAATCTGGCTAAGGTTGGGGCTCAACTGTACAATAGGGTACATCGATTTGGAA
The DNA here is from genome assembly GCA_947284805.1 of Coleophora flavipennella. NCBI lineage: Eukaryota > Metazoa > Arthropoda > Insecta > Lepidoptera > Coleophoridae > Coleophora > Coleophora flavipennella. The sequence continues at coordinate 8,381,043 of OX369279.1, forward strand.
GTTGGCTCATCAATAAAAATTTTGAGTGCATAAGAAATGTCTAAAGGAAAACTTAAAGAGATAGTTCCAGACAGTAGTGTGTTAAATTAATTTGTTGTGCAATGCAAAAAGATTTTGACAGCAAGTCAACTCTCTCACTGCATCACCTTGTAATTAACTATAATGATGAAAACTGTGACGTTTTCTTAACTAAAATCTCTCATCTTTTCAATCAAAAACCATATCATTGATAGAAAGTGGAACCAGAAATCAACACAAAAGTGGCTAGTGGTATGATATGGCACAATCACAGCTTTGAAATGCTATGAAGTGAGCCGATGCAAAACTGTGATTGGCACTCTGATCGCTATGATTTTTGGTGCGAAAATTCCAGAAACTTCAGCAATAACAAGAGGTAAAAAACTGGAGGACAAAGTCAGGAAAACAGTGGAAAAGAAAGTAGGAATTAAGATAGAAAAATGTGGTCTTTATATTCCGACTACTTACATCAAAGTGGACTTCACAGAAGTAGAGTCTAGTCTTTGTGGACAATGATTTTTTTTGTGTTTCTTATTTAAATATCACTCGGCACTTGAATCCACAATTTTTGTGGTGTTTTTACACTCATATTAATTATTGCATTCAGGCACAAGACACCAGTGATATACATTATATAGGGTGACTTTTAATTAGTTCTTGATAGCAAAGGATATGAATATACTCGTGATTGCAAACAACTTTCCCAAAGAATCTATATGTCAAATATGAAAAAAAAAATTTGGTCTGTTATACATTTTTGCCTATTTGATAACTTATTATGTATCTTATTGTTATGATTCTTTAACTGCTCTAAATATGCATTTACTTATATGATGTTCTCCCTTCTGAAATCCAGCGTCCTATTAATTTTTCCTCTCTATTAGCTATTATTTCGTGAGGAAACCTGCGCACGGCTGCGAAGAAACTCGAAGGTTGTGTGTGAAGTCGACCAACCCGCACTGGGCCCACGTGATCGACTAAGGCCTAATCGCCCTGATTCAGGGTAGGCTCGAGCTCCTCGGTGGGGACATATATGAGCTGATATAATAATTAGCTATTAACAATCCATTGGTTATTAACTGCTTGGCAAAATACATGCAAATATTTAATATATAACTATAATTCCAATATCCTTTGTTTTCCTAGTGTTAAGTGCTATGCTTGTAGTTTCCATGTGATCAAATGAGAAATGATGAGATTCGATAGTGGCAGTGGGTGGGGCACATAACTCCTAGAAAGGATGGCCATTAGGGTAGAAAAGTTTTCGAGTAGCAACCGCGCACTGGAAAATGTTGCATAGGCAGGCCTCCCACTCTGTGGCCAGTGACCTGGTAAAGGATACAGGAAGCCTCTGGATGCGGGCAGTGCAGAACTAGTCATCGTGCTAATCGTTGGGCAGGCCTTTGTCCAGCAGTGGACGTCCTTCAGCTGATGTGATGATGAGGTACCTTATAAATAATATGTACTGTTTGTTTCAGATTTTCAATCAGTTACCCAGAAGAATGACTGCTCTAATTTTCAAGATCAAGCGATACAAGTAGAAGCGAGTTTAAGGATTCATATTGAGAGAGACATATGACGCTTGCAAGAAACCTCATTCTGTATAAGAAACTGTTAAAATATTTGGATAATTGTGTTGTTATTGCATTTGTACTGATCAACTTACAGGACAGTAGCCCCCGACTTTAAAAAACGGAGTTTGTTACAGTATTTTAGAATGCCGCGTATTCAAAAGCTGTAACTAATTCTTTTCTATGTAAATATGGGAGTCCCGACTCTAAAAACGTAGTTTGTTATATTTTCTTTGGAATGAATGATTCCAATCATCCTAATCGCCCTGATTCAGGGTAGGCTCGAGCCCCTCGGTGGGGACGCATATGAGCTGTAATGATGAATGGCGCGTATTAGAGGAAAAAATAGACAAGGAAAAAGGAACGCTGTCTCACTAGGTTTAAAATCTTGCCTTGAATGTGTTTTCGCTGTTTATGTACAATTTACGTACGTAATTAATTTCTTCTTAGTTGATGGTCCTAGAGCACCGCTTTCATATTCAGAGTGCGTGTCGCTTCCTGCCATAATTTTATTCACCCGAAAATTCACATATTAATTTATGAAATTGTATAAGAACAAAATGAAATTAATAAAAAATCACCTTTTGCGGCAAACTCGCAAATAAGAGGAAGAGAGAAAGAAAATCTTTCTATCTTCACTAACTTTTATCTCCCTCTCAACTTCTGTTCGCCTCGTCCGACGACAATTACCGTATCGCTCTCGTCATGCATTCACCAGCTTACTGCCCAAGTCTAGCGTGCGTAACGAAGTTTTACTTCAAAAACATTCTGTATATTAACATCTCTGGGTTCAAGATTTTTTGAGTATCTTCTTTTCTCTTTAGATTTGCAATGTTGGTGACAGTTGGTGCAAGTAGTACATTACAATTTTTTTCTAGAGTTCTTGTCAGCGATTGATTGCAGTAGCCATATTCTGAGGTGGACCACGCGATTGCAGTAGGGCGTCTATAAAACTGCGTGAAGTACAAGCAGGCTATCCAATTCACGTCCTCCTTAATTATATTTTCTTGTTCTCTTCATTGGTTGCTTACTCCAGACTATTTTCTTAAAATCACGTACTTTTTGATAACTATAAGTAAAAAAAAAGACGTGTGGCACTCGGGAACTGCCTCGGTAAAGCTACTGCATAGCATTTGTATCAACTAATATAATTATTTATTTATTTTTTATTCTTATCTTTAGAAAATTTGTCGAAGCTTTTGTAATCATGCTTTTTTGCATTTTGACACACAGTAATTCAAAATCCTAACAATAAGGTTAAATGATGTCAAGTTTTTATACAGAAAGATTTCAAGCCAAGAACCACATAACTACATGGAGAACAACACTATCAATTTTGTGGGTACAGCAAATCTACTTCTTATACGTGTGAAGATGAAAAGTGATTAAATATGCTGTGTCATATAGTAGGTTAAACTATTTTAGAGCTTAATACATAATGTTAAGTGGATAGTTTGCCGTTATATATGTATCTGTATTCTGTGTAAAATGGCAGATGAAAACTCTGAGTTAGGTAGTAAATAAATGCTTTTATTTTCTCCCTACAAGTACCTACAAAAATCCGTATAATCTCAGAACAATGACTAAAGCATAGAGAGAGCGTCAAAATTCATTCTAGTTACTTCACACTTCTTACCCAGTCAGTATGATAAAGCAGGATAGATATATATTAGCTATATTTGTTTTTTTTGCAAGGTTGTCCACTTTTTAGCAATATTAGTGAAGTGCCTTAATTACCAAAGATATGGACATTTTTTTTGGTGTATTATTTTCTATGGATGAGATCGAATGAAAGGATTAATAAAATGAAAAGCAAATTTTTAAGTAGTATTTTAAAGAATTGTAAATTACAATTAGGTTGGTTTGTTTATCTGCTTTTTTGGGTTCCTTAGTATAACAAGGAAACCTTATAATTTCGTCAAGTCCGTCTGTCCGTCCGCGGTTTAATTCAGTTACTTTGATTATTTTTAAATTTAAATAAACAAAGCTCAGACATACTCAGTAACGTTATAGTTATCTTAGTCACAGGTTGTGAGACTTTATCTGGTTGTTATTTATTTCTATTTATCTGGGCCATATTCAATAGAACTCAATACAATTACATTGCTTAACCGGTTGCTGTATTTTTGTTCTTGGTATCATATTAGCTGCGATGGATGCGGGCAGCGCAGGACCGGTCGTCGTGGAAATCCTTGGGGGAGGCCTTTGTCCAGCAGTGGACGATTTGTGGCTGATATCATCATCATCATATTAGCTAACGGGCTAAGGTATTTGAAAGAATTGTAAGTTAAAATGAGGTTTGTTTATCTGCCTTTTGTTAGGGTTCCTTAGTAAAACAAGAAACCCGTATAGTTTCGCCAAGTCCGTCTGTCCGTCCGCGGTTTCATTCAGATACATTGATTATTTGCAAATAAACAAAGCTCAGATGGACATTAACTAGCTACATTATACTTGTACCATACTGAACAACTTTCTATGGGGAAAGTTGTTAAGTATGATGAGTATAGAAGCCTTTAATTAATGGTCCTACAGCAATTTTGTTAACTTGAAAGTAGTATTATGTAGTATAAAAAAATTAAAAAACAGCAACGATTGAATACATGCTTAAACAGAACACGATACCTTTTTGAAATTAAGAGTCGAAATATCGATATGAAATATCTACATCACTCACGATGGAATATACGACTACATTAAAATACCACCTAAAGGTTTACAGAATTATTAAATAAGTCATAAGTTCCGTCAAAACCTTATTATTATTTAAAATTTTCGAATACTAGATGAACTTCACCAATTTTAAAAATAAAACATTTGCACATGCCGTGAATACAAACGACATTCATTTTCCAATATGGAGTGTCGAAGTAAGAAGATAGAGTAGCGGTTATCGCGTTGCACCGCTGTGGTTACGCGCCAAAAGAGATTTTCAATAATCAACAAAAATTGAAAATAATCCTACGATTTGTTTATCGCACTATCAAACGATTCACTGAAGATTCAAACTTCGAAGATCGTAAGTGGACCGACCGACCTCGTACTAACTGTACGACACCCGCGATCATCAAAGCAGTGAAGGCGTGAATCGTAAACAAAAAAATCTTAGCTCTTCAGATGGGCCTAAGCAGAACCACGGTCAAAAGAGTGATAAATGAAGACTTGGGACTACGAGCTTATCGTAAGAAGACCGGACATTTTTCGAACGAGCGTTTGAAAAAAATTAGGCTAGATAGATCCCGCGCTTTGTTAAGGCGGTAAGCGTGAAAAAAGTAACATAAAATTTAGTTTTTGAATGAAAAAAATGTTTAACATCGAAGAAAGTTATGATAAACAAAATTATAAGGTGTATGCCCACAGCAGTGAAGAAGCCAGCACGCTTATTCCGAGGGTTCAACGAGGATATTATCCTTCGTCACTCATGGATTGGCTTGGAGTCTCATATTCAGGCTTAACTGAGGTGTTTTTTTCTGTGAAAAAGGTGTAAAAACCAGTGCCGAGGTGTAATAAAATACAGTCCTAACAAATATAGTGGAACCTCTTTCTCAAACAATGTTCAAAAACAGGCATTGGATATTCCAACAGGACTCTGCACCAGCACATAGGGCACGAAGCACGCAAAACTGGTTAACCGCCCGTGGAATTGACTTTATCGGACATGAAGACTGGCCCTCTTCTAGTCCAGATTTAAACCCACTGGATTACAAGAAATGGCAACATTTGGAGGTGAGTGTCTGCGCTAAACCTCATCAGAATTTGGAATCTCTCCGAGCATAAAGAAAAAAGCAGCGGCAGAAATAGATATGAATGTAGTGCGTGCTACGATTGATGATTGGCCGCATCGATTAAGGGCATGTATTCAAAATAGGGTAGGGTATTTTGAATACTGTAAATAAAATTGTATTGCAAATTAAATTACCTTTCATTTCATATCTAATTTCTATATAATTATCAAAAAGTGTATCATTAATTTTATAAAAAGTTTTTGGCAGAACTTATGACCTGACTAAGTAACTGGGTAGATTTTCAAATTGTTCGTATAAAAATAGACCAAGTGTGACCATTTGACAATTTTGGAGTGTCCAAATAGCTATAAGTATAAACTGATCTTATGTATTTATCTTTTTTTACCGTACAATGTTTGATAATAAGAGAGAAGAGTAAAGATATATTGTAATTTTGACGCTCCCTCTATGCTTTAGTTATTGCTCTGAGCGTATAATATAGGTTATGTATGACGTAAGTAGGTTAAATTAAATTGGCTCACATTATTTTTCAAGACTTGGTATTTTGTATGGTATTTAATAGATAACATTAGGACTAAGGTGCACTTTAACTTCCAAGTAGGTATTGATAATTAATCTCCTTCTACAACTGGAAGCTTACTTTACATTCTCTATGGTTAAAATGTACTTTAGTGAAAAGTTTCATAGAGATTTCGAAAGTCTTTTCATTTCTCGTTGTATGTTTAATTCTAAGCTAATAAAAGCCTAGTTTTTGAAGGTTTATCGTATAAATGTATCAGGTATTTCCCTTAGTATTTTGTTGGAATCACTAAATATTTCAGTTAGTATTCTCATGTTTAATATAGTTGATGGTTCAGATGAACTTTTTAAGCCTTTTTAGGTACTCTTTGCGTCACACCAAATCTACCTACCTACCTTCCTGTAATTACCAACATCATGAACGGGTTACGTTTTATCTGTCCCTATTGTTTTTAAGTAAATAACTAATATCTTACATGATTCTAATATAAAATATTGGATAAATATGTTTAAAATATATCTCAATCAGAAACAAAAACTCGAAATCATTTGGATATCGCGCCGTAATCCCTTTACGACTGATAAACCCTAATTGAATTTACGCACAACATGCAGACGTGTAAAAGTGTATCTGTGGTGTAGTTACTTATCTCTGGTCCAAAAAACGTAGTTTATTATATTCTCTTTGGTCCAAAGTACGAAGTGTGTCATAGGTGAATAGGTGTGGTAGGATCAAAATAACCTTACAATTCTAGCTAACATATGTCATCTTTGCACTACTGGCATAAAAAATATATATATTGTCTAAAAGCATTTCTAGAAACATTAGTTACATTTGTATTCTTAGTTACATTAGTTATCTTTGCTTTTAAGGTAGGTGCGTTGGGTACTCATTAGCTTGCTACAAATAGTAGTGATCTGTAGTACTAATTTTGCTGGATTAGGTAGGTAGGTTAGGTTAGATTAGATAGAAAAATATTACAGAAACGACAAAAACATTCATTCGGGATGCACCTTCAACTGCTAAAAACTCTTTATCCTAGAAGAAATCGCTAAAAGCGATAAGGCCGCCTTTGCATATCGTTGTATGTTTTGCTAGTTCATATGTATTTTATTTCTGTGTATTTGGTGTGCAATAAAGAATATTTATCTTATCTTTATCTTATCTTAGCCAAAACTGCAAATTGAATGCCAACTTTTTTTCCACGTCGCTCTATTACCAACTTCATAGGCCGTTTTTCTATTCATTTTGTTTGAATTGACATTTAGTTAATGCCATGTAAAAATTAGGTATTGGCAATATTAGAAAAAATCGGCCAAGTGCGAGTCGGACTCGTGCACGAAGGGTTCTGTACCATTATCAATACAACATTAGACGCTATATTATCATTTTTTTAATACTTTTTTTTTATAATATCGAGCAAAAAGCGGCAAAACAATCATGTTTGTTGTATGGTAGCGCCCCTCAATATTTATTTTATTTTGATTTAACTATTTGTTTTTAAAGTGAATATACAACTAAATATTCTGTGAATATTTCAAGCGTCTACCTATTGCCGTTAATAATATCGAGCAAAAAACAGCAAAAAAATCACGTTTCTTGTATGGGAGCCCCCTTAACATATTATTATGTTTTTAGTATTTGTTGTTATAACGGGAACAGAAATACAGCATCAGTGAAAATGTTTGATTATTTGTTTTACTGATTTTTTTTTCTCTAATAGTTATGTATTCTTTTTACTTCTATTTTTATAATTGCTGTTGTTTTCTAAATTTATTTAATAGTTTTTTAAAACAAATATGACAGCTTTTTGGCTGTTTATAGCGGTAGATTGGTAGGCTTATATTTTTAAATAATTGTGGAACTCGTTGTTGGAATGTAGACTTACCTTTCTATTTATATTTCATCCCTTAAATATCAATGTACATCACCGTTTGTGTTCTCCTAATAAAAATAAAATAAAAAATAAAAATAAAATAAAATTTCAACTGTCTACTTATTATGGTTCATGAAATACAGCCTGGTGACAGACAAACAGAAGGACGGACGGACAGTGAAGTTTAAGTAATGAAGTCCCGTTTTTACCCTTTGGGTACGGAACCCTAACAAAGTTACTTTTATTGAGGATCATAAATCGAAGCGGTGGCAGCATTGAAAATTTATTTGAATTTTTTCTTCGAATCACCCCGAGATTTCTATTCTCCCCAATTTACGGTATTACAAGATGTGATATTAATCCTTTTTGAAAGCTGGCAAATTTTCTCCACTCTTCTTAATTTAATTTTTAACTATTCCTTTTTGTTTATTTACATGTCTTTAGAAAATTCCTTATTTATATACTGTCTAACTAAACATGAGAAAACATTGTTTGTGATATTTTTTGCAGTACGACTGTATGTGTTTAACGGGAAATTACATTACAGCCATACAGTTATCAATAATATCTACGTATTAATAGGTATTCAGCTAGAACGAATGTAGAGGAAACGATAGTGTAGACGTAACACTAGTATCAACTCGCCTTGCCACTTGACCGAATGTGTAAATGGACCTTCCATATCTAAACGAGGCTCAGACATTGACTAACCATAAACTCTTTATGAATAATCGACCAATCAGCAACGGGAGTTCCTCAGCCAATAGGAAGAGGCCTCGAATTATCAGGCCGTGCATTCCCGTGTCGTACAATATCAGTACGTGTAGATAATAGCCGACACGTTACTACGCAGCCGTTAATGCACAGCATGATAATACATGTACCTAGGACTTGAATTGTCGTGTCGGACATTCTCGGCCGTGTAATATCGTTCCGTGCTGATATCTCCCGACACGATAATAGCCGGCCCGTGAATGTACAACATGATAATTCAAGTACCGGGGACTTGTATTATCGTGTCGTACATTCACGGGCCGTGTATTATCGTGTCGGCTATTATATGGACCCAGTCCACCCACTAAAAAGTGGTTCCAACACCAACCAGCTGATATTCAAATAAAATTGTGTTTTTTGATTTTGATAAGGTTGAATGAAATCACAGTTAACAATCTTTCTTAAAGTAGATAGATAGTAAATAATTACTAGTAGGTTATTATATTAGACTTATTGGCCTTTGAGGGGTGTAAGTACATACTCAGTAACAATGAAAAACATCGACACGATAGTAGAAGATCGGGAAGGTCCAATAAAAATTGTCAAATATAATAAGCCAAAGAAGAAGAATGCCATCGATGTGGACATGTACATGTGCGTCACACGGATCCTTCGCGACGCCGCCGCCGATGCCGATATATCTGTGATGGTGCTGACCGGCGTAGGTGACTATTACAGTAGCGGGAACGACCTTGTTTCTTCTGCTGAGATGGTGGCCTCCTCTGAACGGAAATCACGAGCGGCTTCTATGAGTACCGTTCTTAAAGACTACATTGACGCGTTCATCAGATTTCCCAAAATCCTGGTGGCTATTGTGAACGGACCTGCTATTGGGATAGCTGCAACTACTTTGGCACTATGTGACCTGGTGTTTGCTTCTGAAAATGTAAGTTAAATTCATAGAAATGTACCTTCTAACTAGTTAACTGTTTTCCAATGTCATATTTTGTCATGATGTCATTTAATAGTAGGTACTATGATTATGTTTTAGGTGTATAATTTAATTACTATTTCATGCATGATCATCAGAAAAATGTAACTTCATGCCTAAGATCACAAGATCCCTGTTTTCATACAAGACAAACTTCAAAATAATCCAGGCAGTTATTTGACAATAACCAAGAATATAAAATATTCTAATAGCTATTGACATGGGCGTTATTTTAAGTAACTCTTTACAAAAACTTGCTATGTGGCATGTAACTGAATCACTTGATTCAGCCAAACAACAAACAAGTAATTTTTGTAAATGCATGATTTTTGTTATTGCATGACACAGAGTGAACAAATGCTTCACTTATGATGATGTGACTAACAAGTTATTGCTGCCCTTGTTATATCTTTCGCTCTCTTGGCTACTGCTGGCAAATAAAGCCAAGTGTTCCTGAGTGAGCGAGAGCAGGTGTCCAGGTGACACAGTTAGATACTTAAATACAAATGCACATGTGTCCAATGCATATAATTTTCAAATGTATTGCTGTAAACTTAGAAGGCAGACTGGTGTTTGTTTTTAATTAATTTAAATGGTTCAGTTAGAGGCTCCATCAGAGAGACACAAATTGTTTGTGTTATTTAGTTGGTTTTTTTCATGCAAATTATGAGTGAAAGTTAGGTACTTCTGCATATTTGCATGTGTTTTGTTATTTTGGTTTTAATAAAGACAATATATTATGAGTAAAAAGTATGGATAGTGTAAATAAAAAAATAATTCGCCATGTCTACTTTTAACTCTAGTATACTATGGTGTATATGCAACAAATGTGATGATCCAGTGTGGTTTTTGCTTGGTAAGGAACCTGTTAAAACTTGATAGAGTGTATTTTCTTAACCTAAACTAGGGCTGCCTGCTAAGAGAATGCCTCTGTCGCTGTAACTCCTTTTTTTCCAGTTCAAGTTCTATCTCGGTTCGGGTCTTTTTGTACAGCAGCACCAGGATGCTCTGTCCTGGGTTGTCATAAGAGTAAGGTTCTGTGCTTTCATCTCTCTCTCGATACTGGAGGAGGTCTTCCTCTTCTTAGGCATTTAGTAGGGATATTCAAAACTATCTTTACTGGCAAACTATTATCTCTTTTCATTATGTGGCCGTACCATCTAAGCCTACTTTCTTTTAGTTCGTCCATTATTGGGGCCACTCCAAAAGGTCCTCTCACATGCTCATTGCATATTCTTTCCAGATGAGTTACGCTGCCCACCCATCTTCATTTCAGCAGTGTGCAATTGCGCCATACAGCATTGTGGGTCAGACAGCCATATTGTAGATTTTGCCCTTAGTTCATACTGGCATTTAGGTGTCACAGAGTACTCCAGCTAGAGACTGCCATTTTAGAGATACTGTGTTCACTCTATTGCAAACATCTACGTTGACATGGGCATCATTCATAAGAACAGAGCCCAGTTATTTAAAGAGATTGACTCAGGGTAGCATAGTTTTATCAATGCTAATATTGCAGTGTGTTTCTTCATCTCCATCTAAGACACATGCTATGTACTCCATTTTGGAGCGACTGACTCTTAGGCCAAGCCGGTTGTATGCATTGACCCATTGCTGAACTTCTCTTGTAGGTCTGTTGCACTTTTGGCGATGAGTATGATGTCCACTAGTAACATGCACCATGGTATTTTGTTTTGCAATCTTTTGGTGACGTAAACCATGGTAAGATTGAAGATCAAGTGCAGATCTTTGGTGGATGCCCACACCAACTTGAAACGGGTTGCTGATACCGGCAGGGCTTTAAATCTGGGTCTTAGCGTCTAAGTACATATCTTGAACAATTGTGATGTATTGTTCAGGTATATTTTTAATGCACAGAACTTGCCACTGTCGCTGTAATGTAGAAAAAAATGAGTGACTTAAATCATGTGCTTTCAAAACCGTCGACGCCTTCCAAGTACTACCCTACCACACCCTGGACATTTCATACAACGGGCAAGAAATGACATTTCAAAAAAGGAGGGATGGAACAAACAAAATGGCGGCGAAACCCTATATCTTCGACAATCAAACTGTAACCAATCTGTATCAATCTGGGTGACGAGGGGGTGAGGTCGCAATCTAGAGAGCGGCAGGGAGTGTCCATACTGTATGTTAGTACTAATATATATACTTTGATCCTACTATCCACGTTTAAATAGATATCAAATATGTTAGACAGGGAGAGAGAGAGAGAACCATGAAAGTACACCTCCATAAATAAAAAGGTGACTTAAAGTTTGGACATTTTTGACTGCATTACTGTGAATCTCATTCTTTTGTATGTGGCCTAAGCTTTATGCACCTATTTTGAATAAACACTTTAAGGTATGTATTAGCTTTGTGTATATATGGTCATCCAATTATATCCCAGTGGTACAAAGTAGGGATGTTACGGAGGTGGTTTTATTGGAACCGAAGTTGGAGTCGGTTTGTCAGAGTCGGGAATCGGAACCAGTATAGGAGTCGGAGGCGGGGTTGGAATTGATAGCAGAAGAGAGATAGTAGGTTCAAACATTATTCAGTCAACCTCTTTATAATTTGGTGAGTGGGGTACGCCAATTCAATTCAATTCAATACATTTATTCAAAATAGTTGCAAATTCCACTCTTTCTGATAGTCTTAAAATAATAATAACAATGGCATTTGTGAAGTATCAAGAAATAAACAATAATTAGTTAATAACCGGTGAAGGAAAACAATGTGAGGTAACCTGCACAAGCCTGCGAAGACACTCCCAGGTTATGTGTGAAGTCGACCAACCCGCACTGGGCCCGCGTGGTTGACTATGGCCCGATCGCCCGAATTCCGGGTAGGCTCGAGCCCCTCGGTGGGGACGTATACGAGCTGATATGAATAGTTAATAACGTCAAAATTAAATCCTTGATATAAACCAGATGATGTCATTAGAATATGAAAACAATATGACACGAAAAGTTATACATAAAAATCATTGAATGCCTTTAACAAGAGTAGGCCAGTTCAAACGGACAGCATCCGGTCACGAGTATAACGCGAGAGTCAGCCATCGTTTCCATCAACCATATTAGAGGGAAAGGAACGACCCGGCTCCCGATGCGCCACCATCCGCACGAACATTTAAGCGAGCAAACCCCGCGCGACATATATAAACCTGTCGCAGCCGCGCGCCGCACGCTGCCGCCGCTATCCGCTATGCTTCGACCTCCGATTAAAACCTCCGATTTAGGAGCCGAAGTCGGAACCGGAGGTGTAATATCAATCAGAAGTTACGATTTATCGGAGTTTGTGTCGAAGCTCCGTAACATCCCTAGTACAAAGGGCTTTCATAAGTTGATTCTACCCATAGGTTACCTTTACCATATTTAAATGTTAGAATCCAAATTTAACGTTCTTTCATTTTGTTTCAGTCTTTTTTCTACACTCCATTTTCCAAATTAGGGCTTGTAGCAGAAGGATGCTCAACATTCACCTTTCCACGATTGATCGGTGACAGAAAGGTAAAAAAGCTCTTCGAAATGTACAATAAGACCTATCACATTATACACCTTTTTTGATTGTATCTATTTTGATGAATTTAGTGATTAATTTCTTAAGGATTCCAATTATTTTTGTCTTCAGGCTGCTGAGATGTTGCTGTACAACCACAGGATGTCAGCGAAAGAAGCAGTGCAGTGTGGGTTTGTTAACTACGTGTACAGACCGGAAGAACTGCAAAGCAAGGTGTGGGACAAGATAGTAGAGGTATCAAAACTACCACAGAGTTCTCTGAAGATCACCAAAAAGCTACTAAGGAGAAACATTCAGGATGAGATGATAAGAACTAACGAAGCCGAAATAAAAGCGCTAGACGAAGTCTGGTTGTCTGATGAATACTTGAATAACATTTTAAACTTTGCTAGTCAGAAAAGTAAAGTTTAATTAAGTGTTAGTTTTCCCTATTCCACCTATCCCTACTGGTTAGATTATTTTAAAATTTATCTTTAATACTACGGGTATTAGGAAGAAGGGGGGAGGGGGTGTGCTGGAGTGGAAGGGGAAGGATAAGGCTTTGAGGTGGGGGGGTTCTGTGTAAATTCTACATTTAGTACTGTGTGTTCAATCATGTAAAATGTATGATGTTAAGAGATTATTTAAATTCCACAAGGTAACATGTATATAAATGTTATTTAACGGGCATAAAGTGTAATAAATATTTTTTTTATGATGATCTTGTTTATATCATTTGAGATTATGGGTAGTTTTCTACTTTTGTTCCAAGAAATTCTTCCTGAAATGATGGTGAAGTCTCTTAATTTGACTTTATTCATGCAGTCAACATTCTAATATCTTCGTAAACAATGTAACTTATCCTATGTTAATATTTATTCGTAATAAACAAATTCGTAATAATACAATGAACGTAATTTATGGCATAAATTACGTTCATAAATTTTATGCATTCTTAAAAAAGTATGTTCGTAGCTTATAGTAGAAGGGATTTAGTCCGATTAACAGTCACACAAATGGACACTCGGTTGTCGTATGGTTTGTATGTAGTAATTAAGATTGTGTTGTAGTTAGTAGAATTGGGTAGGTAGTACGTAGGATTGATTGTGTATTTGTTTTAGATTGTTGCTAAATTATAAACTAAAAGGTAGCCAAGAGAGAAAAAATATTTTTTTATTGTAGATGTCACCACCTAAATCTCTGTAATTATTGCTAGATGATCAGCAGTCTCTGTTAAGTTGTTACTAAATGATAAACCAGCAGTCTCTGTTAAGTTGTTACTAAATGATAAACCAGCAGTCTCTGTTAAGTTGTTACTAAATGATAAACCAGCAGTCTTTGTTAAGTTTTTGTTTAATAAACTAGCAGTTTCTACTGAATGCCAATCCCGCAATCTCTGTTCAGTTGTTGCTATATGATAAACCAGCTGTCTCAGTTAAGTTGTTACCAAATAATTAACCTGCAGTATCCGTTATTGTTGAATATTAGATGCCTGTGTTATGTATGAGCGTCGTACTCACTCGGTCGAGCAGGCGAGATAAATACCTACACATTGGCGCGGCCCACAAGCCGCGCTCCGCTCGTCAACGCTAGAACGCCGTACAGTCGCTGCCGCAATTCGCACGCCGCCCGGAACGCAGTTACCCATGATTCCGTGCATTGTCTGACAGTGGCAAGGAGTAGGTGAATAAATGCGTAGGTATTTTCTTTTTTTAAGGCAATAAGCGAGTGCAATATCTGTTACGAAGTAACTAGTATCTCATCTGTGGTCGTAGTCACAAAATCGTTTTCTATACAAACCTAAAATTACTACTTCTTGAAAATGGATGGGCTGATTCTAATGAAACTTTATACACATGCAAGTCTTTGTGGATAGATTACATTAAAAAAAAATGACACTATCTAATAGCTCAGAGTAATTAGTATACTACGTCTAATAGTGATTTATTGTTTTCATAGTAATCTTAAAATTTGCTAATATTTTTTTTAAATTACTTTTATTATTATTTAAAGAAAAGCACCTCCAGCGGAAGCACAGTCGGCTGAAGTTCAGTGCGACGGGGAGAGAAAGCGTCAGACTATTCGGGCATTGTCGAGGAGGACTGCTTGTTGCATTGCCGCAATTATAGGTCGGAGTTCCAGCCGCCTTAGGTGTCGTTCAAAGTCGGCTGAAATTAGCACGTTCACGGATAGAACTATGGGGATGATTTCGGTGGATTCCACTTGCCAAATATCAGTAACCTCGTGCGCCAGGTCCAGGTACTTTGTCCTTATTATTATTATTATAAGTTTGTATGTGAAAACGCTCTTAAGTTGTGCTGAATGATGATCTAGTCGGTAGGTAAAATAGTATGCAGCAGTTGTTGCTAAACTTTAATTGAGTTCAGATTCAGTTTCAGCCCGTGTTAAACAATAACAAGATAACGTGAGAACAGGGCCACTTCGACGCTATTTCATAGCCTACCTGATTCATCATCATCATCATATCAGCCGAAAAACGTCCACCGCTGGACAAAGGCATCCCCTAGCCTACCTGATTAATAAAAAATAATTTCATCGTAAGTATATTTACTGTTCCGAGTGTGTTGAAGTTAACAATTTGGAGAAAATGCATTCGCGAAGTACATCGTCAATCTCCGACCTATTCCGCCCACACAACCCTCGGGGGCTGCGTTCCCGCGACTTGAGCAGCACGCGGCTTGACGCCCTGAAGAAAGAAATAGAGACCGATATGCATCTTATACCGCTGAGTGAGTTACTTGATTGTTTTAACTAAATGTGTAACTATGCCTAGTTTAGGGATCCTAAAGCCTGCACATTTTGCCGGCATTTTCTTCCACCCCTTTGGGACTCGGGGGCACAGTTAGTTCTTTACTAAAATTAGTGAAGGCTTTCACGGGAGTGCAGATAAAGAGCTGAACTAAATAAAAAAGCGTTTTTGATCCAAAGTAAAATTTCTTCATCATTACAGCTCATATACGTCCCCACCGAGGGGCTCGAGCCTACCCTGAATCAGGGCGATTAGGCCTTAGTCGACCACGCGGGCCCAGTGCGGGTTGGTCGACTTCACACACAACCTTCGAGTTTCTTCGCAGGCGTGTGCAGGTTTCCTCACGATGTTTTCCTTCACCGTTAAAGCAATCGGTAAGTATATGTACGTAAGTTTTTGAAAAACTCATTGGTACATTGGCCGTCCAGATTTGAACCCGGTACCTCTGGTTAGATGGACCGAGTCGTTACCGGTTGAGCCACCGACGCTTTTTATTAGCAATTTCTTATTAGCAAAGAATTAGGTACCTACTACAAGGTACGAGTATACTACTACTAATAAAAAAAAATATGTTTGTATGTATTTAGAGTTTATTTGATTATTGACTGACTCGGTGGCTCAGTGGTTAGTGCTCTTGACTACTGATCCGAGGGTTGTGGGTTCGACCCCCACCCAGGGCAAACATTTGTGTGATGAGCAGATTTGTTTGCTCTGTGTCTGGGTCTTAAATATCTATTTAAGTATGTATTTAAACATATGTTTATTTATTTCAAAAAGTACATGCTGTAAACAGACGGATGTCCAAACACCAGTAAGTCATATTATATTACTATTTAAGTAACTATATCAGTCTCTGGTACCCTTACCACAGGGAATCCTACTTTGGGGCCACATGACCATGTGTGATTTGTCCCAGAATATTTATTGATATTTAATTAGTTTTAAGTACCCATATCTTTACTACGTGCCGCCACATACTGGGCAGGAGAGATACGACTTGTCGTCGACACAATAGAGGAAGACTACGTGCTTGTATGATTGTGATAAATGATTATACAAATAATATTCGTTTATTTTGTAGAGGAACTATACACTTTGTTGGATACCGATCCTGTAAAGGGATTGACGAGCCAAAAAGCAGCGGAGCTCCTCCACTACAACGGCCCGAACACCTTGACCCCTGCAACCGAGTATGGCTGGCCCGTGCTGTTGATCAAATCGCTTTGCACCGGTACGTTTCACTTAGACCTGGTGAGTAGTATGGATTCGCGGATTCTGGCTCACCCCTGGCCACTCCCCTCATGGGGGGCGCGATTCACGCCAGTAAAGATGCCCCTCCCCTAAAAAAAAAAAAAAAAAAAAAAAAAAGTTTTTTTTTTTTTTTTGGTTTTGCCCCCCACTTAAACCGTTTGGCGCTAGTTTCAGAACGATCAGAGCACGCCTTTATACATTTATCTGCGCTGCTACAAGCCCCATTGTTATCGAGGCTCGACTATCTCTATTGTTCACTCGACGTCTATTCATTTCGAGGATTCGGGTAACCTATTGTAATAGCAATGTTACCTGCTTTTGTGTTTTGAACCAATTGTGCTGCCTTCGATACTCGCTAAGGGCTATACTCGACTGTTCAAAAAGGAGGGTAATGTTTTTCGGGTGTATGTATGTCTGTTTCTTTGGATAAACCTGTAGCCTAAACGCTTCAATGATTTTGGAGTGCGAGGTGTCGTTAGGTTCGTCTTGATTCCCTGAGTGACATAGCTTGTGTTACCCAACTGTGCAAAAAGGAGGCTAATTTTTATGCATTTGGGTTTTTTATTTTAAATTAACCTAACCTGATTACTACTTTTCTTTGACAATTTATCATACACTCATGTAAAACCTTTTACCCGATTGTACAAAAAAGGAGGGTAATGTTTTTCGGGTGTATGTATGTCTGTTTCTTTGGATGAACCTGTAGCCTAAACGCTTTAATGATTTTGGAGTGCGAGGTGTCGTTAGGTTCGTCTTGATTCCCTGAGTGACATAGCTTGTTTTACCCGACTGTGCAAAAGGGAGGCTAATTTTTATGCAGTCGGGTTTTTTATTTTAAATTAACCTAACCTGATTACTACTTGCCTTTAACAATTTATCATACAACCTATTACCCGACTGTGTAAAAAGGAGGTCATTTTTATGTTATTA
Organism: Coleophora flavipennella; assembly: GCA_947284805.1. Taxonomy (NCBI): domain Eukaryota; kingdom Metazoa; phylum Arthropoda; class Insecta; order Lepidoptera; family Coleophoridae; genus Coleophora; species Coleophora flavipennella. The sequence goes on from OX369279.1 coordinate 8,398,934, forward strand.
CACCAGCAACCGATATGGTAAATTTAACCCTCCTTTTTTCGTAGTCGGGTAAGGAGTTTACTAGTATTTAAGCTTTCTATGAAATTCGTTGTGTGAAAGAAAGTTTTTTTCACATCAGGTGAACATAGTAATTTATTGTACCATAAATAAATGTATTCAAAAATAGTTTCATTGTTATCGGTGTCTTTCATTTCGCAGTTGGTCGATCAGTAGAAAGATGTCTCAATACCGATTGTGAACAGAGGGTACTATTGTATTTTTAAGTTATTCATCTTGTTTTCAATGAAATAGGAATCGGGAAGTTCTATAGCAAGCAATTTACAATGCTTTTATTGTTGCGCTTCTATTTAATTTTGCAGATGGCTGCTCACCAACAAATTCTGAATCTTTTGTGTCAAACGACGAAGGTGGTCCATTTTTGAATTATATTTTTGCGTTAATAGCGAACAGGTTGTAACATGTATGTTACAGCGCAGGTGTTGCGAAGATACACATTCCTTTGTTATTTTGTTTGATAGCTGCATATAAAAGCAAGTTCAGACAGTTTAATCTCATAATATTTTAGACAGTCCTCGACGAATCTAAGTGCGTGATCCATACGTGGTGTCTGTGATTTGTAATAAAATCTGTTGCAGTAATGGATGTAAGTATTACCCTTGATACAAGTAACTATAACGTGTGCCATTCATCATCATCTTATCAGTCACAAATCGTCCACTGCTGAACAAAGGCCTCCCCCAAGGATTTCCACGACGTCCGGTCCTGCGCTGCCCGCATCCATCGGCTTCCCGCGACCTTCACCAGGTCATCGGTCCACCGCGTGGGAGGCCTGCCTACGCTACGTTTTCCGGTGCGCGGTCGCCATTAACATACCTAATTTTCAATTCATTCGTGTTTTGCTTTGTTTACAAAAGTAATTTTGTTTTATGATAGGTGATATTTACAATGTAAGCTCTGCAATGGAAATTTCTATGAATTCATAAATCAATGTAGGTAGTTAGTCGCTCATTAAACTTATTGTGTCTTTGTTTTCTAAATGATACCTAATGTGTTATCTCTGCGCTATGAAACATATAACCAATTTGCTGTTTTTATTACAGGATAACGATTACACATTCAAAAATTACTATTTTCCGGCGACGGTATCCGATGAAGACGAAACAAAAGATATTATTATGAGGCCACAAAAAAACAAAGTGAAAAGGACAAACAATATTGACATATTCTTTGAGAAACCCAAAAAGAAGAAGAAAGCGATACCAAAATCTTCATGCGTAGCACATACATGTAGTGACGGTTTGTCTTACATAGTTTCAAATGAAGGTGAATCAGCAAAGGCGACTCACTTCATTAAAATTGAAATATATGATATGGATAAAATTCGTGACCTCGCACCGACTGACTACTGGAAGAACGTTGATGTACGTCTTAAATATTACGTGCAATCGGACGACGATAAACATTTTCAAAGCACGCAAGAACTTATATTCAACGTCACTAAAGAACTTGCCTCAACTCTGAATTGTTCCAAGTATTGCATTGAAAGCAAGCAAACCGAAAAATAATAAGACGCGCTGTTTGTGACATTCGTAGCAAATAATTTAGTATAAGTCATTTTTTTGCATCGTATTCCATTCAAGCCCCCCGGAGAATCACCACGGACAGAGCCCCACAGCGAGGACAAATAAAAAGGACTCGGCAGCGCAGCGTTCATTGCATATTTGATCGTTCACCAACATGGAGTCCAATCTTACTAACTCCCAAATTAACGCAGCATACGAAGATGCCTTACTGTACGAAAGTGTGGAAATTCTGGAGGAACAACTCTGCATCAACAATGAAAATATTGCGCAGGAGTTTATGAAGCTGTGCAAATTGTAAGTAATTTGATTTATTTACTATTCTTATTTTACTCAGGCTAGTCAAATTTTTCCCATGCTCGGTACATTTTCCCACGGTGCTTATTTCTCAGGCTAGTCAAATTTTTCCCATGCTCGGTACATCTTCCCACGATTATTATTTTGCTATGAATGCCTTTTATAAAGTTTAAACACAACGCAATTCAACAAAGAATAAGTTGTCTTTAGAATTACTTTTAAATGGCTGTTTGTATTTCTTAGACAAAAGCGAAGCTTTGTCTGAAGAATATTTCCTGCGGTAGTTATGTTTTTCCCACGTATTATTTTTACTCGACTGTCTCAAAAGGATGGTTATGTTTTTCGAGTGTATGTATGTAGATTTTTATTTTCAACCCGACTGCCTCAAAAGGATGGTTATGTTTTTCGAGTGTATGTATGTAGATTTTTATTTTAAACCCGACTGCCTCAAAAGGATGGTTATGTTTTTCGAGTGTATGTATGTAGATTTTCAACCCGACTGCCTCAAAAGGATGGTTATGTTTTTCGAGTGTATGTATGTAGATTTTTATTTTAAACCCGACTGTCTCAAAAGGATGGTTATGTTTTTCGAGTGTATGTATGTAGATTTTCAACCCGACTGCCTCAAAAGCATGGTTATGTTTTTCGAGTGTATGTATGTAGATTTTCAACCCGACTGCCTCAAAAGGATGGTTATGTTTTTCGAGTGTATGTATGTAGATGTTCAACCCGACTGCCTCAAAAGGATGGTTATGTTTTTCGAGTGTATGTAGATGTTCAACCCGACTGCCTCAAAAGGATGGTTATGTTTTTCGAGTGTATGTAGATGTTCAACCCGACTGCCTCAAAAGGATGGTTATGTTTTTCGAGTGTATGTATGTAGATTTTTATGTTCACTGTTACAGCCTGAACGGCTTGGAGGATTTTAACGTATGGGGTATTGTTAGATTCGTGTTGATCCCGTGAGTGAAATAGGATAATTTTTTAACCGACTGGCTTAAAAGTGGGGTTGTTTTTACCAAGTCGGGTTTTCAATTTTTAATGAATCCCTGAAGTTATTCTATGATAGCCTTTTGATCTCCATTTTTGGATAATGTCAATAAGAAATTTCAAATTGAAGGAACCAGCAAATTTTTGATGTGTGTGTGTGTGTGTGTGTGTGTGTGTGTGTGTGTGTGTGTGTGTATATGTGTGTGTGTGCGTGTGGGTGTGTGTTAACATATATTATGGAAGTAACCTTAAACATTAGTCAATATTTTTTGGTTTTTCTTCCATAGCGGTGGCGAGTTTCGTTTCCTTTTAAAAATGATTGAATTAACAAGTGATGAAATAAGTCTTTTCAATAAATCTGATATATTACAAAGATTTCACCGTTATATTCGTTTGTGGTACATAAGCTCGAAATTACCTCAGACGATGCTTGATGACTTGACTTTTAAACCATTTTTTACACCATGTTCAGGACACTTAACATTAAATAGAAACCTAGATGATAATTTGGATCAAATAGATGGAGTTTTACCAATGCAAGCTTATTGTGAACAATGTAAAAATCAGTTAATTGTTAGTGTATTTTTATATGCCCCTACCTTCCTAATTACTTAAATTTTCAAAAAAATATATTTCTTTTCTTTTTGTTATAGCTCAAATAATCAAGTTGGTGATGGACGTGCATTAAAAAGAAAACTCATCAATGAGGGTGCCTCGACCAGCATCAATGAGGGTGCCTCGACCAGCAAGGAACCACGTTTGGATCATCTAGCTGTTTCGTCGTCAAATGCCCCATCGTCTTCACCTCAAAATATAGAAATAAATGTAAGTACAAAAAATAATGATGAGATTGAATGTTCCGTGTGTAAAATAGTTGTTTCTAAAAGATTTTTATCGAGTCACTTAAAGAGTAATCAACACAAAAATAACTTAGTTAGCTCACACGAAGAATTACCAAACGTTCAAAAGATTGAATCTGCTTTCGGAAATAGAATTTTGACTTACAGAGTTTCAAATGATAATCCTACCCCTGCATTGGAATTTCAGACACCAGAGTTGTTTATGAAAAATATTAAAGACACAATATTTATACTATTAGATCGCTGTATTAAAGAACACGTGGTAATAAAAGTAAATTTTATATTAAGAGCAGATTTTGTTCAAGAAACAAAGGATTTAGAAAACACATTTGACTTTCAAACTTTTAATTATGTTTTCTGTCAAGGAGATAATATTAGCATTACATTTTTATCACTAGCAGAGGAAATTTCAAACAAAGTTAGTAATTTTGAATGTAAAGATAGCGGGTGGAGTTTGAGAAAAATAAAGCATTTGGATATGAATGTTAATAAGTTTGATCCTCTACATGGATCTTCATACATTGACTTACCACATGATATAAAACTTAAAAAGGCTGTCATAAATGTAAAAAATAAGGATCATCAATGCTTTTTATGGTCCGTGTTGTCAGCGCTGTATCCTACTGATAAAAATTCAGACAGAGTTACTTCATATTTACAACATAAAAATAAACTAAATTTCGATGATATACCTTTCCCAGTGAAAATTAAAGATATTCACAAGTTTGAAAGGTTAAATGACTTGAGCATTAATGTTTTTGGTTTGGAATATGATTCTGAAAGTAAAAGTCATAAAGTTACCGGTCCATTGCATTTCACAAAATCTCGAAAGTCGACACATGTAAATTTATTATATATTTCACACAATAATAAAAGTCATTATTGTTACATCAAAAATCTTTCACGCTTGGTTAGCAAACAAATTTCATCACGTCACATTGCAATGCATATTTGTGATGGTTGCTTATTACACTTTTCATCTGCTGATCAGCTACAAAAACACCAGCAACATGACTGTGCACATGTTCGTGTAGATTTACCATCGGACAAACGTTATAGGATGAACTGGTTTAGAGAGTCTGTCCCAGGAAATCAGATAGAATTTGATAAATATGAGAGACAACTCAGAGTACCTTTTGTAGTTTATGCTGACTTCGAAGCATTGTTAAATCCAATTGAAGGATGTGAGACAGATCCAAACAAATCATCAACTACAAATGTACAAAAACATGAAGTGTATAGTTTTGGATATTATATTAAATGTTCATTTGATGATAAGCTTTCAAAGTACAGAACTTACAAAGGCAAGGACTGTTCTAAAAAATTCATGACATTGTTGAAAGATGATTTACAAGAAATATGTAAAAAGAGAACATTTAAAAAATCTCCTTCTCCATTAACTACAGAGAATGAAACATGTATAGCTCAAAGCAAAGTCTGCTATATTTGTAAAAAAGAATTATTAAATGACTTTATAATTGACCATGACTGGTACACAGGTCACTATGCAGGTGTCGCTCATTCATTATGTGCGGAGAAGTATAGAACAGGAAACTTTGTTCCTGTATTTTTCCACAATCTTAGTAATTACGATGCGCATTTCTTAGTACATGCACTTAATTTTGAAGAAGGTGAGATAGAAGTAATTCCTCAAAACAAAGAGAGGTACATCTCGTTTTCCAAACAACTAAAAATTAATAATCACACAATGAAATTGAGATTTCTAGATTCTTTTAAATTTATGTCAAGTAGTCTTGAAAAATTAGCGCAAAACTTAAAACCTGAAGAGTTTAGAGAGATGAGTTTGAACTTTCCAAACGAAGATGATTTTAAAAGATTGATTCGCAAAGGTGTTTATCCATATGAATTTATGACCTCGCATGACTCTCTTAATATGAAATCACTGCCACCCCCTGAAAAGTTCTATAATTCTTTAAATGACAAACATGTAACTGAAAATGATTACGCTCATGCAAAAGATGTTTGGAATCACTTCAAATGTAAAAATATGGGGGATTATTCTGACTTATACTTAAAAACCGATGTTTTGATACTTGCAGATGTGTTTGAAAATTTTCGAAATGTTTGTTTAAAGACATATGAGTTAGATCCTGCTCATTATTACACTGCTCCTGGATTAAGCTGGGATGCTATGTTGAGTTTTACAAAAGTAAGACTAGAGCTCTTAACAGACTTTGAAAAGATTGCTTTCATTAAAAAAGGAATTAGAGGTGGAATATCACAATGTAGTAATCGACATGCTAAAGCAAATAATAAATTCATGCCTGATTACGATAGTAATTTACCATCTTCTTATCTAGTTTATTACGATTCCAATAATTTGTATGGCTGGTCTATGTCTCAGCACCTTCCCACTGGTAATTTTGAATGGGTAGATTCTGATACCAATTTTAATGTTGCTGACGATGCAGACGAAGGTTTTATTTTAGAAGTTGATTTGGAATACCCTGAAAATCTACATGATTCACATTCTGACTTGCCATTTTGTCCTGAAAATATATGTATCAATGACAAACAAAAAAAATTGATACCTAATTTATTCAACAAAGAAAAATATGTAATACATTACCGAAACTTAAAACAATGTTTAGAAAAAGGTATGCGCTTAAATAAAGTTCACAGAATCTTAAAGTTCAGTCAAAGTGCATGGTTAAAAAAATATATCGATTTAAATACACAAAAGCGGTCCATGTCCTCTACAGAGTTTGAAAAAGATTTTTTTAAACTCATGAATAACTCAGTATTTGGTAAAACTATGGAAAACATAGAAAAAAGAGTAAATGTTAAATTAGTTGATCAATGGGGTGATCGTGGGAAGGTTCAGGGTGCAAAATCATTAATAGCTAAACCAGAATTTCATAGCTTAGCAATATTTTCAGAAAATTTAGTCGCGGTTCAGTTAAACAAAACAAAAGTTTTATACAACAAACCGATATATCTCGGATTTTGTGTACTAGATATATCCAAAACTTTAATGTACCAATTTCATTACGATTTTATGAAAAACAAATTTAAAGACAACCTGAAGCTGTTATACACTGATACGGATAGCTTGATCTATCAAGTTTTCACAGAAAATTTCTATTCTGACATAAAAGATGATTTAGAAACTCATTTCGATACATCAGACTACTCCCCCAATAATGAGTTTGGTTTCCCATTAATTAACAAAAAGAAACTTGGGTTTTTCAAAGATGAGAACAATGGAAAAATTTTCAAAGAGTTTGTTGGTTTACGTGCAAAAATGTATGCGATGGATGTTCAAAACAAGTTTACTGCAAAAGCTAAGGGAGTTAATAAATGTGTTACTCAAAGATTCAACTTAGATGATTACAAAAAATGTTTACTTCGTAAAACAGATAAAATTAGTACAATGTTGCGATTCCGCTCATTAAAACATACTATTTATACACAAAAAATAAATAAAGTCTCGTTATCACATAATGACAGCAAAAGGTTCTTATTATCAAATTCAACCGATACCCTAGCATGGGGACATTATAAAGTACGGAACATTCAATCCTAACATGTTTTTTTGTACTTATTTCTCATTTGCATATTTTAAATGTAATCCTATAAGTTAATATTTTTACTTGTCCTATGCCATATTTGTACTTAGCAGTTCCTTAATATTGCTTTTAAATGTAAGATAGGCATGTCTCTTTTTATAAATACTGTGTAAAATTTTCATATTTAGTTATGTGATTTACTTTTAAGTTACTGATAATAAAGCTAATTACTTACTGATAAAAAAGCTAAGTTAAAATTATGATAAATAATAGATTATTTAATTTGATTTAACTACAGTTTAAACTTATCGAGAATGAATATTTTGTATAAAGAAATCTCAACATAGTTTCTATTGTAAGTTTTTATTTGTATTATTACCTATTATCCTAGAGGGATGATTTCAAAGCAAAGTTCCATTGCAAACAAGAGCTCTGACTTCACAGTTGTCACAGGAATGTTTGTTGCGGATACAATACATTACAAAAAATATTATTAGTGTTTAAAGCTTATTTTAATTTTATTGTGTCCCTTGAATATTATAATATAATCCTAAGAGTAAGCCCAAGCGTAAGTTTTTCATTGAAATAAAACATTTTAAATTATTCAACGGTTTGTTTTTCTTGATCGTTATCAATGCACCTACACTGATCTTAACAGCAATTCTAAATTAGGTTAGTCATTAAAAATAAGGTTTTAGCGTTAGTAAATATCACTCTCATTTTGGTAGTTCTTAAAGACGCACGCAAGTTATTACAATGATTCACTTTTATCATCCATTTACAACTATAGTTGCAGGACCTAGTGGTTGTGGAAAATCTAATTTTGTAACGAATTTTCTGAAATTTTGCAAGGATTTATGTGATGTAGAATTTGCAGAAGTAATATGGTGTTACGATGAGATGCAACCTTTGTACAATTTAGAAAACGTTAATTACAATCAAGGTATTCCAGACCTAAACATGTTCGATGGGAAACATCCTAAGCTTCTTATTATTGATGATCTTATGAGAGAATCAGATGGTCGTATTGTTGATATTTTTACAAAGGGAAGTCATCACAGGAACTTAAGCGTATTTTATATTACACAAAATTTATTTCATCAGGGTAAAGGACAACGAGATATTTCTTTAAATTCTAACTATATAATATATTTTAAAAATCCAAGAGATAGAACTCAGATACGATACTTAGCACGACAAGTATATCCGGATTGTCCGAAATTCATTGAAGAAGCTTATAAGGATGCAACTACAGAAGCTCATGGATATCTAATGATTGATCTTAAACAAAACACATTTGACATGTATCGTTTCAAAACTAAAATATTTCCTATTGATGAATATTGTTGGGTATATGTACCTAAAAAAGGATATAAATATAGTACACATCATGACATTTAGCTCAGTTCTATGTAATGTGTGAAAAGATAAACATTTTACTTTTTTATATAAGCACCTAGTATAAATATCATTTATTCAGTTGATGATAATGAGTGGAAGAGTAAGGACACATAAAGATTTTCTGAAAGCATTACTCACACTTAAAGCTAAGCATCGAGATGCATTATTAAAATCATGCGGTGAGGAAGAAATAAATTGCATAAGCGAGTGTATTTTCAACGTATTAAAGGGTAAAGTACCACTGAAGAGCCAGGATAAGACCAAGTTAAAAAAACACAAAAATATATTAAGAAAAATAGTGTCAAGAGGAAAAAAAACATTGAGAAAACGTATCATCATACAGAAGGGTGGTGCATTTTTACCAATTATATTAGGGGCTGTCCTCAGTAGTTTGTTGGGTGCTGTTTTATAAATTGAAAATGGAAAACACCAAAAAAATGATATTAATTGAACCTAGTGTAGTGGAAAGACTCAAACAAAAAGAGAACGCAAGTGAGGATACATTATCTCGATTAGATAAAGAGATGCGAAATATAATGAAAAGTAAATTAGAAGATCGTGAAAAATGGGCTTTATACCTTCAAACACTTCAGAGATATTTGCATTTTAGTGAAGCAAAAAAACACCCATTGAAATTACCAATAATTACAGAGGAAGAGAATGGTAATACTAGAAATACAATAAAAGATGATGCAGCTGTGCAAACAGATTTATTAGTTAAAGAAGAACCATTGAAAGAAGAAGTGTTCAATAAAAATTCTACATACACTCACTCTCATTTAATGCGATTGATCCCAAAAAGTTTTAAGAAGAAAGGTGAGGTTTTGTTAAACTCTTTAATTGACAACAGTGAAATAATACGTTGGGATGATAAAGGCTTGGTTTATTTACACAATAAACCGATTCCTAATAGTAATATCATAGATTTATTTCATGATACTCTAAGAAAATTAAAACGTCCGACCCCAATAGGAAGAGATGAGTTTTGTAAAGCATTGGTAGAAATAAGTGTGCCTTTACATTGTATTGGTAATCCGGATTTACGAGAACATATGAACAAGCTATATATACAAGATTTTAAAGAAACACCGAAGTCTGCAACATATAAAGAACTATCTTCAAAACGTAAACCCGCTGCTAGAAAAATTGCTTGGGAAAGATGGACACCTTACTAAATATCAATGAGATTTATTATGATGTTTCTCAACCTGCCGGCTACAGCAGCGTCAATAAGCTTTCAGAAGCCATGAAGGGTCACATGAATAAGAAACAAGTTCAAGACTGGCTGCGATCGCAAGAGACTTATACATTGCATAAACCGGTTCATAAGAAGTTTAAAAGAAACAAATACCTTTTATCTAATTTTAACCAACTATGGCAAGCAGATCTTACTGACATGCGTTCTTATTCTCAATATAATGATGGTTACAAATACATACTTTGTGTTATTGATGTATTTAGCAAATATGCTTTTGCTAGACCTATGAAAAGAAAAGATTCACAAAGTACTAGAAGTTGTTTTGATAGTATATTTACAGAAGCGAAAGCTACACCAATACATATACAGTCTGATAAAGGAACTGAATTTGTATCAAAAGAAGTAAGGAGTTATTTTCAAAGTAAAAATGTGAATTATTATACTACCAACAACCCTGATATTAAAGCTAGTATAGTGGAAAGATTTCAGAGAACTCTCAAAATGAAAATGTGGAGGTTTTTTACACATAGAAATACATACAGATATATTGATATTTTACAAGATTTACTGTTTTCTTATAATCACAGCTATCATTCAAGTATTAAAATGCGCCCATGTGATGTAAATTCTAACAATATTATGACTGTTTGGTGTAATTTATATGATAGAAGGAAAGACAGCACATTTAAACTGAGAACACCTCAGTTTCAAGTAGGGGACTTTGTAAGAATAACTAAATATAAACACATATTTCAAAAGGGTTATGAAACCAACTGGAGTGATGAGATATTTGTAGTGGCTACAGTTATTGATAGAAGTCCCCATACAGTTTATACTCTAAAGGATCTAAAAAATGAACCCATCATAGGAACTTTTTATGGCAAAGAATTACAAAAGGTTAGTTACAACCCCACCAATAAATATAAAATTGATAAAATTCTGAAGTCTAGGCATTCTGGTCTCAGAAAGGAACTGCTGGTCAAGTGGAAAGGTTATCCTAAGAAGTTTAATAGTTGGATACCAGCATCAAGACTTGAACAATTATGAACGGAGAAAGTTTCTATATAACACTGTTAAGTAATAGTTCAATGACATACTTTCCTGAAAACACTACATCAAGTTTTTATACTAAATTACCTAAATCAGTAAAATTGGAGGGGGAATGGGATGTTGGAATGGTTGAATTCCATTTTCCTTGTAATATATTAAATGTACAAGAGCCTGAGAATATTGTTCATGTAAAAAAAATGCAGAAATTAGACGGCGAATCTTTAGAGTTGCCTGTAGAGTTTATTACACACATTCCCGCAAAAAACTATGAAAGTATTGAGCATGTTTTAAATGAATTAAATAACAATCCTTTAATAAAAGGGGATGTTGAATTTAGCTATGATGGAATAGCGAAACGAGTTAAGGCTACAAGTTTAAATGATAACATTTTATCGATAAGTACTTCCACAAAATTAAGTTTACAACTGGGTTTTGAACCAAAACAAAATTTTATCAACGTAATGGGAAAGTACCCGGTTGACATATCATTAGGTTTACCATCACAGATGTTGATCTATTGTGATATCATTCAACCACAAATAGTTGGCGATGTGATGACACCCTTACTTAGGATCGTTCCAATGGATCCTACAAAATATGTCTATGGTGCTTATAAGATGAATGTTTTTTCTCCAGCACATTATGTACCCGTTCTACGAAGAGAGTTTGATGTAATAGAAATAGATATAAGAACGAGTACAGGACAAAAAGTTCCATTTCAGTTTGGGACTGCTTGTATTAAACTACATTTCAAGCGAATAAATTAATCAAAATGGGGTGTCCTTATGAGCATTATTACTCACACCAAGCCGGGTCAGGCATTGGTATTGTATATAGAGGGGCTAATCATCAACGCGGTCATGGCATTGGAAGTTTTTTAGGAGGTCTATTTAGATCAGTGCTTCCGTTACTAGCGGGAGGTGCTAAAGCTGTTGGGAAAGAAGCACTAAATGCAGGTGTAGGTCTTTTATCTGATGTTGTTAATGCACGTGATCTTGATGACAGTATCAAAACACGTTTTAAGACAGCTACTAGTAATTTGAAACGTAAAGCAGATAATAAAATGGATTCTGTTATGTCTGGCTCGGGTTATAAAATAAAGAGACCAAGTAAGAAGTTAATCAGTCGCTTGAAGACATCACGACGAAAGGGAGTAAGAAAAACACAAAAACATCGAGCTGACGACATATTTACATTTTAAAAAATGTCATTTTTACACCATAATTCTTCAGAATGTGTAAAATCAGAATTGGACCTCTTCGCCTTACCGTCGACACAAACAAGTATAGAGAGTGGACTGTGGATCCATTACAATCCAATATCTTCTTTAAGTGATGAAGGACCCATTGAATTTTTAGTACCAGGGAGTGGTGATGATTACATTGATTTATCTCATACCATGATACATGTAAAAGCCAAAATTTTAAAACAAGATACAAGTAATATTCCTGAAAGTGCTGTTGTGGCACCTGTGAATAATTGGTTGCATTCACTGTTTAGTCAATTAGATATATATATGAATCAAAAACTGGTTTCCCCACCAAACAATACATATGCTTACCGTGCATACATAGAAAACTTACTTAACTATGGTCCAGCAGCTAAATCATCTCACCTTACATGTGGGTTATGGTATAGTGATACAGCGAATAAAATGGATAATTGCGATGACGCTAACATCGGCTTCCACAAAAGGCAGGAATTAGCAAAAGAAAGCAAAACAATAGAAATGATTGGACATTTACACGGTGATGTATTCAACCAAGAAAAATTTTTAATTAATGGTGTAGAAATCCGGATAAAACTCGTGCGTACAAAAGAATCATTCAACCTGATGTCCACTGCTGATTCAAAGTTCAAAGTGAATATTACTTCCGCCGCTCTCATAGTTCGTAAGGTTAGGATCAATCCGTCAGTTTTGTTAGCGCACGAAAAGGTATTATCCACTACAACTGCTAAATATCCTTTGACTCGTGCCGAAGTTAAAGTTTTAACAATACCAACAGGTGTTCAAGGTAAAACACTTGATAATGTATTTCTTGGACAGGTACCGAAAAGATGTGTTGTAGGTTTTGTAAAAAATGCAGCATTTAATGGAACCTTAAACATGAATCCTTTCAATTTTGATAATCATGGCCTCAATTCATTTAGCTTGTATGTGGATGGACAGCAAGTACCATCTAAGACATTACAACCATCTTTTGGTGACTCTGTTTACACCAGCGCTTATCATACCCTGTTCTCTGGGATAGGTATTCACTTTCTAAATGATGGGAATGCAATATCAAAAGAAGATTTTGCTAATGGATACTGTTTGCTAGCTTTCGATATGACTCCCGACTTGTGCGCTAATTCTAGTTCGCACTGGAGTTTGATAAAGCATGGTAGTGTTCGATTAGAGGTTCGCTTTGATGCAGCTCTTACAAACACAATTAACTGTATAATATATGCCGAGTTCGATAACATTATGGAAATTAATAAAAATAGGGAAGTTTCTATTGATTATAGCAGCTAAATCAAGTAAAATTAGAAACCTATAAAACGCAAGACATTTTTGGAGGGCAATATTATTCTTCAATGCATAGCTGTTAAAACTCCTTCCGCATGTAAAAATGAATACTGAAGAAATACAAGAATTTATGAGCAAAATCAACCCAAAAAATGAATTTAACGTCTTTGCTGCTAATCGTTTACCATTGTGTGTCTCCTTACCAATATGTTTTATCAGCAATTTGGATCCTGATAACAAACCTGGATCACATTGGGTAGCTATCTATATAAATTCAAAAGGCATTGGAGAATATTTTGACTCATTTGGTCGCAAGCCCACGAAATATCATGAAACGTTTTTGAAAAGAAATACTAAGCATTTTTTTTATAATGTAAAAGTTGTTCAAAACTATTTGACCTCAGTTTGCGGTTATTATTGTTTAGTTTATGTTTATTATAGATCTAAGGGTATCTCTATGCATGATTTTGTGAGCATATTTACAGAAGATACATTTTTTAATGATTTTGTTGTAAGAGAAATGTTTTTGAGTATTTTTTCTGATTAATATGTGTGAAATGATTGAAACAAAAAAAATACTAACTAATGTTTGTATGATGTCAAAATAATTAATTATTACTTTAACTTCACTTATAGCACATTGTTAATTAGTTTATATTAATTTTAGATCTAGGGAATGTCACTGATGATTTTAGTTAATAGGTTTTTAAAATAAAATGCGTACTTTGAATTAACAAATAAAATGGTTTCATTTTGAACAAAAGCTATCCTTATTTATAATAATTGATAAAAATTAAAGACAAAACCGTTCAATAAAAGAAGCATTTATTAAAATAATATACATTAGGTATTTAATTAGGTGAATATAATGACGGTGATAAGGATGAATATATGGATGGAGATGTTACGATGTCTTCTTCATCTTCTTCTATGATCCTCCCTGAATATGTTGCAAAAGTGTCCTCTGTGCTTTCCCACGATGATGTTGCATATGTTGGGATGTACTCTTCATCTCCTTCTGTACTTCTTCGCAAAGATGACAATTGATAACACATGCATGGTGATATACTCCTCGAGTAAATATTTTGATTTGTCATAAACTCCTGCGCAATATTTTCATTGTTGATGCAGAGTTGTTCCTCCAGAATTTCCACACTTTCGTACAGTAAGGCATCTTCGTATGCTGCGTTAATTTGGGAGTTAGTAAGATTGGACTCCATGTTGGTGAACGATCAAATATGCAATGAACGCTGCGCTGCCGAGTCCTTTTTATTTGTCCTCGCTGTGGGGCTCTGTCCGTGGTGATTCTCCGGGGGGCTTGAATGGAATACGATGCAAAAAAATGACTTATACTAAATTATTTGCTACGAATGTCACAAACAGCGCGTCTTATTATTTTTCGGTTTGCTTGCTTTCAATGCAATACTTGGAACAATTCAGAGTTGAGGCAAGTTCTTTAGTGACGTTGAATATAAGTTCTTGCGTGCTTTGAAAATGTTTATCGTCGTCCGATTGCACGTAATATTTAAGACGTACATCAACGTTCTTCCAGTAGTCAGTCGGTGCGAGGTCACGAATTTTATCCATATCATATATTTCAATTTTAATGAAGTGAGTCGCCTTTGCTGATTCACCTTCATTTGAAACTATGTAAGACAAACCGTCACTACATGTATGTGCTACGCATGAAGATTTTGGTATCGCTTTCTTCTTCTTTTTGGGTTTCTCAAAGAATATGTCAATATTGTTTGTCCTTTTCACTTTGTTTTTTTGTGGCCTCATAATAATATCTTTTGTTTCGTCTTCATCGGATACCGTCGCCGGAAAATAGTAATTTTTGAATGTGTAATCGTTATCCTGTAATAAAAACAGCAAATTGGTTATATGTTTCATAGCGCAGAGATAACACATTAGGTATCATTTAGAAAACAAAGACACAATAAGTTTAATGAGCGACTAACTACCTACATTGATTTATGAATTCATAGAAATTTCCATTGCAGAGCTTACATTGTAAATATCACCTATCATAAAACAAAATTACTTTTGTAAACAAAGCAAAACACGAATGAATTGAAAATTAGGTATGTTAATGGCGACCGCGCACCGGAAAACGTAGCGTAGGCAGGCCTCCCACGCGGTGGACCGATGACCTGGTGAAGGTCGCGGGAAGCCGATGGATGCGGGCAGCGCAGGACCGGACGTCGTGGAAATCCTTGGGGGAGGCCTTTGTTCAGCAGTGGACGATTTGTGACTGATAAGATGATGATGAATGGCACACGTTATAGTTACTTGTATCAAGGGTAATACTTACATCCATTACTGCAACAGATTTTATTACAAATCACAGACACCACGTATGGATCACGCACTTAGATTCGTCGAGGACTGTCTAAAATATTATGAGATTAAACTGTCTGAACTTGCTTTTATATGCAGCTATCAAACAAAATAACAAAGGAATGTGTATCTTCGCAACACCTGCGCTGTAACATACATGTTACAACCTGTTCGCTATTAACGCAAAAATATAATTCAAAAATGGACCACCTTCGTCGTTTGACACAAAAGATTCAGAATTTGTTGGTGAGCAGCCATCTGCAAAATTAAATAGAAGCGCAACAATAAAAGCATTGTAAATTGCTTGCTATAGAACTTCCCGATTCCTATTTCATTGAAAACAAGATGAATAACTTAAAAATACAATAGTACCCTCTGTTCACAATCGGTATTGAGACATCTTTCTACTGATCGACCAACTGCGAAATGAAAGACACCGATAACAATGAAACTATTTTTGAATACATTTATTTATGGTACAATAAATTACTATGTTCACCTGATGTGAAAAAAACTTTCTTTCACACAACGAATTTCATAGAAAGCTTAAATACTAGTAAACTCCTTACCCGACTACGAAAAAAGGAGGGTTAAATTTACCATATCGGTTGCTGGTGTAATAACATAAAAATGACCTCCTTTTTACACAGTCGGGTAATAGGTTGTATGATAAATTGTTAAAGGCAAGTAGTAATCAGGTTAGGTTAATTTAAAATAAAAAACCCGACTGCATAAAAATTAGCCTCCCTTTTGCACAGTCGGGTAAAACAAGCTATGTCACTCAGGGAATCAAGACGAACCTAACGACACCTCGCACTCCAAAATCATTAAAGCGTTTAGGCTACAGGTTCATCCAAAGAAACAGACATACATACACCCGAAAAACATTACCCTCCTTTTTTGTACAATCGGGTAAAAGGTTTTACATGAGTGTATGATAAATTGTCAAAGAAAAGTAGTAATCAGGTTAGGTTAATTTAAAATAAAAAACCCAAATGCATAAAAATTAGCCTCCTTTTTGCACAGTTGGGTAACACAAGCTATGTCACTCAGGGAATCAAGACGAACCTAACGACACCTCGCACTCCAAAATCATTGAAGCGTTTAGGCTACAGGTTTATCCAAAGAAACAGACATACATACACCCGAAAAACATTACCCTCCTTTTTGAACAGTCGAGTATAGCCCTTAGCGAGTATCGAAGGCAGCACAATTGGTTCAAAACACAAAAGCAGGTAACATTGCTATTACAATAGGTTACCCGAATCCTCGAAATGAATAGACGTCGAGTGAACAATAGAGATAGTCGAGCCTCGATAACAATGGGGCTTGTAGCAGCGCAGATAAATGTATAAAGGCGTGCTCTGATCGTTCTGAAACTAGCGCCAAACGGTTTAAGTGGGGGGCAAAACCAAAAAAAAAAAAAAAACTTTTTTTTTTTTTTTTTTTTTTTTTTAGGGGAGGGGCATCTTTACTGGCGTGAATCGCGCCCCCCATGAGGGGAGTGGCCAGGGGTGAGCCAGAATCCGCGAATCCATACTACTCTGGTGGCGATAATCCTAAAAAAACGTTGCCCTCAAAGTATAGACTGGCATTCTGTAAAATCAAAGCGACGATGTGTAAGGTACCTTTAAAATTTAAACCGAGGTAGATATGTATCTCCTTGTAAGTAGGTACGTGACTCAAGGCACAAATCAGAAATTCCGCTTTGTTGTTACGATCGTTACGGGAATTATTAATTAGCATTGCAATTCGCTATATGGTACATCTCGGGCATTTAGGAACGTTTGAGCAACTTACAGTAACTGTCTAACAAGGGGCTCAAGTCGAAGCAACGGTAGCTGTAGATGTAGGTCCCTAAAATCTCCATGGCTATTATATAGAAGAGTGTTTCTTTTTACTGTTATTTAGGACTGCGTGTTCTATCTTCGACTCCATCGTCACCTAACATCGGGTGATATTGGAGTCCTCAATATCACCCGATGTTAGGTGACGATGGAGTCGAAGATAGAACACGCAGTCCTAAATAATGTCTATTCACTTTCACCCTAAAGATCCCCATATTAAAAGTTTTGGGAAACACCGGCGCTAACAATTAATTCCACTCCTTAGCGGTTCGCAAAATAAACGAAGAAGCGAAGCGCTTTTCTTGCGCAAAAGTGAAAGATTATCTACCACGTAAGCACAGTACAGAACAGAACTAAAACCGGTCGTCATGGAAATCCTTGGGGGAGTCCTATGTCCAGCAGTCGACGGTCGTCGGCTGATATGATGATGATGATGATGAAGCACAGTACAGTACAAAGGGAAAGCCCGTCCTGCGTGTGGTTGACCGAAGATGGAAATTCTTCCACTTCCTCTTCATTACACCTGGTTTCCTCCAGGTTTCTCCGTGATAATATGGCTGGGGGCGCTGTTGTGCCTGATCGCGTATGTGATCGAGAGCTCCACGAAGGCAAACGCGAGCAGAGACAACCTGTACCTCGGCTGCGTGCTCATATTCGTCGACGTCGTCTGCGGATTATTCAGCTTCACGCAGAACTATAAAAGTTCAAAGGTAATTAACGACAATGTAGGATTGATTTTATTAGATAGAAGTTTCGAAATCACACAGGTACTCCACCGGTAAGAGCATTATTCTTCGAAACACATTTTTAACCTTCTCCGTCGCGTAATGGTCAGTCTATTAGCTTTACATCAGGAAGTCGCAGGTTCGGTACCCTGCGGAGTTTAATTTTAAAAGACTTGATTCGGTTGGTAAGCCCGCCTGGCTAGCTACCATTAAGTCTTGCCGCCAAACATCAGTGTTAACAGCATTGATGTGTTCCGGCTTAAAGACAAGATATTCAGCTCTTGGTAAGCCAGCTTTCATCTTCGGCATCATCATCATTTACCATCAGGTGAGATGATGCCAAGGACTTACTAATTTGGGATTTATAAAAAACTAGCTGTTTCCTAAATAATTTTATATCTATAATCGGATGACATATATCTGTGTCGGTATCGCATTACTTTTTTGAAAAACGAAACAGGAATCCAGCGGGCTCTTAAGTAGGATAGGCAAAACATCTTTCAATAGAAATTTCTAAAAATGTAAACAATAACCGAACCTAAAAATAAAATTATTTCTTTATTAAACATTTCTGATACATTATTATTAATCTGTAACAATAATAACTGAAAACATTGGTATCAGATTTGTTTTATGAAGAAATAATTTAATTTTTAGGTTAGGTTATTGTTTACGCGTTGGAAATTTCTATTGAAAGATGGTATAACTAAGAGCATTCCCCATGTCCTTTAACTCTACAGATAATGAAGACGTTCAACAGCATGATCCCAACGTACGCGAAGTGCGTGCGCGACGGCGCGCTAAAGACGGAGACGCCAGTGGCCAGTCTGGTGAAGGGTGACATCGTCTACGTGCAGGCGGGGGACGTGGTGCCGGCGGACATTCGCATCATTGAGAGCAAAGGGTTCAAAGTATGATCATAAGATAATGAAGATTGCCCCAACGGCCATATCTTGTCCTATGCTGTGTTTTAGTATACCTATATTTAGTTTCCACATATTTTTTGTACCCGACTGCGCCAGAGGAGGGTTATGTTTTTCGAGTGTATGTATGGATGTATGCATGTATGTATGTATGTATATTTCTTTGGCACACTCTGTAGCCTAAACGGCTAGATAGATTTTGGAGTGCGAGGTGTCGTTAGATTCGTCTTGGTTTATTGAGTGACATAAGATGCATTCTTACACGACTAGCTGAGAAACAGGGTTTTAGTTTTTATGCAGTGGGGTTTTTAATTTTTAAGATAAGATAGATAAGATAAATCTTTATTCAGGAAAAAAAAATACATATGTTTACAGTGACCCCACACTAGGCAACGCCTGTATCGTGGTGGCCATAAATACGATTAACAAATTACTATTACGCGGCTGTGTCATTTTGGATTTTAATTATTTAGTTTAGTTACTAGTTTTTTTTAAACTTTTTGATATTAATTTAATTGGCTCTAAGGAATTTCCTATGCCTATAGTACTCTGGCGCCCAAGTGCAATTTGCCCTTGCTGTGCTCCGCGTGTTCAGACTATAGGGTGTTGTATTCTGGCTCGCCTAGTGGGAGCTGCTCGTCTGACCTATTTCTACAACAAAAAAGATAGTAAGAATATTGGTAAACATATGTAATGACGAAAGCTGCAAGCCTCACTTTTAGGAACAAAAAACTAACCCTTCCAACCATCTACATTCTGAAAATTTGTAGAATTGTCAAAAAACATCGGGACTATTACACAAAACGATATTTTTTTTTATCCACAAGTGATAAGCCTTTGGCATCATTTTACCTGATGGTAAGTGATGATGATGCCGAAGATGGAAGCGGGCTTACCAAGATTCCCCAAAGCAATGGGGATCTGGCTATCTTATCTTGAAGCCGGAACACATCAATGCTGTTAATACTGACGTTTGGCGGCAGGACTTAAATAAGATGGTGGTAGCTAGCTAGGCGGGCTATGAAAACGCCCTACCACCAACAAAACCATATAAATAAACCACACCCCCTACGCCATAGGGAAAGGCTGATGATGCCAACGTCGAGCCTACAATTACACATCACTAACCCCTATGTGATGTCAATAAAAACTTTTAATATATGAAATTACCCGAAGAGCTCTAATCTGAAAATAATTACAAAGAAGTTAAAATAATTTTTGCTTTGAAAATCATAGTATCTTAATAAGTTTCTATAGAAAAAAAAATCTAAATAGATTAATGATAAATAAATTAAAGTTAACAGTTTTTGATAGGTTTGATAGTCAAAACAATACCTAGGTTTAAAGGTTTTTATTTACTCAATACAATAAAAAAAATAAAAACTATTTTAGTGTCGCACACAGTGTTTTCATACAAAACTAACTCTCGGCCAATATTTGTTTGTTTTATTCAATAATTTAAAAACCAAACCTATGCACCTAGCTTTTGTTTGACTGACAACCTATCAAAAAGTGGTCAAAATCGGTTAACATTTAAGAGGTGAAAATCGTCATCGCCGCTTGTATGAAAAGTCTAATTTTCGTTGTATTTCACAATTCTCTTAATTCGGTACTTGCCTACTAGTCATCTGACTTACTTTTTATGAACTGTCAATAAAAGTTTTAAAAAACTAAAAACCGACTTCAAAATGAAATTCACTCAAAAGTATGAAATAATATTATTATACTTAAATACACAACATTAACCAACAATAACGAAATCAAAGATGGGACGAATTAAATTAGGGGCTTTAAATTTTTTTGAGGTTGGTACCAGCACACAGTTACGTATCAATTTCAATATTTAATAATAATTTTAAGCAAATTACAAGTCATTTTAAACATAAGATTAGTGACAAGTTAGTTTTAATTTTTTTAACCTAATTAAATTTTATAGAGCATTTCGCTGTTATTATAGTATTTTATTTTTACAAAGAATAAAAAAATTCGTCAACAGTATACTAAGCCTGTGCTATCAAAAAGCTTTTTAGTTTGAACAAGAACACAGAGTTGCTCGGTGCGTCTCTAATGACAGCCGGAATATAATTATAGATTTTGGGACCCATGAATTGGATACATTTTTGCGACTTAGTTAGCCTGCACCTAGGTACCCTCAGCTCGTTACGGCTTCTGGTGTTATGTGAGAGGACATGACTATTTATAGAGAAGTCGCTAAGATTGAATCTGAATAGTTTATCGATCAGGAGTAGGTATAACAAGTGATGGAAACGTTAGTATTTTAAGTTTTATGAATAATTATTTCGCAGGGTGGTCCCATTTCACTCCATAGATAATGCGGATGGCGCGTTTTTGTACTCTGAACACCCTATCTCTGGTTGCGGCCAGCCCCATAAGAAGTAGCCGTAGTAGGCTTTCTTTGTGTTATCAAGATTTAAACTTGTTTTAAGTCTCTGTAAGGCATAACAGGCAGATGACAACCGGGAGTGTGTAAAGTCGATATGGGGTGACCAGGTAAGGGCCGCGTCCACCATAAATCCGAGGTAATTAACCTCGTCAACCTGAGGGACAGGTATGCCGCTGCAAACTATCTCCCACTTAGGCGCTTTGCACACGATCCCCGTCGTGTGCAAAGCGCCTTAGGGTTAATTATGCTATTTAAATTAAACTGAATTATGTTGGTTTTATCAACATTCAGTTTCATGCCATTGGCAGTGAACCATTTTGCAATTTCGTTCATTACATTTGAAGTTTGGCGTTTAGCTCGACTTGTTTATTTGCGCATACAATTACGCAGCCATCATCGGCAAACTTTACATATTCACCCAAGGATGAAGAGCTGGTGAAATCATTCATTAGTACTAAAAAAAGGAAATTTCCCATAACAGAGCCCTGGGGCACTGCGTAGTCACCAATTTTTTGTGCTTCAGAGCATTCTTTTTTTACAAATGTGTGAGCTGTTCTCGGTCTTTTAGAAATGATTTTATGGTTTCAAGAAAAACACCGATAACACCGTAGTGGTTCTGCTTTTCAATAAGTAGGGAGTGGTTGACCAACTCGAAGACACGCGACAGGTCACAGAATATCGCGGCGACCCGTCACCCGCCGTCAAGGTGACGCATCACCCTATTAATCACGTCACGTGTTGCATCAATAGTGGACCTGTCCCTCTGGTAGGCATATTGCTGTTTATTTAGTAATTTGTTAGAACTAAAATACGAAGTTAACCTGTTGCACATTAGTCTCTCAAATATTTTTGATATTATCGGGATAAGCGATAGGGGTCTAAAGTTTTTAAGTTCATTCATTTGTCCTTTACCTTTATATATATTTTTTTTAGTAACAATTAGTATACCCTAGACAACATCTCACCTGGTGGTAAGTGACGATGTTGCCGAAGAAGGAAGTGAGCTTACCAAGGTTCCCCAACGCAATGGGGAACTGGCTATCTTATCTTCATGCCGGAACACACCAATGATATCAACATTGATATTTGGCGGCAAGACTTACATAAGATGGTGGTAGCTAGCCAGGCGGGCTTAGAAAATGCCCTACCACCAACCAAACCGAGTCTTACAATTGACCCCGCCGGGAATCGAACCCGCGACCTCCTGTGTAAAACCAGTGAACTTTATATACCGGTAGGACCTTGATTTGTTTCAAGCATTAGGGGTAGGTGCCACTTTCAACGGATTTATTTATAAGTTCAAGTATTATGGCAAACATGAATGGTGGTATATAATCATAGATTTTGGTAGACATATCGTTAATATCAGATGAGTTTTTACGCTTAATTTTCTTAACGGCTGTTAATATTTCAGCTAGAGAGAATCGTTCAAATTCCAAGTGGTGAGGTGGGGGCTTGAGATAAAAGTTTAGGTACGTCATTGCATCGGCAGTGGATAATGTGTTAAATGTATTATTCGCATTGATGTAAAACCGGTTTAGCGCGTCAGCTGTTTGGGTCAATATCAAATGTTTTAGATTCGATGGTTTGCTAACACCGAACTCAAAAAAATATTTAAGCCCCTAATTTAATTCCTACTCACCTTTGATTTCGTTATTGTTGGTTAATGTTGTGTATTTAAGTATTATAATATTATTTCATACTTTTGAGTGAATTTCATTTTGAAGTCGGTTTTTATTTTTTTTAAACTTTTATTTTTATTTCCTTTATTTTTAGTGATAATTCTATAGATAGAATTATCACTAAAAATAAAGGAAATAAATAGATAGATCTAACAACGTTAAACCCAAACACCTACTCGCCAATAGGAATTAGCAAATCATAATACATGTGTTTAATTAACAGATACCAAGTTTTGTGGCTTCCATCATCATCTCAGCAGATGATGATGGATGATTTACCTCCATAACATTAAAGTTATGGAGTTAATCGTCCATCATCAGCTCATCTGAATAAGCTGAAAGAATACAACCTATCGGTCTATGCATACCTAAGTATATATCTATGTATAATATTGAAAGAATTTATCTCCAACTCCTAACCGTTAAGGAGTTGTACCTTCCTTCATCAGCTTATCAACATGAGATGATGACTAACAGACGCAAGTATTTTAATAGCTTTAGAAAACATATGAATCACGTAATAAGTGCCTACGTAAAACGTAATTTGAGGTTTGCTCTCGATTTCCCTGGGATCCCATCATCAGAGCCTGACTTGGTGACAATGGGACCCCCTCGGGGGTATACTCTTTCAAATAAAAAAAGAATTTTGAAAATCGGTCTACAATTGACGGAAAAATCGGTGAACATACATTAAAAATAAAAAAATATACAGCCGAACTAAGAATCTCCTTCTTTTTTGAAGTCGGTTAAAAACGAGATTTAGTTCTAAAAATGTTTGAAATATTGAACTATGACGTCATATTTTTTCATTGCAGTTGACATATTAATTATGTGTTTTTAATAAATTAAAAAAAGAAAATCTTTATAAAAAACCAAATGAGTACATTTTTTTGAAATTGCAGAAAGTAGGCTATTTCGTGAATTTTATTTTATAATTTATTTTTGATGCTGTCAAGTACCCAATTCTTTTCTTTAGTTTTGTTTTTCTTTAGTGCGAGTGTAAGTTAAGATGTAAACGAGAAACTGATATAGTACCTGCACTTACTGCTTTAACTGCATTTCCGTTTAGGTGGATAACTCTTCGCTGACCGGGGAAAGCGTGGCCGTGCCTCGAGGGAACACGGAAGGCACAGCAAACTTGTTGGAGTCAACTAACGTTGCCTTCTTCTCGACTCTTTGTGTTGAAGGAAATGCTCAAGGTACATCATCATCATCATATCAGCCGAAACACATAAATTGCTTGAGAAAGGCCTCCTCCAAGGATTTCCTCGACGACCGGTCCTGCGCTGCCTGCTTCCAGCGGCTTCCCGTGACCTTCACCAGTTCGTTGGTCCACCGTGTGGGAGGCCTTTAGGTCGAGAACTTTACTGCCTACGGTCATCTGTTCTACAAGCTATGTGCCCTGCCCACTGACACTTCAGTTTAGCTCAAGGTACATGAAAAATATTATACTTACAAATAAAGTAAAAGCAAAGTACGAGCGTCGGCGGTGTAATGGATAGGGCCGCTACCTCCAGTGCGGGAGGTCTTGGTTCGAATCCTGGCACGTACCAATGTGTTTTCGAAATTCGATTTCCTATGTAGGTACGTTTATCCGACGCTTTTAAGGTCAAGGAAAACAATGTAAGGAAACCTGCACAAGTCTGCGAAGAAACTCGAAGGTTGTGTGTGAAGTCGACCAACCCGCACTGGGCCTGCGTAGTCGATTAAAGCTCGATCGCCCTTAATCAGGATAGGCTTGAGGCTCTCGGTGGGGACGTATATGAGCTGACATGATGAAAAACAAAGCAAATCACACAGATTCTATAATATCTCGGCAGAGACAGAGATATCCCTACAGAGAGAGATATATATATATATATATATACAGGGTGTAACATAAAGGTGTGGTGATACTTTAAGGTGGGCTTGTACCCATCAAACTGAACAACTTTCTCCATGGAACCCATAGTCAAATCGCAAAAAAAAATTTGAACTTCCCATACTAAGTTGGCTGATCAGCTGATCGAGTTAGTATGGGAGAGCCAAATTTTTTTTTGCGATTTGACTATGGGTCCCATGGAGAAAGTTGTTCAGTTTGATGGGTACAAGCCCACCTTAAAGTATCACCACACCTTTATGTTACACCCTGTATATATATATATATATATCATCATTACAGCTCATATACGTCCCCACCGAGGGGCTCGAGCCTACCCTGAATCAGGGCGATTAGGCCTTAGTCGACCACGCGGGCCCAGTGCGGGTTGGTCGACTTCACACACAGCCTTCGAGTTTCTTCGCAGGCGTGTGCAGGTTTCCTCACGATGTTTTCCTTCACCGTTAAAGCAATCGGTAAGTATGTACGTAAGTTTTTGAAAAACTCATTGGTACATTGGCCGTCCAGATTTGAACCCGGTACCTCTGGTTAGATGGACCGAGTAGTTACCGGTTGAGCCACCGACGCTATATATATATATATATATATATATATATATATACATATACATATATATATATATCTCTGTCTGTCTATCCAGTATGAAAACGACTCAATTCAAAAAAGCAACTTCTCGGGAAATCGCTAAAAAAGATTGTAAATTTATGCACCTATAAATTCTTTCATCGATTATTTTATAAATATTTACGCTAGCATATAAGTTTAAACTGAAAATTTAAAAGAAAAGATTTAGCTATGAATATGTTGAAAAAAAAAAGTTATTAAAAGCGAGTATGATAGGAAAAAAAAGGTTTTTCATTATTGAGTCTTTATTAAACCGAAAAATACAACAAAAATTTTGACTGATTAGAAGTTATGTCCTTTTTTGATTTAAAACAATGACTAATGTTTAGACTGTTTACGAGTTATGTATTTTTAATATTTATGAGACGACATACGTTGTAGTAAGTTTTTGACATTTTCATGATGGAGTCTTTATTATTCTAAAAAAATCATAGATTTCTATTAATTTTGTAAAAATTGGGTCATGAAAAATGAAAAATGTACAGTATTGTACAGTACATGTAAAACAAAACAGTCATAAGAATAATAATGTAAGTAATTTCTGTTAAAGTTTTCAATCAAAAATATTAATAACAAACACTTTTGGAGCATTGTTGTCCTTACTGCTAGATAAAATCTTAGGCATTTTAAGTTCATATCATGTCAGCCGAAGGACGTCCACTGCTAGACATAGGCCTCCCCAATGGATTTCTACGACGACCAGTTCTGCGCTGCCCGCATCCAGCGGCTTCCCGCGACCTTCACCAGGCCATCAGTCCACCAAGTGGGAGGCCTTCCTACGCCAAGGTTTCCGGTGACCATTACTCGAGAACTTTACTACCCCAACGGCCATCTGTTCTACGAGTTATATGCCCCGCTATGTCGGTTACTTTGGTTCTCCTACGAATCTCATCGTTTTTGATTCGATCACGCAGAGAAACTCCGATCATAGCACGCTCCGTTGCCCTTTGGGTGACCTTGAGCCTTCTTATAAGGCCCATAGTAAGCGACCATGTCGCAGTTCCGTATGTCATCACTAGCAATACACACTGGTCGAAGACCTTTGTCTGAAGACACTGCGGTATCTGGGACGTGAAGATATTGCGAAGCTTCCCGAACGCTGCCCAGCTTAGTTGGATTCGACGATTGTCCTCTTTCTCGAAGTTAGACCTACCTAACTGGACTGTTTGTCCCAGGTACACATATTCGGCAACAACTTCGAATGCAAAGCCTCCAAGCGTGTGACACGGACGTATTTGACATCATTTTCGTCTTGTCCATGTTCATTCAAGACCTACTTGTTGAGAGGCTCTACTGAGGCCATCGAGCATTGTGCCTAATTCGTCCATAGTCTCAGCCATGACCACGATATCGTCAGCGAATCGAAGGTGGGTGATGCACTCGCCGTTGATATTGATGCTGAGTCCACCCCAGATTTTAAGTACTTGTAAAAAAATCAACTCAAGAGTCAATCAACCAAGGTCTTTAACCACTACTTTACTTTGCGTACGTTTGGTTTGGATCGCGCGTTTGGTCGCGCGTTTGGATCGCGCGTTTGGATCGCGCGTTTGGATCGCGCGTTTGGAAAGCGCGTTTGGAACGCGCGTTTATTGCGCGTTTGGTACGCGCGTTTGGTCGCGCGTTTGGTAGGCGCGTTTGGAACGCGCGTTTGGATCGCGCGTTTGGAAAGCGCGTTTGGAACGCGCGTTTGGTACGCGCGTTTGGTAGGCGCGTTTGGAACGCGCGTTTGGTACGCGCGTTTGGCACGCGCGTTTGGTAAGCGCGTTTGGTCGCGCGTTTGGTACGCGTGTTTGGTACGCGTGTTTGGTAAGCGCGTTTGTACGCGCGTTGGGCGCGCGTTTGGTAGGCGCGTTTGGTACGCGCGTTTGGTAAGCGCGTTTGGTCGCGCGTTTGGTACGCGCGTTTGGTTCGCGCGTATGGTAAGCGCGTTTGGTACGCGCTTTTGGTACGCGCGTTTGGTAAGCGCGTTTGTTCGCGCGTTGGGAGCGCGTTTGGTACGCGCGTTTGGTAGGCGCGTTTGGAACGCGCGTTTGGTCACGCGTTTGGTAGGCGCGTTTGGATCGCGCGTTTGGAAAGCGCGTTTGGTACGCGCGATTGGAACGTGCGTTTGGTTGCGCGTTTGGTTGGCGCGTTTGGATCGCGCGTTGGTTCGCGTGTTTGGTACGCGCGTTTGGAACGCGCGTTTTGGTACGCGCGTTTGGTAAGCGCGTTTGGTTCGCGCGTTTGGAACGCGCGTTTGGATGGCGCGTTAGGAACGCGCGTTTGGTAAGCGCGTTTGGTACGCGCGTTCGGAACGCGCGTTTGGTAAGCGCGTTTGGTCGCGCGTTTGGTACGCGCGTTTGGTCGCGCGTTTGGTAGGCGCGTTTGGAACGCGCGTTTGGATCGCGCGTTTGGAAAGCGCGTTTGGAACGCGCGTTTGTTAGGCGCGTTTGGAACGCGCGTTTGGTACGCGCGTTTGGCACGCGCGTTTGGTAAGCGCGTTTGGTCGCGCGTTTGGTACGCGTGTTTGGTAAGCGCGTTTGTACGCGCGTTTGGTAAGCGAGTTTGGTAGGCGCGTTTGAACCGCGCGTTTGGATCGCGCCTTTGGAAAGCGCGTTTGGAACGCGCTTTTGGTACGCGCGTTAGGAACGCGCGTTTGGATTGCGCGATTGGTACGCGCGTTTGGAACGCGCGTTTGGATCGCGCGTTTGGAACGCGCTTTTGGTACGCGCGTTTGGAACGCGCGTTTTGTACGCGCGTTTGGTAAGCGCGTTTGTACGCGCGTTGGGCGTGCGTTTGGTACGCGCGTTTGGTACGCGCGTTTTAAACGCGGGTTTGGATCGCGCGTTTAGTAGGCGCATTTGGAAAGCGTGTTTGGTAAGCGCGTTTGTACGCGCGTTTGGTAAGCGCGTTTGGTACGCGCGTTTGAACCGCGCCTTTGGATCGCGCCTTTGGAAAGCGCGTTTGGAACGCGCTTTTGGTACGCGCGTTTTGGATCGCGCATTAGGAACGCGCGTTTGGATCGCGCGTTTGGTCGCGCGTTTGGTAGGCGCGTTTGGATCGCGCGTTTGGAAAGCGCGTTTGGAACGCGCGTTTGGTACGCGCGTTTGGTAGGCGCGTTTGGAACGCGCGTTTGGTAAGCGCGTTTGGTTCGCGCGTTTGGAAAGCGCGTTTGGATGGCGCGTTAGGAACGCGCGTTTGGTAAGCGCGTTTGGTACGCGCGTTCGGAACGCGCGTTTGGTAAGCGAGTTTGGTCGCGCGTTTGGTACGCGCGTTTGGTCGCGCGTTTGGTAGGCGCGTTTGGATCGCGCGTTTGGAAAGCGCGTTTGGAACGCGCGTTTGTTAGGCGCGTTTGGAACGCGCGTTTGGTACGCGCGTTTGGCACGCGCGTTTGGTAAGCGCGTTTGGTAAGCGAGTTTGGTAGGCGCGTTTGAACCGCGCGTTTGGATCGCGCCTTTGGAAAGCGCGTTTGGAACGCGCTTTTGGTACGCGCGTTAGGAACGCGCGTTTGGATTGCGCGATT
Organism: Coleophora flavipennella; assembly: GCA_947284805.1. Lineage (NCBI taxonomy): Eukaryota > Metazoa > Arthropoda > Insecta > Lepidoptera > Coleophoridae > Coleophora > Coleophora flavipennella. The sequence continues at coordinate 8,428,275 of OX369279.1, forward strand.
GGTACGCGCGTTTGGAACGCGCGTTTGGATCGCGCGTTTGGAACGCGCTTTTGGTACGCGCGTTTGGAACGCGCGTTTTGTACGCGCGTTTGGTAAGCGCGTTTGTACGCGCGTTGGGCGTGCGTTTGGTACGCGCGTTTGGTACGCGCGTTTTAAACGCGGGTTTGGATCGCGCGTTTAGTAGGCGCATTTGGAAAGCGTGTTTGGTAAGCGCGTTTGTACGCGCGTTTGGTAAGCGCGTTTGGTACGCGCGTTTGAACCGCGCCTTTGGATCGCGCCTTTGGAAAGCGCGTTTGGAACGCGCTTTTGGTACGCGCGTTTTGGATCGCGCATTAGGAACGCGCGTTTGGATCGCGCGTTTGGTCGCGCGTTTGGTAGGCGCGTTTGGATCGCGCGTTTGGAAAGCGCGTTTGGAACGCGCGTTTGGTACGCGCGTTTGGTAGGCGCGTTTGGAACGCGCGTTTGGTACGCGCGTTTGGCACGCGCGTTTGGTAAGCGCGTTTGGTCGCGCGTTTGGTACGCGTGTTTGGTACGCGTGTTTGGTAAGCGCGTTTGTACGCGCGTTGGGCGCGCGTTTGGTAGGCGCGTTTGGTACGCGCGTTTGGTAAGCGCGTTTGGTCGCGCGTTTGGTACGCGCGTTTGGTACGCGCGTTTGGTACGCGCGTTTGGTTCGCGCGTATGGTAAGCGCTTTTGGTACGCGCGTTTGGTAAGCGCGTTTGTTCGCGCGTTGGGAGCGCGTTTGGTACGCGCGTTTAGATCGCGCGTTTGGTAGGCGCGTTTGGAACGCGCGTTTGGTCACGCGTTTGGTAGGCGCGTTTGGATCGCGCGTTTGGAAAGCGCGTTTGGTACGCGCGATTGGAACGTGCGTTTGGTCGCGCGTTTGGTTGGCGCGTTTGGATCGCGCGTTGGTTCGCGTGTTTGGTACGCGCGTTTGGAACGCGCGTTTTGGTACGCGCGTTTGGTAAGCGCGTTTGGTTCGCGCGTTTGGAACGCGCGTTTGGATGGCGCGTTAGGAACGCGCGTTTGGTACGCGCGTTCGGTAAGCGCGTTTGGTACGCGCGTTCGGCACGCGCGTTTGGTAAGCGCGTTTGGTCGCGCGTTTGGATCGCGCGTTGGTTCGCGCGTTTGGTAGGCGCGTTTGGAACGCGCGTTTGGATCGCGCGTTTGGAAAGCGCGTTTGGAACGCGCGTTTGGTACGCGCGTTTGGTAGGCGCGTTTGGAACGCGCGTTTGGTACGCGCGTTTGGCACGCGCGTTTGGTAAGCGCGTTTGGTCGCGCGTTTGGTACGCGTGTTTGGTCACGCGTTTGGTAGGCGCGTTTGGATCGCGCGTTTGGTAAGCGCGTTTGGTACGCGCGTTTGAACCGCGCCTTTGGATCGCGCCTTTGGAAAGCGCGTTTGGAACGCGCTTTTGGTACGCGCGTTTTGGATCGCGCATTAGGAACGCGCGTTTGGATCGCGCGTTTGGTACGTGCGTTTGGAACGCGCGATTGGATCGCGCGTTAGGAACGCGTGTTTGGAACGCGCGTTTGGATCGCGCGTTTGGAAAGCGTGTTTGGAACGCGCTTTTGGTACGCGCGTTTGGAACGCGCGTTTTGTACGCGCGTTTGGTAAGCGCGTTTGTACGCGCGTTGGGCGCGCGTTTGGTAGGCGCGTTTGGAACGCGCGTTGGTCGCGCGTTTGGTAGGGGTACGCGCGCCAACGCGCGTTTGGATCGCGCGTTTGGAACGCGCGTTTGGAACGCGCGTTTGGTACGCGCGTTGGTTCGCGCGTTTGGATCGCGCGTTTGGTCGCGCGTGTGGTAGGCGCGTTTGGAACGCGCGTTTGGATCGCGCGTTCGGAAAGCGCGTTTAAAACGCGCGTTTGGATCGCGCGTTTGGAAAGCGTGTTTGGTAAGCGCGTTTGTACGCGCGTTTGGTAAGCGCGTTTGGTACGCGCGTTTGAACCGCGCGTTTGGATCGCGCCTTTGGAAAGCGAGTTTCGCTTTTGGTACGCGCGTTTTGGATCGCGCGTTAGGAACTCGCGTTTGGATCGCGCGTTTGGTACGCGCGTTTGGAACGCGCGTTTGGATTGCGCGTTAGGAACGCGCGTTTGGTACGCGCGTTTGGATCGCGGGTTTGGATCGCGCGTTTGGAAAGCGCGTTTGGAACGCGCGTTTTGTTCGCGCGTTTGGTAAGCGCGTTTGTACGCGCGTTGGGCGCGCGTTTGGTAGTTTGGATCGCGCGTTTGAACCGCGCGTTTGGATCGCGCCTTTGGAAAGCGCGTTTGGAACGCGCTTTTGGTACGCACGTTTTGGATCGCGCGTTAGGAACGCGCGTTTGGATCGCGCATTTGGTACGCGCGTTTGGAACGCGCGTTTGGATCGCGCGATTGGTAAGCGCGTTTGGAACGCGCATTTGGATCGCGCGTTTGGATCGCGCGTTTGGAAAGCGCGTTTGGAACGCGCGTTTGGAACGCGCGTTCGGTACGCGCGTTTAAAACTTGGGTTTGGATCGCGCGTTTGGAACGCGCGTTTGGTACGCGCGTTGGTTCGCGCGTTTGGATCGCGCGTTTGGATCGCGCGTTTGGATCGCGCCTTTGGAAAGCGAGTTTCGCTTTTGGTACGCGCGTTTTGGATCGCGCGTTAGGAACTCGCGTTTGGATCGCGCGTTTGGTACGCGCGTTTGGAACGCGCGTTTGGATTGCGCGTTAGGAACGCGCGTTTGGTACGCGCGTTTGGATCGCGCGTTTGGAAAGCGCGTTTGGAACGCGCGTTTTGTTCGCGCGTTTGGTAAGCGCGTTTGTACGCGCGTTGGGCGCGCGTTTGGTAGTTTGGATCGCGCGTTTGAACCGCGCGTTTGGATCGCGCCTTTGGAAAGCGCGTTTGGAACGCGCTTTTGGTACGCACGTTTTGGATCGCGCGTTAGGAACGCGCGTTTGGATCGCGCGTTTGGTACGCGCGTTTGGAACGCGCGTTTGGATCGCGCGATTGGTAAGCGCGTTTGGAACGCGCATTTGGATCGCGCGTTTGGATCGCGCGTTTGGAAAGCGCGTTTGGATCGCGCGTTGGGAAAGCGTGTTTGGTAAGCGCGTTTGTACGCGCGTTTGGTAAGCACGTTTGGTACGCGCGTTTGAACCGCGCGTTTGGATCGCGCCTTTGGAAAGCGCGTTTGGAACGCGCTTTTGGTACGCGCGTTTTGGATCGCGCGTTTGGAAAGCGCGTTTGGAACGCGCTTTTGGTACGCGCGTTTGGAACGCGCGTTTTGTACGCGCGTTTGGTAAGCGCGTTTGTACGCGCGTTGGGCGCGCGTTTGGTAGGCGCGTTTGGAACGCGCGTTTGGTCGCGCGTTTGGTAGGCGCGTTTTGGATCGCGCGTTAGGAACGCGCGTTTGGTACGCGCGTTTGGAACGCGCGTTTGGATCGCGCGTTAGGAACGCGCGTTTGGTACGCGCGTTTGGATCGCGCGTTTGGTACGCGCGTTTGGAACGCGCGTTTGGATCGAGCGTTTGGAAAGCGCGTTTGGAACGCGCGATCCAAAACGTGCGTACCAAAAGCGCGTTCCAAACGCGCTTTCCAAAGGCGCGATCCAAACGCGCGGTTCAAACGCGCGATCCAAATTACCAAACGCGCGCCCAACGCGCGTACAAACGCGCTTACCAAACGCGCGAACAAAACGCGCGTTCCAAACGCGCTTTCCAAACGCGCGTACAAAACGCGTTTGGAACGCGCTTTTGGTACGCACGTTTTGGATCGCGCGTTAGGAATTCGCGTTTGGATCGCGCGTTTGGTACGCGCGTTTGGAACGCGCGTTTGGATCGCGCGATTGGTAAGCGCGTTTGGAACGCGCATTTGGATCGCGCGTTTGGATCGCGCGTTTGGAAAGCGCGTTTGGAACGCGCTTTTGGTACGCGCGTTTGGAACGCGCGTTCGGTACGCGCGTTTAAAACGCGGGTTTGGATCGCGCGTTTAGTAGGCGCGTTTGGAATGCGCGTTTGGATCGCGCGTTGGGAAAGCGTGTTTGGTAAGCGCGTTTGTACGCGCGTTTGGTAAGCGCGTTTGGTACGCGCGTTTGAACCGCGCGTTTGGATCGCGCCTTTGGAAAGCGCGTTTGGAACGCGCTTTTGGTACGCGCGTTTTGGATCGCGCGTTTGGAAAGCGCGTTTGGAACGCGCTTTTGGTACGCGCGTTTGGAACGCGCTTTTGGTACGCGCGTTTGGAACGCGCGTTTTGTACGCGCGTTTGGTAAGCGCGTTTGTACGCGCGTTGGGCGCGCGTTTGGTAGGCGCGTTTGGAACGCGCGTTTGGTCGCGCGTTTGGTAGGCGCGTTTTGGATCGCGCGTTAGGAACGCGCGTTTGGTACGCGCGTTTGGAACGCGCGTTTGGATCGCGCGTTAGGAACGCGCGTTTGGTACGCGCGTTTGGATCGCGCGTTTGGTACGCGCGTTTGGAACGCGCGTTTGGATCGAGCGTTTGGAAAGCGCGTTTGGAACGCGCTTTTGGTACGCGCGTTTGTTAAGCGCGTTTGTACGCGCGTTGGGCGCGCGTTTGGTAAGCGCGTTTGGTACGCGCGTTTGAACCGCGCGTTTGGATCGCGCCTTTGGAAAGCGCGTTTCGCTTTTGGTACGCGCGTTTTGGATCGCGCGTTAGGAACGCGCTTTTGGTACGCACGTTTTGGATCGCGCGTTAGGAACGCGCGTTTGGATCGCGCGTTTGGTACGCGCGTTTGGAACGCGCGTTTGGATCGCGCGTTTGGATCGCGCGTTTGGAACGCGCGTTTGGATCGCGCGATTGGTAAGCGCGTTTGGAACGCGCGTTTGGATCGCGCGTTTGGATCGCGCGTTTGGAAAGCGCGTTTGGAACGCGCTTTTGGAACGCGCGTTCGGTACGCGCGTTTAAAACGCGGGTTTGGATCGCGCGTTTAGTAGGCGCGTTTGGAATGTGCGTTTGGATCGCGCGTTGGGAAAGCGTGTTTGGTAAGCGCGTTTGTACGCGCGTTTGGTAAGCGCGTTTGGTACGCGCGTTTGAACCGCGCGTTTGGATCGCGCCTTTGGAAAGCGCGTTTGGAACGCGCTTTTGGTACGCGCGTTTTGGATCGCGCGTTTGGAAAGCGCGTTTGGAACGCGCTTTTGGTACGCGCGTTTGGTAAGCGCGTTTGTACGCGCGTTGGGCGCGCGTTTGGTAGGCGCGTTTGGAACGCGCGTTTGGTCGCGCGTTTGGTAGGCGCGTTTTGGATCGCGCGTTAGGAACGCGCGTTTGGTACGCGCGTTTGGAACGCGCGTTTGGATCGCGCGTTAGGAACGCGCGTTTGGTACGCGCGTTTGGATCGCGCGTTTGGAACGCGCGTTTGGATCGAGCGTTTGGAAAGCGCGTTTGGAACGCGCTTTTGGTACGCGCGTTTGGAACGCGCGTTTTTTACGCGCGTTTGTTAAGCGCGTTTGTACGCGCGTTGGGCGCGCGTTTGGTAGGCGCGTTTGGTCGCGCGTTTGGTAGGCGCGTTTGGAAAGCGCGTTTAAAACGCGCGTTTGGATCGCGCGTTTGAACCGCGCGTTTGGATCACGCCTTTGGAAAGCGCGTTTGGAACGCGCTTTTGGTACGCGCGTTTTGGATCGCGCGTTAGGAACGCGCGTTTGGATCGCGCGTTTGGTACGCGCGCCAACGCGCATTTGGATCGCGCGTTTGGATCGCGCGTTTGGAACGCGCGTTTAGTACGCGCGTTTGGTACGCGCGTTTGGTAAGCGCGTTTGTGCGCGCGTTGGGCAAGCGCGTTTGTGCGCGCGTTGGGCGTGCGTTTGGTACGCGCTTTTGGTATGCGCGTTTGGTACGCGCGTTTGGTTTGCGCGTTTGGTACGCGCGTTGGTTCGCGCGTTTGGATCGCGCGTTTGGATCGCGCGTTTGGAAAGCGCGTTTGGATGGCGCGTTTGTTAAGCGCGTTTGGTTCGCGCGTTTGGTTCGCGCGTTTGGTAAGCGCGTTTTTGCTCGCGTTGGGCGTGCGTTGGGCGTGCGTTTGGTACGCGCGTTTGGTAAGCGCGTTTGGTACGCGCGTTTGGTACGCGCGTTTGGTTCGCGCGTTGGGCGTGCGTTTGGTACGCGCGTTTGGTAAGCGCGTTTGGTACGTGCGTGTCTCTGTCTCTTTTAATCGCATAAAGTTCAATCATGGCAAGATACTCCACATTGGAGAAACTGTGTGGTCGACTCATAATCGGCACAAACTCTCGCGTAGGTAAAACACGTGCAACATGTATCGCTCGCGTTGGTCAACTGAGGAGCTGGCGAGCGGCTGGGTGGCTGGGCGAGCGAGCGGGCGAGCGGCACGGTCGGCACGGGCTGTGCCAGCCGTAGAGCGCTACTACTTGTTCTCGCAGCTTCGAGTTTATTTATTTTTTATAATTAAAAAAAAAGTTTATTTTAAGTTTCTAAATTTTTAAACCCTATAAATCGTCAGTACCACTGATACATAGTCGCTACGCTTCGGGAACAAAATGATTAATATTTACGTTGTATATATACATACATAGTCTCTGGTTCCTATAACACATGGAATCCTACTTTGGGGCCAGATGACCATGTGTGATTTGTCTAAGAATATTTATTTATTTACTTATAAGTGAAGTATGCTCACTTCGGAACGCAACATCGTTTCTCTCGGTCTCCGTTATTATTTTGCTTTATTGCTACAAATAGCTAATAATTACGCACTAAACTAATATTTTGCATCTCAGTATTGTGTACGCTTCCTAACAGTGATATAAGTTTTCAAAAGGAATGCGAATTGTGTACATAATTTTAGTGCAATGACATTAATTGTTTTCCGTTGATTTTTTGATTTGTGCATGCTGTGTTGTGTGGATTGGACCAGCTGATTGGCTATCAGTGTCAGCTGACCGCTGACCATTCGTACGCTCAGCCAATCTATAACGAAACCTACCTACATTATACCAGGAAAGTACCTTGCTTATTCCTTATTCTCTCAAGATGAAATGTGAAACTTGTTCTGATCTTGTTACTCTGGGGGAGTCTTTGATGTGCTGCAGATGCAAAGCTACATATCATTACAGATGTCTAAATATGGACTCAGCAACATTTATGGCAAATACCTACGATCTCCAGCGATCTTGGATCTGTCCTATGTGCCAAAATGTAACTAACCGTGACCGCAAAGAAAGGAATGTAAATACACCCATGCAAAATGAACTAGATTATCAGGAGAACTCTGAGTTGGTGGATATGTCCTGCGATGACCTTAATAGCTCTAATGGCACCGTCTACATGGACCCTGGGCAAGCTGCGGGTCGGACGGGTATGAAATCCAACGATTTCGTTACACCACCGCATACTGTTAGCGTCCCGTTGTCGAAATCACCGTCAATTAACCTTGAGCAGTTTGCTGCATTACTGGATGAAAAACTTGAAAGTAAACTAGATAAAATACGTGTGATTTTGGCGGAGGAAATAAAAGAAGAGTTCCGAGAAGCAATCAAGAAAATTGACCATGATTTTAAACACATCACTAACGTTCTGTCTGACGAGATCGATGACGTGAAACGTGACGTCACAGCAGTGAACAGCGTCTTGAGGTCACTAAAAGATGAAAACTTGAAAAAAGCTGCACTCTGATCTACAGCTATTGCGCAGTCAAACAAACGAAGTCAGCACCAACACCACCCACTTTGAAGACACAATATCACAGTTACAGCTCCAATTAAATGATAGGGAACAGCACGCCCTTTTGAGCGATTTGGAAATTACTGGCATTCCGGAATTACCTGGTGAACAACTGTGTCACATAGTGCTGGCGATTTCTGCTAACCTAGGAGTCACGATAACTCAGCAAGACATTGTTTATGTGGAGCGGGTAGGGGCGAGAAGGCGACGATCGACTAGCGGGGCTGTGGGGAGCACAAGCGATGCCAGCGGCGGCGGCGGCGCGGGCGGTGACAGCGGCGCGGGGGGAACAAACCAGCGCCCGCGCCCTATCTCAATGCGACTCGTCCGTAGGGCACTACGCGAGGAACTGATTAAAAATGCGCGCGTGCGATGTACCTTGAAATTAAACGATCTCGGCCTCCCATCATTCAATAATAATACGTCTCATTACTACATAAATGAAAGACTTACCAAGATGAACAGAATTATATTTGGAAAAGCACGAGAGATGGGCCGACTGTTAAACTGGAAATTTGTGTGGACAAAGGAGGGCCGCATATTTGCTAAACGTTCCGATTCCCCAAATTGCCCAACTCGCCTGCTTAAGTCTGAAAAGGACCTGAGCCGTATTTTTGGAGTCACTCACAGTAAAAACTCAGAATAACTGGTTTTCATTTTTTGCTACATGCGTGGCTCATGTGTCTTATGTTTTATTTTGTAATTTTCAACACTTCTTACCATTAAAATTAGTTACGTGTATGAATATCAATTTAGATCACATGTACTTTGCACTGAATACTAGTTATTTTTGTTTTATAGTATATGTTTTGCCAAGCCCAGCAATTAAAATAAAATTTATTAATTTACTGGTAAACATAAACTTTTTGCTATTTGAAAATATTATGATTTCCTCTTGGCCGGCAAAAGTGGGTTCATATTATCACGTCATATATTATATATCATATAAAACTATACAGGGTGTAACATATAGGTGTGGTGATACTTTAAGGTGGGCCTGTACCCATCAAACTGAACAACTTTCTCCATGAAACCCATAGTCAAATCGCAAAAAAAAATTTGTCTCTCCCATACTAACTCGATCAGCTGATCAGCCAACTTAGTATGGGAAGTTCAATTTTTTTTTTGCGATTTGACTATGGGTTCCATGGAGAAAGTTGTTCAGTTTGATGGGTACAAGCCCACCTTAAAGTATCACCACACCTTTATGTTACACCCTGTATATGTATTTCCTTACTATGAACATCATTGCCTATATATAATTATACACTTGTTTTGCGTGGTATATTTATACCACGTAAAACATAATGGTTAAAGGAAATAACTTTAGTGTTGGACTGTACAATGCCGGCTCCAGTGCAGTTAGTCTTCAATGCAGTTAGTCTTATTAAAATATATTTATGGGCTTCATACTTACCAACTGGCCTTATTTGCACCTATATACTATATACACATACTAATACATATAAATGCATAACACAATATGATATTCATTTTGCCTGGTTCGAGTTTGTTTCACAGAGGTGCGCACATTTTACCTCTCTTCGCTGGTCTTGGCTGAAAAACAGCGTTGCGCATGTATACTCTGCATGCACAACATTATGCTGAGCCTAGGCCTTTTTTTCTGGCTAGGCAGTTACCTTTTACTTTTTATTAGTGTTTTCATTATCAGTGTACTCTTTTATGAATTAAGTACTTATAATGTTTTATCTCCATTGCTTGTTTGATGTATGGTGCTGTTTTGCTAGAAAAATAAATGAGTTATCTATCTATCTATCTATCTACTTATTTATTTATAACCAATATAACCATATCCTAGCCACGGTGGATGTTTTCCATGAAACCTAACCTAATTCACCTGTTTAAATTGGCGTTATTCTGTTAGGCTGCTCACACTCGTTTTAATACCGCGTTTAAGGTGGCTGTAATTTGATTCTATATTTATTACATTTTAATGTTATTTTAAAAAAAAGGAATTGTCACTAAGTAATAGTGATTTAAGGTTTCGTAGTAATCTTAAAATTCACTAACCTTTTCTAAAATAAAGTATTTCAAATATTTTGGCAATCCCTTGGCATCATCTCACTGATAACGAAATCTACTCACTGATAACGAAATCTACTCACTGATAACGAAATCTACTCAGTGATAACGAAATCTATTGTGTATAAAGTTTGATTAGAATTGACCTATATCCATTTTTAAGAAGTAGTAATTTTAAGTTTGCAGAAAAGATTTTATGAATAGGTACGCTCTGAAACGGAAAGAATAAAGAGAGCAAGACTATTAAAAAATAAAAAATAAACATATACCTACCTCAATGAAGTGTTACTGATGATCATGCATGTTTTCGAAGTATTTCCCTTATTTCCCTTTTTCGCATCGATCAGATAATAAACTACATTTACGGGTCGTACACCAATTTTGTTACATCATGTATAGGCATAAATTTTAAAATGTTTTCTTTAAACTTGCAAAAATCAGGATAAAAATAACACTCTAATACAAAAATAACATCCTATCCTGGTAAGGTGAAAGAGCAGGTAACATCTTATTTCAAAAATCTTAATACAAAAATATAATTACTCGACAATAATAGGACGATGGCTGACTCTCGCGTCATACCTGTGACCAGGTGCTGTCCATGTGAATTGCCCCACTCTTGTCAAAGGCATTAATAACATTCAATGATTTTAATGTATAACTTCTCGTGTCATATTGTTATCATGTTCTAATGACATACCTAATCTGTTTATTATCAATGATTTTATTATCAATGATTTTGACGTCATTGAGGGGCCTGTTTCAGCATACTCTACCCGTTCAAGTAATTCAAATTTACACTAAATGGTAGATTTAAAAGATGATAGTTCGTCATTATACTCATTTTCGTGTCACCTACCTACTTATTTACTAACAAGCGCATAGTAGGATGTTTTAAAATAAAAAAATCATTCAAGAAAAATCAAAGCTACTTAAAAAGAGTGGTCACTATTAGTTATCAACCAGCCAACAAATATTATATCTATACTAAACAGCGCATAGACTAGCACATTTACTGTTTTTCAACACACTTTTTGATTCTTAGTTTTACTGTATTTTTTTCTCTAATAGTTATTTATTGTTTTTACTTCTATTTTTATAATTGCTGTTGTTTTCTAAATTTATTTGATAGTTTTTTTTTTAAACAAATATGACAGATTTTTGACCGTTTATAGGAGTAGATTTAATAATTGTGGAACTTGTTGTTGGAATGTATGGACTTACCTTTCTACTTATATTTCATCCCTTAAATATCACTGTACATTACCGTTTGTGTTCTCCTGATAAAAAAAAAAAAAAGCTAATCATTTATGGAAACAATAACACTGCAAGGTAGGTATATTAAGAATCAATTACGAAAACTTGGTATGTATCCGTAATATTAGACATTTAAAAAAGTAACAAACATTATAGAAAATAATAAAAAGCTTCGAAACTTAAGACTTATTTGGCATTGTTAAACATAACATGGTATCTAAGTCAAACAACAACATTCAAAGAAACACATAAATATAAGGGATAAAAGAATGTTTTTATTTACAACTAAGTACGTTTACATTTTTAAGCGTTGAAGATTCGTTTCAAAATAAAAATACAAAGTCGCACTACATACCTAAATAATCAGTCAAAAAGCAAATAAAGTGGAGAAATATTCACTCATCATTCATATCAGCTCATATACGTCCCCGCCGAAGGGCTCAAGCCTACCCTGAATTAGAGCGATCGGGCTTTAGTCGACCACGCGGGCCCAGTGCGGGTTTGTCGACTTTACACACAACCTGCGAGTTTCTTCGCAGGCGTGTGCAGGTTTCCTCACGATGTTTTCCTTCAAAATACAGCACACACAGATACGCATAAAAGATTAATGTATAAAAATTGTTATCAAAAGTGACAATTTGGTGTGTAAATTTCAATTGACATTCCACTCTTATGAATCTCAGTTTAAGAAATAGTTAACTTGTTATGTAGGCTCTCCTATTTTGAAATTTTCCTGCTCTGCCGAAGTTGATAGGTACCTAGTACCTACTTAGTATATCACATTGAAGAGGACAGTCTTAGATCAATTATCATTGCTAATAATTACTTACTTTATAGCTATCGAGACCAACATTAGAAATCACAACTATTTCTTAACATTAGAAATTACAACTTTCTTAATCAGTCTTGATTCGAAACCTACTATCTAAATATTCTTGGAAAAAATAACATAAAAAATTATCCAAATAATACTATTAATCTCAATCATCTGCTGCATTTTTGCTAAAAGTAAAAATCAAAGTACTCTGACTGAAACTGTTGAGGTATAACTTTGTCCGAACAAAGTTTCATCAAATCTTTGTGCTTACGCTCAGAAATTTGCAGGAGCGTGGGATAGCAGTCCGGTAAATCAAGAAACTTCGTTTTTGATACGATTTCTTTACAAAACTCGGGTGCCTCCGGGTCCATCAAGTATTTGACCTGATGATGTGCGGTTATTTTTAAAAGTAGCGATTCGTATTTTGCTAATCTTGCCGACAAGAATACCCACGATGTATTTGTCAGCGAGAAGGTCCCATCTCTTAAAGTCCGTGTGATTTAACTTCTCAACATCATAAGGCTTTGGATTTTGTCTTGCCGTCTGAAAAACTGTATACCATTGCGAAGAAGCCCAGATAATGGTATTTTTAACTTGGTTTTCAATTGTTGCGTGTGCAAAATCGATTGTCATATAGGTGTGCTCCGTGAATAAAAAAATCCAAAATGTCCCTTTTCCTTTTTCGGCCTTTCCTTTCTATTTTTGAACCTAAAATAAACACCATTGAATGAAATACGTAATCACAAGTAATAAAATAGAAGATATTTTCAAAAACCAACAGCTTACCGGTTTGTTCTTTTTGAAAAAAGGAGCGCACAAGTTTCGCGAGATCTCGCCGTCACAGCACGCGGCAGAGTGTTTTTCGGACAAGCGACGCGCTTAAAAACTACTTTTGTGATATCAAATGGCATAAACACCGACTCTTAATTTAATCCTTATTGGGTATTGCATTACAAGTGACGTATAAGTATGATTGTAGAACGTAGAAGTAGTAATTAATCGACACCATGATATCTAATTTAATTTAAGTAATAAGGTATAAGCGACAACACTATATTTATATTGCAAACAGAAGTAAGGTATAACCAACAGTGTGATATTAAAATAAATTTAGGTAATAGGGCATTACCTACATAGCTGTCATAACTACTGAATGGTAATAGGGTGTAACCGACAGAGTAATATGAAAATGAACTTTGTATATTGGGTACAAGCGCCATAGCTATGTTAAATTACGAAATGGAAGTAGGCTATAAACAACGTTTGTACTTTTTGAGGGAAAAGCTTAAAAGGCATAAACAACCGAAAGCTCGATACCCTTATGAAGTAAAAAAGCATTACCGACTACAAACCCAAAATAAATCATTTTTGTAGGGGTTCAAGCACCTTTATAGCAAAAAAGACCTGATATTTCGTCGGTTACGTAAAATAATACTAGGAAAATGATATTTTTTGCTAGGGCATAAACGCCAAAAAAGTCATCGTAGAGCCATGGGAGTAAGCGCATTCGAAAGAGCGGAAAATTTTACGTAAGATGGCATTTATAACTTATTTTTGACCAAAATGTCGCTTATGCCCTACTTCCTTTTTACCGTCGATATCTAAATCGGTCGTTTTAATACTAAATAAACTAAGGTGAACTTACTGATGGTATCGGTATAAAAACGACTTAATCTGCGTTAGGTCACTATCTTTCCGTGTGCGTGAAGTCCTTTCCACACCAATGTCAACACAACACTAAAAGCGTCGTTTTAGAACTGGCCACGCCCCAAAATTCTCCGAGTGGGAAAGAGACCAACACAGCGGTTTTGTCTTGTTCCCGCTCGAATGTGGCTTTTTATTAATTACAGATAGTTGGATGTGATTGTTTTAGGTCTTTTCACGAATATAACTCATTTTTAATTTTTTTTGAATTGAGTCTTTTTCGTACTGGAGGTGCGATATATATAGCATAACTTATCACGACTTGACGGAGAACTTGAGACAAACTAAGTAATAGATTTAAAGACGTAGCTGAGAAAATAACCGTATGAAAATTACACAATATCTGTCTCACCTCAGCAACCTCACGTATCATAGAATTTCCCTGTGGAGCATATATAAAACTGACATTTTGAACACTCCAAATATATTTTTATCATTTTAAGTAGGCATTGTGATAGGTACCTGACACCTGTGTCATACATTGATATTTAAGCCAAGAAGCTCACACAGACCAGGAAGACCACACAGTTGAAGCCTGAAGCTGTTCCTTCTTCCTACCTACTTGTCATTTCTCGCGACAAATTGCCTTTTTTATCGTATAAGTCATCATCATCATCATAGTATCAGCCAAAAACGTCCACTGCTTGACAAAGGCATCTCCTAAAGACTTCCACGACGACCGGTCCTGCGCTACCCGCATCCAGCGGCTTCCCGCAACCTTCACCAGGTCATGTGTCCTCCGAGTTGGTGGCCTGCCTACGCTACGTATTCCGGTGCGCGGTCTCCATTCGAGCACTTTACTGCCCAACGGCCATCTGTTCTACGAGCTCTGTGCCCCGCCCACTGCCGTTAGTTTAGCAATTCTGAAAGCTATGTAGGGTACTTTGGCTCTCCTGCGGATCTCCTATTGGTACATTGATATTCAAGCCAAGAAGCTTTACCGACCACACAGTTGAAGCCTGAATCTGTTCCTTCTTCCTACCTACTTGTCATTACTCGCGAGAATTTGCCTTTTCTGCATCGTTTACCTAAGTATTTCAATACTATGCAACTGCGATATGACAACCACAGCCTGATGTAAGATGTATCTACTGTGAAAGTGCCCACTGAGGCTGTTGTATCTTTCAATCAGTTACTTGATGACTCGGGATAGCCACTCGAAGTGGATCTTGTAAGGCAATTCCAATGAATTATGTAAGGTAAGACTGCCTTTTCCTGTCAGTCGCCCCTTTTATGTCATCTCGCCTTTTTTAACCGCCTCCGTTGCGTAATGGAATTCCATTAGCTTCAGATCAGGATCGCGGGTGACTGATTTTTTGTATAGAATTGGTTGGAGGGGTGGGAAATGACATAGATTGCTAATCTGGAGAAAACTCATGTCCACGCACGCGAGTCGCTTCTAGAATTATTTTGGACGAATCAAATCATATTAGATTAAAAAAATATATAGTTTAGAGAGGGTGGTATAAAAGTGACGACTGTCAGGAATAGGGAGCGTCACCCTACATGTTCCCAAGTTTGTAGGAGTGGTGCTGTGGTGCGGTGACGTCACGGCTCTGGGGCGCGTGGCGGGGCTGGCGGCGCGGCTGCAGCCGGCGCCCTCGCCGCTCGCCCGCGAGCTGCAGCGTTTCATGCGCTACATGTGCGTCTGGGCCGTCAGTTTGGGCCTCTTCATCGCCGGCGCTTCGCTGGCTCTCGGCTACCCCTTCATGCAGACCACGATCTTCGTTATTGGGATTATGGTCGCTAATATTCCCGAAGGTATAGTTAATTATGAAGGTAAAACTATAGTAGATAAGATCTATTTTATCTTTATACTTAGTCCAATAAAGCTACACCTTAGCATAAAATTGGGATGATGACAGCATCAAAAATAAATTATGAACTCTTGATCACTAAATTGCCCTCCTACTGAATTTTATTAAAACCTTACTCGTTTTGTTTCATCAAAATCACACAATGTGTACGTAAATGACGCTGCAAAATTATGACGTCACGCCTAAGTATTTCAATTTTTTGAAGTGAAAACTTCTTTAGCGGCGCTGAGCACTTTTTGTTGGATGGGTAAAAACTTCCAAACTCGCGTCAGGGTCACGTGATGCTGATCGAAAAAGCGTAAGATCGAGGGGAAGGGAGAGGAACAAGTATCTCCCACTCTTTCTACCGTGCCTGAGTGTGCTGCTCCGCTTCTCAATTTTCCATCTGCCGGTTAGTAGCAAAACTACTCGCCTAGCGACCTAACATCGACATATTGATGTCACTACGTAGTTCAGCTATTTCACACTAGATGTCAATAAGTGTAGAAAGTAATGGGACGTACTCAGAACTATGAGCTTTAAAAAGTTTGTGTAATAAATGAATAAAATGAGGGTTAACATTTTTACTGTTTTGTATGTGTACTGACGTACTTAAAATTTCTAGCACAAAATAATAGACAAATTATTATTACGAACATAATTTGAAGTGAAAACTTCTTTAGCGGCGCTGAGCACTTTTTGTTGGATGGGTAAAAACTTCCAAACTCGCGTCAGGGTCACGTGATGCTGATCGAAAAAGCGTAAGATCGAGGGGAAGGGAGAGGAACAAGTATCTCCCACTCTTTCTACCGTGCCTGAGTGTGCTGCTCCGCTTCTCAATTTTCCATCTGCCGGTTAGTAGCAAAACTACTCGCCTAGCGACCTAACATCGACATATTGATGTCACTACGTAGTTCAGCTATTTCACACTAGATGTCAATAAGTGTAGAAAGTAATGGGACGTACTCAGAACTATGAGCTTTAAAAAGTTTGTGTAATAAATGAATAAAATGAGGGTTAACATTTTTACTGTTTTGTATGTGTACTGACGTACTTAAAATTTCTAGCACAAAATAATAGACAAATTATTATTACGAACATAATTTTATTTACAAAATTCAATTACCTGCGAAAATAACAGTTTTAGTTAGTTGTTGTCGGTTCGTTGCCCTATCGTTTTGAATGGTTGCGAAATGCTTAAAACGAATATCTATATATTTTTCTGATAAAGATTTAATCAGCAGTATAATATGATTTACAGTCGGTGATTGGTCAAAGCTGTAATTTAAAAAATAAAATGAAATACATACTTATTCTCCTAAAATAATTGAAACTCGGTTATACAAACAATACCGAAACCAACCGACAAATCCAGTTTTAAACTAGGTAAAGTGCCCATCTTTAATTTTTTATGGCCTTTTTTTGTCACTATGAAGTCTGCATCATTAAAATGGCAAGAACAAATCTTTGTATATTTTGTCGGAGTCCAATCCGGTCTATTCACTTTTGTGATCCATTGTTGTTTTAAATTATCATCGGATGGAAATCTAAAACAAACAAAAAGAAATAAAATTAACTAGGTGGTAAATTATCTTAATATGAATAAAATGATTATTTAACATTCGAAGTTCTTTCAATTCATGAACAGTCACGGAGAATAGTACGAGTATGTATACAACTCAGATCTTTGTTACTTGAAAATATTTGCTATGAAAATGTTATTTCATTACTGACCATAGCCGTGTGTTATTCGGTAAAATTATTTGAATCTAATTACGGCCCTGGATATTTGGTACGTTGAAAATAGTTGTTCTTGTTGACGATAGATGGCGGCCTGTTTACAATATAATTATAAAAATCACTAAAGTACTGTTTTGGCGACTAAAAAGTATTCAGGTTTAATTGTATACTTTAATTTTCAGTATCCACGTATGATTATAACTATATACCAATGCGGAACTTTACGTACTCGTATTTTTTATTCACAAAAGTTACGCCACCTAGTGTCGAGAAGTATAATTTATACTTGAAAGCCGAGAATTTTCTAGAACTATTTTAATAATTACGTATAAAATTACTTACAAATGAAATGTGATACCATTCATAGCATCAGAACGTCTGTCTGAATAACTTCGACACGATAAAACACAACACTTCATCCTTTTCTTCTTAAAAATGCGAAAACACACCAATAATGCGAGTCTCGATACATGGGCACCTGACGAAAATCACAGTGCACAGTTGCTTAGGCCAGCTCCTCTTTGTTTGTGCTCCGTGGTTGTGTAGTAACCACATTGTTGTGTACTCGTATATGTGAATTGTTTAAATTATGGAAATTGAACAAAGTGCATCGATTAATGAAAAAAGTGATGATGAAGTAGTAATCATTAATTGAATTTTTAAATAATGAATTTGGTTTAACTATGTCAAATGATCGCAATTTTAGCACAACGAAATACAAAACAACAATTGATGCGGTCTTTATTAGACACTTAAATAGATTCGAATCAAAACTGTTTGTTTCTTACTTCAGCTATCATAAACCGATTGTATCAGTTTTAGAAATTTGCGATGATGATTCTGGTAATAACGATGGTGAAAAAGTCGTCGAAATTATGGATGAAAGTTGATATTTCTAAGAGATAAAAATTAATGTAATATACCAGTAATATATAAGTCATTGGTAATATATAAATAAATAACGATATAATATTATGAATAATAACATGTAAATTGTCATATTTGTGTACGATAGCGCAATAAATAAACATTGTATTCTACCTCATAAATGATAGTATTTTTGTACTTATAATTAAACACAACGTTAATACTAAAGTTTTCACTTCTGCCGGCACTCCCGGAGTGCTACCGGTGTGTTTTTTTTTTAGATCAAAATGTCGTTTTTGACACATAATAAAAAGTAACTCAGATGACTAGCAGTCATCATCTCTATTGTATATGTGTTATTGTACCGCATATGTACTTAACATTAGCCTAGTTTCACACGAATTTCACTATAAGTACAGCTCGCGTCAAACTTTATTACTGATCTGAACTGTGATGCAGGTGCTTACTGCGCCGGTATAATCGAGTACCTTAACGTTCTACTAACACCCAAAGTTCGCTTCCGTGACGCGTCTTGCCACCAACTTCAGAGCCGTAATAAAGTTTGCCGCAAGCTATAATTGCTACCAATAAATTGCGTTGCTACGCGCTACATGAGGACTACGTGAGCGTTATCAACAGCTTGACAGTTAAGTATATAACAAACAACAAATACTTTGTATAGTTATTATAAAGACCACATTTATATTGGATGAAGACGCATCAGAATTAAAATTTTAATTTCATGTATCTATTTATTTTTCGTTATGAACCGATGACCTAGTGAAGGTCGAGGAAAGCCGCTGGATGCGGGTAGCGCAGAACCCGTCGTCGTGGAAATCCTTGGGGGAGGCCTATGTCCAGCAGTGGACGTCCTTCGGCTGATGTGATGATGATGATGATGACCGACCAGTATCTTCTGTCTATGAAACCTATACAAATGTATGGCAGGTCTACAGCCGACAGTGACAGCCTCTCTCACACTCACTGCACAAGAAATGGTAAAGAAGAACTGCCTGGTAAAGAACTTGGAGGCGGTGGAGGCGCTGGGCGCGTGCAGCACCATCTGCTCCGACAAGACCGGCACGCTTACCGAAAACAAGATGCGCGTGCGACACATGTGGCTCTGGAACAAGACCTACTATGTACTCGACTCGGAGTTCTTGAGTAAGTAGAGATATAGTACTGGCGAAGTATATACAGGGTGTCCCGCGATAAAGTGCAACCCCGAAAGAGGGTGAAACTAGATCAAAAACTATCGTCAAAAAAATAGTTAAAAAAAAAAAAAATTATTGCAGATTTAAGATTTTAATTCTTACAAGGACTCTGATGTGCAAAAATATCAATTTCTTCCAAAGTAATAGGTCGATTTCGTTGAAATAACAAAAAGTATTACGACAAATACTTGGCAAAGAGAATAAAGTAGCAAATAGCTTGCAAAAAAGTAGCTATCATGAATTAAACTTGACTTTTTGTAATAAAAATGCATTTTAATGAGCTGTTTTTTTCAATGAAATCTTAATTTATCAAAATTTTACCCATATTACTAGAAAATTTTATGGCTCATTATATAGCATATTAGCTTTCAAACAAAAAAAAGTCTGCGCTTTAAGGCTTGTACATGGGCTAGCGACCTTGAGGGTCTGGGCGGAGCTCTATATCTCTCCCCGCACCACCCGCACCATAACATCGCGCGCGCTGCGTAGGTATACAGCCACACCAGAGTCATAGGGTAATAAAATTACAGAGACTTACACAGACACAAATAGCATCTTCTTTCTACGTACACGGGGTGTACTTAACGTAATAAGTCTTCAAGCGTAAAGGCAAAAAAAAAATACAGCATGGTGTGCATACTTTTTCGCAAAGCTGTCACGGTCTGGTGTAGTCGAGAATACACAAAACAACGATAACCATTACGTTTACCTAGTAGCAATAAAAATTGGTGAATACATCCAAATTTTACACATAATTTGGGTTTGTATGGGAGGTGAAATGACAACTAAAAGATTCCATCATGGTAGAGTATGGAAATGACATTTAGTTTGACACATTTGTTCACAAGCAGCGCCCCTCTTGTGTGAAAATATATTTTTCAATACAGTTGCTCCAAAAATGGTACTTTATGTGCTAGTTTACTATGCGCAATTTTTTTTTACCGCACACGTGCTTTTTACGTTGCCACTTTTTTATTTGTAGTTCTGAGAAACAATACATTTCTAGAAAATAAAAAAATATAATAACCAGAGATAATGAATCTTCTTTAATATTTTTGATATGAGAATTTTTAAAGAGATTGGTTGTTTCCACAGAATAGAAGAATCATATTTTTTTCTTATCTGTGGTTGTTTCTCTGTGAGGTTAGTACTTAGTACATAACGTTAGCTAATTAGATTCTCTTTGGGTTATATCTTTGTGAAGAAAGGAGAATAAATATGAATAAAGCGCATAGGTCATCTTTTCCAATGAGGTTTTAATGCTTACAATAATAATATATCCCAAGCTATTGATATTTATCTAGGATAATATTTAAAAAAACTTACGCATTCGTACGTGTGCCTAGCTAAATTAAATATGGCGTAATTTTCGTAAAACTGAATTGAGTTGTTTTAGTTGTGAAAACGAGTAAAATTATAAATAGTTAATATAATATGTCTATAAAAAATATACATATGTACGAGTAATAAAAATAGAGTGAGATTACTCCCCGGACGTTTTAAATGAGCAACAAGTCGCGTAAAATGAACTTTGATTGCCGAAACCTTGATAGGTCCTTTGTTTTTGTTTTTCTGTCACGGTATTTTTTTTATTTACCTGTTTTCTCACAACTGTATTAAAAAAACGTCGCATGATACATGGGTGTGAAAGGAAATGACAAACTCGTTAAAATAAAAAACGACAGTGACAGAAAATTAAAATATATGGGTACATACCTATCAAGGTTTCGCCAACCACAGTTCATTTTACGCGAATTTTGGCTTTTTTTAAATGTACGGGGAGTAATCTCACTTTGTTTTTTCCTTATATATAAGTATATTTTTTAGTGCACGTATATTCATAATTTTGTTTGTATTCTAAGCAACACAATTCAATTTACGAAAATTGCGCCATATTTAATTTAGTTAAGCACACGTACGCATGCGTAAGTTTTTTTAAATATTAATATAAGTAGATTACAATAAGGCTTGGAATAAAGTTCATGTAAGCATTAAAACCTCCTTGGAAAAGATGACCTATTCCTTCTTGTTACCTATGCGTTTCATTCATATTTATTTTTCTTTCTCACAAAGATATAACCCAAAGAGAATCTAATCTGCTAGTGTTATGTACTAACTTCACGAAATTAAAACCAGTCTCTTTTAAAATTCTCCTTTCAAAAGTCTTAAAGAAGATTATGTATCTTTGGTTATTTTTTTTTATTTACTAGAAATATCTTGTTCCTCCGAGCAAGAAATTAAAAAAAGTAGTAAAGTAAAAGCACGTGTGCGGTAAAATCAATTTTGCGCACACTTGACTGGCATATAAAGTACCACTTTTCGAGCAACTGTATTGAAAATTACTATGTCGATCTTCCATGCGTATACACGACAAACAAAGTGCGAGGTTAAGCCACAGATTACTAATTAGTTACTAGTTAAGCAATAAATTTATCGATGATTTTCATATCTGGCTGGTTACAAGTTACAGAGCGGAGAGGTAGTGCAATTAAATAAAATCAACGGTATGTAGAAATTAATATGTTATGAAAAGGTAGTAATTAGGATCGTTTCGGGCTTTTTATCTGAGGCTTATACTGATCTTAAAAGTTTTTATTTGTTTTGTATTTTGTATTTAAATTTTAAAATCACTGTACTTGATAGGTGATACAAAACAATGTAATTAGACTTGTGGTTAAAATTTAAATCTTTGGAATTCATCAAACTTAGGACTCATGAAACTCCTTAAGTCTCCTAAGAACCTATAAAATCTAAAATAGCTTAAGTAGCTCGTAGAATATATTATGGCCGTTGTGGTAGTAAAGTTCTAGAGTGGCACTCACCACAAGACCTTCACCAGGTCGTCGGTACACCGAGTAGGCTTTTCTACATTTCATCTTTCAGTGCCCCCGGTCTCCACTCGAGAACATCACTGTCCCAACGATCATGTGTTCTACGAGCATGTGCCTGGCAACATAGCTGATAGATCAGATGGCCGTTGGGGTAGTAAAGTTCTCGAGTGCCGACCGTACACCAGAAGACGTACTGTGCACCGTACGGTCACCTGTTCTACGAGCTATGTGCCGCACATAGCTCGTAAAACAGATGGCCGTTTGAGTAATAAAGTTCTCGAGTGGCAACCACACATCAGAAGATGCACCGCACAACGCATTAGATACGACTAGTTCTGCGTTGCTCACATCCAGAGGCTTCTCGTGATCTTCAGCAGGTCGTCGGTCCTCCAAGTGGGAGGCCTGCCTACGCTACGTCTTCCGATGTACGGTCATTACTTGAGAACTTTGTTGCCCCAATGGCCATCTATTATACGAGATATATGCCTAGAACAGAATATGATCGTTGGGGCAACAAAGTTCTCGAGTAGCGAGAGTGCACCAGAAGACGCAACGCGCACCACATTGGAAATAACCTATAATGATTTGTTCGAACCCAGTGGCTTCCCGCGACCTTCACCAGGTGGTTGGTCAACCGAGTGGAAGTCCTACCTATGTTAGATCTTCCAGTGCGCAGTCGCCGCTCGAGAACTTTACTGCACCAACGGTCATCTGTTCTACGAGCTATGTGCCAGACCGGGCATTCTCAATGCGGTACACGGTGCGTCTTCTGGTAAGCGGTCGTTACTCGAGAACTTTGCTGCCCTAACGATCATCAGTTCTAGTCATATATTATGTCGTAAAACATATGGCCGTTGGAGCAGCAAAGTTCTCAAGTGGTGACCACACACCGGAAGATGTAGCATAAGCAAGCCTCCCATTTGGTGGACCGACGTCCTGCTAAAGTCGCGGAAAGCCGCTGGATCTTTGTGCTGGTTTATACGATTTCGATGATTATTATTTTTTGAATAGGGTATAATAAAGCTCGGGTAGATTTTAAGCAACAAAAACTGTAAAACAAAAACTTTGTATCAAAAAAATTAAACAAAGAAAACTGAAAAGCGTAAATTAAAAAATAAAAAGAATCTAATGTAGTAACCAAATATGTTCATGAAATACTCTCTGTCCGTTACACTACACTAAGTACACAAAAAACCCAATATTTTATTTTTATTCGAGAGCTCCCGCAAAGCAGCACAGGTCCGTCTAGCATCGCGACCCGCCCCGCACTGATTTTTAGGACGAGCGCGGGGAACGGCTTGAGAACGGTTGGAATTTTACCCGAAATCAGATGGTTTTAAAATATTTATAATTAAAATACAATAAATAATCAAAAAGTGAGAAATCAGCATCACTCTAGATTGTTTTTTGAGTTATATCATAAATTTTCAAACTGTTTTGTTAAAAATTGCAGCAGTAAAATGGTTACAACTGAAAAAAAAGGGGGTGTATTAGATAATTTTTTTCTATGGTTCTGAAAAATAAAATCGAATTCTGTGAAATCTACATCACTTCTTATATCTTGTAGATTATTATGTATTTTTTTCTGGTAGTAATATGCTATGGTTAACGAATAAAATGGTTACAAAATTCTTCAGTTTTAGAGGTTTTTCGAAGGTCAAGCCTTAACTAGAAAAAACAAGCTAGCTAAGAACTTTTGAAGTGGACCACTGACCACTTTTTTATTAAGCCCGGCAACTGAACCGGTACAACAATAATAAAAAAGATAATTTTTGATCTAGTTTCACCCTCTTTCGGGGTTGCACTTTATCGCGGGACACCCTGTATATTAGTACTAACATACAGTATGGACACTACCTGCCGCTCTCTAGATTGCGACATCACCCCCTCGTCACTCAGATCGATACAGATTGGTGACAGTTTGGTTGTCGAACATATAGGATTTCGCCGTCATTTTGTTTGTTCCGTCATTCCTTTTTTGAAATGTCATTTCCGGTCCGTTGTATGAAGTGTCCAGGGTGTGGTACTGGATTGGATGACGAATGGAGTTTTTTTTTATCCACTATTGAAAATTAATTAAAAATGGAAGTGGGATTACCAAGATTTCAAGATTATAACCCGGTTTCGATTCCCGGCGGAGTTTAACTTTTTAAGACTAGGTTTGGTTGGTGGATGTCCTAAGCTCGTCTGACTAGCTGCCACGATCTTATCTCAGTATTTATGCCAAACATCAATGTTAACAGTATTGATGTGTTCCGGCTTAAAGATAAGATAGCCAGTTCTCAATTGCGATGGGGAATCTTTGTAAGCCCACTACCATCTTGGACATCATCATCATTTACCATCGGTTGAGTGGATGCCAAGGGCTTACCAATTGTGAACTTAAAAAATCCCCAATGTAATGGGAAACTGGATGTCTTATAACCCGGAACACATCAATGCTGTTAACATTGATGCTTGGCGCAAGACTTAGGTAGGCTTAGAAAATGCCCTTCCCGCAACCAAACCGAGTCGTACAAAGACTCCGTCGGTAATCGAACCCGCGACCTCCTGATGTGTGACTTACCCATTACGCCATGGAGGCGGTTAATACTAGTTTACCACTACCCTTTCACGTCGAGAGCGCAATCGACAAGTGGGGGTCGGGAGGGGGAAGCGCATTCCACGTAGGTCTCGTGTTTATTTCTGCGAGTAGTAAGTAACTGTCGATTTCTCATTCCAGTATATTTCTAAGTTTTTTTTCTGTAAGTATTCATGTCCAAAATACTGTGTTTAAAAGTTCTAGATTTTAATTTATTCTAATATTCTAATTATTATATCAGCTCATATACCGTCCCCACCGAGGGGCTCGAGCCTACCCTGAAATCAGGGCGATTAGGCCTTAGTCGACCACGCGGGCCCAGTGCGGGTTGGTCGACTTCACACACAACCTTCGAGTTTCTTCGCAGGCCTGTGCAGGTTTCCTCACGATGTTTTCCTTCACCGTTAAAGCAATCGGTAATGATATGTACGTAAGTTTTTGAAAAACCCATTGGTACATTGGCCGTCCAGATTTGAACCCGGTACCTCTGGTTAGATGGACCGAGTCGTTACCGGTTGAGCCACCGACGCTTAATATTCTAATATTCTAATTCTATTATTCAATACTTCTATGTTAGTTACTCTGTCCATGAATTTTTTATCATTCTTTGGTAGAGCCAAATTTCAAATGCATTGATTTTGACCTACTAAGAACTTTCTCACTAGATAAGTAGGCACTTACTAAATAATACCAATAAGTAAAAAAATATTTTGATTTTTAAATAAATATAATATTGTCTTTTACCTTTCAGGTCTTGTTCAAAGTAACCAAGGTAAGTTTAACTTGATAATTGTTAAACGTGATATGGGTAAGTACTTACTTACACCATAGTACAAGGATATTAAGTCTTGACTGACTCGGTGGCTCAGTGGTTAGTGCTCTTGACTACTGATCCGAGAGTTGTGGGTTCGATCCCCACCCAGGGTAAACATTTGTGTGATGAGCAGATTTGTTTGCTCTGTGTCTGGGTGTTAAGTATCTATATATGTATGTATTTAAACGTATATAAGTATGTATATATCAGTCTCTGGTTCCCATAACACAGGAGTCCTACTTTGGGGCCAGACGACCATGTGTGATTTGTCCCAGAATATTTATTATTATTTATTTAATATTTATGTATTATTAAGGTCATCCCCATAGCTAACTAGCGGTGCCATCAGTTAAAAACAATTACACGAAACTATTGACTATATAAAATGTGGTTCGCTGTAGTTACAGATAGCTTAAGTGCCAAAAGTGGCCATTTTTGGGGTTCCTTACATCAAAAAGAAAATAAACGAAACCCTTATAGGATCACTCGTGTGTCTGTCACAGCCGATTTGCTCAGAAACTACTGGACCGATTGAGTTGAAATTTGGTACACATATGTAAGTCGGTGACCCAAAGATATTTACCGTAAATAAATAAATTTTAAACGGGGGGCCACATTGGGGAGGGGGGGAGGGGCTAATTTAGAAAATATAAAAAAACGTTTTGTAAAATATATTGTGTGACATATCAAACGAAAGAGCTTGTTGTAAGAATCTTAAATGTATATTTTTTATAATTTCAAGATAAATATGTAGTTTTGACGTTATATAAGAAAATAGGCGAATATTGACCATCCTCCGCCTTATCGCCGAAACTACAGGGCTTAAAATTTTGAAAAATCATAGTATAGGAGGTTGAATGCATAGTTTACAGAAAAATCTATGGCAAAATGGCAACACACACTGAACAATGACCTTAGTCTTGAGACACTTAGTTTGAGCCAGGCTTACTGAGATATTTAACTTTGATGTGTTGCAGCTTTTATATCCCTGAAGTTATGCGGTGCGCTCTGCAGCACGGCCACCCTGAAGGCAGACGGCGGGATCCACGGGGACGCCTCTGAAACGGCCATCCTGAACTTCCTCTCCAAATACGACGACCCCATAGACATCAGGAACAGATTCCCCAAAGTCGCTGAGATTCCTTTCAATTCGGTCAACAAATATCAAGTACGTTACCTACTTAAACCTAGCTATCATCATCATCATAGCAGCCGAAAGACCATCATAGTAGATGGCGCTATATTCTTCACGTTTTTTGTATGGAGACTCTCACTTTTTCTAATTTTTTGTATTTGTTGTTATAGCGGCAACAGAAATACATCATCTGTGAAAATTTCAACTATCTAGCTATCACGGTTCATGAAATACAGCCTGGTGACAGACAGACAGACGGAAGGACATGCCTTCTCGTATATCTACCAGATATGCTAAACTACCAGGTTTATGATATTGCGTCCCCACTCACCGGCAGCTAGGTCATATAGTGAGGGCCGCTATTCCTGCCAGCACCATAAGGCGAAGGCAAGGACCAGTTGCGGTAGGTCTTGCCGCCAAGACGCATGTCCTGGTACTCTGCAAGGCGCGTGCCTCGTGGAAGAGAACCACTACCTACTGTCCAGGTAGGTCCCGGAGCAGTAGGCACGCTCACCTCCCGCGGCTTTCGCTGCTGGTGGTTCGATCCCCGCTCGGGACGTCAGAGAAGACGGAAGGACAGCGGAGTAATAGGGTCCCGTTTTTACCCTTTGGGTACGGTACCCTAAAAAAGACTGATACAAATCGGTCAGTTCATTACCCAATTTGTATGAGAGGTCAATTTTTTTTTTCTCAGGGAAAATTATTCAGTTTCGATTTCTTATTGACTCCCTAAAAATGCTTCCGTTGTCGTCTTACCAGTCACCCTGTATAGATGTTAAGGGCCGCCAGGAGGCTCGAGTTTTCATACAAACGTAGTTCTGATTTAATACAAAAACTACATGACAGATTGAATCCAAACTTTTCAAATATATTGAGGAAACACATATCGATATTTGTAATTAGCTTTCGAAGTACTAATATTAAACGGAAAAAAATAAGAGCAGTTTCAAACTTTCAGTACAAAACTAAATTAAGCCTTCGTTTAGTTACGTTAAAATTTACTACGATGAAAACTAATTACAAACATCGATATGTGTCTACTCGATATATTTACAAAGTTTGGATTTAATCTGGCAGTAGTTTTTGTATTAAAGCAGAACTACGTTTGTATGGAAACTCGAGCCTCCTGGAGACTCTTAAGCAATTAGACACAGAATTTACGAACCTGTTCATCACACGAATGTTTGCCATAGGTATGTGGGAATCGAACTCACGACACTCGGCCCAGCAGGCAGGAGCGCTGACCATTGGATCACCGAGTCAATCAAATTTTTTTTTTGTTCCGTACCCATTCTGACCCTTTTACTTAGGCTTCGCTGTCCGTCCGTTCGTCTCTCTGTCAGCGGGCTGTATTTAATGAATCGTAATAATATAATAGGAAGAAGTTGAAATTTTTATAGAGTGTATTTCTATTGCCGCTGTAACAAAAAATAATAAAAATAAATGTATGATAGTAAGAAACCCTTTGTGCGCGAGTCCGACTCGCACTTAACCGATATTTAGTGGAATAAATTTTTCTGTCTTACAACAGGTTAGCGTCCATTTGGACTCTGCTGCAAATAGATATCTATTGGTGATGAAGGGAGCACCAGAAGTAATAATTACGAGAAGTACGATGGTGGCCATTGACAAGAAAAATATCCCTATGACCAACGAAATGAGGGACACTGCTGAAAGGCTAGTGGAAAGTCTTGCTAACACTGGTAGGTCTTACTTTTCCCCGTCTTTTATTTTTATTCTCAATTGGTAAGCCCTTGGCATCATCTCACCTGATGGTAGGTAACACCTGATGGTAAGTGATGATAATGCCGAAGATGGAAGCGGGCTTACCAAGATTCTCCAACGCAATGGAGAACTGGCTATCGTCACTACTGTTTATGTTAGGCAAAATGCTCCTGTCCGGGAGGTCAAATTCAAAATTTAAATTCAGATAACTTTATTGCACATAAGATAAACAGATACGTGTACAAAACAAAAGTAACAACTGAGACGTACAATTTGGGCGGTCTTATCGCTGCGAGTGACTTCTACCAGACAACCCCGTGCTCGAGAAAAAGCAAGGAGACAGGTAGTAAGCGAGCAACAACAGAAAAAAATTGATGATAATTTAAACCTAAACTAAAGTATATTTAACTTACATTACTTTACATTTTTTTACCATATATCTTTTATAAATAAAAAAAACCTACTCGAACTCTGCGGTCGTGGTTCGAATCCTGCCTAGTGCAAATGTGTTTACGAATTTCGATTGCATATGTATGTCAGTATTCGTTTGTCCGACGCGACGCTCTTATGGTGAAGGAAAACATCGTGAGAAAATCTGCACGGGCCTGCAAAGAAACTCGAAGGTTATCTGTGAAGTCGACCAACCCGCACTGGGCCCGCGTGGTCGACTAAGTCCTGATCGCCCTAATTCAGGATAGGCTCGAGCCCCTCGGTGGGGACGTATATGAGCTGATATGATGATAATACGAGTAGGTAGAACATATTTTTCTTATGCTTTTTCTTATGACTTAACAACTTTTATTGCATTTTTCTGTAATTGTAAAAATATAGACTTAAGGCTCAGCTGTTAGATTTGTATGTGGTATTTTTTTTTCTATTTCAGCAGTTGTAGAAAAAAAGTTGTTTAGTTTCATGAGAAGCAGTCCTTCCCAAAAATATGCTCTATTTTACAAATTTACACCTGTATAATAGGGATGACGACAGCATCAGAAATAAATTTTGTACTTTTGATCACTAAATTGCCCTCCTACTTACTCGTTTTGTTTTCCATCAAGTCTTCGATTTTAAATTCACCAAAATCACAAAATGAGTACATATGTATGACGCTGCTAAACTATGACGTTACGCCTAGGTATTTCAAACATTTTTAGAGCAAAATGTCGTTTTTGACAGATGATAAAACGAAACTCAGATGACAAGCATTCGTCATCCCTATTGACCTTAATATTGACCTTAATATTTACCTATTCAAATCCATTTTTTACCCTCGACGCAAAAAGAGGGTTTGCAGGTTTAACGTGTCTGCTGTGGCTTTGTAACGGTTAAATGGATGAACCAATTTTGATATAGTTTTTTAAGTGACTTGATTGAGAGTGTCATCATAAGATTTGACTCAAGAAAGTCTGTGCAGCCATTTGAGGATAAACAGCTCTTTTCTGGTTGATGAAGGGATGTGACCAACTTCCACAGGCCTGATCCATTTGAACTGACAGCAGACGTATTGTGTTTCAGCTCAATGGAATGCTCTCAATGAAAAGGTTATAGGCACATGATAATAACAATAATATACAAATGTACGGTACATGATATTGTCAGGGGTTCCCTAATTTTTGGTGTGTAACATCTTTTTTCTCGCTTTCCTGCAATCTCTGGGAGTGATTTCTGCGGGCGTGATTTCGTGAAAAGGGATGGAAGTGTGAAACAGGAAAAGCGTTTTTTTAGGGTTCGGTACCCAAAGGGTAAAAACGGGAACCTATTACTAAGACTCCGCTGTCCGTCCGTCTCTCTGTCTGTCCGTCTGTCACCAGGTTGTATTTCATAAACTGTGATAGCTAGACAGTTGAAATTTTCACAGAAGATGTATTTCTGTTGCCGCTATAACAAATACTAAAAATTAGGAAGAAGTGAAAGTCTCCATTGAAAAAATCAAAATCGAGTTTTTTTCAAACTTGAAGAGCTAGCGCCATCTAGTATGATGGTACGGAACCCGGTTGTGACTCGCACTTTACCGGTTTTTCAGTCACGTAGGCTAAGGAAACATGGCCATGGCGCCTTATGTTACAAATCATATGCGACTATTGTAAGGCTCGTTTCATTTTTCACGTTTCTAGGAGAACGAATCTTGGCGTTTGCCGATTTGCCACTAGATCCAAAGTATTTTCCTCCGAACTTCAAGTTTAATACAGATACTGTTAACTTCCCGTTGAAGGACTTACGCTTACTAGGAGTCATGGGTCTCATGGACCCACCAAGGGGAGAGGTGAGTTGAGCTCATTCATAATTTCATTTGTTATCTTCCTTTAGTCATCGTAGCTGTAACAAATTTAAACGTAGCTAAACATAATTTAATTGTAAATATAAATTATCTGACAATGAAAAAAATTTTTCAATCTTCATTTTAACTTGTCGTGTTAGTTACATTGTTTGTTAGTTGGCATAAATCCTGGAAGCTAAATTATAACCACTTCCCAGTTTTCGATTGAGTTGAAATTTTGAAATTAGAAATGAAATCCGCAAGAGAACGAAAGTAACCACCATAATCCATAGAATCGCTACACTAAAGTGGCTGTGGGCAGAAAACACATAGCTCGTAGAACGGACGGCCGTAGAGGTAGTAAAGTTCTCGAGTGGCAACCACGCACTGGGAGACGAAGCGTAGGTAGACCTCCCACTCGGTGGACCGACGACCTGGTGAAAGTTGCGGAAAGCGATTGGTTGCGGTTAGCGCAGGAACGGACGTTGTGAAAATGCTTGGGGGAAAACGTCAGGATGTTCTGCGGTGGTCTTCTTTTCTTCGACTGATATGATGATACGCTTTTGCTCTATTCCTTCTACCAGGTGCGCAGAGCCATCCAGCGCGTGCGCGAGGCAGGGGTGCGCGTGATGATGGTGACCGGCGACCACCCCGCCACGGCGCGCGCCATTGCCTTTGAGGTGGGCATCGGCACCTCACCCAAGTGCCACGTCATCACCGGAACCGAGCTCCGGGTCATGACGCCCGATGTGCTCAATTGGACCTTGGAAAAACATTACGAAATAGGTAAGAACATCAGATGTTAACGGCGTTGTCGGTTTCAATTCAACTTATGTAAACGCAAGATATTTTAGGTAGATGTGGTTGTATGGTTGCGGCTCTAGAGTAACAACACCCCATCTCTCCCCGAGGGAGTCGCTTACGCGGCGACTAAGACTGAGGGAAAAAACAGGAGGATGGGCAGCAGCGTCCTTTCCGCGTGCTGTGCCCCACCAATGGGCAGCAGCGTCCTTTCCGCGTGCTGTGCCCCACCACACTGCGCACTACCAAGCGTGGCGATTATGGCAATCTCCCCATCTTGGGGGAGACCACTATCCAGCACTGGACGTTATTTGCACCAACGAGCAAACAGATGTCGAGCACCTCGCCTAATTTGGTACCTCAAGTTCCTCCTCCATTTTGCGGCATTTTTTTTCCTGCATGTGGTAACTCTGTAATTTAACAGCTGTCATCTTTGCCTATTACCATTATTTAAAATGGAGCGCTAAACAAAAGAAGAACGCGTTATATTTGTGAAAACCCTTTTTAAATATGAGGCCGGAATTTCATGAATTTTCAATGACTTTTTGACAAACATGTGGCTATATCTCACCAATGACGCTCTGGATCTCGGCCTTAAGCTTAAGAATTGTTTCTGGTTTATACGCATAGACCCGAGACTTAAAAATCCCCAAAGAAAGAAATCACACGGCGTTAAATCGCATGATCTTGGTGGCCAGCAAGAAGTTTATAGGTAAAACTGGAGGCCACACTCTAAATACCTAATTGAAGCAAAGAAGAATTAGCGGGTGTGAGCAAGAGCTTTACCTATTCACTTCTTGTTTACACCTCGTAATTAGAAAGAGACGGAGCGGTAACGAGAAACTTCAAGGCCATATTTCTTTGCTTCAATTAAGTATTTAGAGTGTGGCCTCCAGATTTACCTATTAACTTCTTGGTGGCCAGTCAATAAAAAAATAGGAACTATGTATGCCGATTGCTGAATCGGAGGGAATCCCTTGTAGTGTTCGCTCGCACGTCGCCGACACAAAAGCTGCAGATAGTGGAGGCGTGCCAGCGGCGCGGGAGCATCGTGGCGGTAACGGGCGATGGTGTCAACGACGCGCCGGCACTTCGCCGCGCCGATATCGGCATCTCAATGGGCATCACTGGCTCGCAGGTAACAGGAGGGAACGGAATTCCCCCGGCTCCATTCCACCGTCTGTCAACGAGACGCAGAGAGGTTGCACCCTTTTGTTGTTGATGTTCCACCTTTTCGCACGAATCGTTACGCCTCTTCATTTATTATGCGTACAGCGCAGGAGTGGAACTCCTTGCCTGCGTCAGTGTTTCCCGATTCCTATAATTTGGAGATCTTCAAGGTAAGAGTGAATAAGCATTATTTGAGTTTGTGTGTACTCCTCGACTGCATCATCACTTACCATCAGGTGAGTTGCAGTCAAACACACTCAAATTTTTAATAAAAAAAATAAAAATAAAAAGTAAAGTTTTGATAAGAGAGCAACGCTAAGCACGTTAAAAACAACCGATTTAAAACACAACAGTAATTTTGTTTTGTTTTTATTACTTTACAAAAAATAGTTCAACAGTTCATTCGTCGATTAAAATACATTTCATACAGGATGTAACAAAATTAGTGTTGCCCGTTAACTGGGGATTCTTCTCATCATAATGATTTTTTTTTTACTGTGACTGCTGAAATTGCAACAAAAAACTTTATACAAATCGATCAGCTGATAGACCAATTTCACACCTCGGTCACTGGCGATCAAATGTATGAAACAAACGCGTTCCTACGCACGCAGTAGCTCGTGTAGGTGAACGCGTACCATGCTTGTGTGAGTGAGATATGACGTGCTAGGATTGCTGGGAGATTACTGAGCGGGGGTGGGCGCGGGTGGGTGGCACTTTCAACGAGAGGCAGGGAGTGACCATACTTTACGTAGTAATCTTTAATATATTGTGCCAATTTTGTACATTTTTGTATGGAGGGTCCAATTTCTTTTTCAGAACAAGTCCTTTGGGTAAGTTGTTCAGTATGATGAGTAGAACCCCCAGTACCGGGTCCTACACCATTTTTTTACACCCTGTATAGGACCACCATGAAGGCATAATCTATTGAATAAAAAACCGGCCAAGTGCGAGTCAGAACCGCACACATAGGGCTCCGTACCGTCATACTAGATAGCGCTAGTACAAAGGGTTCCGTACCATCTTACTAGGTGGCGCTAGTTTCTTCACGTTTGAAAAAAACTTTTTTTTGTATAGAGAGACCCCCTTTATTATTTCACTTTTTCTAATTTTTAGTATTTGTTGTTTTGCGGCAACAGAAATACATCATCTGTGAAAATTTCAACTGTCTATCTATCACGGTTCATGAAATACAGCCTGCGGACAGACGGACAAACAGACAGATACAGACAGACGGACGGACAGCGAAGTCTTAGTAATAGGGTCCCGTTTTTACCCTGTTTGGTACGGAACCCTAAAAAATATTATATACAATCGGTTAATATATCGCGTAACATACCTACATAAAACAAATAGGTACAGTCGAATTGTGAACCTCCTCCTTTTGTGAAGTCGGTTAAAAAGGGAACGAAGCTAAAAAGTGTATGTTAGTAGGTACCTTTATGTACTCGTAGATGTAAAATGGTGAGTGCCGTGACCCTAATTATATAAATACAACGCGATATCGCTAGTTCGCGCGAATTAAGGGTCCCCAGGAGGCTCGAGTTTCCATACAAACGTACTTCCGCTTTAATACAAAAAACCACATGCCGGATTGAATCCAAACTTTGCCAATATACATATCGATGTTTGTATATAGTTTTCATCGTTGTAAATTGAAACATAACTAAACGAAGGCTTAAATTAGTTTTGTACTGAAAGTTCTGAGGTTTTTTCTGTTTTATATTAGTACATTGAAAACTAATTACAAACATCGAAATGTGTCTGCTCAATATAATTAAAAAGTTTGGATTCAATCCGGCATGTAGTTTTTGTATTAAAGCGGAACTACGTTTGTAAGGAAACTCGAGCCTCCTGGGGACCCTTAAGCGATGCGATCATCGCGCATTCTCATACATTTTGCGCGAATGTCAGTCAGGACACCTGTTCGACTTTAGTATGTTTGATCGCAAGTTAGCGCGCGAACTTGCGATGATCGCGCAATCGCGTTGTATTAGGACACACCCTTCATCATATCAGCTCATATACGTCCCCACCGAGGGGCTCGAGCCCACCCTGAATTAAGGCGATCGGGCCTTAGTCGACCACGCGGGCCCAGTGCGGGTTGGTCAACTTCACACACAACCTTCGAGTTTCTTCGCAGGTGTGTGCAGGTTTCCTCACGATGTTTTCCTTCACCGTTAAAGCAATCGGTGAGTATATGTTCGTAAGTTTCGAAAAACTCATTGGTACATTGGCCGTCCGGATTTGAATCCGGCACCTTTGGTTAGGAGGACCGAGTCGTTACCGTTTGAGCCACCGACGCTTTACGGTTGACACACCCTTAAGAAAGCTAATTCCTAAACAATTTTTCTTGTCATGTTCCTGACTGCTACTATCGTGTCACAGGTGTCCAAACAAACTGCAGACATAGTCCTCATGGACGACAACTTCGCAACCATAGTCACAGGAATAGAGGAGGGCAGGAAGATATTCGACAACCTCAAGAAGTCCGTGTGCTACATACTGATTTCCAACGTGCCTGAAATTATTCCTGTTTTGATGTTCATCTTGTTGTCTATTCCGCTACCGTTAGGTTAGTTACATAAAGGTTAAAAAAAGATTACCTAACGTAAAAGTGTAACCACCTCCGTTGAGTAATGGCTTAGTATTTAGTCCATTAGCTTTACATCATGAGGTCGCGGGTTCGATTCCCGGCGTGTAAGTTTGTAAGACTCGGTTTGGTTGATGGAACGGCATTTTATAAGCGTGCCTGACTAGAAACCACCATCTTATCTAAGTCTTGCCGCCAAAACCAATGCCAACAACAACATTGTGTGTTCTTGAAGATAAGATAGCCAGTTTCTCATTGCGTTGGGGAATCTTGGTAAGCCCGCTTCCATCTTCGGCATCATCATCACTTACCATCGGGTGAGATGATGCCAAGGGCTTACCAATTGTAAATTTTTGAAAAAATAGGTTCCTAACCTAAAAGTGATAGCGAATACAACTACAATAACAGCAAAGGGATGCCTGACCTAAGGGATTGGAACATAATATACTTCTATGGACACTGGCATGGTGTAAGGATATACAGGGTGTAACTGAATTGGTGTAAGTCGTGTTATCTTGGGCTTCTACTCATCATACTGAACAACTTTAGTTATATAACTGCTGAAATCGTAAAAAATATATCATATTTAATAAATCCATCAAATAAATGACCAAATTATATATAACTAGCTGTCCCGGCGAACTACGTACCGCCTTACATTACATTACACTGCCCTACCCTACACTACACTACCC
Organism: Coleophora flavipennella; assembly: GCA_947284805.1. NCBI lineage: Eukaryota > Metazoa > Arthropoda > Insecta > Lepidoptera > Coleophoridae > Coleophora > Coleophora flavipennella. The sequence continues at coordinate 8,463,952 of OX369279.1, forward strand.
TACCCTACACTACTCTACCCTACACTACCCTACCCTACATTACCCTACCCTACCCTACATACACTACACTACACTACCCTACCCTACACTACACTATCCTACCCTACCCTACATACACTACACTACACTACACTACACTACCCTACACTACACTACCCAACCCTACCCTACACTACCCTACCCTACACTACACTACCCTACCCTACCCTTCACTACCCTACCCTATACTTTCCTACCCTAAACTACACTACTCTACCCTACCCTACATACACTACCCTACACTACACTACCCTACCCTACACTACACTACCCTACCCTACATAAGAACCTTCTCCTGACAATAACGAACTCGACAAAAAAAGAATTAGCCAAATCGGTCCAGCCGTTCTGGAGTTATAGCGTCAGGAAGGAAAACCCGACTTATTTTTTGATATAGTAAAAATATAATTATATATAAAGGCGTTGTGCTACTGTAAGCCATATGGTAATCATCATTACAGCTCATATACGTCCCCACCGAGGGGCTCGAGCCTACCCTGAATCAGGGCGATTAGGCCTTAGTCGACCACGCGGGCCCAGTGCGGGTTGGTCGACTTCACACACAGCCTGCGAGTTTCTTCGCAGGCGTGTGTAGGTTTCCTCACGATGTTTTCCTTCACCGTTAAAGCAATCGGTAAGTATGTACGTAAGTTTTTGAAAAACTCATTGGTACATTGGCCGTCCAGATTTGAACCCGGTACCTCTGGTTAGATGGACCGAGTCGTTACCGGTTGAGCCACCGACGCTTTTTATATGGTAATACCATAGTACTAATATATATAGATACTTTGGTAATACTGTGGTGTAGGTGTATACTGTACATCGATGACACAGTCTTTGTAAGTCTCGCTTTGAACGTTTATGTCTCCTTTCGAAACGACTCTTTCTAGGCGTGATGACGATCCTGTGCGTGGACCTGGGCACGGACATGTGGCCGGCGGTGTCGCTGGCGCACGAGCGCGCCGAGTCCAACGTGATGGCGCGCCCGCCGCACCTCAACGACCCACTCGTCTCGGCCCGGATGCTGAATTTAGTGTACGCTCATTTGGGGCTGATCGAGTTCGCAGCGGGTATTTTCGCGTACTTCGTTGTGATGGCTGAGAATGGATTCCATCCGACCATTTTATTTGGTAATGCCTGCAATTCCTGTTTTTCTCTCTTTGTTTATCTTCCAGTCGTGCTTTTTTGTTGCGTAAACTTTGTATGTTTATACAAAGTGATCTTTCCTTTTTTTATTTATTATGAAAACCAACAAATACTTAAGGCCTTAAGATGGATCAAATGACAATATTCAATTAAAATTATTGAAAGACTGTAAAGCTATCACTATGGAGAAAATATAAAATATACTTAAAGTAATAAAAAATCGATTTAATTGAATACATTTTTAAAAAGATTACCATTTTTGATGTAAAAATATATACTCTACTCTGTTTTTGGCATTTAATTGCAAAATTTCTCGAAAACAAATAGTTAGATTTTTTTTTTATTAAAAATTTGAGTGCGTTTGGCTGCACTTCACCTGATGGTAAGTGCCGATGCAGCCGAGGATGTGACACGCAAGCTCAAATAGTGCCTATTCACTCTGGTCTTGAAGATTCCTAAATTGTACGAATCGGGGAATACAGACGCCGGAAGGGAATTCCACTCCTTGGCCGTTCGCATGATGAACGAAGACGCAAAACGCTTCGTGCGTAAAAGTGGAACATTGACGACAAAGGGATGGAACCGCCCTTTCGCGCCTGGTCGTCCGATGATGAAATGAAGAGGGGGGAATGAGGTTGTGAAGCTCCAGGGTTAAACTTTAACACCTTTCATTTTAATTGAAAACATTTTTTAAACCTTTTTTAAAATTGCAGAAAGGTAATAAAAAATTGGTTGTCTGTAAAGTCGGTTTACGGATGATAGTTTAACGTGACAACGTCATAACGTAGCGTGACAATGAGTCATCCTTTTTCGTGCGTGCAGGCGGCGTCCATCGATCCATTAAAAATCGGGAATTGGGAGTTCGGTTTTAATGTAACAGCCGCGTTGAAGCCCGCATTATTCTACTAAGATTGAGTCATCTTAACTTAAAGTTTAATTTACTAAGTTTGAAAATAATAACGGTGATGGTAGAAAAGTAATGCTTATTACATGCAAACTCAGTAGAATGTGTTCTAACTAGACAGAATCGTAAAAACTAATCTAATTCACAAACTTCTGTAATAAGTACTTACTGAATACCAACTTAAAAATAATGTTAATAGAATATTTAAGAGTGGCGACCGCGCACCGGAAAACGTAGCGTAGGCAGGCCTCCCACGCGGTGAACCGACGACCAGGTGAAGATCGCGGGAAGCCGATGGATGCGGGCAGCGCAGGACCGATTGTCGTGGAAATCCTTGGAGGAATCCTTTGTCCAGCAGTAGACGTTATTAAGCTGATATGATGATTTAGGGTGTATGAGAATGTAGCTCATTGCAACTTAAGTGGTTGTGTTGATCACGCAGGTTAACTGACATGAAGCACGGTCATTGCCTGGATGGGTATGTGACAGTTAATGACAGTTTTCTTCATTGTTTCCGAGCTTCGTAAGGCACGCTAAGCCGTTGGTACCGGTTGCTATCACTAGATGATAGTCGTTAAGCCGTGTCGGATGCCTTATAGGCGGCTTGAAAAACTTCTGACAGTGGGGTTCGCCACTAGCCCTACAACCACCACCAGCTCAGACTTGACCCTCGTGTGTGGAGTATGGCCTAACCTTGCCCAGTTTGGAAGAGAGCTGTGCCTCAGTAGTGGGGACATTTAAGGTTTGGTAACACCAATTCAGGGTGTTAGGTAAAACAGAACACATTTTCGAGGGGGGCACTTTTATTCTGCAACTTTGCTGGAATCCCAAAAAGTGGACTTCCCCTAGGTACATATTTTTGTTGGCGAATCAGGTGCTGATCAATTTGTGCGAGATCGTTTTTTTTGCAATTTCAACAAATCGTGTTCTGTTTTACCGTAACACTCTGTTTAAAGAAGACTGAGCGGGCTTTTATCATCAAGTCATATCGTAAGATCTCACATCCAGGTATAAGACAGCAATGGGACAACGAGGCCGTGAGCGACGTGGTGGACTCGTTAGGCCAGGAGTGGACCTACGCCAAGCGCAAGAAGCTGGAGCGCGCCTGCCAGGCCACCTACTTCGTCGCCATCGTCGTCATGCAGATGATGAACGGCATCATCTGCAAGACTCGCTACAACTCCCTGTTTCATGTTGGTGAGTAGCAACTACCAAACAAGTTAACTTGCAAAACATGTACGGGATGGAGTGCCAGCCCTAAACTCGCCGCCAATAACGTTTCGTAAATGTTTATGTTCATTGCTAGCATCGACACGCACATCCTTACTAATGTTATAAATGTGAAAATGTGTTTGTTAGTTTGATTGTTACCTTTTCACGATTTAAGTTCAGTCACTGGCAAGGACATAGGGTACTTTTTATCGTCCGATGCAGTTCCTCAGGGAATTATTTTTGGTTAATTTTTACTATAGCGCTTCGCGATATAGCTGTGTCATAAAAACCGGTTTTCGCTAATTGATTTTAACCATGGCGCTCGAGTGGTCATCGCAACGGAACAATGGATTTTTGTGATTTTTTGCACAAAGATGGTTAAGGGGATGGGAAATTACAAAATTTACTAATTATAACATCCTGACATAGCTCCCGATGGATCTGGAGAATACTCATTTCCATGCTTGCGTACGTCGGCGGAGCAACGAATTGAAGTGAGTTTTTGTACAGAATGGTTGAGGGGCTGGGAAGTGACATAGACTGCTAATTAGAATAGCCCAATATAGTTCCTGAAGGATCTGTAAAAACTCATGTCCACGCTCGCGAGCTCAGAAAGTCATAAAAAGCCGAAGGGTGAAGCCGCAGGCAAAAGCTTGTATGAACTATAAATAAAAACTGGCATAAAATATCATTGTTCATGTCGATAGATAGATAAGCCTTGTTTCAACTGACCACGTTACTGCGTCTTGGCGGCATAACGTAACTGGTCCTTGTCTTCACCTTATGGTGTTGGCAGGAATAGCGGCCCCCACTGTTATGCCCTAGGGTAGGTAAGTGGGGACGCTATATCATAAACCTGGCAGTCTAGCGTATCTGGTAGATGTGCGAGAGGGCATGACCACGTTACACAGACTGTTCAGCCGTATGGCATGGAAAAGTAAATTATATATAGCGGCGATTATAAGTTATCATATTAATTTTACGAGTGGAACTGTTTGCCAGCGTCTGTGTTTCTCGATACCTATAACATGGGGACCTTCAAGGCAAGAGTGAATAGGCATTGTTTGATATTGCGTGTTTTATCATCGCTTAAAATCGGGAGAGATTGGAGTCAAACACTCTCAAATCTACAATAAAAAAGTGGCCAAGTGCGTGTCAGACCATGCGAAGAGTAGTGTTCCGTAGTCTTTTAAAAAAATATAACCACTCGGGGAGTGCCGACAGAAGGGAAAACTTAAAGAGCTTTTACCAAGATACGTTAAAATATTCCTTAAAAAATCGGTTACGGTAACAGGTAAGGGTAAGTTTCGCGGGTTCAATGCTTTTTTCCCATCTCAACAAATGCTCAAAGCGCCTAAAGAAGTTTTCACTTAAAAAAATGTATACATATTTAAAAAACAACGTTATTTTTGCAGATGGTACAGAAAATTCCGTATGGAATATTTATGAACTATATACAAATCCAACTGCATATGTCTAAAATTGGTCGATTATTACTGCTACACTAGGATAACCTACTAGGCTATAATTTTCCTTTAAATTGATTACATGCCCCACTTTTTCCATTACTTTTAGATTTCCTTTAATGGCGGTTTAGCTGGTGGGGGTGGGGACATGCAATCATCACTTTAACTTTATATTTAGTAAACAAATCATAAATGACCTTAGCAAACCCTCAATAGATTTGAAAGACTTTACAACGATGCCACACGATAGGGTACTTACTATTAAGTGTCCACTAGAAAAAAAAGAATCACCCCCCACTTTACATGTACCTAGAGCAGTACCCTATTTTTTACAGACTTTATTCTATAGCTTTATAGGGGTCACAGATATGTATAATCATACCAAATTTCATATTTGTGTTTGAGAAAAAAGGCTGTTCCATACCGACGGACAGACACACAGACAGACATGGCGAAATTATAAGGTTTCCTGTTTGACTACGGATTATGGAAGCATCCAAAGCAGCGTACGGCTCATTTGTACTTATTTATAATTGTTTCTGATATTAACACGAGTCCGTAAAGGCTGAACCGCACTACCGAGGCGCGGCGCGGTGCGACGCGACGACGCGGCCAAAGTATATATATTAGTTCTAAACGCGGCTTAACAAATATTATTTGTATTATATGACCAACGCGCGGCGCAGCAGAGATGACTCCGGAGGCAACTCCGCCGCATCGCACCTCTCCGCTGTCGCCAGTGCGTATACCTTTGTGCGGCGAATTCTCCACGTTCTACCTACGACCAAGCAAGGCCAAGGACCGTGTCGTCTGTCTGAGCGTCGCATTGCTAATGCGAATAAACGGCCGAGCTGCTCCGCTGCAGTGTAGCGCCGCGCCTCTAGTGCGGTTAGCAGAAGCTACGACGCTCCGCTGTAGTGCAGCGCCACGCCTCGCAGTGCGAGGTGAGATCGAGGGTATTTTGGCAGAAACGAATAAGAGCAAAACCTTAAAAAAATAGTTATTACAAAGGCATGCTTTGGTTTTTTCTGCTTTTTTATTTCACAAAACCGTATAACTGCAGAAGCTTTTTTTTGTTTGTGTAAAGCAGTTAACTAATTTTTTTTCCCTTTAAACTTAAAAGCAAAAAGGAATATAATCTCTTCACGTACTGTCCTCATGATGTTTTCCTTCACCGTTACAGCAATCGGTAAGTATATGTACGTAAGTAAGACTGTATTGATAGGAGACTGATTGGTGTTAATGTGGACTGTGAGGATCAGTTGTTGAACCTCGCGCGGTGAGGACGTTTGTAGAGTTAATTTAACGATTTTTTCATGTTTCACAACAGTTAAAAAAAATAAATCTAGTTATGACACAACCATGTATAACAAAATACAGTGATAAAAAAATAAAAGCATTTAACTCTCTTTACTCATAAAAACAACAGACAAGCAAAGCACCAGAAAGATTAAGCTAATTTACGAATTTCAAGTAAAACGATATACGAGTAATTGCAGTACCTTGATGCCAACTTTTCCTTTTTTCTTCACTTTTATTGACAATTATTATTTAAATTAATGTATCAAAAACTCCTTATATAACAAATCTAACTACAAGTACTAAAGCCATGTTGTTATTAAGCTTCACCGTTAAACTATGATGACTCAAAACTTAAAGTGCTCTTTTTCTCATCATGACATATTGTGCACTTATCCGGTTCTGTCAAAATACCCTCGAAATACTTTATTATACTATATTATTGATATCTGCATTCAGGAATGAAAAACCATATTCTGAATCTTGGGCTGGTATTCGAGTTTCTACTTGCGTGCTTCATCTGTTACACGCCCGGGGTGAACAACTTCTTCCGCACCTATCCGCTGCGGCTCAGATGGTATGTATGATTCCCTACGATGTTTTCATTAACTATGCAAAAAATACGATGTTTATGCAAGCGTTTGTTGTGGATTTTGTTTGGTACTTTCGGCGTGCACGTCAGTACAAAGCTTGTAGTACTTAGGCAGTTTGAAAACTAGCTTTTTTCACGACTGTCCTCATCGTTTTATATATTTTACGTCTGTCTAAGATTTATGCCCAAGTTTTGTTTTGAGGGCGTTTGGAAGGAAAACAAGTGTTCTTCCATCACGACAATGATCGCTCACTCGTCGGAAATCGCCAAGGCTAAACTGGTCGAGTTAAACTACGAAATGCTGCCTTAACTACCCAAAATGGCTTCCTGTGATTTCTTCTTGTTTAGCAATTTAAAAAAAATACTTGGTGGAAGGCGTTTCGCTTCAAACGAGAAGGACATCGCCACAACAGAGGGCTATTTCGAAGAAATCAACCAATCCTACTTTTTGGATGGCTCTAAATGACTAAAATGTTATAAATGTGAAAATGGCTGATTAGTGTATCCAACTACAAGGAGACTACGTCGAAAAATAAATATAAATAAAGAAATATTTTTTTCCCCCAGAACACGGGCACTTATCATTGATAACTGCCCTCGTAAATATTGGTAACTAATTTATAGGGGATTATTGAAATAACTAATTAATCAGCACGGCACCGGGCAGCGCAGGGCTGGTCGTTTTGGAAATCTTTGGTGGTGGCCTTTGTCCAGCTGTGGAAATCTTCCTGCTGATATGCAACTAATTAGATGTGATAGGCTCGCTCCCCATACATTAAAAAAATCTAGTAACCATAGAGCTCATAAGCTAAAAGTTCGTGCCGTCTGAGGGGGTGACTCCAGAGCCGGGTCCCTTTTGACTCGGAGACTCTCCGTGCAATGCAACCAGCATAATGGGGACTTTTGAGCAGAGGTTGCTTCGGTGTGGTCTTTTTGACTGGAGTACTTCTCTACCTAATTTTATTTATGACATTTAAATTTTACTTTGTATTAACTTCCTATTTTGACTAGGTACGTACATACCCCTACACTATTTTTACGCTGGTGTATTGTATAGCTATATACAGTGCCACCAACTTATCTGTTCAGTAGACGGCGTCGCTACTGAAGCGATTAGTGTTGCTATTTTTTTTTTACCAGGAGCTTAGGGTATATTTGAAACATGCGAAATCACGTGAGCTGTAATTTTAAATATTGATCGGAGTTTACTCTATTAATTATTTTGAAGTGGGGGCGATGTATCAGTTTTATTTCTAATTTTCAGAGGATATATAGACAGTAAAATATGAAACTTAACATCGTGTACCTTATGCTTTAATTTATAATTTTTATCACGTGGGTCCCATATTACTCGCTCTGTTTCATAGAGCTCCAAAAATTTAATTATTTTGTCATTACTCCATTCCGGTGGCGGTAGCTGTGACATTATTTCGACTCGCAGACCTCGCAGAACAAAAAAAAACGGTACACAACGGTACAAAAATAACACGTTCATTCCTGCTCGAAAGGCCGGCGACAAGTGAGCTGAATGTAAATACCTCACTCGCGCTCGCGCTACCAGTCCTTTGACTTCCACACGAAAAACCGACAATCGAGGGAGCGCCGGGCAATGGCAGCGGCAGGAGCAGTGTCAGCGCGAGTGACCTACGAGTATTTACACTCTAGCGCTGCCCACTTCCCTGCTCACTGTCCTGCCCAACAGGGCTGAGTGTAAATGGGGTATAAGAGGTTTCGGCAGTTTAATTGTAGTTTCAAAAACAAAATCAAATGATTAACACAGAGAGCACCCACACCTTGTAAACTAACACGCAGAATGACATTTCAAAATGGCGACTTTAGTTCCGATTTTGTCTACTGAACAGATAAGTTGGTGCCACTGTAAGTGCATAATAGTGATGATGAAGTGATGACATTATCTTTGCGCTGGTGAACTGATGGCAGCAAAAACTTCACGAATTAATTTATCGCAGGTGGTTCTTGGCCCTACCTTTTGCAGCGCTCATGTTCGTCTTCGATGAATTCAGGAAATATTGCATCCGCAAACAAATGTTTGGAGGTTTCTACAATAGGCTTACTTATTACTAGTATAATGTAAGACGTGTGTTTAGTTTTAATTGAAAAAAAAACAGTTAACTATAGAGGAAAATATTATGACTTTTATTAGCTACAAAGTTTTGATCCCATACAATCTGATATCTCCATTCTATCTCCACTTCCTAAAATATTTTAGCACTGATAATAGATGAGCAAGAAACATGTAGGTATAGATTTCTCTTAACTAGCTGTGAGGTATAGATATTTATTTTTAAATGAGCAAAAATTTTAATATCAATCTCCTTACACCAACTAACATCGAGATCGCATAAGGGCTCTGGAAATATAAACATTCAGGTAAGGCACACACACTTAAGTTATATATAAATTCATAAATCTACTAATTCTAAACACGCCTAAGTTACATGATTTTTAAAATCGTCCACAGATCTATAATGATAATAAAAATAAATACTTAAGTAGTTATAGGAGAATAGAATCCATTTAACTTCGAGTAAATAAATATAAATATCTATATACTTTATTTATAATTAACTAGGAATTACAACAAAAACAACGACAATTGATAACACACAGCCTAAAATATTATGAAATGCATTATACTTGTTATAAATAGGCACTAGTGGCCAACGCCCTACCCGCCTGTGCATTTTATGATTACTTGGAGTTTAAAAAAGGCCAGGCAGGGCGATTGACATATCAAAATATTTTAATTTCGGTACTGTTTTTAGACACATTTTACAATAAAACTTTGAACACTAACAAAAACGAATCATATAATTTAATAATTATAAAATTGACGACATCCAAATAAATAACGAAGACAAAACAAAACACTTAAATGTATTAAAAAAAATGTTATTTTTAACTATTTGAGGCAAGTTTCGTTATAATAATGAATTATGTAGTAGTAAACTTAAACATCTATGTATTTAGAAAAAAAAATACATAATTTCCGATCTTTTACATAATTATTGAAAAATAAAATATGAAACTTCACATCAGTCAGCTTACTCGTAGTGCTGGATCAGTTGTAGCCAATAGCTACCGATCAGGAACTGCATGTAAACTCATCTTTACATCTTGATTGAGAAGATAATGGAACTCATTTAAAGTATTTTAGCCCTACATGTCCCAGTTCAAAATATATTAGATCTGTGTTAATTTTCTTTAACAAAATCACTATGAAATCAAGCAAATAGGTTTTTCAAACAATTCATTTTAAAATGTAATTTGAAATATAACTAACTGCACTGGGACATGTAGGGTCAAAACTCTTCATCTCTTTCAATGCCTACATGGTTTCTCCTAAAATCCTGAATCCATCAGGTGAGATGATGCCAGGGGTTTACCATTGTGAATATTTAAAAAAATTACGACTCGGCGGCAGATCGTAAAAATCCGGCAGATCGTGAAAAGCCCAGGCATTGCATCGCGGAGTTCAGAAAAATACTGAATGCTAGGTTCGTTTAGTATGTCTGGTGCTACCCGCGCGGGGCTCCTGTCGACTTAGTATTTTTCGGAGCCCCGCGATGAAATGCCTGGCTGAGCTTTTCACGATCTGACTGGTAATATCTGGGCAGATCGAGATCTGCCGGAATTTTACGATCGGCATACGTAATATTCTGAAAATATAAGCTCATAGAAGTCTTGGAGCATGCAAAAATATAACAAGTACAGTATTCTTGAGGCGAAACATCTTGAAAAATATAAAGTGTGCAGTTCAAAAGGCACAAATAGGCTAGTGTACCTCTTGTTTGTCGTACCAATCTAAAATGCACATTTCAAAAGAGCCCTGATCTTTGAACGGATGGGATATAATAATGAAACATAGAACAGACTTTTTTGAAGCCGGTTAAAATGATATGTATAACTGCCTCCCTCCATTACAGAATCACTCAATTAAAAAAAAATCGAGAATCTGAACATCCAAATATCACATTTCATTGAGAATGCAATTTTTTATCTAGGTCACTAACTATTCAGAAACATATTCCACTACTTTGGTTAAGGATTCAAGAGAAAACTACAAGAAAACAAAGATACGTTTTGTTCTATCCGACCGACGACGCGACGTGATAGGATTACTCAGGAAATGTACTAAATAGTACGACTTCAACTTAAGATGGGATCTTAAATCTGTACTGAAAATGAGTAAAACTATAAAAACTTGTCTTAGTGGAGGTGCTTTCAACGTCGATGGCCAACTATTCCTGATAGTACTGTCGTACGTGGACATTTGAATTACGAAAAAGGTTATCCTTTGCCGTTGTGAAATTGTTCGAGTGAATCATGGTGAACACGAAAATCCAAGTCTTAAAAGGCCGCAACCCGCGACGTACCATAACCAGGGTGCGATATAAGGAAAGGGTCTGTATAAAAATTTGGAGTAAAGTTTGTGATATGAGAATACGTCGTCTATTTTAGATTATACAAAAATATTTTTTTTTTAAACTCATAAGTTGCCCTAAAATCAAATCCGGTTGATAGCGTGGCTTGCAAAAAAATAATACATAAGAACGCCATTCCTAAAATAAAATAAAAAAACAATTTACGGATATCACTGTTTCAAAATGAACGGTTGGGTTCGATTTCCGAGTCGAGTATCGGTTTTTTTACATCTTTTAATGCAGTTTTTGACGTGATAACGTCTTATAAGTCGATGAACGCCGGGTGCATGCACGAAAAAGTGTCACGTTCCGCGTGAAAGCGAGAGCGCGGAACAAGCGACAGAGAGGCACGATCAGCCTAAGCGTTCGGCTTGTGATCAATGTTTTCTTATGACGTTATCACGTAAAATTATCGCCCGTCAACCGACTTTACGGACCAGTTTTTTTCTTTGCTCTAAAATAGACGAAGGTGTTCCCATATTTAAAAAATCTGCTCTCTTTAACGTTTTAGATTTTCATATAGACACTTTTTTATGTTGCATACTGAAATGGTACCAAATGGTATGGATACTCCCTGCCGCTCTCTAGATTGCGACCCCACCCCCTTGTTACCCAGGTTGATTCAGATTGGTTACAGTTTGGTTCTCGACCGTATGGGATTTCACCGTGATTTTGTTTGCTCCGTCATTTGTTTTTAGAAATGTCATTTCACGACCGTTTGTATGCAGTGTCCGGGGTGTGGTGTTACGGTGGACTGCGGCTTTCAGGACTTGGGTTTTCGTGTTCACCATGTTTCACTATATAGAATTTCACAACCACTGGCCACAGATAAACTATGGTTTGTAAGTAATTTCAGATCTTTACAAAGAGTTCCTTTTCCTAAGGCTATGGAAAAGATCCTTCAAATAGTTTGTGATGTGAAGGGCGCGAGGCGAAGCGCGCGGGAAGCGCGGGCCGCGGCCCGGGCGGGCACCGCATGTCTGCGATGGAGTGCCGCGCCTTAGTCAGCGCCGCCTCGCGGCACACCTCATCTTGCAGGATGCACTCCATTATCTTAGCTACAATTGTCGATGGTGGTACATGGGGATTCCCTGAAAAAGTTGGTAACGATAAACGACAACTTTTGGCGGGCGTGACACTAAAGCGAATTTATCATTCATCATCATTTCAGCTCATATACGTCCTCACCGAGGGGCTCGAGCCTACCCTGAATTAGGGCGATCGGGCCTTAGTCAACCACGCGGGCCCAATACGGTTTGGTGTAGGGTTTGGTCGACTTTACATACAACCTTTCGCAGGCGTGTGCAGGTTTTCTCACGATGTTTTCCTTCACCGTAAGAGCGTCGGATAAACGTACATATGAAATTGAAATTCGAAAACACATTGGTACGTGGCAGGATTCAAACCACGACCTCCCGGACAGGATATAGCGCCACTTGCCATTACGTCACCGACGCTCCAAAAAAAAGCGAATTATTGTCTTATTGAACAGCTAACCCTGTTATCATCGTTGGTTACCATCACGTGAGATGATGCCAACCAATCGTGGATCATCATAATATTATCCGAAAGACGTCCACTGCTGGACAAAGGCTTCCCCAAAGATTTCCACGACGACGGGTCCTGCGTTGCCCGCATCCAGCGGCTTCCTGCAACCTTCACCAGGTCGTCGACCTACCGTGTGGGAGGCCTTCCTACGCTACGTGTTCCGGTGCGCGGTCGCCACTAGAGAACTTTACTGCCCCAACGGCCATCTGTTCTACGAGCTATGTACCTACTGCCACTAAACTAGCGATTCTGTAAGCTATGTCGTTTACTTTGGTTTACCTATGGATCTCCTCATTTCTGATTCGATCGAGTAGGGAAATTCCGAGCGTAGGTCACTCCATTGCCCTTTCGGTGAACTTGAGCCTCCTTATGATCGTGGATAAAAAATATATATGAAAAAGTTTGGTGTTACTTTAGGGCAGACAAAGAGTACTATTCTCAACTATGCTGAACTTATAATTTGAGTAACTACAGGCCCAGGAAAAAATAAGGAACTGTTTTTCCAATAAAACAGAAACATAGAATTTTATTCTTAGAAAGTAAACTAAACATTATTATACTCACTGGACAGCAATCTCAGGTACTTGGTATGAGGGATGACGCGCCGGCGACATGGGTTTCATGAACCGGCACACCGGCGTGCAGTGCTCTGTTTTAAGTCCATTGTTAGTGGCGTTAGTAAGCAGTGTCAAAGCTTGTTTGAGTACCTCTTGTTGAAAGTCAATTATTAAATTCTTTCCCACACCATATTTAAATACATTTTTAGAAGTATAAAGCAAAATGATGAACCCATCTATTTATCAATGTAAAGCTCAATGGTATGACCAGACATTTCCGGTCCCCAATAAGAGGACGTGGCTAAGACCCTTAGCAAAGCCCGTTTTCACAATTAAATGTTAGGAATATTAGGGTTAGATTTTAAGGGTCTTACCTCTCTAAAACTGGGTTTGGCATTAGGTGAAAAAATGATAGAATTTTTTTATGGTTGTAAATAAAACTAATATTTATTGCTAGTCCAAGTCAAATTTATAAGCACCTCAGAAAATACTCCAGAAAGTAAAAAAAAAACATAGAACATCATAGAAATTTTGCTTCATTTTATTTATTTGCTGAACACGATAGCCAATATTATACTGCAATCTTTCTATTTTGTGTTATAGTTTATCTCTTTGTCTAGCCATAGGTACCAATTTTATTTAGATCCATAAATGCATAACCAGTAGAGAGGTGTCGACCCTTAAAATAAAGGCTATTGTTATAATTAATTATGTTAAATGTTAATAATCCAACTTCCACTTATTTATTAGCATTCAGATACCAATAATACCCTCAATTATTAAATTTATGACTTACCTGTCAATCCTCGATATCCAAAGACACCACAGTCATGCATCCTCATTGAATGCTGTTCATCTTTTATAAATTGCTCAGTGCTAATTCCTTGTAGCTGTAACAAAGCACCAAAAATAAATAATATAATAATTTTTGTATTACTTTAATCTAGGATCTAGTATATCTAGTTGGCAGAAATAGTGAGGTTCACTAAGTTTACCTTTAGTTCCTATTAGGGCATGCGTATGGGATAAAATAATTAGAAAATATCTGCCATATGTGCTATTTTTTTACAGAATGCTTGCCATTTTGTTTTTGTACAATTTTTCTTTCTTATCGTGTGGCACAATTAACCGTGCTATCGCAGGGATAGACAGCAGTTGCCTGGTGTTGCACTTAGCATCACCCACGGTCACGTGTAGAGCATTTAGGTTTACACTTATGGGTGTGTGCAACGCAACCTTCATTACTCATCTGAAATTAGATGTGTAGGTTTCCTCACGATGTTTTCCTTCACCGTTAAAGCAATCGGTAAGTATATGTACGTAAGTTTTTTGAAAAACTCATTGGTACATTGGTTTCTACAGTGAGAGGGATATTATGTTTTTCAAAAATCACCTAGTCTGTATAAAATAGTATCAAAATCAAATGTAATAATTTTTATTCATATGGCAGATGTCTTTTTAGAAATCTATTAGACATCCTTTGATAGGAACTGCTGACCATGTACACAGGATCCTGTATTTATCACATAAAATGTGATACTGACCTTGGATGGAATTAGAAATCTATCAGGAATTCTTTGTAACTTTTGTTGTTTTTCACTTGGGCCAAAACCCAAGGCTAGCAAGACTGATTCAGCGTCCACTTTTCTTGCTCCTAACACATTCAAAACGGAACTTCCACTAGAACCACTGGCATCAGACTGTAAATAATAAAGTTTCATTATAATTTTCTTTTAAAATAATTAAAGTGAAGGGCATTTGTAGCGTAGAGAGGCCTCCCACGCCATGGACAAATAACATGGTGAAGGTCACGGGAAGCCGCAGGATGTGGGCAGCACAGGATCGGTCATTGTGGTAATCCGTGGAGGATGCCTATGTCCAGAAGTGGACGTCTTTCGGCTGATATGATGATGATGAAGTAAAGGGATCCCAATGTATTAATAATAAATAATTAGATAGAAAAAATACACAAGTCAGATAACTACCTGAAGAGAATGGTCCCTTATCAAAGGATTTTTGAACTTAGCAACATAGCCTTCAGATTGGATAGAGTAATCTCTTTGCAGCCTCTTGGTAACACTCCCACTGTGAGGTGTGCTTGTTAGCACTCCACTCTCTAACGACTTGCGTTTCCACAACTCCTTCTGTTCTGGCACATCTAAGTTGCTATCCTCATGAGAGTTTTCTTCAGCATGCTCTACTATAGTCTGATCGGCTGGTTCAATGACAGTGTTTTCAGTGGTAGTAGGAGCAGTTTTGCTTTCCTCAGATCTAGTTTCCGTAAGCCCCAGCTTCTCTTGCCCCTCTTGATGATCTCCATCACTGGGCAGCGAGTCCAGCCACTGTTGTACAGGGCTGCTCCGCCGCATGTCGTCAATCACTCCGCTCAGCCAACTCCTAACTTTCCTCTCCAATAGTGTTGACACTGACTCATTAAATGTGTCTGTCGAGAAATAGTTCTTAATTTTAGAACACTGAGAAACACTAGTACTAAGTTATGCACAATCTACAAGTGCGTTTTAATTGAACTAAATGTAATATCAATAAAATGTTAATCTGTTTCCATACACAGTAGGTATGTTTACTGTGAATAATATTGAACAAACTAATAACACTGATAAAGTGTACTATATGTGTACAATAAATGATGCAGGGACACGCTGTGTTTGCGATAAGCGTTCGCACTGAAAGGTTGAGATTATCACTACCGTGTTAAATGTTGGGGAGACCAACCTTGCGTAGACTCCATCCTCAACAACACAACGCTGCATGCAATTCGACAGGAGGTTTAGGACGTACAAGCAAGCCAATGTACAGACTCACGAATGGTCATTAATTAGATACGTAGGCATATACTGAAAGAAAACAGGTTTAATCACTTACCCTGGTAAATGTATCGAGGTAATTAAGAACACATTTTAATGGATGAACATTTCCGTATATGTTTTTTTATGCACAGTAGGCAGTGCTTGGTCTTGTAAACTACTCGGTACAAACAATAAATAAAACGTACAAATAAATGCAAAGAATGCCCACTGCATTTCATGAAAATATTATTGTAAAAATGAATGACAGAAAGTCAGAAACAGTTTTTGGTTTTTTTTCTTCGCCCTTTTAGGGCAGGCTAAGGCTCATTGGCCATACCGCCTAGTCTTCAGTATATGTTTTTCAGTAGTATTCACTTGTAGAATTCACGTCTTCAGTAATTTTCAGTAGTTTCTTCACGTTCGCATCATATTATTGTCTATAAACTAACCTAACCTACATACTCTAGCAAAATGATAGCACTTTTGCTAAAGCTTGCTCGGACTTCTTGTGGGAACTCGAAACACAGTATACACACTTTTATTTCATTATCCTACACAAGAAACACTTATATGATCCTTCGCTGATAAATACACTATCAATATTATACATCAAAAACCACTAAATGTAATTTTTCGGATAATAAAAGAAAAATGACAAACTGAACGCTACAAATTCCCGCCAAAAAGTCCATCAGAAACAGTATTTTACAGTATCAATCAGTCTTTTTTGAGAATACAATGACGTCTTTGGGTACGAGCCTTTTTGAGACAGTCTTCATTATTTCATAAAAAAAGTGCATCGATGGCGTAAAGGCTAGGGACCGCTACTTCCAGTCCGAGAGGTCATGGTTCGAATCCTACTACGTACCAGTGTGTTTTTGGATTTCGATTTCCGCAGTTTATCCGACGCTCATAAGGTGAAGGAAAACATCATGAGGAAACCTGCACATGCCTGCGAAGAAACTCGAAGTTTGTGTGTGAAGTCGACAAATCCGCAATGGGCCCGCGTGGTCGACTGACGCCCGATCGCTCACCCCTGAATTAGCCCTAATTCAGGGTAGACTCGAGCCCCTCGGTGGAGACGTAAATGTAATGAGTTGATATGACGATGACGATTAAAAAAATATGTATATTAATTTGATTTGTTTTTTTTATAATAACTGCATCTGAAGCTTCAAGCAAACATTGTTAACGGTCAACATGCTTGGCCGAAGCAAAAATCTACGTGCTTGCTTGTATTTAGCAATCGTCTCCAAGGATAATCTGGTTGCGTCACACGGACGTTTTCGTACCACGATCTAATCCATCTTTCATATAAAGTGCGGCGTCCTAAGCGCAAAAGGTAAGATCGTCTTCTGTCGGAACTTCCGAGGTATGGACGTAGATCGGATAAATGAAGATGCAGAAAATCTGGAATGGTCATCCTTGTACTCGTATGCAGCCGCTTCGGTTGACGATATCTTAAATTAACTTATATCATCTTAAATACAATGCTTCGATATTCACGCCCCTCTGCGACCCGTTCGTGTGAAGCATTTTCCTGCACCTTGGCTCACTCCACTTCATAAGCGTATAATGGCTAAACGCGACCGGGCTAAGGCGAAACATAAAAAAACCCTACCGATGAAAATTTTGTCGCATACTTTTTACTTTTGTCTTCTTAGGTTCACAATGTTTGTAACCGGATGTGCAGGGATGCTAAACTTCGCTATATAGCACTTTAAAGAACACCTCACCGGCGCAAACATGACGCTTCTTGGAGACACTTGGAGTAGGCAGGATCTCTAATAGGCAATGTGGCGCACTCGACTTGGAAGATCGTAACCGTCATTTCTCGACTCCCTACGCTCCCTGGCCGATTTGCCTCTGCCTGACTGTGCCATGACCCATTCGAGTTTTTCGACTTGTCCGAGGTTGACGTTAGGCGAAGTGTAAAAGCGATTTCGACTAGGGCTGTGGGCAGTGAAAATTTGAGCCGTGAAATGCTGCTTCCAGTCCTGGACAGTGTAGTCCCGGTTATTAATCACCTTATGAACCTCTCTTTATCGTCGAACACATTTCCAAGTGCGTGGTTTATGAAGGTAGATTAGGTTAGTTTATAAATACTTGTTTTTTTATTTAGTTTATATGATTATGTACACACAGGTTTGCCTCCCATACTTTAAACTCCCCTAACACCCGGTAAGGTTGGCTGGAAGAGATCTCTTATAGAGATAAGTCCACCTTTGTACACGTCCTCTCTAATTTCTTGTCATTCAAATGTTTGTGTACAACATAATATTTGAAGAATTATATATTCTTCAAATATTATGCGTAGATACGTAAAGATCGATAGTTTTATAGACTATACTCCCGAGGTGGCTTATTGTCACCAAGTCAGAATCTGATGTAAATTCATTCATCTGATGATCTGATCCCAGGTAAATCGAGGGCAACTCTCAATTTTTATATTAGGCACGAATTACGTGTTTCATGTATTTTCTAAAGCTATTCAAGTATTTGCGCCTGGTAGTCATCATGTCATGTTGATGAGTTGATGATGGAAGCTTCTACTCCTTAATTGTTAGGAGTTGGAGGATAATTCTTCAAATACTATACGTAGATACGTATAGGGCTATAGTTTTATTCTTTCAGGTTATTCAGGTGAGCTGATGATGGAAGGTAAAACTCCTTAACTTTCATGCTGCTGAGATGATAATGGAAACCACAAGATTCCGTATCGGTTCATGAAGCACATGCTTTATGATTTGATTATTCCTATTGACGAGTAGCTGATTGGATTTAACGTTGTTATATATAGTTCATTCGCTGAATTATCTGTACTTTGATCAATATGGCTCGCCGCCGCCTTCTGCGACCCCGACGTTGTCGGCGCCGCGATTGAACTCAGGGCAGCCCCTTTGACGCAGTGTTTGAGGCGAGCCGTCAGAGGTGCAACTAATCCAGCAAACGAACCTAAAGATAAAAATAAAAATAAAAGTTTAAGATACTAAAAACCGACTTCAAAAAGAAATTCACTCAAAAGTATGAAATGATATTTTTATATACAGTGTGTATCGGATAGGGTTACCGATATTTTATACACCACATTTCGTCGACGAAAAACCCCCCATTGTTTGTTGTTTGTTTCTTATTAATCGATTGATTTTGAGGTAAGCTATAAAACGACACCAAATTATGTACCATTAGATTCTTACTAATTAATTATTAATTTAATTTAAGGTTACTACGCGACCCTCACGGTTTGTTACTTGGAAATGGCCTGACGAGCTACACAGCAGGTTGTAGTGAGAACTATAATGTGTCTGCAAAATGTGTTGACGCTAGCGCCATCTCTCCACGGGCGGAGACAAACATGAAAGAGGCCTGTGAAAGAATCCTATAGACTTCGACTCGATCTCGCATACAACCGGCATTAGATTTTTTTTTATCATTGTAATTATTTAATATACGTTTAAAATCAAAATATACGATTTATTGGAATTACCTCGACCTATACGAAGACAAAAAAAAAAGCGTCGGTGGCTCAACCGGTAACGACTCGGTCCATCTAACCAGAGGTACCGGGTTCAAATCTGGACGGCCAATGTACCAATGAGTTTTTCAAAACTTACGTACATACTTACCGATTGCTTTAACGGTGAAGGAAAACATCGTGAGGAAACCTGCACACGCCTGCGAAGAAACTCGAAGGTTGTGTGTGAAGTCGACCAACCCGCACTGGGCCCGCGCGATCGACTAAGGCCTAATCGCCCTGATTCAGGGTAGGCTCGAGCCCCTCGGTGGGGACGTATATGAGCTGTAATGATGATGATACGAAGACACGAACCCCATCAAAATGGATACAGTCACTTTGAATCAATGTTTTAAGTAGTGTTTGAAGTAAAAGCATGTGAAAATGTTAAATAATTATAAAACTACAACTAAAGAATTCCGCAACAGAACAACTCCGCACGACAACTCTTAACCATCAATTTGCATCATTGCTTATGTAAATAATGGTAGATAAATTAGTGTCGTTTTGTAGCTTAGCTTAATATCTTTCGATTGAGAAGAAAAAACAATACGTTAACAACCTCGTTTTTGCAGTAGGTTCAAAAAATTTATTTTTTTTAATTTTTTTCCTTAAACATCTTTGTGTTTTTCCTCAAATGTTTTGGTTAATTTTATGGCTGGATCACCAGAAAAAAATAATTACCTTTCAAATTAGACTATTTTGAAGTCTTTACTGCTGCTAATTCAAGGGAAAACATATTTTTCATAAACAGCTTCAAAAAATAAAATAAAAATAAAAATGGATTCCATTTAGAGGAGAGAAGTATGCGACCCCCTAATGAGGGGTTTTGCGTCGATGAAATGTGGTGTATTACTTGCCCTTAACATATCGGTAACCCTTTTTACACACACTGTATAAATACACGAAATTAAGCAACAATTACGAAATTAAAGGTAGGTACGAATCAAATTAGGGGCCTAAAATTTTTTTTGAGGTCGGTGCCAGCAAAGCCCCCGAATCTAAAACATTTGACAAGTAAGTAAATGTATGCTGGTACCGACCTCAATAAAAATAGAAGGCCCCTAATTTGATTCGTACCTACCTTTCATTTCGTTATTGTCGGTAAATTTCGTGTATTTATATATAAAATATTATTTATACTTTTAAGTGAATTTCTTGTTTGAAGTTGATTTTATATATAAGTTGTAGACCAAAAGTTTTTCAGTAAAAAGTTCCAAAATATTCATAATGCCTACGAAACTGTTCATATGCCTTGGACTTGGAAGATTTGTATAGGACTGCCCAAAGACTGCCTATACATAAACCAAGACTAATAAAAAAAAAATGTTACGGCAAACGCATCTCTCATTATCAGACGGTTCCCTTTTTTCTGCTGATGAAAACGAATTCTTCCTCCATTTTTTAATTACTTTTACCGTGAGAAGCAAATGACAAATTGAAATGATAAGTTAATGCCTTTTTTTATTGTCAATTCAATTAGTTCATGCACTCTATTCATAAAAAAGTATTTAAGTAAACATAATTTTGTATAGTATGACCACGAGGACATACATGTCCTGGTGGTCATACTGGTATAACAAACTAGTATGACCACGAGGAAACAGCGAAAATTCTTATATCCATTTTCCGAAAACGTTTCACTTCGTGACAGGAGAACATACGGCAAAAAATTTTCGGAAAATTTATTTTCAAAAATGTAAGTATCGGAATTGCAGTATTTTTCCAGGGTCCACGGACTATCTGTATTATAGGGCAAAACTCAAGAAATTATCCAAGGTCTATGTGTCTGCTGGTGATTACATACAACTTTATAACTATAGCGTCTTCTTTAGGGATTACAATTGCTGGATCCAGCGCTTTTTTGCATGCTGGATCCAGCATGCCGTATCAAATCCTCCTTTTTCGTTTGTTGAATCGTGTAAATAAACAAGTGATGGTGGAACCAGTGCAAGAGGACATAATGGAGTTGAAGAAGATGGGCCAGCTAATCCGGAACCCGCAAATTTTACTTTAGAAATTTTAGGGCATCATTTAATAATAAATTCTCTTATTATCTCAATCTACTTCGTACTCCTATTCCCATCTCAATCAGTAATATTCCACAAGTGTCAGGGTTAGAAAGAGATGTAATTTGTACTTTCATGCATCTTGTCACTTTGTATGGAGTGTCGTAGTGCTAACTTGGTTAGCGCACTCGATGCCGGCCATAATATCATTCGCTCAAATATACGTATAGCGGATTCAAGGCGAGGCCAATGAAAACCATTGCCAATGTTTCTATAGCTGCCAACTCTGGACCAACTAAAGCAGAAAGTCGTGGAGCATCATGAAGGTGCAATACAATGATCCTTTCCGCGCCCTCATGAGGCTGCCTCGCTACTGCAGCGCGTCGGGCATGTTTGCTTCCTTCTGGGATCGGCTGCGCGGCTCTCACAACACAAAATTATGCAAGCAGTGGCCGAGGACCTGCACTGCAGTCCAATTTTCTCATGTTGGCTGTCTGTGCATCGCAGTGTGAATAGGAAGTAAAAAAAAACAAGTTGACGAAACGCGATAGGTATATCTACCTCTACATAGGTATAGCTAGTTTTAGTTTAATAATTTATTTTATTTTGTTTCCAGTTCAGGCGATGTTAGCATCAAGGTTGGACTGTCCATACATAAGGCATTGCTGCGCTGGACATGGAGTGGTTCCAATGCCGGAGAGGAAATATTGTCAATTTGACATTTTGACCATTTGTGTATTTTAACTGTAATCTGTGACTGACTTTATGTTTTATTTTGATATTATTTTTGAGGACTTGATTTGAATTTATTGAATTTAATTTATTTCATTGTGAACTGAATTTTCTATTTGTGGGTCCGTGGTTGCCTGAATAAAGAATTATTTTATTTTATTTGTATTAATTTATTTTATTTCATTGACGTCAGCATTATTTGCTGAAAGTGTGTATTTTTTGTTAACTATATAAAAAATATGTAATTATGGGTCTGCTGCCTGCAAAATAAAAGATTTATTTTTAAAACAAACTACTTTAATAATCGTCGTTGGTTAGTATTTGCTCTTTCTTTAATTATATCTTACATTGTAATGTAAAATATTAAATTAATTTGATTACGTCACCGTAACTAATAAATAAATAAATAGCACTGGTATCCAAAGCCGTATTTTTTTAAATATCGATACGAACAGCACTACCCTGACTATGGCAACACTTGTGCAAAATGAATTGTCAAAGTTGTCTCTCAGATTATGGCGTCGACTTTAGTTAGCTGATTGTACCAACCCGCATTGGGCCCGCGTGGTCGATTAAGGCCCGATCGCCCTAATTCAGGATAGGCTGGAGTCCCTCGGTGGGGACGTATATGAGCTGATGATGATATTACCGTAGGAGCAAGAGAGAGCAGTGCGCGCACATTTTCTTTCTCTCTTCCCCTCATTTGCGAGTTTGCTGCGAACGGTGATTTTTTCGTAATTTCATTTCGTTCTTGATCAATTTTATAAATTAACTAGTGGATGCCCGCAGCTTCGCCCGCGCAGATCCCGATTTTTGCGGTTCCCGTGGGAATTTTCCGAAATCCTTTTTCATCGGATGCCTACGTCATAACATCTACCTGCATGCCAAATTTCAGCCCGATCCGTCCAGTGGTTTGGGCTGTGCGTTGATAGATCACTATGTCAGTCAGTCAGTCACCTTTGAGTTATATATATTTAGATATGTGAATTTTCGGGTGAATAAAATTATGGCAGGAAGCAATGACTTATATATTAATCTGTGGCACGAAGTGACAGTGACACAGACTCTGAATATTAAAGCAGTGCTCCAGGACCATCAACTAAGAAGAAATTACCTAAGGAAATTGTGCATAAAAAGTGTGTGTCAACATATTCCAGGCAAGATTTTAAACCTAGTGAGACCCAACAAACTGTTAATGAATCACAAAGTTGAGCGCGTATCTCATACTAATTGCTGGCGCAGTAGCGTCATATGCAGCGTTCCTTTATCCTTGTCTATTTTTTCCCTCTACTAATACGCGAAAGAAAATATAACAAACTACGTTCTTAAGGCCTTAAGATGGGTCAAATGACAATATTCAATTCAAATTATTGAAAGACTGTGTAAAGCTATCACCATGGAAAAAATATATAATATACATAAATAAAGTAACAAAAAATCGATTGAATTGAACACAATTTTAAAATATCTGCAAAATTTTTCGATAAAAATAGTTAATATTGAATGAAACCAACACACAAAAATCGGTGACTTTAAGACCTTTCATTTTAATTCAACACCTTTTTTTCAAACTTAAGTGATGAAAAGTAATAAAAACATGTAAAAATCGAGAATTGGGCGTTCGGTTTCAACGTAACAGCCGCGTTGTAGCCCGCATTGATTTGAACTTAAAATGAATAGACTTACGTTCCATATTATTAAAACGTGTACCAACCTGCTCGGATTGAGTGATTTTAGCGCCTTAAGAGTCGTCGGGGAATTAGTTATGGGTTTTGAATACGCGGCATTCTAAAGAGAAGGTAACAAACTACGTTTTTAAGAGTCGGCACTCAGTGAAGGCTAAGGCTCTATAACCGTTTAAGCTATTGTATAGCTTTTATCGCGGGATTTGAGGGGACCGAATCAAGAAATTTCGTAACGAAAGTAAAACCTGACACCGCAAAAAAAAAATGTTGAGTTCTAAAAATCTTACAGTGCCATCTATGATGGCGATTGATGATGGCAATGGCGATGGCGATGGCGATTGATGATGGTGATTGATGATGGCGATGGCGATGGCGATTGATGATGGCAATTGATGATGATGATGATGAACTTTCTTAGTGTTAATTTATTACATAAACATCCCGCGCCCCAAGGACTATAAATAAATAAATATTTATAATTGCATAAGTTGATAAAAAACCACACGTGAGTGCCACACGTCTTTTTTTTTCAGCACGCATTGTCGCCAAAACCTAACCGACTAGTAACTTCTTCATACATTGTGCGTTCGACCTCTTTGGTTTTTTTCATAACAAAGAGTTATATTTTAGTACAAACTCGTTTCTAACCAATCTCAAAAGTGAGTTTATTACCATAGAGAGTTTAATGTCAGTTTGTGATATTTGCATTTTTTACATTCAACCTTCACGAACGCGAACTAATCAGAAGAGAGAAACAAAACTCCATACAGGGAGCAAAGTAGAATTTTGTTCGCACTTATTGAGGAACCAAACGTCGTTTTTCGAATAGGTGTGATGAAAAAATATTTTTTTGCCATACTTACTAGATTCACTATTTACCTCTTGTTCCACCCAATCCACCGTTGATCCTGAGGCGATTTTGGAAGAAAATACACGTGAGAACAAAACCTGATCAGTTTTTATAGTGAGCTCTAACATTACCTATAGTATAGTAATATGTCACATTACCTACATGTAACTAGCTCTAATTTTTGCAAGCTTTTATTTATTTAACTTGCGATTATCGTATATGTACCTATATAATATGAGTGGTATAGAAGCAAAGTAGTCCTATGTCACTGAAAATCGAGAATCCATTTTTTTTGTTTTAACATGAATACAGTTTGTATTCGAATTTTTAGCTGACATATGTAGCCATAGACACAAAGAAAAACTTGACATTCACAGATTAAAAACCACTAAATATGGACTGAGGTCACTTTTCTTTTACACCCCCCATATGTAAGTTGCCGCTTCAAAATTGGCAAGTTAAATTTGACCAACTTCCCGGTGTTCGATTGAGCTGAAGTTTTGCACACACGTTTATTTTGGATGACAATGCATGGTTAGGTAAGTGACGTCATTATAAACCCAATATGTTGGACTCCCAAATTGGCGTATCCAATGAAAAGTTTTTAGAAAGCTTTTTTTTCTGGTCCATGTTTTTTTATCTACTCGATGTTTATACTCTGCTCGATGTTTATGATGAATCACGTTTCATATTTGTCTATTGTTTTTTCAATGTATACACCAATTCTTTTACTGTCCAAGCTGCGCGCCTTTGGAATTCATTACCAGTGGATATCAGAATGTGCCCCTCGCTCCTTGCATTTAAGGCTGCACTCAAAAAACATTACCTTAATCCTCCTCCCTTAAGCTAAATATATTATAATATGTAAGTAGAGTATGTATTTATTATATATTAGTATATATTTTGTATTGATATAGTTATCTATGTATAAATTAATATAAGTATCAGAGACGATTAAATGATAGTTAAATATATTATTTTTTTTACTCGTAAACTTTACCTGACCGTATGCTCTGAAGTCCTTTCAGCATTCCAAGGTTGACTGGAAGAGATCCCGAAAGGGATAAGTCCGCCTTTGCTAAATGTATTTTCTATTGTTTAAATATATATTTAATGTATATGTTTTAAAAGCAATAAAGAGTTTACAAACAAACAAACAAACCTAAAAACTCAAATCTATAGCAATATCAGACATGTCAGTACTAATCTTATCATTGTATCTACTCACACAACTTCTGAAGGATTCTGGATTCTGAGATATAGGGTTACCCTAGCTTAGCAACCAGCGCAACAAGTCGATGCATGCAAGTATTTATTAAATTCTATATCTACTTTATGTGCTATTAGCTGTTGCCCGCGGCTTCGCCCGCGCGGATCCCGTTTTTGCCGTTCCCATGGGAATTTCCCAAAATACTTTCTTAGCGGATGTCTACGTCATAATTGCTATCTGTATCCACAATTTCAACCGGATCCGTCCAGTGGTTTGAGCTGTGCGTTAACGATCACTGATTAGTCAGTCAGTCAGTCACGCTTGCTTTTATATACAAAGACGAACTTTTGCCCGCAGTTTCGCCCGCGTGGACTTCGTTTTTATAACTGACTTTGAGGGTGAGTTGCACGCGGCAAGCGGCTCGCGAGGGTGATATGAGTTTTATCCAGATCCCTCAGGAACTCTATCGGTCTATTCTGATTAGCAGTGTATATCACTTCCCACTCCCTCAACCAATTCTATACAAAAAAACACTTCAATCCGTTGCTCCGTTATGACGCTGACGACGTGCGCGATCGTGGAAGTGAGTTTTCCTCAGATCCCTCGGGAACTACGTCAGGATATGATAATTAGTAAAATATGTAATTTCCCACCCCCTCAACCATCTTTGTGCAAAAAAATCATTGTTCCGTTGCGATGTTAAAGAAATTAACCAAAAAAGAGTAGTTTTTCAGTTTTCTCAGGAACTGCG
The DNA here is from genome assembly GCA_947284805.1 of Coleophora flavipennella. NCBI lineage: Eukaryota > Metazoa > Arthropoda > Insecta > Lepidoptera > Coleophoridae > Coleophora > Coleophora flavipennella. Next base: position 8,490,718 of record OX369279.1, read on the forward strand.
ATGGACTATGCTACCTTTCACGGGATAAAAAGTAGCCTTTATCCTTCCCAGTGACACCGGCTACCTGCGTGCCAAATTTAATTAAGATTGGTCGAAGTGTTGAAGCGTGAAAGTGTAACAAACAATCAAACACATTTTCACATTTATAATGTTAATAAGGATTTATTTTAAAATTGTAAAGTACCTGCTGTAAAGTAAAGATAATATGTAAGTAAAGATTTATATGTCAGGCAAATATTATTTTTTTTATGCACATTTGGTAAACCCTTGACAACATCTCACCTGGTGGTAAGTGACGATGATGCCGAAGATGGAAGCGGGCTTACCAAGATTGCCCAACGCAATGGGGAACTGGCTATCTTATCTTCATGCCGGAACACACCAATGATATCAACATTGATATTTGGCGGCAAGACTTAGATAAGATGGTGGTAGCTAGCCAGGCGGGCTTAGAAAATGCCCTACCACCAACCAAACCGAGTTTTCCTAAAAGCTGTATTCTGCGGTCTATCTAGATACTTATTGTTGTGCTTTGTGCGTAGGTGTAGTCATGCAATTTACACTTAAGTATGAAACAAAATAAAACGTGGAAAATTATAAATAAAGAATATTTATTTTTCTATAAACACATTTTTTCATTTTATAATCATCATCATGGCTTATTACTCATTATCATATAAATCGCGGATCGCATTGGGCTTTCGTCAACGAAGTCGAGTGCGTGGATGGAGAAGAGTTCAGCGGGCGGCCGCGACGCGGTGACGCGGCGACGACACGACGACACGACGACGCGACGCGCGACGAAGCGCCCAGCGCGCGCGGCTCCTTAGCTAAACAATTTGTGCAGGTTCAGGTAGAGATTACTTTAATCGCTAAATCACATTTGGACACTAATATACATGTATAACTACTTTCAACAAGTGTCAATATTGAGCAGTACGAGGGGGGCCGCGGGAGCGCGCGGCGCGCAGCCTGCGTCACGCGGCCCCGTAGACGCAGTCGCCGCGGCGCGCGGGTGGCGCTTCCTCGCCGGGCAGCACGGCCGCGCGCCGCCACTGGTCGCGCACGCGCTCCACGTGCCTCAGCACGCGCACCACGTTCATGCCGGCCAGCTTACGCACGTCCTCCTCGCTCCACTGCGGGTCGCGCAGCAGCTCTGCCAGTAGATGCGGGTAGCGCGACACGTCCTCCAGCCCTTCGGGTGGCGCGTCAATGCCATCGTAACCCGCACCCAGACCCACGTGCTCCACGCCTGCCACACGCCGCACGTGGTTGATGTGCGCCACCACATCCTCCACTGTAGCCTTCTCCCCGCACGTCACCAATTTTGCGTAGAAATTTATCATAACTACGCCTCCGTTGGCGGCGATCATACGAAGCAACTCATCTGGGACGTTTCTACTCGAGTTACAGAGCGCCGCAGCACCCGAATGCGAGAACACCACAGGCGCCTGGGAAGTTTCTAAAGCGTCTCGAGCTGTCTCTTCGCCGGCATGCGAGAGATCCACGATCATTCCGAGCCGATTCATTTCGCGCACTACGGCGCGCCCGAACTCCGTCAGCCCCCCGCCGACGCCGGCAGCGTGCGCCCACCGCGTGTCGCACGTATGGGTTACAGTGAGGTAGCGAGCGCCCAGTTGATAAAAAGCTCGAAGCACCGCCAGAGAATCGCCTAGCGCATGTCCGCCCTCCACTCCGATCAAAGAGGCGATGCGACCGTCGCGGTGTGCGTCCAGCAGCTCCGTTGCGTCCGTGACGAGGGAGAGGTGTCCCGCGTTCATCTCCACTATTCGCTTGATAACGTCCATCTGTTCGAGCGCCAGCTGCACGGCGTCCCTGTCGCGCGCTCCGCACGGCACGTATGCCGACCAGAACTGCGCGCCGACCTGGCCGAGCCGGAGCCGCGGAATGTCGGTGTGCGACCAGCGCGATCGAGCCCAAGGCTCGAGCCCCTCGAGGCCGGCGCTCAGGTTGAAGTCTGCTATTTTGTTGTGAAGAAACTTGCGGACGTTCCAGGCGAGGTCGTTGTGGCCGTCGACGAGCGGCGAGTCACGCAGCATGCGGCGGATGGTGGTAAGGCGCTGCTCGGGCGTGGCGCGGCCGCCGCCGCCCAGCGCCAGCGGCAGTGCCAGCGCCGCGCCCAGCGCGGCCAGCACCACGAGCGCGGCCAGAGCGATACGCCAGCGTGGCCGCCGTGGTGCCGGCTTCTCGTCCGAGCTACCTGATGCCGACGCCGACAGCGAGTCCGGCGGCGCCCAGCGCCCGCACCGCTCCGCCACGTCCGGGAGCGGTCCGGGGAACGTCATCCCTTCCGGCACTGCCGCCTGCAACAAAACACAAAACTTGTTACCCGACTGCCCAAAAAGGAGGGTAATGTTTTTCGGGTGTATGTGTGTATGTATGTCTGTTTCTTTGGCTGAGCCTGTAGCCTAAACGGCTTGATGGATTTTGTAGTACGAAGTGTCATTAGATTTGTCTTGATCCTGTGATTAACATATATCTAATTCATTTTTACCCGACTGCCCACAAAAGAGGAATATTGGTTTATGTAGTCAGGATTTTTAATTTTTAATTGAATTCCTTAGATTATTTTGTATCTTGGAATAAATCTAGTATGACCATCGTGTTATTTGCGTAACGGTTGCGTGTTTGTTTGAGTGCAACACATTGCTATGGCTACGATGCTGCCTACGACGGTCGCCTAGATTGCATGTAGCACGTAGCATTGAAAGCGCCAATCTACTTGACAGTGAATTAAACAAAAGTTATTGTTATTAAAGATATAGGATTCGTAAGTGCTATCCCTGATTCCCCGCTCCGGCTCGTAACTGATGCAGCGCATTTCGCTGGCGACTCAGCGTGGCAACAATGCTGCCAGCGTTTTGGGTATATTTGCATCCGGGGCGCTTCGGAGCGGGCCACTCGACTGAGGCTTACTTTGTTGTTTGTTTCATATTATATGTTTGTTATAATCTGACTTTGGAATACCAAATAACTGCCTAATCCTAGTAGTAACACTATTAAATAATATTGGTCCTAGAAGAAAAGATCTACGGCTACGGATGCTACGGCGTGGAGTGCTACGGCGCTGTAGGAGTTATTTAATTTGTAAGTACTACGAACTACTGTAGCAAGCTCAAATACCCAAAAGGACTACAAAAAAGTGATGCTGTAATAGTTATTTATGATACAAGGTTGTTAAAAAGGTCAATAACAAACGAGTGACATTTGTGAGCCCGAGCCGCAGGCGAGGGTTTACCATCGTCACGAGTTGTTATTTTCTTTTACACCCATGTATCATACGAAGTTTTTCAATACAGTTGTGAGAAAACCGGTAAAATAAAAAAAGATCGTGACAGAAAAACAAAATACCTAAAACCTTAAGAGGGAAGAATAGTACGTGCTCGTCCATACAAAAAGAGAAAACGTTTTTCCACTTCTAAATATTTTCCAACCACCATGATTTTTTAGTATGTTATTGACACAATGAATTACTAGGTTTATAGCTTTTCCTTTTTTCAAAATTTGCTATAGATTCAGACTTATAGGCAGCTCAAGTAAAGTAATTTTTGTGATTAAAACTGTGTCGAATTAAGCCGTTTTTTGAACAAAATCAATGTATTTTTTAAAAAAAAGCGAAACCTATAAACCTAGAATATATTGTGCTGAAACGATCGACATCAAAATCAAAGAGATTTGTTGAGATTTAGTTAGTGAAAACCGTTTTCTCCCGAAATGGGAATTTCGTCCAGAAAAGTACCTATTGTCAGTTGCGAGCTGCAACGCTCTCTATCGCACGATTGGGGGTCGGGGGGAAAGCAAAGCACACGTACAATAGAGATGTCGATGGTGAAGTCGATAGTAGAGTTATCTATATCTATCTGTTTAAAAAATTCTGGGAGTGGGAAAAGTTAACATTAGTAGGTTTTCAAGAAAAAGATTGACCAGTGATTATTTTTTTATTTCTTCTTAACTCAAAATGGATTACATTGCTTTTTTTTATAAACGATTGTGTGTTTGTACTTCGCTGTTCAAAGACGTTACAGCAGCTAAACATGTTCGTGAATGTAGCCGAATTTTCCATCGTCGCATTTGGACGAATAAGACGAATACGCGAACACGAATAGCGATGTGATGTGCTAGCATTAGAGTTCGTTGTTTTGCTTCAGAGTCCTTATCTTTTTGCTTTGCACTAGGTTGAGTGCCTTCCGTACTCGCCTCCCCTGCCCGGTGAAGTTGTAAAGGCCCCCACGGCCAACAACAAGCTTGTCATTTCGAAAAAAAGAAAAAAAAATTCAGAGCCCTAATAAAACCAAAACCGTAATGTGGCTAATCCACCTACTCATTTCAACGGTCCACGAATAAGAATTTAAAAAAAAATACGGTACCTATACTTAACTTGACCATAGTCCCTTTTTCAGGCTGTTCGTCCCGCTGTCCCCAGCGAGGGAAAAAACGTCCCACTTTCGCAAACAGACCAAACGATAAATTAATTGAAGTATCTACCTATTATTTTTTCACTCGCAAACAACTGCTTAGATATTAGAAGTCATGTTACTTACTAAGGCCATAAGTAGCTCAACTTATGTGAACTAAAAAAAAACGACCAAGTGCGAGTTGAACTCGCGTAGAGAGGGTTCCGTACAATTACAAAGACATTTAGGGTGATTTTTAAATAATTAAAAATATCACATTTGAAATCGTCACATTAAGATGCATTAGCGCTATCTAGTGGTGTTTTAGTGAACTATTTTCCGTAAATTTACGTAATAAATTGAGTTTACCACTTTATTTACAATTGATAGAATTCTTATAGGTTTTCCTGTAATCTAATCTACAAGCAATAAACTATATTTTGTAGTTTTGGAGTAATCACCTAATGGGGGGAATGGTCAATTTTCGTCTTTTTCCAAGCGATTTCCAAAAAGGAAGAGGTTCTCAATTCGACTGTATGTTTTTTTATTTTTTTATATATGTGTTACCTCGGAACGTTTATTGGGTGAACCGATTTTGATGATTTTTTTTTCTTAGTGCTTCCCATGTGGTCCCATATAAATTTTATCAAAATCGGTGTAGTACTTTATTAGAAAATTAACAAAAACCAAAAATAATAATGCAAAATTGTTCGAAGTTGTTCATTTGATATATGACACAGTAAATTCTGCAAAACTTTTTTTTTTTAATTTCCTAATTGGTCCCCCGAAAATACCCTTAATTTTTAAAAATATTTATTGACTGCACATCTGTGTTTGGGTGATAGGATTACACCATCCTACCTGATTTCACTTGATATGGTCCAGTAGATTCGGACAGTGATCTGTGATGGCTGTGACAGACGGACAGACAGACAGGCGCACGAGTGATCCTATAAGGGTTCCGTTTTTTTTGTACGGAACCCATAAAACCTACATAATATAAAACCTACATAATAATAATATTTACATGGTCACGTTAGGTATACTCGTATAATTATTATAGTATCACATTAGTAGTTTCGTTCACAATAACTAGCATAATATTTTATCACGCTTTTATTATAAGGTAAGGTGCAGCCAAACGCACTCAAAATTTTACTAAAAAAAAATGCTTCACCTGTATGTTTGTATGTAACCGACTCCTTTGGACTCGATTTTGACCCACTTTAAACGGACACATTTAATTCAAACTTTGTAGACTTATCAAGAATCAGCGACAATATAATAATTTCATAAGTTGAACTAAAAAATAAATAGAGTTTAAAAAAACTAAAAAACACGCTTTTAAAGTACATCAGACTGAAAAGTAAAAAATAATTCTTAATATAAGTTGAAAATAATAATTAACAAAAAATACTAGTCTTATTTGCGAAAAAGTGTGGGTTGCTCGATAGACGAAAAATATGGCACAGAGCGCCCCACGCTTTTTCACAATAATCTAGTATTATTTTAGTAATTCTAGTTATATTTTTAGTTAATTAATATTTTCAACTTATATTAAGAATTATTTTTTACTTTTTAGTCTGATGTACTTTTAAAGCGTGTTTTTTTAGTTTTTTTTTCACTTTATTTATTTTAGATACACTGCAAATACCTAAATAACCTTACAATACAAAATTTCAGTCATTTAGGGCGCATATCGTCAACAAGCCGATTTATCAAATATCAATTTAGTTTATACTCCTTGCTAATTACTATTATCTACATAACAAAATACTCACTTGAAATTATCACTATTACCTACTGCTATTAACTTCAATTTCTCTGTATCGGAGTTTCGGGGACGCCACAACAATCACTATCCGTAGGTACGTAAGAAAACATTCCGCCTTTCGTCGCAACTTCTCGCCAACTGGCAGCGTCCGTCGATGTGTGCGTGAGGCTCTTTGTATGTGCTGTGCGCGATGCCCGGGGTACGTAGTAACTAATTAGTAATCTGTGCCCGGGGGCATGAGCGCACGAGCGATAGCAAATGTTTTCCCAAATACCTATTTCGTTAGGATCGCGAAGCTATTCTTCCCTCTTAAGGTTTCGTCAGATTTTACGTGACTTCTGGCTCATTTTAAATATCCGGGGAGTAATCTCACTTTGTGTTTTCTTATACATACATATAAGTATATTTTTTATTACAAATATACTAACTATTCATAATTTTATTCGTTTTTACAACTAAAACAACTCAATTCAGTTTTACGAAAATTGCGCCATATTAAATTTAGATAAGCACGCGTTCGCATGCGTAGGTTTTTTAAAGTATTATCATAAATAGATTACATTAAGGCTTAGGATAATATTATTGTAAGCATTTAAAGCTCCTTGGAAAATATAGACCTATTCCTTGGTGTAACCTATGCACTTCATTCATATTTATTCTCCTTTCGTCACAAAGATGTAACCCAAAGAGAATCCAATCAGCTAGCGTTATATAAGTACTAACCTCATGGAGGAACCACCAATCTCTTTTAAAATTCTCCTATCAAAAGTCTTTAAGAAGGTTAGATAGATAGATAGATACATCATTTATTCATTGACAGTTTAAACATTTGACACAAAGAACAAGATTAAAATAAAAGACGTAATAAAGCAAAATTAAAAAACTAAGTTAAACACAAACAGGACGAACGATGAGTACTGCCCATGAAAAGGCGCTGACTCAGCATAAAGTTGTAGATTGTGTTCCCACAGCTCCACAACGCTGATATTCTGTCAGTACCGGTGGTTGCGTCGTGCGCACCTCGAACGACTATTTCAACACACCTTGAATCCTATACGAGTTACCTATATGTCTAAAACTAAGGAAATAGGCAGTTACATACAGTATGTCTATGTATACAGTATGTGCATTATAAATTTTAAATACCCATACTTAAAGCCTAATGAAATTATCATCTTCTTTCTTTTAAACATGGCTATGTGATTAAGAACTCGAGTAAACCACTCCCGACTGCATCAAAGTACAACTTATGTAGTAGACCCATGTACAATGCAAAACATAAACTTTGTGGAAACAATATTATTTAAAGTATATGATGGATGTCCGTCTTTCGCGAAACCAAATAAAATAAAAGTAGGTATCTAAATACATTGCAAGTATGACGGGTAGATATTGCACATAAATTAGACAGAAATATAAATAAAAGCAATAATTGAATAATAATTGAATTATGAATATTATTATGATGATAGTAATAACGTAGTAGGTAAGTTAATTCTGAAGTAAGATTATTTATCAGTATAAGATTAAAAGGTTCTGTATCTTTGGTTATTATATTTTTTATATGTTAGAAATATCTTATTCCTCCGAGCTAGAAATTAAAAAAAGTGGTAAAGTAAAAGCACGTCTGCGGTAAAATCAATTTTGCGCACACTTGACTGGCATATAAAGGGCCACTTATCGAGCAATTTAATTGAAAAAATATAAGTAAACGAAGCCTTTAAATGCTAGTTAAACTCTACGTGTTGCGCTAAACTTAGAGTTTTCGCAAAATAACGTAAAGTATTACGTGATCTTCAGAGTATTTTCCTAACCATTTTCACTGTATCATAATAATGTTTTATTAACCTGTTACATAGGTGAGTTGGGTACATTGGAGCGAGTTGCTCGCTGATTGTGTTCGCATGCCTTCACCGCCACCGCCATGTTTCCTGATTAAACATAATCTCCCCGACGCGACGCGCACCGCTCATCCAACAATGGATTTAACTGACTGACACGTCTATGTCGCGTGAGGAATAACACACCTATCTACTGAAAGATCACGCGTTGTCGACACTCTACACCAAATTCACATTATGTTTAAGTAAAATATCATAATAGCTTCAGTAGCATAACGGCAAGGGCCGCTACCTCCTGTTCGCTACCTACTGTTCGAATCCTGCCACGCACACACTGCCATCATTACTTACCATCATCCATCTTACCAAGGGCTTACCAATTGTAAATAAAAAAAAACAATGTGTTTTCGAATTTTGATTTCATAATGTACGTTCATCCGACTCTCTTACGGCGAAGAAAAACATCGTGAAGAAACCTGCACACGCGTGCGAAGAAACTCGAAGGCTGTGTGTGAAGTCAACCAACCCGCACTGGGCCCGCGTGGTCGACTAAGGCCCGATCGCGATCGCCCTAATTCATGGTAGGCTCGAGCCCTTTGGTGGGCATGTATATGAGCAGATAAGATAATGAAAATATTATGAATTAATTGCAGTGATTCGCTAAACACAAATTACCAGCGAACACAACTCAATCTATGCTTGCATAAGTTGGTCATAATCGTACTATTACAGCTTTTTAACGATATTATTCAAGATTGACTAAACGCTGTTCTAACCGCTTCGCACTTAACCTAAACGCACAGTAATTGTGCAATGAAAGCTTAATACACCTTAACAAGTGTTGGCTTCTCCCTCGAGCGATGGGAGGTTGCTTTAAGAGCGTTTAACTTTAACAAGCGGCTCACGTGGGAACGCGCGTCGAGGTAGCGGAATTCAAGAGTCGCAGACGTTACCATCAGCGTGACAATAATTTACCACGTGTTCAATTATACAGGGGGCACAGAGCGTGGGGCGGGGAGGTAGGCCGGGCGGAGGAGGGGGTGGGTGAACCTGAATAGCCTCTGACCCATTTACAGGGAGAGCCGGCAGAGGCCTCCGTCACCGGGATTTCAGTCTCGCTCGTGAAATTGCGTTGCTCATATTTTGCAACCATTACACAGGAAGCAATGCCCTTAATTTATACTGTTCTTATCTTTAATGCTATGGCTGTTTCGGGGTATTACGCTGCCCGTCGCTTATTAATTTCGATAGATTTATTATGACACTAACGTTTTTATTAAATCATTCAATAGTAAATAGTAATAGTTTATTTATATAAACATGTAATTCATAATTCATTTTAAGGTTTAAGATGGTAACGTTTATGATAATACTAAAACAGAACACTCAGCCAATTAATTATAGCATGTGTGGCGACAACTGCAGTAACCCGGCATTGAACATAACACAAGCGACGAGAGGACAAAAGAATACGAAATTTAGAACGCGCTATTAACATTTCTTCAGCACTGAGTATATATTAAACAAGTACCCATCATCAACGGTTGGTATACGGCCGGACCCCAGACATACCACCTCGCCTGGCGGAGATGCTTCCCTTAGCTCTCGAGAGTAGGTACACACAGTTCCCTAAGTGTAAGTTATTTGTCATCAAAGTAATTATTTATACTATATCATAATTCATCATAAAAACTATATTCACGCGGGTGAAACTGAAGGCAAAAGCTATTTCACAATATTCCTAACCATTAGATTGTAGAAACATTATGTAAGTGCATGAATATTTGCCTTTTAAGTGGGGCAAACAATTCCCGCCAGAGGTCGCCGCCGCCGCCGTTCCTAGCGTGCCCGCAATTTCGCACCGCACAGAATGTCGTTGCAAAACCACCCTCGTACATACAGCGGTCTGCTGAGCTACTTCTAACTACACTTAACACTTCATCGGTAACAAGATTTTGTTTATTAATTCCTATGCTTCTGTTTAATTTCATCCGCTGTACTTACTATCTTTCTACCCTACTGAACGGGCTTGCTGTGTAAGTAAGTATTGAATTTTCTTAAAATTGGGTTGTTTATAGTCTTCAACGCATAGGTACTTGCTAAATATTTTCGCGACATTTTATATTTTTAAGTTACTTCAAAAAAGGAGCAGGTTCACAATTTGACTGTACGTTTGTCCGTCCAAAATTTTGTTGGAGTCGAGTGTCCCCACCCCCTAACAACTAAACCGATGTATTTGGAAATTTGAAAAAATTCATGAAAGTAGTCTATAAAGTTAAAAGGAAAACTATCAAAGCTAATAAGGCTTTTCTAGTTGACGAGCAATAGTCGATCATAAAAAATGGTATATACACTAACCTGCTTAAAAATTTTGCTAGCGCGTTTTAGAATATCAAAATGTAAGTAAATCACTATAACAAACATATTGGCAACTACGGAACCCTACATTTCGTGTTTTTTTTAGTGTGTTACGCGATATATTCGCAATTTTGAACCGTTTTCCAAAATATTTTTTTTCGAAAGTGTACTCCCGAAGTGGTGTACTCGCTCATCCGTCTTCATCATTTCGACACCAAGTCCAAGGCCGTCTTACTTGTAAACGAAAATGAAAACACTTTCATTTTCGATTACAAGTAAGACGGCCTTGCTCTTTACACAAAGTGCAGCTTTTTGTTGCCCAACCACCGTGCCAGGCTACCAGAGTGCTAGCTGGCTTGGTTTCAGATTTCATCTAAATCAAATTATACTTCTGATGTATCTGAAATGATCTACCAGCGCTTGATGTTTCAAAATACTATAGATTTGACGAACCGACTCACAGCAGGAAGGAAGGAGTAGATTCACAGATACATGTACTCGTAGATCTGAGAGAAAATAGACGATGGAAGGAAAGAGAGAAAGAACAAAACCAGTGAGATAAAGATACGCTAAACACGTAAAAAACCGACTTCCATCGCAACAACTTGTACAGTTTTTACCTGACTACGAAAAAGGAGGGTTATGTTTTTGACAGTCTATGTATGTATTTATGGATGTTCATCTGTTCCCTCGTATTTCCTAAACTACTTATCCGATCTTGACATATGTGGTGTCTTTGAATTTGTGCCATCACTCCGCGTGTCATAGGATATATAGCATATGTATTATTATTTATGTTTTTTTTTAATTTTCCAAAAAAAAGCTCTATACCGTTTTTGATAAAATTTACATGAAACCAACTCGAAAGCATATCTTAACGAATATAAAAAGGAACCATGAAAATCGGTTAACAATCTGCGACTATGATAGATTTATGTCACTGCCAAGTAAAAGAGACCATTGTAACATGAGTGCTAGTTTGTGCCACAAAGCGAAGCCGAGTGGCGCAATAGACAGCACGAGTGTTACATGCAGTGGCATACAATACTTTTTCTACGACCATGAAATACATAAAAATACATTGAAATTTTGTCAATCATATATTGAATTTTGAATCCAAAGCCATAGAAATATTTAAAAAGTTTCATTGTAGTACAGTTGTCTTGTTTTGAAATGATCATTGTAAAACGACTTGTTGGAATGAATACTTAATTTTTGAAGCCAAAGCCATAAAAATATTTAAAAAGTTTATCGTTTTGAAATGAAAACAACTTGTAGGAATGAATACTTTTGTGATATGATTTGAGGTTATGTATTAAGCAAATTACCAAATAGGAGTAGAAAAAAAATACAGTCGAATTGAGAGCATCCTCTTTTTTGGAAGTCGGTTGAAAAACGGGTGGTCACAGTTTCGTTAAGAACGGAGTTAGACTGGGTTACTCACAAGTTTCTAAAAAGTGAGGGTCTACTATCTCCACAAGCTCAAAGCATAAGATTAAAAACTCTAAAAAAGATCAAAAAGTTTTCTAATTTTACTGAGATGAAGATTTAATCACTTCTAAAAGTGAGTTAGATTTCATTTCCGATCCAGATATCTGGGTACCCTTTGTTCTTCAGGAAATGATACATTAACAGGGTATTAACAGTAAAGAGGAGTTGTAGCAAGCCAAATATCATTGTGAAAATGGAGTTTTCGTATTTCCTCGACTTTATTGCTTCCCATTTACTTATTATTTTGCTAATAGGCATAGACTAAATAGTAGAGAATTGATAGGTGCCATCATTACTGGGTAGGTAACTGTTATTATGCTCGTTGCTTAAGCACGCATACAGCTTATAATTTAGGTCCCTAATGTCTTTTTTCGTGGTAATCATTAGAACGAAATATTAAAAGTAAGTCTTTTTAAAACTGAGTAAGTGCAAGTCGGACTCGCGCACCGAGGATTCCTTTGGATATGGAACTCTAAAATCATCAAAGAGTACAAAAATTATATTCAACCCTTCTCCTTACTTAATATAACACTTTAAACTTTCAATTCATACTGACAAAATTGAAATAGGGGCTTAACGTGATTTTATATAATCGATGTTGTTTTTACCTCAACGTTTCGACTATGCTTCGATAGTCGTGGTCGCGAGTAGACTGACTGACTGACTGTCTACTCGCGACCACGGCTATCGAAGCATAGTCGAAACGTTGAGGTAAAAACAACATCAATTATATAAACTCACGTCAAGCCCCGTTTTCAATTTGTCCTTATTATAAAATGTTAAAATGTGTTTATTTGTTACCTCTTCACGCTTCAACACCATAACCAATCTTGAATAAATTTGGCATGCACGTAGCCTGTGGCATGGAAAAATACATAGGCTATCTTTTATTCTGATTTTAAAGTAGTTCCCATGGGATAGCTGTTTGTTGATTTGTTTGTTTGTCCTTGTTTAAAGTCGTAACGGAGCGACTCATCAACGTGATTATTATTTGAGATAGTTGAGGAGGTGGCAAGTGACATAGGCTACTTTTATCGCGAGAAAATAGCATAGTTCAATACAGTTTCTGTGGGAACTGAAAAAAAAAACACTTTTTAGTTGTTTGGGAGGCTCGAGTTTCTATACAAACGTAAGATTTGATACAAACACTACACGCCGGAATGAATCCAAACATTACAAATAATATTGAATAGACACATATCGATGTTTGTAATTAGTTTTCAAACAGAAAAAATAAGAGCAGTTTCAAACTTTCATTATAAAAGAAATTGAAGCCTTCGTTTAATTATGTTTAAATTTACTACGATGAAAACTAATTACAAACATCGATATGTGTCTACTCAATATACTCGTATTTGCAGTTTGGTTTCAATCCGGCATGTAGTTTATGTATTAAAGCGGAACTAGGTTTGTATGGAAACTCAAACCTCCTGGGTACCCTTATATCGCAACAGAGTAAACGGATTATTTAGTTTTTTTCACAGAGATGATTAAGGGGATGAGGAGTGACAAAGACCACTATGCATCGCCCGACATAGTTTTCCCCTGATCCCTACTATCAGCGGCAACGGATTGCAGTGATGTGTCTCACAGAAGTGGTTAGGGAGTGGGAAGTGACACCTAACTGGTCATCTAGTTCCCGAGGGATCTGGAGAAAAGTAATTCTACGCTTTGTGATATTTTGCACAGAGATGGAGGGGGAGAGAAGTGACATAGACTACTTAACCCCGAAATAGAGATAAAACTACTAAAATTAGTTTAAGGCCTTAATGAATTAGAAACAGATTGACCACTGACTTAAAACAGCAAAATGTGCTTAAGAACTATGCCTTTGCTCATTCATGGTTATCTTAAGAGATCATAAATTGGGGGAAATAGAACAAGTGTCAGCGATCTATTCAGACTTCAATTGATATGCCTGATATGATATTATTGTGATTGTGAACATAAAGCAAACAGAAAATTTTCACTCTTACTTCTATAATATGTAAATTACATCCCGTAAACTGAAAAATTTGTCAAAAGGAATAAAAATGTATTTTTACGGTAAAGACTTATCAACTTATATGTCAGTTACATACAATATGTCCTTAAGAATCTACAGTATAGTGCCTCTCCGCTTATAAAGCATAGTTAAAGAGTTATTTACTACTAAATTAGCTTTTTCCCGCGTCTTTGCCTTCGTGGACATTGTTGACGTGATAAAGTCTTATAAATTGACATGGGCTGCATTCACGAAAAAGTGTGACGACGTCATTATAATGTTACGCTCGTGTGACGTCATTGTCGTGTTACGCCAGTGTGACGTCGTATTCGTGTTACGCCTGAGCCGAGATGCAAGCGAGAGTTGTACTTGTACTTGGACTTGGACGGATGGACGGACGAACCGTCAAACAAGTGTGTCATGGATAAAAAATACTAGGCTTCCAGTATATTACAAGAGGTGTACCAATGCGGTCGACTCTCTGTGAGGAAAACACGTATCTGTGTGTGTCAGTGGATTAAAAGTACTAGGCTTCTAGGATCTTACAAGAGGTGTTCCAATGCAGTCGATTCTCTGTGAGTAAAACATGTATCTGTGTGTTTCAATGGAATAAAAGTACTAGGCTTCCAGGATCTTCTTGTTGTTCACATCTTGGTGTACCAATGCGGTCGATTTTCTGTGAGGAAATGCCAAAGAGTTAACTCACCCGACTATGGGAGGTGTTTTACATTTCCTTTTAGATAGAGCTAAAGAAGGTTTACTTCAGTTGTGTGGTCTAAAGCACACAAGCGTTCGGCTTGTGACACGTTATCACGTAAAATTATCGTCCGTAAACCGACTTTACCGACAACATCGGTTTTTTTATGACTATCTTTGAGCGTGAGTGGTGCGTGAGTTTTCTCCAGAACCCTCAGGAACTATATCGGGCTATTCTGATTAGCAGTCTATGTTACTTCCCACACCCTCAACCAATTCTGTACAAAAAATCACTTCAATCCGTTGCTCCGTTGCGACGCCGACGTGCGCGAGCGTGGAAATGAGTTTTCCCCAGATATGTTAATTGGTAAATTATGTAATTTCCCATCCCCTTAACCATCTCTGTGTTAAAAATCACAACACTCTATTGTTCCGTTGCAATGTTAAAGAAATTAAGCAAAAAACCAGCCAAGTGCTAGTCGAACTAGCACTCCGAAAGTTCCGTACCACCATACCTATCCACACAACTACATAGTATTATAACAATGATACCTATTCACATTACAAGCAAAATACATCAACGCGAGCGAAATAAATATGCTTTTTTTTGTCTTACAGTTCGGATTCCTTAGCGCGAGTACGACTCAAACGTGGCCGATTTTTATTATTTGTTGTTTTACTTGAGTATCACACCAAGAATCACGCTTAAGTGTATAACCGTTTTACGATAGAGGGAAATCTAAAGACCTATAAAAAACCCGTTGTTTTGTATGGAGACTCACTCATTTTTCACTCTTTAATTTTTTTTTTGTATTTGTTGT
This sequence comes from Coleophora flavipennella, assembly GCA_947284805.1. Taxonomy (NCBI): domain Eukaryota; kingdom Metazoa; phylum Arthropoda; class Insecta; order Lepidoptera; family Coleophoridae; genus Coleophora; species Coleophora flavipennella. The sequence continues at coordinate 8,506,098 of OX369279.1, forward strand.
TATAGCGGCAATAGAAAAACACATTATGCGAAAATTTTAACTGTCTGCTTGTTAGGTTCATGAAATACAGCTCGCTGACAGACGGATGGAGAGAAGGACAGACAGCGGAAGCTTAGTAATAGGGTCCCATCGGTCACCCGTTAGGTGTACGGAACCCTAAAACGAGTATTTTTTCAGTTCCCTCTGGAACTTCATCGGATTATCCTATTTACACGGGATAAAAAGTAGCCTATGTCCTTCCCAGTGACACAAGCTACCGCATGCCAAATTTCATTAAGATTGGTCGGAGTGTTGAAGCGTGAAAAGGTTACAAACAAACAAACACATTTTCACATTTATAATACTAGCTTTTGCCAGAGGCTTCACTCGCGTGAACATAGTTCCTATGACTGTCTTCGAGGGTGCGCAGTGCGCAAGGCGCAAGCGGCTCGTGAGCGTGAAAAAAAGTAGCCTATATGTTAATCCAGGTCCTAATCTGTCAATCTAACAAATTTCATCCAGATCCGTTTATCTGTTGTTGCGTGAAAGAGTAACAAACATCCATACATACAAACTTTTGCGTTTATAATATTATTATAAGGATTAGTTACGACTGACTCGGTGGCTCAGTGGTTAGTGCCCTTGACTACTGATCCCAGGGTTGTGGGTTCGATCCCCACCCAGGGCAAGCATTTTGTGTGATGAGCAGATTTGTTTGCTCTGTATCTGTGTGTGTGTAAATATATCCATATATGTGTGTATTTAAACGTATATAAGTATGTATATCAGTCTCTGGTAACCCATAACACAGGGAATCCTACTTTGGGGCCAGATGACCATGTGTGATTTGTTCCAGAATATTTATTTATTTTATTTATTTATTTATTAGTTGATGACCGCGACTCCGTCTAAATGGACATTGAGGGTGCTCGGTGCGCGAGCCGTAAGGGCTGTTGAATTTTTTACAGATTTATGTTGTTTTGGCAGATTTTCTAATAAATAGAGTAAAAATTAAGGGACGTCCCCCATACAAGAAACGAGTTTTTATTTTTGGCTGTATTTTATTAGAAAACTAGCACTAGCGTCTAGTACTAGCGACCCGCCCCGCGGCTCCGCATACTAATAAAATTACCTTACTAGGTACCTAGAAGATACTTATGTGTTCAATAAGATAATTTTATTTCGATTAGTTAATCGAGCGGCAGTTTCCCTCTTGACATTTTGCCTCTAGCTGCAACCGTTTTTGTGTAAAATGACAACAACAATGGCAAGGAGTCTTTGGAGAGTAATAGTTTTGAACAAAAAAAACCGACTTTAAACAGGAAACTAAGGCTCCTCTCGATTTCTCTGGGATGTCATCATCAGATCCTGGTTTCCTTATCATGGTTACCACCCTTGGGATATCTCCTTTCCAATAAAAAATAATCATCAAAATCGGTGCATAAACGACGAAGTTATCCGCGAATACACCTATAAAAAGAAAAAATTATACGGTCGAATTGAGAAACCTCCTCCTTTTTTTTTAGTCGGTTAAAAATGGGAAGGAGCGCGATGGGAGCATTTTCGATTTCAGCAGGATTGACAAATCAGATTAGAAAAAGCAGAATCAGAGTTTTTATTGTTGTTTATGGTACAAAGATCTTATAGTAACATGAAGTTTCATATAATCTACCTAAAGTGCCATAAAAATATCAAATGTCTGGTTTATACATCATTTGCACTGATTTCTTTTGGCTCTTTTCTTGAAAATAAACCAGGCACCTACGTCTCTATCTTTTGTGTTGTTAGTATCTATTATACGGGGTGTAACAAAATTGGTGTAGGCTTCTACTCATCGTACTGAACAACTTTAATCTGTATATATAAAAGGATTAATCTGTATATATTTACACTCTGCATAAAAGGAAACAGTGGCTGACTGACTGATCTATCAACACACATCTTAAACCACTGGACGGATCGAGTTAAAATCAGGCATACATAAAGCAATTATGACGTAGGCATCCGCTAAATCAATATTTTGGGAAATTCCCACGGGAACGGTAAGAAACTGGATTTGCGCGGGTAAAGTCGCAGGCAACAGATAGTAAATAAATAAAATTTTCCCAAAAGGCACACAGTATATTCGTAAAAAAAATCTTCAGACACATCGATCGGTTGATTGAACAATTTTGTGCATATTTGCATGAAGCGTCGATTGTTTTTTGAAAATTGACTATTGGATTCCTGAAAGTTGTTCAGTATGCTCAGTAGAAGCCCCAGTTAACGGTTCCTACACCAATTTTGTTACACCCTGTAAAGTACTTTTCATTAGAATTTTCCAACAATGTAAACAATAACCTAATCTAAAAATTAAATTATTTCTTTATAAAACAATTCTGATACCAATGTTTTCAGTTAAAAATGTTACAAATTAATAATGTAACATATCAAGTAACATTAATAACCGAAATCAATTTGGTGTCAGAATTGTTTTTTATAGAAATAATACAATTTTAGGTTAGGTTATTGTTTACATTGTCGGAAAATTCTAATGAAAGGTACTTAATATTTTGTCACACCTGTATACTTGAAGTCTACAGCGTTAGATAGCGCCGCGTACAGACGATCTTGTATGCAAATTCGGGCTTTGATCAAGCTCTTATGGTTTGTCAAGTGTGATGGACGTGATTGAGACGCAAATTGGTCTCGCGTCCGCCGCCGGTAATCGAGGTGGCGCGGCCGTTGCCATGCGAGATATTGTGCAAAACAGGAATACTTATAGAGGATGAATGGTAAATCAAACGTACGGCAAACCTCTTAGTAATAACGATAAAAAAATATAGTGAAACTTTTCTTGTGTAGATAAATTATTCAAAAAGCGTCGTTGGATCAACCGGTTACGACTCGGTCCTCCTAACCAGAGGTGCCGGGTTCAAATCCGGACGGCCAACGTACCAATGAGTTTTTCGAAACTTACGTACATATACTCACTGACTGCTTTAACGGTGAAGGAAAACATCGTGAGGAAACCTGCACATACCTGCGAAGAAACTCGAAGGTTCTGGGAGTGTGAACTCGACCAACCCGCACTGGGCCCGCGTGGTCGAATAAGACTCGATCGCCCTAGTTCAGGGTAGGCTCGAGCCCCTCGGTGGGACGTATATGAGCTGATATGATGATGAAAAGTCAAATTTGTTTCAAAGTTTTAGAACAAATGTTGAAGCACCTGCACTGTTATGAGACTTTTAGTTTTATTATGTACTATTCACCCTGTATATGTATATCTAACGAGTAAATAATGTGGCTAAACTCAAACAAATTTTTTGACTGCATAAAAATATTACTCCTTCTGGGAAGTCGGGTAAATGTATCCATGTCACTCACGGGATTAAGAAAAATCTGACGATACTTCACACTCTAAAATCCATGAAGCCGTTCAGAAGATATCGTGAAATAAATAAACATACATACATGCATTAGACCTGAAAAACAATATACTCCTTTCTTGTGAGCAGTCGTGTAAGAAGTAGATAAGTAGGTACTGGCAGAATTTTAATGTTTCACCTGTCTCTTGAAACTCAATAGACATGTACGATGTGTACAAAGTGCCTACAGCAAGGGAACTGAAACATTTCGCAGGAAAACTTATTACGTCTGTCTGAAGATTGACGCAACTTGTTAACTCTGCCTTTCCTTTGGCCACTCCAATTTGTTTACCGGGTCCTCTACGAGTATAATGAATAATTTAGTGGGCAAATTAATTTACAATGACTTTGATGCTCTTATGAAATTGTGAGAGATTTGTTGGGTCAGCCACCGGCGGCGGCGGAGCGAGGAAAGTTGTGAAATCAGCGCGGGCGGGCCGCGCGTGGGCGGAGCTGCATCGATTCGCTGCAAACACCGGCAGCTTTACCGGGCCAGTGTTGCTAGCTATGGAGTTAGGCATAAAAACCGGCCCTCTTAAGATTTTTCGAGATTTCAATAGGGGATCGGACTGCTAGTCATTTGAGTTACTTTTTATTGTCTGTCAAAAACTAAATTTTGTTCTTAAAATGTTTGAAATACCCACAAGTGACGTCACAGATTTTTAGCGTCATTGACGAACTTATTTTGTAAATATGATCAATTAAAAATTCAAGACGTGAGGGAAAAACAAAAAACAACAACTAAACAAGTTTTTTGAAACTTTAAGAGAAGAGCAATTTCGGAAATCATATTTCTGAATTTATATTTGATGCAGTCGATTTATATTTTACGCAATTGGCATGATCTACTTCTATACTAATATTGTAAAGAGGTAAAGTTTGTAAGTTTGTTTGTAGGAAGTAATCTCTGGAACTGCTGAACCTATTTTGTAAATTATTTAATCAGTAGAAAGCTACTTTAACCCTGAGTGACATAGGCTACATCTACGCTCGCGAGCTGCTTGCGGCTCGCGCATCACACCCTCAAAGACAGTCATAAAAACGATGCCCACGCTAGCGAAGCCGAAGCCAAAAGCTGGTTCTTAAAAATTCGTAACAAAACAGAATATTCAAATTTTAAATTCCTAACCAATTTAATTAAAAATAATAATGCGAATAATAATACAGAGGGTGTGGTTATAAAATATTCATAGGAAGCCACGGTAAAAGTGAAACTTTTTTTCCACATTATAGACATTTACAGAGCACGAAACTCTCTCTGCTGCTCTCGTCTTGGAACTACGGTACAGAGGACGAAATATATAAAATAATAATAAAAGTTTCACTTTAACAAACCCGACATCTAAAAATAACACTCCTCAGGGGGGGGGGGGGGATACAGACAAATCTAAATAAGCACACCACACGCTACAAAACCCGTCTGGCAGTTTAGGCTACAAACAGCCAAAGAAACAAAAAAACAGACATACATGCCTATATACACAGATATTTACATATGCATCTGAAAAACATCATCCTCCTATTTGGCCAGTCTGGTAGTGATCAGCTGATGTGATTTATTGGATTGCTTACTTACATAATGAACAAGTAACAGAAATAATATAATTAAAACAAATAATATCACACTTGACACTTATTTTTTTCTTTTACTTATGATGTGTAATTACATTTATATCAAACTAAAACACCTAAAATATGTAAATGAAACACCTAAAATACCTAAAATGAAACACCTAAGGGTACTTACCACCTACCTACCAGGTATCTACCACTACTTTGGGTGCCTTTAAAAATGCGATTACAAACTGCTAAAGTAAAAATTGTTGTAAAATTAATATTGTCTTAGGGCTCGTATATTTCATATTTTATTTTTATTAAATGGAACTCCAGGTCGTTTTTAATTTAAAATTTATATGTAATACTATAAAGAAGACTGTTTGTTTCCTAAATTAATAAAATAAAATAAATAAATAATACCTAAAATAAAACATCATAAAATAAAGCTCATAAAACATCAGGTAATTGCTAAGATTAACTGTCTTAGTTTTAGTTAACTACGTGTAAGTGAATATAAATAAATGGTACAGCCACGATGTGCATACTTTCTCTCGTAGCCTTCGCCGTCTGGCATACAGAAAGCAATTAAACAAGTACAAGCGTATGTGCCAACAATAATAATAAGGATTGATTAAAAAAGAACGGTGAAGGAAAACATCGTGAGGAAACCTGCACACGCCTGCGAAGAAACTCGAAGGTTGTGTGTGAAGTCGACCAACCCGCACTGAGACCGCGTGGTCGACTAAGGCCCGATCGCCCTTATTCAGAGTAGGCTAGAGCCCCTCGGTGGGGACGCATATGAGCTGATAAGAAGAAAAAAGAAAATCGTAGAAAATGCTGTAAAGAGGTCTGCTTTGAACGGATTTCGCCAGAATAATCTATACTGCCACTTGATTGACATCAGCTTATATATGACCTCGCCGAGGGGATCGAGCTTACCCCGAATTAGGGCGATCGGGCCTTAGTCGACCACGCGGGTTCAGTGCGGGTTGGTTGACTTCACAGTTCATACCTTCGAGTTTCTTAGCAAGCATGTGCGGGTTTTCCTTTACCGTAAGAGCGTCGGATAATCGTAGATATGAAATCGAAATTCGATAACACATTGGTACGTGATGGCAGGAGTCGAACCACGACCTCTCGGACAGGAGGTAGCGGCCCTAGTTGTTACGCCACTAGATTATAGATAAATTAATAGATACTACTTGCACAGTTTCATTAAATAGATAGATTTTTTAGATTTTGCATTTTTCATTTTTAGGGTTTCGTACCTAAAGGGAATAAGGAACGGGACCCTATTATTAAGCCTACGTTATTTGTCTGTCCGTCTATCAGATAACATTTAAAAGGCTGTTATTTTTTTCAAGAGTTGTTGGGGAGAATCTCAGAGGAGGATTAACTAAGAAATACCTAAAAAAATAAGGCCCTCCCCATACAAGAAACGTGTTTTCTTAAGGTTTTTTTTGCTCTATCGTATACTAAACTTGGTGTAATTATTGTTAAAACTCTGAAGTGTAACAACAAGTTATACAAATTAAATAAAAAAAAACATTTTTCTATCGCATTTGTCGATATTTTTTGATTTGATAAATACATAACACAAAAAGATAATATTATGGTGGTGCGCAATGAGCTCAACTCTCACTGGCCTATTTTTTATTGTATGGAAAATGGCAACTCAGTCAGAATCCTCCGACGAATAATCATAAAAATCCTAATTTCAAAATTTGATGTCACCCAGACCATTTATTTGGCCGCTAGGGTACGTGACTGACGTGACGGACATACGTTCTTGGCAAACATGTTTTTAATACCAATGTAACATATTTTGGGTAAAGAAAAAATTAAGAAAAAAAAACTATCTTGACTCCTTCGCTGCGCTCGAAAACTAGTTTTTGTGGCCCATCGTAACCACCCCTGGCTCAGAACCCGGCTCCCGGCTCCCGGCTCACCGTAGCCGGCCCGGGACATAATGTTGCGTGAAATTCGCGCTCCATCCCATTGTTACCTCAGCCGCAGCCAGCCAGCCGCAAGCAGCTCAGCCCCGATGCGCCGTGGAGCGCGCCACGATTGATGTCCACCATGCAACCTAGCTATACCTACATATCGCAGTGCTACCGTTTACACCGTTAAGCGGCGCCGTTCCACGTTGTCTGACCTTATTACTTTAGAGCGACTGAGGTAGCGAGTGAAGAAGGTATTGTGATGGCAAAAAATCGAAGTCTGGGGAATCGAAGGATGGGGATTGATCGTTTTTAATTAATACATATTATTTATATATCTCCAGCAGTTACTACAACTAGTTTCAAACTTTTCTTATCTTGATATTATAGGGTTGCCACCATAGTATATTTTTTTTCAGAATTGGCTCTAACGATTTAAATGAACCTTTGTAGGTATGTTACTACAACTTTATACAATATACAATGATATTCATTATTCCAGCAAAACGAATTATGGTACGTTAGCGATCTGATCTAGCCGCGAGTTATTTAAAAAGCTTTGTCTAAACGGTAAACTTTCGCGTTTGGAATTCTGTCAAGAACTTTCTAGATTCATTACAAAGAAAGAAATAATTATTATTCGTTTAGTTTTTTCTACTGAGAAAAACCCTTGAGAAGTTTCTCAGCGCGTCTCCATCATCAGATAGAACATCCACATACCTAATGTAATCGATATAATAATAAAAATAAACCAGCCGGAATAGCAGCTACGTAACCCCATATAGGTCCTTGCAAAGGTCCTTACAGTGCTGTAGGCTTTACGAATAAAATTAACCCAGAGTTGGCAAGTATAGAAACACTGGCAGTAAGCATTAAACAATGTGAAGTTAACCTCATCGCTACACTTGCCAAATCTGCGCGCAAGCATGTTGTGTCTGTCGCTCGATATCGTGGTCGTCTCTTAGGTCTGGGGTTAGTGAATGGCCAAGGTATTTGAAGCTCTGCACAGCCCCAATCACTGAGCTATTAACTTTAGGCGCATTCTTAATCTCTCCTTAATTTGAATGTCATCGTTTCAGTTTTTAGCGAGTTGAACTTAAGGCCGTGAGCATCGGCATAGTTCTCACAGTCCCTTATTCGAGGGGCTTAGGAGCACCATGTCATCGGCATAGCTAAGATTACACAAATCTCACTCAGATGACTTCCAATGCCGTAGCTCCCCAGCACCTCGAAAATCCCATTTATACGGGTGTAACAAAACTTGTGTAGGACCCGTAGGGGTTTTACTAATCATACTGAACAGGTTATCCCAAGGAAACTTTTTTTTCTCAAAAAATTGACCTTCCATACAAAAATGCACAAAATTGGTTGATCAGAATTTGTATGAAGAATTAGTTTTTTGCGACTTCAGCAAAGTCGTAAAACAAAAATTGTTTAGTATGATTAGTAGAAGCCCCAGTTTACGGGACCTACACAAAATTTGATACACCCTGTATATCCATATCTAAGATCTTTTTTTATTTTTGCCTCAAAAACAGCTTAACTATAACTAATTTACTAGAACTAAATTAGGCCTACCAACTAACTTCAGATCGTATTTACAAAATCGTTTCACATACAAACTTAAAATAACTACCTACTTCTTGAGAATGTATGGGCCGATTCTAATGAAACTTTATTATATACATAAGTAAGTCACGAAATTCTAGTTTGGGGGTTAATCACATTTAAAAAAAAATCTTGTCAGTGATTTAAGGTTTTCATATTAATCTTAAAATTCGCTACTCTTTTTTAAAATGAAATTTTTTGAAAATGTAATCTAAACACAAACAAGAATTGCGTGGCTTGCTTATGTATATAAAGACCCATTCCGTTTTTAAAAAGTAATAATTTTAAGTTTGTTTGAAAAACGATTTTATGAATAAGCTCTAAACAGGATAGTTAAAGGTACTAAAATTGTATAATGATATATTATTATTTGTATTGTTTTTTTTTATTATTTTGCAAAAATATATTATGCCAACTCTTAAACATTATATTAGGTCTTTATTATATGTCAAAATGGTATATATATATGGGTATACATCGACATCTTAAACTAATCTTAGCAATCGAAGAGTCCGCCCCGAGTTATCCCCAGCGCAAAAGTGCCCATCACACTTCCAGCGTTGCCACGCTGGATTGCAACAGACAACGTATTGTTATTATTCCATGTAAAATCAAAAATGGTACAAACATACAAACCCACATAATTTTTAATTTTTTCACCAAGTCTGATAAATCTCTTTTCTTAGCTGCTATATGTGTAAATGCTGTGTTATGTATGTGTTAAGTATACGCAGCGTGGATATACACTTTATTTTTTAGTACCACATTAGTCTTTATGAGGGGAGTTTTGCATTTCTGTTGAGTGCTGAATTGAATTAACAAAACCTTTTTACAAGCTTTTTTTATTATATGCAACACACATTATGTTTTTGTATTCTTTCTTTGCTCTTTTTAATTTGTTATGTTTTGTTTTATATTATGTATGAGTGTAATAATATGTGTGTGATGTGTGATTGCAGTGACAAATAAACACATCTTTCTATTATTTTATTATTTAGTTTCACCTGTCCCGATCTTTGTCATCAAATCTTGCAAATTAAATTTGATCCACTTCCCGGTGGTTACCGGTTGAGCTGAAATTTTGTATATATGTGTAAATCGCGTGACAATGAAATATTATGATGACATGGTGCTGATCTAATGATGGAGCTGGAAGGTGGCCATAGGAACTTCGCAATAAAACGACACAACCCCATCGAGTTTGGGCTCGGTTGATTCGTATTGATAAGTACTTTGATCCTAAAAAGCTTGTGCCTTAAAGCTTTAAGGTTTTTCGAAAATTATTTTTAATGAGATGAGACGTGACTACGAGTATATTCCTTTTAGGACTATGTGTTATAGAAGTAAATTATAAACGATAAAATTAGTATTAATTGCGTTGTAACTAGTATAGTAATCTGTGGCACACATAGGAAGAAATCGCTTTGAGCGATAAGACCGCCCAAATTGTACCGCTATAGTTCCTTTTTTATACTGTTTTGTTTTTTTTATTTTTTAAGTTAAGTTTTTTTTTCAAGTTTTTATAATTTGTTTATATTTTTATTCTAGTGTGTACAATAAAGAGTATTTATCTTATCTTATAGGTGCCGGCTATAAAGCGTTTCGTGAAACCTTGGTAGAATGGCTATGTGGTAAATATACTACCTAGGCGACCGAGTTTTGCTCGAAAAAAGTAAATAATTTTCGAAAAACCTAAAAACTTTTAGGTAGAAGCTTTAATTTGAAAATAATTTTAATTATTTCGTATTTTTCTCAGCAAACCCTTTCATTTGACACCGATATTGTAGGAGTGAATTAAAAATAACTAGTCCGCCATCATGAGTGTGCCGCCATGTTGGATTTAGAATGACGTCACATAGTTAACCATGCATTGTCATCCAAACTGAACGTTTATACAAAATTTCAGCTCAATCAAGATATCTGCTTCAAAATTGAGTTGCAAGATTTCACCCGAACAAACATACATACATCGCAAGTTAAATAAAAGATTCTAAAAAGTAAAAGAAATGTCAAAAAATTATAAAAGATTCGACGTGACCGAGAATCGAACCCATTATCTACGGGGCGGACGTCAAACGCTTTAACCGCTAGCCTATCACTTTCATATCTGGTGCAGTGAAATTACCCATCTTATTATTGCGCGGAAAACACGATGTGTATCAGAAAAACGCGTTTTCCTAGAGACGAGACCTAGCTCGATCGATTTTTCGCCCCCAAACACCTCTATATAGCAAATTCCGTCGAAATCGTTAGAATCGTTTTCAAGATCTCAAAACATTTACACAATAAAAATTGCTCTTATATTGGACAGGATACGTTGTAATTACGTAAAACCAATTTTTATTTATCACTTGCTGTTTCCCGCGGCTTTGCCCGCTCAGATCTCGGTGAAAAATTTTCTATACCTATTCCAACACCTACCGAATATACAGAGAACATTTCCTGGAAATCCGTCCAGCAGTTTCGGAGGAGTCTGGCAACTAACACTGTGACACGAGAATTGTATATATGTCACCGTAAGATTGTAAATTCCGTTAGATTATAATTTTATTTCGCGAGATTGTGAACTGTCGAAAGATTGTGAACTGTAACATATTGTTTACAATTTCACTAGTGACATCGTAAACTCACTAGTGACATTACAATAACACTAAGCGAAATGAAAAACACTAAATAAATGAGCTCGCGAAGCGAGCGATGTAAGGTTCGGTCAGGTTTGATTGATTTCGCGAAAGCGAAGCGAAGCTCTCCCCCCCGGGTAGCAGAATGCTTCGCAGCAGAATAAATCATCGGTTTTATTCGGAGGTACAAGATTAGGCCGTGATATTGTGATCCGATTCATAACTTACCGTTATGTCATAATCTAACTAGTGAGATTGTAATATCGCGACTTTCTATAGATATAGATAAATGAAGAAGTCACTACATTTTACCCACCGAAACTCAAAACAAAAGAGATAGGTAATTTGATTATTAACCACGATCACTTTTTGTGAAATATCGTAGATATTTCCACTCCATTTAAAGCGCTATTGTTAGGGAGGTGTTTACTTCGGGTTCGGTTGGTTGTTTGTCTTTGAAATTGACTCGGATATTAGAAAAGCAAGGCGGGGGGCATAAGTCCTATTGATTTGATCCTTCATGCAAACTTGTCCTTGTCCAATGGACCATTCAGAAGAGACATGTGTCTTCTCATCAGATATAAAAAATACGAGTGTGCTTTAGACCACACGACTGAAGTACAACTTCTTAAGCTCCATCTATATGTATAAAAGTAAATACTTAGTCTTCAGAAAATAATCAAATCTTTTTTGTCGTATAGACAGTTTATGAAAAGAGTTTTGTTATCCTCTGAAAATGATCAAATCTTTTTTATCTTATACTAGCTGTCCCGGCGAACTTCGTTCCACCTTACACTACACTACACAACCCTACCCTACCATACACTACCCTACCCTACCCTAAACTACACTACCCTACCTTACCCTACACTATACTACACTACCCTACCCTACACTACACTACCCTACACTACACCTACACTACACTACACTACCCTACCCTACCCTAAAACCAATTATTTTTTGACTAATAATATTTTTTTATTGATGAACATATTTTTTTTTAAAACTTATTATATCATCCTATTCCGGACGAAGGCAAATGCAAAAACACAAAAATCTTAAAAATTGGTCCAGCCGCTCTTGAGTTATAAATGGTGTAATTAACACGACTTTCTTTTATACAGGGTGTAACAAAATTGGTGTAGGTCCCGTTAACTGGGGCTTCTACTCATCATACTGAACAACTTTTGTTCTACGACTTTGCTGAAAACGTAAATTTTTTTTTACTCTTTATACAAATGGTTCACCTGGTCGACCAATTTTGTGCATTTTAGTATAGAGGGTCCAAATATTTTTTTGAGAATTGACTATGGGTTCCTTGGAGAAAGTTGTTCGGTATGACGAGTAGAACCCCCAGTTAACGGGACCTACACCAATTTTGTTACACCTGTATATATAGATGTTTGTTTTGATTGTTTTGACAACCGATATTGTTGCCTTGGCAACCGATATTGTTGATAAACAAAAATAAATAGTATCTCACTTTTTATCTTCACTAATGTATATATCCCTCTCAACTTCCGTTCGCCTCGCCCGATCAAACTTCCGTAACGCTCTCGTCACGCATCCACCATCGTACTCCCCAAGTCAAGCGTGCGTAAAGAAGTTTTACTTCAAAAAGTGACGCTAGTAGTCTTTTTCCTGGATTAAAATCGTTGTTCGTTTTAGAGTACTTCGTCGAAGCTTCACTCGATGTATATTTAGAAAACAGTTCTTGGATGACCGATTTTTTCAACTAGGTCATCCCTTAAAATTAGCTAGGACGGCAGAAGCCCTCATGAGCACGGCCGCTCCAATGTTCAACAAAGATAGCTCAGATCGATATCCCAGTATGGACCGTCTGTTTTCGATGGACATAATACCGCCCTGATTAGCCGTCCGCCGTCGTCGCCGAGATAAAACTTGTAAACCGCTAAAAGCTCTTTGATGTTAAGATAGCAGGTCTGCGGTATTCTTATGTCAAGTTTTCATAATTTAATTCACAAGGGGGCGCTAGGAAAAAGTCTTAGATACAGGATACACGGTACTTACATCATATTATATCGTATTCGTTTTCAGGCACAAATCATTCATGGTCATCTCGCCCCAAACTAGGAATCCCTGTACTACGCGCAACAGAGACTGATGTACATATATACTTATACAGGTGTGGGACTTCTGCTCATCATACTGAACAATCATCTAAATCGCAAAAAAATACTCTTCATACAAATCGCTAAGCTGATTGACCAAATTTGTGCATACATTATATGGAGGGTCCAATTTTTTTTTTTTGAGAATGGACCATGGGTTTCTTGGGAAAAGTTGTTCAGTATGCTGAGTAGAAGCCCCAGTTGACGGTTCTTACACCAAGTTTCCTACACCCGTATACCACGTATGTTTTGAGATATTGAACACCAAACCTTTTCGTCACACGAATGTTTGCCCTGGGTGAGGATCGAACCCACGACCTTTTTCCCAGCAGGCAGAAGCGCTGTCGCTGCACGGGTCAGTCGGCTAGTACCATAAAAAGCTCTCAAAAAATATTTGTTAAAACACTTACGCGTACGAACCGCTTGCGTGCCATAAGTTTTCCTCCCTCAGTACTTACCTGTTCAAATAATTTAACTTTACCCACTCAGCAGTAATATATTTCACCAGGACAGGTAGTAAAAGCATTGTGCTCTATCTAACTATAGGTAAGTGAATGTAAAGTGCCAAAGTTAGGTGACTTTAAGAGGTGCCAACTGTATGAGGTACACCGTTCCTTTTTATTGGATGATATGAGATATCATAACGCGGGGAGAGGAAAACTCTGCAGGTATAATAATATTACAAAGCCTACCTGCAGTTGATGTTAGATAAAATGGTGTTAATTTCGTTAAAGTGGTGCTAAGTGGTCCGTAGCTTCTTTAGATAACATCAACATGCGCGGTATCTCACTTAAATTAACTTGTTAACATTTCCCGGACGCCGCCGCCATATCACTGAATATAAATAAACGACGATCATCGCGGGCGATTACATTTTGGGATGAAGCTGACTAAAACAAAAAGTATGAAGATGACTAAAACAAAAAAAGTGGCCAAGTGCGTCTTGGAACACACGCAAAGTAAGGTTGCGTAATTTTTTCAATAAATAAATGTATATAAAATAGCAAATGTATGTTTTAATTTTTTTATGGAAAATGTATGAACTTTTTACAAATTCTACTGCATCTTAAATTGGTTGTACGTAGGGCGCTACATAAGTTTTGTCGCATGCAAACTACATATCATAATATTGTGATTTGAGGCCACAGCCATAAAATCTAAGTTATTTGAAAATAACAAAAAAACAAGGAATCGTTTGTTCGATTTTTAAATTAATTTTCTAAATGAAAATGGCGGCCTTTTCTCGTTATGATATTCGTGTAATTATTTCGTATAACTTTAAGCGTGGCTTGACTAAACAAAAAAGTTTCGAGGAAATGAATACTGCACTGAGGGAAACTTGTCCATCTCTGAGGACCATAGAACGGTGGTATATTCAATTCAATCGCGGCAATTTTAACTTAGAGGTTGAAGCAAGGTCTGCTAGGCCGATAGAAGTGACTACCGATAATAACATTGAGGCTGTACGAAAACTATTGGATGAAGACCGACGTGTGACGTATCGACAGATCGAGGAAACCCTCAAGTTAAGCGCACCAACTGTTCATCGGATTCTTCACGACCATTTGAAAGTACGGAAACTTTGTTCTCTCTGGGTACCACACTTAGTGATTGACGTGCTAAGGGAGCAACGCGTGACTTGGTCAGGTGATATGATAAAAAAAATTGAAGACAGCCGATCTAACTACTTGAACTCGATTGTTACATGTGATGAAACGTGGCTGTATTATTTCGATGTACCTACTAAATTCCAGAGTAAAGTGTGGGTGTTTGAAGATGAACCACCGCCGACGTCTGTGAAAATGTCCCGATCCGTAAAAAATAGAATGGTTGCTGTATTTTTTACTACGAGAGGAATATTGGCTACGGTTGTGCTTGATAAAAGGAAGACTGTTACTGCTGCATGGTGCACAGAAGAATGTTTACCTAGTGTTTTAGAAGCCTTAAAAAATGAACGACAAAACTCAAGACTCGATACTTGGCTCTTGCATCAAGATAACGCCCATGCACATCGAGCCGGCAAAACTACCAACTATTTGCACCAAGCTGGAATCAAATTGTTGAGACACCCTCCCTATAGTCCGGATCTGGCGCCAAGCGACTTTGCACTATTCCCTTATAAAAAAACAGCTGAAGGAACGCAAGTTTTCGAGCGATAACCAGCTTATAGGAGCTTTTGAGGAGATATGCGGCTGTGTTCTAGAAGGGTACTGGAGCAATGTGTTCAGCACCTGGTTTACACGTATGAAGACCTGTATTACTGCCGGTGGTGACTACATCGAAAAAAAAAAATTCAAGAAAGTACGACAAAACTTATGTAGCGCCCTAGTACTATATGCCGTGATAATTTGCTTTTTAAATTGACTATATGCGACTATATGCTGTAACGAAAATCACCACTCCCAAAATAAGTGCTTTTTTGTTAGAATATGTTGGGTCAGCCGTAAGCTTGCTGAACGTGAAAACTACACATCTGATTCTTTGAACCTTTGTGAAGTGAAACTTCTATATAGACGGGGGGTATTAGGATTTTTCTGTCACGAAAAAGCGTTACGGTCACGAAATAGCGTTACGGTCACGAAAAAGCGTTACGGCCGCGCGGAGGAGGTACACGATGTATCTCGTGGTGAGAGGCGGCAGTGGCGGAGGGATATTTTTTTGAAATACTTTTTTTTTGGATAATTTTTGAAAAATTTTATTTTGAAATATTTTTTTTTTGTTATTTGAAATACGTTTTTTTAAATATTTCTTGGTTTTTGTTTTAAATATATTTAAAAACAAAAAAAAATAAGTACTGAAATATTTTTTTTTAATTATTTTTTGTATTTTTGAGTATAGAAAATTTAAATATTGAAAAATGTAGAATTTTTTTTGAATAATTTTTATTTTAAGTTTTTTTAGAAAATACTTTTTGGTTTTTTTTTTGAAATAGTTTTTTTATAATATTTATTTGAAACTTTTTTGAAATATTATTTGGTATATATATTTTTTTAAATTTTTTATTAAATATTTTTTTTGGAATGTTAAAATTATTATTTTTGGAAATATTTATTTTTGAAATATACAGGGTGTCTGGTAAGACAACGGACGCATTTTAGGAGGTGACTGAGGAAGACGAAATATATATATTTTTTTAAATTTTGAATGAATTATTTATTGGGATGTTGAAAAATTTTATTTTAAATATTTATTTTTGAAATATACAGGGTGTCTGGAAGGACAACGGACACATTTTAGGAGGTGACTGAGGAAGACGAAATTGAAAAACTTTTCTCGAGAAACCCATTTGACTTAATACAAGTTGGTCAGCTCATTATCCAACTTTGTATGAAAAATCAACATTTTTTTATGCGAATTGACCATTGGTGCCTTGGGAAAGGTTGTTCAGTTTCGTCTTCTGATTCACCTCTAAAAATGCGTCCGTCGTCTAACCAGTCACCCTGTACTTTTATGAAAAATATTTTTTTTACATATTTTTTTTTTGTTTCGGATTGAATTCAGTTTTTTTGTTTCATAAAATAAAATATGTTTAAATAAAAAATGCATTCATTATAATGTAACTAACCTAACCAAATTATAATTTGCAGTAAACCTGCGAAAAAATCGAAATGTGTGCTGGGACACAGTAGAAGTGAAACTTCAACGGACAAGTGGTAAAAGGAATGGCAACGGACAAGTGGCAAAACGAATGGTTTTTTTTAACTTTAAGTTTTACGAGCAGGTTATCAAATTGGACAAGTATATTAACAATCTGCCCGTAAAACTTCAAGTAAAATTTTTTGTCCGTTGAAGTTTCACTTCTACTATGTGTCCCAGCACACATTTCGATTTTTTCTTTGGTAATGGCTAAAAACAAGAACACGATTTATAAGTTTATACCATTGCTCCTCTAAAAAGCTTATTTTATTCACTGAAAACAGTGAATAAAAAGCTCTTTTAATCACTATTTTAGTGTTTGAATTTAGAACAACTAATATATTCGACCTTGCATCTCAGCTATACAACGTCCTTGCGAAAAAAAAACTCGATATAAACTTCATTACCAAAGAATATTTGACAATACAAACTCCTTGTTCAAATAATTCCTCGAGATTTGATTGTTCGATATTTTCGAAAAGGAATTAAACATTAGAATAAAAACTGTTTTGTGTTCTTTGCCGTCATTCTTTAGTAAATTGGCGCAATTTTGAATACGTTAAGTTGTCACCGCGAATACCGCTTTATACCCAATTTCAGCTCAATTGGACCCCTGGAAGTCGCTCTAAAATCGATCGCTATATTTGGACTTCCTTATCAAACTAACATATATTAATACAAACATTGCAAGTTAAATAAAAGCTGGCACACATAATGGTATATATCTACACTAATTCTACACAAAAAAACTGCGTATATAGTTTGTTAGCGACCGGTAAATAAATAGTCTGCCTGAAGATGGTGTTCGAAACCGGTCGCTGACAAATTATAAACGCAGTTTTATTTCTTTTATGTGGAATTAGTGTAGATATATACCAATATGTGTGATATAATTGTTCCACCAAGAACCTACAATCAAAAGTATCAACTATCTAAAAGCTGGCAGGCAATTGAACAGCGCGGGTAGATTAGATTAAAATAGATTATTTATTTCATGTTACCAATTACATATTTATTAAAAATTAAAAATGTCAAAGTGTAACATAATCGTCAAAATTCATAAATACAATGTCACAATAAAAATTGTGTAATTGTGCCACACGATATGAAAGGAAGAATAAAAGCTTTTAATTTTAAAGTGACAGCAAGCACAGCCGCTCGGTAATTTTTGGAATCAATGAAGTTAGATGTTTATTTCCCTCCACATTTGCAGTGATGTTTCCATATTCCAGCAGCGGCACACATTCCAACTGCATTTTATATCCAGAATTATGAACATTAATTATAAAGTTAACCCTCAGTGCGGAGGCCCGACCAGCCACTGCCACCCACCGTGCCATTGCAGTGTTTTCCGACAGCGTTTAATTTTCCCACGGCGGCTCCACGTTAACAAACAGTCTCGTAAATTAATTATTAACGGTCTCAAAATGAGATGCTATGCGCTTCTGCTCAATGTATTTGTGACATGGAATAAACAACTTATAAATAAATAAATATGACTACTCCAACTGTCTGGTGAATGTCAGTGTATGTATGTTTGTAGGGACTCATGGCTGCTATACGATTCATAATGGTTAGTAGAAATAAATGAGCGAAACGTGGGTCGAGTCGAGTATTTAACTGTAACTGGAGGGTCGGCAGTTCCAATCCCGCAACCAAATGATGATCTACACACCTGCCTAAGTGGTTAATGGTCGAGTACCTTAATCATAATGTAAAGAAATGAGTTATAACACCAGGATTCTGGAAAATGTTTACGCCCTCCTCCCCTCTTTTGGCCCCCTTTTTTGGCGTAAAGGGCTGCAAAAAAATAGGCGTACCTAAAAGTAGACTTAAAAAATGAGGTTCTATATGTTACAATACAAAAGCGTATGTCTTTTCACGGCTCTATGAAAAAGTGGAGTCGTATGATGGTACCGTTGTATGAAAATTATACTATACTAGCTTTTGCCCGCGGCTTCGCCCGCGTGGATATCGTTTTTATGACTGTCTTTGAGGGTAAGTGGTGCGCGAGCCGGGAACTATGTCAGGATATCCTAATTAGTAAATTGTGTTGTTTCCCACCCCCTCAATTATATCCGTGCAAAAAATCACAACAATCCATTGTTCCGTTGCGATGTTAAAGAAATTAATCAAAAAAGAGGTTTTTTTCAGTTCCCCTTAGAAACTGCACCAGACTATGCTATTTTCACGGCATAAAAAGTAGCCTATGTCCTTTTCCGTGACACAGGCTACCTGCATGCCAAATTTCGTCAAGATTGGTGGAGGTGTTTTAGCGTGAAAAAGCAACAAACAAACACATTTTCACATTTATAATATTAAGTAAGGATTCGTCTCTCTCTTACTACAGCAACCTATAAAGCGGAGTAGTATGCCGTAAGGCATACTTGAACGTCGAGTCATTTATAATAGGTACGTGACATAGAATTTCTCTCTGAAGATATAGATAGTTCTAATTAACTAAGATTATTACTAGGGTGGCTGACTTAGCCGTCGCATATTTCCTATAAACTTTACTGGCTGTTGAGAAAGACAGTAGAGTTAATACAGATAGAATATACTTACTATACGCGAAGATACAACTTTTTATCTGTTTTGTTACCGTAAAAGGAAACGGAAGCTTTATTCTCAAAAGTTTCTATCTTAACTAGGGATAGTGTTACATCCTTCACTGGCGAAGATAAAGTATGTAATTTTCTTAATGTTTCTCGGCAAACTTCATAAACAACAAAGTTCGTAGTTCTGAATTCAAATTATTATACATGATAATTACTGTACATGGATCGTGAATCGATTGCATTCGGAAACACACTGTACTTAGATATTTTAATAAAAAGACGAGGAAGAGTTATGACGAGTTATTTTCTGTATTTTCTATTGTGTAAGTACATAATAAGTACTGTACATTAATTATATTATGTAATGCAATATTCTTTTAAAGACTCCTTCAAATACGCTATGTTTACTTAATATATAATTTTGCATGAAAAATGAGGTGAAATGAAGTCTCGCAGCACAATGGCGACTACTAAAGAGGCGGAATAAAATCTCCATTTAACGCTGAAGACTGGTAGATACCAGCAAATAATAGGCTCAGCTTGTATAAATGTATAACACGATGCAGATGGGCCGGGCGGCGATCCGCGTGAATAATATATCGAGCCAATGTCATGACATGAGTGTCTGTGATTGCCTAGGGGTCCATATCAGAGAAAATGTTGACAAAGGGGTTTTGAAATTTTTGTACGGAAACTGGCAGGTCCACCATTTTTTAAATAGCGTCGCACATCTAAACCTGTAAATTTTTTGGAGATAGAGATGAACAAAAAATGTTGTTTAGCATTATATACTAGGAGGTAACGACAAATTTGGTAACAATAATGGCTATGGATAAAATTAGGTTGAGAGGATAAATGCCAATCCTCTGATGTTAAATATGTCGGTCTTCCTGCGCAAAGTGGTTGCGTTATGTACTTATAGCACCTGAAAAACTAGTTATCGTGACCAAAAAAACGATAAAGGAAATGGCTGAGTAAGATAGAAAATTAAAGTACTAGTTATACTCATGACAATTATGCAAAAACTGAACAAATATTCGGTTGCGTGGTGCAATGCCCGTTAGTAGTAGAA
The DNA here is from genome assembly GCA_947284805.1 of Coleophora flavipennella. Classification (NCBI taxonomy): domain Eukaryota; kingdom Metazoa; phylum Arthropoda; class Insecta; order Lepidoptera; family Coleophoridae; genus Coleophora; species Coleophora flavipennella. Next base: position 8,526,611 of record OX369279.1, read on the forward strand.
ATAGCGAGTTTTCTGTGCCAGGATCCCACCCCCCTGCCGGAGTTCGGCCGGAAGTCCTAAAGCGTCACGTAATAATTGGACATAAAGATTATTAGAAAAATAAATAGTTATTTTGCAATTTCGCATACCGAATAGCTACCGGCTTAGAATGGGGCCATCCCATCTCTTCCAATGGGTATCATAACACACGACTAAGGGACTTAAACCGAAGAATGGGCAGCAGCGCCCATTCCGCGCACCTGCAGTCGACCTGCAACCGCACTGCGATCGTCAACCCGGCTGCCAAACGTGGCGAATATGGAAAACCCCCCAATAATTAACACAACTAAAAAACGGCTCCTAGTCCCCGGCGGCCTCACTATTCCTGGCTCTGGTAGCAGTCAAGGTAACGGCGGGGCATGGGATGCGGGGAATCGCCGTCAGATGCCAGGAAACCAATAGACCGAAAAACGTAGCGTAGGTAGGCCTCCCATTCCTTGGGACCATTCCGTGGACCCATGACGCGCAGAACAGGTTGAATCCTTGGGGAGGCAGTTGTCCAGCAGTGGACGTCCTTCGGCTGATAAGTCCAATTATGTCCGTAATGTGACGTAAAAGGACGAAAGAATGGAGGAGGATCTCAAGTCCACTAGTACATTTTTTATGTATGATTACGCATAAATTTTTATAGAGTAGTTCGATTTCGGTAATTATTTTTTATTCGAAGTTGGTCCATTTAAATTTGAAAACAAAATTTTACTCCTAAGGGTAGAAAAATTAAAATGTGTTTTTCACCAAGTAGGTTCATATATCAATGGTCTTAGCTCAGTGTAACTTGTGTGGTCGTGTCGATCACGCAGGTTGACGGACGGTCATACAGGATGATTTTGACTGTTAGTAGCTTTTACCGCGACCGTTTCCGTGCTTTGCAAGGTACGTTAAACTGTTGGTGCCGGTCGCTATCACTAGATGGCAGTCCTTAAGCCGTGTCAAAAGACCTTAAAGACAGTGGGATTCGCCACAGCCAAAGTATATATATTAGTACTAACATACAGTAAGGACACTCCCTGCCGCTCTCTAGATTCCGACCTCACCCCCTCGTCGCCCAGTATGATACAGATTGGTTATAGTTTGGTTCTCGAACGTATAGGATTTCGGCGTGATTTTGTTAGCGCCGTAATTTGTTTTTAGAAATGTCCTTTCACGACCGTTGTAGGTATGCAGTGTCTGGGGTGTGCCACAGCCCTCCAATCTCCACCAATCCCAACTTTGTGTGGAGTATGAATGGCGTAACCTTAGCAGTGGTGACGTTTTAACCGCCTCCGTGGCGTAATGATTAGTTTATAATGGCTATCAGGAGGTCGCGGGGTCGATTCCCGGCGAAGTCTAACTTTGAAAGATTCGCGGTTTGGTTTCATTTCATTTCATATTTATTGGTTGGTGGAAGGCCCTTTCTAAGCCGCCTGGCTAGCTACCACCACCTTATCTAAGTATTGCCGCCAAACATCAATGATAATAGCAATGATGTGTTCCGACTTGAGATAAGATAGCCAGTTTCCCATTGTGTTGGGCAATCTTGGTAAGCCAGTTTCCATTTTCGGCATCATCGTCAATTATTATCAGGTAAGATGACGCCATAAGGGCTTACCAATTGTGGATTTAAAAAAGTTATGGGATATCAAGGCGAGGTGGTAGTTGAAAACTCGTTTTTTAAGTCATTTACGACTCGAATCTCATGTCTCCAAACAATTATAAAACCAATAAAATTATGTCCGAAAATATGACTAAATATTAAACGGAGTACATTTTCAAAAAAACAACGCGATAAAGCTAAAAACAATGTAAAATCATACCAAATTGAAAAAAATCAACTCTCGTTTCTCCATATTTTTTAACCGAATTAAAAAAAAGGAGGAGATTTCTCAATTCGAGCGTTTATTTTTTTTATGTGTGTTCGTCTTCGATCACGGAAAAAAAAGTTGTTCGCGGATAACTTCGTTGTTTATGATATGAACCGATTTTGATGTTTTTTTTTGGTAAGGAGATATCCGAAGCGTGGTACCATGATAAGGAAACCAGGATTTAATAATGGCATCCCAGAGAAATCGAGTGGAACCTTAGTTTCCTGTTTGAAGTTGATTTTTTTTTTTGTTCAAAATTATGAACGTCACCAACATTTTTATCCTTTATTGTTCACAAAATAAAATTAACCTTAAGTATCATACAAATCAGTAAATCTTGTAAGTTTTTTTTTGTTGTATCTTGTTGAGTAGGCACTTACCTAAATGAGTTACGACTTTATTTGTTCGGTGCCAATTGCGAATCTCAACATTGCCTTATCGAATAACTTGATTTATACTAAATTAAAATTAAAATTCAATAAAAACAAGACGTCATTAAAACATTACCCCCGATTTTTTGGAAGTCAGGTAAAATGTACTTTATGTCACTCACGGAATCAACGCGAATTTAACGATACCTCGTACTCTAAAATCCATTAAGCCGTTTAGAAGATATCGTGGAATAAAGGAACAAAATAAAGGAAAGTAAAGAAACATGCGTATGAAAGTTAGACCTGAAAACAATATACTCCTTTTTTGTGGGCAGTGGTGTAAAAATGGTGATCGTAGCCTTTCTGAAATCAAACGAGACCTCTCATCCCACAGCACTGAACTTTGTCACCAGTTCTCACCAGCAGCAGCGCGTGGGCACACCCTGGACACTTCATACAACGGGCCAGAAATGACATTTCTAAAAACGAATGACAGAACAAAAAAGGAGTGTCCAATGTCCATACTGTATGTTAGTACTAATGTATATACTTTGGCGGGGGACACGCTCATAAAGAGATCGCATCGCAGATTCAATTTTTGATGCGGAAAGCGACGACACTCGACAGGATATCGAATGGAGCGAGTGTCGGGAGAAAGATACTTGGAAAATGTAACATAACGAGCGAGCGGCGACCGGCGACGGCGACCCACATTCCACAGTTTGGAAGAAAACTTTCAAGTTTTATTTATGACATGGGGCTACTTTGAAAAAGTTGTCGACGCACCTGACAGTAATTGCCAGCCGCCGCACCTGTCACCTGCACTCACTCCGTGTATAGTAATGAGTTCTTATTGTGGGTTATTAAGCTATTGCATAGCTTTTATCGCGGGCTTTGAGCGCGGCGACGGCGACCGAATCAAGAAATTCCATAACGAAAATAAAACCTAACACCCCAAGTTCGGCCGAGTTCTAAAAAACTTACAGTGCCATCTATTAGCGATTTGCGGTACTAAAAGGACTTAGTCAATTTTACTTGTAACTTTCTAAGTGTTAATTTATTACATAAACATCCCGCGCCCCAAGGACTATATGGTACTGGTAAATACTGCATATATAAAAAATAAATAAATAATTATCATTGCATAAGTTGATAAAAAACGCTATGCAATAGCTTTACCGCAGCAGTTCCCGAGTGCCACACATTTTGCTCTTATTATAGAGATGACGTCAGCAATAGAAATAAATTATGAACTCTTGATCACTAAATTGCCCTCCTACTGAAACTTCGGAAAACCTTACTCGTTTTGTTTTTCATCAAGTCTTCGATTTTCAATTTACCAAAATCACAAAATGAGTACATAAATGACTCTGCAAAACTATGACGTCACGCCTAGATATGTCAAACATTTTTAGAACAAAATGTCGTTTTTGACAGATAATAAAAAGCAAATCAGATGTCTAGCATTCGTCATCCCTATTGTGGGTAAGTACCTACTTTATTTCAAAATAATATGGTTTTTAGGGTTGCGTAGTCAAACTAGGAATCCTTATACTCGTAGTTTCGCCATATCCGTCTGTCTGTGTGTCTGTCCGTCGGTAAGTCACAGCCATTTTGTCTTACAGCTATAAAGCTTAAATTTGGTATGGTTACACAAATGTATGATTCCTATAAAGTTGGGAATAAAATTTGTAAAAAAATATTTTTTTAGGGCACATGTAAAGTGGGGGTAATTTTTTTTTGTTCACGTGTACTGCGGGTTTTCCAAGATCATTTTGCCCATAAAATGATTGGAAAGTAAACATAAAGTTTTTAAGTGGTAATTTTTGTGAGAGTTGCACTTCCCCTACTCCCTACCAGCTAAACTACTATTTTACAATAGTAGTTTATGAAACTGTTGCATAATAAGGGTTCTTAAAATACGAGTGTAAGTTAAAAAAATGACCCGTAGGCGAGTTTTTTTTTAGCATTACACGAGTGTTTTAAAACCAAATTATGTGCAGTTTCATACACTACTTTATCTAATCTCATACATTGAGATTGAATCAACTAAAATACAAAGATCAAAGTTAAGAGTAAGAAAAAAATCCCACGAAATTCAGTAAGTACCTACCTACAACAAAACGTGTCACGGCGCTGAATCCCAGCGCATCAACGCGCTTGCACTGAAGCGGACGGTGTCACAGACAGGTAAAAACAATGCTTTTACTGATCACAGACATTTTTAAACAAGAATGAAAATTATCCACGAAATTCAGTATCTAGAACAAAATTTAATGAAAAACCAACACATCACCGTGCATGCGTTATAGAGCGTTTGTATTGCTGTAAAAATGGCGTGAACCGCATGTGCGTTCCAATAAAAAAAAATGATATGGAACTTCGTTGGTGATATTATCTCTTTGGTTTAACTAGTATCGTAATGGAAAAAAAAATACACTATGACATTATTTCTCTAACAAAATAATGTTATAATGTTTTTTTTATTACGGTATTGTGTTTATAAAGTATGCCAACTAAAACAAAATAAACTCGTTTTGAAGTTGATAATTCGAACTTTACGATATGAGAGTAGATAAAATCTTAAAAGTAATGGAAATAGTAATATCATCTATTTAAAAGGAACACTATCTCGGCTAAGTAGGATAATCAATTTAAAAGGAAAATTATCAAGGTCAAGTGGGATTTCTTGTAATTGTCGACCAATTTAAGATGTCCAGTTGGATTTATTCATAGGTTTCCATACAAAATGTTCTATGCCAACTGCAAAAATAACTTTGTTTCTTAAATGTATTTTTTGAAAAGACTACAGAACCCTACTTTGCGCGTGGTCCGACACGCACTTGGTCACTTTTTAAAACTATTAGCGGCATGTTTGTACTACCAATTATTTTCTTTTTAAAAAGTCTGATGTCTCTAATTTCTCTAATATAAAGACATTTATAATGTCTATCGAATTTGCTATTTATGGTTTCTCAGTCGGTTTCATTGTAGGTAAGTAGGTAAGATTGTTTTAAAATAATACTATCGTACGAATAAAAAAACCAGCCAAGTACACAAAGGGTTCCGTACCATCGTACTAGATGGCGCTAGTTTCTTCATGTTTAAAAAAAACGCCCTTTTGTATGGAGACCCCTCTTATTTTTTCACTTTTTCTAATTTTTAGTATTTGTTGTTATAGCGGCAACATAAATACATCATCTGTGAAAATTACAACTGTCTAGCTATCACGGTTCATGAAATACAGCCTGGTGACAGATGGACATTCAGATATACAGATAAACAGACAGACAGACAGACAGACAGACAGACGGAAAGACAGCGAAGTCACAGTAATACGGTCCCGTTTTTACCCTTTGGGTATGGAACCCTAAAAACGACTAGATGTCTATAGTTTCTGGAAATTTCTATTAATTATGTTAATCACCAAGAGAGCGGAGCGGGCGAATGTTTCAGAGTTAGGTTGTAGTATTATTGATTTGCATGTATGTATGTATGTTGGTACAGGGATAACTTTTGAATGCCTTCATCAGCCGAAAATCGTCCACTGGTGGACAAAGACCTCCCCCAAGGATTTCCACGACGACCGTTCCTGCGCTGCCCGCATCCATCGGCTTCCCGCGATCTTCACCAGGTCGTCGGTCCACCGCGTGCCTCAAATGCCTTATCCGATTTATGAAATTTTGAGAGATGCTAAGTAATAACAAGAGAATTCGTATGACAGAATTTAGTATCAATAGGATTGATATCGCAAAGTTTAGTTCGGGGTAAATCACTATAGTTACAAAGTAAATTTATAGAGAGCTCACTTATATGGATTAAACAGGTAGGTACCTATGTGTAGCAGAACTGAATGCAGTACTGTTCATGAATTCAAATTGAAAAATTATGAGAAATTATAAATCAACAGTCAACCGAAGTTAAGTTAAGTTTTTTAAATTTTACGTGACATAATAATTATAATCTATGATAAACATTTGCATGCCTTGCACAGGCGAAACACGATTGCACTATAAAATTATATTAAACATCTTATTACCATGTTTAATGCTTTAAAAAAAAGAAATACTGAGTGAGCGACTACAATATTAAGCAAGACAAAAGTATTATTAATAGGTTCGTTAGATTTAATGACGATTATGTCCATCCCTAGGTGGCGGATCTGACAGTTACGAAATAGAAGTAACTGTTATTTTAGTCGCTCACTTATTATTTCAGTCGCTCACTTAGTATTTCAGTCGCTCACTTTGTATTTCAGTCGCTTACTTAGTATTTCAGTCGCACACTTAGTATTTCAGTCGCTCACTTAGTATTTCAGTCACTTACTTAGTATTTCAGTCACTCACTTAGTATTTCAATGACCTATGTTCATGAATTTACAGTCACTCGTTTAAATACTACACAAAAATAATCTTTGAATACTTTTAGTCATAAAATTGAGTGGTGAACGAATTGAGATGTAAAGGGAGGAGTTAGTGGCGGCTGCGGGCCCGACACGGAGCACATGTGTTACTCTTTACGGGCGCCCGACCTAATGCGGGCCCCGATAAAGTTTATTATTGCGCTTCTGATTTTTGTTATGGTTGTTATATGTGTTCCTAATGGTTAGGAAACTGTGGAATTTCCGCACTCAGCAATTTAAAAAGGTCTAGTGATTTAAATCTTTGTCGAAAACGAGCTATTCTGTCTTCAATGTAAGCTCAGATAATTTTAACCAAAAAATAACCGACTTCAAACAGGAAACTTAGGTTCCCCTCGATTTCTCTGGGATGACATTATCAGATCCTGATTTCCTTATCATGGAACGACCCTCGGAATATCTTCTTTCCAAAAAAAAGATTCATCAAAATCGGTTCATAAACAATGAAGTTATCCGCGAACACACATAAAAAAAATATTGATCGAATTGAGAATCCTGCTCCTTTTTTGAAGTCGGATAAAAAATGAACCCGAACTTCCTCTTTTCAATCTGGTTCAATTAGTAAGATAGTAAGTACGCTGAACAAACTTCTGCGACCATTCTCCGAGTCAACTAAACTGAAGAATAGATTGAACTGTAGCCAAGAAGAAACTTCACAATCACATTAAGTTGAATAAAACCAATAAGAGTGGAAAAATTGGCAGATCGTGCATTATAAAACTGTCAATACAAATTGAACAGTGAAATGTAGGGTTTATGAGGATAAGAAGCACCCGTGGGGACCAGGGTTGCCAAAAGGAAAAATGCGACCTCAACTAAATGAAGTTGGTCAAGTGTAAGTGTCTCTCACGCACCATTTGTTCCATAGGGTGTTCCCCTTGGGCCAAACTATGCAAGGTGAGTGCGCCGTGAAAGACCACCTTCGCAACAAGACAGTTACTTTATTTACTTGACAAATAAAACAATCTTTACTTCATTATTTAACAAAAGTAAAAAATATTATCATGCTAATATGGTAAATTTAATTTCTGCACAGCTCTTTCAAACGGCATTACTAAAAACTAGAGGGCCCCATAAAAAGGCCAATTTTTTTATCCACAATTGGTAAGCCCTTGACATCATCGTCGGTGGAGTAACGGTTACGGCCGCTACCTCCTGTCCGGGAGGCCGTGGTTCGAATTGTGCCACGTACCAATGTGATTTCTAATTTCGATTTCGTTTAAACGTTTATCCGACGCTCTTACGGTGAAGGAAAACATCGTAAGGAAACCTGCAAACTCGAAGGTTGTGTGTGACGTTGACCAACCCGCACTGGACCCGCGTGGTCGACTAAGGCCCGATTGCCCTAATTCAGGGTAGACTCGAGCCCCTCGGTGGGGACGTATATGAGCTGATAAGAAGATGAAGATGAAATCATCTTACCTGATGGTAAGTGACAATGACGCCGAAGATGGAAGCGGCCTTACCAAGATTCCCCAAAGCTATTGGTAACTGGCTGGCGATAGTAGCATTGGACATTACACGCTTGGCTCCATTACGCTCTCGCCTTTGGCTCGGACTGCAATCCTGCGTCAAATGTAATTACCTACTTTGTTCACTTGTATCAATATGGTCCAGGTATTGTACATAATAAGACAGAGAGATAATAACGTGCTAAAGTTAAATTCTTCACCAGGTCATCGGTCCACCGAGTGGGAGGCCTTCCTACGCTACGTTTTCCGGTGCGCGGTTACCACTAGAGAACTTTACTACCCCAACGGCCATCTGTTCTACACTGTGCCCCGCCCACTGCCACGTAAATTCAGGAATTCTGAGAGCTATGTCGGTTGCTTTGGTTCTCCTACGGATCTCCTCGTTTCTGATTCGATCACGATGAGAAACTCCCAGCATAGCACTGGATGCGGGCAGCGCCTATGTCCTATGTCCAGCAGTGGATATCCGTCGGCTGATATGATGAAGGTTAAATTACATCAAAGTTTTTCGATTTGAATACCTATTAAGATTACTTATCTATGTCGATACGTTATTCTTGTTTGTTAATACGGTTTAGCTTTTGCTCGCGGCTTCGCCCGTGTGGATATCTTGGGTGCGAGGAAAAAAAGAACCCCTATAGGATCACTTCGTTGTCCGTCTATCCATCCGTCCGTCCGTCTGTCTATCTGTCTGCGACTGGCGACCCACATACCACATGGCAGAAAACTAAGTTTTCTTCATGACATTGCGCTACAAAAGTATGTTTAATAGTACTAACATACAACATGGCCACTCCCTGCTGCCCTCTAGTACGTTAGTACTAATATATATACTTTGCCTCTAGATATCGACGTCATCCCTTAGTCACCCAGATAGAAACAGATTGGTACTAGTTTGGTTCTCGAACGTAAAAGATTCCGCAGCGATGACGACAGCATCAGAAATAAATTATGAAATCTTGATCACTAAATTGCCCCCCTACTTAAACTTCGGAAAACCTTACTCGTTTTTTTTCCATCAAGTTTTTAATTTTTAATTCACCAAAATCACAAAACGAGTACTTAAATGACGCTGCTAACTATGACGTAACGCCTAGGTATTTCGAACATTTTTAGAACAAAATTCCGTTACTGACAAATGATAAAAAGTAACTCAGATGACTAGCATTTGTCATCTTTATCCGTCATTTGTTTTTAGGAATGTTTTTCTCGCCTATTGTATGAAGTGTCCAGGGTGTTGCGCTACTTTGAAAAAATTTACGACGCACCTGTCACCTGCACTTACTGCGCCGTGAGTTCTTGTTGTGGATTATTGTTCTTAGTATTGTGGGTAAGTACTTTATGGCAAAATAAAATAGTTTTTAGGATTCCGTCAAAGTATATGTATATTAGTACTAACATACAGTTTGACCACGGGTCTCTAGATTACTACCCCACCCCCTCGGCACCCAGATTGATAGCGATTGGTTATAGTTTAGTGTGGTTTAGTTCTCGAACGTATGGGATTTCTCCGTGATTTTGTTTGCTCCGTCATTTGTTTTTAGAATGTCATTTCACGACCGTTGTATAAAGTGTCCGGGTTGTGGTTCTGTAGTCAAACTAGGAATCCTTATAGTTCTATATTGTCCTCTCTTTGCCCGTCGTTATGTTACAGCCGTTTTGCTCAAAGACTATTATAGCTATAAAGCTTAAATAAAATATGTAAAAAATATTTTTCTTTGGGTACCTACCTACTGTATGAGGTGTTTTTTTTTGTTTTCTTACCGTGTGGGATATCTTGGGTGCGAGGAAAAAAAGAACCCCTATAGGATCACTTCGTTGTCCGTCTATCCATCCGTCCGTCCGTCTGTCTATCTGTCTGCGACTGGCGACCCACATACCACATGGCAGAAAACTAAGTTTTCTTCATGACATTGCGCTACAAAAGTATGTTTAATAGTACTAACATACAACATGGCCACTCCCTGCTGCCCTCTAGTACGTTAGTACTAATATATATACTTTGCCTCTAGATATCGACGTCATCCCTTAGTCACCCAGATAGAAACAGATTGGTACTAGTTTGGTTCTCGAACGTAAAAGATTCCGCAGCGATGACGACAGCATCAGAAATAAATTATGAAATCTTGATCACTAAATTGCCCCCCTACTTAAACTTCGGAAAACCTTACTCGTTTTTTTTCCATCAAGTTTTTAATTTTTAATTCACCAAAATCACAAAACGAGTACTTAAATGACGCTGCTAACTATGACGTAACGCCTAGGTATTTCGAACATTTTTAGAACAAAATTCCGTTACTGACAAATGATAAAAAGTAACTCAGATGACTAGCATTTGTCATCTTTATCCGTCATTTGTTTTTAGGAATGTTTTTCTCGCCTATTGTATGAAGTGTCCAGGGTGTTGCGCTACTTTGAAAAAATTTACGACGCACCTGTCACCTGCACTTACTGCGCCGTGAGTTCTTGTTGTGGATTATTGTTCTTAGTATTGTGGGTAAGTACTTTATGGCAAAATAAAATAGTTTTTAGGATTCCGTCAAAGTATATGTATATTAGTACTAACATACAGTTTGACCACGGGTCTCTAGATTACTACCCCACCCCCTCGGCACCCAGATTGATAGCGATTGGTTATAGTTTAGTGTGGTTTAGTTCTCGAACGTATGGGATTTCTCCGTGATTTTGTTTGCTCCGTCATTTGTTTTTAGAATGTCATTTCACGACCGTTGTATAAAGTGTCCGGGTTGTGGTTCTGTAGTCAAACTAGGAATCCTTATAGTTCTATATTGTCCTCTCTTTGCCCGTCGTTATGTTACAGCCGTTTTGCTCAAAGACTATTATAGCTATAAAGCTTAAATAAAATATGTAAAAAATATTTTTCTTTGGGTACCTACCTACTGTATGAGGTGTTTTTTTTTGTTTTCTTACCGTGTGGGATATTGAGAAGTTATTAAGGGTTTTCCAAGATCATTTTTCCGATAAATCAATCGTTTACTAAATATTTAGTTTTAAAGTGGTGATTTTTGTTGAAGTTACATGTACCTGATAAACTGCTCTTTCAGCAAAATATGAAAAATATTGGAAATAGTTTATATGTTATAATTAATTTAAAAGGAAAATTATCACGGCCAAGTGAGCTTTCTTAGTTTAGTTAGGAGTAATACCACACCCTGGACACTTCATACAGCGGGCCAGAAATGACATTTCAAAAAATGGCGGCGAAACACTATACGTTCGACAACCAAACTGTAACCAATCTGTATTAATCTGGGTGACAAGGGGGTGAGGTTGCAATCTAGAGAGCGGCAGGAAGTGTCCATACTGTATGTTAGTACTAATATATATATTTCGGCATTTGACTGAATTAGTGCTGCCATCTGACAACTGACGTATATATACAAGGTAATTTAAAATTTTTGGTAGCAATATCAAAAAAAAATTTGAACGCGACCGTGTATTGTTTTTTCTGACATTTAAAAAGTTATCATATTATCAAGTTAGAACATTTTAATGCTATTATTTTTAAAATTTTCGACGCGGTTTTTTGTCAGCAAGAATCGGCTGCCCCATTTTAAAACACAGTGACTGCAAAATTTTTATACCTGATTTTTTTAGTATTATTGGATTTTGGACTTAATTTCAAGTATTTTTTCTTGCAGTATTTTCTGTTCATAAATCAAATTTTTCATCAATTTGGTGCGCAATTTTTTTTTAATAAGGCAAATTTTTAAGAAATCTGAGAATTATCAGATATTGTGTTTTGAAATTGGGCAGCCGTAATGTATCGATAAACTTATTTCGACCTTTGGTGATGAAGCACCGTCAAGAACGAGTATTTATCGATAGTTTGCGGAATTTATTAGTGGCCGCAGTTCACTTGTGGATGAGTTTCATGAAGGTCGTCCGAAATCGGTGGATGTTCCGATAAACATGACGCTGTGTTTGACTTAATAACAACAACAAGACCGTCATGTGACTTATCGAGACATTGAGAAGCATCTTTGGGCATCAGTGGGACTAGTATAAATGCAATGTTGCATGAACATTTAGCAGTCAGAAAGATTTGTTCGCGATGGATTTCCCATATTTCGACAGCTGCTCAAAAACAGGCTCGCGTCAATTGGTGTAAAAAAATGTTAACAAAATACAAATACGAGGCTTCGAAACATGTCTATGACATAGCGACAGGTGACGAATCGTGGATCTATGCCTATGAACCCGAAAATAAACAGCAGTCGACTGTTTGGGTATTTCGTGATGAACAGAATCCCACAAAAGTCACTACGAAACAAATGGTTGCCTGCTTTTTTAGTCAAAAACTAGACTGCAACCATTTCTTTAGAGAAGCCTAGAATGGTCAATATGGGATTGGAATGCTAGTCATTTGAGTTGCTTTTTATGATCTGTCAAAAACGATATTTTGTTCTAAAAATGTTTGAAATACCCACAAATGACGTCATAGATTTTTAGCGTCATTGACGAACTAATTTTGTGAATTTGATCAATAAAAAATTGAAGACGTGATGGAAAAACAAAACAAGTAAGGTTTTTTGAAACTACAAGGGGAGAGCAATTTAGGAAATCGTATTTCAGAATTTATTTTTGATGCAGTCCGATTCCCTATTCAGAATAGTATATACAACCATTTGTTTACCAGAGGTCATGAATAAAGGCAGAAAATTAACCGCCGTAGATGGATTATAAGTACTCCACCACGATAATGAAAGGCCCCACAAGGCGGCACAAATAATCGATTTTTTGAAAACTCAAAATGTCGAATTAATGAGCCACTCAACATACAGCTCTGATTTAGCCCCCAAAGATTTATTTTTATTCCATATCAAGAACAAACCGCGAAGGCAACGTTATTTGACTCCCGAGGCAGCGGCCGTAATGTTCAAAATGCACGTTTTGGAAGAGTCCCAAATCAGAGTGATTGTATCGTATTCAAAAATTGGTTCAACCGAATGAAAAAATGAATAGAACTACAAGGACAATATTTTGAAATGCAATAAAGCCATTTTTGTCAATAAATGATTTTTGATTTTTTCTAATCCCGAATTATAAAAGTCAACCTTATGATGTACTGATGGATTTGTAAAGTCGTAGACTTTCTATACAAAATGTTCTATACTTACTGCAAAAATAACTTTGTTTTTATGGTTCCGTACCTCAAAAGGAATTATAGGTTCATTTCGTCGTCCATCTGTCTGTGCGACTGTCTGTCTGTCTGTGAAGACCCTTTTTAAGGAGGTATCAAGTTGAAGTTAATATTAAATTCTCAGGTCTACGTTTAAAAATGAAGCTTTTACTAGTAAGTCATAGCAATAAAAAAGATCAGCCGTTTTAGGGTCAATTATGTCACATATTTTGATAGTCGCAAACCTGTAGGGCACTTCCCGTTGACCTAGAATCATGAAATTTGGTAAGACGCAAGGTCTTACAGAACAAGTATTATGTTATGTGAATATCTTTTGCACCCGTATCAATCAGTGGATCTACCAGAAATAGGTTCCTTCCGTGATTCCACCAGTGGTACGAATTAGTCGGTCCACGAGAAAACACCGGAAAAAAATCCCAAAGTTCTAAATTTGTAGTTATCACATTTTTTAATGTATTTACACACTTACAATTGTAGTTCGTTTAGACACTAGCGACATCTAGTAGTTCAACCGCTTCCGTGGCGTAATGGTTAAGTCCATTAGCTTCACATCAGGAGGTCGCGGGTTCAATTCCGGGCGGAGTCCTTTTTTGTAAGACTCGGATTGGTTGGTGGAAGGGCTTTTTCTAAGCCCGCCTGGCTAGCAACCACCATCTTATCTGAGTCTTGCCGCCAAACATCAATGTCAACAGCATAGATGTGTTCTGGTTTGAAGAAAAGATAGCCAGGTCCCATTGCGTTGGGGGATCTTGATAAGCCCTCTTCCATCTTCGGCATCATCGTCACCAGGCGAGATGATACCAAAGGGCTTACCAATTATGGATTTAAAAAAATAGTTGATTTATGTATAACCTATGAGTAAGTTAGTAATAATCGCCCTGATTCAGGGTAGGCTCGAGCCCCTCGGTGGGGACATATATGAGCTGTAATGAAGTTAGTAATACGTCTACAGCAGTTAGTTCCCTTTTGTTTTTATAGATGGCGTTCCATTTTTGTACAGAATGATGAGTGGAAGTATAAATAAGTATTTTTAAACTACAATATTCAATTCAAATTATGTGAATTATACGTAAAGTAATACAAAATCGGTTAAATTGAATACATATTTTAAAAAAATACGACTTTTAATGTAAAAAAATATACAGTAGACCCTGTTTTTGGCATTAATTGCAAAATTTCTCGTAAACAAATAGTTAATGTTGAATGAAATCAACACAGAAAATCGGTGACTTTAACACCTTTCATTTTAATTGAAAACATTTTTTTAATTTTTTTTAAGTTAAGTAAAGTAATAAAAATATGTTCGGTTTCAACGTAACAGCCGCATTGAAGCCCGCATTCATTTGAACTTCAAACGAATAGACTTACTTTCGATATTATTTTAACACGTCTCAACCTGCTCGGATTGAGTCATCTTAAAGCCGTTTGTCCGTCAATCCCATAGTTGTAACTACTTGTTGAGGTTTGTATGGTTTTATACCCATAGATATTATTTTGGTACGGAATCCTCAGGGTGCGAGTGCCGCCTCGCACTTGACCGTTGTTTTAGCTCATATACGTCCCCACCGAGGGGCTCGAGCCTACCCTGAATCAGGGCGATGTTTATTTGATTGACCGTTGTTTATTTACTAATAAACCTTATCAAGTGTATTCACAACAACCCCCTAATATTGCTAATATGGTTGAGGGAAGCGATGGCTGACTCTCGCGTTACACTCGTGGCCGGGTGCTGTCCGTGTGAACTGGCCTACTCTTGTCATAAGCATTAATGACATTTAATGATTTTTATGTATAACTTCTCGTGACATATTGTTTTATGTTCTAATGACATAATTTATTTTATATCGATACTTGTAATTTGACGCTGTTAACTAATGATTGTTTATTTTTTTATTTTTCACAAATGACATTGTGTTTACGTAATTACAATTTTATGACTATCAGAAAGAGTGTAATTTGCACCTATTTTAAATAAACATTCTGAATCTTGAATCACCAAAGGTTCATCGTAAAAGTTTCTTAGTATGTTCAAAAAATTATAGTCGCATTTGATCAGTATAAATGAAGAAGTCTGAAATTTAGTTTTTTATTTTTTTTATTCACAATTAGTAAGTCCATGGCATCGTCTCACTTCATGGTAAGTGACGATGATGCCGAAGATGGAAGCGGGCTTACCAAGATTCCCCACCTGAATAAAGAATATCTTAAAGCTTTAATACAGCAATACTTAGATAAGAGGTGGTAGCTAGCCAGGCGGGCTAAGAAAATGCCCTAGCATCAACCAAACCGAGATTACAAGTTGACCCCACCGGGAATCGAACCCGTGACCACCTGGTGTGAAGCGAATGGACTAACCATTACTCTACGGAAGTGGTTAAAAGTGCTTACTGATCCTACGTCTATTCCCAAGTAAGAAGTTTGTACCTAATATAGTTTTCGAAATATCTCGAGTAAAAGTTCTCTTATTTTGTCACTGACTCACTTACCGCGGTCATTAGAAATGTAAAATACTTCTAGCGTACCTAAAAACTTGAAATTTGGTTCACGAATAGATTTTAGTAGGTACCTAAATAAAAATCTTTCAAAACAAGACTAAAAAAATAATAATACTGCTTTATTTTTTTTTAATAATATAACTGTTAAGTGTGAAAATAGTACTTATTCGAAAAAAAAGTGAAATCCCAACAAAAATATTAAATAAAAATTTTTTGCACGGCAGTGCCAAGTCCAGCGCAAAACAAGCACTGCCGTAAAAACTTTTCTGTAACCATTTTGCCTGATTTTGGAGCCCCTGTATCTTGGCACTAGGTTCGTATAAAAAGAAGTGAAATCGCAACAAGAACATTCTGTAAAAACGTGCCAAGTCTCAATAATGTAAATAAAAAGTTGAGATGAAATAATTAGCAAAGTCTAAAAGAAAACTAATGACTTCTTCCATCTATCTACCCAGACTTACCACTGTAATAAACGGCGAAGTCACTCATTTTCTTTTATTTACTTTGACGCCAAGTAAAAGTAAATGAAAGAAAACGAGTCTTTATTTCGTTTCACTACTTTTTATGGCCAAGTAATTTTAATCGAGAATAGACGTTTTTACAGAATGTTCTTGTTGGGATTTGCTGGTCATTTTCGAATAACTTTTTTTATCATTGGCATCATCTCACCTGTTGTTAAGTGACGATGATGCCGAAGATGGAAGCGGGCTTACAAAGATTCCTCAACGCAATGGAGATCTGGCTATCTTATCTTCAAGCCGGAACACATCAATGATGTTAACATCGATGTTTGGCGGCAAGACTTGGATAAGATGGTGGTAGCTAGCCATACGGGCTATCAAAATGCCCTACCACCAACCAAACAGAATCTTACAAAGTTGACCCCGCCGGGAATTGAACCCGCGAACTCCTGGTGTGAAGCGAATGGACTAACCATTACGCCACGAGGCGACTTTCAAAGCAGTTCCAACCCAAATCACCAAAAACAAACAAAATATAGAAGGGTTAATTATCTACCTGTTAGTGTCCATCTATCTGTTCATCTTACTCATGAAATTTTTATTAAAAATAAGTAGTTTTTTATCCTATTATTGTAACTGTAAAGTTATAAAAACCGGCCAAGAACGAGTCAGACTCGCGCATCGAGGGTTTCACACATCCACAACTTTCCACACAAATACAACAACGATGCCTAATCATTTTAAGCAAAAGACATCAACGCGAGCGACAGGAAAAATGCTTCTTAAATTTAGGTCGGGCTCCTTAGTGCGAGTACGACACACAATTGGCCAGATTTTATCATTTGCCGTTTTAGTTTAGGAACAGCGCTTTAATTAACCAAGTTTTATCATTGTATATGTATTTCCATTTTACGGTAGAGCCAAATCTAAAAAATCACACGTTTCTTGTATGGGTTTATCACACATATTCTGAGAAAAATTCAGCCAGCTAACTAATACGGTTCAGAACATACGACCTTTTAAAGATTGGACGGATGTTTGAGTTTGCGTGTGTCATCCTCGACAGCATCGTCATCTTGTATCAGGTGAGATGTAGTCTAACGCACTCAGTTTTTTTATTAAAAAGACCAGAAAGATAGGCAGCGTAACCATACTAATACGGTCCTGTTGTTACGCTTTGAATACGGTACCCAAAAAAGTATGTAAGCAATATGGTTCGACAAAGAATTAAGTCTACATTTATAACAAATAATTAACTAGGTATGTCTACGATGATGCGATGATCATTACATTAGCTTAGATGACATTAATCATACAAGTACACCACAAACAGTTAATGAGATGTGTCGGTCCCTATCGGACCGGTGGGGCTTGGCATGCGGGAGGCGGGTGAGGGCAGCGGCGGTGCGGCATTGGAGACGTACGTGGGCGTGCGGCGAGGTAATCGCGCGGCACAGGCAGGCGTGCGCTGCCGGCGCCACCTGGTAGTCCATGTAGTTCCCGTAGCCCATGTGGTCGCAGGTGCACGCGCACGTCTCGATGTGCCGCCGCAGCTCCAGCTCCAACTCCCAGGGTGGCTCCATGGGCGCGGCGAGGCGGGTGGGCGCGCGCGCTGGCGGGCCCCCCAGCCCCCCCGCCGCCGCCCCCCGGCTCCACGGCACAGCTAGCGCACGGCGTGCTCGTGCCCACTCCCTCGCGTAGTGGCCGCGGCGCGCGCGGCGGGTCGCGTGGCGGCGCGCATTGCTCGCGGCATCGGCCGGCAGGGAATGCCGCCAGCCCGGAGCGGCGCCCGGGCGGCCCGGCCGCGCCGGCGCCCTCAGCTCCACGTGCGCCCCCGCCCCGCACCGCGCGCCCCCCCGACGCCGCTCTACCGCCGCAACCCGCGGTCGTCGTCTCCGCCGGACATGTCTTTACATCTTTCAGATGCACAATCGTCGCCCATCAATTAACTCCTCTAACCCACCTAACGTTAGTCGGAAATTGGATTGCAGATTATGGATAAAATAGCTTCGTTTTCCTGTCGTCATGGCCGTCATTAATAACGAAGACTCCGCTCCCTTACGAGGGTAATAAACAGAGTTTCCGTTTTCGGTGGGACTCGGCAAAAACATTACAGAAGTGATAAATCAAACAGTCGGACCCGAATCGATGGCCCCTCCATGCTTTACTTTTGTGGAGCGGCAGTAAATCCTCATCTTCTGTTATGTTATGAAAATATGTTTCCCCGGAGCTTCCGGCTCACTCTCTTAAATGTGTACTAACGTTTTTGTAACAACACCGTGATATGAGGATATATAAAATTACACATGTTACCTTGGTATTTTTACTTAAGTATGTAAATGTTAACTCCTAAAGGTAAATTTATATTTTACTAGCTGTTGCCCGCGGCATGTTTTTTTCTTGCATAAGAACCTTTTCCTGACAATAATAATCACAGCAAAAAATAATTAATGAAATCGGTCTAGCAGTTCACGCATGATGCGATGACCAAGGGAAATAGAGATTCATTTTTATATTAACTAGCTGTTTCCCGCGGCCTTGCCCGCTCAGATCCCGGTGAAATTTTTTTAATACTTATTCTCAGATCTACTGAATATACACAAAAAATTTCATGGAAACCTGTCCAGTCGTTTCGGAGAAGAATGGCAACTAACACTGTGACACGAAAATTATATATTTATAGGCTTGGGCTGACTTTTACAGTTTTTTACATTTAAATCAATTGATGAAAAATCTTGTCTCTCGTAAGAGGTGCACCATAAACATAGCCCGGACTCGAGGGTGCACGAACAATAGTCCCAGTAGTAGCCACAGAGTAGTAGAAAATAAAGTATATTAGAATTATTATTTTTTTATAAATTTTAGCACAAAGTAATTTATTGTAGATCATTATAACACTTTAAACTTTCATGATTATTCATAATGACAAATTGAAAGCGGGACGAGACGTGATTTATTTAACATATATAACAGATATTGATGTTGTTTATATCTCAACGTTTCGACTATGCTTCGCCGCTGGCGCATCGTGGGAACACCTCCATCTACCCTCACTTCATTTTGTGAACGGTTAGGGTCACCACAAATTTCACTTAATAAGTTAGGGCCATAACATCACACTAACACAGGAAAAAAATCAAGTCCGGCTTTCAATTTGTCATTGTAGATCATTGGTTGGAACAGACAACAAAATAATAAAAACTTAGTAGCAGGTGCCTATATGTTGATGTTGAGATAATTCAAATTTTATAAAACTCTTTGTATTTTATCATATTATTAACTATTACCCGCAAATAAAGCCTTTTGAGTTTGAGCTTGAGTTTGAACTTTATCCGCGTGGATAAATAAGCATAACAAATTATTAAAATTATGGAAAAACCACATGAAAATAAGATCTGTTGCATTGGGGAATCTTGGTAAGCCCGCTTCTATCTTCGGCATCAGTATTTATTCATAATCGTAATGCAACTACATTAATTGAAATGTACGCTTACATATCTTATTAAAATAACCTAACCAATTTAATAAGATATTAAAAATCTGACTGCATGAAAACATTAGCCTTCTTTTTCAGTCGGGTAAAAATGTATCCTATGTCACTTACGGGATCAAGACGAATCTAATATGCACTTCGCACTTCAAAATCCATCAAATCGGTTTTGTTACAGGCTTAGCCAAAGAACCAGACAGATATAAAAAAAAATAAAAAAATATCAAAAATTGTTTATTTTGTAACGGTAGTTTGTACATAATATTTTGTGTTTGGATATCCTTGTTTGGATATAGATACATAGATTCATCCAAAAAACATTAAGTACCCTTTTTGGGCATACGGGTAAATAATATTTAACGTGTCCATATTTAACATTATACATATACAACACTATCCATATTGTTTTTGTTTTTTCCACAATGTAACATCTTAATAATAAATAAGTAACTATTTAAAGTACTTTTCAAGGTTGTAATACGCCTTTTCGACCAATCATCCTTTTAGTTTTCCTATAAATGACAGAAGAGGAGGATCATTTTTTATATCGTATGGCAGAGGGTTGTAAGAGGTCTCATCGTGCGTGTCACCTTGTCAGACTCGCGTCGGCGATGTGGTATGGGTTTCAGCTTGTTTCCGTTTCGAAAGGAGTTGGTACCTATTTTGATCACCCGGTCGACTATATCTTTTGATTTTTCCCCGATGACAAAAGCAGTGTTGTATATGATAAGGCCAGAAATCGTTATTATACCTGTTTAATGAAATGAGTTTGAGCTGACCCACCAGGCTTGACGCGGACAACTATTCGCACCTCTTGTTTTTGGAGCTAAGGATCGATTCACGTCCGCTGCCTGATCCCAGATGTCAACACCATATTGGAGTAGGGAGTGGACCGTTGTGAAGTAACAGTTCCTAGTAAAAAAAACGGAAGAGTAAATGATACCCTACTCAAGGAGAACAAGGCTTGTCTTCGTTTTCTGCATAGTTATTGACGTGATAATGTCTTATAAATTGATGACACGTGCTGCATTCACGAAAAAGTGTGACATCAAATGCTACAATATTTTACAGAAAACAAACTACTACCTAACCAACAATTTGGTTTCACTAAAGGTCGATCAACGACCGATGCAGGAGTAGCACTTATTCGCAACATCTATGATGCCTTTGAGGAATCGCAGAATACAATCGGAGTGTTTTGTGATTTATCTAAGGCATTTGATTGTGTTGAACACCAAACATTACTTGTGAAATTAAAGCATTATGGTGCAGAGGATGGGGCTCTCAGTCTTTTAAATTCGTATTTAGACAACAGAACACAAAAAGTACAAGTAAATGGCACGAACTCATCTGGATCCATAGTGAAAATGGGTGTGCCCCAGGGTTCCATGTTAGGGCCTTTTCTTTTCCTCGTTGAAGTAAACGATTTGCCTTTTATGGTGCAACATCTGTCAAATATTGTGTAGTTTGCGGATGATACTTCTCTTATTTTTAAAGTGATTAGGAAAGAAAACGAAATTGACGAAGTAAATTTCAAAGATACTGAACTGGTTTACTGTGAACAACTTATCTTTAAATGCTAAGAAAACAAAATGTACAAAATTCTGTTTGCCTAATGTAAAAAGGGTCAATAATAGTGTAATGTTAGACAGTAATAAATTAGAATTTGTAAATACTACAGTGTTCCTTGGTATAACTTTGGATGTTTCACTTCAATGGGGACCACACATTGAAACTTTAGCGCGAAGGGTTAGTTCAGCTGCTTATGCCGTTAAGAAAATAAGACAGTTAACGGATGTAGGTACTGCGAGACTAGTGTATTTTAGTTACTTCCATAGTATAATGTCTTATGGCATCTTACTGTGGGGGCATGCGGCTGATATAGAAACTATTTTCATCTTGCAGAAAAGAGCTATCCGAGCAATCTATCAGATGCAATCACGTGAGTCATTGAAAAATAAATTCAAAGAAATCAATATTTTAACTGTTGCTAGTCAATTTGTATATGAAAATATTATGTACGTTCGTAAAAATTTACATTTATTTCCTAAAAACAGTGACAGGCATAATTTAAATTTAATAATTGTAAATAAAATAGATATAGCCTTTTCGAGACTCAGTAAAGTTAAAAAGTCAATTGTGGGGCAGTGTATAAGATTCTACAATAAAATTCCAGAAAATGTAACTAGTTTGTCAGAGAACAAATTCAAGACTCATGTCAAAAAATGCTTGTGCTCTAGAGGATACTATAAAATAATAGATTATGTAAATGACAAAGATATATATATATATATATGTTGATTCTATAAAAAATACCATTACCTGAGACTGTAATCTGTATCATGACATTATGTAATAGACAATAAGTATTTTTTTTTGTTTTTTTGACTATATAAAAGTGTATGTAAGCACCTATTTAAAATAAATTATTTTGATTTGATTTGATTTTACATCATTATCCCGTTACGCAACGTCATTGTCCCGTTTCTCCCATTGGTTGCGTTACGCCAGTGTGACGTGATTGTCACGTTACGCCTGAGTCAATAAACGTGCAAGCGAGAGTTGTACTTGTACTTGCTTGGGGCTTGAGGCTTGAGGCTTGGGGCCTGAAGCCTGGGGCTTGGGGCCTATTAAGTTCAAGGTCAAGTCAATGTCAGTTAAGTTAAGTTTTGACAAGTTAAAGGATTAAAAGTACTAGGCTTCCAAAATCTTACAAAAGGTGTTCAAATGCGGTCGACTCTCTGTGAGGAAAAAAGGTATCTCTGTGTGTCAATGGATTAAAAGTACTAGGCTACAAGAGGTTACAAGAGGTGTTCCAATGCGGTCGATACTCTGTGAGGAAAACACGTATCTGTGTGTGTCAATGGATTAAAAGTACTAGGCTTCCAGGATCTTATAAGAGGTGTTCCAATCCGGTCGATTCTCTGTGAGGAAATGCCAAAGAATTAACTCACCCGACTATGGGCGGTATTTTACATCTCCTTAAAGATGGAGCTAAAAAAGTTTCACTTCAGTCGTGTGGTCTAAAGCACACAAACGTTCGGCTTGTGACACGTTATCACGTAAAATTGTCGTCCGTCAACCGACTTTACAGACAATATCGGTTTTTTTATCAATATGATAGTTTCAGGTTAGGCCGCTGTCGATAGTGAAACCTAGAACTGGGATTGTATTTACTGTACATTTATTTAAAGCCATCAATGTTTACATTTATATTACTAATTGCGAGAGGTTGATATTAAGGAATTGCGTAACTGCTAGGTTCAATGCTAGACCGTTTATAATAAACCAGTGTCTCAACTACTCCGCTGCATTATGCTAAAGGACTGAATCAGCGTCTACAACAACAGTAGAAACGTCATCCGCGGACATAAATAGCTTGCGGTTTATGATGGAACCAGGTAAGTCGTTCATCAGCAGCGCAAAGGTAGTATCAAATATAGAGATGACCCCTATGCTATCTTCACTGTCTCCTTTAAGAACCGGACTTCTATCTCGCATAAAATCACACAATAGAGAGCGGGCTGGGCCACGCACTCCATAGTAGTGAAGCTTGGTCGCGAGAAGGTGTGGTCTCTACCGTTGCCGACTCGTAGTCACACCAAATTATCACACCAGTATGACAAACAGGAATTTTTTTTCTCGTTTGTCACACTACTTATTTCTCCACGCCATTTATTGCATTTATTTCCTAACTAGTGCTGTCCCACACACTACCACACTCATTACCATCGGACCAACAGGCAGAAGCTGCCTACTAGACCATCGGGTCAATCAACAGAATTATTAAGAAATAGTGGGTGCCCGCGGCTTCGGCCGCGCAGATGCCGTTATTTCCCCAATTTCCAAATTTCACAAAATTCTTTCTTAGCGGATGCCCACGTCTAGAGTTTGTGTCCCGGGAAATCCCGTCCCGGGACTTCCGGGACTTTGGCATGTCTCGATCTCGAGACTTTTAGCTCGAGACATTCGAGACATCGAGACATAATTTGAAATACGCGAGAGTGCAATGTCACTGCCGACAAAGGACCCGCCACAGAGGCGGCGGAGTCTTTTGAAGCGCTGCGAGTTACCGCCGCCACGCCCTGCCTGCACCGCTGCGCCGCCCGTCATTTGAGCATGCATTCACTTTGCACGCGTACGGACTAGTCAGTGATTTTAGCGTTATTTTACGGTTTTCGCTCACATAACTATTACTTTTGGCTAAAACGGATTGAGGTAGCCTTAAGAAAACTGACAGTTGTAAACCATTCTTTATAGAACTGTAGGTATGTAAGTAGGTATAATACCAATAAGTACTCACTCAGCAGAAGGAGGGTAGGAAATCCACAAAGCCAGTTTATGCACAGCACATATGTATATTTGAGCAACAGCCAAAATCACAGATAGCCAAAAGCACAGATTAAAGTTCAAGGCAATAGAAGAAGAAATTATGGAAATAGAGAAATTAGAAGCTACGTAATATTAATAGGTATTTAGCTAAAGCGGCGGCGTGCGTTCCGCGTCGATGTTAGATCAGGACTGGCTGTACTGTACTCCTCGCACTTACTGCAACTCTGCGTATGCGCCGAAGACAATAGGCGAGCCGGGAGGCGGTATATAAAAATGCGCGTTTCCACTACACGATATTATTTTTATCGGGGAAAGTATTAAATTTATTTTTATGCTAAGGAATGTTGAATGTGTTTTAATAATATAAAGTAGGTAGCCTACATCACTCCCCTCCAGAGGCCGTCACTACGGTCGATAAAATTCCGGGAAGCGGACGCGTCGACCAGAGCGAGTGATGATTTCTTTTCGAGCATGATCAACTGAAGATGATCTTTCAGAAACTGGAACGTTCGAAGTATTTATAGTATTTTCGTTTGAGGGCATCTCAGGACGAAGTATGTAGGCCGGCTTCAGGCGATCTACTGATACTGTCATAGGCTTGCCCTTCACGAATATTTTAAATACTTTGTCGCCTCTTTCAAGAACTTTGTACGGACCAGTATACGCTGGCTGTAACGCGCCACGTAAAGCATCATCACGCAAGAAAATATGACTGGTAGTGGCTAAATCTTTAAATATAAAGATTTTGTTTCTACAGTTTCGTGAAGCTGGTTGTGGTTGAAGGTTCTCTGCAAAAGATCGTAACCGTGCAGTAAAATCGGTTATGTCAGTAGTTCCTTCAACGCTGCTTTGGAAGAACTCACCAGGCAGTCGGAGAGGCTCACCATAAATAAGTTCAGCTGGTGAGGTCTGAATGCTCTCTTTAAAGGAGCTACGTATGCCGAGGAGGACTAAGGGCAGAGATTCTGTCCATTTTCCTTTAGAGTGACATACAATAGCAGCCTTTAACTGCCTGTGAAATCTTTCCACCATACCGTTACTGGCGGGGTGATATGCCGTAGTTCTATTGTGACGAAATCCTACCATCTCTGACAAAAACTTGAAGAGCGCGGATTCAAATTGTCTGCCTCGGTCAGTAACAATATTAATGGGGCAACCAAATCTAGAAATCCAGCCAGATAGTAAAGCTTTCGCGACAGTTTCGGCAGTCATATCGGGTATTGGAATTGCCTCAGGCCAACGGGAAAATCTGTCGACGGCTGTGAGGCAATATCTACATCCATCCGATATAGGCAGGGGCCCAATTAGATCGATATGAATAACTTTGAACCTAGCGCGTGGTAAATCGAACGTCCCTAATGGAGCAGACACGTGTCGATGGACTTTAGCGCGCTGACAAAATAAACATGCTTTTGACCACTTCCTACAATCTTTACGCACACCTGGCCATACATAGCGTTGTGCTACGAGTTTTGCCGTGGCGTTTGAACCAGAGTGGCTCAATGAGTGTAATGTCTCAAAAACTTTGCGTCTCATCATTTTGGTGATGAATGGCCTGGGAGTCGGTGTACTGACATCGCAGTACAATTCAATATGACTTTCAGGTAATTTCATCTTTTCGAAGCGAAGTGATGAGCCTTCTTCGAGTAAAGTTTTGAGCTCTGTATCCGACTCTTGTGCTTTGGCAAGAGACTCATAGTCAATATTCATTTCTAATTCTTCGACACGTGATAGTGTATCTGCGACAACATTATCTTTTCCAGATATGTGTTTAATGTCTGTCGAAAATTGAGAAATGAAATCGAGATATCTATACTGACGTGGTGAGCAATTTGATTTTTGCGAATGAAATGCAAATGTTATTGGTTTATGGTCAGTATAAATAGTAAAATCTCTTGCCTCAAGCATGTGTCGGAAATACTTGATCGACTCATAAATTGACAAAAGTTCCCTATCATATGGTGAGTATTTTTGTTGAGACGGGCTTAATTTGCGGGAGAAGTAAGCAAGAGGTTCCCATACATCATACTTGCGTTGTTGAAGGACAGCGCCTATTCCGGTGTCGGAGGCATCTGTAACAACAGCAAGACTGGCTTTACAGTCTGGGTATGCTAATAAGGCTGCTTGGCAAAGACTGTCTTTGGAGTTCTGAAAAGCCTTAAGTGAATCTCCTGCCAACTTGATGGGGTGGTTACCTTTCACAGCGCCAGTCAATAGTGCATTTAGGGGAGCTTGATTCTGGGCTGCTTGCGGAATGAATCTTCTGTAAAAATTAAGCATGCCCAGGAATCTTCTAAGCTGCTTGACGGTCACTGGTTCTGGGAATTCTCTGATTGCTTGTACTTTTTCTTCCAACGGTTTAATGCCATCAGTGGAAATCGTGTATCCCAAAAAAGTTACTTCGGAGGCACCGAACACACACTTAGATGTGTTGATCAGTATGCCATAGTCAGACATTTTCTGAAACAACAGCCTCAGGTGTTTTTCATGTGTCAATTCGTCAGGAGAGAAGACAAGAAAATCGTCTAAATACGGATAAACGAATTCCATACCTCTTGTCAACTCATCTACAAACCGCTGAAAGGTTTGTCCGGCATTTCTGAGCCCGAAGGTCATAAATGGGAACTCGTAGAGTCCGAATGGTGTGGTGATGCTGGTTTTGGGAATGTCTTCTTCACTGACAGGTATCTGGTTGTATGCCTTCACTAAATCGATTGTGGAGAAGACTTTACAACCAGCAATGTTGTGAGTGAAGTCGTGAATGTGTCTAACCGGATACCTGTCAGGAATAGTCCTAGCATTCAACATTCTGTAATCACCACACGGACGCCAACCTTGGTCTTTTTTAGGCACGAGGTGTAGGGGAGAAGCCCAGGGGCTATCTGAAGGCCTCGCAGTTCCATTTTGTAACATGACCTCAAATTCCTGTTTGGCAATTTTAAGTTTGTCTGGAGCCAATCGTCGCGGTGGACAAGCTACTGGAGGTCCAGGAGTCGTTTTTATATGGTGTACGGTATTATGTGTGACAACGCGTTGTATGCCTGCGGGGCGGGTCAAAATAGGGTATTCATTGAGGATGTCATGATATCGAGAGCAACCAGTCATGACCTTTACAGAGGATATAGTACATGCGGTGTTGGCTAGAGAAGCTTGAGCAGAAAGCGTGGTGCAATTATCCACTAAGCGTTTATGGCGACAATCTACCATTAAATTATAATAGGAAAGAAAGTCTACACCAATAATAGCTTTGTTAACATCTGCAATAATAAATCGCCAGCAAAAATCTCTTCGTAGGCCTAAGTCTAGGTTAAACTGTATGTACCCATATGTGTCGATAACGGTCCCATTTGCTGCACACAACTGATAGTCTGTCTTAGGTCGTCGTTCTTTAAGAGCGAATCGAGGGAAAACACATAAGTCACTGCCGGTGTCGACAAGGAACTGTATTTTGGATCTCCGATCGGTGACGAACAGGCGACCTTTTGGTGTTGGGCAATCGTCTGTCGCCATTATCGACCGCCCTGGAAGTTTCCCGATGACGGTGTATAGTCACATGGCTTCTGGCAAATGTCAGCCTTGCTGCCGAACTTCGAGTGGTACCAGCACATGGGATACTTGCGATAGCTCGAATCAGATCTGGTGCGACTGTGCGAGCGCCCACGTCTGCGCCCATGTCCGTTGCCTCGGGTCCTCAATCTTGATCGTGAGTTCTGGGAGCTTAAAGCTCGAACTTGTTTTGTGAGCTCTGCAATTTGCCTTGCCATCTCGTCCATAGCTGATGATGAAGCTCCAGCTGAAGTAGAAGCTACTTGTGGTGAGGCAGGGACGATTTCATGGACTTGGTCTGCGAGCTCTGCCAGTTTCTCTAATGTCGATGATCCTTGTGACACTATGATTGGCTGCAGGTTACTTGGTAAGCGACTGACCCAGATTGTACGTAAAAATTCCTCAGGAACGCCAGGTCCAGCTAGATTCAGCAAATGGCGCAGAAACTGCGACGGTTTTCTGTCGCCAAGTTCTTCGTGCATCAATAATTGTTTGACTTTCTTTTCTCTAGATGCGGAAAGTCTCTTAATTAATTCGGTTTTTAATTTTTCATATTTGTTTGTCGCCGGAGGCGATGCAATAATATCTTCGACTTCAGAAGAGTACCGAGAATCCAGTTGTCCGATGACATAATAAAATTTAGTGGAGTCAGCAGTGATGTTTGATAGCGCAAATTGTGCTTCCATTTGCGCAAACCATAGTACTGGTTTCTCGGGCCAGAACGGAGAAGATCTTACACCAACTCGAAAAATATCGTACGCTGCGTTCGGATCGACAATGGACACGGGCAATCCGCCAGTGCCGTGGTGTAACATTCCGAGAGGCATGTTTTGCGTACCGCCATCGCCAATGCCGTCTTGGCTTTTTCCATTAGTAGGTGGATTATCTTCAGACATATTGTGTTCTTAGTAGGGTCACCAGTTGTAGGTATGTAAGTAGGTATAATACCAATAAGTACTCACTCAGCAGAAGGAGGGTAGGAAATCCACAAAGCCAGTTTATGCACAGCACATATGTATATTTGAGCAACAGCCAAAATCACAGATAGCCAAAAGCACAGATTAAAGTTCAAGGCAATAGAAGAAGAAATTATGGAAATAGAGAAATTAGAAGCTACGTAATATTAATAGGTATTTAGCTAAAGCGGCGGCGTGCGTTCCGCGTCGATGTTAGATCAGGACTGGCTGTACTGTACTCCTCGCACTTACTGCAACTCTGCGTATGCGCCGAAGACAATAGGCGAGCCGGGAGGCGGTATATAAAAATGCGCGTTTCCACTACACGATATTATTTTTATCGGGGAAAGTATTAAATTTATTTTTATGCTAAGGAATGTTGAATGTGTTTTAATAATATAAAGTAGGTAGCCTACATCACGTCGGGGTCACCAGTTGTAGGTATGTAAGTAGGTATAATACCAATAAGTACTCACTCAGCAGAAGGAGGGTAGGAAATCCACAAAGCCAGTTTATGCACAGCACATATGTATATTTGAGCAACAGCCAAAATCACAGATAGCCAAAAGCACAGATTAAAGTTCAAGGCAATAGAAGAAGAAATTATGGAAATAGAGAAATTAGAAGCTACGTAATATTAATAGGTATTTAGCTAAAGCGGCGGCGTGCGTTCCGCGTCGATGTTAGATCAGGACTGGCTGTACTGTACTCCTCGCACTTACTGCAACTCTGCGTATGCGCCGAAGACAATAGGCGAGCCGGGAGGCGGTATATAAAAATGCGCGTTTCCACTACACGATATTATTTTTATCGGGGAAAGTATTAAATTTATTTTTATGCTAAGGAATGTTGAATGTGTTTTAATAATATAAAGTAGGTAGCCTACAGAACTAAAAGTACACACCGTTCCCTGTTTATATATTGTTGAAACAGTAGTTTTCGTAAAGAGTAATTTGAGTTTGTTTGGCCATGTTAGTAGCGAAAGACGACACAAATTAAATTTAATACCCTGCAAAACCACCTCACTGCATATAAGTATATAAGCAATGGCACCGAAACTTTACAATATGTTGCCAATAAGCATAAAAGAGGTTAACTGTTTAGATGTTTTAAAAAAAACGACGGGTTGCACTCTGGGAGTGCCGGCAGAAGTGAAAACTTGAATATTAACGTTGTGCATTTATATTACATTAAAAAGTTTATATCTCAGAAAAATCAACAAAAATCAACTCCATCCGTCTTACGAATTTTCGATCAGGTCACGTGTCCTGACGCGAGTTTAACATTGTTTACCCATTACAAAACAAGTGCACAACGCCGCTAAAGAAGTTTTCACTACTCCATCCGTCTTACGAATTTTCGATCAGGTCACGTGTCCTGACGCGAGTTTAACATTTTTTACCCATTATAAAAAAAGTGCACAACGCCGCTAAAGAAGTTTTCAATAAAGTTTGTGATATGTTACTGAAGAAGGCATTTTACTCTGTTGACGAATATCTTAATGACTAAAATGTCACATTTTCTACTTTATTATAAATTTGAAATGTAACTATTTTTATTCATCTTCGACTGGTGCTACCTAATGATTTGTTTTCTGTTATGTTATCAATGAACTTATTATTTTAATTAATCATTTGAAATGTTTGAACTCCTTTTAATTTTTGGACTATACTAGTGTTTTTCTTTTTATGCAATTATTTGAATTTGTTTGATTCATCACCTGGGTACTAAAGATTTGTATGCCGTTACGGCGGAATATTTAAGGCACTATTATGTAAGACTCATTGGTACATTGGCCGTCCAGATTTGAACCGTTTTTTCCAAAAACTTACGTACATACTTACCGATTGCTTTAACGGTGAAGGAAAACATCGTGAGGAAACCTGCACACGCCTGCGGAGAAACTCGAAGGTTGTGTGTGAAGTCGACCAACCCGCACTGGGCCCGCGTGGTCGACTAAGGCCTAATCGCCCTGATTCAGGGTAGGCTCGAGCCCCTCGGTGGGGACGTATATGAGCTGTAATGATGATGTAAGACTACAACTTTTGTTACCAATATTGTGCAAATAAATGTTTTACTTACTTACTTACATAAGTAAAAACATTTCTTTATTTATCTTAATAAATCGCACAATATTAGCTGAAATTTGGCACACATTAAAACTTACTGTTGTAATTTTTTATTATGGTAACGCGTTAAAAATTTAAGAATTTACGCGGACGAAGACGCATGAGGTCGGTAGTTCAGTACCTAATATATCTACGCGATTGCTGGCCCTAAAAGAACGGTTTAATAATGGGTTACATTTTATTAATATATCCTTTCAAGCACCCTTTCTTTCGGATGACTTTACATTACAGTATGTACAGTGTATCAATCACTTAACTTGTCAATTTCCGTGATTGGTTAGGTTAGATATAATTGAGATTTACCATATAGGTACCTATTTTATAAAAAATGTATAATGAACAACGTCAAAATTAATTGTTTACTTTATATCTCGAGTGTCTCGAAAGTCCCTGGAAATTCAGCCCGAGACTTTCAAGACCTCGAGACTTGACAAACCCTACTCACGTCCTAATTGCTATCTGTATTCCAAATTTCAGCGAAATCTGTACAGAGGTTTCGGCTGTGCGTTGATATACCAGTCAGTCACCTTTTCCTTTTATTTAAACAGAAGATGTTAATATGATACGTGTATAAAGAAATCAGGTTTAAAACACAATTTTTTAAGTCGTTGAGACCGTCCGTGCGTCGCCAAATTCGGGTTATGATCATAGTCGCGGGCGGCTGCTAGTTCATGAAAAATTTGAAATGGTCGAAGATTTCTTAAGGGCACCCCCTTACCTAACTAGATAATTACTCGCCGAGTAGGTACGAGTATACTTTAGCAAAATATTAAACGATGAAAATAAAGAATAGCACTGTAGTTTATTTAGAAAATATCAAATTCGTGAAATTTAAGTTCGCTGTAGCACTTCGAAGTCAAAGTATGTCCTCAGCGAGTAATTATTCACAACAGACTCGTGGTCCTCCTGCGAAGTTCCCCTGGGGGTACCACGAGGAATTCGCATTTGCTTGTTTAACTGATGGCGGCGCTGTCAGCGGGGGGTAACCCTTTAAGGTTTCCTTCAACTTAAAACAACAATAACTGACGAGTACTTTTATGACCACTGAGAACAATACAACTTTAGTATAGTCTTATTGATATCATCATCATCATAATATCGGCTCATATACGTCTCCACCGAGGGGCTTAAGCCTACCCTGAATCAGGGCGATCGAGTCTCAGTTGACCATGCGGGTCCAGTGCGGGTTGGTCGACTTTACAAACAACCTTTGATTTTCTTCGCAGGTTTCCTCCTGATGTCGGATAAACGTACTTATGAAATCGAAATTTAAAACACATTGGTACATGGCAGGATTCAACCCACGATCACGGGACAGGAGGTAGCGGCCCTTGCCATTACGCCACCAACGCTTAATGATCTAAGCTAACTTAACACTTCATATTACAAAACTTATACTTCGAACATACAATCTGAAAAACAATTACACATAGAATATTCTTTATTACATTATAATAAAAAAATGTGTGTCGGGACAAATAGTAGAAGTGAAACTTCAACGGACAAGTGGAAAGGGTAACCCAGGCTAAGTACCTGATTTATATCTCCATCTCTACTTTTCTCTATCTACGAATATAGCCGTTGCCTTCTCTCCACCGCCGCCGACATCGCCAGCCTTTCTCTGTCTACCCCCTCCACGCAACCGTAATGCTTTTTCATGACAGAAAAAATCCTAATACGGGGGTTATTTGTTTGAAGTTTCACTTCAAAAAGAAACAACATAAAATGTATTTCATACAATAGACGGTCTTATTACTAAGTAGCCATTTCCTTCAAGCAACCTTTGGGTAGGAAAACAGCGGTAGAATAAGATAAAGGTCGGTGCAATAAACGAACAACAAAACAATGCTCTGCTTTCTTAATTAAAACTTGCGTGGAGAGGGTCCCGTGCCTTTCCGTTTACCGTAGGAGCGTTATGACTTAGGATTTTTGGATTAGATTTTCCTGCCTTAGTCGTTTCGAAGACAACGGAATATTTTTGTACATTTTCTTTAATGTCTTCTAAAATATACTTTAAAATAAAGCTATATAAATAAAAACCGGCCAAACGCGAGTAAGAACCGCCCACATAGGGTCCCGTACCATCATAGAGATGGCACTAGTTTCTTCAGTTCCGTACTATCATACTAGATGGCGCTAGTTTCTTTACGTTTAATAAAAATCACGTTTTTTTGGAGACTTTCACTTTTTCTAATTTTGAGTAAAAATTTTGTGAAATTTTGTAAAAATTTGAAAAAGTGAAAGTCTCAACTGTCTAGCTATCACGGTTCATAAAATACAGCCTAGATCTGGTAATTTGCGAAACAGAATCTGGTCATCTGCGTATCGGGTAATTTACGAAATGCACATCTGGTCATCCGCGTATAAGGTAATTTGCGTTTCTGCCACTATGCGTCTGAACCTGGTGACAGACGGACAGACGGACGGACAGCGAAGTCTTAGTAATAGAGTCTCCTTTTTACCCTTTTAGTATGTCACTCTAAAAAATATGTGTAATCCTCGCAACAAGCCCTTTCATTTAATACTAGCTGACCTGGCGA
The DNA here is from genome assembly GCA_947284805.1 of Coleophora flavipennella. Taxonomy (NCBI): domain Eukaryota; kingdom Metazoa; phylum Arthropoda; class Insecta; order Lepidoptera; family Coleophoridae; genus Coleophora; species Coleophora flavipennella. Next base: position 8,559,867 of record OX369279.1, read on the forward strand.
ACTTAACCGCCTAAGAAACTTAAAACTACACTACACTGCATTTTTCCTAATTTTTTCTTTTCGTAAGGACCTTCTAAAAAGTATTAGAAAACTTGAAAAAATTAATTAAATCGGTAGTCGTTCTCAAGTTATGACAAGACCAAAGGAAACATTAATTCGTATTTCCTGTATAAAGGTGTAGGACCCGTTTACTCATCATACTGAACAACTTTCCCCAAGGAATCTATAGTCAATTCTCAAAAAAAAATTTAACCTCCATACTAAAATGCGCAAAATTGGTCAATCAGGTGATCGATTTGTATGAGGACCAAACTTTTTTTTTATTAGTTTTTAGCAAAGTCGTAGAACAAAAGTCGTTTAGTATGATGAGAAGAAGGACCAGTTAACGGGACCTACACACATTTTGTTACACCGCGTATATACAGATTAATTTTAAAAGTCCTTTTGGAACAAACATAGAATTTTATTAATTTTTCTAGCTGTGTTTTTCATAGGGGGGTTTTGCCGTAATCGCCACGCTTGGCAGGCGGGTTAGCGATCGCAGTGTGATTGCAGGTGTGTTGCAATGCACGGAAAGGACGCTGCTGCCCATCCTCCGGTTTCAAATCCCTTAGTCGACTCTTACGACACCCATTGGAAGAGATGGGATGGTCCTATTCTTAGCCAGGAACCATACGGCGAACCTAGTCCCCGGCAGCCCCGCTATTCCTGGCTCTGGTAGCAGTCATGGTAACGGCGGGGTGGGGGGTGCGAAGAATCCCCGGCAGATGCCAGGCTACCAAACCCAACGCACCGGAAAACGTAGCGTAGGCAGGCCTCCCACGCGGTGGACCGACGACCTGGTGAAGATCGCGGGAAGCCGATGTATGCGGGCAGCGCAGGACCGGTCGTCGTGGAAATCCTTGGGGGAGGACTTTATCCAGCGGTGGACGATTTCCGGCTGATATGATTAATTTTTAAGATGACATTAGGTACTATTTTTCAAAAACATTGACACTTTATAAGATTATGTTAAATTTGATATATAATAACAGGATCATCGGTGGCGTCTACCGCTACCTCCTGTCCGGGAGGTCGTGGTTCGAGTCCTGTCACGTATCAATGTGTTTTCGAATTTTGATTTCATAACGTTTATCCGACGCTCTTACGGTGAAGGCAAACATCGTAAGGAAACCTGCATACGCCTGCGAAGAAACTCGAAGGTAGTGTGTTAAGTCGATCAACCCGCACTGGGCCCGCGTCGACTAAGGCCTGATCGCCCTATTTCAGGGTAAATGAGCTGATACGAGATTATAATAACAAACAAACAAGGCCGTACACTCTTGTCTCGAAGCAGCTCGACGCATTTTTGAGCTCTTGATATCTTTGTTAGAAACTAAAAAACTGCCTGAATTTTATACTGCATTGTTTGCTTAATGTAGACAGCGTATACTTGTATTCCAAATTACATTCTTTGAGGGTTTTTAAAATATCGCTTATCGAAGTTCCGATGTTTCAACACTCACGCATTTTAAGGACAAAATAACATTTTAAGCACAAAATAACTTATGACGTACCTGCTTTTTTTTAATTCACTATTGGTAAACCCTTGACAACATCTCACCTGGTGGTAAGTGACGATGTTGCCGAAGATGAAACCGGGCTTACCAAGAATCCCCAACGCAATGGTGAACTGGCTATCTTATCTATTAAATTCAATTCAGCGAAAGATCACGAAAACACAAAGTAAATAACTTTTGCAAAGTATAATAATATCCATCTCACTTAACCGGTTTTCGTAGCAGCATCGTAGCACTCGCTACGCGCTACGAGCTACGACCGCTGCATCACGAAAATTGGTATAGGTACCGTTAACTAGAGCTTTACTCATTATTTTATTCTACAAGTTTGCTGAAGTCGCAAAAAATTTTTTGGAACTCTTCATACAAAACAATCAGCTGATTGACCAATTTTGTGATTTTTTTTAGTGCGTCGAATTTTTTTTGCGAATTGACTATGGGTTTTTTTGGGAAAGTTGTTCAGTGTGATGAATAGAAGCCCCAGTTAACGGGTCCTACGCCAATTTTTTTACACTCTGTATATAGTTCGATATAACACGTATAATCAAAATTATATTTATTTTCTTTTTCACTAGCGAAGGCTTATGACTTATTCTGCTTAATGTAGATAAATCAAAATATTTTTGTTCATAATACATAAGATTGTTCGCACATTTTTCGACATAGGTCGCCTAAATAAATTAAATCAAATCATCAGGTGAGATGATGCCAAGGGCTTACCAATTACGAATAAAAAAAAATTGTTCTATGTAATAAAAGTATTGAAACTGCCTGCTTATTAAAGAACAGGAAAACAATAATATTGTGTTAAATCATCAATATTCTTAAATATCTCTATTTTATTTAGCTACTAAACACAAAAGGCTACTTCACAAGGTACTTGTTTTAAAAAAAATAAGGAACGGTATAATATTTCAATAACAGGTAAATCTAGTTCTATACTTTTAATAAACTCTTTTATTAAATTTAAAAAAAACCGGCCAAGTGCGAGTCAGAATCGCACACATAGGGTTCCGTACCATCATACTAGATGGCGCTAGTTTCTTTACGTTTTTTGTATAGAGACCCGCCTTGTTTTTTCACTTTTTCCATTTTTTAGTGTTAGTTGTTATAGCGGCAATAGAAATACATCATATATGAAAAATTTCAACTGTTTAGTTTGACAGACGGACGGACAGCGAAGTTTTAGTAATAGGGTCTCGTTTTTACCCTTTGGGTACGGAACCCTAAAAAGAGATACAGACCTTTGTTTTTTTTACATGTCTGGTATTTTGACAAATTGCACGTTATTATCTTCTTAGTAATCTGTGACAATAGTGATGCTGCGGTCCCATTCAACAGAGACACACTCTTATTCCAAAATTAAGGAAAGTACAAAAACCCCTTTGGGAACGAATCCCCACTAACATCAGAAAGTACAACTCTAATGCATTGAGAGACGAACTTAACTTTGTAATTAAATAAACCGGCTAAGTGCGTGTCGCACTCACTCTAAGTAGGGTTCCGTAGTCTTTTAATAGTTATTTATGATGATACAAGGGTGGTAAAAAGGTCAATAACAAACGAGTGATATTTACCATCGTCACGGGTTTGTTATTTCCTTTTACACCCATGTATCATACGAAATTGTTTAATACAGTTGTGAAAAAATAGATAAATTAAAAAAACGACCGTAACAGAAAAACAAAATACATGGGTAGGTACATACCTATCAAGGCTTCAGCAACCAAAGTTAATTTTATGCGACTTGTGGCATATTTTAAATGTCCGGGGCGTAATCTCACTTTGTTTTTTCATGTACATACATATAAGTATATTATTTATTACATTATATTAACTATTCATAATTTTATTAGTTTTCACATCTAAAATAACCCCTTCGGCCGTCACTGCAACCATGTTTCGCAACCAGTTGCGAAGGAAGAATTTTCCTCCTTTGTTGGCAACTGGTTGTGAATGAAGAATATTTTACATTAATACACAACCAGTTGCCAACTAAGAATATTTTTAACAGTATAGTTGCGACAAGATGTTTTTCATTCTTAGTACGCAACCAGATTGAAAAATTCATACTACAAAATTGCCAATGAATAATTTTAATTTTATAGGAAATTTATTGTATTAGCATGAATATGAACTCACACCATGTCCGCTTAGTCTTTTTGTAGTTTATACCTCTTTATACTGTAGGACGATGTACCTACATAGACATAGAATGTTACAGATAATACCAGATAATACACATACAATGTTAAATAAAATATACTAGGAGGTAATGATTTTGATAACGATAATAGAAATGGATAAACTTAGGTAGAGAGGATAAACGGCAACCCTCTGATATTAAATATGTCCGTCTGCCTGCTCAAAGTGGTTGCGTTATGTACTTAAAGCGCCTGAAAAACTATTTATCGTGACAAAAAATAACGATAAGGGAAATAACTGAGTAAGATGGAAAATGAGAGTACTAGTTGTACTCATAACAATTATGCAAAAACTGACCAAATATTCGGTTGCGTTATGGAGCAAAGCCCGTTAGTAGTAGAAATTTTGGACCAGGCCCCCATCCCCCTGGCGGAATAGCAAAGTTGGAAATGGCTGACATTAATTCCTAAAAAAAAACATTAAAAGCATAGTTGTACACATGTCAATTATGCAAAAACTGACCAAATATTCGGTTGCGTTACGGAGCAATGCATTATTCTGACCAAAAAACGATCAAGTAAATTACTGAAATCAATAAAATTATTGAATTACTTGGAATCTTGGTAAGCCCGCTTCCATCTTCGGCAACATCGTCACTTACCACCAGGTGAGATGTTGTCAAGGGTTTACCAATTGTGAATAAAAAAAAATATTTAAAAAAATTTCTCATTTCAGTTTTACGAAAATTGCGCCATATTTCAGCTAGCACACGTACGCATGCGGATTTTTTTATATATATATCATAAATAGACTACAATAAGGCTTGGGATACTAAAACTCTTTAGAAAAGATGACCTATTCCTTGGTGTAACCGGTTCCACTTCATTCATATTTTTGATGTGTAACATCTTTGCTCTCGCTTTCCTGCAATTTGTGGGAGTGATTTCGTGAAATGGGACGGAAATGTGTCCCATTGTAACAGGAAGTCGCGTTTTTTCAGGCTTTAAAAGCGCGGAAAAGGCAAAGGTATCTATGACCATACAGCCTAGTCTGCCGTATCTTTGCCGTCCTTTTTTGAGGCTTTAAAAGCGCGGAAAAGGCAAAGGTATCTATGACCATACAGCCTAGTCCGCCGTATCTTTGCCGTCCTTTTATAAAGTATTTTGTCACATGTTACACATCATATGCGAGTACTGTAGGTCTCGCTCGAATTTTTTTCTCTTTTCTTCACAAAGATATAACCCAAAGAGAATCTAAACAGCTAGCGTTATGTACTAACTACACGTCCTCCGTTATTTTAAGTTGTAATTATATTGGGGTTTTAGTTTTTTAAACTTTTATTTTATTTCCATATTTTTTGTGCTCAGGATATAACGACATCCCACCTCGCTACCCGCGGCCGCGTGTCGTGTCGCTTGATTGTAGCTCGCGTACATTGAGCCGTCTCTTAATATCACTTGTGAGACCATATGCTTAGAAATTAAATGTAATGTATTTATATTTAGAATGTGAATTTTCATATGTTATTATGTCCTATGACACGCGGAGTAATGGCACAAATCCGAAGACACCACATTTGTCAAGATCGGTTAAGTGGTTTAGGAAATACGAGGGAACAGATGAACATCCATCTATACAAACATATACAGACTGTCAAAAACATAACCCTCCTTTATTCGAAGTCGGGTAAAAAGTAACAAATTTTCATCTAAAGCGCTATCTTTACTTATAAAACTAACTAGGGAACTAATTTCTGTAGACTTAATACTTAAATTAACTATGTAGAAAATATAAAAAAATCCTACTAGATGTCGCTGTGTGTCTAAATACACTGCAGATGTAAGTTTTTAATCGCAAATAATATTTTTTTAGTGATACGAGTATAACTAGGAACTTACAATTTTAATATTTGTTTTCCCTTCATATATGCTACTAGCTTTTTCCCGCGACTTCGTCAGCGTGGAGTTCGGTTATATTGTAGCGTAACGTAGCGTAGGCGAGCGCTAAGAAAGGAAGTAGAATTGCACGGACGAAGTAGCGGGCAAGAGCTAGTAAACTACAAAACTTCTTTATACACCACATTTTTTGCTAGTCTATTACTGTGTGCCAAAATTATCAGACTACTGGGTGAGCTTACGCGGGCGCAAGCCACATAGAATTGTCCGTGTGAAAAACAGTTTTCTCTCAATTGTAATGTTTTTCACAACAATAGGCAGATAGGCGTCAAAATGTCCATTAGATAAATCATGGCTAAATCGTAATCACCTTACTGGACAGATATCACTTCTTAACGATATCTATGTTGATTTTCTGAATTTGTCACCCCTTTTCCACCTTTTAGGGGTTGAATTCTGAAAGAGCCTGAAACACCTGTTTACTTATTTATTGATAGGAGTACTCCTGTGAAGTTTCGAATAAAATAGTTTAACTAATCCTGTTTCCCCACACAAAATTCACCCTCTTAGGTGTTGAATTTTTAAAAAATCCTATGACACGTAACTGTTTATTCTTAATCGTTATCCTAAAAACAAAGTTTCAGGCTTCTTGCTGTAAAAATGACGGACTTCCATACAAAATTTTTACCCCTTTTTCACCCCCTTAGGGGCGAATTTTCAAAAATACTTTCTTAGCAAATGCCTACGTCATTACAACTATCTGTATGCCAAATCTCAGCGAAATCCGTTCAGTGGTTTCGCCTGTGCGTTGATAGATGAGTCAGTCAGGTTTGCCTTTTATATATTTAGAAGATGATACCTTGCTTTTTACCAAATTTAATGATTCTAGGTCAGCGAGAAGTACTTAAATTTATTTGTGAAAATTTACTTGTGAATATTAAAATACATGACATAAAATATGACCGTAAAATGGCCGGGTTTTGATTGCTTTGAGTTGAAGCTTGAATTTTGTACAGCTTGAAAGGACCGTAGATCTAAGTATTTGATATTAATTTCAACTCGATACCTCCACAGGTTCGGGAAAACAGACAGACAGATAGACAACAAAGTGGGTCCTGTAAGGGTTCCTTTGTACTTTCTCGACCCCCTTAGAAGTAACATTATCGCAAAAAAAAAAGTTTTTACAATTTTCATGAAAATTTGTTCTTTATCATTAACACATACCGAAAAACCGAATATTTTGAAACTGAAACTTTGCACATCGTAGTTGCTTATGTTTGTGTCTCATAATCGTATCAGTTCATATTCATCCCCACCAAGGGGCTCGAGCTTACCTTGAATTAAGGTGATCGGGCCTTAGTCGACCACGCAGGCCCACTGCGGGTTGGTCGACTTCATACACAACCTTCGAATTTCTTCGCAAGCGTGTGCAGGTTTCCTCACGATGTTTTCCTTCACCTTATGAGCCTCGGATAAACGTACATATGAAATCTTAATTCGAAATCACATTGGTACGTGGCAGGATTCGAACCACGACGATAGGACGGCGGCCCTATACTAGCCGTTGCGCCACCGACGCTCTTATATTTGTCTATTACATAGTATAATACCCATTGGTCTGGGAAAAATCTTGTAAAGTTCTCCTACAAATTAAATTGAAACTTTCTATTTACTCACAAATGGTTGGAGATATTGAATTGTCAAGTATCATGATAAGTATATATTTAGACACGCAACATAAATTCACCAAATTTATTTAAAAAAAAATTATTAGGAGAAAAAAATATAAAAAATCGTAGAAAAAGTTTAGCGCGGGCTGCCACACAGTTTATTTACTTTCAAGTGACAAAGGAGTAAAGAAGGTAGGTACATTGTGATGAAAAAAAAACACACTAATAGAGTCGAAAAAATGTGTGTGTGTGCGTCTGTACGTCTGTACATCCGTCTGGTGCTCTAGTTACCAAACTTGATTTTTTAGGGTTGCCACCATGGTAAAAAAACACTCTTTTTTACTCATAAATGGTGCTAATGATTTTGATGAAACTTGGTATGTTTCTATAACTGTATATGGCCTACAGTAAACGGTAGTCCGTTGTTCCAAGCAAAATCGGAATAAGGTACATCAAATCAAGGATGTTTGTTACTTTTTCTCAAAAATGGCTCTAACGATTTTAATGAAACTTTGTGAATAATTAAGACTTAAATTTATGCACTGCATACTTTATTATTCCAGAACAAATCTGAGTAAGGTATCTCCCATACAAACCCAAATGTATTTTTTTCATCAAGTCTGATATACCTAGCTTTATTCTTTGCTACTACTTGTAAGTACGTGTAATGTTCATTGTTAATTTGCGTATGCTCGACTGTGACAGACGGTGTAGCATCGCGAGGAAGTATGCACAGCATGGCTGTACAATTTATTTCTTTTGAGGTACGTTATGGTTCTCACATAACAATGGAATAAATGGAATTAAGTGCTCTATACTATTTATGTCTAACGACAACACGTCAACTGCAAACACAAGACGTGTAATGGCACAGTCAGTAGTGCGATTAATTACGCTAGATTTATCTTAGTCATTAGGTAGTTTCGGTTTTGGGAGCTTTGATTACTTTCATTAATTACTCTTAGATTTCATTAGCAGTAGTAGCATGTTGCTTAATGTCAAATCTCAGTTTACTCGAAGTCGACTTTAAACCACAATCAGTGCATCTCTTTTACCGACATGTACCACAAGTGAAATCGAAATAGGGTGTCGAACCACAGCTGCGAGCTGCAGATTGTGTTAAGGAACGCTGGATGTAGGGCTGGAGCAAGGAGGCTGCATGCGCGCGCAGTGCCGTACAGAGAGCTTAAAAGGGCGTGCGGCAGTCGGCATGCGGCGCGCGCGGAGCGTCACGGGCCCGCTGCGGCGAGCCCACCCCGCCTCCGGGGCGACCTGGAATGTCCAGGTACACACTAAACTATCTCCGTTCATTTGCCATGGGTAACATCACCCCCTTATCCCATCTCTTTTCTGGGACGTCTGAAACATAAATCAACTTTAGCAACAAATAAACAAGCCAGTGTTATTTATATACAACGTTATTCATTGTTGGTTGTTTAGTTGTGACCAGAGGAAACTGAAGACTAAACTTGTTGAGTTGAGGACTTGTTGCGCACGCAACTGCCTTAAATACAATACAATATTTGCATTTAAACTAATAAGTAATGTTTGAGTGAGTGAGACATATGAATATGGTTTTTCTTATTAATTTATGTTTTCAGTCGTAGATACAGGCTGTAAAAAAATTGATTTCGTACCCGTTAACGGGGGCTCTACTCATCATACTGAACAACTTTCCCCAAGAAACCCATAGTCAGTTCACCATAAAAAAAATTCGACGCTCCGTTCAAAAATGCACAAAACTGGTCAATCAGCTGATCGTTTTGTATGAAGGAAGAGTTCAATTTTTGTTGCTATTTCAGCAAACTTGTAAAACAAAAGTTGTTCAGTTTGATGATTAGAAGCCTTAGTTAACGAGACGTACACCAATTTTGTTACACCTGTATAAGCTAGGTACAAAAGATATAATTCACCAAATTAGACACTTTCGAATGTTGTGGTCAGCTTTCGTGATTTTAATACAATGATTTTTTAAGTATGTAATAGAAATTAGTTCTATGCCCGATATGTCGTCACACGAGGTCGTCACTCCAGTTTTTTTGTATAAGCTAGGTACAAAAGACCTGTTATAATTTCATAATTATTTATATACAGTTACACGTATCAAATTAGACACTTTCAAATGTTGTGGTCAATTTATTATTATTTTTATAGCTACTACATTGATTTTATAAGTAATAGTAATTAGTTCTATGCCCGATTCGTTGTCACATCAGTTTATTTATTTACACTTATAGTACACCAAAAACAATTTCTTAACGCTAATACATAGAGATATTATAATATAGTGTACAGTAGGCGGTCTTATTGTCAGTTGTGACTGATCTAAAATTATTTATGTTATGTTTTTTTGTACATAATTAGGTTGCCTACATGTAGTTATCTAAATACGAGTACTATTAATTACTTACTTGCTAAATTATAATTTCCTTGGACTGAAAAGTATATTTTTTTAATCATCGCACAGATGATGGTCACAGATATGGAAACTATTAAACTACTACTGCTAAATCTCTTATTTGTGACAAACAAAAGCATTTCATTCTTCGAGAAAAATGTGTACTCGCAGACCCTTACTAATCGTAACTACAGACTCTCAGCCAGCTTTATTTTGAATAGAATAGAATAGAATAAGTTTATTGAGACACCAGGCACATAGTATACAGTTAATGGTACATATTGTTTTATTACGGTACATTTATTATTTTTTTGGGGTAGTACAAACATAAATATCGTATTTACTCATTCTTTCTCTAATTACTCACTCGTACGTGTGATCAGCAAACATGGCACCACGTTACAGGTGGTGAAGGGGAAGATGAGTTCGCAGTGTCTGTGGAACGCGTGCCGCGCCCTCTCCGCGGGGCTGCTGTTGATGCTGCTGGGGGCTGCGATGGCGGTAATAGGTGAGCACCAGCCACCTGAACAAATATTATTATTTCATACTTTGTGAGCACCTTACATACGTTTCACCGACTACGGCAAAGTCAACATGAATCTTACAGACTCTGAAAATATGTATGTTCGGTTTATTATCTCATGCAGCCCACTTTACTCTGAAATCGTTTTTTTTCTTTTTTGTAATTGCATGTGATTTTATGTATTTTCGCCCGACTTAAAAAGTATTTAATTTTTTTTTATTGTAGCAAATTTGATCGTTTTATTGATCAGTAGGGTAATCTAGCTAATAATGAACCGATTTTATCAAATGAGGTGTCCCTAAATTCTTAGTGATCCTCAGTAATAAAAATAATACTGTCACAGAAAATTTACAACCTAATTTTCAAAAATGGAGGATAAATTTTAGTCAACCCGTATTCTTATTATTTTTTATGTATGACCACGCATATTTTTTTACAGAGTAGACAGATTTCGATTCTTTTTTTTTAATAGATACGGAAATTTCAAATTGGTTCCATATTAATTTTATAAAAATCAGTTTATCACTTTTTATATAAAATTAACGAAAAAAAAAGTAAAAAAAAATGTAGTTGCTGCGATTGGAGTCGTTTGTTTTAAACGTGTTTACGTTGTCACCTATTTCGTTTGCAATACGCACCCGACTTTGTACGTTACTGGAAAACCTCAGTACATATCAACAAATGCAAGGAATTTCTACACGTATTCTGAGTTTCTACATAAAGGAATTCCATGATCTTAATTAATTTCTTTTTTTGCTTAAATTGCACTGAATTTTCCATTTGTCACTTCAAAGGAAGCCAAACAAGTAGTAATGCAACATAATAATATAAATAAAAACCGATGAAAACATCTATTTTCTTTTCCAGTTCCCAGAACGTAAAATGCAAGGGCATCTCCAGCCATGTCTAAACCCCAACATCTGAAAATTCTTGAAATTCTTCAAGCCACATCATACGTAGAATTTTAGGTTGAGTCCGGCAAAAGGGAGTGTTATTAAAAAGAAAAAATAAGTAAAGAATATAATTTAAAATTTACAATAAAAAAATAACAAAGAGCTTAAAAAAAGGAAATGGTCACCGCAGAGTATTTGTTGGTTTTTGTTAAAAAAAAAAGAATCACAAAAGGATGAGACCCTTTTACTTAATTGAACAGAAATTGCGTATGTGAAATTACACCTTTTAGTTTTAGAATCTATTTAGTTGAAGTAAGAACAACCAATACGTATAGATTGATGTATTTTTCTGATCATACTTAAAAATAACACGTAAAAACACATAAAATTATACATCAAAATTTGTAAAAGTTCATAAGTCCAAAAGGTAAATTGACCAAGGAATAGGGAAAGGTAAAATAAATAAGGTTCTACTTCCCTGCGCTGCCAGGCTGGACCGATGGAGACGCTGATAAAATATCGGTTGCACAGGTGTATAACATTGGCCTCAATGTAGGATGTTAGGTGAGATGCTGGTCCTACGTGTAGGCTAGTGGACGGTAAAACACAAAAGGGAACACTTTTTAGAACAGCACGAAGCGTAAAGGGAAACGACCAAGGAAGCAGAAAGAACGTACCTCAAAAATCAAGGCATTGGAACTTTTGTCACATTACTAAACAGCACAGTATAGAACAACAGGCAGGCAGAAGACAGTAAAATAAAAAAGTAATATTTCATAGGGTCTAATAGTATGGTTGCGATATCCAATTCAGTTCTTTTCGAAATCACAGAATCCGTCTCCCTGACAACCAAAAATTTAAATCTTCAAAACAATTTGATACAGAGAAACTAATTTTAAATTGAAAAGACCGAATAGCAAGAAGATCTATATTAAGTAGCAAAGAGATTTGCTAGAAATATCCACGATGTCACAGAAAAAAATGGGTGAGTTCAAAAAATTTTAAAATTGTCTATCAACTTTAGGGTAGTTGATAGACAGCCCTGAAGAAAAATTAAATGACCATAAAAGTAGAATCTACCTGAGAAACAAGTTAAACGACAGTAGTTTAACAAAAGTTGGAAAAATCTACAGAAATTGAAAGAAAACAACAGCAAGAAAGGTCTAACCAAAAGGACAAAACGAAGAAGCTAAGGAACTCCAACGAGATGTGACAAAAGCTAAATAAAATAACTTTCGAAAAACTTTAATATTGCCTTGTCACACGATATACATATGCATGCAAAATTTCAGCTCAATCCGAAACCGAGAAGGGGGTCAAATTTAACTTGCAAGATTTCACCCGAACAAACATATAATTCAATTAAATATATTTATTCAAAATAGGTGCAAGTTAAATAAAAGCTTTTAAAAAAGGAGACTACACCACTCAAAAGGCATGTAGGGCTGTCAAACGCAAAAGTTCAAAAGAAAAAACTCCGGGAAACTTGTTGACGGTAGAAGGAAAACAGGGTTGTCAAGCGCTGAACGTTGCGAAGGAAAAAGTGAAGCTACCAAAAAAAGAAAAAAAATTGAGACCCTCCCGAACCAATAAATAGGATAAAAGATAGTATCTTTTTTTTCAATTCAATTAAATAGATTTATTCAAAATAGGTGCAAATTACACTCTTTCTGATAGTCATAAAATAATAATAACAATGTCATTTGTGAAGAATCAAGAAATAAACAATAATTAGTTAATAACGTCAAAATTAAATCCTTGATATAAACCAGAACATGAAAACAATATGACACGGAAAGTAATACATAAAAAAAATTGGTTGTCTGTAAAGTCGGTTTACGCACAATAGTTTAACGTGATAACGTCATACATAACAAAGCATTGATGAAATGATTGCATACTTTTATGACGAGTCAATAAGTGTAACGGGACAATGAGCGTAACGGATTGTCCGTTGTCTCATTGGAGTAAACCTTTTTCGTGCATGCAGCCAGCGCCCATCGATTTATTAGACGTTTTCACGTCAATAATCGAATGCATTTAACAAGAGTAGGCCAGTTTACACGGACAGCACCCGGTCACTAGTATAACGCGAGAGTCAGCCATCGCCCCCATCAACCATATTAGAGGGAAAGGAATGATCCGGCTCCAGATGCGCGACCATCCACCCCGCACCATCCTTTTCAAAATATCGTTGATATGAAATTGAACACCCAATAAGCGCGGCAAAATACTGCGCCAAACGATATTCCCGACGGGGAGAAACACAGTGTCAACAGGTTCTATTTTATAAGAGAAGTCAGACCCGACCTTCGATCAAAGAAAAAAATCTTAAGACTTTTCATCGACACTCCCAAAAAAAAGTAACGGCAAGTAAATACGCGGGCTAAAACAGTGCTAGCTAACACGAAGACAATTAACCACAAAAAAATTGGTTATCTGTAAAGTCGGTTTACGGACGATAGTTTAACGTGAAAACGTCATAACGTAACGGGACAATGAGCGTAACGGGACAATGAGCGTAACGGGACAATGAGTCAACCTTTTTCGTGCGTGCGTGCGGCGTCCATCGATTTATTAGACGTTGTCACGTCAAAAAGATGGGTTAATGCCGTTACGCCGGGGAAAAAACTGACTCGTATGAAAAGACACTTAAAAACCACAAAGTATGATCACGAACCTAAAAAATTTAAAACCGCAAATTAAATAAATATTGCAATAAGTCTCTGTCAAGAAAACACCATAAAACGTAAAAAGACGTTTTGGTACCCTGCCATAAATATGAACCACAGTGGTAAGTACGGATGAGCTACGATTCCGACTTTTGGATAAATGAACACCGGAAGTCTGAAAACGCGATTCGCAAACAAACATAAGAAACACAAAGGGTCGAGGGCACATCTAAAATTGGGGATTCGATAGTGCCAATTCCAACAACGCGTCAACCATAACAGACTCACCCCGCTCCATCTTGGACAAAAAATAGAATAATTTGGCAAAAATAACAGGGCGTTACCGAGTAAAGAACACATCTACCAACGACAAAAAAAATTGATTGGTTCGGGAAAGGGAAAGACCAAAAAAGGGGTAAATTTATAGTTCGGGCGACATAAATGTAGCATAATTTATTTGGTACTACAATCTTTACGTATAAGTTGCTCCTACTTCAACTAAATATAATCTAAAACTAAAAGGTGTAATTACATATATGCACTTTCTGTTCAATTAAGTGAAGGGGGAAACACTCTGCTTTGTTCTTTTTTATTTGAGTCAATTTTAAATTATATTCTTTACTTATTACTTCCATTTTTCCTTTTTCATAACACTACCTTTTGCCGGACTCAACATGGCCTTTCTAGGCTATTTTCCTTAATTTAATTTAATTATGCTACACTATACATTATACTTTCTGCAACCACACCACGTGCAAAGAGTCTTTATTTTTTCCGCCTATCACTATAAGAGTGGTGAAAAGAGATTTTATACTCGATCAAAGTGCGATCATACAAAAAGATATATTTCTTTCCGACTGAAGTAGTTCCTTATGGAGTATCTTAACACAAGCAATTTAAGAATAAAATGTCGTGTTACTAGTTTGTGACGTCATTTTCTTTGACGAAGCAATTTAGTGATCTAAGTAAATATAAAATGTAAAATAGATTAAAATATCAAATCAATAAGTTTTAATGCTTTCGGAGAAGAAATGCTATTTAGTTAATAATATTTTATAATTTATTTTAGATACTGTCAAATATCCTTTGCTTGCATTGAGAAACTCTTCAGGGCGTTTGTGGACGAGAACGAATTTCTTCATTTTAATCCAAAATCCTTACTTTAGCCCAATCAAAGGAGATTATAATGTTAACCTAGGGTAAGGACTTTTCTATGAAACTAAAAAGAAATCACGTCACTGAAATATTTTGTTGCCACTTTCCATGAATTCACTTATCGTATAGTTCATTTTATATGGAAACTACGATATTAAACTTTATGGTTTCACAGAGTTGCTTGTGTAAAAAGTATGTTACTGTCTGAGAAGTTTTATATATTTGTGGTCTTGCCGGGGCTGTATTTGATGATGCTGGAAATGTTGAAGAGTCGTAATATCTCCTTTGTAGTCTGTGTGCTAAGGAATGCTAGGGGCTGCGATCTGCGATTGGCGTCCTAAGTTATCTACAGAGTATGAAATGCCAGTGAAATACCATATCATATTTGATACCAATTCTTAAATCGGTGTTATTACACTAGATAATAAACAAAACTGTCCCTTGAAAAACATAAGCACCTTCTCGCAGGATTAACATTATTCAGATTTACACATTTAGGTATTTGACATAAACGCCTTTGTCAGATGTGAAAGAGAAGGGATTCATAGCCGCTGGATTGATTTCGGCGCGAACCCCCGTCAGCGTTCGCTTGATACAACTATCCAATTTACGGCTCGAGCTTAGAGATGTACCCTAGAAGTTATGTTTTTCATAACGTAGATTATTCAATCGATCGATTCATGTTAAGTTTGTGTGAATAAAATCTCTACAGTCATAAATAATCCTCTCTTAACATCGCGATTGCGAAAAAATACTTGCGTTTAAATAATTATATTTGGAACAATAAATCGATGATCTACATTTTTTATTATTTTATTATGTTTTTCATTATACTCTTCCTACCTGTAAAAATAATCATATATCCTACTTCACAAAATAATTATCTACAGCAACTTTAAATTTCTGGTAAATTTTCTGGCGCGCGGCATTTTGGCGGCGAAACTAAAATCGTTATTTTTCATTTATTATTTGATATAGATCAAAAATATAACCTTTACCATATAGCTAAATAAAATTTTAATCCTATGTAAAAAATCAAGTACTTAACTGTACTAGATTTTGTAAAATACGGTTTTCCGTATGTAAGCGACCATCACTTACTTTTTCATATACTTTCTCATTCTACTTCTTCGAATTTTCGTGTTTAAGAAAGTCAATTTAAGTTATCATTATATTTAATTTTATATACTTCATTATAATACCTTTCTAAAAATGTACAATACTTAAAAGTACGACTTTAGTTTAAAAAGTTATAAGCATAAAAAGAAAACGCTTCAAGAAATTTCTCGCAAGGTAGATCAGGCAAGTCGGCGGAAAAAAAGTCATACATACCAATTTTAGAAATGGTCAATCGAGCTCTAAGTTGACGTATTTTTGATTTTTTTACACACATTTGCTCAAAATTCACTAGGGAACAATAATTGAATCGATTGAACACACATCTTTTAGAAATTACACCAAAATTCGCTAAAACAAAACACCACATTCTTCACAGCAAGATGCTGCCAACAATCTATTGACAACATGTATCGAAAAATATGGTTTCTTACCTGTCGTCGTCTT
The DNA here is from genome assembly GCA_947284805.1 of Coleophora flavipennella. Taxonomy (NCBI): domain Eukaryota; kingdom Metazoa; phylum Arthropoda; class Insecta; order Lepidoptera; family Coleophoridae; genus Coleophora; species Coleophora flavipennella. The sequence continues at coordinate 8,576,340 of OX369279.1, forward strand.
CGTTTTTGTTCAATTCAAGGTTATTGATGTTTTTAGTATGTAAAACAAAGCACTTTAACACGATTAAACTGCAATATTTCTATATTTCAGACGATTTCCACAAGTACCTGCAACCACAACTTGCAAACTACGCGAAGTGACTCCAGTTGTCAAAAAATATTTTTTTAAATATTCCGTGCTTTGTTTAGACGTGTTTTTTTGCATGTTTAGATGGCGATATTCATTTAGAAACAGAAGAATATATCGCACTATGGCTGAATCAATTGGAAAAAGGGGGACAGCCAATATTAGTGAAGCGCGTAGCGAAATTTATGGTTCGAGACTATAGTACCGAAGATCACTCAACGGTATAGAAATACGCCGTGACTATAGTACCGGAAATCAATCCAGCGGATAGACTAGGAGGTCATAACATAACAAATCTGGTAACGATAATGGAAATAGATAAACTTAGGTTAAGAGGATAAATGGCAACCCTTTGATGCTAAATTTGTCGGTTCCCTTTTATGCTAAATTTGTCGGTTTGCCCGCGCAAAGTGGTTGCGTCATGTACTTATAGCGCCTGAAAAAGTAGCTATCGTGACCAAAAAAAACCTAACCCTTTCTGCCGGAGCACCAAAGTTGGAAATGGCGGACAATAATTCCTAAAAAGAAAGCATTAAAAATAATGGTTTCGCCCCCCATTTAAATCGTTTGCGCGTGGTCCCATTTTGCTATCTTCAAGCGTTTCCGAGATAGGTATTCCAGGCAACTTTGGGGCTCTGGCATGGGGGTGGGATTCTGGTCCAGAACTCTCGCTATTCCTGGTACTAACGGGCGTTAACACAACCGAAAATTTGGTCAGTTTTTGCATAATTGTCATGAGTACAACTAGTACTTTCATTTTATATCTTACTTAGCCATTTCCCTTATAGTTTTTTTTATCACGATAACTACTTTTTCAGGCGCTATAAGTACATAACGCAACCACTTTGCGCAGGTAGACTGACATATTTAACTTCAGAGGGTTGCCATTTATCCTCTCAACCTAAAATTATACATTTCCGTTATCTTTATAGTTATAGGATAGTATTAGGATGATGACTGAATCGTATTATTCTGGTGAGTACTTTAATTTGGTGAAAAATAATTGAAAACGCTAAACACGTTAAAAAACCGACTTCCATCGCAACAACTTAGTAGCGAAGGTATCGCGTAACAAACATACAGTCGAGTTGAGAACTCCTTATTGGAAGTCGGTTGAAAACATCACCTTTTGCCGCTTGTGAAACGACGTGAGATTTCCGATATCGTCTTTCTCCTTAAAATTGCGTCAGGTTATGTTGACTCCCCGCAGTTGCTTTCACACATTGGCCTCAGAGCTCCAGTTATATCACTTACCAATTGTGAATTGAAAAAATCTACCTACCTTTTGCATCAACCTATTACAGGCAGAATTCGTTTCTTTGGTGAACTAGTAACAATTCAATAGTCTTTCTAAAGAGTAATTTAGATCTTTTGAATATTAGCTACACTTGTGCAAGACAGTTGTTTTTCTATACTTAATTACTATTTACAACCAAACTTTACTGAAATCTTATTTTTAGCTTATTTTGTGTTTCCGTTTACCCATGTTATTTTCTGTACGTTTTGTGTAGCATTACCTTTTTCTGGTCAGTGACTTCTGTTATGTCCGAATCAGTTTATTCAATAACTAGTTGTGAAAACTTTTAATAGGCCATTTATCATTTATATAAAGAGCTATTGATGTTATTTATTATATCATCACATCAACTCATATACGTCCCCACCGAGGGGCTCGAGCCTACCCTGAATTAGAGCGATCGGGCCTTAGTCGACCACGCGGGCCCAGTGCGGGTTGGTCGACTTCACACACAACCTGCGAGTTTCTCCGCAAGCGTGTGCAGGTTTCCTCACGATGTTTTCCTTCACCGTGAGAGTATCGGATAAACGTACATATGAAATCTAAAATGATATTTATTATATAAGCTGCTCGCTTTGCAAAGATTAAAGAATAAAATAAAATAAAAAAATTAATAAAAATAGTCATTTTAGTTACTTTTTGTCATCTGTCAAAAGCGAAATTTTGTTCTAAAAATGTTTGAAATACCTAGGCGTCATAGATTTTCAGCGTCATTATTGTACTCATTTTGTAAATTTCATGAATTAAAAACTGAAGATATGGTGGGAAACAAAACGAGTAAGGTTTTTAAAAGTTTCAGTAGGAGGTTAATAATTTAGTGATCAAGAGTTCATAATTTATTATTGATGCAGTTCTCACCAAGTGTATATGGCGGCAGCGGATCGTTAAAATCCGGCAAATCGCTATTTGCCCAGATTTTCCAGGCAAATCGTGAAAGGCCCAGGCATTTCATTGCGAGGCTTCAAAAAATTCTAAATAAGGTTCGTTTAGCATGTCTGGTATAAAGAAGCCCCGCGATTAAATGCCTGGGAATATCTGGGTAGATCGCGATCTACCGAATTCTAAAGATCTACTGCCATGCCGAAATATATAAATTATTTGGTGATGATAGATAAGTGATAACGGCCATCTGTTCTACGAGCTATGTGCCCCGCCCACTGCCACTTAATTTCAACAATTCTGAGATGTCGGTTACTTTGGTTCTCCTCCGGATCTCCTCGTTTCTGATTCAATCACGTAGATAAACTCCGAGCATAGCACACTCCATTGCCGTTTGGGTGACCTTGAACTTTCTGACTCTATTCATTATGAATGTGAAGCAGTTAAGCGCTGTTGATGTTAATCTGTGTTTGATTGTGTGTCAGACAAAATAAAACCACATTAACTAATTAAACAGCTTAAATAGGTACTGAAAACAAGCAGCTACGAGTACATGTAATATTTCACGATCAACTTTTAGCTTTAATAATCAACTTGCTATTTTTACGAAATCTCGTCTCACAAATCATCCAAACAAACATTCAACGTGTCAATAATGAATGAGAGTTGGGACGAACCGAACCACACAAACAGATCGGGCGGTAAGGGGTGAGAGGTGGAGGATACTGGCAGTGCCCGATTTAGGAATTGGTATCGTACAAATGTGAAAATGTGTTTGTTTGTGTTGTTCCTTTTCACTCTTCAACACCGCGACCAATCTTGATAAAATTTGCCATGCAGGTAGCCTATGTCAGTGGAAAGGACATAGGGTACTTTTTATCTCGTGAAAATAACATAGTCCGATGCAGTTTCTGAGGGAACTAAAAAAAATATTTTTATGGTTAACTTCTTCAACATCGCAACGGAACAATGGATTGTTGTGATTTTTTGCACAGACGTGGTTGGGGAGGTAGGAAATGACATAATTTCTTGACATATCTTGACTATCTGGGAAAAACTCATTTCCACACTCACGCATGTCGGCGTCGCAACGGAGCAACGGATTGAAGTGATTTTTTGTATAAAATTGGTTGAGGGGTGGGAAATGACATAGACTGCTAATCAGAATAGCCCGATATAGTTCTTGTGGGATCCGGAGAAAACTCATGTCCACGCTCGCGAGCCGCTTGCGGCTCGTCATCACCCAACCTCAAAGACAGCTATAAAAACAATGTCCACGTGGGCGAAACTGCGGGCAAAAGCTAGTTTGACATAAACTATACAACATACCAAATCTACATCCACTAGCACTATTGCTCGCGGCTTCACCCCCGTGGACATCGAGAATGAATAGGGTTTTTAGGCTTTGTCCATCATGAAATGTCGTTCTAACTATTGGTCAAATATTTTTTTTAAACGGATTAGTAGTGTCGAAGATTACCTCCTGCACACACACTTTACCTATTTATAATAAGTATAGAAATAGATTATTTAATTTGTATATGAGGTATCTTTATTAGGGTTTTCCTAAACATACCACTTATAGCATATTATAGACGCCAGTAAGTTTTACATCTGTACAATTTTACATCTAACTTGTGAAGCTGTATAACACCCTTGGTGTACGATATAAACGCGTCCTTGACCGATATATTTTCATCGGGTGGGTGCGAAGTAGAAGTTCAGTCCTGTGCGCCGTACACCATAACTACGGAGCTGTGAGGGGGTGGCTTTTCCTCCAACGAGCGGCGCTCCGCTGACACTTCCGGCTGGCGCGTCCGGCGCGTGCGACGGGACGCGGGCAGCGACGAGTACGGCGTAATTGCCTCGGTTCCGTTGGCGGAATATCAAACGACACATTTCGAATGGATGGCGTTTACCGAGGAGGTGACATTATCTACTAGCTTTTTCCCGCGGCTCCGCCCGCGTGGACATCGTTTTTATGACTGTCTTTAAGGGTGATTAGTAATTATGTCGTTTCCCACCTACTCAGCCATCTCTGTGCAAAAAATTACAACAATCGAGTATTTTTTTAGTTCCCTCAGGAACTGCATCAGATTATGCTATTTTCCCGGGATAAAAAGTAGCCTATATCCTTCCCCGTGACATAGGCTACCTGCATGCCAAATTTCATAAAGATTGATCAAGGCGTTGAAGAGTGAAAAGGTAACAAACAAACAAACAAACACGTTTTCACATTTATAATATTAGTAAGGATGTCAATACCCAGTTATGTACGAGATCATTTTTTGAAGTGAAAACTTCTTTAGCGGCGTTGTGTACTTTTTTTGTAATGGGTAAAAAATGTTAACTCGCGTCAGGACACGTGACCTGATCGAAAATTCGTAAGACGGATGGTTCAAGTTTTTACTTCTGCCGGCATTCCCGGAGTGCAACCCGGATTTTTGAAGTGAAAACTTCTTTAGCGGCGTTGTGCACTTTTTTTGTAATGGTTAAAAAATGTTAAACTCGCGTCAGGACACGTGACCTGATCGAAAATTCGTAAGACGGATGGTTCAAGTTTTCACTTCTGCCGGCACTCCCGGAGTGCAACCCGAATTTTTTTTTGTGGGCTGTGTCGTGATTTTGTTTTTATCACACCTGTTCGAAAAACGATAATTGGCTTTAGAGGATAGCGGAATCAAAATTCAAGTTTGTTCCCTAGGAATTTTGAGGTTTCTCGTTTCTCTGATTGGTCCGCGTTTGTGCTTGGAGTTTGAGCTTTTTTTTCTAATTGGTCTGTTTACGAGTTTCTTTTTTTATTTTCTCATAGGTTGTAATGACTATTTCTATTACGGTATATCACTCGGGACAAAAATATTTCGCTTCGCTTAGAATTCAAACTAACGCCCCCGAGTAACAAAATTTTACTTTGGCCCCTTTAAACGCAAAAACTATTTATTATCTGTCGTAAAAGTTGTAGTTGTATGTTGTACTCGTAGGGACAAAAACGTAAAAATTTCTCAATTTTAACGTGATTCTAATTCTGGGTTGTTACGCACTCTTGGATCATATTAATTTCAGATCATTTTACTAAGTAATATGGGTTTTTAACACTTCTTCGGCTGTTGACTATCGCACCTAGCGCTTTCACAATGTGTTTCCGGCAGAGCTTTGATAACAGCCTATAGGCGGTCGTAACCGCATTTCCCTTCAGGTAGGCCGTCATGCCTTTTTTCCACCTTATACCACAATCATCATCATCATCATCATCATATCAGGTCCACTGCTGGACATAAAAAACTAAAGAAGCTACTAGGCGCTACACGTGGACTACACAAGCGTAGTCAACAACGAACTTAACGTTAAACTGTACAGCCACTCTAAGGATACTTTCGTCACTTTCTCGCATAGTCGTCACTTTCTCGCATAGTCGTCACTTTCTGGCATACAGATATTAAAAATACGCTATACCGCTCTTACCTGGTAGCATGAAAAAAACCGGCCAACTGCGAATAGGGGTCACACAATCAGGGTTCCGCACCAAAACTTTCACTACCAACAGAACAAGACTCTCACCTATATACTTTGCTCTAGGTAAATAGGGGTCTACTTATTCTGGACTTTAGAAATTTCATTTTTTCTGTGGAAACGAAAGGTCTTTCGATTTTTTTATAGATTTTTCTGTAATCTATGCATTCAACTTCATTTACTGTGATGGGGGGGATGGTCCATTTTCGCCTATTTTCTTAAATAACTTCTTATCATAAACTATTTATCATAAAATTATAAAAAAATATACATTTAAAATTTTCATAACAAGCCCTTTCATTTGTTATGTCTTTTTTTTCTAATTTACTCCTCTAAGGTGGCCCCCATGTTTAAAATTCATTTAGTCAATTTTCTTCTTAACTTATGGACCGATTGAGTTGACATTTGGTTCATATATGTAAATTGGTGACCTAAAAACGTACCCGTTACTTACGTAACGGAAGAAAATTGACTGTGACAGACGGACGGACGGACGGCAGACAGACACACGAGTGATGCTATAATGGTTCTGTTTTTACCTTTTGATGTACGGAACCCTAAAAATATTCTTAACCTACTTTGTTTACTTCTTAACCTACTTTATTTACTTTGTCCACAATGGAATGATGAAATTGCGTTTTGACATTGTGGATAGAAAGAGTACCTGATGGAATACTTATAACTTATTTCAGGTTACTACGCAGACACGTTGTCGGTGGCGCAAGAGGTGCGCGGCAACGCCACAATCTCCGTGAAGGACGAGGCGCGAGGGTTCCATCTTAACAACCTCTCCTACGCCGGCCCCATCGTCATGGGCTTCGGAGGTATACTATCTCATCATATCTTCTTGAGGTGGTATCTTAAAAATAACTATGAAAATACACTTACACACCCCAAACACATACACACACTGTCTCTCTCTCTCTCACACACAAACACACACACACACACACCCACACGCACGAAATACACTACGTGCGTGTATGTATCACTACAGAAGACAGACATACTGCTCTTTAATTTAATTAAATAGGTATTTCCTTTGTAATTTAATTTAATTCCTTCAATTTTTAATGTTAGTCACCTTGTATCTTAATGTTTTGTTTTTACCTTTAATATACCATAGATTAAGTAATGGAGGAGCGAGATCCCCTTACACAGGTACTTACGTACCAAAAAGGTGGTCTCAGCCATGGAATCTGTAATACCTTTGGTGAAAATAAACTATTTTTCTATATCATTATCATATTCGTCCCCACCGAGGGACTGACTCATGCCAACCCTGAATTAGGGCGATCGAGCCTTGGTCGACCACGCGAGCCCGTGCCTGTTAAACGACTTTACACGCAGGTTTCGAGTTTCATCGCAGGCGTATGTAGGTTACCTCACGATATTATTCTTCACCGTAAGAGCGTCGGATCAACGTACATATGAAGTCGAAATTCGAAAACACATTGGTACGTGGCATTCGAACCCCGACCTTCTGGACTGGAGGTAGCGGCCCTAGCCGTTACGACACCGACGAGGTGACTATGTATTAGAAAAGAAATTAGAAATCCCTCCATTTGACCTTAACTTGCTTTTTTAAATTGCTGAAAATTTTAAAATAAAAGTTGTAGGTAAATTCATGAAAACAATCACGAATTCCACACATAATTTACACTACGAGTACCTACCCGACCTCACCCCTTCGTCACCCAGATTGATATAGATTGGTTACAGTTTATGTACATGGTTGTCGAACGTATATTCCTTTTTTGAAATGTCATTTTTGACCCGTCCGTATGAAGTGTCCAGGGTGTGCCAATATCAATGCATATCTAAAACTGCTAAAACTGACAGTCATCATCATATCAGCCGGAAAACGTCCACTGCTTGACAAAGGCCTCTCCCAAGGATTTCCACGACGACCGGTTCTACGCTGCCCGTGGGAGGCCTGCCTACGCTACGTTTTCCGGTGCACGGTCGCCACTCGAGAACTTAACTCGGTTACCTTGGTTCTCCTGCGGATCTCCTCGTTTCTGATTCGATCACACAGAGAAAGTCTAAGCATAGCACGCTCCATTGCCTTCTTAAGAGGCCCATAGTAAGCGACCATGTCTCAGTTCCGTAAGTCATCACTGGCAACACACCCTGGTCAAAGACCTTAGTCTTGAGACACTACGTCATTTGGGACGTGAAGATATTGCGAAGCTTACCGAACACTGCTCAACCGAGTACACACACTGGTCAAAGACCTTAGTCTTGAGACAGTGCGGTATTTGTGACGTGAAGATATTGCCCAACCGAGCATTTTTTTTTATACAGTAAGCAAGCATTAATATGTTACTTTTTTTATTCAAAATTGGTAAGCCCTTGGCATCATCTCACCTGATGGTAAGTGACGATGATGCCGAAGATGGAAGTGGTTATCTTATCTTCAAACCGGAACACATCAATATTGTTAACACTGATATTTGGCGGCAAGACTTAAGATAGATAAGATGGTAGCTAGCCAGGCGGGCTTAGAAAATGCCCTACCAATAACCAAAGCGAGTCTTACAAGTTGACCCCACAGGGGAACGAACCCGCGACGTCATGGTGTGAAGCGAATGGACTAAACATTACGCCACAGAGGCGGTTAAAATCTATTCACGAAGACAACTGCAAACATAAACTGCCGTAGTATGCGGACCTGCTTTTTAAGCTGCCTACCGTATTACCATACTTAATATCATATTATTATCGTGAATTACTTAAGAAAACAGGTGTATCTTTAAAACCTATAGTTTAAGAAAAAAAAGTGTGTGTGTCAGCTCCGACGGACGAGTGGAGTTTACTCCTTACTAACGATCATAAATGTGTTGGGGATGGCGGCCAATTTTTTCAATTCTGAAAACGGATTAATTATAAGAGACTTCAGGGACCCACCCTAAGATATCGATTTTGGAAGCATTCACTTTTTTCAATTCTGACAAGACAAATCTAACGACACCTCACACTCCAAAAGCCATCTAACCGTTTAGGCTACAGGACGATAAATATACATAGATACATACACACATACCTACGTACTTACACACACACTCACACATTTCACACATGACACACACATTTCACACATTACACACATATGACACACACATTACACCCACATTACATACATATCACGCACACATTAAACCCACATTACACCCACATTACACACACATCACACACACACATTACACTCCCATTACACACACTACACAAATTACACATACATTACACACATAACATGCACATTACACACATACACACATTACACACACACTTAACACATTACATACACATTACACACACATTACAGTAAAATTACACATTACACAAACATTACACACACACTACACATACATTATACACACAAATTACACACACATTATCGACAAATTATACACATTACAAACACACACACATTACTCACATACACACGTTACACAAACATTACACACACTACACACACATTACATACATTACACACAAACTGCGCACATTACACACAATACGTACACATTACATACACACACACACACACATTACACTCCCATTACACACACACTACACACATTACACACATTACATACACATTACAGACAAATTACACACAAAACACACAACTTACACACACATTACACACATACATACATATTACACACACATTACAGACAAATTACACACATTAAACACACAATACGGACAAATTACACACATTACACACCTGATATATTATGAAAATCAATTCTTAAGGAGTAAATTCCAAAAATACTTCAAAAAACGTAACGCAGTCATTCGATCACTAGATTTTACTCCTCATATTTTTTTCATACCGGGCGCTTCATATGAAAATCAATTATTAAGGAGTAAACTCCAAAAAAAAGGATTTCTCTCAAAATATCCAATACTGTCACCTGTACATGTTCTTTATAAATAAAAATTAAATAGCGCATAACTTGAGAGCATCTGGACCGATTTCTCTAACAATCTTAGTTTAAAAATGTTAGAAGTCCGAATAAGGTTTTTAGGAAAAAAAGCCCCGCGACCCGCTTATGGCTCACGCACTGCGCACCCTAGATATCCACGAGGCGAAATCGCGAGCAACAGTTAGTAAATAATAATTACTAGTTGGAAAGTTTCATCAAAATCGTTATCGTTATCCATTTTTGTCACATTCTTCAATTAAATTTAAAAGTATTTTTTTATCAATAAATTAATTGAACTGCATATTTTTTTGTTTAATGACTGCTACCCTTAATAGGGATGACGAATGCTAGTCATCTGAGTTACTTTTTATCATCTGTCAAAAACGTCATTTTTTTTCTAAAAATGTTGGAGTGACGTCATAGTGACTAGTGACGTCATAGTTTATCAGCGTCTATTAGTACTCATTTTGTGATTTTGGTGAATTAAAAATCGAAGACTTGATGGAAAACAAAACGAGTAAGGTTTTCCAAAGTTTAGGTAGGAGGGCAATTTAGTGATCAAGATTTCATAATTTATTTCTGATGCTGTCGTCATCCCTAGCCGAAGCGTCTCAGAATCCTTCGACAAAGTATCTTAAAATTTAAATCGGACCATTTTTGTTTTAGCCAAAAAGCAAGAGTTCACTACTACGTTAGTTCTAGGTATAGCCGCTAGGGAAAACGTGACCGACGGACGCTTTTGGCAAACATGTTTAATTTTGTTTGTACTCGTGATATAAAAACACATTATATGAAAAATTAGAAATAAAAACCGGCCAAGTGCGAGTTGAACTAGCGTGGAGAGGGTTTCGTACGATGCCAAAGTCAAATATAAAATATCACATTTGAAATCCTCACAGTAAGACGCGAGTTAACTACTACTAGCGCTATCTAGTGATGTTGTAGTGAACTATTCCGTAAGTGAACGTATTATATTAAGTTTACCACTTTATTTTCAACTAGCAGCCCGTCCCGGCTTCGCACGGGGTAGACAATTATTTATTTTTGGAAATTTGGATATAAAACACTTTTTTTCACAAATATTTTTATTTGTATTAAAAAAAATCCCACAGTTATATTTGTATGTAAGTCTATTTATGTTCAATTTCTTTGATGGTTTAAGTGGCGGGCACTTAAATAAGTAATATTTACATAGGATATTATATACATTTTTACTATGTTTTTTTAAGTAATTAGAATAAAAGCAGAGTCGAATAAAATATATACAGTCTAAATTAAAAGTTGACAACTTTCAACTAAAAATGTATCTACCTATACATCTAGGTATTTCAAAGAAATTTTTGTTCGTGTCGATAGAAACTTGCCTATCATTATTTAGTATTTTCCTTACAAAAATTTTTTTTTGTTTGGTTTTTGTTGTTTTGTGCTTTTTATTTTGGTTTTTTATATTTTTTTTTGTTGTTTATTTTTTATTAAAAAAGGGTTTGTCATTAATCATTTTCATTTTTATTATTACTTAATAATTTACATTTTTAGTATTTTTTATTTTACAGGTTTACTTTTACATTATTTACAGATATAATATTAAGGTAGATTTACGTTTTTTACTTTTATATTTGTCAGTTTTTATCTTAAAGCTTCACTGTAAACTACGTTGGCAGTGGTATTTGTAGATGGCAACAAAATATATTGATTTTCAGGAGATCCCACTCAAGAAAGGGCAACATATAGTTGTCCATGAGAAAAGCATTCTTTTCTTAGGTCGATGCCAACCATCGAAAATGTTTGACCCTGGGACTTATTTATTGTGAGGGCAAATGATGTTTTTAGAGGAAACTGTAACCTCTTAAAAGATATAGGCAAGTCCGTAGGAATCATGGGGATCCGCGGTATGTGGGCGAGCTGTCCGGCCACGGCCCCGGTGAATATAGTGGCTACTATGACGTTCTCCCGCAATTCCTTCACCAGAAGTCTCGTGCCATTGCACATGCTGGGAGGGCATAGGTTCCTTAGCAGCATTACCTTTAATTGTAGTTCGTGGGACGGCAAGCCGGAAGGATTCAGGGAATTTAAAAATTCTTGTGGATAGTGCACTGTATCTTCGATGTTGCATACTTTATCAATAGATTTGTAAGATTTAAATTCACCGGGTACTTTTTCCATAATAAATTTGTTAATCTCATTAACCGATTCATTTCGCGGGGACACTATCGCTCTCGAACAGAGCCAATTGAAATTTCTCTTCGTAAGATTTTGTATGTCCGGATATATTGTGTCCACAAGAATTTCTAGACTCTGAACGATTTATAGCATCGAATGCTATTTTTTGATCTGCCACTAACTTGGGTACATGCGTGTTGACAAATACAGACAACTCGTTAATATCATGCGGACGGCACGGTATCGCATGGACGATATTTTGTTGCCGATTCGGGGAAGGCAATCCAAAATCTGCTAAATGCTTGTCGTTCAGTTCCAAAAGCTTGTTTTCTATTTGTATCAAGCCTTCGTTGTGTACGTCACAATCCTGATCTTGTTGTTGAGCTGCACGTCTGATGTCCTCACACAAATCGTCTTTGAAAGTGTCCCATAATTTGAGAGGTTCAGAAGGGAAACAAAATAATAAAATGACCACAAACAGCTCTCTCAACTTTAACGGGCAGTCAGAAACCGAAGCTTCTCTCAAAGTCATCTCCCATTGGTTGTCATTTTCTAGTAAACCTAAATCTCTGCAAGCAGCTTGGTATGTTTCTTTAACAATGCCATCAACGGTTTTTAAGTCTTGGAACGATGTCGGGCCACGCACATGATGAAGTAATATCCTGAGATAAAAGCACTCGGATTGAGAAGGATGGATGCTGTACACTCGGCCCAACGCCGCATCTTTTTTTACACCGGGATGACCGACTACGTCTTGGCCGCGTTTCCTTCTTGAGAATTTGTTATTGGCCCATGTGTAATAATGAGGGACCTCATGATAGAGTAACGTTTTGGCAAATTCATAACTGCGACACAGGTCAAAAAACGCCGTGAGAGTCGTTTTTGGTGGATTTTCAACTCCTGTATTTCAGTGCGCCCTCCACTCCGCCCGCCGCGATGCCCGGCGCGCTTTTCAGACTGCATCGCAAACAACGGCCACGGCGCTATGGCGGTTTTGTTTACTGTTTGAATTTTTTAATTCGTAATATCTTTTGAATGGAAAGTCCAATTTAAAAACTATTTTATAGGTAGTTAAATGGTCTTGACCATAAAATAATTTATTTGGATAAGGATTAATATAAACACATAAATAGCATGTTTTGAATTTGGTTAGCATTTTCATTAATGTTTAAAATGAAAAAAGTTGTTGTAGTGACATAACTACAATAGTTGGACATATGCTACCGCGGAGTTTTTTATAGACATTATGATGTTCTTCAATATTGTTGTACATTATTTTGTTCTATCGCTAATAGTTTCGGCAGCGCATTCGACGAAAGACATTTTAAGACTCATTTTTCTACACCTTCGGTTACATTGTTCAAATTTTACCAAGGATCCCTAATTTTGTAGCCAAGGATCCCTAATTTTGTAGCCTATGTCAAATTGGAAGAATGTAGCATTCTATTGGTGAAAGAATTTTTTAAATCGGCCAAGTACTTTTTGAGCCTATTCATTACAAACATACAAACATACAAAAATAGGTACAAATCTTTCCTCTTTATAATATTAGTGTAGATGTAGATTGATAGAAAAGTTTTCCTGTAATCTACAAGCTCAGTAGTTTCGGAGATCAGGGGGAGAATGGTCAATTTTCGTCTTCTTTCATGAATAAAATAATAACAAAAACATATTTTCGAGCATGTTGTCGAGCAGTATTTTTAAGCTGTTAGTAGGTTCAGTTTTTGTTAATCATTTTTATTAATTTATATGTCTTCTAACTAGATACATAAAAAAACGGATCCTGGGAGCTGTAATCTCAAAAAAATGAATGAAAAGCCAAAAAATAAATTATTTTTTTTAATTCAACATTCAACATCTCCAAAACTGTTAAGTTTTGGACACAATATTACAGAATGAAATCCATCAGATATGACCTGCATAATAACGTCCTTTAATATTTTATACTACTTTCCCTGTAACCCTGTGTATTTTCCTGCTTCTTGCTTGGTCAAAGAAGATTTCTTTGTTAGAGTCATTGAGTATGTATGTGTTTAACCTCTCGCCTGAGAGATGGCTGTATTCTGCCAGAATTTTTTTTGCGGAACTGTCAGCTGGCTGAATTCAGCCATATTTCGCAACATTCATATTTCGCAAAAAACACGTGCGTATAAATACTATAGCAAATAACCCAAGCGATACGCGCGTTTATCAAAGACTGAACTTGATAGTCAACTTCATATGTCCCGGCAGCGCCTAGAGAAAGAAAAACAATTCAAACAGTCTTTCAAAATTATGTCAGTTGAGCACACAGCTTTTAAACGTCTGTTGTCAAGGGTTTACTAATTGTGCATAAAAAAAAAGTTTCTATGAACTACATTGATTTTTTTGTTAAAAATATCTAAAGTTGATAAAATATGATTGATTATGTCAAAATGTCAAACAATTGTTTTTTCTATTGTATGTTGGTTCCATATAAATTTCATCAAAATGTTTTGAGTATTTTTTAAATAAAATTAACAAAAAACAAAAAATGATGGAAACCGTAGTTGCTGCGATTGAGATGGTATTGTAACGTGTTTAGCATTGTTAATTATTTCTATACGTTTTTGGGATGTATATTCTGAGTCAATGTTGGGATGGAACAAAATGATGATAATATTTTAAGTGGGTAAATATTCAAACTTTTAAACTTATTGATCTGATAAAAACCTCTAATACATTTATTAGAGCAACACCAGGCCACCGACACCTATCCATTTGATAGCACGGGTAATTGTGCACCACGTTAAGAGAGAGAGGGAAGAGAGAGAGATAGAGAATTAATTGAAACACACGATAACTTTTTCAAGGGTTCATAGTGGTGGCGGCGTGCGTGATGACGTTCGAGGCGCGAGACAGCGCGGCAAAGGTGACGCCGGCGCGACCAACGGCGCTCCCGCGGCCTGTGCAGCGGCGCGGCCCGCCGTGCGCCGCGCCCGCGCGCCTCGACCAGCTCGGCGTGTACCGCCTGCCGCACGCGCTGCCCCTGCCGCACGCGCTCCCGCTCGCGCCACTGCACCATCACAGGCATCGCTTGCCGCACACTTCTAATAGGTAGGTTTAATAATATCACCAAAACGTCGCACTCGCGTGCCTCATCCAGCTCGGCGTGTACCATCCGCCGCAAGCACTTCTGCTGCCGCACGCGCTTCTCCACACGTCGCTGCTGTCACATTGCAGGCATCGCTTTCGCACACTTCCAAAAGGCAGGTTTATTTCACCATGCCGCAATCGCGTGCCTCGACCAGCTCGGCGCGTACCGCCTGCCACAAGCGCTGCCGATTGCGCCGCTGTACCATCATACGCGTCGCTGGCCACACACTTCTTATAGATAATAGCATGGATGTGTTCCGGCTTGAAGATAAGATAGCCAGATCCCCATTGCGTTGGAGAATTTTGGTAAGCCCGCTTTCATCATCGTCACTTACCATTAGGTGGGATGATGCCAAGGGATTATCAATTGTAAATAAAAAAAAGGTAGGCCAAATATCAACAACACGCCTCACTCATGAACCTCGACCAGCTCGGCGTGTACCGCCTGCCGCACTCGCCGCCGCTCGCGCCGCGAACCATCACAGGCATCGCTTGCCGCACACTTTTAATTGGTAGATTTAGTATCACCAACACGCTGCATTTGCGTGCCTCGACCAGCACAGCGGGGACTACCGCCTGACTGGACCCAGAGGCATGCGCTCCCGCTCGCGTCGCTACACCGTCACAGGCATCGCTTACTGTACACGTCTAACAGGAAAGTTTAATGTTACCGTCATCGTGCGTTAAGGAGATGGCGACTACTGCGTGGCCGCCAGCGCATATCTAAATCAGCTCCGCGTTTACCGCTTGTCGCACGTGCTGCCCTTGCCGTACGCGCTGCTGGTCTCGTTGTTACACCGTCGGTCCGTTACTCTAACGATTGAAATATCACCGTCAAAGCAAAGTGAAGGCGACGCCGCCGCACCGGTGCAACCAACTGCCTTTACCTTCATAGGTTTCGCTTGCCTCACAGAGAGAAGAGACAAGTGCAATATTGCCAAAAAAGTAAGATAAAGCTGACCCTTTCTTGGCTGGTACTATGGTGAAACACGCAGCAGTGTATCTTACGAGTAGAAAATAACCAAAGTTGATCACCATCGTACCCGCTAGCTCGCATGATTAAACTAGCTCTTGGCGTATATCATTAGGTAAAGGATTGACTAAGACACATTCATAATCTGCTGCTGGTTCAGGGATAATTTGGCAGCTTTTTTATGTGCCTTAGACTATATTTTATAAAATATTTTGAGCCCCAGTAGTTTGTACTCAAACTGGAGTAATTGGCATTGTTCAAAAAATTAAGGAATATTTTAGTGAAAATGTAGACTATTTTAAGAACTAATTTAACTATTACAGTTAATTAGCGTTACTATTAAATTATTTTTTTCAGTTTAAAATCGTTATATCTCCGAAAAGTTTTTTCTTTATTTACATGTCTTTAAAAACCGAAAAATACCAATTTTCCATACCCACATCACAGAAATACTTTAATGAGAGATCATCACTATCATTGACAGACATCTATCTTTAATTATTTCGAAGACATCCATGTCCTAACTAAACGTATTCAACTAAAACGACGATCATTTTATTTACAAAAACATATAACAATTTATCACAATTCTCGTAGCGACAAATAGAGTTGTCAGAAACCACAGGAATCAGCATTGAGTTAGGGCATGAATGTGTATCGCGCATGCGTATCGCACAGAGTGGGAGAGCGCGGGCGGGCGCGGGCGCGCTTTGGCTCGGCGCCGGACCTGCGCGCCGGCAGCGCGCGCACGCCGCTGTCCGCGAGCGCGCTGCGCCGCCCGCTGCGCCGGTACGCGCTCTCCGTTGACGAGCCGCCACAGTCAGCCGTCAGGTGAGAAGTACTCATGCCATTGCATTTTCATCTGCCTTTAGCCTTGAGCTTGCGCATTTTTGAATTTTTTATCTAGTTTTTTGATATACGAGTAGTTTGGTTTTCGTTTCGTAATTATTATGATTTTAATTTCAGATTTTCTTCTTTTGAAAGAAAAATTCACTTTCTTTTATATTTCTTTTATATGTTTAACTCTTTTCGGCACAGATTTTTATGGACACCGATAAGGACATGATTTTTGTTTTATATGTAGGTAACATAATAGACCGAAAATAAGCTAAATCTGTAAAAAAAAATGTATATTTAAGTTTTTTTCTAAATTGGTGCCTTTTAAAATAAGGTTTAAAACGTAAAAAAATCTAAGGTTTTTCAAAAGGAATCACTTAAAAAAGAAAAGAGTTCAAAATACTCTTTGCATAATTCATTTTTGATTTTATCTGTTCAGTGCCAGCGCCGCCGAGTCAGAGTGCGGGTCGCAGTCTTCCCTAGCGCTGGACTTGCATGGCAGCGGTGCGTGTGGCGTTACTTTGCGCGTGCGCGACAACACGCGTCGGCGCCCGCTTGCGCGACAGCAGCGGCTACGCGACGACACCGCGCACCGTGAGTCAATGCATCTGTATTAGTGCCGATCGTGGTGGGTTATAGTCATTCCTAGCGCTGGACCTCCACGAGAGCAGTGCGTGTGGCGTCACTTTTTACGTGCGCCACACCACGCGTTGGCGCCAGCAGCGGCTGCGCGACGACACTGCGCACCATGAGTCAATGCTTTTATATTAGTGCCGGTCGTGATGAATCCCAATTATTCATAGCCCTGGGCCTGCACGGTAGTGGTGTGGATAGCGTCAGTCTGGGCACGCGCTGGCACCCACTCGCACGACGGCAGCGGCTGTAGTTGTACAAGTAGTATGGCAGGTTAAAGCGCTAACTCGTGGAAACTTACTGTATCAAACCTAACCACCACTGTGTGAATCTACTAGTTGTATTGGATGAAGCAAAATATAATCATCATATCAGCCGAAAGCCGTCCACTGCTGGACGAAGGTTTCCCCTAAGGATTTCCACGACGACCGGTCCTGCACGGCCCGCATCCAGCGGCATTCCGCGGCCTTCACCAGGTCGTCGGTCTACCAAGTGAGAGGCCTGCCAACGCTACGTCTTCCGGTGAGCGGCCGCCACTCAAGAACTTTACTGCCCCAACGACCATCAGGTATATAGTGAGGAAGCAGAATATAGTAAGGAAAAACTATATCGGCACTAGTGGATCTACGGCCTAAAAAGTTAAGTTAGGTCAAAGATTAGAAGTATCACCACAGACGATTTTAATAGATAGTAGGTACTACTGCTTCTGATTAATAAAATATGATTACTAAGAGTCTTCTTTGCGTAGTGCTAGTGTCAAGATATAGTAGATTGTTATACAAAGGATGTAAGAGAGCTTTTACAAAATGGCGCCCGTGCGAACGCAGCTTGTGCACCCGAGATATTTAGACGACCGAGCGAGCGAAGCGAGGGAGGGAGAATATAATTCGAGGGTGTAATAGCTACTTATAACCGAGTTAGGCATTCTACTTTACATCATTCATGCGAGGTAAGTTAGAGTAGAAATTCCACAATGATGATGGTTTGTAAGTTTTAGAGAGCTGACTGAAATACACAATCAATACACATTCTGACAAAGATTTTATTCCTTTTTCTGCACGCCATTTATTGAAATGTTCATCGAACTGCATCGGACCATGCTATTTTCACCGCTTTCTAAACCCAAGGTGGGATGTACCAAAAAATACATTTTATTTAATTGGCACACACACACTTAAATCGTAAGAAAATAAGTTTGTTGTACAATCGATGCTAGACTGGTTACAACTGAACTGTATCTATAGCTTTAACTTAGTTTTATGCTAGTCTTCGAGTGGGGATGCAACCCCTTATTGTTACAAAGATCGGGGGTTGAAAATACAATTTAATTGTTAGTGTCTAGTGAATTCTCATACTGGTTTTATCACTATGCTAAATCTAAACTATACTAATAACTTATCATAAAACTGACAATGCTGGTTGCAGTGTAGCTAGCAAAATTATTAAAATATGAATCATTTAATCTAAAGTTAACTAAGATCGGTACACAGTTCTCACAAACTGGATGCTGGAGTCGTAGATGGCTGGGTGATAAAATTGTGGAGAGGGCCCGTTGTAGATGATACGGGCGGGGCTCGCTAACTCACGGGATAAAAGGTAGCCTATGTCCTTCCCAGTGACACACGCTACCTGCATGCCAAATTTCACCAAGGTTGGTCGAGTTGTTGAAGCGTGAAAAGGTAAGAAACTAATTAACACATTTCACATTAATATGCTCATAGTAAGGACTAAATGATATACATTACAGCGACACCTGGTAACAGCGTGAATAACATCGACAGCATCGAGGAGGTGACACTAAGGTAATTTTTTATTTTGATTTAATAAGAACTCCTTTTTTTTATTTTTTTATTCACAATTGGTAATCCTTTAGATCAAAAACCTCCCAAGTGCGAGTCAGACTCGCACACCTAAGGTTCTGTACCACCACACCTCCCCACATAAGTACAACAAACATACCTATTCATTTTAAACAAAAGACTGGCTAGCTACCACCATCTTATCTAAGTCTTGCCGCTAAACATCAGTGTTAACAACATTAGCCAGTTCTCCATTGCGTTGAGGAATCTTGGTAAGCCCGCTTCCATCTTCGACATCATCGTCACTTACCATCAGGTGAGATGATGCTAAGGGCTTACCAAGTGGGAATAAAAAATCAAACATTAACATAAGCGACAAAAAAAAATTGTTTATTCAGTTCAGACCCTAAGGAGTCTGTCTGTCTGCGCTAAGGCGCGAGTACGACTCACACTTGGCCGTTCTTTTTGTTTAACGTTAATATAAGTATACAGAGTGAGTTTTTTTTAAGGGTCAGTATGGGGAAATTCTAAACTATAAGGAATAGAGAAAAACGCTCTTAGAATTCGTGATCTCAATTTTAGAGAAAATAAAATTGTCGTTTTTAAAAATAGAAAATCTTCATATGTTTGGAGATATGGATTTTTTTTAAATTGTTATTTCGGTTGTATAAAACTATACAAACCAAAAATTGTATAGAGACGATAGGTCCAAAGGTACTAGAAGTTGTTGAAATTACATGAAATTAATACATTTTATTATCCAATTGATAGGATGGATATTTGAAACAGAACTAAAAATCTACCACTTGCCTTAGTCCCACGAAACTAAATTTATCTTAAAAAATTGTACGAAATGTCCTCCACTTTCGCCTAAGCATAGTCGACTTCGGTGAAGCACTCCCCGAGTTGCATTTCTCAATGAAATGTATGCATTTGACGGACTGAATATTTTAAATCATTAACAGTGTCAGCGATTTTTGTACACTTCATTTTTTAAGTGACCCCATAGAAAAAAATCCATGGGTGTTAGATCAGGTGACCGCGCTGGCCACTAGACTTCGCCATAGCTATCTATCCACATTCCACGTGACCTTTTGTTGAGGTACTTTTGTGCAAGGCGCAGAGGATCCATCTTGTAGGATCCGTGAGTTCCGTATTGCTGCCAAAGGCAAATCATCTAAATTATCATCAATATTTCTGAGAATATCCAGGTATGTTGGACTTCGAAGGGTCCCACCGTAAAGCTGAATGGACACAATTTTATTGTCCAAATTCCCGCACCAACAATTAAATGAAAATCTTATTTGGTTGCTGCTTTCAGTGGTTCGCAAAGAATTTTCTTTGGACCAGTAATGGTTCTTGCGTCGGATATACATCCCTGAAATAATACGTGGTATTCTCTCTCTCGATAAGAGCATCGGTGGCGTAACGGCTAGGGCCGCCGCCTCCCGTCCGGGAGGTCGTGGTTCAAATCCTGCCACGTACCAATGTGATTTCGAATTAAGATTTTATATGTACGTTTATCCGACGCTCTTACGGTGAAGGAAAACATCGTAAGGAAACCTGCACACGCCTGCGGAGAAACTCGCAGGTTGTGTGTGAAGGCGACCAACCCGCACTGGGCCTGCGTGGTCGACTGAGGCCCGATCGCCCTAATTCAGGGTAGGCTCGAGCCCCTCGGTGGGGACGTATATGAGCTGATATGATGATTCTCTCTCTCTCTCTCTTATCGTGTGGCACAATTAACTGTGCTATCCAGGGGATAGACGGCGGTTGCCTAGTGTTGCAATTAGCATCTCCCGCGGTCACGTGTAGGGCATACGTGGCATTATAAGTTTACGTCATAAAAACGCTTACAAAAGAAATGAATAAATTAGAGAAGTAATCTCAGTTCATAATTATTTAAAAAGTTAGTCTCATCCGTCCAAAGAATTCGGCTCAAAAAAATTGTGCCCTGTGTTACACGGTGTTACCCAATTATAGAGTGCTGATCTTTTCGCATGATCGCTTTCGAGAAGTTTCTGTTTTATCCTTGTCGATACGGTTTGTATTTATACTATTCAAGTATCTTCAGTACAGTACATTGTGGAATAACCATTTCCGTATCGATGTTTCTCGTTAAAAAATATCCGGAAAACTCTTGACAAAACACAAAACATTTATTTAGACATCTCGACTAATGATGTAGAATATTTTTTGTGAGACTTCGTGAAACTTCCGTACCTCAGTAAATTATTCAACATTGTGGTCAAAGTATGGCAACTTGGCGTTTCTCTCAGGGGGAATTCATAACGATACCAGTCAATTGCCAATGTTTGGTGCCTGTTACATAAATGATACCCTCTTAATAAATAATTGTATTTAGGCATTTGACAACGATTGAGGCAATTTACCTATTTAGTACACCTTTGAATTCACAACACAACTAATTAATTGACTAAATTATCCATTTAATGAATGACAAAAACACACAACATTTTTTTTTAAGTCTGAATGTTGTTTCTTTTTTCCTTTTTCATTTGGAAATTGGCCAGTAAGTTTAGTTTTCACATAAGAAAATTAAAACGTTAATTTCAACAATTTCTAGCAACTTTAGACTTATGGTCTCCATACAATTTTTGGTTTTTATAGTGATATACAAACAAAAAAAGCCATAAGTCCGAAACTAAGATTTTTTAATTTTTTAAAACGCGATTTTGAATTTTCTCTAAAATTGTGATCACGGTTCCTACTCGTAAGAGCGTTTTTCTCTATCTCTTATAGTTTAGAATTTCCTCATACTGACCCTTAACAAAAAACTCACCCTGTATAATCACACTAAGTTTCACGTTTTTATGTATTACCGTTTTTACGATAGAGCAAAAAAAATCCTGTAAAAACAAGTTTCTTGTGTTTTTTACTTTCTAATTATTATTATTTGTTAGTAAATCCCCTAAAGATTTAAGAACGCTTATTCTATGGAAATTTGAGCCGGATATGGTTCAAAAGACAAATCTTTGCCCTTGCCCTTTAAAGCTCAGGCCGACGAATGGACAGATGGACGATATAGACTTTTTTTATTGTAACTTACTCTTTGCTTACCTTACAGAGCCAACGAAGAAGAATCAAATGGAGATGCTGTGGAGATGGTGCACTTATCTGTGGAAAAGGAGGTGCGCGCCAGTAGCGCTCCCCCTGAACACACGTCGCCGCCACCTTCGCCGCGCCTCTTGGTGACGCCTGCGTCCCTGCCCCGCTCTAACTCCACACCCCGCGACACCGCAATACTCATAGAACAGCCGGAGAGTGACGTCGAGGACGCCGACGACCCCCCGCCCCCCCACGAAGGACCCCAACCGCGACCCGAACCTGATGACAACATCACAGCAGCAGACGACGATCCATGTTGATAAAAACATAATTTGTAAAGAAATATACAAACTTTTTAATAGTTGTGTATAAAGGTACTATTCCCACGGCGACTGCAGACCGCAGGCCGCAGCTGCAGACCCCAAGCTACAATCTTCTAGTTTGTATGAATTTATATGAAAATATTTTCGAGCGCGGCGGCACTGTGGCTGCAGTCGGCAGTACAAGTAGTGTCGTCGACCGTAGCTGCTGTGATCGACGGTCGTCGTCGGAATAGCACCTTTAAAAAGCCCACTTAACAGCAGATTTTGCTGAGCAGTTATATTTGTAATGTTTACAATCCCCTGCTCATGCTAATGAACTGTTAAATGTAAATTACTGAAATAAAGATATTTGGATTACCTATAACTTCAAACTTTTCGATATGTCTTTTGTAACAACAATGTCGATTATTATAATCTATTTTTTAGATCGAATGTTGTATAAAATGTAACTATTTAAGGTACTGTAATTATTCGTAGTATTTTAAAGATGTGTGTGTGTTGATGGTGCAATAACATTTTATCTACACACATATCATAAGTCCTCTAAAATGCGTTCAAAATCCGTAGGCAGCCATTATGACAACCAATTTTACTATGAGAACCTTCTTGTCTGTGGTAGTAGGTAAAATCTGTACTTTAATGTTATCACAGTATCAATTTTTGTAACGTAATGAGTTTGAATTTGGAACAGCTGTCAAAACTCCCACTACAATGCAACCAGGACCATTAAATATATACCATTGTTCCAATGTAAGTGTTAATTACAACTATTAAAATAAATAATTTGTTTCTTTATTTGTTCAAATTTATTTTTTATTGCATTATTTTTAATATCTATAGTCTATATTTTACAGGTAGCACTAGTAGCAATGCAGGTGATTTCCCTACGGCTTCTGAACCCATCTTAGAGTACTTATAATATGTATGTAGACAAAATAATGTATGCGACTGTCTCAATTAGGTTTTAAAACACTCGTGAGATTCTATAACGAAATGAGGCAAAGCCGAATTAAAACACGCTCATGTTTTAAGACCTGTCATTACATACCAGTTGCCTAGACTACTATTATGATGATTAGACGCTACAACATGGCGTAGCAACGCTACGATGGAGATGCGTAGCAACTTGTTTAGGATGGAACCAGTGTGTTGCCTGTTTTCTCCGATCATTTTATATGTATTTTATACATATATAAATAGAATCTTACCTGCATATTTGTTTATATACAATAATTGACACATTTATAATCTAAAGTGTGCCGAAAACTGCTCAAATATTATCTTCACAGCAGTATGGGATATCATTTCTAATGTGTAAAAGTTATACATATATAAGTATTAGAAAAGTTTGGTAAGGGATTATAGTGTGTGATAGACTAAATAGGTGTGTACTTAAAACTAAAACATTAAGTCTTACTCAGATCATAGGTTTGAGCCGACTAAAATGTTGGTGATATTGTATAATAGAACGTGATGTTTAGATTAGATCGTAAGAAAGCTTCTCAAACCACTACTGACAATGTTTCGTACACCATACTTTATATTTTGTGATTTAATTTTAACTCACTTTTAATTTTTAACTTTCCTACGTTCTGTAAAGATATAATTTCTATCACCTACATTCTTACCGTTATATTTGGTTGCAATATTGGATAATTTAAAAAGAAGACTGATAAAAGCGAATTCATAACTTAAACCCTTTAAAAAGACTAAATAATACTTTTACAGTAAATTATTTTATTTATGTAAATAAAGTATAATTTGTACGACGTATATACTACTAAGAATACATTTTAAAATAATATGGGGTAATCATTAAATAAACTAAAATAAAAGGCGTGTAGGTGTAATTGGATCGCTGTTGTACGGTAGTTCGTCAGATCCGTACAGTTTAATGTCAATTGAATGCTCCTTAAATGATAAATTCTATATTATAAATAATTGACAATTTCATCATCATATCAGCTCATAAATGATCAGGCCTTAGTCGATCACGCGGGCCCAGTGCGGGTTGGTCGACTTCACACACAACCTTTGAGTTTCTTTGCAGGCGTGTGCTGGTTTACTCATGATGTTTTCCTTCACCGTAAGAGCATCGGATAAACGTTCAAAAGAAATCGAAATTCGAAAACACCTTGGTACGTTGCAGGATTCGAACCACGACCTGCCGGACAGGAGATAGCGGCCCTAGCCGTTACGCCAGCGACGCTCAACGCCACAAAAGACTTCAATCACAACAAAATTACGGCGCTAAACCGACGATTCCAGTGATTGGTACAGTCCACATCTCGAAAACTACTTTAACGATTTTGATGAAACTTTCAGTGTTCCTTAAGTTTAAAGATATTATTCCAAAAATAATTATCGCATTTCAATTTCCTGTTTCTGAGAAATGTACGTGAACAAAATATACATATTACACTTGTGAAATTCAGCACATCTATTCAAAAGCCCACTAAAATAACACATACGAATATTGTGCAATTAGTCTTCCCAAAGTATATAAAAATAAAATAAATTAGCTAAAATCGCTGATATGGCGACGAGACCGTACAACTGTGTCATATTATGAACTTTATGTAATCGTAGTCATTTGAGTAAAGTATTTTTAATATGTTTAAGTTTTTATCATCTGTCAAAAACAAAATTTTGTTTTAAAAAATGTTTGAAATGACAAGGTGTGACGTCATAGTTTTTCAACTTCATTGGTGTAGTTATTTTGTAGTTTTGATTCCTTGAAAATTAATAGTCTGATGAAGACTAAACAAGTAAGGTTTTTTGATATTTTAGTATTAAAAATTTTTGTAAATAACTTTTATTAATTTATATATTTTTGCAATCACCAATCAAACCTCGTTAAAAAAATTTAAAACAAATTATTTAATGAATAGCAACATGTTCAACATGTTTATCGTCCCATCTCGTCTATTGTCATTCAAATATGACGAATTTTTTTTGAAAAATAACGCAAAAACTATGTTTAGACGCGCATGTTTCGAAATGCTTCAATCGAATGTTGGACCGAAAAAACTCATAATGTAAAAATTTATTTCGTAGGTACCTATTATAGCGCCTACTATGTATGGGCTTTAATTAAATTAAGTACTTTATTTTATTTTATTTTGTAATTTATGTGCAGTGTCCCCCAACTCCCTAGTCTTAAGGTTATTTACGTAAAAAAATTAAAGCTATTAGTCACCTTTATAAAACGTTGTGTATTGTTATATGTTTTGTCTACAATGAGATGACATTTCAGTAACAATTTCTGTCAATTTTTATTTTTCTTACATTTTACAAATGATATAGTATTTTTTGTGTCTATTCGATTTAAACCCCTTTCCCATACAAATTAAAGATGAGAATTTTTTGAAAGTGGATGAACCAAATCTAATTTATTTATTTTATTTCATTTCAGTAGCCAAAAATCAAACTTTTTACGAGGCCCAGGACGAAAAAAAGATAATTTAAAAAATACCTAAAAATAAAAACAAATATTTTTTTATTCTAACTCTTTATTAGGATAATTGAAAACGCTAAACACGTTAAAAAACCGACTTCCATCGCAACTAATTAGTACATTTTTGCATTATTATTTTTGGTTTTTGTTAATTTTCTAATAAAGTACATCACCGATTTTGATAAAATTTATATGGGACCACATGGAAAGCACTAGCTTTCAAATAAAAAAAGAATCGTAAAAATCGGTTCACCCAGTCCAAAGTTATGAGGTAACAAACATAAAAAAAAATAAAAAAAACATACAGACGAATTGAGAACCTCCTCCTTTTTGGAAGTCGCTTGAAAAAAGAAACATTGCTTGTATTAAATCACTTTTATTTTTCCACAGTTTATTTTCAATGTACACGAAAGTCATGTAATGCACAAGATCTGTGAATTTTATGAAACCATAAAATTAATAATTCAAATCACTTATTATTTTTTAATTTATTGACTTTATTTAAAGTAATCTTTAGAACAATTTCGGGTCTTGCATAAGTGTATAAAATTTCATTAGAATAGGTTCACCCGTTTTCATTAATTTGTATGTAACACGGTTCTGGAAAGGCTTCTTGATGTTAATATTTTACTTATCATCATATCAGCCGGAAATCGTCCACTGCTAGACAAAAGCCTCCCCCAAGGACTTCCACGACGACCGGTCCTGCGCTGCCCGCATCCATCCATTTTACTTATTCTAATTTTTAATTAAGAGTACCTGCTTATTACTTCTGAATGTGCAATGTTACACGGGTGATAAAAAAATTATGTCAAAGTTTTAACTGTGACTTATTTAAAGATTGCGCCTTCCTACATGTTATTCCTATTCTGCACCTCCTTCCTACATGTTATTCCTATTCTGCACCTATAACTACCTATATAATCTGCTGTACATCACAAACAAACAAAACCGAACAACTTTCTCTAAGAAACCCATGGTCAATTCGCAAAAAAATACAAAATGTAGGCTGATCAGCTGATGATTTGTATGAGGAGTATTTTTTGAGAATGGGAAAAAAATACAGTTTCAAGCGTAGAAATCACAGCTAAGGCACCTGTGGAAGTGAGAACATCATTCTTCATAGCCTATCTTCTTTAAAATCATAAAAGATACAGCTTTAAAATAATTTAACTAAGCGCGGAAATGCAGCGAGTGTGAAGGTACCTTTGAACCAGGAATAACCGTTAATTTTAGGTAATTTAATCTTTGGTATGTTATTTATAACATAATTATATTTAACGTTTCCTATTGCGTGTATAAATACTTAGTTCCATATATTGTTGTAGACGCAGAAACTGATTTACATAATTAAAAAGTAGAGTATGTTTTTCTTTGATCATTTAAAAATTTCTAAATAAATATAAATATTCTCAGACAAATCACACATGGTCCACATCTGGCCCCAAAGTAGGATTCCCTGTGTTATGGGTTACCAGAGACTGATATACAAACTTATATACGTTTAAATACATACTTAAATAGATATATTTAACACCCAGACACAGAGCAAACAAATCTTCTCATCACACAAATGCTAAGTATTAAGTAAGTATTAATATTTAAAATAATTTATAACTTTTAGCTCTTAGTTTTATTTAAAATCGCTACTACTGCCACACACTTTGAGATATTATTAAAATTCAAGCAGTACAAAGCATAGCAATGCTCACAAAACCGATGCTGGATATTTTAATCGAAAAAAGCTTGCGTTTAAATTGTATAGCCAAGCTTTGCATACTTTCTCGTGAAGCCTTCATCGTCTGCCGTAGTCAGACATAAACAAATCTACCACAAAAATACACTTAATATTTATATATTAAATAATTAGTAGAAAAGAATAAAGCTAGGTATATCCGAACTGACGAAAAATTTACAAATGATTTGGGTTTGTATGGCTGGTACCTTACTCAGATTTCTTCTGGAATAATAAAGTGTACAGTGCAATAGGTCTTATTAACTTCTAATTATTAACAAATCTTTATTAAAATCGTTAGAGCCATTTTTGAGATAAGTAACAAACAACCTGAATTTTTAAGGGAGGTACCTTATTTCGATTTTTCTTGTAACAACAATGAACTACCGCGTGCTGTAGGCCATATACAGCTATAGTAACATACCGAGTTACATCAAAACCGTTAGAGGCATTTTTGAGAAAAAAATATGAGAATTTTTGTACCATGGAGGCAACCTTAAAACATTAAGACAGGGGAAATTTTAACCCAAATTTTACCTTTACATCCAGTAGTTTGGGAACTAGCTAGAGTAACGCACAAACGTACAGCACGCACGCATACATTTTTTTTTGTTTTTAGACTCTATTACTGTAAGACGTATGGTCGTATCCACCATGTCACGGTGCGCGCTGTTGTGACCGTTATTTCAGAGTAGTTTTGTTTGAAATTTGTGACGCGAATCGATCTGATAATTTAAGAAAAGTATGAGCCTTAAAAGTTTCATTTTTTATCACCTGTATAATACTACAAAATGTTAAGTCATTTGACGATGTACGATGTTTACTTAATTTATTTTTGTACTGAGTTCGTAGTGGCTCGGGGCGGCGGCGTAGCTCGTAGCGAATAGGTCAATATACATACAATCTATATACCTATCTGTGTGCATAATTTTATCCAGATATGTCTAATAATAGAAGAAAATCATCGTAACTTTCTTATGTATATGTGGCAGGCAAATTCTATGATTAGTCATTTTACATACGGTCAGGCAAATTGTATAATTCGTCCGTATGTAAACGGTTAGGCAAAATGTAAAATTCTGTACGCCGATTCAGGCAATTTGTAATAAATCGACCGTATGTAAACGGTCAGGCAAAATGTAAAATTCTGTACGCAGATTGTAAAATGCCGAGCCAGGCAAATTGTAATAATTTGTTCTTATACAAATTGTTTAGGAATAAGCTTTCTTAAGGGTGTGTCAACCGTAAAGCGCCGGTGGCTCAACCGGTAACGACTCGGTCCATCTAACCAGAGGTACCGGGTTCAAATCTGGACGGCCAATGTACCAATGAGTTTTTCAAAAACTTACGTACATACTTACCGATTGCTTTAACGGTGAAGGAAAACATCGTGAGGAAACCTGCACACGCCTACGAAGAAACTCGAAGGTTGTGTGTGAAGTCGACCAACCCGCACTGGGCCCGCGTGGTCGACTAAGGCCTAATCGCCCTGATTCAGGGTAGGCTCGAGCCCCTCGGTGGGGACGTACATGAGCTGTAATGATGATACAAACGCTTAATGCCGAGTCAGGCAAATTGTCAAATGCCGTATGGCAGATTGTAAACGAGCTCGCAAAGCAAGCGATGTTCGGTCAGGTTTGATCGATGTCGCCCTCGCCATTAAATAATTTGCCTGACATTTGCCTGACCGTATGTATGTATAATGACGAATTATACAGTATGCCTGCGACATATATATAGGTATTAGAATCTAGGTTGTTTATGTGCAGTCGGTTTTGTACAATTATTATATTTCATTTACAATCTTCAAATCAATCCTGACGATGTCGTCGATATCCTGACTGATCCGCCAATATGTAAGTAAGTCACTTTTGTACAAACTTATAAATGTTTAAGATGACACAAGTATAGCGTCAACGTAATTGTGACATTAACCAGTGTACTCGATCCAAATGGTTGTTGTGCTGTCTATTAAAATTGTTGATCATAAAATTTGTGTGTTTGTAAACTCTTGTTCTATTATTATTTTTTGATACAGTTGCTCAAAAAGTTGCACTTTTTATGGGCTGACTTTTAATTAGTTCTTGATAGCAAAGTTTATGAATGTACTCGTGTTTACAAATAACTTTCCTAAAGAAACTTTGCCAAATATATGAAAAAATTTTGGTTCTTTATACATTTATTATGTATCGAGGACCAACAATTTTTTTCTGATTTGACATATAGTGGGAAAGTTGTTTGTAATCACGAGTACATGCATATCTTTTGTTATCAAGAACTGATTAAAAGTCACCCTGTATATATGCCAGTTTACTGTGCGCGAAATTGATTTTACCACACACGTGCTGTATTTACAGTTATAGCTTGGAGGAACTAGATATTTCTATCAAATAAAAAAATATAATAACCAAAGATAAAGAATCTTCTTTAAGACTTTTGAATGGAAATTTTTTAAAGAGAATTTTAAGTAGTTTATCCGAGAGGTTACATAACGCTAGTTGGTTAGATTCTCTTTGGGATATATCTTTGTAAAGAAAGGCGAATAAATAACACGGTAATCTGTGTTTAAAGGAGTTAGATTGATGACGCATAAAGCGCATTGGTCACACCAAGGTTTTCATGCTTACAATATTATCCCAAGTCTTATTAAAATCCGTTTAAGGTAATATTAAAAAAAAACTTATGCATGCTTATGTGTGCCTAGTAAAATAAGGCGCAATTTTCTTAAAACTGAATTGAGTTGTTTTAGTTGTGAATACGAATTTAATTGATGAATAGTTTGTATGTGTAAGTATAGGAAAAACAAAGTGATATTACTCCCCGGATATTTAAAATGAGCCACAAGTCGCTTAAACGAAGTTTGGTTGCCGAAACCTTGATAAGTATTTTGTTTTTCTGTTACGGTCCTTTTTTTATTTTACCAGGTTTTAACAGTGAGTTAAAACAGATTTTTCAGGTTTAATGGTGCTAGATGATTGATTGTTTAGTATTTTGTTTTGAAATTGGTAACTAAATAAAAAAAATTCGAGCGAGACCTACAGTACTCGCATATGATGTGTAACATGTGACAAAATACTTTAGGTTAGTTAGATTTGATGACGATATTGTACCTGGGTGGCGGATCTGACAGTAACGAAAAAAACCGACCAAGTGCCAGTCGGACTCTCGTAAAGTAGAATTCCGCGCTTTCGCGACTTCCTGTTACACCAAAGATACGGCAGACTAGGCTGTATGGTCATACATACCTTTGCCTTTTCCGCGCTTTTAAAGCCAGAAAAAACGCGACTTCCTGTTACACATTTCCGTCCCATGTTACACATTTCCGTACCATTTCACGAAATCACTCCCACAAATTGCAGGAAAGCGAGAGCAAAGATGTTACACATCAATAATAATAAATAGCTGATGATGTAAACGGATTTACAAAATTGGATTTAAAAAATCCTGTTTGCACACAACTGTATTGAAAAACATCGTATGATACTTGGGTGTAAGGTAAATAACAAAAGAGTGACGTATAAAAGCACGAGCCGCAGGCAAGGCTTTACCATCATCACGAGTTTGCCATTTTTCGTAAAAACAAATAGTTTTTTTACCACCTTTGTTCTTGCATCATAAATATAACTTATCAACAGTTGGGTCAAGAAAATACGTGGTTGTTCAAGTTTCTGCATATTTTTTTTTATTCACAATTGGCAAGCCTGTTAACGCAAATTAAGTACAGTCGGTTCCCTCGGAGAAGTATCCAGGGTCACAACTCTTTACTTAACCTTAGTTAAGCTTATATCAAAAAGCCCTGGCTAGATGAATTCAGTTGTTTTGTACGTTTATTATAAAACTTTTGTCTGGGGAACCAACTGCTCGTTAATTTCGTGATGCATTAAGTATGCTTTAAAGATATCGCCTCTAGACAACCAAACTTTGTTATTTGTTTCACATTTTACATTATAATTACATGACCTTAGTAGATATCAAAAGGTGTTACACTAATCAATGTATTTAATTAAACTGCGACATTTGTAAGAGTTCTCAGGAAAGTACTAACCTACCGCAAGCCTATAATCAGCTTTCATTGTGCAAAACCACATATATTGACGACTCCACATCCACATCCGCAGTAAATCTGTGCGGCGGTGACAAATGGCGCGCTAATCCTATCAAAGGCGTCCGCGCGTTAATCCTAGATCTCGTTAGTGTGTGATAAAAGCTGCGTAGTGGCTGGATAGTGCAGCAGTCAGTCAGGCGCCGCGGCTAGCTACCGAGGACTGCTCACCATGCTGCCCGCACTCGACATGGAGAACTACACGGAACCAAGCTATTATGGACCATTTTTCGCTGCCCTTAGGTAACTGACTCTAATTTAAAAAAGTTTTCCTTTTTATACACAATTGGTAATCCCCTAGTATATCTCATCTGATGATAAGTAACGATGATCTCGAAGATCGAAGCAGATTCACTAAGATTCCCCGACGCAATGGGGATCCGGCTATCTTATCTTTGTGCTGGAACACGCTTTCTTTCTGCTTTTTTGTTATTTTATCTTTATGTTGAAAAAAATCGGCAAGACATATAGGATGGTGTTAGCTTAGAAAATGCCCTACTACTAGCCAAACCGAGGCTTACAAAGTTAGACATTTCTGGAAATCTAACCTCTTGGTGACCTCTTGGTGTGACGCAAGTGGACTAATCATTACGCCACGGAAGAAATTGGAACCTCTTTACTTCCTTAACCCTAGATAGATAACCATATTTCACTGTACACTAAAGATAACCATACGTCGATACGTATATACTAGGTTTATGAATGTGATATTATGTCTTAATGTATGTTTTTGTGTTCTAAGTAAATGAAAAACGTTAGAATTTATTTACATTTTTATCCAAAAAAAAAGAACAAAACAAGGTACTTCTTACTTACAAAACTTAAACATTATGGAATCTCTCCGTCAGTCTTATAATTTTCGATTTTGTGACGTCATTATTTTCTATTTATCGTGGCCTATAACAATTAAAAAAACAAAAAAAAATGTATATTTATTCTCAAATAACACATTTTCCTATAGGTAAATTGACGAAAGTATTGCACTTATCGGAGCGATACAGGTGTGTCCTGTAAGCTCCGACTAAGTTGGTAGGAACGGCTAGTTTAATGACGCGAAAAACAAAGGAGTTATAACGATTTGTCAAAATCGATAACATCGTTTCGACGTAGGTTATCTATCTAAAGTTAAGTAGTTAATTAGTTAGTTCCTTAAGTGCCTTAAGGCCAAGCTATGTTTTCGTTAATGCCCGATCACGCAGCGGAGAGTTGCTTCAAGTCCCGCAAAATTGCGGCAATTAATGGAAACTTATGTCGTCCTTCGCTCAACTGCCGATCTTTGAAACGCCGATTTTAGCAAAAATTGCTATTTTTCAAGCGACTTCCATAAAGGAAGAGGTTCTCAATTCGTCTGTATGTTTTTTTTTGTGTGTTACCTCATAACTTTTGACTGGGTGAACCGATTTTTATGATTATTTTTTTATTTGAAAGCTTGTGATTTCCGTGTGGTCCTATATAATTTTTATCAAAATCGGTGTAGTACTTTATTAGAAAATTAACAAAAACCAAAAATAATAATGCAAAGATGTACTAATTTGTTGGGATGGAAGTTGGTTTTTTAACGTTTTCAATTATCTTTAATTCGTGATTGATAAGCCGTTGACTTCGTACTTGTAATTGATGACGATGCCGAAATCAGGTCATCAAAAGATATAATAATAAATGTAATATCATATGCTGCTAAATAAATAATAAATAAT
Source organism: Coleophora flavipennella (assembly GCA_947284805.1). Classification (NCBI taxonomy): domain Eukaryota; kingdom Metazoa; phylum Arthropoda; class Insecta; order Lepidoptera; family Coleophoridae; genus Coleophora; species Coleophora flavipennella. Next base: position 8,609,989 of record OX369279.1, read on the forward strand.
GCTGAACCCCGCGTTACCGTTAAGCACCCGCTACGGTGCACAGACATGGTCACTTACTATGGGCCTCATAAGAAGGCTAAAGGTCACCCAAAGGGTAATGGAGCGAGCTATGGATGCTAATCAGAAATGAAGAGATCCTTAGGAGAATCAAAGTAACCGACATAGCTCACAGAATCTGAAGTGCCAGCGGGTAGGGCACATAGCTCGCAGAACAGATGGCTGTTGGGGTAGGAAAGTTCTCGAGTGGCGACCGCACACCGGAAGACGTAGCAAAGGCAGGCCTCCCACGCGGTGGACCGACGACCTGGTGAAGTTCGTGGGAAGCCGCTGGATGCGGGCAGCGCAGGACTGGTCGTCGTGGAAATCCATGGGGAAGGCCTTTCTCCAGCAGTGGACGTATTTCGGCTATGATGATGACCCGCTATCTCCCGTTGCGAAGCCAATGAACAAGCGACGCCCCACGAAGATGATTTGTACTTCATTTTAGCGCTATTTAATGGATATTCGAAACAAGTTTTATAATTTTTGAAGTGAAAACTTCTTTAGCTTTCACTTCTGTCGACACTCCGGAGTGGTTAGGTTTTTTTTTCTGACAAATTTAACTTGAACTCTATTACCGTTACTCGTTTATTGTCTGCCTGTAGGTCAAGCAGCGTGGAGGTGGAGATGCTGGGCGCGGGGCTGACGGGCGAGGACCTGGCGGCGGTGCCGGAGCACTGGCTCTCGTTCCCCGCGCCGCCCGCCAGCGCACACACAGCGCTTGCACTGCTCTACACCTTCTTCACATTCGCCGCGTTGCTAGGCAACGGCATGGTCATCTACATTTTCTCTACGTTAGTGTATAGTTTCAATTATAAAATATACCCCCAACACAGTCCACCGACGAGAGTAGGTTATGCGTAGGTAAAGCTAAGTATCCTAAGTGCCTGTGGTGCGGCCCGAGATTAGTAAGACCTCCAGCCTCTCCCCGAGGCGAGGGTGTCGTAAGGGCCAACTAAGGAGGATGGCAGCAGCTTCCTTTCCGCGTACTGTACCACCACGTTGCACACTACGATCGCCAACTTACCAAGTGTGGCGATTACAGCAAACCCCTCCAACTTGGCCTATGTCCAGCAGTGGACGTCTTTTGGCTGATGTGATGAAGTATCCGTGTCATACCTACTCCTCTGAAGGTTGGAGGCTCTACACTCGAAGTTGTTACCGAATATGTATACCTGGGACAAACAGTCCAGTTAGGTAGGTCCAACTTCGAGAAAGAGATCAATCGTCGAATCCAACTCGGCTGGGCAGCGTTTGGGAAGCTTCGCAATATCTTTACGTCCCAGATACCGCAGTGTCTTAAGACCAAGGTCTTCGACCAATGTGTGTTGCCAGTGATGACGTACGGAACTGAGACATGGTCGCTTACTATGGGCCTCATAAGAAGGCTCAAGGTCACTCAAAGGGCAATGGAGCGTGCTATGCTCGGAGTTTCTCTGCGTGATCGAATCAGAAACGAGGAGATCCGTAAGAGAACCAAAGTAACCGACATAGCTCTCAGAATTGCTAAACTTAAGTGGCAGTGGGCGGGGCACATTGCTCGTAGAACAGATGGCCGTTGGGGCAGTAAAGTTCTCGAGTGGCGACCACGCACCGGAAAGCGTAGTGTAGGCAGGCCTCCCACTCGGTGGACCGATGACCTGGTGAAGGTCGCGGGAAGCCGCTGGATGCGGGCAGCGCAGAACCGGTCGTCGTGGAGATCCTTGGGGGAGGCCTATGTCCAGCAGTGGACTTCCTTCGGCTGATATGATGATGAAGTATCCTAAGAGATTTATGTGAGTTTCATCATCATATTAGCTCATATATACGTCCCCACCGATCGGCTCGAGCCTACCCTGAACTAGAGGGCGATCGAGCCTTAGTCGACCACGCGGGCCCAGTGCGGGTTGGTCGACTTCGCACACAACCTTCGAGTTTATTCGCAGGTGTGTGCATGTTTCCTCACGATGTTTTCCTTTACCGTAAGAGCGTCGGATAAACGTCGGTACGTGGCAGGATTCGACGCACTACCTCCCTGACAGGAGGTACGAGGTAGCGGCCCTTGCCATTACGACACCGTTTATATGTGAGTTTAGTAAATATAACATACCTAGCTGTTTACACTTCATGATCAGTCCCTCGGCCCTTGGGGTCAGCTGGTTTAAGAGAAGAGTCGAAAGTAGATCAGATCTAGAGTAACTGAAAATGAAATTGAAACGTTAGTCAAATTTTAAAGTAAGTATAAATCCACGTATTAAATTGCTGGACAACTTTCTCCGAGGAACCAGTACAATCCGAACAATAAAAATAGTATTCTCCTCACCTCACACGTTTGGAAAGGTTTAGTTTGTCATTCCATTTTAGCGCGCAAATTGCGTTTTATTCGCGAGCGAGGAAATAGTTGTTTAAATTAGAACCAAATAAATATTATGCTGTTATATATCGCTGTAGTGAGGTGAAAAATTGACGCACCTTTGAAACCCTAGTTACGCTTCTTCCTTTTAGGGATGACGAATGCTAGTCATCTGAGGTACTATTTATCACCTGTCAAATACGATATTTTGTTCTAAAAATGTTTGAAATACCTAGGCGTGGTGTCATAGCAAAGTATATAATATATTAGTACTATAGTCATAGTCATAGTTTAGCAGCGTCTATATGTACTCATTTTTTGATTTTGTTGAATTAAAAATCGAAGACTTGATGGAAAACAAAACGAGTAAGGTTTGCCGAAGTTTAAGTAGGGGGTAAAAGCGTCGGTGGCTCAACCGGTAACGACTCGGTCCATCTAACCAGAGGTACCGGGTTCAAATCTGGACGGCCAATGTACCAATGAGTTTTTCAAAAACTTACGTACATACTTACCGATTGCTTTAACGGTGAAGGAAAACATCGTGAGGAAACCTGCACACGCCTGCGAAGGAACTCGAAGGTTGTGTGTGAAGTCGACCAACCCGCACTGGGCCCGCGTGGTCGACTAAGGCCTAATCGCCCTGATTCAGGGTAGGCTCGAGCCCCTCGGTGGGGACGTATATGAGCTGTAATGATGAAGTAGGGGGGCAATTTAGTGATCAAGAGTTCATAATTTATTTCTGATGCTGTAGTCATCCCTTCACGCCAAATAAAATTTTGCAGTCATTTTCGTCATTGCGAAGCGGTCGTAGTTCAGTGTGATTTACGTGGTTGGGTAGATAACGCAGGTTAACTTACTGAAGCACGGTCATTACCTGGGTTTGACTGTTAGTGGCATTTTTCTCGGGCGTTTCCGTGCTTCGCAAAGCACGTTAAGCCGTTGCTGCTGGTTGCTATCAGTAGATGGCAGTCGTTTAGCCGTGTCAAATGCCTTACACACGGCTTGAAAAATTTCTGATAGTTGGGTTCGCCACTAGCCCTTCAAACTCCACCAACCCGGCCCGTGTGTGGAGTATGGCCTCACCTTCTCCAGCTTTGGAAGACACCCGTGCCCCAGCAGTGGGGAAGGGACGTTAAAGGTTCTTTACGATACAAAGTTGACCAATCAGCTAATCGATGAGAAATCCTTTTTTTCTGCTCCGATTGTATAGGTTCATCATCATCAGCATCATATCAGCCGAAAAACATCCACTGTTGGACAAAAGCCTCCCCCAAGGGTTTCTACGACGACCGGTCCTGCGCCGGGTCGTCAGTCCACCACGTGGGAGGCCTGGCTACGCTACGTTTTCTGGTGCGCGGTTGTCACTTGAGAACTTCACTGCCCCAACGGCTAACTGTTCTACAAGCTATGTGCCCTGTTCACTGCCACTTCAGTTTAGCGATTCTGTGAGCTACTTTGGTTCTCCTGCGGATCTCCTCATTTCTGATTCGATCGCGTAGAAAGTTCCGAGCATAGCATTGCTATAGGCTTTCTTAGTTTTGAAGTAATAGTCGACCAACTTAAGGTGTGCAGTTAAATTTATAGCAAAAATCATAGATTTTTTATACAAAATGTACATACGGAATACCAACTGCAAATTTAATATAGTTTTTAAAATATAAATTTATTTTTGAAGACTACGGAACCCGACTCGCACTTGTCCGGTTTTTATGATATCAATACGTAGTACCTGGGTGACGGAGTTTTTCTTTGACTTTCTAAATCTATAATAATTTTTTAATACCTAAACTAAACTATAAAAATACATAATTTTAAACAAAAAAAAACGACTTCAAACGCACTAGTCGCCACTACGATTTTTTAAATGTTCCCCTCAAATTCTCTGGGATGCCATCATCAGATCCTGATTTCCTTATCATGGTACCACCCATGGAATGTCTTCTTTTCAACATAAAAAGAATCATCAAAATCGGTTCATAAACGACGAAGTTATCCGCGAACACACATAAAAAAAAGAAAAATATATATATACGGTCGAATTGTGAAACCTCCTTTTTGTGAAACAACCTTTTTTTTGAAGTCGTTTAAAAAAGATTCGTGTCCGGACCAAGAATTGAACCCATGATCTGGGTGTTATGCATTTCACCATAATCGTTTAATAAACAATAGCATTTGTGGTATTGATTCTATCCATTTGTTTAATCAGGATAATCGAGTATTAAAAAACAAAGAGCACACGTGTTCATCGGATCTCTCGAAAAATTTAGTCACTATGGAGATAGAAAAGTTAAAACAAACTGTAAAAACGAGCCATGAGCCAATCCCCAAATTATACCAAGAAGCGCGAGCCAAATTACATAACACAGGATTGGATTTAATTACGCAAGTACCAGACTTAAGTAGCGTGCAACACAGTTTGTACGATTTAAGAAACAAATCCTTGAATGTAAAGAAAACAGTGTTTAAAAATTATAGTGAAATTACTGTGCCTGAAAAGTTTTCAGATTTCGTTTTAGCAAACAATTACGATGAAGCAGAGAATTCCCGCATTATTATATTCTGTTCTAAAGAGGCAAAGGAACAGATTGCTCTTACCAATGAATTCTTTGGTGATGCTACTTTCGATTGCAGTCCAACGCCATTCTATCAGTTGTTTATTCTACACGGTGAAGCAGGAAGTTCTATTACTCAAACGACAACGGTGCCATTAATATATGTTCTAATGCCTGATAAAAAACAAGAAACATATATTAAAGTATTTCAGTTAATAAACTCTCTCTTGCCCGAATTCAAACCCACAAAATATTGTGATTACGAGATGGCTGCAATAAACGCTTTTCAAAATGTGTTTCCGTCTGCAGTGTTAAAGGGATGCTACTATCATTGGTCTCACGCGGTCTGCAAAAAAGGCCAAAAAAATGGGTATAACAGCTAAAAATGAAAAAAAGAATAGTTGGACTTACTGCTGCCCTACCTTTGCTGCCTGCTGAATACATCAATGAAGGTTTAGACTACGTTAAGAAAGAAAGTAGAGAGAAACAAAAGTTAAAATTATTTTTCGAAAAATACGTAGATCGGTTCTGGATGACAAAAAAATTCAACGAAATATGCGTGTTTGGCGAACGCCATCGTACAAACAATGTAGCCGAGGCTTATCATTGTAAACTAAACAAACAAATAAACAAAAAAAATACCTCAATTATGCGACTTATATCAGTGTCGAAAGATATTGAGTCGAAGAGTAAGTATCAAATGAATAAAAGAAAAAGAAATACTATAGAAACTGACGACGGCATAATGTATATTCAGCTTCAGCTAATTAACCAAGAAATTTCAGTGGGCTATGCGTTAGAAAAATTGCGGTAATTAAGCTACCAAGTGCTTAATAGTTCAAAAATAGGCACCTATGCAAATTCTCTGATAGACTACAGAACTAGATACCGAGTGTACTTTAAAAAAGTGCTTATTTTTTGGAGTATGTGTACTAGTGCCTAATTTTTTAAAGTTAAGAACTAACTTTCAAATGGTTTAATGTGGTTTACGTTAAGCTCTCAAAAGCCTAATAGTTTTAAGTTTGCTAATTATCAAATATTTAAATTGAGTTACCCATGCGTAATAAATTTAAGTGTTCAACTTCTCAGTTACTCTACCTCTAATTAATTTACTTATTTTTTAAATAAAACCCATAGTAAGCGACTATGTCTCAGTTCCGTATGTCAACACTGGCAACATACACTGGTCAGAGATCTTAGTCTTGAGACACTGCGGTATTTGGGACGTGAAGATATTGCGAAGGTTATTAGACTGGTGGTTGTGGAAAGCCCTGGTTCTTAGGGGATGTCTTTATCCAGGAGTGGATATCAAAATATATGATGGATGACCACGTGCAATACCAGAAGAATATATTTTCAATTTAGTTTTGATGTTTTTTGTTTTGTCTATGAACTATTTCTATAGTCGGTAGAAAAGCGTCGGTGGCTCAACTGGTAAGGACGTGGTTCTTCTAACCACAGGTACCGGGTTCAAATCTGGACGGCCAATGTACCAAATGAGTTTTTCAAAACCTTACGTACATATACTTACCGATTGCTTTAACGGTGAAGGAAAACATCGTAAGGAAACCTGCACACGCCTGCGGAAAAACTCGCAGGTTGTGTGTGAAGTCGACCAACCCGCACTGGGCCCGCGTGGTCGACTAAGGTCCGATCGCCCTAATTAAGGGTAGTCTGCTCGAGCCCCTCGATGGGCACGTATGATGAAGCGATTTTCATAATTAATGACATCCATTTCACGGTGTTTTTTGAACTATTTTATGACATTATTCATTACTGAATAAGATTTTAGCGAAATCTCATTAATGACAATAAAGTCGAATTTCCTTTACCACCCTAATAATGTACTATCGTTATTCTATCGTTCAAAAGTGTACAACTTGTTTTCTCTATTGCTCTTACTGGTGTCTGTGAGCCTAGAACTTATTGAAAAACGCAGATAAAACCGAGTTGATAAGGAGTTAGGGTTTAATTAGCTAATTGGTAGTGTCACGGGAGAGAAAAAACCAGCCAAGTGCGAGTCGGACTCACGCACGAAGGGCTCCGTACCGTTATCTATTAAAACACGTTTGTTGTATGGAGACCCCTCTTATTTTTTCACTTTTTCTAATTTTTGTATTTTTGTTATAGCGGCAACAGAAATTACATCATCTGTGAAAATTTCAACTGTCTAGCTATCATGGTTTATGAAATACAGCCTGGTGACGGACGGACGGACGGACAGACAGACAGACGGACAGCGAAGTCTCAGTAATAGGGTCCCGTTTTTACCCTTTGGGTACACAACCCTAAAAATTACCTTTGGCACTAATGGTAGTGCCAAGCGGTAATTCCACGGGAAACAAACGATCGAAAAATATTCGCGTTTTAACTAAACGATCCAGTAGCAACCAGAAAGTAAAAATCTAACCGAAATAAAAACTTACATACATACTTTTACATTTTTAAACTTACATTCTTTCACGCTTAAAAGTAGTAACACTGGCAAAAAATCTAATCATATAAAAAATTCGATGACCAGTAGTAACACCTATTCCTCCAACAACTTTACTGGTAGTAAGATTGGTAACTTAACAAATAATATACCACAAGGTTAGCTCAACATCATGCTCTATCCTATAAAGTTCAATGTGGCTCAATGTATATCAAGCAACGGACTGACTACAAGAAACAAATATCCCTTAAGGTACCACCAGTGGAAAAAATAGTGGGACCACAAGAAAACGCTGTTTAATGTAATTTCCTGCTTGAGCTTGACCTCCTATGAAATACTGGTAGCCTAGTTGATTGCGGGTGGACTACCTAGAATCGTCACCTAATTGGTTGGGCATGGTATCCTTGATATTGTACGAGTAAAAGCCGGTATCAAATCATGACTGTTATGTGCTAATAATAATAGGTCATCCATCACTGACTGAGGTGGACCACCGGCAATATAATTTGAATCGTTTTTTCTATTTTTATTTAGAGGTTAGCTACGGGTAAAAAAAATACCCGTGGTCCACCCAGGTGAACCAAACAGGTGGACCACGGGCAACACCCGAAAAAAGTAGTACTATTCTTATCGTAAGCTTAAGCGTCTCTAATGCCTTTTGCCAAACTAAGATTTCCCTTGCTCAATCTATTCTTCTCCCGCACCTGGACTATGCTGACTCGTGTTACACCGAGGAACTTCTTAACAAGCTCGCGCCTGCAGAATTTGTGTATCCAATTTATATTTGGATTGCGCAAGTACGAGCACGTCTCCCAGTTCCGAACCAAGCTCAAATGGCTCCCGATTCGGAACACTCACACCTTTGTCTCCTGTTTAACATTCTTCTTAAACTTTCATCCCCTGGTTACCTATGCGAACGCTTCACTTGGAAGCGCCAGCCTGACCAACTGTCCGGATCCCACTTAAAGTCCCTCCTCAATGTCCCCTTGTACTGACTTCTAGTCCTATTCCTTTTCTGTTTATGCCGTCAGGTTGTGTAATTATCTTCCTAATAAAAACCGTGACTTTGAGAGCCTTTACTCTTTTAAAAAGAAATTGAAAGAACACTATATTTCTCTGTCATCTTGCGTTAATTGATTAGCCGTGACATTTTTATGTATTATTTACAGTTTGTACTCATATAGTATCTACCATAAACTATATTTATGTATTTGTTGTCTATGTTTATTTAAATTTAGTATTTATTTAATATAACTTTAAGTATTTTTTTTTATTAAGTTGTGTACACGTCTGCCATCTCAGTCAAAACTTTCTTCTTTTTCGGGTCTGCTGGAAGAAATTTCTTGAAAAATAAGCTGTACCCTTTGTGTGACCTTACTTTATAAAATGTGTATTTTATGTATTCTGTGTACATTAAACTATAAAATAAAATAAATAAATAATAAATTTTTGTTCTGCAGTACAAAAAGTCTCCGAACTTCTAGCAACTTCCTGATCCTGCAATTGGCAATCCTGGACTTCATAATGATGTCGAAGGCGCCTATCTTCATCTACAACAGCGTTATGAAGGGATTCGCGACGGGCGAGCTCGGCTGTCGGATATTCGCACTCATGGGCGCGTACAGCGGCATCGGCGCCGGTATGACTAACGCTTGTATTGCGTATGACAGGTGAGGAGTATTTCAGATCAAACTTTATGAACATTACAAATGCAACAGAAATTCTACCTACTTAATGGTTAGTTTTAGTTTTATCATGAAGTACGCTGACGTCTTTTAATGTAGTGTTACTTGCTTTTACTTGTAGTCGTTAGCCCTCTTTTTCGGGAAGTCATGTAACATGTATCCTATGTAACTCACGAGATCAAGACAAATCTAACGATACACTCTAAAATCTACCAAGCCGTTTAGAAGGCATCGTGAAATAAAGAAACATACTAACATACATGAGACCTGAAAACAATACACTTCTTTTTTGTTGGCAGTCGTGTATAAAGTAAATGAATTCCTGGAAAGAAATGTATATAGGAAGTATAGATATTAAAATCCCTATAACCTTTTTTTTTAGACATTCAACGATAACCCGGCCGTTGGACGGGCGACTGTCCAAGGGCAAGGTGTTGCTGATGATCGCATTCGTCTGGATCTACACCACGCCATGGGCTCTGCTCCCACTGTTCAAGATCTGGGGTCGATACGTACCTGGTCAGTTCCCCCTTTCCTTCCTTAAAAATATTTATAACTATTAGTTTTAATGCCCACTAGTCCAATGTACCTGTACGGTTGACTGCACTGCTTGCGTCTTGTGCACATACCACATTATAGTGTGCCACTATTCATTGATTGATTCATCCCAGATCACCAAGATACACGGGAACCATTTTTAGTAACAAGTATCTCTCCGCAGCCGTGCTGTCGTCTGCATACCCAAATATACCGGGTTTCAGCAGATCGTATATGCAGCAAAAACAAAGTTGTGGAGAGAACTGAGCCCTGAGGTACCCGGCGTCAATAGCTAATAGGTCAGACGAGAAGCCATCGACGACCACTCGAATGAACCTTTCACTCAGGAAGTCAGATGTCCAGCTGCACAAACCAGTAGGTATTCCGTAGGAAGGAAGCTTACCAATAAGGCTAGCATGCCAGACCCTATCCAATGGCTTGGAGATATCGAGTGATACGGCAAAAGCTTTACCGTGCTTCTCTATGGCTTCACCCCAAACATGAAGATCTCCCGTTGACCGACCCCGGTGACAGCCATATCACAGATGAGATACTAGTTACTTGGCCATACTAACGGTCACTCAGGAGGTCATTATCTTCTAGGTATGCTAAGAGGCGGATGTTCAATACAAACTCCATAATCTTACAGAGTATGGAGGTAATTGCAATAGGTCGATAGTCAGCACGACTACTTTTTTTAGGCACGGGCTGCACGTTGGCAAGCTTCCAAGACTTTGAAACTGTACCAGTTTTGAAAGAGAGGCGGTAAAGGCGTGTAAGCACAGGAGACAACTCAGGAGAACAGTTCTATAAAACTATGGCTGGAATACTGTCAGGACTGCTGGCCTTTAAGAACCTCTTTTTGGCAAATACGAAAATGGGACATCATAGTACCGCATGGAGGTATCTGAGGTGGTGGTGTTACCTGCATGCCAAATTTCATCACGATTGATCGAAGTGTTGAAGCGTGAAAAGGTAACAAAGAAACAAACAAACACATTTTCACATCACACTAATATTATGAGGGCGAAAATTTGTGAGTGTGTGAGTGTGCGAGTGTGTATGTTTTTTACTTCTTCACGCAAAAACTACTGAACGGATCTGGCTGAAATTTAGTAGGTAGACGGATTAGGACCTTGATTAAATAAATGCCAATAAAAAACTGACTCAGTATCTACTAATTCCAATTGACGGTTAAGTGATGAATATACTTGTTTAGTGTAATTATTTTTTAGGGTTCCGTGCACCCAAAGGGTGACCATCGGGACCGTATTACTAAGCTTCCGTTGTCTGTCTGTCTGTCCATCTGTGTGACTGTCAGCGTGCTGTGTTTCATGAGCAGTAACTGGTAGACAGTTAAAATTTTCACAGAGTGTGTATTTCGATTTCCAATGTAACAACGAATAATAAAGATAAAATAAAATAATTAAAGGGGGCTCCCATACAATAAAAATATTTTTAAAGGCTTTTTGTTTTTGCTCTATCGTAAAAACGGTTATACATACTAGCGTGAAACTTGGTGTGGTTATAGTACTTATCCTGAAGTATAACAAAAAATAATCTCATTAAAAGTGAGTAGTACTCGCGCTAAGGAGTCTGAACCGAATGAAAAAACTACATCATTTTTCTCTCGCTTGCGTTGATGTCATTTGTTTGTAATGTGAATAGGTATCATTGTCATAGTTGTGTGGAGAGGTGTGGTAGTACGGAATCCTACTCGTACATGGCCAGTTTTTTTACAGAAGTAATTTATTCATATATATCTCCGAATACATTTTTTATTGAGATGCCTTAAAAATCTGAACAGTTCCAATTGGCGGATCAAGCGTTTACACGCATAAGGACCATAGATAAAATGACCAATACGCATTTGGACCAGTAGTGGAATTTGGAATCTTCATGGCGAGAGTGAATTAGGCATTATTGAATTTGCGTGTACCATTCTCAACTACATCTTCACTTTCCAGATTCACTCAAACGCATACAAATTTTTAATAATTGATTGGATATAACGTTGTTATATAGATAGCATTATCACTAAAAATAAATAAAATAAAAATAAAAGTTTAAAAAAATTAAAAACCGACTTCAAAATCAAATTCACTCAAAAGCATGAAATATTATTATTATACTTGATACACGACATATTATTTCATACTTTATACAAGTATAATAATATTATTTCATACTTTTAAGTGAATTTCATTTTGAAGTCGGTTTTAAGTTTTTCAAACTTTTATTTTTACCCGACTGCGTCAGAAGGAGGGTTATGTTTTTAGAGAGTATGTATGTATGTATGTATGTATAATTGTTTGGCACGCTCTGCAGCCTGAACGGCTGGATGGTTTTGAATTGAGAGGTGTCGTTAGATTCGTATTTACTGTGAGAGTGACACTGGGTATATCAAAATAAAAAAAATAAAATGGCGGATTATTAGCGCCAAATTCAAATGTTTGACACGCTCTGCAGCCTGACCGGCTCGATGAATTATAGCTTGAGGGTTGTCGTTAGATACGTTTTTACTGTGAGAATGACACTGGGACTCACTGGGTATATCAAAATAAAAAAAAACATATAATAAAACTAAAAAATGAATAAAATAAAAAACGGTAATTTACAAAACTAAAAACCCGACTGCGTTTCTGTGTAATTTGGAAGTGAAAAACCCTAAAACAAGAAAGTCGTCATACCCGATTGCACATAACTTAAGAAAAATTGTAGCAGTCGGGACCCATTCTAGAAAGTCAGCCGTCTAGTCAGTATATTGGAGTAATCTGCAATGTAATATAGGTATGTGCTCTCAATTCACTATGCCTCCATTTCTAGAATGGGTCCCGACTGCAAAATTTTTCTTAAGTTAGGTGCAATCGGGTATGACGACTTTCTTGTTTTAGGGTTTTTCATTTCCAAATTACACAGAAACGCAGTCGGGTTTATAGTTTTTTAAATTACCGTTTTTTATTTTATTTATTTTACCCAATCACCCACTCGCCAATAGGAACCATCAAATCATAATTCATAATGCATGTGTTTCATTAACAGATACAGATTCTTGTGGCTTCCATCATCATCATCTCAACAGCATGAAAGTTAAGGAGTTAAATCTTGCATCATCAGCTCATCTGAATAACCTGAAAGAATACAACTATCGGTCTAAGTAAAATTTTTAAAGCATTATCATCCAAATCCTAACCGTTAAGCAGTTCTTCCTTCTTTCATCAGCTCATCTGATGATGATGATGATGATGAGATGACGACTACCGCACGCCAAAACTTGGATAGTTTTAGGAAATACATGAAACACGTATTATGTGCATACAAAATTTGAGGGTTGTTATCGATTTCCCTGGGATCCCATCATCAGATTCTGACTTGGTGACAATGGGACCCCCTCGGGAGTATACACTTTCAAATAAAAAAGGAATTTTGAAAATCAGTTCACAATTGGCGGAGATATCGGGATTGTTACGGGTAACAAACATACAAAAAAAACATACAGTCGAATTGAGAACCTCCTCCTTTTTGAAGTCGGTTGATAATAACAGCCCCATTGGCACAGTAAAAGGAAAGAATTCTTATTTTTACTATGCTACTGGGACACTTTTCTTTATCGAGGGAATGTACGGCTAAAAGTCAAATGCGGATTCATTGATAGATACCATTTGATCAGGTGGGAATTCAAGTCATCCTTAAGAGTTGTTTTTTTCAACCGACTTCAAAAAGGAGGAGGTTCTCAATTCGACTGTATGTTTTTTTTGTATGTTTGTTACGGGATATCTCCGCCGATTGTGAACCGATTTTAAAAATTCTTTTTTTATTTGAAAGAGTATACTCCCGAGGGGGTCCCATTGTCACCAAGTTAGAATCTGATGATGGGATCCCAGGGAAATCGATAACAACCTTCAAATTTTGTAGGCACATAATACGTGTTTCATGTATTTCCTAAAACTATCCAAGCTTTGGCGTGCGGTAGTCATACTCTTAAAGATGACTTGAATTCCCACCTGATCAAATGGTATCTATCAATGAATCCGCATTTGACTTTTAGCCGTACATTCCCTCGATAAAGAAAAGTGTCCCAGTAGCATAGTAAAAATAAGAATTCTTTCCTTTTACTGTGCCAATGGGGGCTGTGTAGATTATCAACCGACTTCAAAAAGGAGGCGGTTCTCAATTCAACTGTATGTTTTTTTTTTGTATGTTTGCTACGCGATATCTCCGCCGTTTGTGAACCGACCTTCAAAATTATTTTTTTATTCGAAAGAGTGTACTCCCGAGGGGTCCCATTGTCACCAAGTCAGGATCTAATGATGGGATCCCAGGTAAATCGAGGGCAACCCTCAAATTATATAGGCACGTGTTACGTGATTCATATGTATTCTAAAGCTATTAACGTATTTGCGTCTGGAAGTCATCATATATCATGTTGATAAGCTGATGAAGGAAGGTACAACTCCTTAACGGTTAGGAGTTGGAGGATAATTCTTTCAATATTATACATAGATCGATACGTAGGTATGCATAGACCGATAGTTGTATTATTTCAGGTTATTCAGATAAGCTGATGATGGAAGATTTAACTCCTGAACTTTCATGCTGCTGAGATGATGATGGAAGGCACAGTAATCTGTATCTGTTATGTGAAACACATGCATTATAATTTGATAATTCATATTGGTGAGTAGCTGATTAGGTTTAACGTTGTTAGATAGATAGCATTATCACTAAAAATAAAGAAAATAAAAATAAAAGTTTAAAAAACTAAAAACCGACTTCAAAATTAAATTCACTCAAAAGTATGAAATAATATTATTATACCTTAATACATAACATTAACCAATAATAACGAAATCAAAGGTGGGTACGAATTAAATTAGGGACTTAAATTTTTTTTGAGGTCGGTGTCAGCAAACCATCGAATCTAAATCATTTGATACGTAAATAATTGTGTGCTGGTACCGACCTCAAAAAAAATTATAAGCCCCTCATTTAATTCGTACCCACCTTTGATTTCGTTATTGTTGGTTAATGTTATGTATTTAAGTATAATAATATTATTTCATACTTTTGAGTGAATTTAATTTTGAAGTCGGTTTTTAGTTTTTTAAACTTTTATTTTAATTTTATTTATTATGTACGAGTATATTACACTTATTGTGGTTCAAATCCTGCCAAGTACCAAAGTGTTTTCGAATTTCAATTTCATATGTACGTTTATTCGACGCTCTTACGGTGACGGAAAATATCGTGAGGAAACCTGCAGACGCCTGCGAAGAAACTCGAAGGTTGTGTGTGAAGTCGACCAACCCGCATTATGCCAGCGTGGTCGACTAACGAATAAGGAATTTAAAAAGTGTCGTAGACGTTTTTAACGCTGTAAGCAATATCTTTCAGACAACCCTTTCTTTCCAGGTCATTAGTGAATCGTTGAACCACAAGTTGGTAAATATCTTCTTTTTCAGAGGGCTACCTTACCTCCTGCTCATTCGACTACCTGACAAACACGTTCGACACAAAGCTGTTCGTGGGCTGCATCTTCCTTTGCAGCTACGTGTTTCCGATGTCCATGATCATCTACTTCTACAGCGGTATCGTGCGTCAAGTTTTCGCCCATGAAGCAGCTCTGAGGTGAGGTCGAAGTTGTTCAGAGTTCAAAAAACTGGACAAGTGCGAGTCGGACTCACCCACCGAGGGTTCCGTACAAATGTTTAGGTACTCGTACATAATATTAATCGTTACATTGCATAGCAAACTGTTAGTTTAATACATACACAAAAAATATTAGGTATACTATACCTATACGTACAAAAACGGGAAAATATTGTTTTTTCATTCTTCGTCATAAATTGAAAACTATACATTACAAAAATAATTGAAAATCTGTTTAGGCATGTACCTATGAAGCCCTTTCATACGATATTCCACATGACATGGTTAACTCAATTCAAAATTTAGACCGCCGTTCCTTACATAATTGATTACGTACTTTAAATAAAGACTATTTTTTATTATTTAATTACAAATGTACAGTTTTCAGATTTTTCCCTATACTTGTAGTAAAAGACCGTATTACTTACCAAATTTCATAGTTCTAGAGCAAAGGAAAATACCCTATGAATTTTGATTCCCTTGAGAGTGTCGAAAAATATATTTTTGCGGCATAAACAGCTGTATCTTTTTTTTACGTTAACTTAGAAGTTTGATTTTAGAACAGCTTAAAGGGACTGTAGATTGAAGTATATGGTTTTAATTTAATTTCGATACCTCCACGCGTTCCCGAGATAAACGGTCTTGACAGACAGACGGACGGACAACAAAGTGATCCTATAAGGGTTCCGTTTTTTCCTTTTGAGGTACGGAACCCTAAAAATTATGTATTTATTGGTTTATTATGTTTGTTCCTTTTTATTTTAATATACCTATCGAAAACAAATTACAGACATACTCGTACTCGTAATTTACGCCACCGATGCTCTACCTAGTGCGAGTCCAAAATTACGCACTATTTCACAAATTACATTATAAGTCATCTAGAGCGTCGGTGGCGAAACGGCTAGGGCCGCTATCTCTTGTCCGGGAGGTTGTGGTTCGAATCCTGACACGAACGTATGTGTTTTCGAATTTCGATTTCATTGTACAGACACCTCACGTTTTTCCGACGCTCTTACGGTGAAGGATAACTTCGTGAGGAAACCTGTACACGCCTGCGAAGAAACTCTAAGGTTGTGTGTGAAGTCGATCAACCAGCACTGGGCCCGCGTGGTCGACTAAGGCCCGATATCCCTCAGTATCAGGGTAGGCTCGAGTCACATTATAATCTAACGGGATTTATTTCGCGAGATTGTGAACTTTCGAAAGATTGTGAAATGTAACATACTGTTTACAATTTCACAAGTGACATTGTAATCTCACTAGTGACATTAAAATAACACTAAGCGAAGTGATAAACACTAAATAAATGAACTCGCGAAGCGAGCGATGTTAGGTTCGTTCAGGTTTTTTGATTGATTTAACAGTCACGGACCCTGGGTAGCAGAATGCTTCGCAGCAAAAGAAATTGTCGCTTTTATTCCGAGGTACAAGAATAGGCCGTGAAATTGTGATCCGATTCACAATTTACCGTTATATTATAATCTAACTAGTGAGATTGTGATATCGCGGTTTCAAAATATCCCGGTGACATATATAATTCATATTAAAAGCAAGAAATATTAATTTATTGTCAAAAATAAATTTGATAAAATGAAACGTTTATATTATATTTTCATCAAAAGAGTTAATTTATTCACAAATATCTTTAGGTACTCTTTTCTGCAAGAGTACCTAAGATATTTATTCACAAATATCTTAGGTACTCTTTTCTGCAAGAAGAAAATAGTTTCTATATCAGCCACAGTAAGATGCCATAAGACATTATACTATGGAAGTAACTAAAATACACTAGTCTCGCAGTACCTACATCCGTTAACTGTCTTATTTTCTTAACTGCATAAGCAGCTGAACTAAGCCTTCGCGCTAAAGTTTCAATGTGTGGTCCCCATTGAAGTGAAACATCCAAAGTTATACCAAGGAACACCGTAGTTTTTACAAATTCTAATTTATTACTGTCTAACATTACACTATTATTGACCTTTTTTACATAAGGCAAATAGAATTTTATACATTTTGTTTTCTTAGCGTTTAATAATAAGTTGTTCACAGTAAACCAGTTCAGTATCTTTAAAAGAGTGTTGTTTACTTCTTCAATTTCGTTTTCTTTCCTATTCAATTTAAAAATAAGAGAAGTATCATCCGAAAACAACACAATATTAGTCAGATGTTGCACCATAAAAGGCAAATCGTTTACGTAAACAAGGAAAAGAAAAGGCCCTAATATGGAACCCTGGGGCACACCCATTTTCACTATAGATCCAGATGGGTGCGTTGCCATTTATTTGTACTTTTTGTGTTTGTTGTCTAAATACGAATTTAAAAGACTGAGAGCACCATCCTCTACACCATAATGCTTTAATTTCACAACTAATGTTTGGTGTTCAACACAATCAAATGCCTTAGATAAATCACAAAAGTCTTCAATTGCATTCTGCGATTCCTCAAAGGCATCATAGATGTTGCGAATAAGTGCTACTCCTGCATCGGTTGTTGATCGACCTTTAGTGAAACCAAATTGTTGGTTATGCACTAGTTTGTTTTCTGTAAAATATTGTAGCATTTAGTTAAGCATAACCTTTTCAAACACTTTACTAAGAACTGGCAGCACAGAAACTGGTCTGTAGTTGCCAGGATCTATTTTTGAACCAGATTTATATAAAGGTATCACTTTACTAAGCTTAAGAAAGACGCCACTATCAATGCTAATATTAAAAAGACAAGCTAGATATGGCGCTAACGTATCGATTATGGTCCAAAATAATATTACTGAAAATCCGGTAAAATTTTAGGAATATGTACAAAAAATGTGTGAGGAGATGTGAAGATTTTTTTCTTTACAATGGTGAGGAAGTAACGAGGCAGGGCCCAGCATTAACTTGTCTAAGGCCGCAGCTGACTCAGCGCTTTGGCCCAGTGTTTCAAAAGAAGAGCCACAATTAGATCCGGAGGAGGCAGCACGTGCCGCGTACTCCATAACTGACTTGTAGTCACTCTCAGTCAGCGCAGTAGACGAGGTAGATCTGTCAATGGCAGTAAAGCGCTTTAAGCATGGATTTTGTAAAGTCGTTCGACCATCACCAACCATGTAACCCTTGTGAACTATATTATAATGCAAATAGATGCTGGTAGGCAGATTGACGCCGCATAATTTGATTTTAAGAAGGCGTTTCTCGAACGAGATCTTGCTGAGAAAGCTAGATTGATAGGTTTAACACCAAAATTGCTGAATTTTTTTATCAAGTTATCTCAACAATATGTAAGAGTTTTGTGGCTTCGAGTCCAATGAGTACAACACACGATCCGTAGTAAGCCAGGGCAGTACCTTAGGGCCCATTTTTTTTTTACTAATGATCAATGATCTACCAGAGGTCGTCAATGCCGCCGAGTGTTTGTTGTTTGCGAATGATTTCAAGCTATAACTTGGTATCAAAGACCAAGCGGATATAGAAGCGCCGCAACGGGATATCAATGCCACTTTGGAGTGGAGCAAATCAAATGTCTCCCTTTCAATAAAATCTGTCATAACCTTAATCATAACCATAACCTTCTGCTCTTAGAAACTCTCATATTACCACCTAGCTGACGTTCCCCTGGACAGAGTCGATGATATCCGTGACGTAGGATTGACATTGGATAGAAAGTTGGACTTTCACAATCATATGATAACGGTGTGCAAGCAGGCCAATGGAACTCTAGGGTTTATAATGATAATAAACCCTAGAGTTCTATTTGCCTGCTTGCACACCGTTGTCATATGATTGTCCATTTGATACTAGGGTGGCAAGGCTCTTATTCAATGCCTATGTTTGCAGCCAATAAGAATCCAGCGGTGCGCGATTCATTCGTCTACAAAAGATCATATGGCTATTACCCGTATATGTATCCGTCTTGTTCGCTTTGGGAATGTTTGCGTTAGAAACGCTAGCTTATACACAGAAATTACTGCTTTTGGTCCACTATTTGCGTATTATACATAATAGGATGGACGATGCATCAATTTTAGGAGGCTCGGTCTCCAGGAGCCTCTTCGCGCTTGTTGCGGAGGGCCCTCTCGATGATCGGTGATATGATCGCTCAACAATACGATGTCGACATATTCGCTGACAGCTTTTTATGTAAAATTTACATAGATTTTAATTTTAGTAATAAGTTTAGTTTGACAACACATACATTAACATTTAAAATTAGATATGACGTTTTCTTGTGTAATTTTTATTTGCAGGCGATTTGGGTTAACTGTTAGCCTGTTAGATATTTTATTAAATAAATTGAATTACCGCCGTTATCAGCCACTCTCGTTTTAGTGGAAGAGTTGTTTTTTAGGGTTCTGTGGCTTAAAAGGTAAAAACGGAACCATTATAGGATCACTCGGGTGTCTGTCGATCAGTCTGTCATAGCCAATTTGCTCGGTAACTACTGCATTGAGTTAAATAAATAAATTTTAAACATGGGAACCACTTTTGGTGGAGTAAATTAGAAAATTAAAAAGTTTTCAAAATATATTGTGTGACATATTAAATGAAAGGGCTTATTGTGAGAATTTAAAATATATATTTTTTTATAATTTTAAGATAAATAGTTATTTAAGAAAATAGGCGAAAATTTACCATCGCCCCCCCCCCCCCCTCTTATCTCCAAAACTATTGGGCCTAAAATCTTGGAAAAATCACAGTATATGAGGTTAAATGCATAGATTACAGGAAAATTTATGAAAAAAATCTAAAGTCCTTCTGTCCGAAAATTAAATTTCTAAAGTAAGAATAAGTTTAAGTATGTACTGAGAGGTCTTGTTCTGTTGGTAGTTAAACTTTTGGTGCGGAACCCTGTTTGTGTGACCCCGAGTCGCACTTGGCTGGTTTTTTATTGTTATAGACAACTCATTATTAATTTACCACAATAGATTTTGTATGTTCTTACCTAACTTTGGCTTCTTATGTTAGAGAACAGGCCAAAAAGATGAACGTGGAATCACTGAGAGCTAACCAAGGAGGCGACTCACAATCCGCTGAGATACGGATAGCTAAAGCTGCGTTGACTGTGTGCTTCCTATACGTGGCCTCGTGGACGCCCTATGGCGTCATGTCTCTCATCGGTGCCTTCGGTAACCAGCAGCTGCTCACGCCAGGGGTAAGATCCTTAGGTTATTTTGCATATTACATTCAAGACCCCCTCAAGACGAGAGTGAATAGGCATTATTTGAGTTTGCGTGTACGATCCTCAACAGCATCGTCACTTTCCATCAGTCAAGATGCAGTAAACGCACAAAACATTTTTGATCTTAATGAAAACTTGAAAAACGTTACTTAATTAAATACTTACCGCATAGTTCCGGTACCTACTCGTATATCATCATTATAATCAACCGAAAGTCTCTCACTGCCGAACGTAAACCTCCCCAAGCAGCTCCATTCAGCAGCTTCCCGCAACCTGGACCTGATAGTCGTTCCACCGAATGAGAGGTCTGCCTACGCTACGCCTTCCGCTGCGCCACTCGAGAATTTCACCACCCCAACGACCGTCCATTCTGCGCTCAATGTGCCCAGCCTACTGAAAAATAAGTTTAGTGATACGTGAGTTATGTATACTTTTATTACAGGATTTATTATTATATTTTTATTTTAGAGAAGCGACTTATACAGGCATACGAATAAAAATTAAATATATACTGGGTTTGAAAAAACTAATTTAAAATGTTTAGGGAACAAGCCATGTAATGCATCAATTCAATTCAATTCATTTATTCAAAATAGGTGCAAATTACACTCTTTCTCTTTAGAACATGAAAACAATATGACACGAAAAGTTATACTTATAAATCATTGAATGCATTTAACGAGAGTAGGCCAGTTCACACGGACAGCACCCGGTCACGAGTATAACGCGAGAGTCAGCCATCGCTCCCATCAACCATATTAGAGGGAAAGGAACGACCCGGCTCCCGATGCGCCACCACCATCCGCACGAACATTGTGAACATTATTTTGATTTTAATTTTCAGGTAACAATGATACCCGCAGTAACGTGCAAAGCAGTGGCGTGTATAGATCCTTGGGTTTACGCAATTAGTCATCCAAAATACAGGTTCGTATCTCATATATATACCTCCCTATAGTTACTAGAACACCTACTTAATAATTAATAATTCCTTTTTTTATTTACAATTGGTAAGCCTTTGGTATCATCTCACCTGCTGGTAAGTGACGATGATGCAATGGGGAACTGGCTATCTTATCTTCAAGCCGGAACATATCAATTTTGTTAACATTGATGTTTAGCGGCAAGACTTAGATAAGATGGTGGTAGCTAGCCAGGCGGGCTTAAAAAATGCCCTTCCAAACTGAGTCTTACATAGTTATGTAGACTTCGCCGGGAATCGACCCGCGACCTGCTAATGTAAAGCTAATGGTCTTAACCATTACGCCACGGAGGCAGTTATTTCTTTATGCGTTATTACTAAGCCTACCGAAAGCTGCTGGAATTTTGGCAGAATTTGTGTTAATTTGGCAAAATAACAATGAAAAAAAAGTAGCCCTTATTACAATACAAACATTATCTAAATACACAATTTCATACAAATCGTTAGAGCAGTTTCCAAGACACCAATTTGGCATTTTTCCTCGATAAATTTATTCGTATTTTATTTTATCTTAAAGTTTGTCGACTCGGTCGCAGAACACATTGTATAATATAAACATTGTTTCTCGGGAACGGCTCTAACGATTGAATGAAATTTTGTGTTTAGGTAATGTTTTACATTCCAAGTTTATCTATATAAGTTTCATTCCTGATAAAATCCATTTTCAAAAAAACAATAATATTTTTAGTTTACATGCCTAGGAGACTCAGATTAGGAGGTCGCCCAGTTTCTCTTAAAATAAGTAAGTTAATTTATTATGTAGGCAAGAGTTACAGCGACGAATGCCGTGGCTGCAAATCGACGAGCCCAGCGACACCGCCTCGACGGCGACCACCAACACCGGCAGCGCCCCGCCACCCGCCGCCTCCGCTTGAACTTACAAGTATCTTCACTTTGAAACGGGAACTAGCTCAAAATATAAACTATCTTTATTACCTACTGTATCATAATATTCATAGGTAATTCATAAATTTTTATAATTGTACAGTATGCAGTTATAACGGTACAATTACATTCTTTGTTCTATTCTATGTTAATTAACGACTTATGGCTTGTTAAATGGATTTTGAGATTTTGTTATTTAGAACTTTACGTAGCTACATTCGATGATATTTATAATGACTTATGGCTTGTTATATGGATTTTGAGATTCTGTCATTTAGAAACGTACGTATTATATTCGATGATATTCAACGACTTCAGGCTTGATAAATGGAGTTTGAGATTCTGTTAACTTTATAAAGGAACCATATTACATGATTAGATTCTAGGTGCTAAGTACCTATGTATAAATAAAAAAAACGTAAAAAAAAACTAATTAAATTAATAATGAATTCACGTTGCTCTTTTATTTTAGTTACCTACCTACCTAAATCTAATTCAAATAAATCTTAAGCATAACCATAAAGTCTGCTACTCACTAATTTGTTGTACATTGAAAAACTAAATGCGTGACCATTTACATTGGTCAGGTAAGTTTTTAGCAAAGTAGAAAGTGCAATTTAAGCTACTTCAGCGGTGTAGACCGATCGGACAGTGGTGAGTATGACGAGTCAAGTTGACCTTTCTAAAACACTTCAGTTTTCAGAGACTCTGGTTAACCGAAGAACCGTGTGTGTCAAATGGCGGTGAACTTCTAAGAATCGAATAAATAGGGATGACGACAGCATCAGAAATAAATTATGAACTCTTGGTCACTAAATTGCCCTCCTACTTAAACTTTGGAAACCCTACTCGTTTTGTTTTCCATCAAGTCTTTGATTTTTAATTTGTCAA
This sequence comes from Coleophora flavipennella, assembly GCA_947284805.1. NCBI lineage: Eukaryota > Metazoa > Arthropoda > Insecta > Lepidoptera > Coleophoridae > Coleophora > Coleophora flavipennella. The sequence goes on from OX369279.1 coordinate 8,633,132, forward strand.
AATCACAAAATGAGCTGCAAAACTATTACGATGAAAAAAATGACGTTTTTGACAGATGATAAAAAGTAAATCAGATGACTAGCAGTGTACTTTAGTGTACCTTAAATAAATAAAAAAAATGTATAACCCTTCGGCATAGCATGAGGTCCATTTGTCTACCCACTAATGTCAAATGTAGACTTCGAAGCGCGACAAAAACGGTTGTATCTCGACACTGAGCATGGCCTTCGCGAGATAAGACTGGTCTCGCTCTCATCTGTCATTTGTAGAGAGTGTGTAGAGATTTTTATCTCGTGTCGAGCATGAACGCACTGGAATAGGCTTATTTTGACGTTTGATTGAAGACAATATATATGTCGGCACCCCCTTGGGGTGTCGACAAACTTCTAGCGATTGTTTATAGATTTTTTGTGTTTTATTATTGTTTTATCTTTAAATAACAAATTAGATACTTACTTTTTCCTTTTTTTTTCTTTGCTTTAGTCTCAGAAACTTTCACGAAAACCAACGGAGTCATACAGTCCCCTCACCTCCAAAGAGCATATAATCACTACGTTTGCCCACCTCACAAGCGCTAACAGTTGTTTTTGTGTCAAATTATTACTTAATCAAGCAAATTTTCATATCTCGGTCTCTTTTTGGAAATACAAACCAAGCAATTTGCGAACAACAAAACAAAATCATATAACAGACTTGACGCCTATCAAACTGCTATGTCGCCGCGACTTTTTACTCTACACACTCTCTACCTGTAACGGCATGCTCGCGCACGCGACAAAAGCCCGTAGAAAGAGATAATTTTCTCTCGTCGCGCGCGACACATGTCTATGACCTCATGCTTTGCCTTAGTCGGGTAAAAATGAAACTCTGTTAGAAAACTCCCGCCAAAATTTCCACAGAAGTAAAGGAAACAGTGTGTCTATGGCAAGAACAATAGGCTTGTTTCCACTAAGAATAAATTGGATGGCTTTGAGTTTCTAATGATTAACCATCATAATTAGTAAACAAAAAAACAACTTTTCTATTAAAATAATAAAAGATTAATAATATTTTTGGAAAATAAAATCGACGAAATGAGGCGTTTAATCACGTGACATTAAACGCCAATCAGAGAAGCGCATGGAAACGTGACGTCACGTCTCGCGAAATGAGCGCGAAACGCTATGTTGTATCTGTCATTTTCGTATAAAGTGAACAGGTTATTTCGAGTTTTCAGCAATTATTCGTTTTTAGTTTCATCTTGAAAGACAGGTATAATTTGCCATGGAATCAGGATTTAACAAAGCAAACAGCAGTAATTTGCCCAAAATTGACACCGTTATGCTTGGCAAATTTTTTGCAATGAACACCGACTTTTGTTCATCGGAGTTTCGCAATGTTAAAACTTCTATGTAAGTATTATGTGAAGAACAAACAAAGTCTTATTTAATTAGCAGTTACCAGTCCCTATGTTAGTACCCAGTCCCCAATCTACGTAATGTAGATTTGTTATGGTGCAAAAACCTATTTTATAAATAGATACATCACGTTGTGTTCAATACTTACATCAAAATGATCTTCACAGAAATAAATTGTGGAATCAATTGATAAAGTAAGAGCATCTTGCCTCCTTGCCATTTTTAACCACTTTCTTCGTATTTGTTTATTGTTTGGAACGTATATGAATAATTTGTTTGGCGTTTTATCGTTGTACTTTTACATTGGGGCACTATACAGTATTTATAATACGAGGAATTCATTATTTATTAGAAAACACAATTGACTGACATATACAAACACGGCTGTTTCGCGAGGTGTGACGTCATTCAAGACGCCATGACAGTCTTGGCCTTTTTCGCGGTAAATTTCAAGTTATCTTCTAAAAACTCAAAATACTAATGTAAAACACCTATTTTTCTTAATATAATATATTTTTGGGGTGAAATAGATGCTTAGCTATAGTTTTAAAATAATTTCCAAATATTGTCAACTAGCCTATTTTCCCCCAAAAGTTACAGGAGACTTGTAACCAAGGAGTTTATAGGTAAAGCCTTGTAACTATCTTAAAACTAAAGTTTTTTTTTTCAATAATGCGTTTTCATTACGGACAAGTTAGAAAGACTTTAAAATTAAGAGATTTGACTATTCACCAAAAACAGACAACATCCGGATTGCATAGTCTCTACACCCTTTTTTTAATTATTATCCGGGTTTTTCATCATAAATGTGGTCACACACGACATAATTCAGATTTCATTTTTTTTAGTCTGCAAGAAGTCGCACATTACGTGCGGGTATAAAAGTACTGCTGTAGTCCTTTTTTTGTGAAATTATCATACAAAATTCGAAAAAGTTGTGATAACCTTTACTATTTTTTTTAAATTACCTTAATTTCTAGACTCCACGCAATCCGGATGTGTTTTTATTGTAAACAGTAAATTAAGAGATCTTTTTTTAATTTCAATAAGTTTTTCGGATACGACGTATTAACGGAATAACGGACAAAAAGTATATCTTATTTTTAAGGTAAGGTACTTTGAACTATCTATTTCATATTGTATTTAAATTATTGTTAGTTTCAGTGTAGGAATTATTTTATTATAATTCGGATGAAAAATATATAAAGTTTAAAAAAAAATCTTAGTAACTAAGTACACTTGCCATTTGGCAGTTCTACTCTAGTATTTTAAATGATTAGAACTATCATTTTTTTGTAATAAAAAGAGGGTGTCCAAAAAAAAGTACTGTACTGTTTGTGTGTACTTTGTGTTGTGAATGCTAAAAACGTAACAAAATTGAATAAGTTTAATAACCGGAGGAGTTTTTTCTTGAGTACGTCACTAGACGTGACGTCATTTTTTAAATTCATTTGATGTTTTATATTTCATACGTTAATGAACTTCACATTATTCTTTCTTCCGGAGGTGGGCGTTAGTAACTGCGACACAGTCCTCGACTAATGCAGTTGCTATCGTACACGTACCAGTAATTTAAGTTCCAAATAATTAAATTTAATTTTTTTAAATCACCTTATTTTAGAGTCATCATCTTGCTAATTTTTGATATTCATTATCTCAAAAAGTATACTCATTTTAGATTAAAAATTCCAACGGGATAAGAAAGTAGTAGTTGTGTAAGAAATACTATGGTTTGGAGCAATAATATATCGGTCGTTCTTCGTTCTGTTCCATTCGGTATTTATATGGGTTAGGGATCCCAAAAAGTATCGATACCCGAGTAGTGTCGATAATTTCACTTCGATACCTAGTATTTTTGTGCTCGATACTAGGTATCGATACTTTTCCACACAGGTAGGTACTGGACACTTTTGTCTCTCACTATAGTACCATTTTATACAATATGACTACAGAGAACTCATTTTACGCTTGCGAGCCACTTACGGATCACGCACTGCATATCCTCAACCCTACTTTCATGTGGGTGAAACCGCGAGCAAATGCTAATATTTTACATAATTTAGAAAAATCACGTATTTTGAATAATTGTAGCTTTTATTGGAAAATACCTTTTGGCTCTTGGACGGAAAATTATCTGTCTATTGTTTTCGTACTTCTTACTACTCTTTGTACGAACACTATTGCGGCGGCGCGGCGCACCCTCCATCTACGCCGATGCACGCACGAAAGGAAGTTGAATATGGAGGGAGGGGCAGGGTCCAACAAATTAAATTAAAATAGGATTTTGCCACCAACACTTTGGCTAAATGAGATAAAAACAAAAATAAATGTTGAATAAAATTAATAAAATAGAACGGTGATGATAAAAATTAAAGACAGAAGAAAATGTGATGGTGATGGTGGAAAATTAACAATTTCAAAGAACCAATGACAAAAAAGTAAAAATACACAAAAAGATGATATAAAATCAGATTGGAAATAAAAAACCAAACAGATTGGCTTCGTCGCAGTACCATTGAAAAATAAATTGGAAAATATTTGAAAAATGTAGAAAATATTCGAAAAATGTGGATTTTTTTGTAATAAGTAAATGTAGAAGTTAGGACAATTTTTTTTGTAAGTAGATGGAAACTAAAATAAAAGTGAATGAAGTAATGGTGATAATTTTAAGAAAGTATAAAAATAGAAAGTAATAATAAATAAAATAAATAATAATAATAGATGTATACATAATTAGAACTAGAACTAATGAATAAATGATAGAATTTTTTTTCAGATTAAAATGATAAGTTACAATGTTAATTTGCTCTAAGATAGCTCCGATATTCTGAACAATCTAACATTCAGAACATCATCCTTCGATGTTTTGATTCTTATAGAATAATCAAAACAAAAAGCAAATAGAGGAGACTAATAATTTATTATAAAGTACTTTCCAGAAACTATTTTTAAATTGGTGTAGGCTTAATGATGGTTGTCACCACGTGGTAACAAATTGTAATAGCTTAGGCTGAATTAACGTGTCGCTAAACCTGCAAGGAGAATAAGTTATTACAAGTGACTGTAGAAAACGTCAAAAGTATTAAGTCATTAGTAAGTAGGACAGTATATCATCATCATCATTATATCAGCCGAAGGAAGTCCACTGCTGGACATATGCCTTCTCCAAGGATTTCCATGAGGACCGGTTCTGCGCTGTAAATATTAGTAATAATTGGTAAGTAATTATCTTAACAATTAAGTATTAGGGGTACGGTAGTACGATAGCATTGTAACACTAAAATAAATTATTTACGATCGAGGCTTGTTTTCCGTGATATCAGCCGCAAGGGTAGTGGGAGAATGTATATTTATACTCAAATCAAATCAAAACAATTTATTTCAAATAGTTGTCTACACACACTTTTAAATAGTCAAAACAAAACTTACTGTCTATTGCATAATGTCATAATTTACATTGCAGTCATATATATGTTGATTCTATTACAAATACCATTACCTGAGAAAATTTTCTTACTTTTATATATATTTATTTATATATTTATTTAGAGCACTAAGTAAATGCATATTAACATCTTAAAGGAAGTGTTAATATTAGAGTAAATTATTAAAATAAAATTATTTACAACGTGGAATATGTTTCAGTTCTTTAACATGCCAACGACCTTATTATTATTAAAGCTTGGCTTATTAATAAAGACCATTAAATCATAAATTAGGGGGGAAAATTTATTTGTAATGATAAATTTAATGATTTTAGAGCTAATTTAGCGGATTTTTTTATCATGGGAACTAATTGGGTTAAACTCCAAACAACATCTTGATTAAATTCAATGATTTGTCGATTTTATATGATTTAGTATAGTTTTGATGTGCTATGATTAAACGATATTCAGAATATACTGGAATGAATTGTCCGATATTTCAGCATACGCGTAAACGTCTCGTGGACAAAAATAATATCATCACAAGTATCCTTACTAGAATATAATGAACCGCACGCGACCAGTTAGCGTCCAAATATAAAAATGCTGGTGTAAACTTGGTTGTTTCATTATCAGATTATTGATGGATATAAGATAAAGGTAATTTTATTGATATATATTTAAGTCTTTCTCAACTTCTATGACCGTCATCAACAAAAGAAACTATAGCGTTAAGATCGTTTTGTTAGATCTTTCAACAGTATTTACTAAGGGGCAGTGAAGTGGGGTGTAGTGAATATGTGGTGGTCAGAACTTACCATTTGTGGGCCATTACTAAAACGATAGTCTCAGGAATGCTAAAATTCATGAACACTAAATTGACAAGAATATGTTTAATTAATGCGGATTTAGCTCGTTTAATAGGAAATATTAAACAGTATTTTGTAAAGAAAAAAGTTACAACAAAAGTAAATCTATTTATTTTCACGTCATTCACGTACGGACTCATGTTCATCATCATCATCATCATCATATCAGCCGGAAATCGTCCACTGCTGGACAAAGGCCTCCCCCAAGGATTTCCACGACGACTGGTCCTGCGCTGCCCGCATCCATCGGCAGCAAAGTTGATAGATGGGGTAGTAAAGTTTTCGAGTGGCGACCGCGCACCGGAAAACTTAGCGTAGGCAGGCCTCGCACGCGGTGGACCGACGACCTGGTGAAGATCGTGGGAAGCCGATGGATGCGGGCATGTTCATACAAGGTTTTGATTTACCCATCATACCAATGGTATTTGATGCTTGTATGCGATAAATTTTTCGCATTTAGAAATGAAAGTTGCTACATCTTTGTACATTCCAGGCTAAAAGTGAGTGAGTTTAATACGATGATACGTTTTTAAAGTTTCAAAATGTACAGAAGTAGGTGTGCAGTGATTTTCGGAAATAATAATTTCCCTGAACTCATATATCTTTCCAATTAAATTCAGAATTAAATTAAGTATCTAGAACGAGAATACCTATGCAGTTTACTGTCTCAGGTAGTATAATCAGAAGTAGATGAAGGGTTAGTTTTACCCCTGTTAAGGATGGGCATATACCATTTGTCCTTAGTGTTAGTAATGTCGTTAGTTATGGCGTATATGTGAATAATACAAGATAATTGATCAGGAACAAGATGTTCGGAATCTTTTCTATGTTTGATTTCGAAATTGAACATAGAAAGCCTAATGCACCATTCGTGCTAATCTACTGGTTGGATTATCGAGACTTAGAAACCATTGTAAAGCTGAATGATCAGCATAAATTGTGAACTTTTGTCCATTGTCCAAATAGCAACGCTAATGTTCTAAAGCTGTGATTACGCTCAGGAGTTCGCGTTATGTAATAGAATAATTGCTGTGGGAACCTGAGAAAGATTTACTCATGTAAGCTTTTGGTTTTTCGATACCATATTGCTCCTGTACCAAAAACTGATGCATCGCAACATACCTCAAAAGCCTTCGTCAAATCAGGGCAAGCAAGTATTGGGGTACTAACTAATGCTTGCATAATAGTGTTAATTGCATTGTCCGCTTGAGTGGACCATTTGAAAGAGGGAGCTTTCTTTCCAGTAGAAGTAAGTTTAGTTAGAGGAGCTGACAAGGTACTAAGGTTAGGAACAAAACGTCTATACCAACTAGCAGTGCCAAGAAATATGTTAACATCTTTCGCAGACTTGGGGGTCTGGATGTTAAGAATTGTTGAACCATTTGGGGATCGGTTTGAAGTCCTTGATCATTGACTATGCATATAACCGAGGTATTTTAATTCGTCTCGGAAGAAGGAACATTTAGAGAAATTAACTGGTATGCTAGCTTGAGTAAGCTTTCTAAATATTCCACCACATATGACGCTTCAACGTATCGTCAGGGGTTAGTAGCTCTGAGATACCATAAAATAAAATACGTCTGTACGTGAACAAGAGGTAGAACATTCTTTATTCACTTCGTAAAATTAAATAATTTGTCAGCTGACTGATTATTGAATTGCGAGTTATGAGAGCTAGCTAAATATTATATCCTTGTCAATCAATCAATCAAAAGTTTATTTGTTAAATATGTGTAACTTGTTCAAAGATCTTAAAAATTCTAGAGAGTCTCAACATATTTAGCCAATATTTGGCATACATATACTTAGCAAAATTTTAAACATTAAATAGATTCAGTAACTATTAGGTATTTAAGTAGTTTACATTATAAAATTAAATGTCATTTCAGTTTCATGGTCCAATAAAATAACCAAGAAATCAAATGTCACAAATGCCATACATGTCTAATTTTATAAGGAATTATCCGTCAAATACTGATTTAAGTTATAGTAGCATTTACATACTTATAAGTCATAAAGTCTGCGTTTGAATATTACCGGATTATCTATCTTTCTGATTCCCTCGGGAAGCCTATTATATACTCTGGAACACATACCGAATATGCTTTTATCAAAGATGGCTGTTTTACGTTCAACTGCATTAATTTTGTAGAAGTGGCGCTTACTCTGAAATCTCTCAAACAGACTATAATTGCGTTGCGTGAAATATGCAACTTCCAGAATATACATTGAAGGTAATGTTAAAATGTTTAGATTTTTGAAGTATGTTTCACAGCTATCTGTTGGCTTTAGTTTACACATCGATCTCACACATCTTTTTTGCGCATGGAACGCTTTTTCTTTATCGGTGGAGTTTCCCCAGAATATTAATCCGTATCTTAGAATTGATTCCACATGCGCCCTATACGCCAGCAATACCGTAGATCTATTTACTTTTTTTGACAGTATAAATAGTGCGTATGAAAATTGGCTGAGCTGTGAGCATATTTTCTCAATATGTAATTTCCAGGAAAGATTAGATTCCAAATAAAGTCCAAGAAATTTTGTGTCCTTGGTCTCTTCCACTGATTTTCCTCCATAACATATCCGAAGTGCTACGGTTAATTGTTTTCTATTGTACATTTTCATCACTTTTGTTATTGCTAAATTAAGCTGTAAATTGTTTGCTTCCAACCAGTTAATAACTTGTTTCAATGTCTCTTAAATGTCTTTTTCAAACAATGCATTGCTTTTGTTGGAAAATATCAATGTGCTGTCATCAGCATATAATACCATAGGTTTTTGTATTGCACTTGGGAAGTCATTGACACATAAATTAAACAGTAGTGGTCCCAAAACACTACCTCGTGGAACCCCAGATGACACTATTCTAAATTTTGAACGGTAAGCCATTTCAAATTTTGTACAAGGGCAGATTCGGACAATTTCTGTAGCTTGCTTTCTGTCTGTTATCGTGGAAAACACATTCATAAGGGACCTCTGCCCTGGCTCGCGGTCACAAATAGATATAACTTTGGTTAAAGGACATCTGTCCTGACTCGCGATCACTAATGTAATGAATCTCAACTGTTTCGGAAAGCTTTCGAACGACTTACTAGTTTGAATTTAAACTTAACTTTTTAATACGATCCGCGCTGTCAAGAATATATATTGTAAAGATATAAATATTGTAAAGATCCTATAGCTTTACATTTGGGCATTCACGCACGACTCCTTTTATTTATAAGGAGTCGTGCGTAAATGCGCAAATGTAAAGCTATACGATCTTTACAATATTTTATTCAGTAATTCTGCATGATGTTCAAAAGTTTTCAATCTACCAAATAACAAAAGACAGGTCACAAAAAGGTCTGATAGTTAAATAACAATAGATCTTTGTTGAGTAGCTAGAGTATTAGTGGGACCAGAAGGCTTCACCTTATATTGGTACATTCCACGGCCAAGAATATGAAAAGCAGTCTATGGGCCGATCCTCGACAGTCGCGAGACACTCGTTGGTACAGACTCTAATTACAAAGATGACCAATTATTAGCTTTAATGACGACCGTCTCAAAAGAGCTTGTATCGAGAGACGTATATATATTTCGAAAAAAAAAAGTAGTAGGTATCCTAACGTAATAGTGTTCTGGACTTTTTGGCGGGAATTTGTAGCGTTCAGTTTGTCATTTTTCTTTTATTATCCGAAAAAATACATTTAGTGGTTTTCGATGTGTAATATTGATAGTGTATTTATCAGCGAAGTATCATTTACGTGTTTCTTGTGTAGGATAATGAAATAAAAGTGTGTATACTGTGTTTCGAGTTCCCACAAGAAGTCCGTGCAAGCTTTAGCAAAAGTGCTATCATTTTGCTAGAGTATGTAGGTTAGGTAGTTTATAGACAATGATATGATGTGAACGTGCAGAAATAGTGACCTTGATGACTGAAAAGAAGAAAAATACTACATAATCTGAAAAATATACTAAAAATTACTGAAGACGTGAATTCTACAAAATAATACTGCTGAAAAACATATACTGAAGACTAGGCGGTATGGCCAATGAGCCTTAGCCTGCCCTAAAAGGGCGAAGAAACAAAAAAAAAAGCAATAGTGTTCTGACTTTTTGGCGGGAATTTGTAGCGTTCAGTTTGTCATTTTTCTTTTATTATCCGAAAAAATACATTTAGTGGTTTTCGATGTGTAATATTGATAGTGTATTTATCAGCGAAGTATCATTTACGTGTTTCTTGTGTAGGATAATGAAATAAAAGTGTGTATACTGTGTTTCGAGTTCCCACAAGAAGTCCGTGCAAGCTTTAGCAAAAGTGCTATCATTTTGCTAGAGTATGTAGGTTAGGTAGTTTATAGACAATGATATGATGTGAACGTGCAGAAATAGTGACCTTGATGACTGAAAAGAAGAAAAATACTACATAATCTGAAAAATATACTAAAAATTACTGAAGACGTGAATTCTACAAAATAATACTGCTGAAAAACATATACTGAAGACTAGGCGGTATGGCCAATGAGCCTTAGCCTGCCCTAAAAGGGCGAAGAAACAAAAAAAAAAAAAGTAATAGTGTTCTGTGATCCTAACTTTAAAAAAATGTTTATGATGTTCTTGGTCTGGAATTTTCAAATTAAAAATTAAAAAAGCAATTTTTGAATCTCCAATAGATCTAAACATTCCTAGTACATAAGTATAAATTAAGAAAATACTGAATCATGGATAAACTAACAGTGATATCTGGAACTCTGTTTATGGCAGCTGATGTGTTTGCTATAGTCAGCCTTGCTATGCCCGACTGGATTATCACGGATGTCGGAGGTATGTTTACGTACCTTGTATCTAAAAAGCGCTAGTTAATAATGTAATGGATACTTCTTAGGTCCGTAACTTCTTTTAAACGCCTAATATGATGTATTTGTAACTCATGTGCTTCATTGAAGGGGACACCCGTCTTGGCTTGATGTGGACCTGCATGACGCTGTACAACCGACCACAGGTGTGCTTCACACCAGACCTCCGGCCGGAGTGGATGTTGGCATTGATTTGTATCTTCATTGGATGCATTTGCATTACTACCACTGTGATACTGCTAGCATCTAGTCATTTCGACAGGAATGTGATCCCCTATGCACGTTGGGTTGGATTTGCAGCAAGTATGAACCATTTTTAACCATCTTGTTTTTTTATAAAACATAATTCTGCAGGGTTTGAAAATTATTGGCATAGTCCATTTTTTAGTTTTTCACAATTGTGTCGCATTATAAAAACTCATTGAATAATTACTACTACAGTTTTTTGCGCCGTGTGTTATTGACAATTGTCAACAAAGCGTTTAGTATCCCACTCAATGCTCAAGTAATCGCCCGCATGCCAATACCTAAGAATAATCTAAAAATGCTGGCTTGTATGTTAAAAACTTGTAAATATCGACCCATTGCAAATAAAAAAGATATTGGTATGACTTATCATCTCTAAGTGAACATATTATTAATTTAAACCAACCACAAAACATAACTAACTAACATGTAACCAACCACATGCCGACATTTTGTTTGAAAATCATGGATTATGAATAGTGAACTATACAGATAGGATGCGTAGGTAAGGTACTAATGGTTGGTAAACTATATGACTGCTTCCGTGGCGCAGTGGAGCTGGGTCGCACTTTACTGTGACAGTAACGTGGAGGTCATGGGTTCAATCCCCGGGTCAGACCAAAAAAGTCTAACCTAAAAAAGAGCTTAATACCTAGATGTGCTATGTATGTATGAATGTTGTTAACGTGAAAAAGAGCTTAATAACTAGATGTGTAATGTATGTTTTTTTTCTGATTACAACTGTATTCCATGCACCCCTCGATTTATTTAGCGAAAGCGCAAGTGTGTATTTTAGTGCCAATTAGACTATATTTAATTGATTTCAAATGCGTCACAATTTATTTTTATTTACTTTATTAATTTAATATTTGTTTATCCACGTAACTCAATACATATGTTCATACATACATACATGCATGCACATACATACATTGCAAGTTAAATAAAAGCTTTTAAAAATAGTTTCAAATCGGGAGTAAGAATACTCCTTACTTTAACAAAATACCTTAAACCTGACTGCATAAAATCACTACGCTCTTTTTGTTTTTTCTGTAGTCGCCAAAAAAATTACTTGTTAATCTGTACAAATCTAACGACACCTCGCAATAAAACGGACAACACACACACACTCTTACACGCATACATACCCGAAAAAGTCGGGTTGCTCAAGTGTTAGTGCTAATTAGGCAGATAACTCCATTACATTTAAAATAAATAAAATAACTTAAATTTCGCATCTGTTTATTTATTCTTCATAAACGTCACGCGATAGTCCCGCCCCCGCGCACTCCTTGCGGGCCCCGAGCAGAGCAAGATATTTGTTTTGACTAGCTGTTCTATACATATTAGTAGTAATTCAATGTAAAAACTGTATATTTGGATATATCAGGCATATTATAGGCAAACAAACAAAAAATGTTATTTAGCTTAAGGTCATAAAATGGCACATTACAGAGATAACGGGACATGAAATTGCAGAACGACTTAAAATTTATTTCTCTAGTTCAATAAAATTATTTATGTAAAGTGACATTTTAGTACAATATGATTTTTTGTTTGTCTAAATGTCCTCTATTAAAATATACAAGTTGAGTTCTGTGACAGTGTTTTGAAAATGGAGGACTTGGTACCTTGACAGTCTCAATACAGAAATTTTCAATCCCCTTAAGGTTATTAGTGTTATTACACTTTGCCCAATTGACTTGCACATCAATGGAGCTTTGTGATTTTTTTCCATTTCGTCCCATTAACTGAGTTCACAAGTAAATTTGATAGGGCAAGCCAATGGTGCAAAATGGATTAACCTCAGAATTTCATTCATTCATTTTTTTCCAGTGGTTGTGTTCTGCCTAGCTGCAGTTATATTCCCGATGGGCTTCCATATGGATGAGATAGGTGGTCAACCATACCAGCTACCAAACAGCCACCAAGTTGGCATATCTTACATTTTGTTTGTGCTGTCCCTGTGGATCACTGTCATATCAGAACTATTTGCAGGAAAAGTGTGTTTGCCACATTTTTAAATATTTTATATTCACCTATAGATGATTAAAATTGTGATCAGATATTTTTAATGTACCTGTATATAAATACATACATAGATGTAATTATGGTGTTTGTAAATAGTTAGGGATAGCATGTGTAAGATATTTTTAATGTAAGTGTTTTGAATTCGAATAAAATTATTTTATGTCTTTGATAATTGCTTTTATTATTATATGTACAGGAATGTCCCAGCACTATCTGAAGTAAAAGTATGTCCGCACTTGATTTTACATGGTTGTGGTCACTAGGAAAAACATGTTACCTCCAAAAAGTTAATTTTGCAGTCAATGTAGAAATTTAAAGAGCATCGCCTTGCCCGGCATGGGACCCCTTCGACTAATATGAATATTATGGATGATTCGTCACTTCCACTTCCATTGTCAGAACGCGAGTTTGACGTATTTAAACTTTCATATAACTATGATAGATTCGATCTACAAATGGCAGTAGGTACTCAATGTTCCTTTAAATTTTCTTGATTTATGTGCAAACGGTTCAAATATGCTTGAGATGGCCCAACAACCCTCAAGAAATGGTAGTACCCGGTAGGCTCACTTAAGCAACTTTAAACCTAACTCGGCGATACTTTCCTTGTAGACATCAACAAGTACTTATCTGTTTTTTTATGAGTTTTACATGTTTAATTACTTATTATTTAGCTGTTAGTCTTCGTAAATTAATAAATTAAATCTGCCGCAAGTGGCTACTTCACTTCATAGAAAATAACTGTACATGACTGACTCACAAGATTTTAGTGTTTTCCAATGCAGTGGAAGGTGTACGCAAAAAAAACGCAAATCGATGTACAGTTTAGCCGTTTGGCTCATGCATACTAGAGTTCAAAACTAAATTTTTGACCCGCAATTCTTTAAAAAAACTCCCTTAGGTCCTTGAGTCATAATTTTTTTGTATGGGATTTTTTTTAAACCTATCGCGTGTGTTGAAAGGGCTTTTTGGGGCGATTCTAAAAATATACCACATCAATACATTTCAGATTTTTTTTTAAATTAAAACAAAAATAATTTTCAATGCACACCAAATTTGGGCTCCTTTTTTGTACAATGTACTACAAATTATACTTGATATGATCATATCATATCTAACCCAAAGAAAGCAATTTTGAAAATAATTTAATTTAGTATTTTCCTTTAATATTATTTTTTTTATTTTTATTCACAATTGGTAAACCCTTGACAACATCTCACCTGGTGGTAAGTGACGAGGTTGCCGAAGATGGAAGCGGGCTTACCAAGATTCCCCAACGCAATGGGGAACTGGCTATCTTATCTTCATGCCGGAACACACCAATGATATCAACATTGATATTTGGCGGCAAGACTTAGATAAGATGGTGGTAGCTAGCCAGGCGGGCTTAGAAAATGCCCTACCACCAACCAAACCGAGTCTAATATAATAGTATATAGTCTAATATTTCAATATTACAATGTATGTACACACCGATCGATATGTACCATATCTGCTGCAGTAGTACATTTCCATAAGTCTCGTTAAATAGGTACTGAAGTAGAACTTTGTCATTTTGTACAAAAAAAAACAGCTATATCGTATAGAAGAGCCCAAACTTGGTATGTTTTGAAAATTATATATTTTGTTTTAATTGAAAAAAAATGGCTGAAATGTAGTGATGCATTTTTTTAGAATCGCCTCAAAAAGCCCTTTCATACACGCGATAGGTTTGTAAAATTATTATTTTCCCCCCATACAAAAAAGTGATGACTCAGCACTCCGTCCTAAGGGATTTTTTTAAGAACGGTGGGTCAAAAATGTTGTTTTGACCTCTAGTAGGCATGTGCCAAATGGCTAAATTGTACACAGGCCAGTACATCAAGCTACACACACTTTAGACTTTGTACCGTTCTTATGCCGAATGCGTATGATCAGAATCGCACTATGAGTGTATAGCTTGATTTGCTGGCCTCTGTACATCGAGTTGCGGTTTTTCTTTGGAATTGGGCTCGTACGCCGTCCACTAATATCAAAGAATGAATGAAGAGGTTTGGTTGGTGGAAGTAGGGCGTGGTAGGGCATTTTCTAAGCCCGCCTGGCTAGCTACCACCATCTTATCTAGGTCTTGCCGCCAAGCATCAATGTTGACAGCACTGTTGTGTTCCAGCTTGAAGATAAGGTAGCCAGTTCCCCATTACGTTGGGGAATATTGGTAAGCCCGCATCCATCTTCAGCATCATCGTCACTTACCATCAGGTGAGATGATTTCAAGAGCTTACCAATTGTGGATAAAAAAGAAAGAAAGAAAAGAGTTTGTTTTATTCACAATTGGTAAGCTCTTTGGCATCATCTCATCTGATGATAAGTGACGATGATGCCGAAGATGGAAGCGGGCTTACCAAGATTCCCCAACGCAATGGGGAACTAGCTAACATATCTTAAAGCCGGAAAACATCTATGCTGTTAACATTGATGTTTGACTTGGCAGCAAGACTTAGATAAGACGGTGGAAGCTAGCCATGCGGGCTTAGAAAATGAGTTTGTCTCCGCCGGGAATCGAACCCGCAACCTCCTAATGTGAAGCTAATGGACTGATCCATTACGCCACGGTTAGATTTGTTGCTTCAATTCAAAGACATCAACGAAAATGCAAGTTATATTATAACACAAAACTGTTAGCTGAGAACTCATTGAGACCAAATCAATGGATCTGTTGCGGGTAATGCTAGAAGAGAGCGTAAACCTAGGTTGACCAGGGTTTACTTAGGATTACCCAAGTTTACCCGTACACAACTAGGTCTACCCAACACTGGTTGGGTATAATGTTGCTCTGAATATGCACTGCACTGCACTTCAGAGCAACATATATACAGATCCTGAGCATCTGAGGGAACTGAAAAAAAATAATAATTTTACATTGTTACATTTTGAGCTGTCGGGTTTTAACAGAGTAGGTACTATGAATAAACCGGAGATATAAAGAGGTCAGTTAAAACCACATTTAGCGCCATCTAACGGTAATGGACTGTAACATAACCGGGAAACTCGCACTCAGGTTTGACATACAAATTTACAAGTAACTAGTAAAGTTCGTTCGCTCATTTATACGCATCTTTGACGGCTCCCGACCACAGAGCAACGAAATCGGTGGAATAAAAACATTATTTTGAGCAAGTGTGTTTGAAAACTGAATTGAAAACACGACCAATACCAACTCGAGATAAGTTTACATAGATCGTTAAACTTTATTTGGATCAAACGTCAGGTATTAGTACCTGGGTGAAACCGGTGATGGCGTGACAATCGCTTGTACTCGTGAGACGATCGTTTGTGGTAGCAAAGATGACGTATTAACGGAAGGCTGTTTGTGATTAACACACACACTGAGTTGAGAATTTATTAGATCTGTGGAGAAGCCATATTAGCTGGACGTCAGTCTCGGGGCAAACACTTTTTGACTGACGGAGCAAGTAGTGGTGATCTGTGAGCAAAATGGACGTGTCACGCTATCGCTGGGATCGCCGCGTTTGCATCCATTGTAATCCAAAGCATCCTGTACAATTTCGATTGCCGAATGATCAAGACTATTGAAGAAGGACCCCTGTGATATAGCTGCGTTGTTATTTCGACGCCCAAGACCGAAATAGTTAAGGACGTGAACCACGAGGCCATCCATAACCTAACCCAAACACTCCCCCCCCCCCCCCCCCTCGGCATATTTTTATACTCTAATGTTGTTGATTTTCAAACCAAACTGACTTATTTATTGATACTTTTATTAGGAATCAAACCGCCCCAACTGGGGCCCCTAGATTTTTAGCTTGTTTCTGAGTACAGATCTGCATTCCGCAATTTAATTGGTTCTTCTACTGAATACTACTCGGAAAAAAAATTTTCTTATCTGTGGAATACTAGATGTACAAACAAAAAAAAAACATTATAATTTAATAAAATTAAATACTTACAAGTGGAAAGAAACTTTATTTTCGTTAATTTTGCAGCCGATCATTTTCGGGAAAAAACACTGTAAAAAATAAAAATCTCGAAACGAGTAGGACACCGCGATATCTATTTGCGTACTGATGACAGCGCCCCAAGTGTTCAGTAGACTAAAACTAAAATCTATGACGTCAGGACTCAGTTGGTGGCTTCAGTGCTCAGTTGTGTAGGGTTTTTATAATTTTACGATATTATTTTGAATGGCTTGTCAGAAGATTTAGTAGTTTTGTTTATTCTACGAAGGCAACACCGTGCAGTTGGGGAATCAACTCAGCAACACTGTGCAATTGTGCAGTTGGTTGCATAAAAGAGCTTGCACTTGGCCGACCCTCCTCCTGTTCGTTGAATCGTCGTACACCTAAAACTTGTATACGAGTAGTAGTGTTTCAATTAAGTAAATATATTATAATTACCGTCATAAGTGAGTTTAATTTTATACTTCAGAAGGCGGGATACGTAAGTACACACTCACAGCAGTGGATTCATTATTATTTTCTCGTTGCTTAAGTTAATAGCCTGACATTTTGCAATTATCATAAGTGGACCCCCTTTTCTATAAAAAAAAAAAAAAAAAAAAAAAAAAATACTACCACGTGTTCGCAAAAATAATGGATAAGTGTATTCTAAAGGGGAAGAAAAACTACTTATTTTTGCTCTCCGATCAACCGTTTCTGAGATAATTGATATTTTGTGAATTATCAATGTGTATTTAATGTAGGCTAGTACAATCATTTCTTTGAAGCTATGTTAGTGATACCACGTGGTTCCAACATTGTGTCTACAAGGTCATGATACCAATTGTACGTTTTGATGTTCAACTGTTGAGGTTATGATAGTAGTTCCACGTGATTGTTGATAACTACTGCCAACTTTTGGTGACTGTTTTCGCTTATACGCGTGTACTGTTTTCTCTTTCGAGGCGATGGAGAATAAAAGCAACCGAGGTAACAGCGAGGCTGAGCGGCGGCGTCTAAGAACGCCAGCTGGGAATAGCCAAGATCGAGAGAACGCCGTGAGCATACGTAGAAGCCGGTCTCCCGAGCGACGCAGCTACACCGCGAGGCAATATCAGGAGCGCGGTCACAGCCATGTTTTTCCGTATGGTGGTCGCGGTTCAAAGCATCACTACAGCCGGAATCGGGACCGCAGCCGCAGCCAGGAGCGTGACAGCCAGCGCGGCAGTAAACACGACCATGGATGCATTCGGGAGCGTAGCCGCAGCCGCAACCGTGGTCGCGGCCGCGTCCGTAGCCGCAGCCACGGTCGTGATCGTGCACACAGCCGCAGCCGCAGCTGCATTCGGAAGCGTGGCCGCAACAGCAGCTGCAGCCATGGCCAGGAGCGTCATTGTGGTGCCGCGCCATCGCCTGCAGCGGAACGAAGTGAGGACTGCGCGCCGCCCAAACAAAGGTCACGTACACCTTCCTTTTCAACTAAAGATGTGATAGATATAATTAATTCGATTAAAAGTGGTCTTGTATCCCAGTCGACAATACCCAGCGGCTCCTTAACGAAAAATATTGATCATAAGAATATTCTTTCAAACTTTGACCCGTCAGCGAAAAATCAACGTGTAGATATTTGGTTAAAAAAGGTTAACGAATGCGCTTCGGTGTACGGCTGGGATGACAAGACCACTATACATTTTGCTATGCAGAAACTCCAGGGTTTGGCCAAGGTTTGGTATGAAAGCCTTAATACAATTTTGTACACGTGGTCTGAATGGCAAGAAAAATTAATGAATGCCTTCCCTAGTGAGCAAAACTATGGCCAAATCTTGGAGGATATGCTCAAAAGAAAAAGTAAGTTTGGAGAACCTATTGAAATTTATTATTACGAAAAACTAGCCTTACTGAATCAGTGTGAAATCACTGGCAAACATGCTGTTGACTGTATTATCCATGGTATTTCCGATAGGACTACAAAATCAAGTGCTCTAGCGCTTTGCTGCTCACAACCAGATCAGCTTCTTCAATTCTTAATGAGTAACAAAGACTCACAATCGTTTGTTCGTAACTACGGGAAATACAAAACAGATAATCACACTAGTAGTACTCATGACTCTAAATCTAATCAAAGTAGGCCCAATCTAACTCAAGGTTTATTTTGTTTCAATTGCAAGGAACGTGGTCATCCGTACCTGTCTTGTCCCAAAACTTTAATTAGATGTAATAAGTGTAACAAGGTCGGTCACAAAACAGAAAGTTGTAATCTCAAGCAAGATAATGTAGGTAACAAAAATGAACCCTCTAGGACTATGTGCATCTCGCACAGCAGTCCTAATTCCAAGTTTCTTAAATGCGTAAAAGTTAATGATGTATCAGTTGATGCTTTTATCGACTTTGGTAGTGAAGTAACGTTGGTAAAAAAGTCGTTGGTCTCAAGGCTCGGACTAACTTACGATGAGGTTCCTACGACTATGAAAGGTTTTGGCAACAATTCAGTGCAATCGCTAGGAACATTGTTTTTAGATTTGACTGTTGATGGAGTCAATGCAAACGTGTCGTGCAAAGTTATCGATGACAATTTGTTGGATAAACCGATTTTAATAGGCCACTCCTATACTGAGCAACCTCACATTATTGTTTACAAAGACTCAAAAACATTACGATTCCATAAAATTGACACTGAATTGCCGGCATCTGACTTTGATAATGAAGTTCGACAACTAGAAGTCAAAATTGCCAAAAATGTCAAAATTTATGGTCCTGTAACAATAAGAGCCCGGACAGATAATAATTTTAATGGATGTGTGATGTTGAACAATGGGATGGTTGGTTGTCCGAATCAGGAGTTCATCGTGTCAGGTGGTGTTTATCAAGTTCAGGATGGTTGTCTAGATATTCCAATATTTCCATGTGTGCATCCCTGTAATTTGCGAAAAGACTTGGTCATTAGTAGAGGAGAAAAGGTTGACTTTGTTAGAAGGTTAGTGATGCAGACACCAGGCATTTCAGATTCGGGAGATGTTGCTGAAAAAGGCGATCGTGAAATAAAGGAGGAAGACGTAAAAGTTGGAGATTCAATAGATGAGAACGATAGACAAAGGTTAATGAGTATACTAAAACAACACAATCACTGTTTTGCTACTAATCTGAAGGATTTGGGTTGCACAGATGTGACTCAAATGACTATAGAACTCAACAGTCAACGTCCAATTGTCTATCGTCCTTATCGTTTATCTCATCACGAGCGAGATAAGGTACAATCGATGGTAGGAGAAATGAAAGACGCAGGAATCATAAAAGAATCGGTATCGGAATACGCAAGCCCTATCATTTTGGTGAGAAAGAAAGATGGCAGTACTAGAATGTGCGTTGACTATAGAATGCTCAATTCTGTCACAATTAAAGAACGATTTCCAATGCCGATTATAGAAGATGAGATTGCTAGGTTGTCGGGTCAGGCATGTTTCATAACGCTTGATTTGGCATCTGGTTATTACCAGGTGCCAATATCAGAACAATGCAAACATCTGACAGCATTTATTACCCCGGATGGCTTGTACGAGTTCAACCGCATGCCATTTGGACTCGCTAATGCACCAGCGGTATTTCAGCGAATGATAAATAAGGTTTTAGGATCAGCTCGCTTTACAAAAGCCACAGCATATATGGATGACGTGCTAATTTTTGGTAAGGATGCCTCTGAGTGTTTAGATAGGCTTGAAGAAGTTCTAAAGTTATTTGAAGAGGCGAATTTGACTCTGAATTTATCCAAATGTGATTTCTTGCGTGACAGCATTGATTATTTAGGTTACGAAATTAGCGCAACTGGAGTGCGACCGGGTGAAAAGAAGATTCAATCGGTTATGAATTTCCCACGACCAGAAAACGTTCACAGTGTTAGGCAGTTTTTAGGCCTTGCGAGTTATTTCCGTAAATTTATAAAGAATTTTGCCCACGTGGCTTCCCCGCTATTTAATCTTTTGAAAAAGGATGCCGCATGGGAGTGGAACCAGGATCATGAGGACTCATTTCAATTGCTAAAGTCAAGATTAGTTGAGAGACCAATTTTAGCACTATACGATCGTGACGCAGAAACGGAGCTGCACACTGACGCCAGCAAAGATGGTGTTGGCGGAATGCTCTTGCAACGTTGTAGGGTTGGTGGTGTTTTCCGTCCAGTAGCATATTGTAGCAGGCGAACATCTCCGGAAGAAAAGTACTATCACTCATACGAATTGGAGACGTTAGCTGTCATTCGCTCGTTGGAGAAATTTCGGGTCTATTTGCTAGGCAGAGAATTCAAAATTATTTCCGATTGCAGCGCTTTACGATCCACCTTCATGAAGCGCGATCTCATTCCTAGAATAGCACGCTGGTGGCTATTGTTACAAGAATTCGATTGCTCCATTGAATATAGAGCAGGAGTTAAGATGTCACATGTAGACGCGCTATCGCGTAACCCGGTTGCCGATGAGGACTGTGCAACTTGTCATAGTCAAGGCCCGCGAGTTTTGGCAATTAGAGACGATGACTGGTTACACACCTTACAAATAGGAGACTCCGAGTTAGGGCGCATAAAACAAATACTCGATAACGATTTAGATCCAAAGAATCTTCAATACATCAAGGAAAATTACGTTATCCGTGACAACAAGTTATTTAGATGTATGAAAGGAGACAAAGACAATGTACGATGGGTAGTGCCTAAAGGGGCGAGGTGGCAAATATGCAGGATGAATCATGACGAGATTGGGCATCTAGGGTTAGAGAAAACTTTGGAGAGGATAAAGAAAAATTATTGGTTTCCAAAGATGACACGTTTTGTAAAGAAATATGTGACTGCGTGTATCGATTGCGCTTATGCTAAGAAAAATGTTAACAGTAGGGAAGGTTTACTACACCCGATTAGCAAGGCAGATATACCTTTCCATACCCTGCATATAGACCACCTCGGCCCTTTCGTAAAATCAAAGAGAGGAAACTCTTACCTGTTGGTTGTCGTGGATGCATTCACCAAATTTATATTCATCAAACCTGTTCGGAATACCAATACTCAAAACGTAATACGCGTTCTTGATGACATATTTTATACGTTTAGGGTACCTGACCGCTTGATAAGTGACCGTGGCAGTTGTTACACATCTAACACCTTTAAGAAATATTGCTACAACAAGGGCATAAAACACATTTTGAACGCTGTGGCAAGTCCTAAATCAAACGGTCAGGTAGAGCGATACAACCGTACGATTCTAAATTCATTAAGGGCACAAAATCTCAGACATGATGAAAGAGACTGGGATAATCAGTTGGGTAAGATCCAATGGGGGCTTAATAACACAGTTCAGAAAACAACGAATAGAAGACCGGCAGAGGTTATGTTCGGTGTTTCTATGAATAGCGAGATTTGTGCCAATTTAAATGAAATAACTGAAGAAACTCGAGAGGACATTGACATAGCGACGATCAGGAGCGAAGTTAAGGAAAGAATAGATGCAGAACAGGAAAAACAAAAAGAACGTTATGATCGGGCTAGGCGTCCTGCTAGGACTTACAATGAGGGTGATTTGGTGAAAATCACCAAGGTATCTTTTAATAATGATGGAAAAAGCAAAAAACTTCTTCCATCATATATGGGACCTTTTCGTGTAACGAGGGTTTTGGGTCAAGATAGATATAAAATATCGTCTATACCAGGTTTCCGTGGCGATTGTTCTAATAAGCGCATCACTACGATAGCAGCTGATCGCATGATGCCGTGGGTTCATGTAGCTGCATTACAGTTAAATGACGATGACTCAGATTCTAGCGAATATAGTAACAATGATCAGAAGAGTGACTAAATAGGCTGTTATTACAGAATACTAATTGTTTCAGAGTGAAAATTCTAGTTGAAGCAAAGATATGAAGCAAGAATAGATAGGTTCGTTTATGAATATGCTCTGACAAGGCCAGGCGTGAGAATTGATTGGTTCATGACCTGGTAGAGCAAGGATTGATTGGTTTGCCGTGAGAATTGATTGGTTCACGGTTCTAGAAATCACACTATGAGCGAGAATAGATTGGTTCGTTCATGAATGTATGCTCTGACAAGGCCAGGCGTGAGAATTGATTGGTTCATGACCTGGTAGAGCAAGGACAAGGAGCCAGAATTCACGAATATTATGTAATGTCTATGAGCTCTGACCAGGCGTGAGAGTTGATCGGTTCATGACCTGGTAGAGTATTCTTATTTAATACTAGATTGATATACAGTCACATCAAAGTAACCAAAAGTCTATATTTAAATATATAAAAAAAAACCAAATAAGTTGTAATAAAAGTGATCAATCAATAATTTGTTTCAATTGTTATTAATTGTAAAATTTATCAAAGATTGAATAATATAAGGTATCTTATTTATTTTCGTATACCTTTGTTTGAATGTTATAGTAATTAGTCCGATAGTGTTAAAAACTGAATTCTATTTGTATAAAAATAATATTGTTGTGGTGAAAAGTTACTTGAATTTTCATAGATATGGATTTCATTAGTTTAAGTATAATATTTTCAAAGACGACTAACTTTCATAATATTATCTAGTATAA
Organism: Coleophora flavipennella; assembly: GCA_947284805.1. Classification (NCBI taxonomy): domain Eukaryota; kingdom Metazoa; phylum Arthropoda; class Insecta; order Lepidoptera; family Coleophoridae; genus Coleophora; species Coleophora flavipennella. The sequence continues at coordinate 8,656,457 of OX369279.1, forward strand.
CATAAATCTATATTTGATTTCTTTTGGTTGTATTCTGTTAAAAACTGATATTCAATTTCAAATTTGTGTAGATGAAATTGTAGAGTTTTGCTGTTGGCCAAGTGTAGGGTTTTTTTTACAGGGCATGTGTATGGGGACATACACAGTGTCAGGACGGTCGAGTGTAGGGTTTTTATAATTTTACGATATTATTTTGAATGGCTTGTCAGAAGATTTAGTAGTTTTGTTTATTCTACGAAGGCAACACCGTGCAGTTGGGGAATCAACTCAGCAACACTGTGCAATTGTGCAGTTGGTTGCATAAAAGAGCTTGCACTTGGCCGACCCTCCTCCTGTTCGTTGAATCGTCGTACACCTAAAACTTGTATACGAGTAGTAGTGTTTCAATTAAGTAAATATATTATAATTACCGTCATAAGTGAGTTTAATTTTATAGTTGCTTCCTCTTCTATTGGTTCTGCTCTGTGCTCCCGACAAACACTCAAAGGTGCGGCGCGGCGGACGGCACGATTGAACCTTTGACAGATTGTTTGTCGGAAGCCGTTAAAGATGCGGTTAAATGAGCGAACGAACAATATCTCACCTCGACTACGCCCTACCTGATAGGGCTATTATGCAGCTGATGATACTGCCAAAATTACTAATATTGCACGGGCAAGTCAAGTTGCGTTTGTTCAATTTATTTTCTATCATTACTTCTTATTATAAAATAATAATTTTAAGGCAGCGCAGGACCGGTCGCCGTGGAAATCCTTGGGGCAGGCCTTTTTCCGACAGTGGACGTTTTTCGGCTGATATGATGATGATGATAAAAACTTTATGAAACAATTAGAATGTAAAGTTTGTTTTTGAAATAAAGAAAAATTACAATTGCTTGTAGCGCCATCTAACGGAAATTAATAATTACCAACCAATTAATTAAAATACCAACACTCTCATACAAAACAAGAACCGCACATACGGGGTCCCGTACCATCATACTAGATGGCGCTAGTTTCATGTTTAAAAAAAACACGGTTTTTTTTGTATGGAGACCCCCTTTATTTTTTCACTTTCTAATTTTTAGTATTTGTTGCTATAGCGGCAACAGAAATACATCATCTGTGAAAATTCCAACTGTCACTAATATAGCCTGGTGACATACGGACAGCGAAGTCTTAGTTATAGGAGTACCCATACGGAACCCTAAAAATGGTGAAAGGACCCTGGTTTTAATTTGTTGGGTTATTTTAGCCCGAACGGGTATTTTGCGCGTTACTCGAGCGCGTCAGAAAATCATATAGGGAGAAACCTTACACCCTGTAATGTACTCCTACCATATAAGAACCCTTTTAAGGGCGTGCGTTGAGGGCAGCCGATCTGATTAGTAAAAAAAATCGATTCTCAGAAAAACTCGAGCGCGTCAGATTAAGACAAGGTGAGAAAAGTGTACATTTCAATAATCTGACGTTTTGAGCGTGACAAAAGGAAGTGGGCGAGTCACAGTTGTAAAAAAACCGACACCTCCAAATACTCGAGCGCGATTTTATTTTTTTTATTTTGAAGGAAATCCTATAAAAATTACGTCAAACATTTAATCTAACGTTTTTCACGGAGCTATGTAGCTAAAACCATCAACAAAGTGGAGCGTACATACTGCCCTCCTACGGTAAAAGGCCGTTAAGTGACATTTCTCAAATTTTGAACTCTGTTACCTACCTGTCAGATTGAGTTTTCGATTCCGCGTCGACCTGTCTGGGTGGTATATTTTTATCTTCATTACTTTTCGAGATACCCTAAGCATTTTGGCGGCTAAGTGCTGATTTTTTCAAGTTATACTAAGCTAAAAGGCTGCAAGCTTAAGTTTGTAGTCTATATAGACGTTAAATTACTTTAACGGCTATCTTACTCATTAAAAGTCTACACTAATACAATACCAACAAATACTAAGTTAAAAGGCCGCAACATATTTCAGCTAAGCAAAAAGGAGGCTATGATGCCTTCACTGTTTTATAGTGTTGTAGTGTCATATTTACATTTAATTGGCATCCTTATCTATAAAGCGGCTATCTCACTAATACTATACTTTAACAAACGCAAGGTTCACATAACTGCCTTTTAGTTTAGTATATTAAGTAATGTAAACTAATGACATACTAAACAAGAAAGCAGTAACGGCCTTAAAGCTTAATATAATCTGATAATAAAAAAATATTATTTTAAGCAAAACTGCAGTTACATGACATACTACGCTAAAAGGCCGTTAAATGATTGTCGATCGAAGAATTGATCGAGAATTAGGGGGGTGTTTCATAGTTAATCAGAGTGTGCTACATAACAGTAAATGCTGAGCTGATAACTGTGTAGGTATTTTCCACTCCGCGCCCAGTGTTTCCAGATGAGGAAACTGATATTACAGTGTTGGATGCGAAAAAATACAGTGTTTGAGACAAATTTACAGCAAAAGTAAAAAAAAATACAGCGAATTTTACAGTGGATATCAAGACACTTTTATTGCTTAAATTTTAATGAAAATACACTTTATAGTTGACTAACCAACCACTTATCAATCACTGTCACTATCATTTAGCCCGATAGCAGTTTCTTTTTTGTAGATCCCCGTATTATATGATTTTATCATTTTCTCAGTTGGTTTAAAATTAATGCATCTCGTGCTGTTACGTCGAATGGTTTGTTGCATTGTAATATTGTAGTTTGCAAAATAAATAAATATTTCTATAAAAAATAAATAGTCTTAGATGCAAATATACACTGTACTGTAATTTTAGTATTATAGTGTACAGTAAATCGTGTGAAAATACGGTAGATCTGCTGTTATTACAGTGTATCTGGTAACACTGTCCGCGCCTCTCTTTCCTTCTCACTCTCTCGCACAGTCCTCACACCACCTCACACTACCAAAGAAAAAAAACAAAATAATTATTATTATAATTTGACTGACTCTGTGGCTCAGTGGTTAGTGCCTTTGACTACTGATCCGAGAGTCGTGGGTTCGATCCCCACTAGGGTTGCCAGATGTCCTTTATTTTAAAGGACGTCCTCTTTTTCAGACCCAAAAATTGATCTTGTCCCTTAATTTAAAATATTCAATAGAGGACAGTACTTTGTCCTTTATTTTCAAAATTGCGCGCGAGTAGAAGCGGTCGACGGGCGATAAAGCGCGCGGGCGGCCGGGGCGGGTGGAAGGGGCGGGGAAAACCGCGACGTGCATCGATCGAGTAGTCAAGTCATTCATTCAGTCGGCGTTTACACTGCCAGTCGAAGTTACGCGTGTTATCATATTTCACTTAAAATAACATAAAATTAGGTATATTATTATTATTAAATTAGGTCGCGGGAAGCCGATGGATGCGGGCAGCGCAGGACCGGTCGTCGTGGAAATCCTTGGGGGAGGCCTTTGTCCAGCAGTGGACGATTTGTGGCTGATATGATGATGATGATGATGAACATAAAATTGTACGTAATGTCTTCAGATACAGATTCTTCAGACAACAATAGTGGTGGTGAATCTAGCACAAAAAAAAGGAAACGTTTATGTAAATACAGGGAGCAATGGAGTGAGATATATTCATGGGTGAGGCCATCTAAAGACAATATTTTTAAAGCACATTGCACGATGTGCAAAAAAGACTTCGTGATAAGTAACGGCGGTATGAGTAATCTCAAACAACACGATCGAGGCACAGAGCACCAGAATAAAATAAGGGTAGCTAAAACTAGTAAAACCATTGACCATTTTTTCGGAACTCAAGCTAACTCCCCATCATCCTCTACTCAAATGAAGAAAGTTGCTGCTGCCGAGCTAACGAACGTTTATCATAACGTGATGCACGGACATTCGATGCTCTCTCTGGATTGCACAACCAAATTGGCCCCCATTGTTTATCCGGATTCAAAAATAGCTGGGGACATGCAATTAGGAAGGACAAAAGCATCTCAAATTGCATCTTGTGTACTGGCTCCTCTATCTATTAAACCAGCAGTAAAGCAGTTAGTCGATCATGGTATATTCTATTCAATAGGAACAGATGCTTCAAATCACGGAAACATAAAAATGTTTCCATTGGTTATAAGATATTTTACTTTAGAAGATGGTTTAAAGAATTACCTTTTAGATTTTTACGAAGACGCTAAAGAGACTTCTAATGACATATTCGTCAATTTGAAAAATAAACTAATTGAAAACGATTTAAAAATTGAGAATATATCCAGTTACTCAGCTGACAACGCCAACGTCAATTTTGGTCGTTTTAATTCGGTGTACACTCGTCTCAAGAATGAGAATGATCATATAGTTGAAGCTAGATGTTTGGCTCATTTGGTGCACAACACTGCAAAACACGCTTTTGGAAAGATAGATTTCGACGTTGAAAGTTTTGTGACAAAGACGTTTACATATTTTTCAAGTCATGCGAAAAGAACCCATGAGCTTAAGGAATTTTATGGATTTGTAGACATCGAATATGCACCTTTGTTGAGACACGTGCCTACAAGATGGCTGTCATTGTATCCGGCCATTGATCGTCTTTACAAAAGTCTTCCAGCTGTAAAATCTTATTTTCTTTCAGCCTCTGACGTCTCCAACCATATTTTAAAATACTATGAGACTAATATAACTGGTACCGAAGTGTTAGAAGCAGAATTATATTTAGCTTTTTTCCACAACACGCTGACAATTTTTGAAGAAACTATTCGTCAACTCGAAGGTTCAAACGTCCTAATATGTGAAGTATACAGAATCATGAATAATTTCAAACAAAAGTTGAACCAAAGAATTGAAGACTCATTTTTTGGAATGGCAGCCCAGCAAACGCTTCGAAAAATGTCTACTTTTCACGCTCAAAAATACACTACTATCTTCTTAGACTGGTATAAAAATGCGCATATATAGAAACGCGATTTGATTTTTCGGAAAATAGTAATTTCCATTGTTTGCAGCCACTAACACTGACGAAAGAGTTTAAGTACCAGGACTTGTGCAACATGGTGTCAAAACTACAGATACCTAATATTTACCTTGATACTTTGTATGAAGAGTTCTGTCTAATAAAACCTCTCCTGATAAAAATTATAAATGAAAAGCAGTGTGAAAGAAGAGTTCTTGAAAACTGGATTCAAATTCTAAAATCGACGGATGAACAGAATCTGCTAGAAATAATACAATATGTATTTTCTATCCCCGTTTCTAACGCTCAAGCTGAAAGGATTTTTTCTTTGTGTATGAATACGTGGACCAAAAACCGCAATAAGTTAGATATAAACTCAGTAAAAGCAGAACTACAAATAAAATCCAATTTCAACATGCCATGCAAACAATTTTATAATTTCATTATAGAAAACGAAGAAGGTGCAACAAGTAATAATAAGTACCTATAACAAATAACTTTGTTAATATTTTTTGTATTTTGATTAATAAATATCTTTACTGATCCAAAACAGCATTTTATTGAAAATTTAATTGATGTCCTTTATCTAGAACTTAAATCCTTTATTTTACCCTACCAAATCCTCTAGAACATTAAACTAGACCTGGCAACCCTAATCCCCACCCAGGGCAAGCATTTGTGTGATGAGCCGATTGGTTTGCTCTGTGTCTGGGTGTTAAATTATATCTATATATGTATGTATTTAAACGTATATAAGTATGTATAACAGTCTCTGGTAACCCATAACACAGGGAATCCTACTTTGGGGCCAGATGACCATGTCTGATTTGTCCCAGAATATTTATATAGGTAGTATAAGACGTATACATATTGTTTTTATTACATCTATTAATTGGTTTTTCAAATTATCAGATCAGATCAGGACCACTGAGCATATAATCAATCAGGACGACTAGGACACAGTATATATATTAGTACTAACGACTAGGACATCAAGTTGAACTTTCCGTCTGTATAATAATCTGAGGCGCTCGAGTATTTCAAGGTCAAATTTCTTTTTACATTTTCAAAAATCGGTCATGACTTTATAGTTGCGTCGAAATCGTCAGTCATTTGAATAAGACACTTTTTAGGGTTCCGTAGCCAAAGGGTAAAGGTATATGGACCTTATCACTAAGACTCCGCTGTCCGTCCGTCTGTCATCACTCATCAGGCTGTATTTCATTAACCGTGATAGCTATACGTGGCTATACTGTTGAAATTTTCACAGATGACGTATTTCTGTTGCCGCTGTCTAAAACAATTAAGTACTAAAAAATAGAGAAAATGGAAAATAAGGGGTCTCCATACAAAAAACGTGTTTTTTTAAAACGAAGAATAGATTTAAAAAATAAAGATAAAAAATAAAAGAAAGATTTTCTGCGCCATCTAGTATGATGGTACGGAACCCTTTATGTGCGGTTCCGACTCGCACTTGGCCTTTTTTTTGAGTTCACTTAACATTTCCACTTTTTTTTTCTACCCCTTTTTACGGCCATCCCCTACTAATTAATCATCAGATTAATATCTCGAATATCAGAAAGACATTGCGCGTATACACTATGAATGACTTTGGCGCTCGAGTATTTCCAAGACTTTTTTTACATTATGGAAAATTTTTAGACGCTTTCCCCCCACTAATGGCAAATTTTACATAAACTTTTTCGTTTTAGGTCCTACCTAATCTTCACAATCAACAGGTCCCCATGACGCTTTAGTAACTTAAAATTTAGCAACCCTGGCTACGTACTATTTGGTATCGCAGAGAAATTAAGTCACTAAACACTTCTCTGCTTTTTACGGAATCCAAGCTATTCTAATTTCTTCCCACCGTATGTTTTCATAAGAATCTTTTGATATTTAATTAATAAAACTATCAAATTTAAATAAAAATTTATTTCACAATATTATGCAAAATCAACAGCTTGCAGAATTTGGTGATTAATTAAAAATAAGGTTCTAAAAAGATTACGATATTTACAACAAAAAAATAGGATGGTAAAATGAGACAACACTAAGTCCATTTAACACATAAAGTAGTCTTTGTAATAGTCACTGACAACACTGTAGCAATGTTTGTATTCCGGACACGAAAACCTTCAATTCTATTATCACTTTCTGCACCAACGAAGTCACAGCATAGCTCTCTTTTTCATGGGCTGGGAGTTATGATAAGTGTATTCTCTTCTGTCGAACTCAAGACGTGTTAAGTGTATCGCCGCCTCATCCTAGCAAAGCTGCTTAAATTAAGATGATAAAATTACAACGCCGCCGCTGTGGAGTTGAACCCGCTACCACGTGGCTGTTACATGACCACGCAACAACACGCTACTATCACAGGACGGCAATCAAACACGCTATGTTACGTGATCGCTACAGCTGGATAGCTGGCCTTGCAATCAATTTGAGTCTGATCGCTGCCAGTGTAAGAGATATTGAATTGACTTAAAAACTCAAAAGCCTTAGAACTGGACTCAAACGCCAACTCCCGAACTATGAAGTCCACTGGAACTGCCTGCCTGTAGCTGCACATATAAAAATCATGTTAATAAAACACAAACCAGCATAGCTGGTAAATACCTGTAAAAGAATTGTGCATTAATTATCAAGTTACTATTAACAAACTGAAGAACACAATTAAATAAAAAAAAGATATTATCCACTAAGTATCAACAGTGATTAATTTTTTTGCTTATTCATGCAATGTTAAGAACCCAGTGTTGCCACTGCTGGGGCTTGGGTCTCTTCCCAAATTAGGGAAGGTTACACCATAATCCACACGCAAGGGCAAAGTCTGGACTGATGGAGGTTGTAGTGTAGGGATAGTGGTGAAACCCACTGTAAGAAGTTTTTAAGCCACCGTTATGGACTCTGACATGGCTTAATGACTGACATCTAGAATCAGCAACTAGGAAGCCGTGACTTAGGAAGCATGGAAACAGTCAAGATAAATGCCACTAACAGTTAAACCCATCCCAATGATGACACTTTTAATGGTTTGTTAACCTGCATGATCAATGCAACCACACAAGTCTCACTAAGCTATGATCCCTTCGCACATCAATATGATCAACACAGCAACACTTTAAATTCGATATTTTGTATTGAATTAAAAAGATTGTTATGGCACAACTAAAAAAATAAATAGAACTTTGACATACGACTTCACAATGTATTTGAGGTACAGTTTCCGCTCTCTTTCCACAAACCAGTCCATGAGATAGCCTGCCATCAGAGGGGCGCTTTTGTATAAAAGGAAAAACTTGTGCATGTTGCCCGTAGCCCAAGCACACCTTGTCTCTAATGCATGCTTGATACATTCATTTTCTCTATCTTCCCTTGAAAGAAACTGAAATATGGTTGTTAAGTCTGAAACATACAAAACAATTTTAGTCTTTCTTAAAGAAAAGTTTCTGTTGTACCAAATAAGTACAACTCAATTAGTTCCCAATGCCAAATTGTACTCTCTAAACCAACCTAAAGTATTCTTTGTAAATATGTAATACAATATTCTATAAGCTGTGAACTCAGGTGCATTAGCTCTGCTTTCTGGTAATTCACAATATAGCATTTTTAGCTGTGTCTGACATTGATTGAATTCCTCATGATCTCCTTTTTCTAATGCTATTCTTGCATGAGTTTCATAAACCTCAACTGTAAATCCATCTCTAACACCTTGTACCTGCAATGACCAAAATTATTAGAATCCAATGTTTATAATATACAATAAAGTTATATGAGTCAGCATTCAAATTACAATACATGTTATGGATATTTAGGTCTACTTGATAGATAAGATTTTGTATGTTTGCTTGTACCAGTTTGTTCCTCAATAAAATAAATAAAAGAAGTTACGGTTAGTGAGCCTATTATATTTTTTTGAAATTTTCTGAGTCTTAAAAATGAGTTTATATGTAAGAAATAAATTACTCACCGTTAAATCCTGTCTTATTGATTTCAACTGATCACATGCATATCTATAATCTTGCTTTTCTATCCATCTCTCCTTTACATTTCTAAGAGAATTTCTAAGAACTGGCACAGGTCGGACTTCGCATGCCTCAGGTGCCTTTGTCAACCTCAAGAATGATTTCTCAATGTCTAGACAGGTACCTACTATGTGCACATTATTTAATTCATAGTCTCCTTCTGTGTCTTGTATGATCATGATTCTGGCAGAGGGTTCAGGCCGTTTACAGCTTGTCCCTGGCGTAATGGAGCTGGCTATGGAGGGTACCTGTGGCCCAGCATGACCAAATCTCTCTGCTCTCTTCTGCAGTTTCTCTGCATTACCCTGATCATCTTCAACAATGAATTGGTTATATTGTGCTTTTTTCTTGTGTTTTTGGTGTTTATCTGGTTTTTTATGATCCAATGTCAATCTGTCCTTAACTTTTTGCCTTCCTTTATTTTTGAAGTTTTTCTTGTCTTCCACTTCATCACCTTCAGATGGTGAGGATACACTGTAACAAAATAAAATAAAACAATGAATTCAAAGCTAGTACACAAAATTAATATTTTAAAACGACTATGCCAATCAGCCTGCTCTGGCATGTGATCCTGATGACAATCATCACATCAGTGTGGTGCCACAGGAAGTACACAGAAAGAACTCTGCTGCCCATGTACAGTTTTGTTATCCTTTGGTCGACTCCTTCAATACCCTCCGGAAGAAATAGGGCGACACTATTCAACGGCCCCACCACAGGTCAAACAAAAAATAAATATGTTGCTAACACACACATTTATAATGTTCACCACTCACCTATGTCTTTTTCTAGATGGGCTCCTCGATTTAGAACGACTTCTTGAGTGTTGCCTTCGCCTTCTTTGTGGACTCCTAAAGCCTCTTGCCCCAGAACTTGATTTATTTTTAGGTTCTGGCTTCTGATACAATGATAATGTTCCACGCACAGGTTTGACTGACAGGTTATTCCGTTCACTATAAACACTTGGAATAGGTTCTTCATCCCAGTTCCTGGTCCAAATTTCATCTTTATTTGCAGCAGCTGTAATGCGGCCCTTTAAACATATGTCAATTTGGTCACGATCAAAAGTTGTTTTGCATTTTTCATAACATCTTTTGATGTACCTCTCAAGACTTTCTGGCCAGGTTCCAGCAGATGATGAAATTGAGGAAGATTTTAAAAGGTTTGACGAGTCATTATCAAAAGCAACTTCTTCAAATAGCCGGTCCTCTGTTGTATTGACCTTGGGCTCCTCAGGCGGCTCAGGAATGTCTTCAGTTGCTATGGGAGGAGGTAGGGGCACGTCGAGAGGGGGAGGGGGTGGTTTGGTGATGTCCGGTGGTGGACATGGTGGCAGAGGGGGTGGATGGTCAGGTAAAGGTGGGGCTACACAGCTTGGAAATATTTCATCATAAGTATCACTGTCTGAATCTGCCTTCTTTCGCTTTTTCTTAGATGCACCACTGCTTGCCAAGAGAGGATTTTCGCTAAGAGGAATAGGAGCAGACTTTTTATGACTGTTTAAATTAAACCTGATGGGAGATTGGTTGAAGAAGGGACGGTTAGTGTCAGACGGAGACATGCCTAGCAGAGGCGCGGGGGGCGGTGGAGGCCTGGAGAATTGGGGATGACCAAAGTCGCTTTTCGCATCCTTATGTTGAAACTGATGAAAATTACTATTAGCAAATCCTCCATTAGTCCCCATCTGATTATAATACTGGTTATAGTACGGAGGATACATATTACTGTGGAACCCGTTGTATGGAGGATATCCGCCATACAACCATTGATTTTGATGTGATGGCATTCCATTCATAGTTTGAATAGGAGGTTCCTTCGATGAATTTTCTGCCATTATAAAAGAGTTGGAATTTAAAATCTCCACAAAGCTAAAGTGTGTCAAATCAATTACACCACTTACACAAAATGGCGACGATACGAGAACAACGACGTATAGTGAAGTAAACGCTGATGCTGAACTTGAACTATGTATATCTTACGGTATCGGAATCGGAGTAATTTCTGACTGATTAAATGCAATATAGATAAGTAGCACAGTTTGAACAAAGCACAGATCTACTAGAATAAAGAGACTAACACAGCAAGCAACCACGTCTATAGTACATACCTAGTACAGTACTGTACTATACCACAGATAATCACAGATTACTAAATAGTTACTTATGTGGTTACATATGTAGGTGGTGATGAATCAAAGCGAATACAAGTCTGGAATGTATATTTGTTGTTGTGATTTTTTTCTTGGCCATGGAAACGAGTCCTTCAGCTGAATTCGTAAAATCATTTTCACTCTTCGTTTGTTTTTGGATTTGTAATGCTAGTGCCGGTGCATTACAAAATATCTCTCTGAAGTTCTTGACAGCATTTGCAACAGCCTAATTCTAAGGTAGAACACCCGGTTCTATAAAACTGCACCCAGTGGAAATTGAGTTTTCACGTCATTTTTCATTTTATTTTCTTGTTCTTCACATTCCTCACGTGCACCAGACGATTTTCGCCAAAACGCACCACTTTTTGAAGTAAGTTCTAGCAGAAAACAATGCAAATACAGTAAAATAAAACTACGAATGCGTCCACTCTGGAATATATTATATATAGTGATTGCAGGGTTGCCAGACGAGTGCAAGTGAATTATCGTACAGATATTCGAAAATTATCGTACCAGATGAAGAATTATCGTGCACCTGCCAGAACCGTGCGAAACGCGTTATTTTGCAAAACAAAAAACAAAGTTACTAACTTACCAAAGTTGAAAGTACGGTAATCCAAGTAATTTGGAACTTTATAACAATTTTAATTATTTTTTTTACATTTACACTCGGCTAGCGAACTTAACTTTGAATCTAAGGAATAATATTAAATGAAATAAACTAACTATCATTGTCATTCGTTCGTTGATTTATTTGGTAATTCGAGAGGAATACCCCGACCATACACATTATTTTGTATTTTTAGATGATATGGGAATGGATACTAGTTTTGTAACCTCACTTCAGGTACTAACATACAGTATGGACACTCCCTGCCGCTCTCTAGATTGCGACCTTACCCCCTCGTCACCTAGATTGATGCAGATTGGTAACCGTTTGGTTGTCGAACGTATAGGATTTCGACGCTATTTTGTTTGTTCCGTCATTCGTTTTTTGAAATGTCATTTCTGGCCCGTTGGATGAAGTGTCCAGGGTGTGGTACTAGTGTCGAAAATATTCGGATGTTGAAGCTGTGTTCAGATTTTGTACAGCACCCTCATTATTGGTAACATCAACTAATGCATTCCTCTTAGTCACAAAACCTGCAAAATACACCTTTTTTATAAACTAACCAATTAACATAAACATTAAAACCCGACTAAATAAAATGTATCCTATGTCAATTTGGCGATCAAAATGAATACAATGATCATCATCATCATACCAGCCGAAAGGAAGTCCACTTCTGGACATAGGCCTCCCCAAAGAACTTCCACTGTCAGTCCATCTGGTGAGGTGCCGTCCAACACTATGTCTTCCGGAATCTAATGATATACATATAAGGTGCTACTTTATTAGTGATCGATATTTTAGGCAGCGCTAAGGCTCCTGATTCTGAAAAACTTTCCGAAAGGAACCCATAGTCAATACGTAAAAAAAATTTTAGTCTCTTCATACAAATCGATCAGCTGAACGGCTAAATTTTGACAATGGGTCCAATTATTTTTTTTCTAAATTGACTATGGGGTTCCTTGAGGAAAGTTGTTCAGAATCAGGGGCAGTAGCGCTGCCTAAAATATCAATTAAAGTAAAACATTATTCTGTTGTTTATTGTTCCTTTTTCATTTGCTTGAACATTTCAACAGTATGTCATCTTCAAGACGCACACACAGTATGTGTTCTTGAACATTTCAACAGTATGGAAGCATAGAAAATTTTGCGACGAGGAGCGAACTGCAGAACTGGGCTACCTTTCGTTTCTAACTTCAAAATGGCGACTGGCGTTTCGTTTTATCCACGTTTTACCTTTGACATGTTGTACTTGGGGTTGCCCTAAAAACCGCAATTGCCGGGTATTGGGTTTTTTAATGGTAAAAAGTGCGTTACTATACAGACATATTGTCCGGTAGTCGCGTTTTTGTGAGACAACCTTAATATAAATTTAATTACAACTGTACGGTCTGCAGTTGACGCTGACTTCATTTATTTAGTGTAATATCGATTAGTATACGTTCGGTCGCCGTACCGCGCCCACGTACCTACTCACTATCAAGGAAATAATAAATGTATCCTTTAAATCTCGTGAGAGCTGTCCAGATATGATGTTGAGCTCGTCTTGTAACTGCTGGGGGTATAGAAGAATGAAATTGAATTTTCCATGATGAATATCTGTTATTGTGTTCAAAAGAATTTCTTGTATAGTTTTCAAGTTTATTATTTTTATTATTATATCAGCTCATATACGTCCCCACCGAGGGGTTCGAGCCTACCCTGAATCAGGGCGATTAGGCCTTAGTCGACCACGCGGGCCCAGTGCGGCTTGGTCGACTTCACACACAACCTTCGAGTTTCTTCGCAGGCCTGTGCAGGTTTCCTCACGATGTTTTCCTTCACCGTTAAAGCAATCGGTAATGATATGTACGTAAGTTTTTGAAAAACTCATTGGTACATTGGCCGTCCAGATTTGAACCCTGTACCTCTGGTTAGATGGACCGAGTCGTTACCGGTTGAGCCACCGACGCTTTTCAAGTTTAGAAGCATGCTATTAGTGATAATACTTGAAATGGCAAACTCGTTTAGAAGTTCCACGTTCATTAGTCAAGCCATTGTTTGCCATATCCAAATTGTTCATTAACGATTTTATGCTGTTTTTTGATAGTTTCTTCGGTTCTCTTCAGCAAATTGTACTGGGTTTCAGCCACTGAGGCTTGGTTTTTCCATAAGTTTGCTATTTTGTTTTGTTTTCCTAATAATATCAATGTCCTTTTGATATTGATTTGCAAGGTTGTCATCCAAGATCCCGAAGAGGCCATCAACAAACAGCATAAAATCGTTAATGAACATCTCAATAACTTGGGTAAGGCAATAATTACACATTCGAAACAGACGTGTACATCATGAGAAATTTGATCAACAATCTACCTACCCACACTTTCAAGAAGCCGAAATGGCCTTATTTGGAAAGCATTGAACTAGCAGATCCTGAATTTAACATCAGTCGCCCGGTAGATCAATTGCCCGGAGCCGACGTTTACTCGAATATCCGGCTCGAAAGACTAAAAAGATGTACGGGCTGTTGCTACCCAGCACACCTTTATTGCTGGTGAAATGATACAACTGTATTTTTCTTTGTTATTTCCTTGATAGTGTTTCTTGACATTGTTTGTATGTTACCTTTTCACGCTTAAACATTGAAACCAATCTTGACAAAATTTGGTATGCAGATAATCTGTCTCATGGGGATGGGCATAGGCTACATTTGATTCCGTAAAATAGCACAGTCTGATACAGTTTCTGAGGAAACTAAAAAAAGCTCTGTTTTGGTTGATTTCCTTAACATCGCACGGGAACAATGCATTGTTGTGATTTTTTGCACTGAGGTGGTTTAGGCGCTGAAAAATCACATAGACTGCTAATTAGCGTAGCCCGAAATAGTTCCCAAGGGATCCGGAGGAAACTCCTGTCTACGTTCCTGAACCGCCAACGACTCGCGCACAACTTACACTCAAAGAAAGTCATATAATCGATGCTCATGCGAGCGAAGCCGCGGGCAAAAACAAATATATCTTTAAAAAATAGAGATGACTTTCCCTTTGTCGAAGTGTATTATCATAATATTTTTGCCTACTCGAACGAACGGACCAAAGAAAAGAAGTCACTACGTTTTAGAACGAACGTAGAAGTGGTTCCTGAACTTGAATTAACAGACTGAGCATTCCCGGTAGGCTATTATTGTATTGGGAGTTATTCAGCACGGAACGAGAATCTCTGACACGAAAATAAAATCTTACTTATATATTAAAATTATCATGCTCTGCCTTAACGACTGCGCGCTCAAGTGTCGGCCATTATCTACACGGAAATGCCAATGCCTGCCATGATAATCCGTGAACTCCTCCTATTAGCTAAGGAACTCCCACGCTGTTTGGTCGATTATTCTTATAGTGTTTATGGTTAGTCAATGTCAAAGCCTGTTTAACAAACATAAGGTCCATTTAGACATTCATTTGAGTAGCGAAGCAAGTTAATCAGCGCCACGAATATAAGGGTTTAAGGATAGGGGGAGGGGAAGCAGAGCCTCCCCCCAAAAGGAAGAGGTGCAGATACTTCCCTTTTTTTTCGACGAAAGTAAGTGAGAGGGGCACGAAGGAGTAGGACCCTTCGAGGCGGGGTTTCCCTCAAACTCGATTAGGAGTTGCAACAGTAAACGGAACACCAAAGGGGCTTTTAGTGATTCTCGTGTCAAATGTAACTAATGTTGTCACAACCTTCTACCTAAAACATCAAAGTCGACGTGCTCGGAAGTCTCGAGCTCGCTTCGCTCGCTCTTGCTGATGTTCATTTTTAGTGTACAAAACTCAATATAGCTTATAAAACCGTACTAAACCTATACAAAACCTCGTACTTAAATTTTGTTTTTATTCAAAATTGGGAGGTTTCCAAACTTCACCCTTTTGGCAAAGAATCCTCCCCTTTATCCAACCTTCCCCTTATTCCTGCCACACCTTCTCCAACTCTAAACCATTACCACAGTATTACGCGCTGTATTGTGCTTTCCCCGCCCTGATACTCCCACATCCCCCTCGGTCCCGAAGGTTTGTTGGGGGTTTTAAATGGGTGGCGGGGGCTACGCTGTGCTGTCATATTGTAAATCTTTGAAATCAAATTATACAATCAACAATTAGTCATCCTTGGTCCTACATAAACTCACAAAACAAAGACCAAAGAGTACCTAAAAATACAATTTTCAAAAATTCATAACTCAAAAACCGCTGGTTTCCTAACCTTGAAATTTGGTATGGATGTTCAGCTAAAGCCTATCTCTTACCAAAAAAATCGGAGACTTCCAAATCGATGTACCCTATTGTACAGTTGAGCCCACCTTAGCCTTACAGCAAGCAATAATTTGAGTTTGTTGTTTTTACAACACAGAACATAGGTGAACGTATGTATAAACGTTGATTTCTCATTTAGAGGGCAAATAAAAGGTGTTCATACGTAAGATATTTATAAATTTGATACAAGTAATAATATGTGACGTAGTGTATTATATTCGCTTTGGTACTGCAGGTTGACTGCGTTCCAAAAGTTGCAGACTGCCGATTCTTTAGGTGTTTTAATGTACGTACACCATTTTATTAATATGTTGGTTTATGTAGGTTTGTTTTGTTTGCTTACTAAAATAACATTTAACCACAACAAAAATCGAAAGTAAACAATTACAGTAGTAATTGTGTTATACAAATGAAATAAAAACGAAACATACCTATGTTATTTTTATTGTGAATATTTTTTGAGAAAAAATAAGGAAAGTGTTCACCATAAATAACCTTTTGACTTCTATTTCACCTTCTGTCTAATGTTATCTGGAACAAAGTATATATAGATGTATACGTGACAAATAGGGATGGGCTGCAGTGCCTTAGTGGATTATGGATAACCAAGGATAAACAGCAGCATAATATAGTAGGTAATTTTAATAATTTATGTTTGTTTTATGGATTATATAATGCTTATTTCCTAATACATACAAAAATAAAACATTTGTACATACATTTATATATTCACACCCAGATGTACTGTTTGGGGTAGGTAAGTTAATTAACAATACAATCAATTTCAGTATAATATACAGGTTGTAACATAAAGGTGCAATTAGCGTTGCCAGGCGTCCGGATAAAGCCGGACAGGGTTAGGCTTTTTGGATGCATGTCCGGTCAAATTAGATGATGTCCGGCCTGCCCGGTTTTTGTTAGGCTTTTTTATATTTCGTGATCCTCCAGTCACGTGGATATTCGGGCGAACGCGCCGTCGTGATAAAGTGACTCAAGGGGACGGCGCTTCGTAGTCTGATTATGACCTCGTCTAAACATACAGATTGACTAACTAATGCACTAAATTTATTCATGTCTAGAGCGGGCTTTAAAGGAGTCCGGACTTTTTACCCAAAAGTCCGGCTTAACTTGGTAGTCTGTCCGGCTATTCAGTTTTAGGACCTGGCAACCCTAGGTGCAATGATATTTTAAGGTGGGCTTGTTTGTACACAATAAACTGAATAACTTTTTTTTCTACAACTTTGCTGAAATCGCGATTTTTTTAGGTTTTTCAAACAAAACCGACTAATTTGTATAATAAATATAAAAAAATCGCGATATCAGCAGATTTGTTCAGATTGATTAGTTTGAACGCACCTTAAAGTATCACTGCACCTTTATTAACATCCTGTATAGAGAAATGAAAAATCTCTACATGTTCACTTATCGTAAATTTGTATTATGCGACTCCAAAGAATGAGGTTATCAATTCGACACGTTTGTGTGTAATATTATTAGAACTGCATTATATTAACAAAAATCTATTAGGGCTTTCAAACAAAATATACACTTAGAGATATATATTTGTATGTAAGTATTGAAACTATTAATCTCATACATGGACTTATACATATAACTGATGAACGGCTTATTGATATGAGCTACCAGGTGTAAAAACTTACATACCTACAGTTACAGCACAAAAAAATCATATTACAAACAAATATTCCATTTTTTACTTAAAAAAAATACCAAAAAAATAATTAATTTAAAAAAATGAGTTAAATTTAAATTAACTCATAATTATGAAATTATATTTAATTATACACCAAAATAACCAATAAAAACGAAACAAAAGCAGGTACAAATAATTAGGGGCTACAATTTTTTTGAGGTTGGTGCCAGCACTTAAGAAATACTTACTACACACTGTGACACAGGTAGGTTGACATGCACGTGAGTACGTATTATAATAATGTGATACAAGCACGATTATAACTTAGTCACATTCAATATTCAATGGTTTTGCTGGCACCGACATCAAAAAAATAGGCCCCCAATTATTCGTACCTACTTGTGATTTACTTGTGATTTCAGCTCGAAATAACACTACTCGATCGAATCAGACATAAGGAGATCCGTAGAAGAACCAAAGTAACGGAATCTCTAAACTGAAGTGAAAGTGGGCTGGACACATGCTCGAAGAACAGATGGCCGTTGGGGTAGTAAAGTTCTCGAGTGGCGACCGCTCAACGGAAGACGTAGCGTAGGCAAGCCTCCCACTAGGTGGACCGACGACCTGGTGAAGGTCGCGGAAAGCCGCTAGATGTAGGCAGCGCAGGACCGGTCGTCGTGGAAATCTCTGGGGGAGGCCTTTGTCCAGCAGTGGACGTCTTTCGACTGATATGATCAGGTATTCCAAAGTAATAATTTATAACCATTGTGAACCAGTCCGCTCTATCATGTGTTAAAATAACAAACAGGGTGCAAGGTATAGATTTTCATAAAATGATACGGTGGTAGCGATACAAGCCAGTTTATAGGGTTAGAATAACATTTCGGAAATAATTTTAAGTGCCGTTCATCTAATAATAATATGTCTAATAAAGGGTTAATTTGATATATTATTCTAAGATGAACAGCACATAAAATTATTTTCTTTATATTATTCAGTTTGTAGAAAGCTTTCCTTTACAGCATATTTGGCTATAACATTTCGATTTTACAATAAACCTCTTAGAAAACTATTTAAATAACAATATATTTTGAAACGCAAACTATCGTTTCGAGCCGATCTCTTTTCGTGCGTTTCATAATTAAATTCTCTTTTGATTTTGTTCCTCTACGGAAATTTAATTTGAAAATATTTGTGACTTTTTGACAAGTGTAAAACAAAAATTGATTCTGTATGACTGATGACCGTCGAAATTGGTGTAAGTAAATTATTTTAAACATCTGTGATTTTAGTTTTGTTTACAAGACCTCCTATATTTAACAGGGGTAAGTGATTTGTGCTTGGAGATAGCTGTCCAATTTTATTTAGTGCCGTTGCGAACTAAATTTTATTTCATAGTTGTAGGGTCTTCCACCCGGCCCGAACGAAACACTATTATCCTGGATTACTGCTAGTCTTCCACCGGCGTTTGTTTCGCCGCTCTGCATCTGCCTGCCGCTCACTCAAAGGGAAGAGGAATCTTTGTTTCTATCAAATTTTAAGGCCCATTGAAGTTGGTTGTCACTGGTGACCAAACTCTATCACTGGTGACCAAGCACTGCTACTCCCCGGCAAGGTTCTGCTGTCTTCCTCCAAGCGCAGCTGCTGGCCTACGTGTTCTCCTGTTTCCGTTTACTTTGTCAATTTTGCATTTATTTTAAAATCATTAAGAGTATTGTACACCCAAAGTATTTCCTACAACTTTGGGGGGTTATTTAGACACCCGAGAAATTAATTCCATTTATGTTTTAGGTATTTATTCGATCGTTTTTTTACACCTGGGGGGACGATCGATCGTTACCTAACCTTTTTTTATATTTTAAAATTAGGTAATGTGTTATTTTTATATTTAACAAATTCCACGGTCATCCATTTGTTATACCAATTATTTGTTACGCCTTTTACCTATTTTTTTAAATATTATGGTCATCCTTTCTTTACAACTTTAACTCATCAACTTGTTTACGTCTTTATCTATTTTTTCTAATCTTATAAAATAAAACTATTCTATATTCTATATTACATTACAAGCTGTTTTCGAGAGTCATTACGAATCGTCTCGCACGCAGGTTTGACGACTTCCAGCCTCCCGAACAAGCCGGTTTCCGAAAAGGCTTTAGTACCATAGACCACATACATACGCTGCGGCAGATTATACAGAAGACCGAAGAGTACAATCAGCCACTATGCTTGGCGTTTGTGGACTATGAGAAGGCCTTTGATTCAGTCGAAACCTGGGCTGTGCTACAGTCTCTCCAGCGGTGCCAAATTGACCATCGATACATCGAGGTGTTGAAGTGTCTGTATGAAAACGCCACCATGTCGGTTCGCCTCCAAGACCAGAACTCGAAACCTATCCAGTTGCAGCGAGGGGTGAGACAGGGAGACGTTATATCTCCGAAACTGTTCACCGCCGCCCTGGAAGATGTTTTTAAGCTTCTGGACTGGGGTGGACTCGGCATCAATATCAACGGCGAGTACATATCCCACCTCCGATTCGCTGATGATATCGTGGTCATGGCTGAGACTATGGAAGACCTAAGCACAATGCTCGATGGCCTCAGTAAGGTCTCTCAACAAGTGGGTCTTAAAATGAACATGGACAAGACGAAAATAATGTTAAATGTCCGTGTCGCACCCACTCCTCTAAAGGTTGGAGACTCTACACTGGAAGTTGTTGACGAATATGTATACCTGGGACAAACAGTCCAGTTAGGTAGGTCCAACTTCAAGAAAGAGATCAATCGACGAATCCAACTCGGCTGGGCAGCGTTCGGGAAGCTTCGCAATATCTTCACGTCCCAAATACCGCAGTGTCTCAAGACTAAGGTCTTTGACCAGTGTGTGTTGCCAGTGATGACTTACGGAACTGAGACATGGTCGCTTACTATGGGCCTCATAAGAAGGCTCAAGGTCACCCAAAGGGCAATGGAGCGTGCTATGCTCGGAGTTTCTCTGCGTGATCGAATCAGAAACGAGGAGATCCGCAGGAGAACTAAAGTAACCGACATAGCTCACAGAATCGCTAAACTGAAGTGGCAGTGGGCAGGGCACATAGCTCGTAGAACAGATGGCCGATGGGGCAGTAAAGTTCTCGAGTGGCGACCGCGCACCGGAAAACGTAGCGTAGGCAGGCCTCCCACGCGGTGGACCGATGACCTGGTGAAGGTCGCGGGAAGCCGATGGATGCGGGCAGCGCAGGACCGGTCGTCGTGGAAATCCTTGGGGGAGGCCTTTGTCCAGCAGTGGACGATTTGTGGCTGATATGATGATGATGATATTACCCCAAAATTTATTTTCTTTCCGAAATTCATATTTAGGCAGCGAGTAAAAATTCTACGTATCATATGTGGCAAATTCCCAAGTTACCTTTATTTTTGTCACAATAAATAATACTCAATTTTTGAATCAATATCTTTATTAAAAGTTATTTGTTCAAAGAGATTAAACTTTCATAATAAATATCGAAAGTATGTATACCATTACCGAACGCGTCACATCACTAATTAGATATTAAGGCTGAAGTGGTGGTGCGGGGTAGTGTGCGCGGAACACCTAGCTCCCGCCTCACACATCTCCTTCACCCCCGCAATGCGTGATTAATTTTTAGCTTAAAAGGTGAAATGTGATACTCGATTTATGTTTAGTATGTTTTCGAGTATCGTTTTTACACGATTTCACTGCAAATTTGACCATTTTGATAGGTAAATTACTCCAAAATACTGCTAGGGATACCCCACGCACGCACTCCGCTAGCAGTCGATTATGACCAATAGCGATTGCGCGTGGAACGTCGCTTTGTTCTCACAAAGCTATTACACTATTTACACGTTTCCAATTATTTTTGAATTGTTTTACTGCTAAGCTCAATGAAGTACCAACTTTTGCAATAAATCTTCTAATATTGCTGCATTCTAATGCCGATTATGAGAGACTATTCGGTATCATGATAGAAGAAGTTTAATCTTTTGAGTGCCATATTAAGAATACACTTATTATTTTCCCATTTATTAAAAATGATGGGATAGTACTGCAATGAATATGAAATTCCGGTAAATTTTATCAAACTTACTGATACTCGTAGGTACCAAACAAATATACCAATCTGAACCTGAAACTAATGATAATGTTGCCTACAAAAATGATTTATCTGAAGAAGACTAGGTATAATAATATTAAGATAAGTATAATGAATGATTCAATAATTATTTTTGATTCTAGTTGATTTGCTAAATGTTTGTTATTTTTTTTTAGTATGATTAAAAATTTAAATAATTTATAATCATTTACTCATTGTTTTTTTCTAAATCATCATATCAGCTCATATACGTCCCCACCGAGGGGCTCGAGCCATATTTTTTTCTAAATAATAAAAAATAATTTAGTTTAAAGTAGAGTGGATTAGAATAAGGATCCTTTCTGTTAGTGGTTTTCTGGTGGTTTAAGAAGTTGAATTTGATGGGGAGCTTATGGACTGTGGCAGCACTGGTTACACCTTAATTTATTATTAGAGTTTTTTGGCGGGATTTATAAACGCATTCGTAGTTTAATTTTATTGTTTTTGCATTTTTTTTCTGCTAGAGTTTTATTTCAAAAAGTGGTGTGTTTTGAAAAAAGACATCTGGTGCACGTGAGCAATGTGGAGAACAACAAAATAAAATGAAAAAGGACGTGAAGACCCAATTTGCACTGAGTGCAGTTTTATGGACGCCATACTGTGACCGGGTGTTCCACCTCAGAATGAGACTGTTGCAAATACTGTCAAGAACTCCAGCGAAAATTTGTAATGCTGCCAGTGCATTCAAATCTTAAAAGATAAAAGGCAACTAAAATACGACAGACTAGTCTGTATGGTTATAGATACCTTTGCCTTATCCGCATTTTTAAAAGCCGGAAAAAAGATACAAAAAAAAATTCTGTGTTCTGTCGTGGTTCTGTCACTTTCAACGTCATTTAATAGTTCTGACCACAGAGTACTTTATATATACTGGGTTCTGACTAAAAACGTAGTTTGTTATATTCTCTTTGGTTCTGACATCTGAGTTTTGTGGTGGGTGGATGGACGATTTTCGATAAAGTACCCAATTACTCTACCTAAAGTTTTAAAACAAAAAAATAATTGACAACAATGCTTCTTTACGACTTCATAACAATCACTGACTAATTATAGTCGGAGCTGATGGTAATTGGTTACCTGGCCAAGTATCAAGTAGTGAACAAATATGGATTTATTAAAAACTCCATCGGTTCAGTCTCTTTTGGACTCTGATTTGGAATCTGTTGATAGCTTTCAGTATTTGGATGTGGAGGAGGTATTTAAATATGTTTTTAAAGATTATTGTTTTCCTTTTTTTGTAAAAATGTAAGTAACTTTAAACTTGTTGTGATTATAGTACAAACCCTAAATTAAAACATTAAATAATTTAAAGTCCTAACCGGTCAAGGCTTTTTCTTGTTTTGTCAATGACTAGACATTTCTCTCTTGCCCTGTATGTGACCACCTTAACGGTGATTTTGGTGGAGTCCATTAGTTCTACCTAATCGTGGGTGTTAGGGCTCATAGGGCATGAAATCAAATGGGCCATCGGTCCAACCTACACCACAGGTCTGAGTTGGCTAAGCGTGAGAGATACTCCTGCTAAGAATCCTGAACTGAAAAAAAGAGAAAACATTGTTCTGTCATTCTCATTAATTTCATATAACAGATAAGGACAACAATAATACCTATTTATTTAATTTCAGTAAACAAATAGGTATTATTGTTGTCCTTATCTGTTTTTTAGGTTCCTTGAAGTTGAAGTTGATGTTAGAGGCGGGCTGATTTCCGCAACCAGGCTTTTAGGTTCCTTATCCACAGGTGTGGTAGTACTGCACCCTTGGTGCACGTGTGGGACTAGCACTTGGCTGTTTTTATTCCAAATCAAACCATTTACATTAAATCATGTTACATATATGATTTACTTTGCACTACACATTAAACGAAAATGTAAGTTTCTTGATTTACAGTTAGATGAAGTAGAGTATGCATTGCCATCAAGCGACGCTCCCACTCTGGACGAAGTTCTGTCTGAACTTGATGATGGCATTGTTGACGACAGACTGTTACCCAGACTTGGGGAGGAGCCCTACACATGCTCTGCATTGCAAGCTGATTTCTTACAGGCTGCATCTCAACAAATATTACAAGCAGAAGTTTGTATAGTACTTGTTACCTAATATTTATTAATTATTTTCAAATCATGTAATAAGTGCAAGATCAATAGCTATTAATTTTTTTTAGGTAAGATCATCAGCTGGTACTGCCACAACATTGAGTGTTGGAAAAGAGGGCAAACTTACAGTGGGTACAGCACATGGCCACCTTATATCATTCCAAGAACAGATACTGAGATGGGTATGCGACTCTAATACTGACCAGGGAGCAGTGTCCTGCTTGGCACATAACCATGACAGCACTCGTCTATTAGCTGGTTATGCTCGAGGC
Organism: Coleophora flavipennella; assembly: GCA_947284805.1. Taxonomy (NCBI): domain Eukaryota; kingdom Metazoa; phylum Arthropoda; class Insecta; order Lepidoptera; family Coleophoridae; genus Coleophora; species Coleophora flavipennella. Next base: position 8,680,572 of record OX369279.1, read on the forward strand.
CTCATATGCCAGTATGAAAGTATGAGAGGGGTGATTCTAAGACGCGTCACACTTGGTTGTGAAATATGGGGCACTTTGAAGGTCACTTGGGCAGGAACGTCTGGCCTGGCTTTAGATACAGGAGGGTCTGTCTGGCTGATAAAGTTTTCTCGACCTTTGGGAGTGCGATCTGCGAAGACGTCATGTTTGTTTTCGGGTGCTCGCGGCGAAGTGGTAGCGATGGCGGCGCGCGACGCGCGGGTGCTGGCGCTGGCAACGCTGTCCCGCGCTGTGGTAGTGGCAGGCGGGCGCGCAGCTGGCGTGCGCATGCCCGGCCCGCCCGCCACGCTGCCGGTGCTCGCGTGGTCCGAGAGCGACGAACGCGTCCTAGTTTGTGCACGATCCAAAATTTTGCAATGGATATCGGTGAATATAAATGGATCTACTATATCGTTGCGATCCTTGCAGCGAGTGGAGCTGAAGACGACGCCACTGTGGCTTGGCTGGCTTGGTGGTAGCCTCGCGATTTTTGATGTAGACGAGAATTTGAGACTGTGGGGTGAAGACTACGACAAACCACTGGATTTATCCAATGTCGAGCCAGTGTATGCATCTGCGTTCTTTAAGGTCTGTTTGAATTATTTTTTTGCTTATTTATTCAAACTGTTTTTGAGAAAATGCAACTTGGATGTTTAACAGGGCATATGGACCGATGGCCGAGTGTCCCAAGCCATGTGTTTGGCTGGCGCAAGCGCCCTGGGCGGCGCGTGTGTCGCGGACGGCGTTCTGGCGCTCCTCGGTAGGAAGGGAGTAGTTCGTGTGAGGCCGCGCAATCTCCTCGCCAGAGCGAACGCGTTCATATCCTCCAGTCGATACCTGCAGGCCCTGAGACTGTTGTGCTCCACTAAAGGCTCGGAAGCTAAAATGATAGCCGACCAATTCATTGTGACTCTATCTGAGAGGCCTCATGTGCTATCTGACAAAACCGTGGCTGATCAGACAGTCAAACTTTGTTTGAAATACAATCTAAGGTATATGCAATTTAATATTCATAACTGTATTGGCACTTTTATCTATAATCCTACTAATATTATAAATGTGAAAGTTAGTATGTATGGATGTTTGTTAGTCTTTCATGCTTCAACCACTGGACGGATTGGGATGAAACTTGGCACACATATAGATTAGGTCTTGGAATAGGACATAGGCAACTTTAACCCCGGGAAAACGTCTTATTCCCACGGGAAAAACGAAAAAACACAGGTGTAACCGCGGGCGGATGACTAGTAATGTTATAAAGTTAAAATATTAAAACAAGTCAATATCAATCCTTACTGTTTATAATGTATTTGTTTGTTTGTTACCTTTTCACCCATCAACATCTCGATCAATTTTGATGAAATTCGGCATGTAGGTAGCCTATGTCACTGGGAAAGACATAGGCTAGTTTTTATCCTGTGAAAATAGCATAGCATGATGCAGTTCTTGAAGGTAATGAAAAAGTTTCTTTTGGTTTAACATCGCAATGGATTATTGTGATTTTTGCACAGAGATGGTTGAGGGGGTGAGAAATGACATAATTTACTAGTTAGCATATCCTGACTTAGTTCCCGAGGGATCTGGGGAAAACTCATTTCCATGCTCGTGCAAGTCGGCGAGCATCGCAACGGAGCAAAGGATTGAAGTGATTTTTCGTATAGAATTGGTGTGGGAAGTGACATATAAACTGCTAATCAGAATAGCCCGATATAGTTCCTGAGGGATCTGGAGAAAACTCATGTCCACGCTCGCGAGCCGCGGGAAAAAGCTAGTATGTTAAAATCCCAGAAAAATGATTTTTAAATTCAGTTTGGACTCCTTAACGCGATTACAACTCACACTTGTTCAATTTTTATTGTTTTTTGTTTTACTTATAAAGAAGTAAAGTTTGTAAGTAAGTAGGTATGCATGTAAGTTTGGATGAAATCAGATGAGTACCTAGTTTAGATGATGAATTTTTGAAATCAGATGAGAAGTTACGAGAAACTATTCATCCGATTTTAAACATTATTTCACCAATATTTAGATTAGATCTTCAGGGTTAATCCTATGTATAATAGGCAAAAAAAAATCATAGCGAGCCGCAAGTGGCTCATGTATAGCGCACGTTTAAAACCCACGCGGGCAAGGTTCCTACTATGTTGTAAACTTAGTATATACTATAATTATTTAGCATTTGAACCATCAACATTAATTAATTTGCGAAACATTTCAGTGAACGTTTGTGGAGCACGCTGTGGGAGGGCTGCTCCGCACAGGATGCGTTCGTGGAGGCGCTGGGTGACGCGGCGGTGCGCGGGGACCTCGCCGAGGCGCCTCCTTCTCCAGACCACACGCAGGTAGGTACTCACTACAGATGTTGCTTTTTTTTTCCCCGGACTGCAGAGGAGGGAAGGGGGAAAATGCTTTTACGCATACCAATACAGCCGGCTGTATTGGTTATGTGGGACTCACAGCCCTGCGCCTATATGCATACATACCCATTACATACATAAGGTATATATAAATAAATATGCACAGGTCCAAGAACACACTACCCACTAACGACCCCCTGTAGCCTTGGCAGCTAAGCTACCTTAAAAGCTAATCGGAGCGACCCCCCCCCCCTAGGGAGGAGTGAGGTTGCTGTGCTGTGTACCTACTTGATAAGTATGTTACGGCCATAGGTCCCTACATAGATAGATAGATAGATAAATCATTTACATCTGCTGCTGAATAACCGATTGTCCAACTATTAACTTCCCAGAACATATGAGTGTCCGTGTGAAAGAGCTGACGACGCAGTGTTGCGTAAGAGATGTGATGTGAAACAGTGTTGAACTGCAGCGGCGCTTTGTTGTCCACGTACCGCCGTAACTAAAGGACACATAGGTTAAGTCACTGTATCTAGCTGTAATCCATTAAACTAAACTTCGTTCGTGAACCTTATATAAAGTTAGTTAAAGGAACTTCCACGTCTTCCTTTTCTTTTTAAAAACTTCTGCCGACAGTGAACGTTCATATTTGGCGCAGTCGGTAGGATAGTCGAGTCAGTGCGTATCAGCATACCTCGGTTTCGCGTCGACTATCTGAACTTTTGAATCTACGATAGACTGTCGGGGTGATCAGTGAATTTACCTGTTAAGAAGAGTGAAGAACGAAGGAGGACATAATTCAAGATTCAAGATATTTATTTAAATTAGGTGCAAATTGCACTCTGTCTGATAGTCATAAAATTATAATAACTTAATATTCTAGATTCAAGATATTCAAAATAGGTGCAAATTACACTCGTTCTGATAGTCATGAAATATTAATAACATAATGTAATTTGTGAAAAATCAAGAAATAAACAATCATTAGTTAATAACGTCAAAATTCAATCCTTAATATAAACCTTGATTGAATTGATTAAACATGATATAACCAGTCGTAAGAACATGAAAACAATATGACACGAAAAGCTACACATACATAAAAATCATTGAATGTCATTAATGCCTTTGACAAGAGTAGGCCAGTTCACACGGACAGCATCCGGTCACGAGTATAACGTGAGAGTCAGCCATCGCTCCCATCAACCATATTAGAGGGAAAGGAACGACCCGGCTCCCGATGCGCCACCATCCGCATCATCCAGAAATAGATAGGTCAACCAGCCGTAGCTGCACGATTTTCGAGGCACACTATGTACCATGTTACTGTAAGTTCTAGTTTAGTTACATGAATCTTATTGGTTGCTAATCCTAACGATCCTTATCTTTGATTCTTTAGTATTATATAGTAGTAGACACGTAAAATTTGCCAAAAAAAATTCCAAAGTAGAGACAGGCAGGGGTATCAAACCCGACTCCTTGGGTAACATTCACAAAGACAAACTAGGACGGTTTCATACAGACCTTAAGGATATTGAAGAAGACGAAGAATTTTCAACATGCCCATACCACCACACACCGCCGCAGGTTTCCCTGCAAACGCCGCCACAGGTGACCTTCAAAATGTAAACGACATGACCGATAGAATTTGGAAAGCCCTTAGGTTGGTACCTGAGTTGATAGAAACCCCCATATTCTAACCAGATTCTTAGATATTTGTGATAAATACATTATAAGTTACATGAACCCGGAGCGTGGAAATGAATTAAATAATTCCGCTTCGTTAAATGGAATTCTCAATAAAATCACAGGTCGCGCCGCGGCGACTCTAGCGTATACTTTGCTAATGGGCAAAGTTGAAGGGAAAAAACAAAGGGGTCGTGCTCCAGCCAGATGGTGTGACCAAACAAAAATACTGCAACTCAATCTGCACGATCCTATCCACACCGCCGTTAATAGGCAAATATGGAAGTAATTAACCAGGCCCCAATCTACTCCTACTTGACTCGACTTGATGATGGTCACGTTCCCCAAACTGTTGGGGTTAGAAGAACTACGGCTTGAAAGAAGAAAAGAAAAATAATCTTAATGTTAAGAATTGTATGCCTTAGGTAAAGCCAGAGATATATTTGGACCAATTTTTGGTAGGTCGTCAGTCAGAACAAAAGCTAGGCTTATACGTTTCGTTTTTTAAATTACTGATTATAAATAAATAAAAAATGGCCGAAATTAGTTTTTTATGAAAACACGTGAACGAAAATAAAATTAAACTTTATAACTTTATTGAAAAAAACAAAAAAGTATAAGCCTAGCTTTTGTTCTGATTGATAACCTATCAAAAATTGGTGAAAATTGTTAACGCCGTTTGTATGAAAAGTCGCAGCTTCACAATCCTCTTAAAGTAATCAGTCAAGTGGCACGCCCAAGTGCCCTGTCGTTTGCGCACCTTTACTTATTTATACAGTGCATCGACGCGAGATATCTGTCGCGCAGGTAATCTTCACCTCTTCCGCAGCCGACTCAGATGAGCGGCAGACATGAAAGTGAGCGACTTTTGTATATGTGTAGGTATATGAAATTGGTTTCTTCGAAATGGCTCTAAGAATTTGGATGAAATTTTGTACTTAAGTAATTGTAACGGACAACGAACCAGCCAGCGCTACATCGCTCTGCGCCCCGCGCGTCCCGCATGTTTCCGTGAGCCCGCGTCGCCTACATACCCGCGAGCCGGACTCGCCTTCATACCCGCGAGCCCGCGTCGCATTCATACCTCCGAGCCCGCGTCGCCTTTAAACCCACGAGGTGCGATACACTAGCAGCCGCCCAGCACTACTTCGCTGCGCGCCCCGCGCGTCTTCGCGGGCCCGCGTCGTCGCGAGTTGCGATACAGTGACTAACAACTTAAGTTTCTTATTACTTTTGTGAATTAATCGATGTACTGCTAGCTGACTCAACTCAGTTGAGTAGTTCCATGTATATCATTTCAAGAACCTCTGATCCTGATCTTTATGCAGTCCATTTTAAGCCTGAACATTCTCTGTCTGGTTTTGAGCCGGATCTACCATGGTCCTGCCGAAGCCGGATAGATCCCGGACAGTAATGTTTATTTTGAATGGCTTTTCAGAAACTTACTATACCTACTCTTATCAATTTGTGTTAGTTTAAGCTGTATGTTTTCCGAAAATAATAATATAAGTAATTGAAAAGGTCATAAATAGGTGTCATTTCTGAGAAAATCCGCTTTCACATAACAGAAAGCGTTACATGACTAGACGCCGAGCAAAGCTCGGTCGTCCAGGTACACAGGTCTGCCGGTAGGTATATTTTTATTTTATTTTTTATTAATTAGGAATACTTACAGCTAATTAACATCATTATAGAGTACTGGATAGCAAGAGAATATAGCCATTACAAGTTTCCACCTATAGAACGTTAATGTAACATATTATTGTTATTAGAGAGAAAAGAAAAAAAATAAAAAATTAACAAGTTGCCCTTTAGAAAGATAAAGCTAAGTAGGACGTACCTTTAGAATAAATACATGGTATCTAAGATAGTGTGTACAAAGTGAGCTTAATTACTTGAATGGAGCACAGGTTATGCTGATATATGTATACAGTAAGGTTGCGAAACAATGAATACTGATGTTATAGTAAAAACAGATAAACAAACAAATAAACAAAAACATCGAATCTAAGTTTGGTTATGTTTTGTTACATCAGCCTTGTCCTTATCGCCGAAAAATACATTACTTATGGTGTTTTTGAAAAAAGAGTCGTTGCAGTGAAAGATTCAGACTTAGAAGAGTATTTATGTTAAAGTTAGCACAAACCCTTGGTATGTACAAATTACGCCTGTAGTTAGAATAGGCACGGGGGACGTTTAGCATGACATTATTATACCTAGAAGGGATTCTCGCGGGCACGCCGAGGAGACAAAGAAGGTCGGGAGCATCGAGGCGACTATTGTACAGTTTGGTAAGAAGTGTCAGATCAGCGGTTGCCCTACGCAGCGATAGAGGTAGGACGTGAAAATGCTTTTCAGAGAATAAAAAGTCACCCTTTATTTGTTTTCAATAGGAGCTGATAGAGCGTCTGGCGGATTTCGAGCCGGGTTTGGTGGAGCGCGTGGTAGCGTCGCTGCCGCTTACCGCGCTCGACCCGCACCGCGCCAGCGTGTTCACGCGCCAGCGCCGCCTGTGGCGCGGCGTCGGCGCCATCGCCGCCGCTTTAGGTAACATTCATCCAAGTCCATGTTTACTATTACTTGGTGGTGGTGTAGCTACCGCTCACCGCGCTCGACCCGCACCGCGCCAGCGCCGCCTGTGGCGCGCCGTAGGCGCCATTTCCGCCGCTTTAGTTAGGTAACATTCATCCAAGTCCATGTTTACTATTACTTGGTGGTGGTGTCGCTACCGCTCACCGCGCTCGACCCGCACCGCGCCAGCGCCGCCTGTGGCGCGCCGTAGGCGCCATTGCCGCCGCTTTAGGTAACATTCATCCAAGTCCATGTTTACTATTACTTGGTGGTGGTGTCGCTGTCGCTCACCGCGCTCGACCCGCACCGCGCCAGCGCCGCCTGTGGCGCGGCGTAGGCGCCATTGCCGCCGCTTTAGGTAACATTCATTCAAGTCCATGTTTACTATTACTTGGTGGTAGTGCCGCTGCCGCTCACCGCGCTCGACCCGCACCGAGCCAGCGTGTTCACGCGCCAGCGCCGCCTGTGGCGCGGCATCGGCGCCATCGCCGCCGCTTTAGGTAACATTCATCCAAGTCCATGTTTACTATTACTTGGTGGTGGTGCCGCTGCCGCTCACTGTGCTCGTCATGCACCGCGACAGCGTGTTCACGCGAATGGCGTTAGGTAACACTTCACCCCAGTCCACGGTTACATCTTACGTGATGGCGACAGACAAGATGAAAATGTCTAGGAAACTTAACGTGGCGTCTCTGTATAATATGCTCTCATTTAGGTCCGGAAGATAAATAGCTATTTAAAAACAAACTGCAGCATCGTCACTTCCCATCAGGTGAGTTGTAGTTAAACGCTCTTGAATTTTTAATAAAAAAAAATGTAGCACTCGTGACAGCTTCTTTTTGACTTATTAAAAAGTAGAGATCGCTATCTGCAATTAGCTTTGCATAGTATTAGGCATCTAATGGGATATCGTCGGATGGCAGGTGGTCCTAGCGGCGCGATGCGCGAGCTACTAGCGCACGTGGATCCGGCGTGCGCGGAGCGGCGTGCAGCGGGAGCGGCGTGCTCATGCGCGGGCGGCGCGCTTCTGCTGGCAGCTGCGGACGCGTTGGCGGGGCGCGGTGCGGGCGGCCGCCCACTGCCCGACCATGCGCGCCCTTCCGCCCGACACGGCGCGCTACTCGCGCTGCTGGCGCACGATGTACGTACCACTTCTCTACCTACCCCACCCTTAGAGTTGGAATTTGCACTTTATTACACGCATTCGTGGCAATTTCGTGACAACATGTTCTTTCGACTCTTAGAAATACCTAAAGTAACCCTTTAATTTTTATACGCTAAACAATAATTACAAAGTGGATGAAAACTAAGATTTATAACAATGAACTCCTTAAAATCATAGTACATAAGTTATCTCTGGTTGTAGGCATAAAATTCTTAACATTACGATTACTTTTCTTTAATTGTGAGAAAAACAATACTTACAAAATGCAGCCGTCGGAGATTTTTATGTTCTTATCATCCAAATGTAAACCTCGAACATGTGTTAAATGATCCCGTAAGTGACTGTTCAAGAACCTAGTTAAAAAAAGTTTTTTTCAAATATTTCTCTATTAAACATAAAAAACATACGAAATATTTTCTTGGCTGTGCCATTACACTTATACTCTTTATTGTAAACTAGCTGTCCCAGCGAACTTCGTTCCACTTCACACTACACTACACTACCCTATCCTACACTACACTACCCTACCCTACATAAGAACCTTGTCCTGACAATAACGAACTCAACAAAAAAATAATTAGCGAAATCGGTCCAGCCGTTCACGCGTGCTGCGATGACCAGAAGAAATAGGGGTTCATTTTTATAATATATAGGTACTTAGTCAGGTCATAATTTCTGTCAAAAACTTTTTATAAAATTTATGATACACTTTTTGATAATTATATACACATTATATATAAAATGTAATTGAATTTACAATACAATTTTATTTACATTATTCAAAATTCCCTCCCCAATTTTGAATACAAACCCTTAATCGACGCGGCCAATCATCAATCGCAGCACGCACTACATTCATATCTATTTCTGCCGCTGCTTTAGCCAAAGATTAGCTCGGAGAGATTCCGAATTCTGATGAGGTTTAGCGCAGACTAACCGCCTCCATAGCTCAGAGGCAAAGTTTACTGGCTTTACACAGGAGGTCGCTGTGAGACCCTTAAACTAATCAAATAAATAAAAACCATCACTTGTAAAACTTTTATTTTCATTTTCATGAATCAACCCTAGAGCGCTAGAACGCCGTACAGTCGCCGCCGCGATTCGCGCTCCGCCCGTGTACGCAGTTATAACCGCTAAGTCGATCGCCTTAAAACCCATGTTTCCGTGTATTTGTTACACCCTGTACTGTGTTACAGGGGCAGTGGCCAATTATTAGCCCTTTATTCGTCGCTGCTGGCAGCAGTTTAGTCTCGTTTCCAGCTAATTCCTGTAACTAATCCTTCGTCCTATGTTGTAGTCAATTCGTATTGTTTTAGTGCTAGCAGTACACACCAATTTTCTCTAATATCTGCAAATGGTGTTAAATGAGCATGAAAATTGGTACCATTGATCTTTAGGCTATATTAATCGATTTGACCCGTAGCAATGACTTTAAAATAAAAAAAACCTGAAAATAATACGTAAAAAAATATTCGTTTTATTACAAATCAATATCGTGAAGTAATCATATGAATCTAGTTTTACCTATGTGAAATTCATATAGTTCACATAATCATAGTTCATATTTTTAAAATTTATTTGAATTTTTTTAGCATTACTATTTGCTGAACTTGATGGCTGTGTATACTTCTAGATTTGATATATTAATTATATATTAGTTATCTTATTTTATTTTATTGGGAAAACATGCACTTTACTAACACAAGTATTATGTGAATGGTAGATTTCTAAGAAGCTATTTAAAAGTTTTCGCAAAATAGGTTAAATCACGTGAGGTTCGATGGGAGAGGGAGGAGGGGGGGGGGGAGGTCGCGAAAAAATCACGACACAAAACGGATGGCGACCTCACGTGTATATTTCTACAGTGAACGAACGAAGAAAAAAATCAGTAGATAGTTTTTCTCGGTTTCATTAAAAATAAATCTTCACTTGTTAAATACTTCAAAATAGCGAGTCTATTTAACGAAATTTTGGCGCGCGTGACCTTGACCGCGCTTGACCCCGCCCGTTATAAACAATACTATTAACCTTAAAAGTTAAAATTAGGTTGAATTAAAAAATACACGCGAGGTTAATGGGGGAGGTGGGGGGATAGCCATGAACCTTACCAAATATCACAAGGGGGGAGGGAGGGGTCAAAAAGTAGCCGAAAAAACCTCGCGTGAATTGTGAACAAGGCCTAAAAACTTAAAAACAAAAAGTAACGGACAGAACTCTAGGTATAACGAAACTCGAATAAGTTGTTAATCATCTTGTCATTTAGACATGATGTTATAATTTTGCCTAGTTATAATTAAGAAATTTCAATATTCCTGCAACATTCTTAGAGTACGCCGACTGTGGCCTAAACCTTAAGACACGAAAGGTCGGCTATTAATGATAAATGATGACTAATAATCAATAATTTTGTGAAGGCAAACGCGGCCGCCGATCCTTGCAGTGCGGGCGCGGGGGAAGGGGCGACGGTTGAAGCGGGGGCGGAGCGGTCGCCGCTGCGCGCGCTGGTGCTGCACGAGGCGGCGGCGGCGGTGCGCCTGCTGGAGCAGAGCGCGCGCGATCCGCCCTTCGCGGGCCCGCTCGGCAAGCAGAACCGCCTGCGCGTCGCGCGCGCGCTTCTCTCCTATACCGACCAGCTACAGGTGCGTGTACACTGTACTGTGCTGCCCTGTGGAACGCTACCGGGTGACAAGGATCTATTAAATGCTTCCTTCCGTATCAATAGCATAGATAATATAATCATTTTTTAAAACTTATATTTTTTATTTTCATAAGGAACAAACAGTTACAAACAAAAATGGTAACGTATGAACTTATAAAACAGACCTTTAAGTTCCATAAAATGCTTAAATAAATTTAAACATTATAAATATGTAGTTGTAACACACGGTGGGTAGGGTTGTAAGTACCGCTAAACGTTAAAATATAAGAACGTACTAAAAAAAACTAAGTAGGTACCTACCTAACAAGGATATGAAAAACAAAACATTTTACTATAACATAAACAACACTTTGCTCACTTTACTTTTTTACACCCTAGGTTTGCAGAAAAATATATCGAATGTGTTTAAATGTTTATTGTAGCAATCACAAGAATGTCTAAGAAAACTATTCTTTGCATAATTTGTATGACAAAATTAAACATGGTATGTACTTATTCTTTGAAAGTGAGGAACAGGAACGAGGAATTTTAAAGGTTTTTTTTCCTAGAGGGAGTCGCAGTCAATATGATTGTGTATAAATTTATTAGAAAAACATTGTATCAATATATGTGCGTCGGAGTTTTTTAGGCTGGATTTCATATTTTGTGGCATAATATGAATTGACAGCAGAATACCGACACGCCACATGTGAATGCATTTGATTGGTTGTTTTGCTTCAGGCGCCGGAGGATCGAATTGAAATCCTGGAATTCGTCGCGGGGCAACTTAGCGCAGGAGCGTTACCAGGGGACCAGGAGCTAATAAAAAGAGTGGAACAGCTGGCGGCGAGCACGGAGGGAGAGCGCGCCGACCGCGCATGGCTGGCGCTGCTGAGGCGCGCGCGCGTGTCGCGCGACCAGCTGAGCGCCGCGCTGCAGGCCGCGCGTGCCCGCCCGCGCGTACGCTGGCGTGTCGCCGCCCTGCTCGACCGACACGAGGACGCCCTCCGAGAATTTTTCAACATAGAGTCGCCATCCGCCTCCGACGTCGACGAACTGTTCGAGTACCTCCGAGCGAAACTCGAAACTGACGCGGAGTGCCGCAAACTTTTTGAACAGTTTCTTGCGAAACTTATCGAGCTCCGGCCGCGTGCCGCTGCGGCGCTCGCGACCGAAGACACGCTGAGCTCGATCGCCTCCGTTCTCGAGGCTTCGGCGAGCGAGTGTGCGCTGGAGTTCGCGGAGTGCCTGCTGGATTCGGGGCGGCTGCGGGGCGAGGCGACGGCGGCGCACCTGCGCAACCTGTGCACGCTGCGGCCGGCTCAAGTGAGCGAGTTCCTAGTGCGACACGCGGGCGCGGTGCGGCCGGAGCGTGCGCTGGAGATCGTGCGGCGCGCGGGCGTGGCGGCCGCCGAGCCCGTCGCGCTCGAGGCGGCCGGCGACCCCGAGGCCGCGCTGCACGCGCTGCTGCGTCTCGCCGCCGCCGCCAACGAACAAGGAGATACCGGTTAGTCTCGCTCGTTGCATACTTTGAGTCAGATTGGTTTCGTAATTCAAAACCAAAATTAGGGATGAAGACTGCTTAGTCATCTGAGGTACAGTGGAGTTCATTAATATATGAGCATTACCAAGGCTTCAAATACAACATGGAAGTGTTCTTATATATCTGAGCAAATCCATCAATCAAATCTTCTTAATATATATAAATCTCGTGTCACAATGTTTGTCCTCAATGGACTCCTAAACCACTTAACCGATTATAATAAAATTCGCACACCATGTGCAGTTCGATCCAACTTGAGAGATAGGATAAGGTAGGGTAGGGTAGTGTAGGGTAGGGTAGGGTAGTGTAGTGTAGGGTAGTGTAGAGTAGTGTAGGGTAGGGTAGTGTAGTGTAGTGTAGTGTATGTAGGGTAGGGTAGTGTAGTGTAGGGTAGGGCAGGGCAGTGTAATGTAATGTAAGGCGGTACGAAGTTCGCCGGTACAGCTAGTATATATATATATATATATATATATATATGTTTGGGGTTTAATGGTGCAAGATTGGGATTCCACAAACGCTCGAACTCTCAATAATTTACGAGCACACGTATATATATATGCACATATCACCTGTCATGTTAATCTGAGCAAGCCTTTCAGTAATATCTAAACAACTGAAAACTAATAAATATCTGTACTAACATTTTTCAAAATTATTTAAGCTAGTGAGAGTACGTCAATATCTACGAAAGGGTTTTTCAAATATTAGTAAACATGTAGTGGCACAAAAATGTCTGTACTAACGAAATCCAATTTTATGTGAACAAGTTGAAGTTCATAAAAACTAAATAAATAAATAAATCATCTGGTTCTCGCAGCGTACTTGTCAAAATAAAACGGATGAAGTGCAATAACACGACAAGCTCTGAATCCGTGTAGGTAGACAATTTAGTGGCATACCATCTTTTTGAGAACTTTATCAGCGAACTATCGAAATTATAAGACGAAGACTTTGTAATGCATCGAAGATGTTACGTAAATAAAACAAAAACTGTATTTTTAGGTTTAATATAAATTTAAGCATTCAAATAAAAACGAATGTCTTCTTAGTAGATATTTACATCTTCCAAGTAAACTCAAAAATAACTTAATAGTGGTGGGTTACACAAAATGTTATGTAGGTAGATACGTTTAGTATATTTTTATTCTATTCGTTATTTGTATTGAACTTATTAATACTTAGTATAACCACCATTAGCGTTTATAACCGCCTGCAATCGGTATTTCATCGAACGTTATCATATTCTGACAGGATTCTTCTCCCAAATTTCTTTGACGTGTGCTCGTAAATTATTGAGAGTTCGACCGTTTGTGGAATCCCAATCTTGCACCATCAAACCCCAAACATTCTCGATAGGGTTCAAATCTGGGCTTTTTCATGAGACCACCCTCACAAATTCGACACTTCTAGGGCATTCCCTCTCGTATATCTACCAGATACGCTAATCTACCAGGTTTATGATATAGCGTCCCCGTCCTCATTGATCCTCATACATCATAACTATTTTGTGTTTTATGTGCTCCGATACAAGTATCACGAATTCTATGTTATTGACAATAGCACATGACTTAACTTCAAGAATAGAAAAGCTTATCATTTAAAAAATGGTAAGTGACCAGTCGTAAATGTTTATAACAACCTATATATGTCGATTGTAAATCGAAAGTAGCAAAAATGGGTGACAATCCGCAAGCAAACAGTAATGACGTCACACTCAAAAGGAAAGAGACAAATTATTAAGTATTGTGTTTGTTCAGATATTTATAAACTTCTACTTGTTCACATAAAATTGGAATTCGTTAGTACAGATATTTTGTGCCACTCCTGTTTATAAATATTTGAAAAAACGTTTGCGTAGATATTTATGTACTTTTATAAATGTTTATAAATATTTGAAAAAACCTTTGCGTAGATATTTATGTACTTTTACTTGGTTAAATAATTTTGAAAATTATTAGTACATATATTTATTAGTTTTCAGTTGTTTAGATATTTATGAAAGGCTTGCTCAGATTAATATGACAAGTGATATGTATGTCGCAGGATAATCGCAAAATCAGTCGTTTCGCGAAAATACTAGGAATATTGCATACTATGGAGTAGAAAACTCCTAATAAAACCAAGTCGGATGGAGCCCCGCTTCGTTAAATAGGTTAGGTTTTGTTAGCATGTCTTTTTCTACCGTAAAAAGGAGCCCCGCATAGCGGGGCTCCGTTCGATTTGGTTTTATTCGGAGTTTTCTACTCCACAGTGTGCAATTTTATATATTTGATTGATGGATCTGCTCAGATATATAAGTTTACGTAATGCTCATATATTAATGAACTCGACTGTACTATACCTACTTTTTATGCTTTGAGAATACATAATGACCACTTCCCGAAGTGTCCGCTTTTTATTTTCTAGCCAATATAACCATGACAAGAATGACTTATTCTTATAGCGTTCGTTTCTTAAAATGTCCACAAATTAAAATGACAACATTCTATGAATATCCGCAAGTTGGTCAAAAACGACATTTTGTTCTAAAAGAGTTTGAAATAACTAGGCGTGACGTCATAGTTTTGCAGCGTCATTTATGTATTCTTTGATTTTAATGAATTAAAATTTGAAGACTTAAGGCTGCAGACTACATTTTTCTAGGTGTTTTCGATTGAAGGCCTTTTGCTCTTTGGAAAGATTAAACATATAGCAGTAACTATGTTAAGCAGTCTAAAGCATAAATTGTTTATTAACGAATATGACTTAAGAATTATGATCGAGTTTAGACCGGTTTACAGCAACTTAAATTAGAGTCAACTTTAGAACTTTTTTAAACGACTTCTTCAGCATAAGTTGAGATAACTAAAATTGTTTTATGTGTGTTCGCGGATAACTTCGTTTATGAACCGATTTTGATGAATCTTTTTTGTCGGAAAGGAGATATCCCAATGGAAGTACCATGGTAAGGAAACCAGGATCTGATGATGGCATCCCAGAAAAATATAGGGGAACCTTAGTTTTCTGTTTGAAGTCGGGTTTTTTTTTGTTCAAAATTATTCCGTTTTATTTCAGTACATCGAAATCAAATTTCCATCTTCGGCATCATCGTCACTTACCATCAGGTGAGATGATGCCAAAGGCATACTGATAGTGAATAAAAAAAAACATCGTACAACCAAGTGTGACAAAATACGAAATAATGAACTGGCTTTTTGTGTTGCTTTTTATCCAAAGAATATCTGTTAAACCTTTTTTTTTACTACATACCTTTATCACCATGTGAATAAAACATCAGTAAAATGAAAAGTTTACCAAATTTGGATTTAGTAATTCCTAAACGAAATCATAGCGGTCGGGGTGCGGTAACGTCACTCATCGTTTTCGTGCGATAACCAAACTTGAACCAATCTTTGTGACCGGGGAGGGGGTGAGGTCGAATCTAGAGATTGGCAGGGAGTGTTCATAGTGTACGTTAGTACTAATATATAGTATAATGTGTTTCCGCTTCCATATAATTTTTTATTCACTGAATAAGTAGTATTTAGTAGCGGTCGTGCAACTTGTGTTGTTGGGTCGATCACGTAGGTTAACCCTAGATTGCTCGCGTAATGAACATTTTGTCGCCCTCGGCAAATAATGTATTATATTTTATAAGCTGTGCACTCGTCAAGGTCAAACCTCCTCTGCTACCGTACCGTAGCTGTTCCTCTGTCCTTTACCTACCTGTATCATAAGTTGGAAGAACATCAGTGCGCGGGTGACCGTGGGAGGAAGGGGTTGTTGCTTTCCAGGACCAAAAAGAATTGCATTATAAGAGCAAATTTATTGTGGAGCGAGCACTGTTCGTATATTTTCAGGACTTATTTTTACTAAATCATATGCCGAAAGTAATGAAAATAATAAATCCGCCATTCAAACAAAAACTTATACATAAAGATGGTCCATATTCAGCAAATTTCCCAAAGATCTTGCCAAGTCTTTTTTTGAAACCTTTGTATGCAAAAAAAGCATCTTAACTTAGGCGGCAAAATGCTCCCCACGCGACCACTCACGTTTCACGTAAAGGCGCGACTACTCTAGGGTTAACTGACCTGAAGCACGGTCATTACCTGGATGGGTTTGACTGATAGTGGCATTTTTCTCGACCGTTTCCGTGCTTCGCAAGGCACGTTATGCTGTTGGTGTTGGTTGCTATCACTACATGACAGTCGTTAAGCCGTATCGTGTCAGATGCCCTATGCTTATCAGCCTGCTTAGGCATCTGGCGATGATTACCATCATCACATCAGCCAAAAGATCTCCACTGCTGGTAATAGGCCTTCTTTGAGTTTGTAAGTAATCAGGTGTTTTTGCGATCGCAGTGCGCAGTGTGGTGGTGGAACTAGACACATTAGTCGCCTAATGGAAGAGATGGGATGGCCCTATTCTAAGTCGAGAAATACGTCAGATGGCTTTATAAGCGGCTTGAAATACAACAATGTCAATGAGGTTCACCACATGCCCTACAACCTCCACCAACCCGGACTTGATCCCCGTGTGTGGATTATGGCATAACCTTCCCGAGCTCGAGAAGAGACCCGTGCATGAGCGGTGGAGAAGTTATGGGTTGTCAACGAAGTATTAATTCTGTTAATCGGTCAATCCATAATCAAATGTATGCCGGGTACCGCACAGAGAGCGAGTCGCGTCTGCTGGAGCGCGCGCGCGCGCTGTGCCGCAGCGCGGCGGGCGGCGTGCCCGCTCCGGCAGCCGAGCGGCTGTGGCGCGCGCTGCTGGGCGCCGCTGCCACCGCACGACGCGCGCCGCCACCCGCGCTGCTGCTTGACGCGCGCGCCTATTTGCCCATCGAGGAACTGGTTGGTACCTTTCAACTTCCTACGTCTATAAAGCGTTTATAAATTTCTACGTCTATAAATTTGTTTATACTCGCAAAAGCAACGTTCAGTTTTTAACCCCCGACGCAAAAAAGAGGGGTGTTATAAGTTTGACCGCTATGTGTGTGTGTGTGTGTGTGTGTGTGTCTGTGTGTCTGTCTGTGGCACCGTAGCTCTCAAACGGGTGAACCGATTTGGATGCGTTTTTTTTTATTTAAAAGCAGGTTTTTTGGCGATGGTTCTTAGATACGTTTTATCAAAATCGGTTCAGCCGTTCCAAGGTCATCAGCTCTTTTGTTAGCTGCGGTAGGGTTCTTAGACTCTTAATGTGTATTTGCTTTACTTTCAAACATACATGTGACCTAAAACTTGAAACACTCATGTATGCTTAATAACTATGCAGGATTATGGAACTCTTGGTCTGATGCTGCAGCCAGGATATCCAGAACACTAGCACACTCTTAAAAAAATAATAGCAGATATGTCGTGTTTGGACTCGTTTTGATCAGTATTTGATTCTGCATACAATGCAATGGTGGCAACACGGTGAGCTGATGTTGTTAAAATCCGTTAAATTTTTGACATACCTACGTACCTGAAACTATGACTAACTGTAAACTAAATAAATATTATTGAGATAAACCTTCGCTTTGATTTCTTATATAAAGCCCCGACGCAAAAAGAGGGGTGTTATAAGTTTGACGCCAATTTCTGTGTGTTTGTGTCTGTTTGTCTGTGGCATCGCAACTCTCGAACGGATGGACCGATTTTGATGCGTTTTTTTTTACGTGAAACAAGTTTCCTTGCGGTGGTTCTTAGCTATAATCGATGAAGATCTGTTCAGCCGTTTGAGGGTTATCAGCTCTTATCTAGGTGACTAAGGGATCTGGGCAACTTATACAGGTCTGATCGATTCAAAATTTGGTGCCCTGTTAATGTAAAAATATTGCAAAACCATGATAACCTTGAACTGTTGATGCAGCATCTCCTAGAATCTGCAGAATACCCAACTCCTCAAAAACTTTCAGTAGAAGTAAGGTGTTAGATATAATATGGTAACCTTGACCTGATGCTGCAGCATCTCCTGGAATCTGCTGAAGCAGCGGTTAAAAAAGTAAAAAACTTCCATGGGTCCATGGATTTAAAGTTTAGAGTTATAACACATTTAATTGCAGCTTCAAACAAGGGAGGTGAGCAACTTCCACAGGCTTGATCGATTCAAAATAGGCTAGATTTCGTGTCGCAGTATCGTGTTTCGTCCCGGAAACTATTTGTATGAATGTGGGGGTAGAGTTTCGATTGTATGTAATAGTTATGTAAAGTTTAAAAAGCACGAAATAAAAATTAAATTAAAAATTTAAAAAACCCCCGACAAAAACCTCTAAAAAGTAAACAATAATATGTATTGACCCTTTGAGTTTAATTTAAGTACTAATATTTTGATCCAAGAGTCGTCGCGTAGGGGGACCGCTAAGTAAATAAAATAAAAACAGAATACAACTGATTTACTTTACTACAAATAATTACTAATAACTTCACAACTTAGCGGTCCCCCTACGCGACGACTCTTGGATCAAAATATTACTACTTAAATTAAACTCAAAGGGTCAATACATATTATTGTTTACTTTTTAGAGGTTTTTGTCGGGGGTTTTTTAAATTTTTAATTTAATTTTTTTATGAAGCCGACTTAGTTAAAAAACCATTACGAGTAATATAATTAAGTGCATGCATCCATGCATGTTTGATTAAAAAAAGTGCAACTAAGGTTTATCGACTCATTATTCTCCCTTGTGTGATATTTTATCCCTATTGGGATGATGAGTGATGACTGCTAGTTACAAGCAGAAGTGTGTATATTCAGGCGTTTGTATGTTATATCACTGATGCACTTGCCACTTCAGGGACAGCACACTAGTGTTTAAAAAAAATGCTGGACTTATAAAATTAAATTCCTTCAAATTAGTTTCTCAAACTGGTATTTATTTTCAGAAAAGCAACATTAGGAGAGGGGATAAAAATACTGAACAATACCTTATACGCATATGCGCTAATACGGAACTTAGGCGTCTTTCATGATACCAAACTTTTGACACTCATAGAGAGAGAAAATCAAAGCCGAAGCATCTAGAGCTCTAGGTTTCCTAAAGTGCACAACTGGATTTTTAGCTAAAACTCATTTTGTTTATTGGTTCTATAGCAATTTAAAGTACGCCTCCGAGGTCTGGAGTCCTAGATATACAGGGTGGTCCATAAATACGTTGACAAAAGTTTTTTTGAATAATGAAAATAACATAACTTTTAAAGTACAAATAGTGGTCTATACTGAAAATTAAACTCTTTATTATCAATAATTTTTAATTAACTTCAAAATATCAGCGCTTGGCTTCGATACATAGCAGTAAACGTTTTTCAAAATTTTCGACTATTTTCCGCACCTCTTCCGTACTTATTTTTTCCCATTCTTCGAGAAGTTTCTTCTTCAGCGATTCAATAATGCTATGCCTTGTAGCACAGGCCCATGCCTCCAGAATAGACCACAAACTGTAATTCATGGGATTTAAATCCGGCGAGTAGCGTGGCCATTCTTTAGAGCGTAAGAAACCCGAAAAATTGTCTTGACACCACTTTTGAACATTCAGAGCCCCATGTGCAGGAGCAGAATCCTGTTGGAAAATCCATGACTGATTTTCAAAGTGCTTCTAACTCCAAGGAAGAACTACAGACTCGAGAATATATCGACGGTACATATCTTGGATAATTTTCACCCCTTTTTCAACGAAAACAAGGGGTGTTTTGCCCGTAGAACAAATACCACCCCAAACCATGACTGACTTGGCCTTTTTAGCGATGAAAAATAACTGCGTTTGATCCAGGACGACTACAAGAGTAAATCGTTTCATTTTGGTGATTATGAGCTTGCTCTATGGAAAAAAAAATTTCGTCGGTAAAAAGCACATTTTTCCAATTTTCAGTTGCGGCGCGCTGCTTCAGCAAACGGCATCTTTTTAGGCGATTTTTTTTATCTTTGTCCTCCAGCAGTTGGGCTTTTCGAAACTTGTATGACCTTAGATTTAGTTTATTTTAAACAATACGCATCACTGTAGATCGACTTATTCCTATCTTTGTGGATATTTTTCTCACCTTAGCATGTGGATTACGAGTTAACCTTTGTTTGATGATGTGCCGCACCCGTAAAGTGTTAATGGTCCTCTTCCTGCCTCTTCCTGGACGGTCACCAATGTGGCCCAACTAGTTATAACGTTTGATGGCCATATAAACCAGTTGGTGGCTGACGCCGAGGGCTTTGACTATGTCACACTGCCTTTTTCCAGCCTCATGCAAAGAAATTATCGCTTCACGATGTCTAGACATGGCGAAATTAATTAAAAAATCAAATGATTTTAACAAAATTTGCACTCCAAAATGACGGGAAAATATGTGACATTAAAAGTCAAATCAAAAAGATCGCATTTCTTTTGAATTCCGAATTGTTTGCATTTAAATTTTGTCAAGGTATTTATGGACCACCCTGTAATATTTACGTGGCTCGAATAGGAACCGTACAAAACAATTTATTTGTTACTTGTATATCTACTCTACTCATGTGTTTCACCCATTCATTTATGACCCTTATCATTCTTGCGTAGGCAGGCCTCCCACGCGGTGGACCGACGACCTGGTGGAAATCGCGGGAAGCCGATGGATGCGGGCAGCGCAGGACCGGTCGTCGTGGAAATCCTCGGGGAGGGGGGGGGGCTTTGTCCAGTAGTGGACGTTTTTCGGCTGATATGATGATCATTATTGATCATTCTTGTGACTACGTTAACTTGTGTAAAATACATCACCTTCTGCCGCCATCTCCGTCTTTCTCCTTAAAATTGCATCTGGTTATGTTGCCTTCCCGCAATTGATTTCACGCATTAGTCTTAGAGCCCCTGTTATATGTTTGAGGCATAATCCACTTATCTACCTGCCTTTTGCATCATCCTACTAACTTGTAGTCCTAGTAACAATTTTAAGAGTATCTTGCATCTAAAGTTTGATTCGCCTTCTTTCTGTCTTCTAAATAAGTAAGTTGTCCTCTAAATTACAGGTCAGCGACTATTTGTAGGCATCTAAAAGTATTCTGTTTTGCCGAGAAAAATAATAAACATGCAAGGTTTAACTTTGAATCGCCTTCTTTTAAATAGCAGTTTTTGTCTTCTAAATAAGTAAGTTGTCCTCTAAATAAGTAAGTTGTCCTCTAAATAACTAGGCCAGCGACTATTTTTTGACATCTAAAAGTATTCTGTTTTGCCGAGAGAAATAATAAACCTTGCATCTAAACTTTGAATCGCCTTCTTTTAAATAGCAGTTTTTGTCTTCTAAATAAGTAAGTTATCTCCTAAATTACAGGTCAGCGACTATTTTTGGGCATCTAAAAGTATTCTGTTTTGCCGAGAGAAATAATAAACCTTGCATCTAAACTTTGAATCGCCTTCTTTTAAATAGCAGTTTTTGTCTTCTAAATAAGTAAGTTATCTTCTAAATTACAGGTCAGCGACTATTTGTAGGTATCTAAAAGTATTCTGTTTTGCCGAGAGAAATAATAAACCTTGCATTTAAACTTTGAATCGCCTTCTTTTAAATAGCAGATTTTGGCTTCTAATTAAGTAAGTTATCTTCTAAATAAGTAAGTTATCTTCTAAATTACTAGGTCAGCGACTATTTGTGAGTATCTAAAATTATTCTGTTTTGCCGACTATAATTGTGAAAACAAGCTTCAGTTTATATGAATTGACAACGCAACCCAGGGCAACGATTCTGATCTGAAGTCAGTGCTAGGTGAGATACATGAGTAGATTAGGTCAAGGTGGTGTCCAGATGGGGCAAGGTCGACTGGTTAGGTAAGCGAGGAGCGAAGCGACGAGCTGTTAGCTTTGATTTTTACCCTGTAGCCACGTACACGAGCCGGCTCGTTGTCCTGGGTTGCGTTGCTGAGTCATATTAACTGCTGCTGAGTAATATTAACTGAAGCAACCTTTCTAACGAGTCTAATTTAGATCTTTTCAATATTAACTTATTGCTAGTTAATATTGAAAAGATCTAAATTAGAGACCTGATCTAGAGTTTGTTAAATCAGTTGTTTTATATAATACCGAATACTTGTTACTTACAGTTGTAACAAAATTGTTTTCACTGAGGCTTCTATTCATGATACTGAAAAACTTTTGTTCTATGACTGCTGAAACCGCAAAAAAATAACCCTTTATACCGGTCAATTTTGTGCATTTTTGTATGGAGGCTCCAATATTATTTTTTTTAGAATTGGGGAAAGTTGTTCGGTGTGATGAGAAGAAGCCCAAGTTAACGGGTTCTAGGCCAGTTTTGTTACATCATGTATAATATCGAATTTTATTTATTTCTCATGTTAGCTTATCACTTGTTTTTGTTTACCCATGTTTAGTACTAATATATATACTTTGCCCATGTTATTTCTGTGTTATTGTTACTGTGTATGTTTTGTGTAGGAGTATGTCTGTTCAGCTACTTTTGTTATGTCCGCATCACTTTGTATTCAGTAACTACCTGTGAAAACCTTTAATAGGCCATGTATTATATATGTAAAGTGCTATTTATGTTATGGTATCATAATACCGAAAGACATCCACTGCTGGACAAAGGCCTCCCCCAAGAATTTCAACAGCGACCGATTCTGCGCTGCCCGCATCCAGCGGCTTGCCGCGATCTACAACAGGTCGTCGGTCCACCGAGTAGAAGGCCTGCCTACGCTACGTCTTCCAATGCGCGGTCGCCACTCGAGAACTTATTGCCGCAACAGCCATCTGTTAATGAGCTATGTGGCCTGCCCACTGCAGCTTAAGTCGGTAACTTTGTAAGTCCAACTTCGAGAAAGAGATCAATCGACGAGTCCAACTCGGCTAGGCAGCGTTCGGGAAGCTACACAATATTTTCACGCCCAAATACTGCAGTGTCTCAAGACTAAGGTCTTTTGACCAGTGTGTGTTGCCAGTGATAACATATACGGAACCGAGACAGGTCAACCAAAGAGCAATGGAGCGTGCTCTGCTCGGAGTTTCGCTGCGTGATCGAATTAGAAACGAGAAGATCCGTAGGACATGCAATATTATTGTATAAGCCGCTGGTTTTCGAAAGATTTAAAAATAATGATTAAAATCGGCTTCTACATCATAAAGCTCGTAGACGACTGTGAGCACCTAGACAAACCATTCAGGTTTAATGGTGCTAGATGATTGATTGTTTTGTATTTTGTTTTGAAATTGGTAATTAAAAAAATTAAAAAAAATTGTTCATTGTGAGGAATAGAACTCCTTGTTATCGGCTCCTACTTCAATTTTGTTACACCCCTGTATAGTTCTTGCCATATGCCACTCCTAAGATGTGACAACTCGTCTGATGTAAAGAGATTTCTACCGCACCACCGCATTAGGCATTTTCAGCGCCGGGGCGGAGGCGCCATTTCTGTTCGTTTCACGAAATGCGGTCGAAACCCATTCGACTGTTTTGCCGATTCTAGCAAGAAATCTAAGATTTCTCCGCGAAGCAGGGGGCAGAACCTTCAAAAACCTTGGCGATCCTTTCTTAAAAAATGCCATACGTTTATCCATGGGGATAACTTTTGTTTGGGAGCTCATTTAGCTTGTGTTTTTCGGGCAGATCTCAAAGACGTGCAGGTCAGCGCGTGCGGCGCTGCCGCTGCTGGAGTGTGCGGCGCTACAGCGGCGCGAGTGGGCGTGCGCGGCGCGCGTTGCCAGCCGCGAGGCGCACGAGCGCCTGGCGCGCGCGCTGCGAGCCGCGCGCCGTGCCCAGCCCGTACGCGGACCCTGCTACCGGTGCCACAGGTAAGTCCTTGAGTGCGTGGCGCGAGTAGGCGCGCGCTGTGCTCGTGGCCGGCCGCGAGGCGCACGAGCTGTGAGTCGCGCGCCGTGCTCAGCTCTTGTGCGGCCCCCTGTCACCGGTTAGCTAATTAACAGATCCCTCCGTACCTACTAATTTAAATCTTGGTCTTTTCTGCTCCTTCACCGCATCCGTTAAGAAGAGCATCGCGATAGCTTGTTTGATTGAATAACTAGTTTATTTTGAGCCAAATTAATACAGCTTTGTTACTTTAATACTTAGTTAACTTCTAAACCTTACTGTCGTTATTGGGTTTATGTTGCTTTAACTGTAGGTACATTATTGTTGTTCTTTTTAGAGTTCCCTACCTCAAACGGTAAAAACGGAACCATTATCACTCGTGTGTCCATCAGTCTGTCTGTCTGTCCGTCCGTCCGTACGTCTGTCACAGCCAATTTGCTCCGAAACAGTAGTTTCCAGTAGGACCGATTGAGTTGTAATTTTATACACATTATGTAAGTCGGTTACCGAAAGACGGACGTGTAACGTAAATAAATGAATTTTAAACATGGTGGCCACTTTTGGGGGGTAAATTAGAAAATAAAAAACACACCGGTAGCACTCCGGGAGTGCCGGCAGAAGTGAAAACTTAACAATTCACATATACGAGTACACAACAATGTGGTTACTACACAACCACGGAGCACAAACAAAGAGGAGCTGGCCTAAGCAACTGTGCACTGTGATTTTCGTCAGGTGCCCATGTATCGAGACTCGCATTATTGGTGTGTTTTCGCATTTTTATGAAGAAAAGGATGAAGTGTTGTGTTTTATCGTGACGAAGTTATTCAGACAGACGTTCTGATGCTATGAATGGTATCACATTTCATTTGTAAGTAATTTTATACGTAATTATTAAAATAGTTCTAGAAAATTCTCGGCTTTCAAGTATAAATTATACTTCTCGACACTAGGTGGCGTAACTTTTGTGAATAAAAAATACGAGTACGTAAAGTTCCGCATTGGTATATAGTTATAATCATACGTGGATACTGAAAATTAAAGTATACAATTAAACCTGAATACTTTTTAGTCGCCAAAACAGTACTTTAGTGATTTTTATAATTATATTGTAAACAGGCCGCCATCTATCGTCAACAAGAACAACTATTTTCAACGTACCAAATATCCAGGGCCGTAATTAGATTCAAATAATTTTACCGAATAACACACGGCTATGGTCAGTAATGAAATAACATTTTCATAGCAAATATTTTCAAGTAACAAAGATCTGAGTTGTATACATACTCGTACTATTCTCCGTGACTGTTCATGAATTGAAAGAACTTCGAATGTTAAATAATCATTTTATTCATATTAAGATAATTTACCACCTAGTTAATTTTATTTCTTTTTGTTTGTTTTAGATTTCCATCCGATGATAATTTAAAACAACAATGGATCACAAAAGTGAATAGACCGGATTGGACTCCGACAAAATATACAAAGATTTGTTCTTGCCATTTTAATGATGCAGACTTCATAGTGACAAAAAAAGGCCATAAAAAATTAAAGATGGGCACTTTACCTAGTTTAAAACTGGATTTGTCGGTTGGTTTCGGTATTGTTTGTATAACCGAGTTTCAATTATTTTAGGAGAATAAGTATGTATTTCATTTTATTTTTTAAATTACAGCTTTGACCAATCACCGACTGTAAATCATATTATACTGCTGATTAAATCTTTATCAGAAAAATATATAGATATTCGTTTTAAGCATTTCGCAACCATTCAAAACGATAGGGCAACGAACCGACAACAACTAACTAAAACTGTTATTTTCGCAGGTAATTGAATTTTGTAAATAAAATTATGTTCGTAATAATAATTTGTCTATTATTTTGTGCTAGAAATTTTAAGTACGTCAGTACACATACAAAACAGTAAAAATGTTAACCCTCATTTTATTCATTTATTACACAAACTTTTTAAAGCTCATAGTTCTGAGTACGTCCCATTACTTTCTACACTTATTGACATCTAGTGTGAAATAGCTGAACTACGTAGTGACATCAATATGTCGAAGTTAGGTCGCTAGGCGAGTAGTTTTGCTACTAACCGGCAGATGGAAAATTGAGAAAAGCGCCCTGTGCTGCCTAAGCCACAGTATATATATTAGTACTAACCTAAGCGGAGCAGCACACTCAGGCACGGTAGAAAGAGTGGGAGATACTTGTTCCTCTCCCTTCCCCTCGATCTTACGCTTTTTCGATCAGCATCACGTGACCCTGACGCGAGTTTGGAAGTTTTTACCCATCCAACAAAAAGTGCTCAGCGCCGCTAAAGAAGTTTTCACTTCAAAAATATATTTTGACATCAAATTAAGGTTTTCATTTTTCTCAAATATGTATATTTTTTATAATTTTAAGATAAACGGTTTGAAGTTATTTAAGAAAATAGGCAAAAATTGACCAATCTATCCCCCGACTCCATGTCATGAAGGAGCATCTTGCAACATCTACAATTTTACAATATTCAAAGGTCAGAAATCAATATTCAGAACGATATTTTGGACACGATTTTATTTTTTTACTACTAAAAAGTCATAGAACATGTCGTGTCAAACAAGGAACGCAGAATAAAACTTGTATAAAATTCATAAGTGTGGCGTTTTATTATATCTATTTATTAATAAACCCATGCAGTGCACCATCGGTTCTCTGAGGCGCCAGCCGCTACTGACGACTAGTTATATCTATATCTTTCCTGCCCAGTACGTGGCCCCCTTAAGAGGACTGTGAACCTACGGCGAAAATTTGACTTTTAACACAGTGATAGCGACTGTCACCTCTTAACAGTTAACCGATTTTAACCAATTTTTGATAGGGTGTCATACACCCCGGACACTCTATACAAACGAGCGAGAAATGATATACATATAAACAACTGACGTATCTATAGGCATCAATGTAGGTAGGGTTGAATCACACCGGCGGCATTGGTCACGAAATGTTTGTTAAATATTTAAGTACTACACGTAACAATCAACAGTGGCTACCTACTTGGTAGGTAACTTACACGAATAAAATTGTTCTTCAAACATAGCTAAAAAGGTACGCATGCAACTAAATCCCCCGCTAGTAAAGTTCAATGATCCCCGCACGGTAAGTCCGTATATTCCCGCGCAATTTTTTTTAAAAAAAACACGTAAGCCTTGACGTGACCTGGAGAGCATTGTCCTCGAGGTACCGACCGTTCATGATAATGTGATAAACTTTAAAAATGAAGACGTAGTCAAATCACGTAACCATTGGCGTGAACCCGGAGAGCAATGACCTCGTGTTACCGACCGTAGACCGAGTGTTACAAAGTTGACTCCGCCGGGAAACAAACACGCGACCTACTGGTGTGAAGCGAATAGACTAACCATTACGACACGGAGGCGGTTAAAAATCAATGGTTGGTTCATTAGCTTCACACCAGGAGGTCGCGGGTTCGATTTCCGGCGGGGTCAACTTTGTAAGATTCGGTTTGGTTGGTGGTGGTGCATTTTCATAGCCCGCCTCGCTAGCTACCACCATATTATCTAAGTCTTGCCGCCAAACATCAATGTTAACAGCATTGATGTGTTCCGGCTTGAAGATAAGATAGCCAGATCCCCATTGGGGAATCATGGTTCGGCATCATCGTCACTTACCTTCAGGTGAGATAATGCCAAGGACTTGTCAACTGTGGATTAAAAAAATATAGGTGATAAACTTGAAAAAAATACGTATAGGTACCTATGTTAAGAATTCTACGTGTGCAAGTCAGACTTGGCCGGTTTTATTTCTACACTAGAAAATCATCATGTTATGCTTTGTAATTTAATTTATAAGAAATATTTAAGACGCTTCACAAAAAAAAGCAAGGTTAATGCGTTTTCTCCAAAGGGTATCTGTAACAGCTTTGTTTTATTGCCTTTATCATTACGTGAACTAAAACATCAGTAAAATGAACAGTTTACCAAATTTGGATTTAATGATTCCCAAACGAAATCACAGCGGTCGGGGCGCGGTAACGTAGCTCACCCTTTACTATCGGTAACCAGTCTAGTAACCAATCTGCGTGGCGAGGGGGTGAGGTCGAATCTAGAGAGCGGCAGGGAGTGTCCATACTGTTCGTTAGTACTAATATATATACTTTGGTGTCATTGTCAGTCAGAACAAAAGCTAGGTTCATAGTTTTAGTTTTTTATATTATTGATAAATAATAAAAACGATGGCCGAAATGAGTTTTGTATGAAAATTCTGAACGACAAATAAAATTAAAACTAAATTATTGTAATGAAAAATTTAAAAAACAATCACAGATTTCGTTTCTCGCACGACTATAACGAGCTTTGGAAATGAATCTACGGAATTCGAAAAAATATTGTGGCTGAGCGACGAGAAAATCCGGATAAGGAAAAGGTTACAAAATAAAACTACAACGTTGAATGAAATCTAAATCCAAATCCTAAACTTAATCTAAATCTAAATCGAACTTTTTGACTTTTTTCAAAAAGGTTAGGCTACAGGGCAAACCCTTAACCCTATCTTCTTTGTTTTAGGCTCAATTTGTTAGGCATGTTTAGCTGACTAAATTGTCCAGAGAAGTTTTGCTCAAATTTTTGGTATGTTTATTTCTTCTTTCCCAAAATATCGAGCGCCAAATTCAAAAATTCGTAAAAACATTATTTTTTTTACACTATTTCGGCCATAACTTTGTTCGTTTTTGACTTTCTCGAATATTTCTTTTTTTCACCTTACAGCTCTCGTGAATGCCTGTCTTTTGAACCCTTTTTGAAAATCATATGTTCACAACTCTCCGAGATATAAGGGGATCGTACTTTTTCGTGAAATCGGAGCCTACACTGGAGCGAACGAAGACATTTCCAATGTCAAAAGTATTAAATGTAAATATTTACAAAATTGCTTTCATGAGGTTAGATATGAGGATATTACGTATAATTTGAGGTACATATATTAACTTTCGAAATAGTATCTTACAAAAACTAATTCAGTCGTATCTTGACTGGAGGAGCCCAAACTTGGTATGCTTTAAAAATGTTTTATGTTTCAATTTAAAACAAGTAACTCAAAAATGATGTGGTATATTCTTAGAACCGGCTCAGAAAGCCCTTCTATTTGATACCCCATACAAAAGAATTCAAAAAAAATTTTTTTTCTTCATCCAAAAAAAAGACGTAGGTAAGTTCAAAAAAAAAGACGTAAGATAAATATTTTTCGGAACTGCGGGTCTAAATTATTGTTTTGCCCTCAAGTACACGTGTGCCAAACGACTATCTATCCTGTCCGTCGATATGCCGTATTCCAACAACATTGGGCTCGTACGCCGGCAACTACATATGTATTAGCTCTTCTCGAGTGCAGGTGTTAGGGCACATTGGACATACAATCAGATGGGCCATTCGTTATTACTTATACACATAGTGTTGATAGTGAGTGTTTATCAACCAGCACAAAGTTTACTTGTTTAATATCTTTTTATTTATGTAATATAGTTATCAAAGCTTGTGTTTTTGCCCGCGGCTTCGCCCGCGTGGACATCGTTTTTATGACTGTCTTTTAGGACGAGTGGTGCGCGAGCCGCAAGCGGCTTCTAGCAAGATATGAGATTCCTCTAGATCCTTCAGGAACTATATCCTGCTGTTCTGATTAGCAGTCTATCTCACTTCCCACCCCCTCAACTAATTCTATATGAAAAATCACTTCAATCCGTTGCGACACCGACGTGCGCCAGCGTTGAAATTAGTTATCCGCAGATACAACTATGTAAGCATATGCTAATTAGTAAATTATGTCATTTCCCACCCCCACAATGCTTGTGCAAAAAATCACAAAAATCGTCTCGTCGTCTTTTAAATTCAAAACTAATATATCCGATTACCTCGATCGCTGTAAGCATTTTCACATCCTTCCTCTATCGCTGCGTAGGGAAGCCGCTGATCTGACACTTCTTACCAAACTGTACAATAGTTGCCTCTATGCTTCCGAACTTCTTTGTCTGCTCGCCTTACGCGCGCCCGCGAGAATACCTTCTAGGCGTAATCATGTTACGCTAAACGTCCCCCGTGCCTCTTCTAATTACAGGCGTAATTCGTTCATACCAAGGGTTGTGCAAACTTTAACATAAACTACTCTTCTAAGTCTGATATCTTTCACTGCAACGACTCTTTTATCAAAAACATTATAAGTAATGTATTTTTCGGCGAAAAGGGCAAGGCTGATGTAACAAAACACAACCAAATTTAGATTAGATGTTTTTGTTCATTTATTTGTTTATCTGTTTCTATTATGACACTATTATTCATTGTTTCGCAACCTTACTAAAGACATACATTCAGCATAACCTGTGCTCCATTCAAGTAATTAAGCTCACTTTGTACACACTATCTTACCATGTATTTATTCTAAAGGTACTTCCTACTTAGCTATATCTTTCTAAAGGACAACTTGTTCATTTTACAACTTTTTTCTTTTCTCTCTAATAACAATATGTTACATTAACGTTCTATAGGTGGAAACTTATAATGGCTATGTTATTTTGCTATCTAGTTTTCTATATTGATTTTAATTAGCTGTAAGTTTTCCTAATAAATAAAAAATAAAATGTCTTGTTCTACATCAGTGTTAACATTACATTGATGTGTTCCGGCATGAAGATAAGATAGCCAGTTCTCCATTGCGTTGGGGGATCTTGGTAAGCCCGCTTCCATCATCGGCATCATCGTCACTTACCATCAGGTGAGATGATGCCAAGGGCTTACAAATTGTGAATAAAAAAAACCATGAAAAAGAACCCGTCCGACTTGATTTTATTCGGAGTTTTTTACTCAGTGTAGTTTTACAAAGCGGCGGTGTGCCGTTTTTTATAATGGCTAATTAATTCTACAATATGGCTGAGACATATGCATTCTTTAGAAACAAAACCCACAAAAAAAACCAAATACAAAAAAATTTAGTTTTTTGTTTGATAAAGTTGTATGCTTGCAGGCGGCTGGACGCGCGGCCGGCGGTTCGCACGGGCCACTGTGCGCGCGCATACCACGCGGACTGCGAGGCGGACGTGACGTGCGCGTGCGGCCAGCGTGTACCTGAAGCGCTGTACGCGCTTCCGGCGCGTGCGGCGCGCGCGCGCGAATCGCTGCCGCCGCCGCCGCCCGGGGACGCACTCGCGCTGGTGGCGCCGCCGCGACCAGACCTCGAGGGCGTTGTCTAAAGCACTCCACCGACGTTACAATGGTCGCACGGACCGAGATGGTGGTTTTTTACTGTACCATATGCACTCACTGTATATTTTGACCTAACCTGTGCTTATCCATTCACATAATTAAGCTACCAATGTAGGTGGAAACTTATTTGTAGTGTACCTTGTTATTATCCTTTATTTTCTTACCATGCTGTATTTAAAGCGCGGCGTGTTTATAATGGCATAACCATTCACATAATTAAGCTACCAATGTAGGTGGAAACTTATTTGTAGTATACCTTGTTAATATCCTTAATTTTCTTACCAAGCTGTATTTAAAGCGCGGCGTGTTTATAATGGCTTTTATCTCTCAATAATATGTAAGGCCTTTGTTTAGCAGTGGACGTTTTTCGGCTGATATAATAATGATGAATATTTAACATTCACGTCCTACAGATGAAAATTTGT
Organism: Coleophora flavipennella; assembly: GCA_947284805.1. Lineage (NCBI taxonomy): Eukaryota > Metazoa > Arthropoda > Insecta > Lepidoptera > Coleophoridae > Coleophora > Coleophora flavipennella. The sequence continues at coordinate 8,711,966 of OX369279.1, forward strand.
AATGGCTATTAATTTCTAGCTATGTTATTTTATGTAGCTGTGTTAATTTATTTAGCAGTAAGTTTTTTCTATCAAAAAAACAAAGCGATAGGGTAAAAGTGTACATAGGTACTCATACTCGTAATTATGAGGGTACTTACGGGCAAACAAGCGACACTAGTGTCGTCCGCCTGTAAGCGCCCTAACCATTTACAAAATATATTTTTCAATACAGTTGCTCGAAAAGTAGTCCTTTATATACCAGTCAAGTGTGCGCAAAGTTGATTTTACCGCACACGTGCTTTTACTTTACCACTTTTTTAAAATTTCTTGACTACATTCTTATCTCTGGCTGTCAATATTTTCAGTCTTCACAATAGACCTAACTTCACTAGGCTGCTTAATTAATTACACATATTTGACTCTTGTACGCTAGTAATAATAGGTCATCTTTGCCGCTTAGTTGTGAATTACACATAGCAACCACCAAATTGAATTGAATTTGAAATTGAACAAGTGTAGTAAGATCTTGAGGGAGAACGATATAGTGTTGTTATCCCAAGCCTTAGTGTACCTAATCTTTTTATGGTAATATTTAAAAAAAACTTACGCATGCCATGCGTACTATGCATAGCTAAATTAAATATGGCGCCAATTTTGTAAAACTGAATTGTTTTAATTGTGAATACAAATAAAACTATGAATAGTTGATATACGTGTAATAGAAAATGTACTTATGTGTATGTTTAGGAAGAAACAAAGTGAGATTACTCCCCGGAAATTCAGTCGCGTAAAATGAACTTTGGTTGCTGAAACGTTGATTGATATGTACCCATATAATTTTGTTTTTCTGTCACGGTCGTTTTTATTTTTTCCAGTTTTCTCACAACTGTATTGAAAAATGTCGTATGATATATGGGTGTAAAAGGAAATAACAAACACGTGACGATGGTTATTTACCTTTTTTCACCCTTGTATCATAAATAACTATTTCCAACCTGTAACTGTACGTGTTGTACTGTACGACCCCCGTAACGTAACGTGAATCGGCTAAACTTACCCATCATAGATTAGAAAAGAGCATTTGCGCCGGCCGGAACAAGGCCGTACCATCCTTTTGTCGAAGCAACTTACGTTATTTTTAAACACCCTGTATCTTCGTTCTGTATATAGGTAGAAGTCTGAAATTTTAGTTACTAATGAACCTATGTTTACCCCCAAGTAAAAAGTTTGTACCTAATATAGTTTGTAAAATATCCGAGTCAAAGTTCCCTTATTTGGTCACTCACTCACTGTCAAGTCGAGCACGGCCGAACCAGCTTTTTCTCGAAGCAACTCACCGTACATGTATCTTCGTTCTGGATATAGATAGAAGTCTAAAATTTTTGTTACGAATAGTTCTTACTGAACCTATGTCTACCCCCAAAGTTACAAGTTTGTACGAGGGAGGGTTCAAAAATTCGCGGAATGAAGCAGGAGCGGTGACCACCCTGCCCACATATTGTAACGAATAGGGAGTCATCAGAAATAAATTATAAACTCTTGATCACTAAATTGCCCTTCTACTTAAACTTAGGAAAACCTTACTCGATTTGTTTTCCATCTAGTCTTCTATTTTTAATTCATCAAAATCACTAAATTAGTACATAAATGACGCTGCAAAACTATGACGTCACGCATTTTAAATACCTTTAAAACATTTGTAGAGCAAAATGTAGTTTTTTACAGATGATAAAAAGTAAATCACATTCGTCTATTGTGACTGGAGATGAAACTTGGTTCATCACTTTGAACCTGAGTCGAAAAAAGAGGCTATGCAGTGACATAAGGGTGCACCTCCTCAGAAGAGTTCAGGGTATCAGAATCGGGCGGAAAGCTGATTTTTGGGATTCTCATGATCGACTACAAAGACAAAGGTGACACCATAACACGCAATGTCCCATATTACGCAACGCTCGATATTAGAAAGACTACGAGAAACCATTAAAAAAAGGCGGGGAAAACTGTCGAAGGGTGTGTTGCTATGACAATGCACCGGTTCACAAGAGCCATGTTGCGACTGCTGCTCTTAACAAGTGCGGCTTCGAATCGCTGGTCCACCCACCCTACAGCCCGGATCTGGCCCCCATTTGTTCCCAAGTTTAAAAAAAGAACTACGAGGAATGAAATTTCATACCGATGAAGTGAAGCAATTTCGGCACATTTTGAGGGCAGACAAAAATATTTTTTGATGGTTTAAACAAATTGATTGGGCGATCAGAAAATTTCATTAAACTCGAGAATAATTATATTGAAAAATGAAAAATACTTTTATTGTTTCATGTACATAGCAATCATTTCATTCCGCGAATTTTTGAACCCCCTCTCGTATCTAAGTAATTCGCCGATCATCAAAAATATCATGTACTTCTTAGCTTACCTACAAACTTGAAATTTAATACTAGGACAGGTTTTAGTACCAATACAAAGGGAAAACTTTCAAAATGAGGATCAGCACCCATTTCATACCTTTTTTACGTGATGAGGAACCATCATTATCATTATTATTAGTGGGTGGGACGCCTGCGGGGTACAGGCGGGTGTTCAAGTCTTTAAGTGTACGATGGTTACCGTGATCCCGGTGGCGTGTGTCTCCCCCTCCAAACCTTGAGCTCCTTCTACAATACTCCGTTATGCGACTGATTTCTAGATTGCATACTTCTTCCTTGATCCTATCGGCACCAAACGTCTCACACTTGAGCCTGCTGCAGAGTTCAATCAGCCAGATATGTGAGGAACCAAAGGGGAACAATTTTCATTTTTTTTTTCATTTAGTAGGTACGAGTAAATCAAATTATAAAAATCTGTTAATATTAAGATTTGTACCAAGTTTGTCTACTTAGGCCAGTTAGCCTCACAGAAATCGGAACATTTCTGTGGATAGCCTTGTGAATGCACAACGATGGAAAACGTTAAGAGACCGAAACTATAGCTTTGGGTACAAAATAAGAGATGTCGCTTACAATTTATGCTTACCGACAACTTTTGACTCTAATCTCCGGTATGTGTAAATTACGTACTCTATGTGCGCGGACTGTCATTCGAAAAGTTTAAGTATGCTTTCCATGAGAAAACACAGACAAAAATGAAATGACAAAACCAAAAACTCTTTATTTTCTCTCGTTGAACTAAATATGCGAAAGATTTCCGCTTGGAAAAAGTTACAAGTGCGCCAGTCCATGCATTTTGTATAGTGGTGCCCGAATACGGAAAACGAATATGTGCTGTTCCGATAGTTGCGGAATTTGTTTAACAGAACCTGACTGATTGGTTGCTGCAAGTGAGGTCCCGTTCGGGGCACTTATATAGTTATATTTTTATGTACCTATGTTGTAAATAAAAGACAATAAAATATATTTCAAATATCTTTATTTTATTATGTACTTACTTTTAGTTAGGGCGAAGTAGTATCGCCTCCATTAGCAAACATACACACGAAACATCATTGACAACTCGAAAACTATAACCTTTCCCTTTCAACCTACAATCTTTATTTATTTTTTTTTATGTTAAGGGCTCTTTTGTTGTGTTGCATAGCCAGCGGATAATTATAGCATTAATTCGTTACGTGCATAGAGCGCGCATTTAATTCTTTCAAACACTTTATATTGAGGCCAACATGTACGCATACGCCCCGTTACAATGACATTCCCATGCAACATACAAAAAAACAATGTAAAACTGGAGATAGTCAATGATGGACATTAAAATACTTATGTATAACAGCAAAAATCTACTACATACACGCTCTACAAGACGTGTAGAAGACTAATAACTAAACATACACGTATATATCTATACAAAGTGTGAACATGCATTCTCGTCTCGCCATATTGAAGGAGGTAAATCAGAAACTGAAAAACATCCAAAAAATCTATGCATGGTCAGTTCGAAATAACATGTTTTTGATTTCGCATACAAACTTAACCGATATAGCTCTCAGAATTGCTAAACTTAAATGGGAGTGGTCAGAACACATAGTTTGTAGAACAGATCACCGTTGAGGCAGTAATGTTCTTGAGTGGCGATCGCACTAGAAGAACGGAAGATCTAATGAAGGAAAGGTCGCAGGAAGTCGCTAGATGCGGGCAGCGCAGGACCGGTCGTTGTGGAAGTCTTTGGGGGAGGCCCTTGTCCAGCACTGGGCGTCTTTCGGCTGATATGTAACACGCACTTGACCACAGGCTGATCGATTTCTATTAGAAGTCCAAAATTTTTATTGAGAATTGACCATAGGTTTCTTGAAGAAAGTTGTTCAGTTTCGGCTTTTTAATCGCCTCCTTAATATGGCGAGAATGCATATTTACAACCTGCATAACGTTGTTAACTGTTTATGTTGTTAACAATGAAAAAAGTTCTGGAGATTATTTCTTTATAAAACTTTGCATAAACAAGCTTTTTTCTGTGGCATATAAATAATATACATAATATTTGTGAAATCTACAAATCAATTTTCAACTGAAACAAATTATTATTTATAGATACAGTCTAAATAATATATATGTGAACATAAAACTGTATAAATACCACTCGAACTGTTGTTCCTTGAGTGCAGATTTCTTAATCCTAACAAGAAATTATGTTGCATACATAATGTAAAAAAGTGCCAATAAATGCAAATTAACTGATTCATCGCTAAAATGACAAAAACAAAAATTTTCAGGGGAGCTACAAAGTGCAAGACTGTGTGAAATATATTTACACGCTGCATTTTATGACATATTAGCATCCATTATAGTCCTGTCGCCCGTAAACATTTAAATTTCAAAAAAATTTATAGTTTTCATTCTCTCTTATTGTGTGGCAAAATTAACCGTGCTAGACGGCGGTTGCCTGGTGTTATACTGGCGTCACGTGTAGGGCATTTAGATTTACACCTACGGACGTGTGCAACCGTCTTCATTTGTGAAATTGATGTGATGAACCATGATGTACACGAAAAACCAAGTTTTAACTACCAGTCGTACCATGAACAGGCTGCGACATAAACTAGTACACGACTCGAAAATCGAAGTTTTGAAATAAGGTGCGTCGGGGTTTATTCGTCTATAGACTATGCTGAAAAATTATTCTGACGTTAAAAGTACGGAATTTTCAGGTAAGTGTTGAGATCATTCATTGCTCATTTGTTAATGTGATTAGTAAAGTTTATTATAATCCTGATGTTTAAAGGATTTACGGTGCAGGGCGATCTTTCCCCAGTCGCACCGACAGAATCGGGTGTGGTTCGTCACTAATGTATGGCGATCTAATACCTACTTAAATAAAGTTTGGAACACCAAACTTTATTTTTAAAGTATGTTATTATAATTCAATAAATGTTTAATTCCTATCACCTAAGTACTCATTTGTTTTACTATGACGTCTTGACGATCTTCCCCCAGAGCTCCAACAAAGTTCAAAAACAATATTGTAACGAACTAACCCCCAAAAAATAGACAAAAATTTAACAAATCCAACGGTCTTACCCCGTATAGGATACAAGCATTACCATAGAAATTTCGACGAATGATACAACGTTCTCAATCCGCAAACTTTTATGACACTCAGAAGTTTTTTAATATCAAAAATCTGCCAGTGAACTTCGATTTTTTTATGGCGTTAAATTTGGAATTTTCTTGTCATTTTAGAAACGGGAGTAAAATTTATTTCTTACAAGCCACGTTATTAATTACCACAGTAAAACAACAATTACTAACAACCGGTTTTCATTTCCGGGCAACTGCGTTTATACATATTTCAAATAATTTCAATGCAGTTTTTCTGTACTAATTTGGTAATGTGACTCCCAATAGTTAGATTTTTCATGCAGACCCATTTTAAATAGTGTGCTGTATATGGTACAGCAAGTTGCGGCCTTTAAGACTTTGGTTTTCGTGTTCATCATGGTTCACTCTGTAAGAATTTGACAAAAGCAAACTGTAATAATTTCGTGCAAATTAAATGTCCACTGGCGACAAGACTATTATTAAAATATGTATGATAGATGACAAATCTACTATACATATTTTAATAATAGTATAGTATTTTAATAATATAGAGACTAATCAATGTAGATGCTAAAATATTCTACCCTATTAACTAGTTCCACACGCAGCACGCTCGTAAGTCGTAACTAAGATTTAGTGTACCCTGACAGAAAAACTGCAAACAAAATTTTTCACTTATCTAGGGCATAATCAAAAAGGTGTATAATATTTTATCATCACTGTAGAAGTAATTTTCTTTCTTTCACACTGATAGACAGAAATATTCAATCTTTTGCGTGGTTCAAGCAAATAAATGAGTGTTAAGTAAATACTTAATATTACTAAATGACAAAACACTCTTCATACATTTGATTTGCAAAAAAAAAGAAAGGTATGCGCTAATTCAATGCTGGTGCAGTAAAATATTATATTCGAAGTACACACGGCGCCACATCAAGCTATACAAAACCAGTATACGCGGGCCAGCGTATACTGGTTTTGTATAGCTTGATGTGTCGCTGTCCGTACATACAAGAGATGCAAAATCCAAATACATATTTACAAACACCTAGGTATATTAAATCCAAATACATAAACAAGTAGGTAATTTTTAAAGATATAATCTGCACTGCCCCCAATCAATACAACTACATATGTTAATTATTTCTCAAATATTAGTGTCTAAAAAAGATTTCGTAGGCGTTTTAATTGCCGACACCTAGTAAAAGTTACTTTTCATTTTTCGTCTGATTATTCTGCATTGTCGTATCTGACTCTGAAAAAAAAACAAAATTATACTTAATAAATTTTTTTCTGCGTCGTTTTGGTTTCTATATTGATAAGCTGCACAAATGAAAGAGGGACAAACTGGATTAAAGTTCATAGACAAAACGCAAACGTGCATACTTTCTCGCGAAGCCTTCACCATTTGTCGTAGTCGGGCATACACAAATTAACAACAAACATTGCACTTAGTAGCAAAGAATAAAGTAGGTATAACAGACTTGATCAAAAATTTACAAATATTTGGGTTTATATGGGTGGTACCTTGCTCAGATTTTTTCCTGGAATAATAAAGTACCCAGTGCGGTAGGCATTGTTAAGTCCTTATTATTCAAAAAGTGTCATTAAAATGGTTAGCCATTTTTAAAAAAAAGTAACAAACAACCTGAATTGTCACTCTAAAATGTATGATTTTGTTAGTTTTAAGAGTTCCTCACTAGAACAAAATGGAACCCTTATAACATTTCTTCTACGTCCGTCCATCCCCTGCATCCGTCTGTTACGCCCGTTTTTAGAGTTCCATAGTAAAACTAGGAACTTTCTAGTTTCACCATGTCCGTCTGTCTGTCAGTCCGTCAGTATATCATAGGCGTTTTACTCAAACACTGTTATAATATAAATAGCAAGATACCCACTCAATAATTATTGACTGGCTGACCAAATTGAAAATTGTTGTCAGAATTGCTTTCAAAATCGATATCTGAAGGCCCTTGAGGTATCTGATATCGAATCCGTAGAAAGAATTGAAGAAAGTGGCCGCCATTTTGAACTTTTCGATAATGTATAGATTTCTTTAAAAATCGATATCTAACGGTTTTTGGGGTCTCTGATCTCAAATTTAAACTTGGTGCTTACGAAACCGATTGGTTTCAAAATCGATATCTCTGATCTCGAATCCGTTGACATAATTGAAAAAAGTGGCTGCCATTCTGAACTTTTTGGTTACTGGATCGATTGCTTTCAAAATCGATATCTGAAGGTCCTTGAGTTCTATGATTCCGGAACCATTGTCCCAATTTAAAAAGTGACCGCCGTTTTGAACTTTTTAGTTACTGAAACAATGGCTTTCAAAACTGATATGAGTACTTAGTTTCATTATTGAATAAACGTACATATGAAATCGTAACTGGAAAACACATTTTCGGTCGGATGAAGCGGCCCTAGCCGTTACGCCACTGACGAGTTACAACTATGTACTTTGTCTTCAGCTCACGGTGACAATCGACGATACATGATCACTAACAATACCATCGATGTCAGCGAAGGGGGGTCGTGAATGTCACATCTTTACGTTAGAGATAATAGGTCATCTTTGTTTACGAATAGTATAGAAAAAATGGGGAAATTTATATTAAAAGGGCAACCCTCTATTCACTCATACATCCTTAGGCCGCCGCCATTACTATACTTCAGCTGATTCTTAAATGATAATCCCTCCGTCTTTTTTTCTTCCTCCGAGTTTAAAGCTTATTATTTCACAAACGGAACTCTGAATTGAAAAATAGTTTTAGCAAACCCTCAGTAGTTTTGAAATTACCCCTTACTTAGATGTAGGGGAGGGAAGTACTCAAAAAATTTTTTTTATTATTATTTTATTTTACCACTGTCGTCGGAGTGATCAGTAGTTTTGAAAAACCTATTTAAAAATTATCCTTTATTTAGATGTAGGGGAGGGAAGTACTTATTCTAAATCTGGAAATCATTTTTATGGGTTGAACATGTAAAATGAGCAGATTTTTTTTATTCACGTACCCATTCGCGTGGGTATTGATAATAGTATTAAAAGTCAATGTTTTTTTTCTCGATAAATGATTCATTTACAAAAAAAATAAGTTTTTTTAAGTGGTGAGTTTTGATACATATCCCTTACCCCACTAGCTAAACCGCTATATCATTTTTTACTCCGTCACTTGAATGTAAAATACCGGTTAAAAAAGTACAGCCCTATGATTTCGCAATGAAACCGTATAAGAGACAGGTAAGAAATACAAAATTATTTGGATTACCTTTGACGCTGCCCACGCCTCTTGCTAAGGCGCCGTCCTGTAGACCGTGCCTGCAATGTGAAACGGTTGGTACTTTCAGGGTTCACTCGTAAGTTTCGGGACTCCGTGGACTTTGCTGCCTCTACCTGCGAATTGTATATAGCAAATTGTACGGGGTGAGGGCTGTGGAGGAAAACTATTTCCGATATTGAAAATAGGAACTTCACTTAAAGGACAACGGATATTCCAGCAGAACTGTATACAAAGATTTTTGAACAACTGCTTGTCTTGACGAATCGAACCAGCAACATGTGAAAATAAAATTATAAATTTCATGGTCGTCCTTTAAATTTTATGACACGAAATTTAATAGAAGAAACTGATCTGGATCGTAACAATGACGCAGCCACACTTTGCAGGATGGCTAAGGAGAGAGAGAGGAGTTCCGCAAGTGGATCGGTGATATCCGTTAGGATATGGCACCCAAAGAAGAAGATGCTATAAAATGTAGGATTTTATTTTTTCCCATTTTGCGCGATAAGATTCCCGGCTACGGCGAGCTTCGTCTACAATAAATAGTCCACAATTATTAATTTTGTTCTGCTTATTTTGAAAAATAAAATAAATCTCATAATAGTACAATTTCCACTTTTAGGTTTCCATAACAGAAAACGGGACCCTACTACTAAGCCTACAACTGCATGCTGTCCGTCCGTCTGTCTTTACGACTTTTAAAAGGCTTTATCTTTTGAACCGTAATAGATAGCAAGCTGGAAGAGGTTGAACATTTTTGTATGGAGCGTGGCATAGTAGTATCATCATCATATCAGCCAAAAATCGTCCACTGCTGGACAAAGGCCTCCCCCAAGGATTTCCACGACGACCGGTCTTGCGCTGCCTGCATCCATCGGCTTCCCGCGATCTTCACCAGGTCATCGGTCCACCATATGGGAGGTCTGCCTACACTACATTTTCCGGTGCGCGGTCGCCACTCGAGAACTTTACCGCCCCATCAGCCATCTGTTCTACGAGCTATGTGCCCTGCCCACTGCCACTTCAGTTTAGCGATTCTGTGAGCTATGTCGGTTACTTTAGTTCTCCTGCGGATCTCCTCGTTTCTGATTCGATCACGCAAAGAAACTCCGAGCATAGCACGCTACATTGCCCTTTGGGTGACCTTGAGCCTTCTTATAAGGCCATAGTGACCGACCATGTCTCAGTTCCGTAAGTCATCACTGGCAACACACACTGGTCAAAGACCTGCGATATTTGGGACGTGAAGATATTGCGAAGCTTCCCGAACGCTGCCCAGCCGAGTTGGATTCGTCGATTGATCACTTTCTTCAAGTTGGACCTGCCTAGCTGGACTGTTTGTCCCAGGTATACATATTCGTCAACAACTTCCAGTGTAGAGTCTCCAACCTTTAGAGGGGTGGGTGCGACACGAACATTAATTAACATTACTTTCGTCTTGTCTATGTTCATTTTAAGTAGTATAGTATTTGTACATTTAAATAGGTGATGCAAGTACATACCGAAAATATACTTGGACTTTTCATCTACATCAATTTTACAAGAAACATTTTTTTTTTGTTTTTGCTTTATTGTAAAAACATTAATACATTTCGATCCCCACCCAGGGCAAGCATTTGTGTGATGAGCAGATTTGTTTGCTCTGTGTCTGTGTGTTAAATGTCTATATATGTATGTATTTAAACTAGGGATGCATCGATACGCCTTTTTGCCGATACGATACCGATACCGATACTCTTATAAAAATATCGGCGATACCGATACGCTTATTGAATTCAAAAAGGAAGGTAGAATAAATAAAACACAATTAATTAATAGTTTTAGTAATCAAAATTAACATTTATAAGATTTTTATTTTAAAAACAAAGCATTCTTAAGTTTTGCGGGCAAAGGCAATTTCGCAAGTCTGTTTGAATAAGAACCTCTCAGATGCGACAGATGCCTCATTTGCAACGAAATAGATGGGACAACACGCGCGTTTACATTACATTTTTAAAGCGCGAAATTTGAAAAGTATCGTTGAATCTGCCATAAATATATCGCCGATACCGATATATCGACAAACCCGAAGTATCGCCGATATATCGGTATCGGTATCGGATGCATCCCTAATTTAAACGTATATAAGTATGTATATCAGTCTATGGTAACCCATAACAGGGAATCCTACTTTGGGGCCAGATGACCTTGTGTGATTTGTCTGAGAATATTTATTTATTAGTTATTTATTTTATTATCCTAAGGTAAAAAAAAAAAAAAAAACTAAAAACAGACTTCAAAAATTTATTCTTTTGAGTGAATTAATTTTTACAGTTCTGTAGTATACAGCAAGGAACCCTTATGGTTTCGTCATATCTGTCCGTCCGTCTGTCTGTCCACGGCCTAGCTCCTAGACTATTAGTAGTTAAGAGCTGAAATTTGGCAAAGATGTATATATAATAATAACGCGGAGAGAACTGTCAAAAAAAATTTGGAAAATAACTTTTTAAGGGTACAAGTAAAGTGTGGATGATTTTTTTTCTCGTCAATGCCAATCGTGTGGGGTATCGTTGGTTAGAGCTTAAAAAATAATTGTGAGTCTTCCAAGACCATTTTATAATTTAGGGTTCCGTTTTCGCAAAAATAGGCATAAAGTGCTAAATTTTGTTGGAGTCAAGTATCCCCACCCCTAACAACTAAACCGCTGTATTTGGAAATTTAAAAAAATACATGAAAGTAGTCTATATAATGAATTTAAAAGAAAAAAACTATCAAAGCTAATAAAGCTTTTCTTGTTGATGCGCAATAGTCGAACGAAAAAATTCGTATGTACACTAACCTGCTCAAAAATGTTGCTAGCGCATTTTAGAATATATCAAAATGTAAGTAAATCACTTACATTTTACTACCGATTGCTTTAACGGTGAAGGAAAACATCGTGAGGAAACCTGCACACGCCTGCGAAGGAACTCGAAGGTTGTGTGTGAAGTCGACCAACCCGCACTGGGCCCGCGTGGTCGACTAAGGCCTAATCGCCCTGATTCAGGGTAGGCTCGAGCCCCTCGGTGGGGACGTATATGAGCTGTAATGATGAAGTAAATCACTATAACAAACATATTGGTAACTACGGAACCCTAAATTGCGCGTGGCCCGATACGCACTTGGCCGGTTTTTGAAGTCGATTTTTAGTTTTTTATACTTTTCTTTTTAATTCAATGACCTATATTTTTATTTACAAATACACGAATTTAACGAACAATAACGAAATCAAAGGTAGGTATCAAATTAGGGGCTTACAATTTTTTTTGAGGTCGGTCAGTACCAACCAGCAAACAGCTATACTTACCTATCAAATGTTTTAGATTCGATGGCTTTGCTAGCACCGAATTTAAAAAAAATAGTGTGGGAGACAGAGACCTGGAAAGAGCTACACCGACAAGAGCACGGCTCTTAAATTGTGATGATGATGATTGCTCACCCATTTTGATATTTTTTTTTATTTGCGTAGCGGAAAATAAAAATAATGTCCAATGCTGTTTTTATATCATAATATGGTCAAAATAATGTAATTGAAAGAGATAACATATTAGGTTTTCTCTGTCGTACAACTTAGAAAGACACAGATACAGAAAACTCGCTGTCCCTACTACTAACGGGCGTTAATCTATAACGCAACCGAATATTTGGTCAGTTTTTGCATTATTATCATGAGTACAACTAGTACTTTCATTTTCTATCTTACTCAGCCATTTCCCTTATCGTTTTTCGGTTGTTCTTTCGCCAGTCGTAGTAGAAAAATTTTGAGCAAAATTTGAATTAGGTAGTCAATAATTTCTTCCAGATTTTCTTACAATAGAAGGTAACAGTAAGGTGACGTTTATCGTGTAGCAGTACGGAACCCTTAGCGCGCAACTCCGACTCGCACTTGGCTGATTTTTTGTCACTCAGAGGGGCGGATTTTTTTTTGTGCCCGGGGCGCCGGATTCTTAAATCCGCCTCTGCCTCCAACTCCTAACCATTAAGGAGTTGTACATTCCATCATCAGCTCATCAACATGAGATGTTAGGAAATCAAAGTTACTTGACACCCTCAAGTTAATACATAATATGATGGAATTGAATAAGAAAATTAATGAATAAATGATGAAGGCCTTACCTTTTCCATAAACTTGTTAATCAAATCTTCACAATGCAAATTGTCCTCAGGCTCCCAGGAGTCAAATTTGCTGGACCATCCTTTCCAGTGAATGAGAAATTCCCTCTTTCCATCCTTCTTGTGGTGAACTTCCAAAATACGATCCACCTAGTCACACAAAATATACAGTACATTATAGATAACGAAAATAAACACATTTTGCATATTTCTAATTTTTTTGCGTTTTTGATGGCAAACGTAAGTTTCTAATGAGTTTACTGAGTGGGAGTGAGAACTTTAGTTAATATGTTGACTGAATATAATGGGGAATTACTAGAGTGCGTTATGCCCGTAAATTGAAACTAAACGCGTCATGCTATATCAACATAGTGTTGTCAATTTATTCTGGCGTCAACTTTTTTTATTTACTTTAAGTCGCTTCTGGTTTCATAATAGGGATAATTATGATCCCCTTTCGCATTCGTTTTTCGTTTAATTGCCGTAGCAACGAAGATACATGCCGCATTGCATGCGTTACTTCCCGTCACACCCTCTCTGTCTTCCCTATAAGAGAGAAAGAGACAGTATGACGCATGCCGTTACATGGTAGGGAACCCTAAAATCACCAAGTTATCTCAAACGCCCGACCAAATTACATTAAATTATCATCATATCAGCCGAAGGAGTTCCACTGTTGAACATAGACCTCCCCCAAGGATTTCCACGATGACCGCATCCAGCGGCTTCCCGCGACCTTCACCAGGTCATCGGTCCACCGAGTGGAGGGCCTGCCTAGGCTACGTTTTCTGGATTAAATTATCAATGACATGTCAACGTTTACCTCATACTCTGCACCTTCATCAGCGTTTTCACTATCCCAGTGAGTTTTGGGTTTCTTCGATGGCGTTTTGCTCTCTTTCTTATCAGATTTCCTCTTCTTGCCCTTCTTGGATGGGGAGGTACTTTCTTTATTCTTTGTATTTTCTTTCTGATAATAAGCAAACAATTCATACAAATTAAGATTAGCTATTTGAATAAATTAATCACTAGCACTGGTAATTAATGAAATTAATATCACATTGTTGATTAATATCACATTTGATTTACTTCTGGCAGAATATCTATGTACAAAGTAAAGTCGAGTTCGTTAATATCAGAGCGTGTTCATTAATAAAGAATAAATAGCCAATAGTGAGTTACATAAAATTCTAAACAGAACTTATAGACGTTTGTATAGAACTTTATGACCATTTTTAGCTTACAATACATTAATGAACTCGACTGTACCTATAACCTTAATGTTGAGTTCTTTTGATAATATTTCGTAATGAACATTATTTTTTGTAAGTTGTAAACGAATGACAACCCCGTATCGCGGAATAAATTAATCATACCATTCAAATAATTTCTTAACACTTTGACAATCTGGAACCTGTTTTATGGACTCTTCCATAAGTACCCGTCGTAATTTTCAATGGGTTAATACTACCACACCACTATTTACAGATTGCTGCTACAAAAACATTTGAAATTACGGTTTTATATCCAACTATAAAAACATGCATAATGTACAATTATAAAAGTGCTTTTTGAAAACATAACCTTTGGTGTACGAGGTGGGGTCTTGCGGACCCCAATCTCGGTTTTTTGAGGATTACTTATCATTTTTAAGCCCAAGAGGTTCTAGTTTCAGGTTTCTCTTACGAACTTCTGGTACCCTGTGGCCTGTATATGACAGCAATAAATTATTGAGTATTGAGTAATCTCAACATTTATAAAGCTGAATTTGACAGAATTACAGTTTTTTCATAATCTGCAGTGACTATAAAGATATTGACACCTGGGTTCTGTGTGTTTTATTTGCCCCCCGTGTTTGTTGCCACGAGAAGAATGTTGAGTTGAAATTTTTTATAGTTTTCACTAGTGTTGCACCGAATGTGGGTTCTGCCGAATGTCGATTTCGGCCGAATGTTTGGTTTAAATATGTGCCGAAGCCGAAGTTCGGCCGAAATTCGCTTAAATTACGCGCGCTTTTGCTCAGTCAACAGGTCAGAATGTGTTCCTTCTGTCGCTTGTAATTTCACTCACACGCGTCCCGCCCGCCACCCGCGGTCACCCCGCGGTCTCTCCCTTGTCATTCCGTGTTAACAAAACCACGTGCATTTGTTTATTTACTCCGTGTTTTTTCAGTTTTTTGGTTGAATAACCGGCATAATTAATTATCTAAAATAACTTATCAATAAGAAATAATATTATGTTATGTTACCTTTCTAATAGATAATATTACAATTGATAACTTTATTAAAGCATATTTTGATACTTGATGTCGTTTCTTTTCTAAGGAAATAAATACAAACACGAACATGCACCATGTTACCAAATACTTACAAATCATCATTTGATCTAGATTTAATTTTAAAATTTTCTCTTCACTTTTCCATTTCTTATCTTAATTAATTTTAGCAACCGAATTTCGGCCGACATTCGGCAGATCTAACCGAAATTCGGCCGGAGACGAAGTTCGGTAAAAGCTGCCGAACTTCGATAGTACCGAATGTAAACCGAATTTCGGTGCATCTCTAGTTTTCACTCTTATTTTAATTTGAAAAACATGAATACCAACCATTGATACCATCTTACTTTAGATGACTTTAAGGCGCTTTGCACACGACGGGGCGGGGCGGGCCGGTCAATTTCGCCGCCAACGATAGCTCAAAGGGAATCCTATACTACCAACGCACATGGAGGACAAAAAGACCGCGCCGCCTCCATGTGCGTTGGTAGTATAGGATTCCCTTTGTGCTATCGTTGGCGGCGAAATTGACCGGCCCGCCCCGCCCCGTCGTGTGCAAAGCGCCTAATTGTAATAATAACTTTTTTTGTGCTTCTCGACACCTATTTCTGTTTATTTTTTTTCTATCATTAAAAACTTTTCTTAATAATCTGTGTAGTGTTATTACTGCCTATATAGACTATATTTCAATATACAATTTAAAAAAACATGTATTTGAATCATGGTTTCATAGATAAACTAATATACCTAGTATACGGCGAAGTTTTTTCACCTAGTACACCGAGGGTAAAATAAGAAATAACCCCTAACCCCTTTTTTTCTCTATCTCCAGTTTCTATTTTTGTTTCCAAAATTGCTCACTCCCCCCCCCCCCCCCTTAAGAGGGTTTTAAAGTCAAAGTAGGATTTAGGGTTACCTCCCTTATAATACAAAGTCGATAGGATTTTTTATTGGCATACTCCATTGCGGGGGATATTGTTGAATAGGTATTTTAAAACTATTGAGGGTGTTTAAGAACATTATTTCAATAACTAACTTATAGTAATATCTGTAAGATTTAATATGAAAAGTATTGGTATTAGTAGGAGATATATGAAATGGAATGTCATCAAGCGAAAACAGTATTATGATGCCGCATTTTTCAGATTGGACAATTCTGGTCATATATTTGGAACTGTGTATATACCCATATTTCTTAACTATTAATTTAATATACAATAATCCTATAAATTACCAGTCCAGCGCCATTTCATATTATTATTATTCAATTCTTGCTGTTTGCACCCGTGCTTTGTATGGAAATGTTTTGGGTTTGAATTATTTTTCTTTTATTATTATAATTATAAAATATTCCAGCTTTATTAGGAAAAATCTTATCATTTTATTACGTTCAACTTCACATTACTACTACATTACTTTCAGGTTAACAAAATTGTTGTAGAACCGTTAACCAAGGCTTCTACTCATCATTCTTAACAACTTTCCCCAAATAAAGATGGAATCTGCACAAATTTTATTTCAGCATGTATAGTACAAGTATAATGTAGCTAGATAGAGTATATCAGAGCTTTGTTTATTTGCAAATAATCAACATATCTGAATTAAACCGCGAACAGACAGATGAACTTGGCGAAACTATAAGGTTTCCTTGTTTTACTAAGGAACCCAAAAAAAGCAGATAAACAAACCTAATTGTAACTTAAAATTCTTTAAAATACTACTTTAAAATTTTCTTTCAATTTTATCAATCCTTTCATTCGATCTCATCCATGGAAAATATACACAGCAAAGAAATATTGATATCTCTGGTAATTATGGCACTTCACTAGCATTGCTAAAAAGTGGACAGCCTTGCAAAAAACAAATACAATTAATATATATCTATCCTGCTTTATCACACTAACTGGGTCATAAGTGTGAATAGTGTAATTGGAATGAATTTTGACGCTCTCACTATGCTTTAGTTATTGAGGTTTAAACTTAACTTAGCTGTATCGAAGTCGGCTGGATACTGTAGTCTCCTTCGACAGTTAAGACTTATTTTTTAGTTACATTTTAGAAATAACTTTTGCAACCTCCTTAGCAGTAAAGAGAACCAACTGCTTCGAGTCACATGAGTCTTAGAGTCATTAAATTAAATTTCGTTATTAAATTATTAAAGGTCATTGGGCAAAATCTGACCCGGTTAACTAAAGTTATCCTACAAAAACCAAATTAGTTTTAAATTGTTAAGTATTAACCCACATTTCATTACAAATATTTTTTTTTTTAAACCATGGGAATAAAATGTAAAAAAAATATATAAATGCGTAAATAAAACATTTTTAGTGAAGCACAAATCGATGGAGCCTCTTGCTAGTGAAAAGCAAAGTTGAAAAAATCGATGGAGCCTCTTGCTAGGGAGGAGCAGAGTTGAAAAAATAGATGGAGCCTCTTGCTAGTAAAAAGCAGAGTTGAAAAAATGGATGAAGCCTCTTGCTAGTGAAGACCAGAGTTTAAAAAATCGATGAAGCCTCTTGCTAGTGAAAAGCAGAGTTGAAAAAATGGATGAAGCCTCTTGCTAGTGAAGACCAGAAATAAAAAAATCGATGGAGCCTATTGCTAGTGAAAAGCAGAGTTGTACAAATCGATGGAGCCTCTTGCTAGTGAAAAGCAAAGTTGAAAAAATCGATGAAGCTTCTTGTTGATGGACAGCAGAGTGAAAAAAAGCGATGGCGCCTCTTGCTAGTGAAGAGCAGAGTTTAAAAAATCGATGAAGCCTCTTGCTAGGGAGGAGCAGAAATGAAAAAATAGATGGAGCCTCTTGCTAGTGAAGACTAGAGTTGAAAAAATGGATGAAGCCTCTTGCTAGTGAAGACCAGAGTTAAAAAAATCGATGAAGCGTCTTGTTAATGAAAAGGAGAGTGAGAAAAAGCGATGGAGCCTCTTTTAACTCTGCTCTTCACTAGCAAGAGGCGCCATCGCTTTTTTTCACTCTGCTGTCCATCAACAAGAAGCTTCATCGATTTTTTCAACTCTGCTTTTTACTAGCAAGAGGCTCCATCTTTTTTTTCAACTCTGCTCTTCACTAGCAAGAGGCTCCATTTATTTTGTCAACTCCGTACTCTACTAGCAAGAGGCTCCATCGATTTTTTAACTCTGCTTTTCATTAACAAGAGGCTCCATCGATTTTTTCAACTCTGCTCTTCACTAGCAAGAGGCTTCATCCATTTTTTCAACTTTGCTTTTCACTAGCAAGAGGCTCCATCGATTTGTACAACTCTGCTTTTCACTAGCAATAGGCTCCATCTATTTTTTTTACCTCAAGAACGTTTAAGGACGTTCTGTCACGTTGCTAACACGAAAGTTTTAACCTCAATATTATATTTTTCTTTTTTAAGCTTTTGGCTTGAATCCCATTAACTACGTTAATGCGACATATATATTCGTGAACTAGAGACGTTTATCTAAACATCCTACCTAATTTTTTTTCTGTAGGCCGTGGGTATAGGTTTCATACTATGCTGCCCAATGACCTTTCGTTATTAAATTTCGCTTCTAGTACCATATGCAGTTTAAGATAAAATCATAGACAAACTTTTCATAATTTGACAATTTTCTTGTCATTTTCCACCATTTTGGAAAAAGTACAGGTTGGCCTGAAGGAAGGGAACATCAATATTCAAGGTCGCCTGGACAGTTAACATTATGCAATATTTTAAAAAAACAAAAAAAAACATCAAAAATGGGTCACCATTTCCATTTCATAGGGTTAAAGAGTTTTAAAATGACCTACACAATGTCCCTGTTGAATTTCATCCACACTTCCCGGGACACCCTGTACAGTAATACCTACGTTTACGCGAAGGATGCGTTCCAATCAATTTCGCGCTAAGCAAAATACGTGTATAACGAGAACAATGAAATAAAAAGCAAAATAAATTACAAATTTACTTTTATTGCCTACTAGCTGTTTCCCGCGGCTTCACCCGCGTGGACCAGGTTTCTATGACTTTTCGAGGGTGCGCAGTGCGCGAGCCGCAATTGCGGCTCGCGAGCGTGGTAAAAAGTAGCCTATGTCTTAATCCAGGTCCTAATCTGTCTACCTACCAAATTTCAGCCAAATCCGTTCAGTAGTTTTTGCGGGAAAGCGTAACAGACAGACAGAGTTACTTTCGCATTTATAATATTATATTAGTAGGAAGGATAGGCTTACAAAAAAACGAAATACTTATATATTTTAATTTTTAGAGAAATACTCATCTAATGTTTTTTGAGTAGAATTTTTCTTGCGCTGATGTAAAAGTTTAACACCGTTTTTTATGGATTGCCGCAGATATGAAACATGGTTGACATCACTGTCCAAACTTTCCAACATCTAGACCAGAATATATTTTTGAATTTTTTTAATAGCATGAATTAGCGTGAATTTCAAAAACCGCGTTATAACGAAATCGTGCAAAGTGAGGTCGCGTAAACCGAGGTATTACTGTATAAAAGTTAATAAGCAACACTGCCTACATACAGGCTGTCCAAAAAATGAAGGATAATCCTGTAACTGCGGATAGGTAATTTGTTTTTTCTAATTTTGTATGAAGAATGCATTTGTTTAAATGCTTTGTGATTTTCCAGAAAAAAGTTATAATACAGTTGGGTTGCCCAATAGGGTGTAAACTTCCTTATTTTATCAGCTTTTCAACAAAGTAAAATATTCACAAAAATACAAATTAGTTCCAACAAAATCCAATGATTGTTGGCAAAAGGGTGCCTCAAATACCATACTAATTTTCAAGCAAAATTATTTTCATGTTTTTTTTAATCAAAGATTTATCATGTTATTTTCGCATTTCAGCCATCTGTGCCACTCTAGCATCATTGACCTAACTTTAATTCACAGGCTCATTCAAAAAATTTGAACTTGATTTTTGCCATAAAAAATTGCTGAAAAATTTGAATGGGATGTGATTTACCAACAATCATTGGTTTATGTAGGAACTAATTTGTATTTTTGTAACTATTTTACTTTGTTGAAAAGCTGATAAAATAAGGAAGTTTTTACTCTATTGGGCACTCCAACTGTATTATAACTTTTTTCTGGAAAATCACAAAGCATTAAACAAATGCATTTTTCATACAAAATTAGAAAAAACAAATGTGAATATCTCTAAAATGGTGAGACTTCATCATATCAGCCACAGACAAAGGCCTCCCCCAAGGATTTCCACGACGACCGGTCCTGCGGTGCCCGCATCCATCGGCTTCCCGCGACCTTCACCAGGTCATCGGTGAGACTTACACAACTTCAATTCTATCATGTAATAGGCTATGGTATTACCTATCCGCAGTTACAGGATTATCCTTGATTTTTTGGAAACCCTGTATATTAGTGCACTTGAGGGCTGCCTGCTTAACAAAAAAAACTCTCTCTACTTGGATATTGTCTTAGTGAATTCTTGGTGGATCACCTGGTGAAGATTGTGGGAAGCCGCTGGATGCGGGCAGCGCAGAACCGGTTGTCGTGGAAATCCTTGGGGGAGGCATTTGTCTAGCAGTCAACATTTTTTGGCTGATATGTTAGTGATGATCAATTCTTACCTCCTCATTGAATTTATTGATCAACTCTGGGCATGACAATGTGTTTGCTGGCTCCCAACTGTCATTGTCAGCAGAGTAACCCTTCCAGCGGATCAGGTAGTGAAGTTTGCCTTTAATCTTTTTGGAATCAACCACTTTCTCTACCTGTAAAAATAATTATGCATTTGACACTTGAACATTATTTTTTCAGCAGGGGAATAAAGCCGAATTAAAAAAAGCCGATCAAAGTCTGCTTTGACAAAGTAGATTTGACGACAACTTGGACGCTATTTTTATGGTGTTATTGGACGCCGTCGTCTAAGTGGGTTTTGATCAGTGTTGACACGATCAAAATAGCGTCCTAGCAGTCGTCAAATCTACTTTGTTAAAGCAAACTTTGATTCTGTTTACTCGGCAAGTTAAAGCTAACTTCTAATCTAACCTCGTACTCTTCCTCCGGCTCGTCCATGTCCTCTTTCGCGGCTTTCTTCTTCTTGCCTTTCTTGCCCTTGCTTGCCTTCGACTTCTTAGGAGTGTCTTTGGAATAGTCGGAATCATTGTCGTTCTTGTCGTGTGTTTCGGAGCCGACATCGTTGGCGGCGTCGGACTCCGCGCCATTATCGTCTTTACGTTCAGATTCGTCGTTGTCATTAGCGAGGGAACCATTTGTTGATGAAACGACATCGTCATCAGTACGACTTTTCGATACTTTCCTCATTTTGTACTTGCGGCACAATACACTTCACAACAAAAACGGCACAGAATGCTGTAATTTGCTTGCGGCGAAACTAAATTATTGCGTTGAGTTGACGTGTGGCGATGGCTTGGGATGGGTGAGCTTGGGTGTCGATGTCGTTAGGTTGATTGCGTTATTTTTTGAGTTGGCGGCATTGCCGCTTCGTTGCTGCTTGATGTGTCTATGGTTGTTCCTTTGGCAAAGATTACCTATTATGACACTAGCGGATGCAGCACAGAGCACAGAAGGTAGCTGTTCTGTAACGCAGCCGTATGAGGTCCACAAACACGACTAACACCACAGAAATTTTGAAACTGTCTGCACTATAATCGGTTTCAAAAGACATTGTATTTTAACGAAAACTGCTGAAATACAGAAGAAAGTAAAGTTGCACGTGGCCTTGATCCTATTGCGAATGTGCTTTGCCGCGCCAAAAATAACTTATTTACTTAGGACGACCCCGACGTGACTTTTTGCGCAGGAAATCTCCTCTTTCGATTGCTTGCTGAAACAGACTTGCGAAAAAATCCTGAACGTGGCTCTTGACGACCTTCAGTGGACCCAGGCATCGCTTCCAGTAAGACTTGAAGGTCTGGGCGTGAGGTGTGTTCAGGATGTGAGCCTGCCAGCTTTCTTGGCTTCGGCTCATGGTGTCACAGATCTAGTCACTGACATTCTATCGTTGAATGGTGACGGCTGTGCATTCCAGCTGTCGAGGCTTTGAACGCTTGAGGGGCTTTCAATCCGAATGCAGCGGTTCCGGTCGACGAACGAAGATCCGCACAGTCAGAGAGCTTGGGACGAATTCAACTGCAAGCGCCATATAGAACATCTTACAAATGGTGCAGCTGGGCCAGACTTGGCTAGGCTCAAGGCAGTTACGTCAAGATTAGAATCAGGGGCGTGGTAACAGGCTTTACCTCCCCCCCCCCCCCCCCTGTCACTCTCCTAGACGACAACTCGCTGCGTGTGACTGTGGCATACCGATTGGGCTGCGACGTGTGTGTACCGCATCTATGCATCTGCGGCTCAACAGTAGAAGCCAATAGCCACCACGCACTGAGTTGTCTCAGGTGCTTAGGTAGGAGACCACGCCACGACGTTATCCGTCGAGCCCTAATTTCAGCCAACGTCCCGTGCCTTCTCGAACTGCCGGGCCTCAGCCGAGCCGACGGCAAAAGACCTGACGGCTTGACCCTGGAGCCGTGGCAGAAGGGGAGGTGTTTGTTGTGGGATGCTACTTGTGACTGTCGGTTCTGCCGCGGAAGCAGCAGCATGCCACAAACACGCGAAGTACGCCACCCTTGAACTATTATACGATTTCGTTCCCTTCGCTGTTGAAACGGCTGGCCCGTGAGGCATGGAGGCAAAGGCCTTCATAAGAGAAATTGGGCGCCGACTAGGAAATAATGGGTTTGACTCCCGCTTCAGATCATTCCTGGTGCAAAGGATATCTATAGCAATACAGCGTAGCAATGCTGCGAGCCTCATGGGAACCTTTGTACCAGGAACGATTATGGGTGGATTATTTTAATTATTTATTATTATTAACCAACACTGACCAACCCGCACTGGGCCCGCGTGGTCGACTAAGGCCTAATCGCCCTGATTCAGGGTAGGCTCGAGCCCCTCGGTGGGGACGTATATGAGCTGTAATGATGATTAACCAACAATTGTGTAGTTAAGAAAAATACATGATGATATTTGGATGAGTAAAGCCAAAGATGACCTGTTATGAATAGCGTAAACTTGAGTATAAATGTAAACTCAAAGAGCTTAAAGATGTGACACTCACCTTCCCCGCTAACGTCAACTTCGCCTGCGGGGCCGTGATCAATCATGTATCATAAATTGTAATTCTGGGCTGTTGTAACATTGTTGAACATAATAATGCAGTTTAATGTATTTTTCAATGATTGACGAGTACAAAACCTTTTCGGAGGCGTATTTAAGAATCCGACGCCCCGGGCAATAAAAAAATCCGCCCCTCTAATTCACAAAAAATCGGCCAAGTGCGAGTCGGACTTGCGCGCTAAGGGTTCCGTACTGCCACACGATAAACGTCACCTTACTGTAATCTTCTTTTTAAATAGAAATTATCGACTACCTATTTAAAATTTTGCTCTATTTTTTTATACCACGAATGGCGAAAGAACAACCGAAAAAGGGGCGGCCTGGCAGCCCCACACCTCTTGCCGCCCTGGGCCAAGTGCCCCCCTGGACATAGGGTAAATACGCCTCTGGGTACGTCTTCTAACAATATTTCCGTTAATTTTACAAAACTGAAAGGCAAAGCCAATTATACTAATACTTGGGCATTTATTTGATGTGGAACTATGGTTCGTTGTACAGAAAGATCAAATAGACAAAACTAAACCTAATAAATAAGAATGGACGAAAAAGCAAGATCTAAGATATGCCTTTCCTGCCATGAGCTGATCTATCCTGTAATTATGACGGCTAAAACTGCCCACGACACTTCGAACTGCCTTCATAAGGCTCATGCTGATAGCGGCATAACACGGAGATTAACTCTAATGAATAAAACTTCTTACAACGAAAATTGAAAATAATAAAGAGCTGTATGTAAACAAAATACTAGCAACGCGACAAGAGCTCCAAGGTACCGATTTTGCTGTAGACGATGAGTTCCTGGCAATCATCATGCTAGCAGGATTACCCGATAAATATGACACTGGAGCATTCCAAGAGCGAAATAACATCGGATGCTGTGATGACTGCACTCCTGAAAGAGGATCATCGGGATGCAGAAATAAATAGTGCTAGTTCTCAGGACTCTGCACCTGTGATGACGTTTAATAACAAAAGTGGTAGAGACTTTAAGAACCAATTATTTTGTTTTTGCTGTCGAAAGTCAGGACATTTTAAATTTAATTGTAGGCTGCTCAAAGCTCAAAACATTAAAAACTATAATGAGAAGGTCAATCTAATCAGTGAGGTAACACTACTTGTTAACGATGACCTCAATGCTAATTCTAATGTTAGTAGACCTATCAACTCGTATGAACCAATAATTGGTTTGCAATTATTGCAAACATTATTCCTACAAGTGATGTCTGATATATTCATTCGAGTGCTACTAGTCATATGACTTATAGATTTCACTGGCTCGAAAACATTAAACCTATAAGTAAGGAAATTTATAAAAATAGCTAATAATCAAACATTTTTTTCAGATGGAGTGGGTGTGCACTGTGAATTTAAATGTTTCTCCAAACGTAACAAAAGTATACAACGCTCTTTATGTTCCAAACTTGTCAGCGCACTTACTATCCGTCAATGAGGTTGTAACAAGGATATGTTATTTTTTCGCTAGCAGGAGGAAAATTTTTAGATGGCCCTACATGTAAAGTTTATGGAAAAATTGTAGCTACAGCTTTAAACATAAATGGTATGTACAAACTTGATATCACTAACAATACGCAAGCAAATCTTTTGGAAGATGCTGAACATGATAACTCTGCAAACTTGTGGCATAAGTGACTTGGTCATTCAAACTATCGCTCTATGGAGCTACTACGTCGTGAACTGGCATCTGGTGACTCGTATTCGAAACCAGATATATACAGTTCAACGATAATTGTATTCCTTGCATTAAAGAAAAAGTAACTTAACTTCCTTTTGAAACTTCTACTAAAAGAGCGACTGATATTGTAGAATTAGCTCAAAGTGATTTTGCGGACCCATGAGCACATAATCCCTTGGTGGCTCATTATATTTCATAACCTTTACTGATGATTTTTCTAGAAAAACTTTTACTTACTAACAAAAGTCAGAAGTTATAGAAAAAAAAATGAATTTCAAAACTTGGTAGAAATTTAAACCGGCAAGAAGATCAAAAGATTAGAGTCTGACAACTGAACTGAATACTATAACTTCCGTCTTGATAACTGTTTTAAACAAAACGGTATCATACATCAATCCACCGTTCCATAAAACGCCCAACAAAACAGCGTAGCTGAAAGAGTTCATAGAACACTATTTTCAAAAGCTAGATCTATGCCAGCAGACGTGAATATGCCTAAAACTTATTGGGCAGAAGCTATAAATACAGCCACTTACCTTAAGAATAGGTCCCCTACCAAAGCAGTAAAAGGAATAACTCCTGAAGAATTCTGAAGTGGTCAGAAAGTTGATCTCTCACATTTAAGAGTTTTTGGGTGCAAATTATGATTTATTATTATTATTTTGTTATTCCTTCCGTGTATGCACTTACATTATATAATATACCCACAAAACTTCAAAACAAATTTGACCCAAAGGAAAAGTTATGCATCTTCGTTGGTAACTGTACTGAGACGAAAGGCTACTGAGTTATATATCCTGAATATCCAAAGAGGATCATCAAGACAAGAGATATAAAATTCTTTGAAAATGAGTTTGTGTACATATAAGGAATTTGCTGAATATTGAGATAAAAAATACACATCAATGACATTTGAAACTAAGGAAGAACATGAAACTGGAAGGTATTTTTATGGTTCAAATGTTGAGAAAACACTTAAGCCATCTTTAAACTGTCCAGCAAAATAATGTCGAAGAAATACCTGTCCGTCCAACCTAGGCACAGAAAAGGAAATAAAACCTACAGGTGAAATAATTCAAAAAGCAGCGAGAATACCCAATGGGCAAGACTTTGTAGATCAAACCGAAAATGGTGATGGTGGAGAAGTTTTTCAAGACTCCATAGAAGACACTATTTCTGATATCACATCAAACCAAAAGCAACCACTAGAAAGAAGATATACTTTCAGAAACAGAACAGCTAAAAAATGGCCTAATGATATGTTTTTATACAAATTTACAGGAGATGACACACCTTGCTCATATCACCAAGCAATCTTGAGCGACGATATTTTTTTGGTAAGAAGCAATGAAAAGTGAGTTAAACTTTCTAATGGACAATAATACATGGATGTTGGTTGACAAAAAGATAGAAGTATTGTTCGGAGCAAGTAGATATACAAAATAAAGAAGGATGCGAATGGCCACATTGCTCGGTATAAAGCAAGACAAGTGGCAAAAGGCTACACACAAACCTGCGGTATTGATTATGAGGAAACTTTTGTTCCAGTGGCAAGTATGTTGACAGTGACAATTTTGCTTGCTTTTGCAATGAAATTTTGTAAAAATATTAAAAATAATAAATAAATAATATTATAATATTAAAATATTATAAATATTAAAAATATTAAAATAGTAAAAATGTTCCAAAAGTTTTGCTGCCCATTGGAACCTTTCAATGAATCAACTATATGTCGAAACCGCCTTCCTGAATGGTGATTTAGAAGAAAGTGTTTATATGGAACAACCTCAAGGCTTCATCAAAGACTGCAATAAGGGGAAGGTATGCCTCTTAAAGAAAGCACTATATGGCCTTACGCAAGCACCTAGACAGTGGAATTTAAAGCTGAATGATGTTATGGTACAATTAAATATGAAAAGATCCCAACTTGACAATTTGTTGATGGCTTTTGTATTATTATTTTTTATTATTATATCAGCTCATATACGTCCCCACCGAGGGGCTCGAGCCTACCCTGAATCAGGGTGATTAGGCCTTAGTCGACCACGCGGGCCCAGTGCGGGTTGGTCGACTTCACACACGACCTTCGAGTTTCTTCGCAGGCCTGTGCAGGTTTCCTCACGATGTTTTCCTTCACCGTTAAAGCAATCGGTAATGATATGTAAGTACGTAAGTTTTTGAAAAACTCATTGGTTCATTGGCCGTCCAGATTTGAACCCGGTACCTCTGGTTAGATGGACCGAGTCGTTACCGGTTGAGCCACCGACGCTTCGTGAGCCACCGACGCTTCGTGAGCCACCGACTTTTGTATGCTAAGTAATAATGATGAAATGAAGGCGGATTTTAAAAACTAAATACAATAATTGGGTTGCTCGATATACGAAAAATATGACACAAAGCGCCCCACGCTTTTTTCACAATAATACTAGTATTTTTCGTTCATTATTGTTTTCAGCTTATATTAAGAATATTTTTTTTATTTTTTGGTTTGATATACCTACTTTAAAAGCGTGTTTTTTAGTTTATATAAACTATATTTATTTATTTTCAATATTTAGTTCAGGATAATGAGATAAACTTATGAAATTCTTGTATTGTCACTGATTCTTGATTAATGACAAAGTTTGAATTAAATCTGTCCGTTTAAAGTGGGTCTAAATCGAGTCCAAAAGAGTCGGTTACAAACATAAATAGCCTAACTTGATAATTTTTCTTTTCAAATTAATTATATTTGGCCCTATTCAAGCATACAAAATTTCAGCTTTATAACTATGAGAGGCTGAGTAAAACGGCTGTGACGTAGCGACGGATGGACCGACACATTGAGAAACTATAAAAGTTCCTAGTTTGACTACGGAACCCTAAAAAACGAGTCCATAAGATACAAAAATAGCAAAAACCCATGAACGATTTTCTACAAAACGCACCACTTAAACAATTTCTCCAGATTCGTCAGCTATATGAAGTGATACTCGTTTTTAAAAAATGTTTTTCACAAACTTGTTTTGAAATTAAACAAATCTATTTACTTGAATGGGGTGCCTTTAAATAGAGTAACTCAATTCAAATATCAGCGACACAACGTGACAGATGGTCTTAAAGACAATGTAGACATAGAGAGGGAACGCAGGTCATTGGCGATTAGATGCAATATGTTGGTGCGCAGGTTTTCTCCGTGTAGTAAGAACGTAAAAATATGGAATTGACGTATTAAAATAACGCTGTTTCGAGAGTATTGTCAGTTCTTTTACACCGGCAGCCTGTGGACAACAATAAACGCTATAAGAATAATCGACCAATCAGCGGCGGGAGTTCCTCAGCCAATAGGAAGAGGCCTCGAATTATCAGGCCGTGCATTCCCCTGTCGGACAATATCAGTACGTGTAGTTAATAGCCGACACCAAGAAGTTTATAGGTAAAACTGGAGGCCACACTCTAAATACCTAATTGAAGCATAGAAATATGCCCTTGAAATGTCTCCTTACCGCTCCGTCTCTTTTCAACTAGCGGGTGTGAGCAAGAGCTTCACCTATACACGTCTTGTTCATACCTCCTAATTAGAAAGAGACGGAGCGGTAACGAGAAACTTCAAGGCCATATTTCTTTGCTTCAAGTAGGTATTTAGAGTGTGGCCTCCAGATTTACCTATAAACTTCTTGGCCGACACGTAACTACGCATCCGTTAATGCACGGCGTGATAATACATGTACCTACGACTTGGATTATCGTGTCGAACATTCTCGGCCGTGTAATATCCCTCCGTGCTGATAACTCCAATAGCTGGCCCGTGAATGTTACAACCCTATGATTCAAGTGCCACGGACTTATATTATCGTGTCGTATATTCACGGGCCGTGCATTTTCGTGTCGGCTCTTATATGGACCCGGTGGCCCACTAAACGTAGTGATTAAATGGTGAGATAAACAACTTAAATGACGGGCTGCAAGATGCACGATTTAAATTTAAACGATTTAAATCGTAATCGTCCGTACTATTAAATTTTTTGGTTCATTTGGATGGGATTATGAAATGAAATTATTTTCTATATTTTGTATAGGCGTACGCCTTTTTTTGCCATGTTTTGTATGGGTGTACGAATTTTTGCCCCTTTTGTACGATCTCCTCGAAAAATAAAATGGCAGCCCTGAGTTGACTTTGAGTTTTTTGGCAGGTTTTTTTTATTTTATAGTTTTCAAATTGTTTTCTGTTAGGATTCGCTTCAAAAAATGGTGCGTTTCGGAGAAAATGGTCTGATGCATATGAGCAATGTGAAGAACAAGAAAATAAAATGAAGAAGTACGTGAAAACCCAATTTGCACTGGGTGCATTTTATACACGTTTTACTACTGCAACCGGGTGGTCCACCTCAGAATGAGGCTGCTGCAAATGCTTTCAATAACTCCAGAGAAGATTTGTATTGTACCGGTATATAACATAGGGATGACGAATGCTAGTCATCTGATTTACTTTTTAACATCCGTCAAAAACGTCATTTTGTTCTAAAAATGTTGACATACCTAGGCGTGACGTCATAGTTTTGCAGCGTCATTTATGTATTAATTTTGTGATTTTGGTGAATAATAAATCGAAGACTTGATAGAAAACAAAACGAGTAAGGTTTTTTTGAAGTTTCAGTAGGAGGGCAATTTAGTAATCAAGAGTTCATAATTTATTTCTGATGCTGTCGTCATCCCTATTGCAAATCAAAAACCAAATGAAGGTTAATAATATAGATTCTCAAAAGGGCTTTTGTACCCAGAGACGTTAATATCTGTAAAAAAATCATTTTTTTTTAACAGCCAGCAGTGACAGACAGTCGTTGATGTTCTGTTCATTGATGTTGACGGAAATGTGAATTTATAAAAGAACGAACAAGGATTTTCTAAGAATTTTTCAAAATGACTAGTAGAACCAACAACTTTCAGAGCTCACGTATGAATTTCAAAGTACAATATGAATCTTCGGAGCCCAAAGGAACCAAGCCCATTCGTGAAGCTGCATCTATCCTAGAAGTATTCGTGCTAATGATTGTGCACATGTGCAAGAAAGTGCTTTTCTTCGATACGAATTTAAAAATAGCAATTTATTTAGGAGCTCTATTTCTGCTTTCTCTTATGGCTGATGTACTTACATTTCCTAAAACCTACTTTTCGAGAAGCGACAATGTATTTAATCAATATTTTGTTAAAATTGGCTGGTTTTGGACATTATTTCTAACAGTACCATACGTATTATTGACATCCTGTACTACTTGCTGTGGCAGAAGGAAGCTTATTGTTACAGCCCATTTGACAAGATTATTGATTGCCACGATCAGTTGGTACAGCTGGACTACAATTTTTAATATTATAGAAACAAAATATGGGCGCTGTAATTCAGTACGCTATGATGATAAAATTTCATGTTTAAAGAATGGTCACTTTTGGAATGGATTTGATATATCAGGCCATTGTTTTATTTTGATTTATTCCAGTCTAGTGATGATTGAAGAAGCAAAGGCGATAGTGGGCTGGGAAAGAATCAAAGATTATATAAGAGATGAAAAATACTCTCGCAGTATTGATGATAAATCTGTCAGTGTCAATCCTCTTAAGAGTATAAATACAGAAGAGTTGAACATTTTAAAAACATCATATGAAAATTATACACCATATGTTAGAGGATTACTAATGGCAATAACTGCCCTGCAGTTGTTGTGGGATGTTATGTTGGTCACTACAATTTTATATTACCACATTATGGTTGAAAAATTCATAAGTGGGGTCATAGCAATACTTACATGGTTTGTGACCTATAGAGTGTGGTATACAATACCAAATATCTTACCCAATCTGCCAGGAGAAGGCATATTCAAGTACAATAAAGAAAAGCCTCCACAGGCACAAGTATACAAAAAGAGAAAGAGCACAACTAATGGGAAACATTTTATGGGAATGCCCATAAATAAAAGTCAAGAAGTTGTAGATGTACCAAGTGAAGAATCAAAATAGGGATGTACAAATTATTGGTGTGGTGCTATCACAAAAATATTGTTATGTTATATACCTATCTTAATGGTGATGTATTGTTTACATAATGTAATTTAATTCTTAAGTGGTTTTAGGGCTCAAACCTGTTAACTAGGGTGTGTGTTACTTAAGACAGGTTCTACTTTATGCATATATAGGCTTAAGATAAAAATGAAACTATTTATTATAATATATGACTTCTCTATTAGCTCTAATGATAACGAGATCTAATTCCTAAATATACTCTATTTAGTTGCCATGCCACAAACCTTTTTAAACACATTATGTATTATTATTGTAAGTAACAACAATGGATATTTCATTTAATGTTTTTAATAAGTACTTTTCAATACACTAACTGGTTTTACAACTATGTACAAAACAATTTTTCTTGGTCTTAATCATAGATTTTTATACTTTTTGTTATGAAATAAACTCAAATCAAACCTAATACTGTTTGTTTAAAAAATAATACAGCTAGTAATAATTACTTTGATATCTCGGACAGAATAATAAAACTAAATTAAATCAAGCAGTTCTTAACATATGTACATATCACAGATTTGGATATATCTGCCAATTGTTTACCTGTCCAAAACCAAAAACAATAAGTTTGATAATAATTGAATTATCTAATTATTTTCTTTAAAACATAAACAATAGCAAGTACAACACCTACAGAAGCTGCACCTGCAGCAGCTATATAAGCAGGTGGTTGAGATGTTATTATCATCTTTATATGGAATGGGAGACTTGGCATTGTCTTTTTAAAAGATTCTCGTTGCTTAACACGCTCATAGTAGCTCTCGAGGTATGGACGTTTTCCACCTACCCAGTACCTGTCCTCGAACCCCAGCTCCCACAGCCTGTGCAGCAGGACAGCGAGATTAACATCAGCTATGCTAAAGTTTTCACAGCATAACCAGTTACCTGCAAAAGTAATTGATTAAAATATTATAACAAACAATAACTGGAATTTGAATTTTAAATTGTGCTTAATAATGAAGTAACACTTCCTCACATACCTTCATTTTGAGATTTTAACTGGTTTTCAACTTCATTCATAACTTGATCTACTACATTCAAAATTTTTAAGTATTCCTCTTCATTAGTGAATATCTCATGCTTTCTATCTTGTATGTTTGCTTTATACAGCAATATGTCTCTTGCTTTTGGATTTTCTTCAGCTAGTCTTCTGAGATTACTTGAGGTTCCATTATCTCCACCTTTAGAAACAACATTGA
Organism: Coleophora flavipennella; assembly: GCA_947284805.1. Taxonomy (NCBI): domain Eukaryota; kingdom Metazoa; phylum Arthropoda; class Insecta; order Lepidoptera; family Coleophoridae; genus Coleophora; species Coleophora flavipennella. The sequence goes on from OX369279.1 coordinate 8,744,249, forward strand.
TAAGATACATTTTATCAGTAAGTTCAAGGTTAGGCAAAACGTATTCAACGGGTTACAGGTTTACTTACTTTTCAGCAATTCACGTACAGGTGGGACAAATGGTAATTTAGGTCTCCCCACAAAGTGAGGCTGAAAGAATGAGCCAACTGTGATAACTCCAGCTGGTAGTGCCTCTATAAGTTCTCGAAACTTTTCAATATTTTTTACAACTTTAGAATCTGATGATACTTTCAGGAGGGAAGGCAATTCTGAAACATGAAATTATTACCTATGTATACATACCTACATATTTAAAATGGGTTTGTCTTGAATTCATGTCACTTCTTACTTACTTGAATCCAAATAAAATTCTAAATAATCCAGAATTCTTGTAGAGTCAGGTATTAAAGTGTTATCAACTTTAAGAACTGGGATCTCGCCGCGGGGATTTATTTCAAGAAACCATGAAGAGTATTGTTCACCTTTTGTGATGTCTATTAATATTGGCTCAAATTCAATATTCTTTTCATAAAGCGCCATTAGAACCTGCAAAATAGTAAAGAAAAAAAATGTTAGTACCTACCCAAAGAATTTTAAAATTCATCAATTACTCCTTTATCGAGGAGTTCCTCACATCACAGTGATATTGGACTTACTTTTTGTGAATAAAAACTGTAATAATTACAGTAAAGGGAGATGATAGGTTTCCCTGCTTTTCCATTAGGTATTTTGCCATTTGCAATAGGAATATGTTCCAAATACTTTTGAATATAGTGCATAATTGTTATTTATTAGTTTGTTAGGATCTACTATAAAATCCGTAAAAAAAACAATTTTAATAAGTTTTATCACTTTTCACGTACAATACGCGGCTTTTTTCTTCGGTTGTAAACATTACCAACATTATAAATGAAAAAATCAGGTGACAAAAGGTACGTCTTCTTTCCTGCCACAGTATATATATTAGTACTTCCTGCTTACCTTTAGGTGGACGTCCACTTAGTCCGTACGTACCGGCCGTACGCACGCACGGGACGGCACGCAACGGATTTTTGATATCTTTTTATGAATTCATACATCACCGCGTCCACTAATGGTACCGCCCGCACCGAACGCCGGCACAACGGCATATAGGGTAAATAAACTAGACTAATCTTGGCGCTTTTGAATTCAAACTTAAATAATAAGGATTTTGCTATCAAAATCCTGAGTTTCGTGTTTTTTGCAGTTTCTTACAAGCTCAGAGTAAGTATGTAGGTACAGAGCACGTCCTTTATAATGAGAACAGTAGGCACGGGTGGGAACAAAGCGACGTTCCACGCGCAAGCGGTCATAATCGACTGCTAGCGGAGTTCGTGCGTGGGAATATTCCTAGCAGTATTTTAGAGTAAATTACCTATCAAAATGGTCAAATGTGCTGTGAAATCATGTAAACGATACTCGAAAACACACGAAACATAAATCGAGTATTACATTTCACCGGTTAGTCATTTTTTATTCTTTTATGCTAAAAATTAATCACGCATTGTGGGGGTGAAGGAGACGTGTGGGGCGGGAGCTAGGTGTTCCGCGCGCACTACCCCGCACCGCCGCCTCGGCCTTAATGTCTAATTAGTGATGTGACGCGTTCGGTAATAGTATACATACTTTCGATATTTATTATGAAAGTTTAATCTCTTTGAACAAATGACTTTTAATGAAGATATTGATTCAAATATTGAGTAAATTCAAGACTCATGTCAAAAAAGTTTTGTGCTCTAGAGGATATTATAAAATAATATATTATGTAAATGACAAAGATATATATTATGTTGATTCTATAACAAATACCATTATACCTGAGCCCGTAATCTGAATCATGACATTATTTGTAATTTGATTTTTATTGTATTTTTTTTTGTTTTGACTATTTAAAAGTGTGTGTAAACACCTATTTAAAATAAATTGTTTTGAATTTTGAATTTTTTGAATTTTAAATAATTTTCCAACAGGTTTATTATAAAATCGAAATGTGATATCCAAATATGCTGTAAAAGAACAGCTTTCTCCAAACTGAATATTAAAAAGGAAATAATTGTATGTGCCGTTCATATTAGAAATAAACCCGTTATTTGGTATATTATTCAAAGATGAACGGCACATAAAATTATTTCCGAAATGTTATTCTAACCCTCAAAACTGGCTTGCATCGGTTACCACCGTATCAGTTTATGAAAATCTATACCTTGCACCCTGTTTGTTATTTTAACACATGATAGAGTTTGTCGTAGTCATTTAACTGAAAGTCATAAATTGAAATGATTGTCGTACTAAATTTCTGTTAGGTAGGGTAGGGTAGGGTGGGTATTCAACCTACCTAACGGATTTTCATACGGTTCACCAGTGGGCGGACTGGTTCACGAGGAAGGTTTTTAAATTATTACTTTGGAATACCTCATTATATCAGTCGAAAGACGTCCACTGCTGGACAAAGACCTTCCTCAAAGATTTCCATGACGACCGGTCCTGCCCTGCGCCCATCTAGCGGCTTCCCGCGACCTTCACCAGGTTGTCGGTCCACCTAGTGGAAGGCTTTCCTACGCTACGTCTTCCGGTGCGCGATGGCCACTTGAGAACTTTACTACCCCAATGGCCATCTGTTCTACGAGCATGTGCCCTGTCCACTGCCACTTCAGTTTAGCGATTCTGTGAGCTATGTCGGTTACTTTGGTTCTTCTACGGATCTCCTCATTTCCGATTCGATCGCGTAGTGAGATTTCGAGCATAGCTCGCTCCCTTGCAATACCTAATAAGTATAAAATCTTTTTTAATACGATTTTAATTGTTACTTTGTAATACCTAACAAGAATAAAAACTTTTTTAATACGATTTAAATTGTACTTAGGAATACCCGACAAGAATAAAATTTTTATTCTATAGTACAATACAGTCTAAGAATCTTTGAAGTGGCGTAATGAAAATTTACGTTAAGTGAATATGTAGTGATTTCTCATTTCTCTATACAGGGAATGTTAATAAAGGTGACACTTTAAGGTGGGTTTAAACTCATCAAACTGAACAAATTTGCTGAAATCGCGATTTTTTTTTATTTTTATACAAATTGGTCAGCTTGGCCGGTTTTGTTTGAAAAAACTTTAAAAAAATCGCGAATTAAGCAAAGTTGCAGAAAAAAAGTTATTCAGATTAATCAGTACAAGCCCACCTTAAAGTATCATTGCACCTTTATGTTACACCCTGTATATTATACTGAAATTGGTTTTATTGTTAATTGACTTACCTACCCCAAATAGTACCTACATCTTTGTGTGAGTATATACTTGTAGGTACAAATGTTTTATTTTTGTATGTAAAAATAAACATTATATAATCCATAAAACAAACATAAATTCTTAAAATTACCTACTATATTATGCTGCTGTTTATCTTTAGTTATCGATAATCCGCTAAGGCGATAGTGCACTGCAGCCCATCCCTATTTGTCATGTATACATCTATATAGTTTACTATAGCTCACTTGCCTACGATGTATTATTATGCGACCGACGATGCGGTAGACGCGCTCTATACCTACATACTTACTCTGAGCTTACAAGGCTACTCTTAATAGTCGTTAGAACAAATTAGATCTTCATGTATGGCAACACCTTAAAAAAGGAGTAACGCTATTTTCTATGTTTACTGCATAAATTATTGAAGTAATTTGTGATATATGTTTACTATAGCAATGAAAATTAGAGTGCCAATCAGTAATAAGTTCCTTGTAAGGAAGTGCAAATACTTGGCACCCATGCCAATCTCTGAAATTTCATTTTAGTATATTTTTTCATTTATTTTATATCTACTGTAACGTCTTCGTTTTGCGTTTAAATAAACAATAATGTCAAATTGATTTAACTGTCAGTTTTACTAATCTTGCTGATCTGGCTGTTCTTACTTCTTCTTACAGTATCTTCCTTCATACTAAAAGTGCCAATCGCTATAGCAAATGTAGTACTGGAAATCAAGAATGCAATTTTACGCTCACTTGGGTAAAGTTACATTATTGTTTTTGATAGAATAAAATATCTATTTTAATATTTTTTTTCAGAAGAAAAATATATTGATAATTTTTTAAAGGGGTTAATAAGTTGAATTTGTATGATTCGTTCTCTTTTTTTGTTATTTTCATGGTTTTTAAGGAAAAATGTTACGTGACTATGCCTTGGATCTCTTTTGTTGTATTGTTTACATATATTTTATTTTTAAAATAACATATCAACTCAACTTAATATAAATTTTGTGAATAGCGCCAATGACTGATACTTATGGTGCCAGTAATGTACTTTGAGTGCCAACCTCTGTACTTTTGGTATCAAATTTGTTATTTTTTTAATAATTAAAAATACATGATACAAGTGGCTTAAAAATTGTTTTATTTAATAGCAAGATCCCTACTGAAGAATCTTGCACAGCTATAACAGTTCACAGTTTCGTTGTTATTTCACGTTTAAGTAGGAAAACACAGAATTTAGCTTACAGTGCCAATTTGTACCTTTGTATCTTTTACCCTATTAGTTTTTAATTAGTGTGTGCCGGTCACATCACTCACTCAATTCACCGCGCGCATCACATGTTTTTTAATTGATATGAGAACCACCAAAATTATCACAAAATGGTGACTCACTGATTATATTAGACCCATTAAAAATCCGGATGCAATGGACGCATGCCATCGCCAAATCCGTTTCGAGCCGTGCGTGCGTTGCGTCCGGTGTGGACCTGTGGATGTTCACCTTTCACGTCCGCGACATCCATCTCCATAAATATAAACGTCGAGCCATTTGAAATGCCTGAGCAAAAGGGATAACGCTTTACGTTAGGAGAAGATGTATGTAAAATAGTGTAGTCTTTACTCTAAAACGATTGGCCACAATGGATAATTCTATCTCCTTTTCTTACACGGGTATAACCAAATTAGCCTATCTCTTCTTTACACGAACAAAATATAGTATGAAACGTAGTGTATTATATTATTTACTTTGGTTAGTCTATGCTTTCCGTCTTGCTTGCGCATTGCGCAATGCGCATCGAGCGTCAGTGTTGCCAACGTAGGCGATTTGTCGCCATTTAAGCTATTCAGAATCAGAAAGTCTCACGCATATAAAATTGATTGTATGAAAACTAGACAAGTACAGCTTGACCATAAAGAGTTGACAAAAAATGGGGGCACTACTATCGTTTACATGGCAACATCTGTACTAGGACCTAAATGAATTTGATACTTGTATAAAAAAAAAATCTAATTTGAAAAAGGTCTTATTTAATTTTTTGACTGGCCAATTGGCACATTTGGTAGTGACCCTGTCTTGTGCAAAGTAGGTCGTGGGTTCGATTTCCATCTAGTACACACATTTGTATGATGGACATAGGTATTCGTTTTGTTTCTAATTATATCTACATGTGTGTGTATAATATATCAGCCTCTAATACCCATAGAACTGTCCTTGCCTATCTTCCCCGATTTTTATTTATTATTTTTATTTAATTAATGATGTTGTATTTCTACATCTTTTATCCTCCTAATCAGAAAACAAACAAACCTAGGATATTAACAAAAACTTTATTTATTGAATAAATTCTATTCTAAATCACTGTCCAAATACTCTACACCAGACATATCACCAGGTTGATCATCTTCAGTATTTGAGCTACTGATACTGCTTTCCTCTCCAACATGAATCACTAGTCTGTCTATATCTTCATAGAGTGTTCTTCCCCTGTCAAAGTACTCTTGTTCGATTTTCTTTACGTGTTCAACACATTTATTCCACGTTTCAGGAGTAATTTCATTAAAGGCTTCCTCAGTTGCTTTTTTTATGTCGATTGCTCCAATGTTACATGCAGCCACTTTTTGCTTTGCTATGCCCCAGATAAGCTCTATAGGGTTAAGGTCACAGTGGTAAGGCGGCAGCCTTACCACTTCGTGACCATGTTCCCCCAACAACTCATCTATTTCGTACACTGGTTCTGGCTTGTGCTTTTTAACCAGCATTAATAATCCAGGTTTTCTCGTAGCTGGATCGAATGGAATGTTGTTTTCCAACAACCATAGTTTTATATCGCCTACTCGGTATGCTGATGTTGGAGCTTTGTTTCGAATCACACTATGGTATGGCGCGTTGTCCATGACAATAATGGAAGCTTCATTAAGGTTTGGGATCAATTTTTCCGACACCCACTTGGTGAAATTGTGAGAATTCATTTCCGAATGATAATCTTCCATTTTGTTGGTGCCACTAAATATAAGTGAAGCATTGGGTACAAATCCATTAGCAGTTCCAGCATGGACGATAATCCAACGCTTTCCTTTTGAAACATCATGCTTTATGCCTTTGATTTTTATGGATTGCCAGCATTTTCTCAATTTATAAGATGCGTGAATGTAACTTTCATCTAAGTATACTATTTGTTTTTGGAGCTCCACAGGCAAATCCCTATTTTTTTTGATGATGTGCAAATATTTTTCTCTCTTTGCCGCTATATTTGTTTTTTCTATTAGCGTTTCTCTATTCGTACAGCATTTTTTATACGAAAAACCTATGGTATGTAAAATTTGTCTTAATTTTTCACGGCCTCCTTGAAATCCTAATTCTTCTTTTGCCACCGCTAACAACTTTCGCAAAGTTGGTGCTATTTTCTGTACTGTGTATGAATATTGAATTTTCTGACGAATCGCACAGATAGTAAAGTCATCTATTTCTATTTTTGGGCGGCCTAATCTATGCTTTGCAGGTGTTGAAAACTTGCCATCGTTTTTATGCCCTTCATTAATTATGCGTCGGACAGTACTTTCCGATTTTCCTGTAATCAAAATAAAACATTATAATGTAGTATTTGACGACCAAAATAAGCCAGTCGCGCTATACAAAGCTACTTTTCCCGAAAGTAAACATAACCTCTCAAATTAGATTAAATCTGTAGAAAACGTCGATGTCGTGATATTTCTTACTTATTTAACTAACAACTAATGTAATTTATATCGTGAACTACGTTTATTATGTAAGACAATTGTGTATAAATACCTGTCATAGAAGCAACTCGTTTGTAAAGGTCATCCAATTCCGTGAGAAGTTTCGCGGCATGATATTCCGCCAAACATCTCTTAAAAACATTATATATCACTTCTCTGGCGCCACTTTTTATTGTTTTACCCATTTCTAACAACAATTCACTGACTAAAACGTATATTTATCTAGAAATCACAAGCAAATCTCGAGCGAGTCGAAAATCCTTCGGAGTTTTGGCAAATTGACTGACGTTTTACAGCTGCTGTAGTGTTGTCATTTGCAGAAATATTTTAGGACCTCCTTAATTAATTTCTACTCTTAATGGCCAAGCTGTAGGCAGGTACCTATGACGACTATTTTGGTCTAGGGATAAACACTTCTGGACACAACGCGGGGTCGCGAGTTTGAATCTGACATGGTACATTTTTTTTAAAAATCTTAAAAAAAATGTACCATGTCAGATTCAAACTCTTAGTTTGATTATGATGTAATAAAAATAGGCAGGCTGATCACATAAATACCTTTTAAAGAATTATGATATATGCAAATCCAAAAAGCGTTGGTGTCTGGGAGGTCGTGGTTCGAAACCTGCCACGTACCAATGTGTTTTCAAATTTCGATTTCATAATATGTACGTTTATCCGACGCTCTTACGGTAAAGGAAAACATCGCAAGGAAACCTGCACACGCCTCCGAAGACACATGAAGGTTGTGTGTGAAGTTGACCAACCCGCATTGGGCCCGCGTGGTCGACTAAGGCCCGATCAGGTGATGATGATAATAGAAAATCCTTAAAAATCTAAAACATAAATACTTATAGTTACTCCATATTATGTCGGTCTATCCGTCGGTACGTCACAACCGTTTTACTCAGACTATCACAGTCATAACATATAAATAGTACTTAGTTTGTTAATTAGCTTTTTAAATAGTCATAAAATACTGTTTGTTTTCCAAATAAGGTAAAATAAATAAATAAATAATGCTGAATTTTTTTATGGTTTAGTAGGGCATAATATAACTAACTTGAGAGGAAAAATATCAAGTTAGGTTTTCTTTGTTTAGCAGTAATACCTAGTCGAAACACGTCTTAAGATGTGTAGCTAAATTTTTCATACAAAAAGTACTATACCAGCTGCAAAAATAACTTTGTTTTTAAAATACAAAATTATTTTTAAAGACTACGGAACGCTACTTTGCACGTGGTCTGACGCGCACTTGTCCACTTTTTTAAGGACTTCTTTTTAGGGTTCCGTACACCTAAAGGCTGACCAACGGAACCTAATTACTAAGCTTCCGCTGTCCGTCTCTCTGTCTGTCCATCTGTCAGCGGGCTGTATTTCATGAACCGTAATAGGTAGACAGTTGAAATTATTACAGAATGTGTATTTTTCTTTTGCCGCTATAATCACAAATAAAAATAAGAAAAGATTGAAATTAAAGGAAAACATGTAACATTGTATTTGTTGAATCATAATAATCATAGTCAAGATCCATACATTGAATAATAAAATTACTAGATATTATAATTAAGATATATTCAAAAAAGAAAATAAGTACACATGTCAATAATTGAAATAATATTATGCCATTATAAGTAATATTTAATAATATCTTTTAAAATTCATTGTCAAATTATTAAAGAAACTCCCAAAAATTATAACCAATGTCCAAACAATCAAATAATTAACCTCAAATCATTCTCAAATTCCTATATTCTATAGTATATCTAATAACATTTTTCCACCAGAAAGTTTTTTAACTTAGTTTTAAAAGTAGAATTGTTCCCTATTAATTTGAATTCTAGAGGTACTTATTAAAAAGTCTTGTACCTTTAAATAAGCACCATGTTTTACCACCTCCAAGGTTCATATAACTTAATTTTTTAGATCTTTTCGTCTTGTGCTTATTCTAAATGCTTTTTCTTCCTTGGATTCAGTATAACACAGATTCTTTTGTACGTCCAAGACAGTAAGAAATATGTAAAGACATGGAATCGTTAGAATTTCCAAGTCTTTGAATTGCGGCCTACAAGATGTAGTTTGTGGAAGTCTTAACATTGTTCTTACAGCTCTTTTTAGGATTCCGTACAACAACAAAAAACCGAACCCTTATAGGATCACTCGTGCGTCTGCCTGTCTGTCCGTCCGTCTGTCACAGCCAATTTTCTCCGAATCTACTGGACCAAATCAGGTGAAATTTGATAGGATGGTGTAATTCTATGACCCAAACACACATGTGTAAAGTAAATAAATATTTTTCTAAAATAATGGTCAATATCGGTAAAAAAATTTTGAAATTAAAAATAAAGTTTTGCAAACCTTACTGTGTCATAAATCAAATTGGTAATTATTATATTATTCATGAAAGAAGACGAAAATTGAACACCCCCCCCACCCCACCCCCCGATATCCAAAACTACTGAGCTAAAAATTTTGAAAAAAATACAAAATATAGTTTATTGCTTGTAGATTACAGGAAAACCTATAAGAATTCTCAATTGAAAATAAAGTGGTACTGAAAATAGTTCACTAAAACACCACTAGATAGCGCTAGTAATATTTTTCTGTTGCTCGCGTTTGTGTCCTTTGTTTTTCATATGAATAGGTATCATTGTCAGAGAGGTGTGGTGGTACGGAACCCTCATACCGCGAGTCCAACTCGCACTTGGCCGGTTTTTTTGTATGATGAAAGCCCTTATATATTATAGTTAAAGCTGTTTTCCCATAATTTGATACAAGGATATCAAGGATTTATTTAATTCTACTTAACCCTACTAATATTATAAACGCCAAAGTTTGCATGTATAGATGTATGTATGGTTGGTTGTTACTCTTGAACTTATCTTATCTATTTGAACGTATCTGGCTGAAATTTGGCAGGTAGACAGATTAGGACCTGGATTAATATATAGGCTAATTTATTCCACGCTGCACACCCTCGAGGCCAGTCGCCGCCAAGCCGCTGGAAAAAGCTAGTATGTAAATAAATTGTTAAAAAGTACGTTTTTATTTTATTCATAGTGAATTTCTGGCGTTTTGGCTACCTCAGCTCAAATAGGCTACGACGGTATGGCCATGGCTGGTTGCGGCTACCTGTAGGCAAAGGTATACTGTATTGCGCCCTGTGGATTTCTTCTCGTTGCCCCCGAAGGAGGCGTCCCCGAGGCGTAGCCTCCTTGACGTGGCTGCTTCCGCCACCCATTACGATGAGCGGGTCCTTGTGGAGGGCGCAGGGCTCTTAGCAGCCTCTCTATCCCCGGCTGGGGCGAACAGCTGCTGGATCACTTCCAGAGCGTGCAGGAGGTCGTTTCTGGAAGACGTCACGGTGGTGTTGGCAGCAGTGGGGGCGGCGGAAGCAGGGGCAAGGGGCCTCTTCCTCCTCCGGCGGGTTCGTCGCTTCTTCGGATTCGGCGCGGGTGCAGCGGCCGAGCCGCTCAACACGACGGGCGCTGCCGATGCGGCGCGCTCCGCAGTGGCGGCGGGTGCTGCATGGCGAGAGGCGGTGGTGGTCCGGGCGACTGTCCCGGCCCTCTTGTTCCGGAGCTCCCTGGGAACACCGGGCGTGGTTGGCGGGGTGCGGGCCTGCGCAGTTGGCGCAGGTCGCTAGGACCTCCCGCGGCCGTGGGCAGTCCTTGGTGGCGTGGGAATCGCCGCAGCGAACGCAGGCCAGCAGGAGGTGGCAGCCATGGGATGAGTGGCGGAATCCCTGGCATCGGTGGCACTGCGCGGGTCCCCGCTTGCCACGCCAGGCCCGATGACGATGCCCGGCATGTGAAGGAGCTCCGCGATGGTGTAGAGGGCCGTCAGGTTGGTGGTTCGCCGGATCTGCACGTAGAAGATACACCCGGGGCGTCTGCGCGCGCCCGGATGGCCTTCGCTTGCTCCGCCTCAAAGCCGTGTTCGGCTTAGGCGGCGACGATCTCGGCGGGCTCGGTGGTGAAAGTGAGGCCATGGATGGCCACCTTGAGAGGCCTCTCAGCCGGCAGCGAGTAGGAGAACCACTTGATCTCCGGCAGCGAAGATAGGTACCGCTGCACCGAGCGGTACTCGTCGCCGTCCTCGGGGATGAAGCGGACCCCTTTGCCGTAGAGGCGGGCGTTGGGAGCTCGACCGAGCTCCTCGAAAAGCTTCTTGAAGTGGGTCGGCCAGTTCGGAAGGGACTCCACTACCAGGGGAGGGTAGCAGGCCTTCTTGGGCTGGCCGACGGCAGCAGCGGGGGCGGCGACGGGCTTCGCAGCGGCGGCAGCGGTGGCGGGCTCCGCAGCGGCGGCGCGGGGTGGCGCGGCGCAGGGCAGCGCGGGGCGGCGTGTCGGCGATGGGTGAGGCCGGTGGGGGCGGCACATTTGCTCGGCCCACATATGTGGGCCGGGCAGGGGGCACGCGGCGGCTGCGGGAGGTGCGGAGCGCCTTGGGGCCGTTGCGGGCGGTGGCTGACGGGGCTGCACACGTGGGTCGCGATGGGTTCACGGCAGCAGGGGTGCTCCGTATTCGTCGCAGCGGCACTTTGCCAGCTGCTCGGGCGAGTCCTCCGAACAGGGGCTGCGAAGGCTTCTGGAGAGCTTTATCTGGAAGTCCCGGAACCGTGTCTCTGACGACGGCGGCGCAGACCTCCAGATCTGCAGGCATTTGTTTCAGCTCGGAGCACGCTGCTTGGAGGCAGGCGGCAGCGAAGCTGTCTTCGGCGAACGATGGTGGCTCGGCGGGGGTCTCCACTAGGTGGCGCTCGCACTCCATTAGGTCCGCCGCCATCGCCCTCAGGAGCTCCTCCGACCCGATCCGTGATTGGCACAGGCGAGCGACAACCACGGTGTCGACGTCCAGCGCCAACCTGGGCGAGAGGGGCTGCGGTGGGCGAGTACTTGCGCTCGCTGTGGGCGCGAGGTCCTCCGCCGGGGCATCTTCTTGAGGGGTGCCGTCATGCGACGATGACGGCCGGGACGCGTGCGGTGACCCCGAGTCGGAACCCGAGGCCATCACGCTATGGTTGGAGCCGGAGCTCGTGGGCAGCTCCACGGGATTTCACGTGCGCGTGCGACCAAAAGCGCGAGTAGGACGCGAGCCACACGACGTGGACTTACCCGGGGCTTGCCGCTGGTGGCAGACCGAGTTCACCCACGCGGTGACGGCATCTACTCGCCGCGGCGCTATTGAGGGTAGGTGGTCCCCTCCGACGCAATGAAAAACGTCGGGTGCTGCTCGGAAGGTAGTTGCATCAGCAACTACCTCGAGATCGCAAAATGAGGGTAGGTCCGGGCACAGCGGTAGTGCGGGACACGGCTACCACGCAAACGAAAGACAGTCCATACTGGATTGGCCTATGTATATGTACTCTTCTTTCCAGTGTGACCATATGTGGTAGATTTCTACATTTTTGGTAAATTTAGTGCTTCGTTGATAGTGAAATATTGTTTATTAGATTATGGTTTAATTTTTGATTAATTGATTGAAAACACTTTATTGCACAACATAAGAAAAAAAAAGGATACAATGATTAAGGAAGTTGTACATAAAAGGCGGTCTTATCGCTAACAAGCGATCTCTTCCAGACAACCTTACCAATGAAAAACGGTACCTAGATTAGCTAGATTTTGAATCAAGCATACGGCAACGTCGTATTTGTACGAGCCAAAGAGAATATCATCGCTGTTATCCCGTAAAAACACCCCCGGAAACTTAAAACAGGGGTTTCTTATGATGATACTGATTACGTTTATGTAAAAAAAAATGGGTGCGTGTACTTACGTACGCGCGTGAGAAGTTATACTTCTTTGGCATCATTAAAAATGGTTTTTAATTGCATGCAAATAATTAATAACATTTAAATAAAAAACGAGACCTACAGTACTCGCATATGATGTGTAACACGTGACAAAATACTTATGAAATTAATTAATTATCGGGTCGTACATTCACGGGCCGACCCTTCGAATAGTAGTATGTCATCTTTGCCTTTGCCATCAGACTAGGCGGCATGGCTATGACAACCTTAGTTTTCGAGAATTAAAAAACGTTCGCATTTCCTGTTACACATTTCCGTCCCATTTCACGAAATCACTCCCACATATTGCTGTGCGCGAGTCCGACCCGCACTTGGTCAGATCGAATAGCGCGCGCTTTCGCGACTTCCTGTTACACATTTCCGTCCCATGTTACACGAAATCACTCCCACAAATTGCAGGAAAGCGAGAGCAAAGATGTTACACATCAAAAAACGAGACCTACAGTACTCGCATATGATGTGTAACATGTGACAAAATACTTATGAAATTAATTAATTATCGGGTCGTACATTCACGGGCCGACCCTTCGAATAGTAGTATGTCATCTTTGCCTTTGCCATCACACTAGGCGGCATGGCTATGACAACCTTAGTTTTCGAGAATTAAAAAACGTTCGCATTTCCTGTTACACATTTCCGTCCCATTTCACGAAATCACTCCCAAAAATTGCAGGAAAGCGAGAGCATTGGTACTATCTGACGGTCAACTCTACCACCTTGCGCTCATTCGTCAGATCGAATAGCGCGCGCTTTCGCGACTTCCTGTTACACATTTCCGTCCCATTTCACGAAATCACTCCCACAAATTGCAGGAAAGCGAGAGCAAAGCTCATTCGTCAGATCGAATAGCGCGCGCTTTCGCGACTTCCTGTTACACATTTCCGTCCCATCTACGGAACCCTCAGTGCGCGAGTCCGACCCGCACTTGGCCGGGTTTTATATAAACAGAATGTACCTATGTTATTGACCAGTGCCGCGCGCTCATTCGTCAGATCGAATAGCGCGCACTTTCGCGACTTCCTGTTACACTATTCCGTCCCATTTCACGAAATCACTGTTACACATTTCCGTCCCATTTCACGAAATCACTCCCACAAATTGCAGGAAAGCGAGAGCAAAGCTCATTCGTCAGATCGAATAGCGCGCGCTTTCGCGACTTCCTGTTACACATTACCGTCCCATGTTACACATTTCCGTCCCATTTCACGAAATCACTCCCACAAATTGCAGGAAAGCGAGAGCAAAGATGTAACACATCAATAAAAGACTGGAAAAAGATAGTCAACGCAGTCAATAAAGTTCATATTAAATTAAAAAAAATTGAATAAACATATCGCATATCATACCACAAACAGTTCTTGTTCTCTCCCCTTGTTGCTTCTTCGATTGTACTTATCACAGTTTTAGTGAATGTTGCTTTCATCGCCTCTACAACCCTGTCTACGTCTGTTTTAATTTCTGGGGATTGGTCCATTATAAAGCAGTTTTAGGTAGTTTGGTTCAATAGTTAAATATCAGAAGGATTTTCCAGTAGGTTTATTGTAATCAAGTGAATATAGGGTGTACTCCGGACGCGCGACGAGAAACGACTGGCTAGATATAAGCGTTCTTATTACAATGTGTCCCTACACAGTGCAATGAATACTGCAACACATCACTATGTTTAAATAAAATCATTCACAGTTATTATTTTTTCTTTTTTTGGCTTCTGAAATAAATTCAGTATAAACTGCTGATGTACTCGGTCTGTGGGCAGGGTTCGAAAGGTTAATTATCAAGGTTAATTATCATGATAATTATCGCGATGATAAAAAGTGGATTGCGTTCGTGAAAGTGAACTGTATTCGAACGTGTATTTCCGAACTTGCGTCTATCCGAACGCACAAAGTGTCAACGTGCCACGCCGGGGGATTCCCCTTACAAAAAAAATCAGTTCGGATTACAGGATTATGCAGTCGAGTGAACTTGAGTGTCATTGGTTTTTATTGAGTTGAATCCGAGATGAATCTATCCAGATCTCCGACCATCTTGAGCTCCTTGGCGTTGATTTGACATCCGATCTGAATTTCGGGAGATACATTAAATCCAAGGCAAAATCGGCTGCCCAAAAGCTTGGTATCCTCTCGAAGGTGAGACTTTACTTCACACCAGAGCAGCTTCTATTATTATACCAAGCTCAAGTTCGGTCATGTATGGAGTACTGCGCTCACTTATGGGACGGAGCGCCTTGTTACCAGCTAGATGCCTTGGATTCTATCGACTGACGCGCTAGAAGACTCATTGGCGACGAGGAACTTGTTTTAAACAGGTTCCAAAGCCTCGAGCATCGCCGCAAAGTCGCCTGTCTATCGGTGTTCTACAGGATTCATTTCGGAGAGTGTGGCCTAGAACTTCACGACCTCATTCTACCCTCTCTATTTCATCATCGGACGAACAGGTCCGGAGAGCGGTTTCACCCCTTTGTTGTCAATGTTCCACCTTTTCGCACGAAGCGTTTTGCTTCTTCGTTCATCATGAGAACGGCCAAGGAGTGGAATTCCCTTCCGGCGTCTGTATTGTTAATATTTATAGTCAGAGGCCGATGAAATTAAACATTATTCATAAGAAATCTTCAAGTTTATTTAGCGAGTCACACGCGTCTTTTACAAAGAATTTGGAGTGAGGAAAAAATATGACATTAGTTGTCATTTGGAAAATTATGACAGATGAGGCTTCGTTCAAAATCTAGTTATAAGACATCAAAAGTTTAACACTGCCCCTCGATTGAAAATCTGTCATTGATTGAAATCGCTAAAAATATTTGGTATACTAACAATTAAACATACTAAACAATATTCAACATATGTTTCATATTACACAGTTTTTCATCTGACAATGCCTTAGTGAATAAATCTGCAACATTGTCATTAGTAGAAACATATTCAACGTTAATTAATTTTCGACTTATAATGTCTTTTAAGAAATGATGTTTTATATCAATGTGCTTGGCACGTTTACTATTTTCAAAGGATTTAGATATTTGAATAGCACCTCTATTGTCCATGTATAATATACACATCACATCACTATTCAGTCCATTCAGATCACTGTACAGTCCTTTTATGTAGAGTAAGTCACATGCACTAGTTGCAGCTGCCACATATTCAGCTTCTACTGTTGACAGAGAAACGCAGGCTTGCTTTCTAGAGAACCAGGCAACAGTACATCCATTGTACAATGTCACAGATCCTGAGACACTTTTCCTGTCTGTATTTGAACCTGCCCAATCTGCATCAGAATAGGTTTCTATAGATGTCATATTATCAGATTGTTTATAGTATAATCCTGTATCTTGTGTTCCATTTAGGTACCTTAGAACCCTCTTGGCTTGTATCCAAAGACTCTTTGTAGGCTTATCCAAGAATTGACTCAGATATGAGGTAGCATAAGTAATATCAGGTCGTGAGACAGTTGACACAAACATAAGACTACCAATTAACTGGCGATAAGGTACATCAGACACAGTTGGCTCTTTTTCATCAAATTGGTATCCTTTTGTTAAAGGTGTGGCTGAGTTCTTGCTATCTTTCATTTTGAATTTTTTGAGCATATTTTCAATTTGTCTTTTCTGTGTTATCTTCAAACCATCATTTTTCTTTTCTATTTCCATTCCTAGAAATGACTTAGGAAAGCCAAAATCCTTAGTTTGAAATTCCTGGTTCAGACATTTCACCATCTTCTCTATATCTTCTTCAAGTCCAGTTAAAATAATATCGTCAACATATATTAACATCCATATATTCATTGTTTCTCCTGTGTAGAGACACACATCATGTTGTGATCTCTTAAAACCTTTTTCTTCTGCAAAGCTATTAAATCTCTGATTCCAACATTTGGGACTTTCTCTTAATCCATATAACCCTCTATTTAATTTTAAAACTTTATTCTTTGGTACTGGTACACCTTCAGGTGGTTTGATGTAAACTTCCGACTCAAGCATCCCGTTCAAAAATGCTGTAGGTACATCAAGTTGTCTTATATTCCATCCCTTCTGTATTGCATGTGCCAAGATTGTTCGAACTGAGGATATTCTAGCAACTGGAGCATAATTTTTACCAAAATCAGAGTCATCTTTCATTTGGAAACCTTTTACCACAAGTCGGGCCTTTTTCAATTTATTTTCTTTGGTTTTAAACACCCATTTTGTATCTATGGCCTTTTTGTTTTCTGGTAAATCAGTTTCCGTCCAAGTATTCATTTTTATTAGTGCTTGTATTTCTGTATTGATGGCTTCTTCCCATCCATTTTTCATAGCATCTTTATACTCTTGGGGATCTTCTTCTGTGCTTATTAAACAGTAAGCTTCATATAATTCATATTCACTAAGATGTATTGGTTTAGTTATTATTCTTCCACTTCGTGTATTTTGACTAGTACTTTCTTTACTATTTTCTTCTACATTTATCTTTTTCTCTTCTTCTTTTTTCAATCTTATTTCTTCTTCTTTTCTCTTTATTTCTTCTTTATTTTTCAATCTTTCTTCTTCTTTCTTTTGTTCATTATCTTTTACTTCAAAATATTCGTCATCATTTTGTTTTTCAATCTGGGCTGGTTGGTACTTAAAGTCTCTTTCATTAAAGCGTACATCTCTAGTCACAATTACTGTATCAGTTATAGGATCCCACACTTTGTATCCGTTTCTCGCATAGCCAATCATTCTTACTTCTTTTGCTCTTGGATCTAGTTTATCTTTCCTTGGTAATATGACCATCCATCCTTTGCATCCAAATGGTTTCAATTTATTCAGTATCATTTCTCTCTCAAATATCACTGCTGGTATTTCAAAATTTATTGCACTAGATGGGCACCTATTGATCAGGAATGTTGCTGTTAAGACTGCATGACCCCAGAGATATCTTGGTAAAAGCGATTCATCCATTATAGTCCTGGCTTTATCATATATTGATCTGTTAAGCCTTTCACTTTTTCCATTCATTTGAGGACTGTATGGGACCGTATATTCTAATTTTATTCCTTTCTCTTCACAAAAGTTCTTAAAGAAGTTAGAAGAGTATTCTCCTCCATTGTCACAACGGATCCGCTTTATTGTTGTTCCTTTTTCAGTTTCAATTTCTCTTACATACTTTATTAAGTTGTCTGCTGCTTCAGATTTGTTAACTAACAGGTAAGTTTGAGTAAAATGAGAATAATCATCCAATATGGTTTGGTAATACCTGTGGCCCTCTTTTGTTGATGTTTTCATAGGTCCAGAAACATCTGAGTGTATTAATTCCCCTATACCTCTTGACTGTGGCTTTGTAATGGTCTTGAAAGGCAGTCTGGTACTCTTGTTCCGCATACAAACTTCACATACCTTTTTACTGTAGGGTAGGTTCATTAAATGTAATCCCTTACGGTTGACATGACCAAGTTTAATATGCCATAAATCACCATCAGTCAGGTCTTCATTGCTGTAGTAACACTCATGCTTTTCTTTAGGTAGTTGCAGCTTCAATACATACAATTTTCCTCTCTTCTCTCCATAGTAAGCACCTTTTTGATCCCCGATTCGTATAACTAGGAATCTACAAGACGAGAGTGAATAGGCAGTATTTGAGCTTGCGTGTTACATCCTCGGCTGCATCGGCACTTACCATCAGGTGAGGTGCAGCCAAACGCACTCAAATTTTATAAAAAAAAAAGAATTTGAAAAATGCTACGTGAGAAATATCCAATATGGTCATACTTTATTTGCATGAAGACAAAAAATACTGGTACTATGTTCTCTGTAAAAAAATGTAGCAAAGAGATGCAAGTGATGAAAGGAATAATAAATAGAATGTATAAACTATTTTTTTTGTTAGAATAGCCCAAATTATAATGCATTTGTTATGAAACAATATAACAAATGAATTTCTTACACTGGTGATAAATATTGGATAATTATCAAGAAGCATAATTATCTTGATTTTGAGCCGTACCTTATTATATTTGAAGATTTTTCGATGCAGTGTAGGAACAAAAAAATTCGACGCTTCACACACTTCACTTCTATTAGCGACTTTTTAAAGAGCAGCAAAAAATACATCATTATTCATTAAGCAATAAAATGACCAATTTTTACATCGGTCTGGGACCTTTTTGGATAATATTTAGCAATATTTAAATTAAAGTCGTCTGGCAACACTGTTGCTTGTCTCTGTGGTTTAATTAAGGGCTTAGTACCCAGAGCCGTTACCAACATCTCTGTGGTTTGTGTTGATTTTATGATTTTGGCTTGGCCATTTGGAGTGATTTTGGTCTAGGTTTTGAGACTAATTGATTTGTTTTTCTCTTTTATTAATCGTAGTAATTATGTTTTAGAGCATTTAGCACATAAAATTATAAATAGTAGGTACTGAACTATTTCTTGTAACAAAAACCTATGACATAAAATGGAGGTTTCCAATAACACCGACGCCGTAAATCTCGGCGTTGGTGAAGTTGAAGCCGAGATTGGAGAGGAACTGAAACAGCTGGAAGAAGGAAATGTGTACGATACTAGAAGCGAAGTTTCCAGCTCGTCGTCGAGCGACTCCAGCACGCCGAGTATGAGCTCCGATAATACAAAGTCTAAAGAGAGACGCACAAATCGTAAGCGAGTAAAGTCAGAGAGCCATTCCCCCGTACAAGCTAAACGGATTTGCATCACCGCCTCCGCTGCCTCTAACAAATTGAAAACTTACGATTACATGACCAAACTAAACTACCTTTTCCGAGATACAAGGTTCTTCCTTATAAAATCAAATAATGCTGAAAACATTACACTGTCGAAAGCTAAAGGAGTTTGGTCAACATTGCCACAGAATGAAGCAAATTTGAACCAAGCTTACAGAGAATCCAGGAATGTGCTATTAATATTTTCAGTGAAAGAGAGCGGGAAGTTTGCAGGATTCGCCCGTCTAGGAAGCGAGTCTCGGCGGGATGTGCAGCCAATATCGTGGGTGCTGCCTCCTGGGCTTTCTGCCAAGGTGCTCGATGGGGTTTTCAAAGTTGACTGGATATGCCGCAAAGATTTGCCATTCAGTAGTACTCTGCATCTGTATAATCCATGGAATGAAGGGAAACCTGTAAAAATTGGAAGAGATGGTCAAGAAATTGAGCCAAAAGTTGCTGAAGAGTTATGCAGATTATTTCCTGAAGACGAAGGTATTGAAATGACACCAATTTTACGAAAATCAAAGGAAGCATCTAAGAAAGGTTATTTGAAATCGGGAGGAAATTACAGAACATATCGGGCTCCATTGTCCTCAAGAGGATCTAACTTCAGAAACCGTTTGAGCTCATCCTCCAGAAATCGTCGAAAATTATTTGTGTCACCTAGAAGTCGCCTAGGATCCTCTTCATACAAACGAAGATCACCATCTCCATATATGCGGGATCGTCTACCATCATGGTTCAGCCGCAGCCGTGAAAACTACAGTAGTAGTGGGTCCGCAGCAGCAGAAGCATATGTGGCAGAGTACATGCGCTCTATGCACCACCAGCTGCCGCCCCTGCCTTACGTACCCCCACCCGGCTTTAGCGGCGCGCTGTCTCCATATGAAGGGCTGCCACCGCCTCCACCGCCGCCGCGTTACTACGAGCTGCCAGATTACCCTCGTTCAGTGCTAGTTTATGATAAAAGGTCCTATGAACGTTCTGTTGACGAGTTCTTGTGGCGCACATCAGAGCGTTCACGCGGGCGCAGCCGCGATCGGGAATCACACCGTTCATACCGTGATCGCCGATAAAAACTAGTGTTCAATGATGTATTGAATAATTTACCTATATGATATGATATTTCCTAATAAAAAATTGTGTATGAACTTTGAACTTTATTGAAAGTCTCAGTGTTGTGATAGAACTATTTTTTGAACTACCTACTTTTGATATTTGGACTTCAGTGTTATTAATGGATATGCACTGGGACTAGTCAGTATTTTGAGTGAAATTAGAAGTGAAGAAACAGCGGGTTGAAGTTAGTGGCAAAATTCCTTGTTTCAGGATTTTGTAAATGGACATTCAAAGTTACATTGTTATGTAATCAATTCATTACCAACTTGTTTGCATCTTGAAATTTAAATATGTAAAGGTGGGGCTTAAATGTTGATGGACATTCTATCATACATAATAATAAGCTTTAGTTGTTTTGTTCTATTATGAATGAAGCATAAAAAGACTCTAAAAGACCAAGACTATGTCTGATGTGGATACATAAAATCTGTGATATATACTTATTCATTATTATTAATTTTGGATTTAAATATATATTTTTCTATGCCAAAGAAATAAATCATGCAGCCATTTTACATTACATTATAAAAATCTCCATAGATAAATCAAATCATATGGATTCAAAACATAGGAATAAGAAATTAAAGTTTAGTGTGTCACAAATTTTGTTGAAGAGACCACTTGTCATTTCTTCGGTATAAATAACCATTAGGGTTGTGCAATATTTCATCAATTGACATTTCAAATTTTCACCCTCAATTTTAATGAGTGTTTTATGTAGATTTGACAAAAAGATCCTCATTTTTTTATAATAGCATATTTCCTTAGATACTTATTTTTTTCTCCTTAACTGTTTATGAAGTTCGCACTGGGTGACACTCAATTTTAAAAAAGTTTATTGGATCTAAAGGGTTATGTACTTAACTCCTTATAGCCTTAAAACACTAATGGAGCATAAATTATTTATTTAGAAAAATATGTATTAAATAATAATATAAAAAATCCGCCAATTATATGTTGGACCATGCATAGACTGACTCGGTGGCTCAGTGGTTAGTGCTCTTGACTGCTGAACCGAGAGTTGTGAGTTTGATACTCACCCAGGGCAAACATTTGTGTGATGAGCAGATTTGTTTGCTCTGTGTCTGGGTGTTAAATATCTATATATATATGTATTTAAACATATATAAGTATGTATATTAGTCTCTGGTTCCCAAAACACAGGGAATCCTACTCTGGGGCCAGATGACCATGTGTAATTTTATCCTAGAATATTTATTTATTATTTATAGTGTAGGGTTCTAGCGTCACTACTTGAAAACTATCTCTGGATACCCTAAATAGTTTTTCTTGAGAGATCCTACTAAGGCCCACTTATATGAGCAATTTCAAGTTTATATTGGTCTGATGGTAGAAATGCCAGGAACACATAATGACTGACAAGCTATATTTTGCAAACGGAACACCTTATATTGTTAGAAAGCATTAATTTCTTTGAAAAGACCAATTTAATGATACCTCACACAAAGAAGTGCACACAAATGTATTTTCATGCCTATTTAAATGGTATTTTTTTGACAAGTTTTTTTTCATGTCGACATATGCATATGTATGTTCAAAATTTTATTTCATTGAATCAATAGACAAGAAGATGCAGAAATTACTTAAACTTGTATTGCAGGAGGGTGTAAACAACTTTTTTTCGATAATCATAATAGTTTACTTTTGCTCAATTTAGTAGCCTGTATTTTTCTTAGAATTGCAAAGTTGAAAAGTTAGAGAGACACAAAAATGTGTCGCTTTGGAGCTTAACATTTCGTAATAGTGCCGTTTTTCACTTTAGCTTGATAAATGTGGATTTTTAAATTTTGGCCTAATCTAAACAATCATAAAATTGTGGGTAAAAATTTCAAATCATGACAATTACGACAATATTTGATCATCATATTCATCATTTTACGAAAGAGGTACCTACCTAGGCAGTCAGCAAACCATAATCTGCGGGCAGATGCCTCCGGCGCGAATGTAAGTATATACAGGTGTTCCACCGCTATGGGCCATGGAGGGAAGTATTGTAAGAAATTTGACTTAAAAGACTGCATTTCATTTTGAAAATAAGTAGACAGACAGCTTTAAAAGATTTTTAAAACATCGCTTTATCCGGGACTTCAATGAAAACATTAAAAATACTTTTACCCAACTTTAAAAGCAGTTATCAATTCGACTCGTATGTATGTAATATTGTTGGAATTGCCTAGGAATTGCTCAGTATTCGTATATGTTAGTCTAGAGCCTCTTTAAAAAGGTGTGCCAAATTTCATGTTCTCAGAAATTGGAAATGCATCATAATTCTTTTTTTATTGAATTAAGTACCTACACTTAGGGAACAGTAATCGTCACTTACCATCAGGTGAGATGATGCCAAGGGCTTACCAATTGTGAATAAAAAAAAGGTGCAAGTTTCATCAAAATCGGTTTAGTAGTTTTCAAGATAGACTGTTACGTATGTTATGTACCAATCCCTAGAAAAACATGTCGGCTTAACGCCGTGACTAAAGTAGGTTGTTATCAATGTTTTTAGTGTGGTCGGTTATTATCGAAAGGAACAATCATAAACTAAAAGAACACAAGTTCCACATGGTGTTAGGTAAAATACGTGGGTGACTAGTAAAATTTTTGAGATACGGCGATTTTTAAAATAGAACCTACAAGAATTGCACCTTTTTAAAATCCTCAATTATTTGAAAATCGAATGTCAGTCATTTGACAAAATAATAAAAAATAAAAATGTCACTTTCATTTCTTTATTGCGATTCCCGCGTTTTTTCTATCAACGATGGAATTCGAACGTGAACATTTTCGTGCATGATGTACGATTGTAAAGTTGGTTTGAGTGAAACTGAGTGCCAAAATAGACTTTTGTCTGCATTTGGCGACCTTGCACCATCCCGTGCAACAATTTTTAGATGTTTTTCACAATTTAAACAGGGAAACTTTCTTTGAAAGATGATGACAGAAGTGGCCGTCCTGCTACTTCTGTAATTAAGAAGCGGTAAGGAAACTTTTGCTTGAAGACCCGAAAACAACCTACAAGGAGATAGAAGAAACCTTACAGATTTCATCGCCGGTAATCAATGAAATTTTACATGCTCATCTTCAAGTAAGGAAGCTTTGTTGGCGATGGGTTCCTAATGCTTTGACAGCCGAACAAAAAAAAGCTCGCGTGACCTGGTGCCGGGAAATGCTTCAAAAATTTTAAAATGAAGAGGGACGTAATATATTTAATATTATTACTGGAGACGAGAGTTGGATCTACCAATATGACCCGCTCACTAAGCGGCAGTCGATGGTTTGGGTCTTTCCGGACGAAGAGCCTCCGCGGAAAGTCAAACGAGGACGCAGCGTAGGGAAGACAATGGTGGCAACATTATTTAGTCATGTAGCAATATGTATAAAAAAATTACCCGTGGTCCCCCTGTGGTACAAAAGCCGTTGTACCACGGTTAAAACACGATAATAACAATTTCTTTAGAAAATCAAAAAACTTAATGCTCAATGGTACAGCGAAGTGTGTTTGACGCGTTACGGCAAAAGCTTCCAAAAACATGGTTGCGAGGGCTTTTTTGCATCATGATAATGCATCACCGCACAAAGCCAAAGATACCAAAGAGTTTTTGAAGACCTCAAAAATTCAACAAATGAGCCACCCTCCTTACAGCCCCGATGTAGCTCCGTGCGACTTCTTTCTCTTCCCGAAAGTGAAGCTTGGACTCCGTGGTGTTCATTTTCATAGCCCTGAGGATGCTCGGAATGCTTTCATAGCAGTGGTTGAGGACCTCCCGAAGGAAGAGTACCGCCAGTGCTTTAAATCTTGGTTTAGACGAATGATCGTTGTATAGAGACTAATGGAGAGTATTTTGAAAAACTGTAATAAAAAAAATTACTCCCAAGCCAAAACTTTTTTCGTATCTCAAAACTTTCCTAGTCACCTAACGTAGAATATACCTACACTTTGAGGGGGCTTCTAGTCATGAGACCGACTGACTGAACAACTTTACGTGTGTTGTATAACTTTCCTATTTCATAAAAATCGATCAGCTGATTAGCTAACTTCTTCAAAATACCAGAAAAGTGCGAGTCGGACTCGAGCTCCACAACACAACTATAACAATGATAGTTTTTTATTACAACAACAAAGCGAGCATTAGAAAAAATTTTTACTTATTTCATTTTGTACGAAATCCTCAGCGCGAGTACGACTTACACTTGGTCGCTTTTAGGGTTCCGTAGTCAACAAGGAACCCTTATAGTTTCGCCATGTCTGTCTGTACATCTGTAATATTGCTTAGTAATAGAAAGCTGTAATTTGGCATGGGTATACATATTAATTACAGCAACAAAGTGGTACAATAAAATCTTGAATATTTTTTTCTAACATACATCCCCTTAATGTCGTCTCTATGTGTCTTAATGTTCGTTCGCTCATTTACCTGCATCTTTGACGGCTTCCGACAAACTGTCAAAGGTGCGGCGCGGCGGACGGCACGATTGAACTCACAGCAGCACCTGGACAGAATGTTTGGCGGGAGCCGTCAAAGATGCGGTTAATTAAGCGAACGAACTTTAAAGGATGATTTTTTTTTCGTTGTCGCACCCTATCGTGTGATGTCGATCGATTCAGGGACCTGTTTGCGAAATACTATGCTATGAAGTGCTAATATTTGTTAGAGTCAAGTGTCGTCGTGCCCCCTCCCTACGATCTAAACCGCTATTTCAGGACATCTGAAAAAAAAAGATAATAGTAAGACATGTAATCAATTTAAAAGGATAACTATCACGGCTAAGTGGGCGTTTATAGTTTAGGAGTAATAGTCGTCAAACTTAAGATGTGCAGTTGGATTTGTAAAAACTTCATAGATTTTCCATACAGAATGTTCTATTACCAACTGAAAAAAACAATTCTGTTTCTTAAAATATATTTTTTTAAAGACTACGGAACCATACTTTGCGCGAGTCCGACTTGCACTTGGCCGGTATTTATTATTTGTTGTTTTAATCAGAATTAAGTAAGTAGTACTAAAATCACACCAATTTCACGCTTGTCTGTATTACCGTTTTTACGATAGAGCAAAATCAAAAATACGTATAAAAACTCATTTTTTGTTTGGGGGGTGTCCCCCCTACTTTTTATTACTTTTTGTTATAGCGGCAATAGAAATATACATTCTGTGAACATTTCAACTGTCTACCTAGACGGCTAACATACAGACGGACGAACGGACAGCGGAGGCTTAGTAACAGGGTTCCGTTGGTCACCCTTTGGGTGACGGCACCCTAAAAAGGAGGTTATTAATTCGACCCGTAGGTATTTATGTAACGGAATCCTCAATTAAATAGAACTATGCAAGTTTCATCAAAATTAGTTCAATAGTTTTTAAGATATGGACTGCTATGTACCAATCACTGGAAAAACACATCGGTTTAAGCCGCTATTTTGTGACTGAAGTCGGTTATTTTTAGCGTTGTCATTACAGTATTTGTGATTGAAGTCGATTATTTTTAGCGTTGTCATTACAGTATTTGTGATTGAAGTCGGTTATTTTTAGCGTTGTAATTACTGTATTTTTGATTGAAGTCGGTTAGTTTTAGCGTTGTCATTACAATATTTTTGATTGAAGTCGGTTATTTTTAGCGTTGTCATTACAGTATTTGTGATTGAACTCGATTATTTTAAGCGTTGCCATTACAGTATTTTTGAAGTCGGTTATTTTTAGCGTTGTCATTACAGTATTTGTGATTGAAGTCGGTTATTTTTAGCGTTGTCATTACAGTATTTGTGATTGAAGTCGGTTATTTTTAGAGTTGTCATTACAGTATTTGTGATTGAAGTCGGTTATTTTTAGCGTTGTCATTACAGTATTTGTGATTGAAGTCGGTTATTTTTAGCGTTGTAATTACAGTATTTGTGATTGAAGTCGTTTATTTTTAGCGTTGTCATTACAGTATTTGTGATTGAAGTCGGTTATTTTTAGAGTTGTCATTACAGTATTTGTGATTGAAGTCGGTTATTTTTAGCGTTGTCATTACAGTATTTGTGATTGAAGTCGGTTATTTTTAGCGTTGTCATTATAGTATTTGTGATTGAAGTCGTTTATTTTTAGCGTTGTCATTACAGTATCTGCGACTTCAGAAAAGTTGTTTAGCGAAACTATGGGTTTCTAAGTAGTTTGACGCAGCAGTCCCTGACTAAATTATTTCAATCAGATAGACCAACAACAACTCTAGCTAAGTTCACAAATAGGGTGACAAATACGGCGGACGTGGATAGTTTGTGGGTGATGGTGAATTACGCTGGACCGACGTAACGGCCCGCATAGTAGCTAGAGACTAATATAATAGCAACTGTTTTACCGTCCTTAGTCCTTCAAGCTTTGACGAGGGTGGGTTACGTAACGGGAGGCGTGGAGATGTAGTGACTACGCAGGCGCGATGTCCGGGGCGCCAGGGCGGAGGGCGCGGCAGTCGGCGCTCGGCGTCTGGAGGTGCACCGCGCTTCGCGCCGCGCCCCACACCGCCAAACGTGGCTCGGGGCGTGGCGCTTACGTAAACACGCGTGGCTTTCAGCCCGTGAAGCGGGCGGCGCGGCGCCGCGCCATTCTCCGTCCTAGAGCGACCCCATGTCGGCCCGCGCCGCCACCTGAGTGTATGTGGATAGCTCCTGGGAGGCAGCCGCGCCGCCGCCGCTGCCGACGCCACCACAGCCAAATACTGCGCTTATAGGTACCTACTTCTTCATAACATGTAACCCTGTTACCTACCAAAAGTTCTCTTTTATTCCCTTGATAAGACATACGATACGATAATTCATATAACCTTATGTATACAAGGCGTGACAAATTACAGGCATCTGTTTCTATAACATAACTGTAATAAAAATACATACTTGGTATACATAGATAGGAGCCCTCCGTCCACCAGGCTCTATAACAGCTAACAACAACGAGAGAGTAAAATATTCAGAAGGCAAGACGGGGAATAGGGTCGGTATGTGTCCTACTATGTCAATCCTTCGATATATAGAGGTATACAAACATACTACACAGGTGTCCCAGCACTTTGGCCCATGGAGGGCAATTGAAAACAGAAAAGTTTACTCAAAGAAGACTTCATTTTAACTACATTCAAAGGTTTTCGAAAAATCGCTTGCCTTATCCGAAATCGAACCAAAGTTATGTGAATTTGAATAATAATAGAAAATAGTAAGTTACTAATAAAGATTATCCTACTCAAAGGCGGTATTCTGGTAGAATTTTATTTTTCCCTATCAACGAGGCCGCCTATTGCTTTGAATGTATTTTATTGTTACTCTATTCTTACGATTTCTTCTTTGAAAGTTTACTCAAAGGAAACTGTATTATTACAATAACTTGTTAGGTATATAAAGCGGTGCTATATTAAATTAAATCAGATTGCTCATGCTCAAGATATCACATAAGAATAGCACAATAACCTGACCTGTATACCTACGTCATAAATTATTATTACTAGGTTAGTCGAATTCAACATTGCAAACATATTACTCCACTTTGATTTACCTTACTACCTTTATTTCTCATTTACTTACTCTTTTAACTCGAGTTCGAGCGGCGCCTATGCCATTATCCTCTGTCAAAGCATTTCGCCGTGCAGAGCGATGCTCCCGTTGTCTGTACCTATATACTAAGTAACTATTCTTGCTGAAGGGATTTGTCGAGTTTATTTCATTAACTTGGAAAACTTACGTCTAATTAGCATACACAATTAAATAAATATAGTAATATCAAATAAATTTATTCACTAATATATTAGAACCGTTGCCTAAGCAGGCCTCACACGCGGTGGACCGACGACCTGGTGAAGATCGCGGTAAGCCGATGGATGCGGGCAGCGCAGGACCGGTCGTCGTGGAAGTCCTTGGGGGAGGCCTATGTCCAGCAGTGGACGATTTTCGACTGATATGATGATGATGATTAGAACCTAGAAAATATGTATACTTAGTCGAAAATCCCCCTGCCCAAACGTGCCCATTACCAGTGCCGTAAATAGGGCGGTGCCACCGGTGCCCAGGCACAGGGCGTAGACTCTGGGGGGCGCAAGAATGGCCAGACCAGGCCGGACTATTATTTTTTCGGTTTACTCCTGATAGGTTCCCGCTGCGCCCCTAGAGCTCGATTCCAACACTTACCTACCTACATGCCAGTATGATCAAAAACGTCTATTAAATTGGACAAAACATCGCATCGTCATTTTAATGAAAATTTGCAGGGTGTTATTTTATTATAGACTAGCAGCTTCCCGCGGCTTCACCCGCGTGGACGTTTCTATGATTTTTCGAGGGCGCGCAGTGCGCGAGCCGCTGCGGCTCGCGAGCGTGTAAAAAAGTAGCCTATGTGTTAATCCAGGTACTAATCTGTCTACCTACCAAATTTCAGCCAGATTTAAGTAGTTTTTGCTTGAAGAAGTAACAAACATACACACTCACAAACTTTCACCTTTATAATATTAGTGTAGTCGGGTATTTAGTGTGTTGATTTGTATGGGAACCTTGCAAATCTTCAACAAAGGAAGCCGCTTGGCACAGGCATACCTAGTGGTCATCTGAGCTGATTTAGCCCTGTACCCACGTGGTACCACCCTGCAGGTAGGTGGGGGAGGGGGGGGAAAATTCCATCTGCCGCGCTGCACTCTTTCGTCCCTATCTCCGTAAGTTTAGCAAACAAGTCGTGTTTGGTATCGTTTTCGTATAATTTAAGGACGACAAATTCATTTCTGGAACAATATTTTCACTTGTTCATAGAAGAAAAAAAGATTAGGCGCAAAAATAGAAAAAATGTAAATAAAAATTCTTACAAAATCTTTGCCTGCAATTAAACCAGGAGATTATGTTTTATAAAAAAAATATAATTATGTAGCCCTGTTTATTTTGATAATACATACATAAACTTTCTTAATAAATTTAACTTATAAATGTGTAAAAAAAAATCATTAGCGTCGCATGGCGGAGCTGCGTTTTAGCGGCTCGTTCAACTCGACCGCTGCGCGGAGCGCTCAGTGACCATACACGCGTGTTCTCAGTTCAGTCGGTTCGCATCTTACTCAGTGATCACTACATAACGCAAGCACGTATTTTGAACTTTTGAAGTGTTTTCAGGAGGATAAACTATCAAACTAGTATATTTTTTTCATAGGATATGAGAATTGTAAGTATTTATTTAGATTTACTAAGTTTTTAAACGATTTTATTTAGATTTACTATGTTTTTAAACGATTTTATTTGACTTAACCCCGTATATTTATGCCTTTCTTTGTTTCAAATCTTGTGAAAGCTTTTTCAGTTGTACTGAATCGATTCTTATGAACCTTTGCATACATGGGGTGCTAGTAACGAAACAATATTATGGTAGTCTCAACTGGGCCTGATGATGAAGTCAGGAGGTGGACAGTGAAACTCTTCTAGTATTACCAGTAACCCTCTTGAGTTTGGGCTCATTTGGATGGTTTTGACGAGTCCCATATATTACACTAGGTGAGGAGGGTCCGATGATGGATTCAGGAAGAAGACAGCCGACCGGTTATCTTAAAAAAAATACCATTTTTTATTTCTACTAATAAGTTATTATATAGTAGGTACCTATCTCAAGGTCTTCGATCAGTGTGTGTTGCCAGTGATGACATACGGAACTGAGACATGGTCGCTTACTATGGGCCTCATAAGAAGGCTCAAGGTCACCCAAAGGGCAATGGAGCGTGCTATGCTCGGAGTTTCTCTGCGTGATCAAATCAGAAACGAGGAGATCTGTAGAAGAACCAAAGTAACCGACATAGCTCTCAGAATTGCTAAACTTAAGGGCTCCAGGACTCAGCAAAACTGCTGAAAAAGTATTTATACCTTTCGCGAACAGAGAGCTTGTTACTGTATCAAGATTAGATGTGATTTGGGACAGATACGACACTGACAGTCTCAAAAACGAGA
This sequence comes from Coleophora flavipennella, assembly GCA_947284805.1. Taxonomy (NCBI): domain Eukaryota; kingdom Metazoa; phylum Arthropoda; class Insecta; order Lepidoptera; family Coleophoridae; genus Coleophora; species Coleophora flavipennella. The sequence goes on from OX369279.1 coordinate 8,774,801, forward strand.
CTAAAACGTGGCACCGGACAAAGAACACGTTTTAATTTAAATTTTAGAATTCCGAAGGGTTGGGCAAATTTTCTCAGGGATAATTCCAATAAAGAGGAACTTTTCCATTTCCTAGCTCTACAGTGCCAAGCTACAGAATTCTTGGCTGGCAAAGACTTTTATACGACAGATGGACCCACAGTTTTCAGCAACAGCCCCAGTGATAAAAAAGCCCTGGAACCATGCAACCATGAGGAAGCAGATACGCGCATTGGTGATGCTGCAGCCCAAGGACACACAAAAATCATGGTGCGTACAGTGAATACCAATGTTGTTGTCCTTGCGGTTTCATGTGTGTCACAATTGCCACAGCTTGAGGAACTGAGGGTTCATATTGGCACGGGAAAAAATCAGTTCTTGCCATGCCATACTATTGCAGCTTCATTAGGTAACCAGTAGTATGGATTCGCGGATTCTGGCTCACCCCTGGCCACTCCCCTCATGGGGGGCGCGATTCACGCCAGTAAAGATGCCCCTCCCCTAAAAAAAAAAAAAAAAAAAAAAAAAGTTTTTTTTTTTTGGTTTTGCCCCCCACTTAAACCGTTTGGCGCTAGTTTCAGAACGATCAGAGCACGCCTTTCTACATTTATCTGCGCTGCTACAAGCCCCATTGTTATCGAGGCTCGACTATCTCTATTGTTCGCTCGACGTCTATTCATTTCGAGGATTCGGGTAACCTATTGTAATAGCAATGTTACCTGCTTTTGTGTTTTGAACCAATTGTGCTGCCTTCGATACTCGCTAAGGGCTATACTCGACTGTTCAAAAAGGAGGGTAATGTTTTTCGGGTGTATGTATGTCTGTTTCTTTGGATAAACCTGTAGCCTAAACGCTTCAATGATTTTGGAGTGCGAGGTGTCGTTAGGTTCGTCTTGATTCCCTGAGTGACATAGCTTGTGTTACCCAACTGTGCAAAAAGGAGGCTAATTTTTATGCATTTGGGTTTTTTATTTTAAATTAACCTAACCTGATTACTACTTTTCTTTGACAATTTATCATACACTCATGTAAAACCTTTTACCCGATTGTACAAAAAAGGAGGGTAATGTTTTTCGGGTGTATGTATGTCTGTTTCTTTGGATGAACCTGTAGCCTAAACGCTTCAATGATTTTGGAGTGCGAGGTGTCGTTAGGTTCGTCTTGATTCCCTGAGTGACATAGCTTGTTTTACCCGACTGTGCAAAAGGGAGGCTAATTTTTATGCAGTCGGGTTTTTTATTTTAAATTAACCTAACATGATTACTACTTGCCTTTAACAATTTATCATACAACCTATTACCCGACTGTGTAAAAAGGAGGTCATTTTTATGTTATTACACCAGCAACCGATATGGTAAATTTAACCCTCCTTTTTTCGTAGTCGGGTAAGGAGTTTACTAGTATTTAAGCTTTCTATGAAATTCGTTGTGTGAAAGAAAGTTTTTTTCACATCAGGTGAACATAGTAATTTATTGTACCATAAATAAATGTATTCAAAAATAGTTTCATTGTTATCGGTGTCTTTCATTTCGCAGTTGGTCGATCAGTAGAAAGATGTCTCAATACCGATTGTGAACAGAGGGTACTATTGTATTTTTAAGTTATTCATCTTGTTTTTAATGAAATAGGAATCGGGAAGTTCTATAGCAAGCAATTTACAATGCTTTTATTGTTGCGCTTCTATTTAATTTCGCAGATGGCTGCTCACCAACAAATTCTGAATCTTTTGTGTCAAACGACGAAGGTGGTCCATTTTTGAATTATATTTTTGCGTTAATAGCGAACAGGTTGTAACATGTATGTTACAGCGCAGGTGTTGCGAAGATACACATTCCTTTGTTATTTTGTTTGATAGCTGCATATAAAAGCAAGTTCAGACAGTTTAATCTCATAATATTTTAGACAGTCCTCGACGAATCTAAGTGCGTGGTCCATACGTGGTGTCTGTGATTTGTAATAAAATCTGTTGCAGTAATGGATGTAAGTATTACCCTTGATACAAGTAACTATAACGTGTGCCATTCATCATCATCTTATCAGCCACAAATCGTCCACTGCTGAACAAAGGCCTCCCCCAAGGATTTCCACGACGTCCGGTCCTGCGCTGCCCGCATCCATCGGCTTCCCGCGACCTTCACCAGGTCATCGGTCCACCGCGTGGGAGGCCTGCCTACGCTACGTTTTCCGGTGCGCGGTCGCCATTAACATATCTAATTTTCAATTCATTCGTGTTTTGCTTTGTTTACAAAAGTAATTTTGTTTTATGATAGGTGATATTTACAATGTAAGCTCTGCAATGGAAATTTCTATGAATTCATAAATCAATGTAGGTAGTTAGTCGCTCATTAAACTTATTGTGTCTTTGTTTTCTAAATGATACCTAATGTGTTATCTCTGCGCTATGAAACATATAACCAATTTGCTGTTTTTATTACAGGATAACGATTACACATTCAAAAATTACTATTTTCCGGCGACGGTATCCGATGAAGACGAAACAAAAGATATTATTATGAGGCCACAAAAAAACAAAGTGAAAAGGACAAACAATATTGACATATTCTTTGAGAAACCCAAAAAGAAGAAGAAAGCGATACCAAAATCTTCATGCGTAGCACATACATGTAGTGACGGTTTGTCTTACATAGTTTCAAATGAAGGTGAATCAGCAAAGGCGACTCACTTCATTAAAATTGAAATATATGATATGGATAAAATTCGTGACCTCGCACCGACTGACTACTGGAAGAACGTTGATGTACGTCTTAAATATTACGTGCAATCGGACGACGATAAACATTATCAAAGCACGCAAGAACTTATATTCAACGTCACTAAAGAACTTGCCTCAACTCTGAATTGTTCCAAGTATTGCATTGAAAGCAAGCAAACCGAAAAATCTTAACAAGACGCGCTGTTTGTGACATTCGTAGCAAATAATTTAGTATAAGTCATTTTTTTGCATCGTATTCCATTCAAGCCCCCCGGAGAATCACCACGGACAGAGCCCCACAGCGAGGACAAATAAAAAGGACTCGACAGCGCAGCGTTCATTGCATATTTGATCGTTCACCAACATGGAGTCCAATCTTACTAACTCCCAAATTAACGCAGCATACGAAGATGCCTTACTGTACGAAAGTGTGGAAATTCTGGAGGAACAACTCTGCATCAACAATGAAAATATTGCGCAGGAGTTTATGAAGCTGTGCAAATTGTAAGTAATTTGATTTATTTACTATTCTTATTTTACTCAGGCTAGTCAAATTTTTCCCATGCTCGGTACATTTTCCCACGGTGCTTATTTCTCAGGCTAGTAAAATTTTTCCCATGCTCGGTACATCTTCCCACGATTATTATTTTGCTATGAATGCCTTTTATAAAGTTTAAACAACGCAATTCAACAAAGAATAAGTCTTCTTTACAATTACTTTTAAATGGCTGTTTGTATTTCTTAGACAAAAGCGAAGCTTTGTCTGAAGAATATTTCCTGCGGTAGTTATGTTTTTCCCACGTATTATTTTTACTCGACTGTCTCAAAAGGATGGTTATGTTTTTCGAGTGTATGTATGTAGATTTTTATTTTCAACCCGACTGCCTCAAAAGGATGGTTATGTTTTTCGAGTGTATGTATGTAGATTTTCAACCCGACTGCCTCAAAAGGATGGTTATGTTTTTCGAGTGTATGTATGTAGATTTTTATTTTAAACCCGACTGCCTCAAAAGGATGGTTATGTTTTTCGAGTGTATGTATGTAGATTTTCAACCCGACTGCCTCAAAAGGATGGTTATGTTTTTCGAGTGTATGTATGTAGATTTTCAACCCGACTGCCTCAAAAGGATGGTTATGTTTTTCGAGTGTATGTATGTAGATTTTCAACCCGACTGCCTCAAAAGGATGGTTATGTTTTTCGAGTGTATGTATGTAGATGTTCAACCCGACTGCCTCAAAAGGATGGTTATGTTTTTCGAGTGTATGTATGTAGATGTTCAACCCGACTGCCTCAAAAGGATGGTTATGTTTTTCGAGTGTATGTAGATGTTCAACCCGACTGCCTCAAAAGGATGGTTATGTTTTTCGAGTGTATGTATGTAGATTTTTATGTTCACTGTTACAGCCTGAACGGCTTGGAGGATTTTAACGTATGGGGTATTGTTAGATTCGTGTCGATCCCGTGAGTGAAATAGGATAATTTTTTAACCGACTGGCTTAAAAGTGGGGTTGTTTTTACCAAGTCGGGTTTTCAATTTTTAATGAATCCCTGAAGTTATTCTATGATAGCCTTTTGATCTCCATTTTTGGATAATGTCAATAAGAAATTTCAAATTGAAGGAACCAGCAAATTTTTGATGTGTGTGTGTGTGTGTGTGTGTGTGTGTGTGTGTGTGTGTATATGTGTGTGTGCGTGTGGGTGTGTGTTAACATATATTATGGAAGTAACCTTAAACATTAGTCAATATTTTTTGGTTTTTCTTCCATAGCGGTGGCGAGTTTCGTTTCCTTTTAAAAATGATTGAATTAACAAGTGATGAAATAAGTCTTTTCAATAAATCTGATATATTACAAAGATTTCACCGTTATATTCGTTTGTGGTACATAAGCTCGAAATTACCTCAGACGATGCTTGATGACTTGACTTTTAAACCATTTTTTACACCATGTTCAGGACACTTAACATTAAATAGAAACCTAGATGATAATTTGGATCAAATAGATGGAGTTTTACCAATGCAAGCTTATTGTGAACAATGTAAAAATCAGTTAATTGTTAGTGTATTTTTATATGCCCCTACCTTCCTAATTACTTAAATTTTCAAAAAAATATATTTCTTTTCTTTTTGTTATAGCTCAAATAATCAAGTTGGTGATGGACGTGCATTAAAAAGAAAACTCATCAATGAGGGTGCCTCGACCAGCATCAATGAGGGTGCCTCGACCAGCAAGGAACCACGTTTGGATCATCTAGCTGTTTCGTCGTCAAATGCCCCATCGTCTTCACCTCAAAATATAGAAATAAATGTAAGTACAAAAAATAATGATGAGATTGAATGTTCCGTGTGTAAAATAGTTGTTTCTAAAAGATTTTTATCGAGTCACTTAAAGAGTAATCAACACAAAAATAACTTAGTTAGCTCACACGAAGAATTACCAAACGTTCAAAAGATTGAATCTGCTTTCGGAAATAGAATTTTGACTTACAGAGTTTCAAATGATAATCCTACCCCTGCATTGGAATTTCAGACACCAGAGTTGTTTATGAAAAATATTAAAGACACAATATTTATACTATTAGATCGCTGTATTAAAGAACACGTGGTAATAAAAGTAAATTTTATATTAAGAGCAGATTTTGTTCAAGAAACAAAGGATTTAGAAAACACATTTGACTTTCAAACTTTTAATTATGTTTTCTGTCAAGGAGATAATATTAGCATTACATTTTTATCACTAGCAGAGGAAATTTCAAACAAAGTTAGTAATTTTGAATGTAAAGATAGCGGGTGGAGTTTGAGAAAAATAAAGCATTTGGATATGAATGTTAATAAGTTTGATCCTCTACATGGATCTTCATACATTGACTTACCACATGATATAAAACTTAAAAAGGCTGTCATAAATGTAAAAAATAAGGATCATCAATGCTTTTTATGGTCCGTGTTGTCAGCGCTGTATCCTACTGATAAAAATTCAGACAGAGTTACTTCATATTTACAACATAAAAATAAACTAAATTTCGATGATATACCTTTCCCAGTGAAAATTAAAGATATTCACAAGTTTGAAAGGTTAAATGACTTGAGCATTAATGTTTTTGGTTTGGAATATGATTCTGAAAGTAAAAGTCATAAAGTTACCGGTCCATTGCATTTCACAAAATCTCGAAAGTCGACACATGTAAATTTATTATATATTTCACACAATAATAAAAGTCATTATTGTTACATCAAAAATCTTTCACGCTTGGTTAGCAAACAAATTTCATCACGTCACATTGCAATGCATATTTGTGATGGTTGCTTATTACACTTTTCATCTGCTGATCAGCTACAAAAACACCAGCAACATGACTGTGCACATGTTCGTGTAGATTTACCATCGGACAAACGTTATAGGATGAACTGGTTTAGAGAGTCTGTCCCAGGAAATCAGATAGAATTTGATAAATATGAGAGACAACTCAGAGTACCTTTTGTAGTTTATGCTGACTTCGAAGCATTGTTAAATCCAATTGAAGGATGTGAGACAGATCCAAACAAATCATCAACTACAAATGTACAAAAACATGAAGTGTATAGTTTTGGATATTATATTAAATGTTCATTTGATGATAAGCTTTCAAAGTACAGAACTTACAAAGGCAAGGACTGTTCTAAAAAATTCATGACATTGTTGAAAGATGATTTACAAGAAATATGTAAAAAGAGAACATTTAAAAAATCTCCTTCTCCATTAACTACAGAGAATGAAACATGTATAGCTCAAAGCAAAGTCTGCTATATTTGTAAAAAAGAATTATTAAATGACTTTATAATTGACCATGACTGGTACACAGGTCACTATGCAGGTGTCGCTCATTCATTATGTGCGGAGAAGTATAGAACAGGAAACTTTGTTCCTGTATTTTTCCACAATCTTAGTAATTACGATGCGCATTTCTTAGTACATGCACTTAATTTTGAAGAAGGTGAGATAGAAGTAATTCCTCAAAACAAAGAGAGGTACATCTCGTTTTCCAAACAACTAAAAATTAATAATCACACAATGAAATTGAGATTTCTAGATTCTTTTAAATTTATGTCAAGTAGTCTCGAAAAATTAGCGCAAAACTTAAAACCTGAAGAGTTTAGAGAGATGAGTTTGAACTTTCCAAACGAAGATGATTTTAAAAGATTGATTCGCAAAGGTGTTTATCCATATGAATTTATGACCTCGTATGACTCTCTTAATATGAAATCACTGCCACCCCCTGAAAAGTTCTATAATTCTTTAAATGACAAACATGTAACTGAAAATGATTACGCTCATGCAAAAGATGTTTGGAATCACTTCAAATGTAAAAATATGGGGGATTATTCTGACTTATACTTAAAAACCGATGTTTTGATACTTGCAGATGTGTTTGAAAATTTTCGAAATGTTTGTTTAAAGACATATGAGTTAGATCCTGCTCATTATTACACTGCTCCTGGATTAAGCTGGGATGCTATGTTGAGTTTTACAAAAGTAAGACTAGAGCTCTTAACAGACTTTGAAAAGATTGCTTTCATTAAAAAAGGAATTAGAGGTGGAATATCACAATGTAGTAATCGACATGCTAAAGCAAATAATAAATTCATGCCTGATTACGATAGTAATTTACCATCTTCTTATCTAGTTTATTACGATTCCAATAATTTGTATGGCTGGTCTATGTCTCAGCACCTTCCCACTGGTAATTTTGAATGGGTAGATTCTGATACCAATTTTAATGTTGCTGACGATACAGACGAAGGTTTTATTTTAGAAGTTGATTTGGAATACCCTGAAAATCTACATGATTCACATTCTGACTTGCCATTTTGTCCTGAAAATATATGTATCAATGACAAACAAAAAAAATTGATACCTAATTTATTCAACAAAGAAAAATATGTAATACATTACCGAAACTTAAAACAATGTTTAGAAAAAGGTATGCGCTTAAATAAAGTTCACAGAATCTTAAAGTTCAGTCAAAGTGCATGGTTAAAAAAATATATCGATTTAAATACACAAAAGCGGTCCATGTCCTCTACAGAGTTTGAAAAAGATTTTTTTAAACTCATGAATAACTCAGTATTTGGTAAAACTATGGAAAACATAGAAAAAAGAGTAAATGTTAAATTAGTTGATCAATGGGGTGATCGTGGGAAGGTTCAGGGTGCAAAATCATTAATAGCTAAACCAGAATTTCATAGCTTAGCAATATTTTCAGAAAATTTAGTCGCGGTTCAGTTAAACAAAACAAAAGTTTTATACAACAAACCGATATATCTCGGATTTTGTGTACTAGATATATCCAAAACTTTAATGTACCAATTTCATTACGATTTTATGAAAAACAAATTTAAAGACAACCTGAAGCTGTTATACACTGATACGGATAGCTTGATCTATCAAGTTTTCACAGAAAATTTCTATTCTGACATAAAAGATGATTTAGAAACTCATTTCGATACATCAGACTACTCCCCCAATAATGAGTTTGGTTTCCCATTAATTAACAAAAAGAAACTTGGGTTTTTCAAAGATGAGAACAATGGAAAAATTTTCAAAGAGTTTGTTGGTTTACGTGCAAAAATGTATGCGATGGATGTTCAAAACAAGTTTACTGCAAAAGCTAAGGGAGTTAATAAATGTGTTACTCAAAGATTCAACTTAGATGATTACAAAAAATGTTTACTTCGTAAAACAGATAAAATTAGTACAATGTTGCGATTCCGCTCATTAAAACATACTATTTATACACAAAAAATAAATAAAGTCTCGTTATCACATAATGACAGCAAAAGGTTCTTATTATCAAATTCAACCGATACCCTAGCATGGGGACATTATAAAGTACGGAACATTCAATCCTAACATGTTTTTTTGTACTTATTTTTGTCATATTCGATTAATTTATTTCTCATTTGCATATTTTAAATGTAATCCTATAAGTTAATATTTTTACTTGTCCTCTGCCATATTTGTACTTAGCAGTTCCTTAATATTGCTTTTAAATGTAAGATAGGCATGTCTCTTTTTATAAATACTGTGTAAAATTTTCATATTTAGTTATGTGATTTACTTTTAAATTACTGATAATAAAGCTAATTACTTACTGATAAAAAAGCTAAGTTAAAATTATGATAAATAATAGATTATTTAATTTGATTTAACTACAGTTTAAACTTATCGAGAATGAATATTTTGTATAAAGAAATCTCAACATAGTTTCTATTGTAAGTTTTTATTTGTATTATTACCTATTATCCTAGAGGGATGATTTCAAAGCAAAGTTCCATTGCAAACAAGAGCTCTGACTTCACAGTTGTCACAGGAATGTTTGTTGCGGATACAATACATAAAAAAAAATATTATTAGTGTTTAAAGCTTATTTTAATTTTATTGTGTTCCTTGAATATTATAATATAATCCTAAGAGTAAGCCCAAGCGTAAGTTTTTCATTGAAATAAAACATTTTAAATTATTCAACGGTTTGTTTTTCTTGATCGTTATCAATGCACCTACACTGATCTTAACAGCAATTCTAAATTAGGTTAGTCATTAAAAATAAGGTTTTAGCGTTAGTAAATATCACTCTCATTTTGGTAGTTCTTAAAGACGCACGCAAGTAATTACAATGATTCACTTTTATCATCCATTTACAACTATAGTTGCAGGACCTAGTGGTTGTGGAAAATCTAATTTTGTAACGAATTTTCTGAAATTTTGCAAGGATTTATGTGATGTAGAATTTGCAGAAGTAATATGGTGTTACGATGAGATGCAACCTTTGTACAATTTAGAAAACGTTAATTACAATCAAGGTATTCCAGACCTAAACATGTTCGATGGGAAACATCCTAAGCTTCTTATTATTGATGATCTTATGAGAGAATCAGATGGTCGTATTGTTGATATTTTTACAAAGGGAAGTCATCACAGGAACTTAAGCGTATTTTATATTACACAAAATTTATTTCATCAGGGTAAAGGACAACGAGATATTTCTTTAAATTCTAACTATATAATATATTTTAAAAATCCAAGAGATAGAACTCAGATACGATACTTAGCACGACAAGTATATCCGGATTGTCCGAAATTCATTGAAGAAGCTTATAAGGATGCAACTACAGAAGCTCATGGATATCTAATGATTGATCTTAAACAAAACACATTTGACATGTATCGTTTCAAAACTAAAATATTTCCTATTGATGAATATTGTTGGGTATATGTACCTAAAAAAGGATATAAATATAGTACACATCATGACATTTAGCTCAGGTCTATGTAATGTGTGAAAAGATAAACATTTTACTTTTTTATATAAGCACCTAGTATAAATATCATTTATTCAGTTGATGATAATGAGTGGAAGAGTAAGGACACATAAAGATTTTCTGAAAGCATTACTCACACTTAAAGCTAAGCATCGAGATGCATTATTAAAATCATGCGGTGAGGAAGAAATAAATTGCATAAGCGAGTGTATTTTCAACGTATTAAAGGGTAAAGTACCACTGAAGAGCCAGGATAAGACCAAGTTAAAAAAACACAAAAATATATTAAGAAAAATAGTGTCAAGAGGAAAAAAAACATTGAGAAAACGTATCATCATACAGAAGGGTGGTGCATTTTTACCAATTATATTAGGGGCTGTCCTCAGTAGTTTGTTGGGTGCTGTTTTATAAATTGAAAATGGAAAACACCAAAAAAATGATATTAATTGAACCTAGTGTAGTGGAAAGACTCAAACAAAAAGAGAACGCAAGTGAGGATACATTATCTCGATTAGATAAAGAGATGCGAAATATAATGAAAAGTAAATTAGAAGATCGTGAAAAATGGGCTTTATACCTTCAAACACTTCAGAGATATTTGCATTTTAGTGAAGCAAAAAAACACCCATTGAAATTACCAATAATTACAGAGGAAGAGAATGGTAATACTAGAAATACAATAAAAGATGATGCAGCTGTGCAAACAGATTTATTTGTTAAAGAAGAACCATTGAAAGAAGAAGTGTTCAATAAAAATTCTACATACACTCACTCTCATTTAATGCGATTGATCCCAAAAAGTTTTAAGAAGAAAGGTGAGGTTTTGTTAAACTCTTTAATTGACAACAGTGAAATAATACGTTGGGATGATAAAGGCTTGGTTTATTTACACAATAAACCGATTCCTAATAGTAATATCATAGATTTATTTCATGATACTCTAAGAAAATTAAAACGTCCGACCTCAATAGGAAGAGATGAGTTTTGTAAAGCATTGGTAGAAATAAGTGTGCCTTTACATTGTATTGGTAATCCGGATTTACGAGAACATATGAACAAGCTATATATACAAGATTTTAAAGAAACACCGAAGTCTGCAACATATAAAGAACTATCTTCAAAACGTAAACCCGCTGCTAGAAAAATTGCTTGGGAAAGATGGACACCTTACTAAATATCAATGAGATTTATTATGATGTTTCTCAACCTGCCGGCTACAGCAGTGTCAATAAGCTTTCAGAAGCCATGAAGGGTCACATGAATAAGAAACAAGTTCAAGACTGGCTGCGATCGCAAGAGACTTATACATTGCATAAACCGGTTCATAAGAAGTTTAAAAGAAACAAATACCTTTTATCTAATTTTAACCAACTATGGCAAGCAGATCTTACTGACATGCGTTCTTATTCTCAATATAATGATGGTTACAAATACATACTTTGTGTTATTGATGTATTTAGCAAATATGCTTTTGCTAGACCTATGAAAAGAAAAGATTCACAAAGTACTAGAAGTTGTTTTGATAGTATATTTACAGAAGCGAAAGCTACAATAATACATATACAGTCTGATAAAGGAACTGAATTTGTATCAAAAGAAGTAAGGAGTTATTTTCAAAGTAAAAATGTGAATTATTATACTACCAACAACCCTGATATTAAAGCTAGTATAGTGGAAAGATTTCAGAGAACTCTCAAAATGAAAATGTGGAGGTTTTTTACACATAGAAATACATACAGATATATTGATATTTTACAAGATTTACTGTTTTCTTATAATCACAGCTATCATTCAAGTATTAAAATGCGCCCATGTGATGTAAATTCTAACAATATTATGACTGTTTGGTGTAATTTATATGATAGAAGGAAAGACAGCACATTTAAACTGAGAACACCTCAGTTTCAAGTAGGGGACTTTGTAAGAATAACTAAATATAAACACATATTTCAAAAGGGTTATGAAACCAACTGGAGTGATGAGATATTTGTAGTGGCTACAGTTATTGATAGAAGTCCCCATACAGTTTATACTCTAAAGGATCTAAAAAATGAACCCATCATAGGAACTTTTTATGGCAAAGAATTACAAAAGGTTAGTTACAACCCCACCAATAAATATAAAATTGATAAAATTCTGAAGTCTAGGCATTCTGGTCTCAGAAAGGAACTGCTGGTCAAGTGGAATGGTTATCCTAAGAAGTTTAATAGTTGGATACCAGCATCAAGACTTGAACAATTATGAACGGAGAAAGTTTCTATATAACACTGTTAAGTAATAGTTCAATGACATACTTTCCTGAAAACACTACATCAAGTTTTTATACTAAATTACCTAAATCAGTAAAATTGGAGGGGGAATGGGATGTTGGAATGGTTGAATTCCATTTTCCTTGTAATATATTAAATGTACAAGAGCATGAGAATATTGTTTATGTAAAAAAATGCAGAAATTAGACGGCGAATCTTTAGAGTTGCCTGTAGAGTTTATTACACACATTCCCGCAAAAAACTATGAAAGTATTGAGCATGTTTTAAATGAATTAAATAACAATCCTTTAATAAAAGGGGATGTTGAATTTAGCTATGATGGAATAGCGAAACGAGTTAAGGCTACAAGTTTAAATGATAACATTTTATCGATAAGTACTTCCACAAAATTAAGTTTACAACTGGGTTTTGAACCAAAACAAAATTTTATCAACGTAATGGGAAAGTACCCGGTTGACATATCATTAGGTTTACCATCACAGATGTTGATCTATTGTGATATCATTCAACCACAAATAGTTGGCGATGTGATGACACCCTTACTTAGGATCGTTCCAATGGATCCTACAAAATATGTCTATGGTGCTTATAAGATGAATGTTTTTTCTCCAGCACATTATGTACCCGTTCTACGAAGAGAGTTTGATGTAATAGAAATAGATATAAGAACGAGTACAGGACAAAAAGTTCCATTTCAGTTTGGGACTGCTTGTATTAAACTACATTTCAAGCGAATAAATTAATCAAAATGGGGTGTCCTTATGAGCATTATTACTCACACCAAGCCGGGTCAGGCATTGGTATTGTATATAGAGGGGCTAATCATCAACGCGGTCATGGCATTGGAAGTTTTTTAGGAGGTCTATTTAGATCAGTGCTTCCGTTACTAGCGAGAGGTGCTAAAGCTGTTGGGAAAGAAGCACTAAATGCAGGCGTAGGTCTTTTATCTGATGTTGTTAATGCACGTGATCTTGATGACAGTATCAAAACACGTTTTAAGACAGCTACTAGTAATTTGAAACGTAAAGCAGATAATAAAATGGATTCTGTTATGTCTGGCTCGGGTTATAAAATAAAGAGACCAAGTAAGAAGTTAATCAGTCGCTTGAAGACATCACGACGAAAGGGAGTAAGAAAAACACAAAAACATCGAGCTGACGACATATTTACATTTTAAAAAATGTCATTTTTACACCATAATTCTTCAGAATGTGTAAAATCAGAATTGGACCTCTTCGCCTTACCGTCGACACAAACAAGTATAGAGAGTGGACTGTGGATCCATTACAATCCAATATCTTCTTTAAGTGATGAAGGACCCATTGAATTTTTAGTACCAGGGAGTGGTGATGATTACATTGATTTATCTCATACCATGATACATGTAAAAGCCAAAATTTTAAAACAAGATATAAGTAATATTCCTGAAAGTGCTGTTGTGGCACCTGTGAATAATTGGTTGCATTCACTGTTTAGTCAATTAGATATATATATGAATCAAAAACTGGTTTCCCCACCAAACAATACATATGCTTACCGTGCATACATAGAAAACTTACTTAACTATGGTCCAGCAGCTAAATCATCTCACCTTACATGTGGGTTATGGTATAGTGATACAGCGAATAAAATGGATAATTGCGATGACGCTAACATCGGCTTCCACAAAAGGCAGGAATTAGCAAAAGAAAGCAAAACAATAGAAATGATTGGACATTTACACGGTGATGTATTCAACCAAGAAAATTTTTTAATTAATGGTGTAGAAATCCGGATAAAACTCGTGCGTACAAAAGAATCATTCAACCTGATGTCCACTGCTGATTCAAAGTTCAAAGTGAATATTACTTCCGCCGCTCTCATAGTTCGTAAGGTTAGGATCAATCCGTCAGTTTTGTTAGCGCACGAAAAGGTATTATCCACTACAACTGCTAAATATCCTTTGACTCGTGCCGAAGTTAAAGTTTTAACAATACCAACAGGTGTTCAAGGTAAAACACTTGATAATGTATTTCTTGGACAGGTACCGAAAAGATGTGTTGTAGGTTTTGTAAAAAATGCAGCATTTAATGGAACCTTAAACATGAATCCTTTCAATTTTGATAATCATGGCCTCAATTCATTTAGCTTGTATGTGGATGGACAGCAAGTACCATCTAAGACATTACAACCATCTTTTGGTGACTCTGTTTACACCAGCGCTTATCATACCCTGTTCTCTGGGATAGGTATTCACTTTCTAAATGATGGGAATGCAATATCAAAAGAAGATTTTGCTAATGGATACTGTTTGCTAGCTTTCGATATGACTCCCGACTTGTGCGCTAATTCTAGTTCGCACTGGAGTTTGATAAAGCATGGTAGTGTTCGATTAGAGGTTCGCTTTGATGCAGCTCTTACAAACACAATTAACTGTATAATATATGCCGAGTTCGATAACATTATGGAAATTAATAAAAATAGGGAAGTTGCTATTGATTATAGCAGCTAAATCAAGTAAAATTAGAAACCTATAAAACGCAAGACATTTTTGGAGGGCAATATTATTCTTCAATGCATAGCTGTTAAAACTCCTTCCGCATGTAAAAATGAATACTGAAGAAATACAAGAATTTATGAGAAAAATCAACCCAAAAAATGAATTTAACGTCTTTGCTGCTAATCGTTTACCATTGTGTGTCTCCTTACCAATATGTTTTATCAGCAATTTGGATCCTGATAACAAACCTGGATCACATTGGGTAGCTATCTATATAAATTCAAAAGGCATTGGAGAATATTTTGACTCATTTGGTCGCAAGCCCACGAAATATCATGAAACGTTTTTGAAAAGAAATACTAAGCATTTTTTTTATAATGTAAAAGTTGTTCAAAACTATTTGACCTCAGTTTGCGGTTATTATTGTTTAGTTTATGTTTATTATAGATCTAAGGGTATCTCTATGCATGATTTTGTGAGCATATTTACAGAAGATACATTATTTAATGATTTTGTTGTAAGAGAAATGTTTTTGAGTATTTTTTCTGATTAATATGACGTGTGAAATGATTGAAACAAAAAAAATACTAACTAATGTTTGTATGATGTCAAAATAATTAATTATTACTTTAACTTCACTTATAGCACATTGTTAATTAGTTTATATTAATTTTAGATCTAGGGAATGTCACTGATGATTTTATTTAATAGGTTTTTAAAATAAAATGCGTACTTTGAATTAACAAATAAAATGGTTTCATTTTGAACAAAAGCTATCCTTATTTATAATAATTGATAAAAATTAAAGACAAAACCATTCAATAAAAGAAGCATTTATTAAAATAATATACATTAGGTATTTAATTAGGTGAATATAATGACGGTGATAAGGATGAATATATGGATGGAGATGTTACGATGTCTTCTTCATCTTCTTCTATGATCCTCCCTGAATATGTTGCAAAAGTGTCCTCTGTGCTTTCCCACGATGATGTTGCATATGTTGGGATGTACTCTTCATCTCCTTCTGTACTTCTTCGCAAAGATGACAATTGATAACACATGCATGGTGATATACTCCTCGAGTAAATATTTTGATTTGTCATAAACTCCTGCGCAATATTTTCATTGTTGATGCAGAGTTGTTCCTCCAGAATTTCCACACTTTCGTACAGTAAGGCATCTTCGTATGCTGCGTTAATTTGGGAGTTAGTAAGATTGGACTCCATGTTGGTGAACGATCAAATATGCAATGAACGCTGCGCTGTCGAGTCCTTTTTATTTGTCCTCGTTGTGGGGCTCTGTCCGTGGTGATTCTCCGGGGGGCTTGAATGGAATACGATGCAAAAAAATGACTTATACTAAATTATTTGCTACGAATGTCACAAACAGCGCGTCTTGTTAAGATTTTTCGGTTTGCTTGCTTTCAATGCAATACTTGGAACAATTCAGAGTTGAGGCAAGTTCTTTAGTGACGTTGAATATAAGTTCTTGCGTGCTTTGATAATGTTTATCGTCGTCCGATTGCACGTAATATTTAAGACGTACATCAACGTTCTTCCAGTAGTCAGTCGGTGCGAGGTCACGAATTTTATCCATATCATATATTTCAATTTTAATGAAGTGAGTCGCCTTTGCTGATTCACCTTCATTTGAAACTATGTAAGACAAACCGTCACTACATGTATGTGCTACGCATGAAGATTTTGGTATCGCTTTCTTCTTCTTTTTGGGTTTCTCAAAGAATATGTCAATATTGTTTGTCCTTTTCACTTTGTTTTTTTGTGGCCTCATAATAATATCTTTTGTTTCGTCTTCATCGGATACCGTCGCCGGAAAATAGTAATTTTTGAATGTGTAATCGTTATCCTGTAATAAAAACAGCAAATTGGTTATATGTTTCATAGCGCAGAGATAACACATTAGGTATCATTTAGAAAACAAAGACACAATAAGTTTAATGAGCGACTAACTACCTACATTGATTTATGAATTCATAGAAATTTCCATTGCAGAGCTTACATTGTAAATATCACCTATCATAAAACAAAATTACTTTTGTAAACAAAGCAAAACACGAATGAATTGAAAATTAGGTATGTTAATGGCGACCGCGCACCGGAAAACGTAGCGTAGGCAGGCCTCCCACGCGGTGGACCGATGACCTGGTGAAGGTCGCGGGAAGCCGATGGATGCGGGCAGCGCAGGACCGGACGTCGTGGAAATCCTTGGGGGAGGCCTTTGTTCAGCAGTGGACGATTTGTGGCTGATAAGATGATGATGAATGGCACACGTTATAGTTACTTGTATCAAGGGTAATACTTACATCCATTACTGCAACAGATTTTATTACAAATCACAGACACCACGTATGGACCACGCACTTAGATTCGTCGAGGACTGTCTAAAATATTATGAGATTAAACTGTCTGAACTTGCTTTTATATGCAGCTATCAAACAAAATAACAAAGGAATGTGTATCTTCGCAACACCTGCGCTGTAACATACATGTTACAACCTGTTCGCTATTAACGCAAAAATATAATTCAAAAATGGACCACCTTCGTCGTTTGACACAAAAGATTCAGAATTTGTTGGTGAGCAGCCATCTGCGAAATTAAATAGAAGCGCAACAATAAAAGCATTGTAAATTGCTTGCTATAGAACTTCCCGATTCCTATTTCATTGAAAACAAGATGAATAACTTAAAAATACAATAGTACCCTCTGTTCACAATCGGTATTGAGACATCTTTCTACTGATCGACCAACTGCGAAATGAAAGACACCGATAACAATGAAACTATTTTTGAATACATTTATTTATGGTACAATAAATTACTATGTTCACCTGATGTGAAAAAAACTTTCTTTCACACAACGAATTTCATAGAAAGCTTAAATACTAGTAAACTCCTTACCCGACTACGAAAAAAGGAGGGTTAAATTTACCATATCGGTTGCTGGTGTAATAACATAAAAATGACCTCCTTTTTACACAGTCGGGTAATAGGTTGTATGATAAATTGTTAAAGGCAAGTAGTAATCATGTTAGGTTAATTTAAAATAAAAAACCCGACTGCATAAAAATTAGCCTCCCTTTTGCACAGTCGGGTAAAACAAGCTATGTCACTCAGGGAATCAAGACGAACCTAACGACACCTCGCACTCCAAAATCATTGAAGCGTTTAGGCTACAGGTTCATCCAAAGAAACAGACATACATACACCCGAAAAACATTACCCTCCTTTTTTGTACAATCGGGTAAAAGGTTTTACATGAGTGTATGATAAATTATCAAAGAAAAGTAGTAATCAGGTTAGGTTAATTTAAAATAAAAAACCCAAATGCATAAAAATTAGCCTCCTTTTTGCACAGTTGGGTAACACAAGCTATGTCACTCAGGGAATCAAGACGAACCTAACGACACCTCGCACTCCAAAATCATTGAAGCGTTTAGGCTACAGGTTTATCCAAAGAAACAGACATACATACACCCGAAAAACATTACCCTCCTTTTTGAACAGTCGAGTATAGCCCTTAGCGAGTATCGAAGGCAGCACAATTGGTTCAAAACACAAAAGCAGGTAACATTGCTATTACAATAGGTTACCCGAATCCTCGAAATGAATAGACGTCGAGCGAACAATAGAGATAGTCGAGCCTCGATAACAATGGGGCTTGTAGCAGCGCAGATAAATGTAGAAAGGCGTGCTCTGATCGTTCTGAAACTAGCGCCAAACGGTTTAAGTGGGGGGCAAAACCAAAAAAAAAAAAACTTTTTTTTTTTTTTTTTTTTTTTTTTTAGGGGAGGGGCATCTTTACTGGCGTGAATCGCGCCCCCCATGAGGGGAGTGGCCAGGGGTGAGCCAGAATCCGCGAATCCATACTACTGTAACCTAAATAAATATAATATATTTACACTTTAAAATCTGAAAGTAATTCAGCTATATACTAGTTTATTTTCTTTTAGGACCAGAAAAGGCAGAAGTATTGCCAATGTTCCACGCCTTTTCCGGGTGTGATACCGTTTCATCTTTTGCTGGTAAAGGGAAAAAGAGTGCTTTCGAAGCTTGGGGCGCTTATCTACCTGCAACGGAGGGGTTCACAAGCGCTAAAGAAGGAAATGTGGAACAAGCTTTACCAATACTAGAAAAATTTGTCAATTCTATAAATGACAAGTAATTTAAGTGGTGGTTGGCTTTTGTGATTTGAAATGATTTAAGTAATTATTGGAATGCATGTTGTGTACAATTTGTTTCATTTTAGATCTGGCGCGTGCACTGATATCAATCAGTGTAGAAAACTACTATTTACGAAAAAGCACAGACAGCTGGAGAATCTTCCACCAACTAAAGATGCCCTGCGCAACCATATTTTGCGAGCAATTTATCAGGGAGGACATATATGGGGTCAACTTTTGCAACCTACACAAAACCTGCCATGTCCTGCTGACTGGGTTTGGGCAAAAAATAATGGCAAATGGGAGCCTGTTTGGACCACCCTACCGCCAGCAGCCGCTGCTTGCATGGAGTTAATACGATGTAAATGCAAGAAAAAATGCGCAGGAAGGTGCAATTGTTTAAAAAGAGAGATAAGGTGCACCGAACTGTGTGGCTGCAGCGGAAACTGTGAATCTTCTTCTTCTACCTAGCTTTGTCCCGACTTGTGCCATGGTCTTTGTCCGACATTTTCACAATAAATGACAGGTTTCAGGTATTATAAGGAGCGACTGCCGTCTGACTCCCAAAACCAGAAGGTAACCAGTTTCGCCAGAGCCTCGTTTGTAGCCTAGCAGGGTGCACCACGAGCAGGTGAGGTCGGCTAAGATTCTAAAGATGTTTATTGGACCACTTACACCCGGAAACGGTCAATAAATTGTCTTATTTACTAAAATAGACCTTTTATTCTTTATTCCATTATTACAATTAAAATAGGAATCCCTATTACAACTAACATGATTAAAATAAGCTGAAATTTAGGGTTATCTCAGTGATTATAAAACATTTATTTTAATGTTATGAACTCTAATATTATTTTTTAACAATATTTACTCTAGATATTTCTTCAAGAATATTATCTCTAGATATAGATACACCTATACTAATTAGTTTCATTGCTCATTATCACAGACTTATATTTATTTTAATAATTGTTTACAATTTAGTGTCAAATCCTATCCAAAAATACTTACTTCTCCCGTCGCAGCTCCACCGCACGAGGCAATAAATTTTTTTTGACGCATTTACTAGTTCAATCTATTAAGAAAGTTTATGTTTATATATTCTAGATAAACAGGGCTACAAAATCATATTTTTTTATAAAACATAGTCTCCTGGTTTAATTGTAGGCATAGATTTTGTAAGATTTTTTATTTCTATTTTTTCTATTTTTGCGCCTAATCTTTTTTTCTTCTATGAACAAGTGAAAATATTGTTCCAGAAATGAATTTGTCGTCCTTAAATTATACGAAAACGATACCAAACACGACTTGTTTGCTAAACTTACGGAGATATGGACGAAAGAGTGCAGCGCGGCAGATGGAATTTCCCCCCCCCCCCCCTCCCCCACCTACCTGCAGGGTGGTACCACGTGGGTACAGGGCTAAATCAGCTCAGATGACCACTAGGTATGCCTGTGCCAAGTGGCTTCCTTTGTTGACAATTTGCAAGGTTGGTGACACTAAATACCCAACTAGTGTGATGAAGACCATAGTGGCCCAAAACATAAATTTTAAGCATCAAGGTGGGCAACCTATTTGCACTAGTGAACTTGCGTTGAGTTTTAGTGAGTGAGATACAGTGGGTGATACAATAGGCGAAGGGTCCACATAACATCAGATGGCTCGTCTGCTTGTTTGCCCACATCAGTTTTTAAAAAAATAGATTTTTCCTCCAAAATATTAGATAATTGGTCCACCAACGCCAAGTTCCTTGTGCTTTATTTTATCATCCTGAACGAAATAAAGTAGGCCTATACATAGCATTGCTCTAGAGTACCTATAATATTTTTAAAAAACAAGGGCGCAGTTATAGAAGCTCGCACAGGGCGCAGAAAAGGCTATTTACGGCACTGTTTGTATGCATAAATTACCAATTAATTTGGCTTGCCAATTTCGAATTTAAATAAAATTAAAAAATCTCAAACCCAACCACGTAAAAGTATGAAAACAATCCATATTCCATAATGATAGGTACTTATGATACAAATTTTGATTGCGACTACGGCTATTACCTCAGATGAAAAAGGCTATGATTTTAGGCGGGAAACTCCTGTTTTCATACTTAGTTAGTTTTTTAACTTTAATTTTATTTCCTACTAGCTGTCTTGGCGTGTGAACACTTCCAACGGTGCTAATATTATACAAAATACTCTGCCGTAACACTTTTTTATTTGGCAATGAAACAACACATTATCATAAAATACGTTCAATGACTTATAGTTTATTAGAAAAACAACAAAGATCCTACTTAACAACTGCCGATTAAATGTTAAATTTCTTACAAACAACTAAACTACTTTTAAGGTATCAATAAATAATGGACAACTAATTAGAAACAACAGAAAAAAAATTATATTATTTATAGTTTAAGTAATCAGTATTAAATCATTTACGTGATGCTGTTCACAAGTACTAAAGAGTTATTTTTTTTGCGATTTAAGAACAAAAGTTGTTCAGTACAAAAAGTAGAAGCCCTAGTTAACGTACCTACATCAATTTTTGTTACACCGTGTATATTATGTATATTTAAGAAACCTATAAATACGATTTAGTTATAAACATACCCTTATTTTTTTACCAAAATATCCATTTTTTAAAAAGTTATGCCTGTTCAAGCTTTGAAAATACATAATGTACTTAGCCGCTACAACAACCGACAGCGGCTTCCCGCGGGCTTCACCAGGTCGTCGGTCCACCGTATGGGAGGTCTGCCTACGCCACTCTATATCTTTACTACCCCAACGGCCATATGTTCTACGAGCTATGTGCCCTGCCCACTGAAGTGATTGTGTGGTACTGGTACGTTAATGAAAGTTGTTAGGTACTATTGTAAATAATATATACATCAGTAATACTATCATACCCTTAAATGTTTCTCGCCTTTGTATAGACATCCTGTATAGTAAGATGCCTACTTAAAATTAATACTTGCCTACCTACGTTTTCATTTTAAAATACAAAGTTATATTGGAATGTTGAAGTTTTAAAGCGTAGCTCGTAGGCGCGTCGTTTGCTACGGCGGCGTAGTAAACGCACTACGTACTTTCATAGTAAAAGGAAAAAATAGTAGGTTGTCTTCATACAATGGTACATCGCGCGGTTTGTATGTTTGCGCGCCCCAGAAGGCACGCACCATACGCACGCACACTACAACAAATAGGAATGGTCTATGGTCCTATGTCATACCTATTTATTGTAGTGTACTGGCGCGCACACATACAAACCGCGCGATGTACCGTTGTATGAAAACAACCTACTATTCTTTAATTTTAGTATGGCACTGTAGCCCGTAATGCCCCGTAGCGTAGTATCGCCCGCGATGTTTGTAACTTCATCTTACTTAGCAAACCTTAATTGTTGGAAATTACGATTAATAAATTGAAGACGTGATTGAAAACAAAGCGAATAATGTTTTTTGAAATTTTAGCAGAAACGGTAATTTAACTAAATTATTTCAAGGTACGGAACCCTCGGTGCGCAAGCCCGACTCGCATTTAGTCGGTTTTTTTGTGGCATCTACCCCTAAATAATAAACAGATAGAATCTACTTAGAATCCTATAAAAAATATCATAAAACTTGATCAAAATTTTGTTTGGACCATTGGTTTAGCTGTTAAGGAAACCGGATGTATGGACGGACCGAGGAACGGACGGACGTATTTGGCAAACAAGTTTTTTCGTGTTTATCCTAGTAAAGAACACATTTTGGTAAAAATTTGAAAAACTAGTTTTTCAAGAATAGCACTTTATTAGTTCGCCGCGCTCGGTCGCTCCAAACTAAAAATGATTATACGAGTATTTACGTTATATATATCATACATAACTTAACTTTCAAGATTTTAACGGATTAAAGGTCCAATTTTCCAAACGTATTTCCGCTCTAATATAAAAACTACTCTAATATAAATAGTAAAAAAGCGCCGGTGGCTCAACCGGTAACGGCTCGGTCCATCTAACCAGAGGTACCGGGTTCAAATCTGGACAGCAAATGTACCAATGAGTTTTTCAAAAACTTACGTACATATACTTACCGATTGCTTTAACGGTGAAGGAAAAACATCGTAAGGAAACCTGCACACGCCTGCGAAGAAACTCGAAGGTTGTGTGTGAAGTCGACCAACTCAAATTGGGCCCGCGTGGTCGACTAAGGCCTAATCGCCCTGATTCAGGGTAGGCTCGAGCCCCTCGGTGGGGACGTATATGAGCTGATATAATAATAAAAACTACATGTTAGATTGAATTCAAACTTTGCGAATATATTGAGTAGACATATTGTATCGATGTTTGTAATTAGTTTTCGATGTACTAATCAAAGGTCCTGAATTGCCGATTCATTTTTGAAGTTCAATGTAAATTTTTATAAAAATAAAAAGTTATTGTTTTTTATTATTGACCTTAAGTTGACACTACTTATGGTCTTTTATTAGTAACTAGTGGCATGTCTTTCATGTTCCAATCCCCTGAGCTATGTACCTTGCATGTAGCAAAGGCGTTTTCTTAGAGATCTTATGGGGCAATTTCTCGGACTAGTTAAGTTTCTTGAATTTTTCTGAAAGTGAGGAAATCTTACGAGGGGTATTCCCAAATATGTAACGAAGAAACTGCTGCGATAATCCTAGAGCTTTAAAGTTAAAAATGTGTAATTTTGCCTCAACAAAGGAGATTTTTTCAAGTGAAAAAACCCGACTTCATGGGGTTAAAGCTACTCTCAAAATATCTAAACAATAGGCATATGTTTACCACCATTTAATTTCTAATAGTCTAATGCTATTTTTAACAATATTTTTTAAGAACTATTGTTCTTATTATTAATTTTCATATTTAAACTTTTTTATACAGTCGGCAATTTTAAAGTTTATATTAAAAAAAATAGAGCAATTTCAAACTTTCAGTACAAAACTAATTTAAGCTTTTGTTTAGTTATGTTTCAATTTACTTTGATAAAAAGTAATTACGAACATATCTCTACTCAATATATTTGCCAAGATTGGATTCAATCCAGCATGTAGTTTTTATAACTAAACTACATTTGTATGGAAACCCGAGCCTCCTGGGGACCCTTAAGAACCTATTCATAATTTTAGCCGCCTTTTTAACCACCAACGCAAAATGAGGGGTGTTATAAGTTTAATGTGTGTATCTATGTATGTCTGTGGCATCTTAGTTCTTAAACGAATGTACCTATTTTGATGCGTTTTTTTTGTTTAAAAGCTGATGTGATCGAGGTGGTTCTTAGCTACAATTTATGAAGATCTGTTTAGCCATTTGAAGTTCATCAGCTCTTATTTAGGTGATGAAGGGATGTGGGCAACTTTTACCGGTCTGATCGATTCGAAATTTGGTGCCTGTAACTGTAATAATATTGCAAAATCATGGTAACCTTGACCTGATGCTGCAGCATCTCCTGGAATCTGCAGGATATCCAACTCCTCGCCAACTTACATCAGGGGTATCGTTTTGGCCTCATTGCAAAAGTCTCAAGGAATAGGTGATAGATCATCATATCAGCTCATATATACGTCCCCACCGAAGGGCTAGAGCCTACCCTGAATTAGGGCGATCGGGCCTTAGTCGACCACGCGGGCCCAGTGCGGGTTGGTCGACTTCATACACAGCCTGCGAGTTTCTTCGCAGGTTTCCTCTCGATGTTTTCCTTCACCGTAAGAGCGTCGGAAAAACGTACATATGAAATCCAAATTCGGAACACATTGGTACGTGACAGGATTCGAACCACGACCTTCCGGACAGGAGGCGGCGGCCGTAGCCGTTACGCCACCGACGCACCGGAGTTAGATAGAACATGGTAACTTTGAACTGATGCTGCAGCATCTTCTGGAATCGACAGGATATCCAACTCCTCACCAACTTACAGAAGATGAATCGTGTTTGGGTCTATTGGAATAATCTCAATGAATAGGTTTTAGATAGAACATAGTAGCCGTGACCTGATGCTGCAGCATCTCTTGGTATCTGCAGGATACCTAACTCCTAACCAACTTACAGCAAATGTATCGTGTTTGGAATACGTAAAATTTAAAAAGCATGAAATAAAACTTAAATAATAAAACTAAAAAAACCCGTCAACAACCTTTTAAAAGTAAAGAATAATAATTGTATTGGCCCTTTAAGTCTAATATAGGTAGTTTTATTTTGATCTAAGAGTCGTCGCGTAGGGGGACCCCTAAGTAAATAAAATAAAAACAGAATACAACTGTTTCACTCTCATCATCATCATATCAGCCGAAAATCGTCCACTGCTGGACAAAGGCCTCCCCCAAAGATTTCCACGACGTCCGGTCCTGCGCTGCACGCATTTACTTTACTTAAAATTTCACTACGTAACGGTTCCCCTACATAACGACTCTTAGATCAAAATATAACTACTTATATTAAACTTAAAGGGCCAAAACATATTATTTTATATTTTTTAGAAGTTTTTTGTCGGGGGTTTTTTAAATTTTAGTTTTTTATCAGTAGAAAACACCTTCGATATATGTAGGTATACATATAAATAAATACTTGTATGTTGTTAGCATCAAGAGTGGAGATGCAGGCGCATAGAGCGCTGATGGCTCTGGCGGCGCTGGGGGCGCTCGCGGCGGGCCCGACGGCGGCGGAGCGCGGCGGCGGCATCAAGATCGGCGGCGGCGGGCAGGGCGGCGGCGGGCGTGACGGCGCGCGCGGCTCGGGCGTGCGCATCGGCGGCGCGGCGCGCGCGCGCACCTCCCCCGCGCCGCCGCCGGCTCGCCAGCCCTCAATCGTCTACGCTGCCCTGGTCGTCCCGCACAAGGCCTTCGGCGCGAGAGACTACACCAAAGCCGAGAAAGCAGCGCTCGCTAAACTACCGCGCAAATTGAAACTATACAATCAAATGCGCATCAACATAACGCTCTCAATGCAGGGCCTGACGCCTAGTCCTATGTGTAAGTGCACTTCGCTATCTCAAATTGGATGACTGCTATCTACTTAAATTAGACTGACTCGATCTTTTGATTCTTTCAGCTATCCTGGATTCGCTATGTAAAGAATTTCTAGCAGTAAACGTGTCTGCTATCCTTTATCTTATGAATCATGAACAATACGGGCGTTCTACTGCCTCTGCACAATATTTTCTACAACTCGCCGGGTATCTTGGCATACCGGTAAACCTTGCTTTTCTCTTTTATTGTGCTCGTTTAACAAAGCATGTTCGATTGTAACTGATGCTATTAAAACATATACTATTGTTCTGACAGTGTTGAAAGTGTTGAACAGAGTTTGACTTGTTTGAAGGTGATATCATGGAATGCGGACAACAGTGGCCTCGAGAAGCGCGCGCCGCACGCGTCCCTGCGACTGCAGCTCGCGCCGTCCATAGAGCACCAGACGGCGGCCATGCTGTCCATTCTGGAGCGGTACAAGTGGCATCAGTTCAGCGTCGTCACATCTGCCATCGCCGGTCACGACGACTTCATACAGGCAGTTCGTGAGAGAGTGACTGCGCTGCAGGTAGGTTAAGGAAGCCAGAAGAAGGTTTTGATAATATATCTCCCAAAAAAAAACATTGAAATTCCCTGCCAAAAATTCTGCCTATGAAAGTAATTATTAGGGATCCTCTTTGCGTCCAAGCTTACATCCTTGAAGTACCTATCAATTCCACTTTCGATAATTTCCTGCTGTTTTTGTTTACTTTCTTCTTGGATCCCTGAGTCCTCGAAATCGAGGGGAGTAAGTTCTTCAGCTACAGCTTTCCACTGCTTCCGATCAGCGGCGAAAGCATCAATCTCCTGCAACCTTTTTTCCCACAGGAGAGACGGAAATCTTCTTACCTATAACCAAACCAACGTCATTTTTGTCGATTTATTTTACTACCTTCTATCCTTAAACTTGGCCCTAATTATTTAAAATCAAGGCAAAAAGCTCGAGGTAAACCTGCTCAGATATCCACGCGGATGAAGTCACGGGCAACAGCTGGTAATAAAAAATACTTTTACCTACATCAGAATTCAATGAAATGCTGTGTACTATTATCAAGAAATGCTGATGTTTACTGACTTAGATGGAGGGTTAGAACTTAGAACCAAACTGAGTTTTATAAAGTTAGACGCTACACCGGGATGGCGGGTTCGATTTCCCGCAACTTCCTGATGTGAAGCGAGTAGATTAACTACTACGCCACGGAGGTGGTTATATAAGCTGATTGGAAACTAAAGTCTTCAATCGGCAGGACCGCTTCAAGTTCACGATCCTGAACGCGGTGGTGGTGAAGCAGGCGGCAGACCTGAACGAGCTGGTGGCGAGCGAGGCACGCGTCATGCTGCTATATGCCACGCGCGAGGAGGCCTCCGAGATCCTTGCCACTGCCAAGGACCTGCACCTCATCGGGGAGAACTTCGTGTGGATTGTCACACAGAGCGTGCTCGGCTCCATGCAGATGCTGAACAAGTTTCCCGTCGGAATGCTAGGTGAGTAGCTTTCGTGGAGAAAACTGTTCGATACCTTGTTAATTGTTTTCAAAGTAGATTAGTTACATCGGAGGTACACAGGTACCAGCACATCATGCTAGACACTCGTAATACGATTCTGATCCATACGCGTACGGCATAAGAACGGTACAAAGTCCAAAGTGTCTAGCTTGATATGCTGGCCTCTGTACATACAATAATTTGAAACGACTACTTACTACAAATTTGCATTATTATTTTTAGTTTTTGTTAATTTTCTAAAAAGTTCTACACCCTGTACAATCTGTAACCCGACTTTACCCGACTGCGCTAGACGGAGTCTTATGTTTTTCGAGTGTATGTATGTATTTTTATTCATTTATTTGGCACGCTCTGTAGCCTAAAAGGCTTGATAGGTTTTGGAGTGCGATGTGTCGTTAGATGCGTCTTGGATCTCGTGAGTGACAAAGAAAACATTTTTACCCGACTGGCCAAAAAAGAGGGGTTACGTTTTATGCAATCCTGTTTTTTATTTGTATTAATTTCCCAAATTATTTTATTTAGTCCATTGTAAGGGTAATGGAATAGACATTAGTTAATTATTTCAAGTTAAAAAAAAAATTATAATTGTAGGTAAGTACAAGAGTTTGTACAGAGCCTAAGGCCACAGATTAGATATTAGTTACACAGATTCATCATTCATTCATCACTTTTAGATAAATAGGACTAATAAATAAATCTAAATATATATAACTCAAAGGTGACTGACTGACTGACATAGTGATCTATCAACGTACAGCCCAAACCACGGGACGGATCGGGCTGAAATTTGGCATGCAGGTAGATGTTATGACGTAGGCATCCGCTAAGAAAGGATTTTAAGAAATTCCCACGGGAACCGCAAAATCGGGATCTGCGCGGGCGAAGCTGCGGGCATCCACTAGTACGTCATATAGTACAATTTGGCTCGCGCAGCGCTGCCGTGCTTACAATTTTATTTACCTACATAGCGCGTCTCTTTCTATCGCGTAACCCTTATCTTGTCTGGCGCGATCAGACCTACCACCGATTCAAAATTTTTAAGTAGTTACCTACCTACCTAAGTACGAGTAGTTGGGGAGATATAGAAATCTTTTGTAAAAAATATCTACCAGACACACCTAGGTAGATGCCTATAAATTACTAAGCAAAAATACCTACACTAGCTGACCGCGTGACCCTCGTATGACCGACTCGTCGAGCAAACGCGCAAAAGCTGTACGATCGGCCAAGAAATTGGTCTATCAGTTATGACAAAGTTCTGTCACTACGGTGCGGCCGTCGTGAGAATGCTGACTTGACATATGCTAGTTTGACGTAACTAGTGATGTGCCCTTAGACTTAGACATCCAAAGTAAAACTATGTACCTATCTTGTTTAACATTAACGAAATAAAATAGCCCTTTCCAAAATAGTGTAGCCAAACCCGAGGCTAAAGTGTACTTTGTGGACCGTTGATTTTAGCAATGGTTGATTTAGTAATGGGTCGAGGGGGTGGAAAATAAGAAAAACTGTGTGTCGGGAAATTAATTATTTGTCAAAATTACCCAATTTTGTTGTATTGCGTTTGGATATTTATTATTTCCTTGCAATCGAAGTGAAAAGCAGAGTGTAAAACACGAACATGAAACCCATTTTACCCTCGACGCGACTATCCACCCTCACCGTACCCGATCGGATGGGTAAATGAATGTCTAGGGTATTATGTCTGGTTTTATGCTCTTGTTGTACAATCTACTGTTTTATTATTTCAACATATCAATTTTATGCCTGAAGCTATTATGGTTGGTTGATTTGATCACAAGAAATAATTGCTTGTGGGGTAATGAATTCATAATATTTTTTAACAAATCTATACGTAACAAATACGTTATCAGTGGTTACATGTGGTAACATCACTATTATTAAGAAGAAATGACCATAGAAGGAACTTAACCGTTTCACTAACGTTTCATATAATTACAAAATACACATTCTGTTGTCCTTATATGTAGACATAAAACTAAATATATTATTTAGTAAAAAATGTTATTTTCTTAGAAACTAAAGATTGATTTGTTTACAATTTCGAAGATTAATTAAATTCTATCGCAGGCTTGAAGTGTCAAATCAGCATTCTCTCGACGGCCGCACTATAAATTATCCCTAAGGTTGATCAATTTTATTTAAAATAGGAACACGAGGCGGCACTACACCCCTTTCTTACTAATATAATAAATGTGAAAGTGAGTTTATATATTTGTTTTTAATAGTACCGAAAGTTTTTTTAAATTCTATCAACGTTCTAAATACATTAATAAGTACCTAATAAATAACAAAAATTTTCAAACGATTTAATACATCAGTACCAAATAGGTAGGTAGGTATCTTGGAAAAACACAATTATGAAACACTTACTTTTATTCTTCTTTCGGCAATACTAATCATGGGTAAAAAAATAATTAAAAAATGTCAATTTTTTAATTAGTTATCTGTCTTTTACACGCAGTCACATCACAATAATTAAGTGATTTCGCCATATTAAAATTTAATGAAATGAAATGAACATATTGTACTATATTTTTCGCACATGGTCCAGGTATCCACTTCGACACGTCAGCGGCATCGCTGCTGGCGGAGATCGCGACTGCCGTGAAGGTGTTCGCGTACGGCGTGGAGTCCTACGTCTTGGACCCGGCGAACAGCCACTATCCGCTGGGGACCAGGCTGTCTTGCAATGGTGAATGCGAAGGTCAGAGCTCACGCAGCAGTGTAGTGTGATGACTGATGATTTTCGGGCTTGGTCACCCACACGTCTGAGAGTCTGAGGACTGTCACCTGGAGCAACTGTAGGTTGTCGTGCAAAGGTGAGTCCTCGGGTCACAGCACACGATAGGGAACACAGTGTACTTAGGTGTGAAGAGGTTCATGCCGGGAGCCAGAGAACACGCCACCCGTACCCGCTTGTAGGAACGGTGTGTTCCTACTTGACGAAAGCAAAGGGAGACATCTCCGCCAGGCGAGTTGGTATGCCGGGGCCCAACAGTTGATGAATGGTACTTGTACACGGACAAGGGAGTTTTTAATTTTGTGATGAAATAGTGACGAAAACTTTTCATCACAAAATTAGTAAACGGAGCCCTCGCCGTATGACTGAGGGTCACCTGCTTACCCCAGCCCAGGGAATTTCGCTACTTGCCGGCTGTCGTGCCGTCGCTGTAGAGCCCAACTACCGCTCGGGGCACGTTCATCCTTCGCCCGTCGGACCGAAGTCCTGATCCCTCTACCAGGCCGGGCAGTCGAGGGAAGTAGCACTTTATTCCATCCAATTCTCCATCTTCCGAATTCCTTGCTGGACTAAACGATAAACTCTAAATTTTGGGCGCTGTTTAATCTTGATCTAATTTTTTGGCTTTCTGTTTAAAACATAGTTTTAGTTTTTAAGAACTGTCTGTAGGTAATTTGAAAATAACCTGTTCTGTTTAGAGTGCCCTGGGGAAATATTTAATTACCGAAATAGTTATTTATGATACAAGGGTAGTAAAAAGGTCAATAACAAACAAGGGACATTTGTGAGCCCGAGCCGCAGGCGAGGGTTTACAATCGTCACGAGTTTGTTATTTTCTTTTACACCCATGTATTATACAACATTTTTCAACACAGTTGTGAGAAAACTGTAAAAATAAAAAACGACCGTTACAGAAAAATAAAATACATGGGTACATACCTGTCAAGGTTTCGGCAAACAAAGTTAATTTTACGCGACTTTTTCGAGAGAGTAATCTCACTTTGTTTTTGCTTATACATACACATAAGTATATATTTTATTACACGTATATTTATAATTTTGTTTGTAGTTTCAAAACAACAAATAACCCAAAGAGAATCTATTCACGGAGTTACAACCAATATCTTTTAAAATTCTCCTTTCAAGTCTTAAAGAAGATTATCAAAAGTATTATCTTTGATTATTATTTTTTTTATTTGCTAGAAAAGTCTTGTTCCTCCGAGCTAGAAATTAAAAAAAGGGGGTGAAGTAAAAGCACGTGTGCGGTAAAATCAATTTTGACTGGCATATAAAGTACCACTTTTCGAGCAACTGTATTGAAAACGTTATTTTTTTACAACAAAATTTAATTGTTCGACTTGATTTAGGAATTTATCTTTATTAATAACTTTAGGTTCATAAGCTTCGTTGTATTTTGAACAAGATCTTATAATGTAACTATTTTTAGCATAGTTTGTTCGACAAAAAGGAATAGCAAATGTACGATTTAAGCGCAAATTTGCTCTAGGAAATTTATATAAAATCTTATTTACTAGATATCTAGGAGAATCTAAATAATTGTGTTTTATTTTGTATAACAGTATTTGAACTCTGTGTTCTTTTCGTGTTGCGAGCGGTATAATTTTACTAGAGTCAAATTCCTTGAAACGATACTTCGTTCTTTTAATAAATTTGCGTTGCCAAATAAATCTTTTGCCACCTAAATAGATGTGTCGCGTAGTGAACGACAGCAGCGGCCATGAAGTTACTCAGTTTTCTATTTTATATACTCATCGGTAACTGGCGATGATCTTCGTTTTTACTTATTAAGGCGAAACCCTTTTAGAAAATAATGCAGAACCTAAAACCGAGGGCTGGAAAAAGTCATTATTCTGCGGTTGAAACTACAATACATTTATCTTTTTTTTTTAAATAAATTTATTACAATATGTCTGCTACAATGTGTAGGAGGCCAAAAAAATCATTATTTGTTGTATGACCGCTTCTCTTCGGTTTGACGGTACGAAGAAACTTTTGATAATCTCTCGATTAAATAAGTTAATTTGGTCCCAATTGGACTAAAGATATAATATAGCCTCCTGAGCGAAGCGTGACGGACGAACGCACGGACGTACGGACGGAATTGAGATGTTCGGTTTTTCGGTATGTGTTAATGATATAGAACACATTTTCACGAAAATTGTAAACTTTTTTTGCCATAACAATACTTCCTCTACAATACTTTACATACGTACCGTACACGGGGTCTAAAAAGTAAAAAATGAAATTCGTCACCTTACCACAGTATAACGATATGGCTTATAGTAGCGCAACGCCTTTGATGTCGCACGATGCACCACCGGCGTAGGTACTAGCCCATACTAGCCTGTAGTCAGCCTGGCAAACTGGCAAACTGCCCCGCCGCCCGCTGCCCCGCAAGTACCCTTCCGTTGCTCTGCGTAAGTACATTCGTTGCGCTACTGTAAGCCGCTATATTGTAATACTGTTCCCTTACTAAAGCTAACTTACTATAAAACGCGCTTAAAGGCGAGATTTCGGAATACAGAGCCACAAAATTCTTGGACCATGGGGTTGCGTTCGATTTCGGTTAGAGCAAACGTCATCCATCATCATGTTCAGCGACGACGTCCATATTTTTTTTAACGAAACCATACACTTCTTGAATATTGTAATGTAAACAATTGCTGCTGTCCCGTGCCTCCCGCACGTACAAACCTATTGGCTAAGGCACCTGTCACTCGCGCTCTGCTAACATTTAATGAAGTGGCTGAGAGGACTGATATATTAGTGTGTTCAAAGAGGGAATTTGCAAAAATATTACTTACTGTTATTTGCTATAAATAAATAATTTGTGAAGTAGTTTAGTTTGTAACTGTTGTAATTATATGTTTTTTCAATTAGGTTACAGTCAGAGATTTATATAGCATATCTCTGGTTACAGTAGAAAAAAAATTGCGTAGTCAAATTAATTAATATCAACCAATTGGAGGAATAACATAATTGTAATGCAACTGTAATCGTAATACAATGCAACCAGAGATATGCTATATATAAATGCAACTGTAATCGTATCATATGACGATCAACATCGTAACCGTAATAGGGATGACGACAGCATCAGAAATAAACTATGAATTCTTGATCACTGAATTGCCCTCCTACTTAAACTTCGAAAAACCTTACTCGTTTTGTTTTCCATAATATCAAGTCTTCGTTTTTTAATTTATCAAAATCACAAAATGAGTACATAAATGACGCTGCAAAACTATGACGTCACAAAATGTCATTCTTGACAGATGATAAAAAGTAAATCAGATGACTAGCGTCATCCCTATTGTAACAGCTGGATCATTAATTAAAAATACCTGTTCCTATGTTACTATTTAGCCTCTTTAACCCGTTTGTTGGGGGCAGGGTGCACGGGCGAGGCGCGCTGGTCGGTAGGCGAGCGCTTCTACAGGCACCTGCGCAACGTGACCGTAGAGGGCGAGGGCCTCCGCCAGAACACCGAGTTCACGCCCGATGGTGAGCTGCGCGCCGCCGAGCTCAAGATCATGAACCTACGCCCTGCCATCGGTGATCAGGTAAGAGAATACACGGGGCTTCATAGATGAATAGAGTAGATAGCTAAAACGTGAGCGTGTAGGTAGGGTGAGGGCCTCTGCCAGAACATCGACTTCACGCCCGATGGTGAGCTGCGCGCCGCCGAGCTCAACATCATGAACCTACGCCCTGCCATCGGTGATCAGGTAAAAGAATACACAGGGCGTCATAGATGAAAGGAGTAGATACCTAAAACGCGAGCATGTAGGTAGAGTGAGGGCACGTGGGGGCCTCCGCCAGAACATCGACTTCACGCCCGATGGTGAGCTGCGCGCCGCCGAGCTCAACATCATGAACCTACGCCCTGCCATCGGTGATCAGGTAAAAGAATACACAGGGCGTCATAGATGAATAAAGTAGATACCTAAAACGTGAGCGTGTAGGTAGGGTGAGGGCCTCCGCCAGAACACCGAGTTCACGCCCGATGGTAAGCTGCGCGCCGCCGAGCTCAAGATCATGAACCTACGCCCTGCCATCGGTGATCAGGTAAGAGAATACACGGGGCTTCATAGATGAATAGAGTAGATACCTAAAACGTGAGCGTGTAGGTAGGGTGAGGGCCTCCGCCAGAACATCGAGTTCACGCCCGATGGTGAGCTGCGCGCCGCCGAGCTCAAGATCATGAACCTACGCCCTGCCATCGGTGATCAGGTAGGAGAATACACGGGGCGTCATAGATGAAAGGAGTAGATACCTAAAACGCGAGCATGTAGGTAGAGTGAGGGCCTCCGCCAGAACATCAAGTTCACGCCCGATGGTGAGCTGCGCGCCGCCGAGCTCAAGATCATGAACCTACGCCCCGCCATCGGTGATCAGGTAGGAGAATACACGGGGCTTCATAGATGAATAGAGTAGATACCTGAAACGTGAACATGTAGGTAGGGTGAGGGCCTCCGCCAGAATATCTAGTGTCCACCCGACGGCAAGCTGCGCGCCGCCGAGCTCAAGATCATGAACCTGCGCCCCGCCTTTGGCGACGTCAAGGATGATAAAAAATTCAACGCAAGCCCGTGAGTTGTCATATTGCCATATGTATCAGGGGCTCTGTAAATTTTGTAATTGAAGGATCACATTAGCTTAACACTTGTATGTCCTATTTATCTCTAGCTATAATCGATTTTCTGCTTCTGCACCGCGTAGCAGCGACGCATCCTTACTAATATAATAAGTAATAATATAATTCCGAAAGTGTGTATGTCTGTTTGTTACTCTTCACGCTAAAACTTTAACCGATTTCGCAACAATTTGGAAAACAACATTATCCCGACGAAGAGAATCGTAGTTCCCGGGGATCTGGGAAAACCAGACTCTTTCACGCTAGAACTAGGTACTAAATTGATTTCGCTGAAATCTGATAGAGCTATAATAAGTAAAGTACTTTTTATTCCGAAAAAATCATAGAGGTAAAACTCATACATACTTACCGATTGCTTTAACGGTGAAGGAAAACATCGTGAGGAAACCTGCACACGCCTGCGAAGAAACTCGAAGGTTGTGTGTGAAGTCGACCAACCCGCACTGGGCCCGCGTGGTCGACTAAGGCCTAATCACCCTGATTCAGGGTAGGCTCGAGCCCCTCGGTGGGGACGTATATGAGCTGTAATGATGATGAAAACTCTTAAAAAAATATCTCATTCCATACAATGTATTTTATGAATCGAATGTTAAAAAATAAAGCCGATAAAAGTCTGAAATCGGCATCAGTAATTACATTTTATAAATAATTAGTGTTTTTGGTTAAACAGGTTGTCTGTCATTGAAGGCGAATTCAAACTGGTAACTGCTGGCAACCTGGCTGTAAACACATTATCATCTTTCGACTTTGAAGAAGGGTGAATTAATGCTTTTGGCAACCTTTAACTAAACACTGCTTGTGATCAATTTTGATTGCATTTGATCTTTGGATCATCATTATGATTGCAGTGTTAAATGCAAAAACTTATCAGGCCGTTTTAGTTGTTTCTCGGCGTGTATAAGTTAAATTTGATCACAAATCAGATTTATCATTCAGAAACTAAATATAAATTTGTAGTTCAACTATCATTAAATATAATTGTAATAATACAGTATAAAAATAAATTTGAGGCTTCATTAAATACACGAATTCCCTAAAAATGCCTTAATTATGTAATCCTCTGTGGTTTCAATTTTTCAAAGTCTTTCTTTTTATATGACCCGATCACACAACTGCAAACCTCGTAACTGGTGAATTTTCTCATAAATATTTAACAACTTTTGTTCTACGACTTTGCTGTTATTGCAAAAAAAGTTTTTGTACTTTTCACACAAATTGATCAGCTGATAACACCTGTTTGAATGAAAATTAAAAATTTTTTCGGTTTCAGCAAAGTTGTTAAATAGTTTTTATTTTTTTAGGACACAAACAGTCTTTCACAAACTTATATCTTAAAATTTATACAAAAAAGTATTAGTAAAAAATTATAATCATATTCGTTTCATTGGTAAAAATATATAATATTACTATAGTTTTATTGGTATTTACCATTGAGGTTACAAAATCCGGACAAATGCGAGTTGGATTCGCGCTCCGATGGTTCCGTACCATCACACACATCACACATCACTTATTTATTTTTATTCAGTTCGGATATATTTAAGGCCAATTAGGCACGTTCCTCGGGGTGCGAGGTTACAAGGGGGGCGTGCACGTTAAGTTTTTAAACAAAGAATAAAAAAAATAAATTTAAAAATTATCAAATATATGATTAGTTAATTCTATAGACATGTAGAGCTTCCGAAGCGTGCTCCGTCCTATTGATTATTCCTACATCGACGCCTGATTTCTTAAGAGAAGTTGGTAAGATATAACTGCAATTTTGCACGTTCGTCGCGTCGATCACGGGACGAGGGTGCAGCGCGGGGGTTGGAGCTAGCCTGCCGGCCGGCACCGAACCACAGGACATTTTTTTAAAATATTCATAACTTTAATTTATTAATTATCATGATCATATCAGCTCATATACTTCCGCACCAAGGGACTGGAGCCTACACTGAATTAGGGCGATCGGGCCTTAGTCGACCACGCGAGCCCAGTGCGGGTTGGTTGACTTCACACACAACCTTCAAGTTTCTTCAATTATATTTATCAATTTTTTTTTTCGAGTATTGTATACTTGCGATAGTAGGTTCTTGATGCAACCCTGAATTGAATATTTTTATGATTTCTCTTGCATTATTTCACAATTGATCATAAAAGTCATAAAAATAATCATTTTTGTTAAGCATTCACCTGCTTATTTAAATATATAAAAATTAATCCCTATTTCCCTTGGTCACGGCATCACGCGTGAACGGCTGAACCAATTTCGCTAATTCTTTTTTTGTCGAGTTCGTTATTGTCAGGAGAAGGTTCTTATGTAGGGTAGGGTAGGGTAGGGTAGTGTAGTTTAGTGTAGTGTAGGGTAGGGTAGTGTAGTGTAGGGTAGAGTAGTGAGTGTAGTGTAGGGGTAGGGTAGGGTAGGGCAGGGAAGTGTAGTGTAGTGTAGTGTAGGGTAGTGTAGGGTAGGGTAGGGTAGGGTAGGGAAGGGTAGGGTAGTGTAGTTTAGTTTAGGGTAGGGTAGGGTAGGGTAGGGTAGTGTAGTGTAGTGTAGGGTAGGGTAGGGTAGTATAGTGTAGAGTAAGGTGGAACGTAGTTCGCCGGGACAGCTAGTAAATGATAATAATGAGATATATACACCATAATCTATCAACACACATACAAAGTATCTGTCAACACGCGTACACAGTCAGATTTGTTTCCCAGAGAGGCATCATGGACTTCTATGTTCGTTCTGTCCCTCTTGCTTTCTTTAATCATTATGGTAGTGCCAAGTGGTAGTACTACGGGGGATAAAAGTATCATAACTGCGAAAGTGTGTGTGTCTGTGTGTGTTACTTCTTCGTGCAAAAACTACTGAACCGATTGTTATGAAACTTGGTTTGCAGATAGCTGGAGACCTAGATTTAATTGATTGATTGAAAAAACTTTATTGCACAACATAAGAGGAAAAAAAATACAATCGTCGAGGAAGTTGTAGATTTACACATTTTATCCCGAAATTTCCACGAAATAGGATATCACGCGGGAGAAAACGCTAATTAAATTGAAAGTATTAGTTAAAGTTTATAATATATGGCCGCTAGAGGGTCGCCTAGGGCACTCGCGACATTTAATCCGCCTCTGCTCCTAAGCGCAAGCACACTTGGCTTGTTTTTATTATTTTTTGATTAACTAAGTTTAGTACTATAGTCACACCAAGTTTCATGCTTGTATGTATTACCGTTTTAAAACCCCCTTAATTTAGACCCCCCACCCCCTAATTTTTACTTTTCCTAATTTTTAGTATTTTTTATTATAAATAAACATTCTGTGAAAATTTCAATTGTCTATCTATTACGGTTCATGAAATACAGCCCGGTGACAGACGGCAAGTCAGCGGAGGCTTAGTAATAGGGCCTAAACACATAACCGCGTTGCGGCGTTGCGAAATAAAGCGTTCTATGCAATATTCTGCGGCGCACTTCGGACAAAATTTTGGCGGTGCGGTGCCGCAACGTGGTTATGTGTTTCGGCCCATAGGGTCCCGTTGGTCACCCGTTGGGTGTACAGAACCCTAAAAATGACAATTTGTTCAGTTTCATGAGTAGAATCATCAATTATGAGGTTTGCAGTTACGTACCAGTCATACTGTACACGTGCGGTCGTTCACATAAATAAACGCTGCGCTGTGAACTGTAAGTTTTTGCTACAAATCGGGAATGCTACGAGCTACACATGCACGTAGCGCGTAGCAGCACTTAAAGGAGGTATAACATTTAAACGATAAAATGAAAATGAAAAACCGTTTATTTCAGTAGCGGAAAACACAAGAATGTTTGGGACCCTCTTTTAAGTATAAGGATACCTGTATCAGGAGGTCTTGGTCTTCTACAGTACTATGTTTCTGAGCTTGAAATAAACAATATAATTAATTAGGTACCAAATAAATTTTGTATTTTATAATACCAAAAGCGGTGTCTATGCGCGCGCCCGCGCGTGTACGTGTGTGTGTACCTTTATTTGTTTACTAGCTTTTGCCCGCGGCTTCGCCCGCGTGGATATAGCTTTTATGTCTCTTTATGAAGGTGAGTGGTGCGCGAGCCGTAATCAGCTCGCAAGCGTGGACATGTGTTTCTCCAGGTACCTAGCAGTCTTTGTCACTTCCAACCCCCTCAAAAAATTCTATCCAAAAAAATTACTTTAAACCGTTGCTCCGTTGCGACGCCACCGACGTGCGCGAGCGTAGAAAACAGTTATCCCCTGATCCCTCGGGAACTATGTCAGGATATACTTATTAGTAAATTATATCATTTTTCACCTCACCTCTGTGCTAAAAATCACACCAATCCATTTTTCCGTTGCGATTTTAAATAACTTAACGAACAAAGAGTATGGTTTTAGTTTCCTCAGGAACTGCATCGGGCTATGATAATTTCCAGAGATAAAAAGTAGACTATTTCATTCCCAGTGAAACAGGCTACCTGCATACCAAATTGCATCAAGATTGGTAGAGGTGTTGAAGTGTGAATAGGTAACAAACAAACAAACACATTTACACATTTATAATATTAAGTAAGGATTTCTAAATCTTAAATAACACATATAGAGCGTCGGTGGCGTAACGGTTAGGGCCACTTCCTCCTGTCCGGTAGGCCATGGTTCGAATCCTGCCACTTACCAATATCTATACGAATATCGATTTCATACTCGTATGTACGTTTATCTGACGCTGTTACAGTGAGGGAAAACATCGTGAGGAAACCTGCACACGCCTGCGAAGAAACCCGCGTGATCGTCTAAGGCCTGATCGCCCCAACTCAGGGAAGGTCGAGCCCCTTGGTGGGAACGTATATAAACTGATATGATGAAATAACACATATACCTATATTATTAAAAAAAACTTTTTCAAATCAATATCAATCTAGTAATAAAATTTCCTAAAAATATTATTATGGGTCAAATCCTCTAGTCGTATCACCTCCAAAGGAGCCCATGACGCACTTCTCGTTGCAGCGCTGGAGGGCAATAGACAACCTTAGCAGCAAGTAGGACCCGAAGCGGGCGTCATATCTCATCTCTCGAAGGCGACGGCCAATCTCCTTAATGAAGGCAAATGCCTCTGAGGGTTCAGCAGCCGGTTGTCTCACAGACCAGCGGCACAAAGCAGTAATTTGAATCCAAGACCGAGTACTTATTATGATTCTTTCTCGCCGCAAATTGAGCAGCAGTACCGTACGGGTGAGGTGTGAGGCAGAAAAAGTGGCGTCCCAAAGCAGGCACGTTCCTCTCTGCCATAGCACCTGTTTAAACCCTCCGGCCTTTTGCCATCAGATCGACTAAAGCCCGGAATATTCCATCTGGCCGAGACCAGTGCCCTCCGAGTGAGGTCAATAAGGAATTGGTGACGTGGGAATCTTCACAAACAACGACCGCAACTCAGTGAGTGATGGCCAATTGCCTCCACCGTGGACCCGCAAATACATTGATGAGGTTCACAGATATTGATATTGCAGGCGGAGAGCAACTGCCACACGCAAAAAGTCGCCGTCAGAAGAGTTCCCATATGTGTGCCTCCTGTTAAAAGATGCTAAACACGATTTATGTGTTTTTAATTTTTTTACACGATTGGAATCTGTAAAAAAATACTTATCTGTTCGTCTATGAATCACATCGCTACATGCCATAGTTCCAGAGTTAGATTTGTGTAAAGTAGCTTATGCTGAAAAATACTTAAAAGAAATCCACTCAAAAGTATGAAATAATATTTTAATGTTTTAATACAACTTATGCGCGTTTTATTATTCCTGCAGTGCCATCTATTGACATTCTGCTGCTATGATTATAATGTGTGGTATGTGTAGCTAATATGTGGAAAAAAGTACTCTATTGTTATTATTGTAAGTATCGATAGATAATTTCCCACGGGACCTGTTTAGTTTTCCAGGATAAAGAATACCCGACTATACAATGATGGTCAAAACAACCCATCCCAATGTAAAGGTTTCATATTGTTACGTTGAGCCATTCTAAAGATACAATTTTTTGCATTCCTGCAGGAACCCTTAATTTTTTTGGGATTTACAATGTCCCAGTTTTAGTTCGCGATAAGGGTCTCAACGTGTAAAATTTGATTGTAATAGGTCAAGCCACATTTGCGTGGTGAGCCATGATATAAATGAATACTTTTGATTTTCCCACGGGAACTCATGAATTTTCCGGGATAAAAAGTATCCTATATGTTAACCCGGGCTATAAGGAACCACCATACAAAATTTCATCAAAATCGGCCTGGTAGTTTTTGCGTGATGCGCGAACATACAGACAGACAGACAGACAGACAAAAATTCCAAAAGTTGTTGTTTTCGTCTCTGTATCGTTAGTAATGTCCACCACAGTTATTATTTTCCAAAAATATTTCATGTACAGACACGGCCCCGTTACAGTTTTATTATATTATAGATTTTTAATCACCTGCATCAATGAATTAACTACAGTATACGATGGTACTGAATGTAGGTATGAGTATTATGCCAAATATGCTCTTCCAAATAAAGTCAACGAATAAGAGTAAAAAAATAGTTCTTTTGTTTTTCTGCAGTTGGTTTGGACAGAGATCGGAACCTGGAACTCTTACCCAAAAGAACGGCTGGATATCAAAGACATAGTGTGGCCGGGCGGGCTGCATACGCCACCACAGGGCGTGCCCGAGAAATTCCACATGCGCATCACGTTCCTGGAGGAGCCGCCGTACATCAACCTGGCACCGCCAGACCCCGTCACCGGGCGGTGCTCGCTGGACCGCGGTGTCATCTGCCGCGTCGCGCCTGAGGTTGAGGTAGCAGGGTCAGTGTCATTGTTACTGATAGTTCCACTTGTGCATCACGTTCCTGGGGGGCCACCGTACATCAACTTGGTGCCGCCCGACCCCGTCACCAGACGTTGCTCGCTGGACCACGGCGTCATCAGGAGCGTCACACCTGAGGTTGAGGTGGCAGGGTGAGTTTCATTGTTAGTATAGTTCACTTGCGCATCACGTTCCTGGCGGAGCTGCCATACTTCAACCTGACGCCACCCGACCCTGTCCCCGGGCGCTGCTCTCTGGACCGCGGCGTCATCTGGCTAAATGCAGTAAAACTTTTGAAATAACTTTTATCAACTAATAACCGTTTTTTCCTGTTACCATCTTAATAGCAATTTGTTTGCGGCAGGTTGGAGGCCGGCACAGCGCACAGGAATAGTTCACTGTACCAGTGCTGCAGTGGATTTTGCATCGACCTGCTACAGCAGCTGGCCGAGCAGCTCGGCTTCACGTACGAGCTGTCACGCGTCGAGGACGGCCGCTGGGGCACGCTGCAGCACGGCAAGTGGAACGGCCTGATCGCTGACCTGGTCAACAAGAGAACTGATATGGTGAGTAGGTACCTAATATACCGGCACAGCGCACAAAACCAGCTCGCTGTGCCAGTGCTACAGCAAGCTCTGGATCGACCTGCTGCTGCTTCATCGTACAAACTGTCGCACGTCGAGGACCGGCCTGTAAAACGGCCTGATCGCCAACCTGGTCAACAAGAGAACTGATATGGTGAGTAAGTATCTAATATACTGGCACACAGCACAGGACTAGCTCGATGTACTGGTGCTGCAGCGGGTTCTGCATCGACCTGCTGCAGCAGCTGGCCGAGCAGCTCGGCTACACTAATACGAGACAGCTCGTACACGTCGCCACGTCGAAGCCAGCCGCTGGGGCACGCCGCAGCACGGCAAGTAGAACAGCCTGATTGCCTACCTCTTCAACAAGAGAACTGATATGGCGAGAAATTTCTAATCACAGAAACTCTTAAAAAAGTTGAGCACCGGCACAAAGTTTAATAACACGAGTATTGGGTAACAAGGTACATTTGCAACGTGAAATAAAAACTTAAAGTTGAATTTTCGCTAAGTAGACAGATATATTGTGCAGGTTTGTGGTATGTAACATCAATTAAATATTCTTTTCACAGGTGTTAACATCTCTTATAATAAACTCGGACCGAGAAGCGGTAGTTGACTTCAGCGAGCCTTTTATGGAAACTGGAGTTTCAATCTTGGTGGCAAAGAGGACTGGCATCATCTCGCCGACGGCATTTCTAGAACCTTTCGACACTGCGTCATGGATGCTTGTGGGAGCAGTGGCAATTCAAGCGGCGACCTTCTCCATATTCTTCTTTGAATGGCTGTCTCCAAGTGGCTTCGACTGCTCCACTGGATCCAATTCAAAAAGGCTACCGCAGAATCGGTTCTCGCTCTGCCGAACGTACTGGATAGTTTGGGCAGTGCTCTTTCAGGCAAGTAAAAATTACCAATATTGTTTAAACCAAGAACATGCAGCATAAAAACATATTATAATCGTATATTTCCAGGCATCAGTACACGTGGATTCACCTCGCGGCTTCACCGCGCGTTTCATGACCAACATGTGGGCTATGTTTGCGGTGGTGTTCCTCGCCATCTACACGGCCAACCTGGCGGCGTTTATGATCACGCGAGAAGAATACCATGAGCTAAGCGGGATCGATGACCCTCGGATAGCCCGTCCGCTCTCCCTCCGCCCGCCGCTCAAGTTTGGCACCGTGCCTTGGTCGCACACTGATGCCACGCTTGCCAAGTATTTCCCAGAGCCTCATGCTTACATGTCACAGTACGTCTGACTTCTAATTTCACACCTACAAACTGTTGAATATGTCTGTTATGTAGGCATCATAATGTAACCGTTGTCTCCGTTTTCGCAGATACAATCGGAGCACAGTGAGCGCAGGAGTAACAAGCGTCCTGACAGGTGAACTCGATGCCTTCATCTACGATGGCACGGTCCTCGATTATCTAGTTTCACAGGTAAACTCGTCTGTCGAAGGTAGGTAGAGATATAGTATCTGGTTAAACGTAGTAGGTATAGGTAGGTACATAAATAGAACCGTTTTCCCCCCGAAGGGTAGAAAACGGATATTTAGGTTTCAGCCGTAGCTTGACCCACTTGTGAGATTACCCCTTGAATTTTACCTAGCTGCAGTGTGAATATTCCCTTAAACAGGGTAGAAACTATCTATGATGCTGGTAACCCAACCGTAGCGCGGCGGGCGTACGGGTAGCAACATCGCCGGCGGCCATTTTGTTCCTCAGTACTCACTCAAGTCGGCAAGATTTGAAGGTTTAGTGGGTCAAGCTACGGCTGAAACCTAAATATCCGTTTTCTACCCTTCGGGGGGAAAACGGTTCTATTTAGGTGTTCGAGCCTACGCTTGACCCACTTGTGAGAAGTGTTTATAATCTGCCGGCGATGTTTTCAGCAGCATAGACGTACTGTGCAAAGGAATAAATTAATGAAAAATCCTTTTTGATACAGAAAACAGCCATTTTTAATCATCTAAACGACATATTTTCTTTATAATATTTAAAATACAAGAACTAATCAGTCTTTACGTTTAACGATTTATGTAGGTGTAAATGATTGTGATAATCTGTTAAGTGAGGAATCGCTTGATTCACGGGGAATTTCTTTAAAGTAGTATTTTATAAATGTGTCCTTAGATTTCCAGTTACCTCTCTTGATTACATCGTCTAAGTTTAAATTTCTGTTAGTCCAGTTGTCCGAGTTTACGGCTGCTCTGCAGCTTCCCGGTGATGCTTTGATATTTGCATCGATGAAAAGGGTGCGTATCCAGTCGCTATCACTGTACGTGTCGCCGCTTTATCTTTACCTCTGGTAGTGATAAATAGACTAGTTAGGGATTCGTCACTCGATCGTCTGCTTCTAGACACGTTGTAGAGTCTAACTGTCCAGAGTGGGATATTCAGCCTTTCGTTTTCACCTGCCGATAGCCTCCAGCCCGATTGCCTGTGATTAGCGGAATCAGTTTTCGATCCGAATAGCGGCCAGAAAGTTATGTTGTTATCTTCAATTGTAAGAGATTCTGGCGAGATGTCAAGTAATGTCAGATCGTGAATTCTGCGTCCGGAAGCTAGCAGGAGAAGT
This sequence comes from Coleophora flavipennella, assembly GCA_947284805.1. NCBI lineage: Eukaryota > Metazoa > Arthropoda > Insecta > Lepidoptera > Coleophoridae > Coleophora > Coleophora flavipennella. The sequence continues at coordinate 8,819,681 of OX369279.1, forward strand.
GCTGCCGTGTGACGTGAAACTTGAAATAGACTTTCAGTATCTGTGGTGTAAGACTGCAAAAAGTTTACGAGGGTACATACATTCCATGTTACTGGTTTGCTTGGAGTCGGTGGTCGGGAGAGTAGGATAGCTTTCATCGTCTGTCTAACTAGGGGGTGGTTGGTTAACCTTTCGGATGTTTGTGGGTTAGCAAACGTGACGACCGTTGATTTATGCAAAGCAATAGTTTTTGGGGCTAACTTTTCTGTTCTATGGAGAAAACACATATATTGGGCGACGTCATTAGCGCTTGGGTTGTCTACTTGACGGTTGTTGTCTCGTGCCCACTTTCTCCAGCGTTCCCATGTGAAAGCATAAGTTTTTAGGGTAGATTTGCGCCATGAGGATTCAAGTAAGTTTTTGTTTTCTGGGCCCCATGAGTGAACTAAACGGGACCAGCCCAAATCCTCCAGACCTGCAAACTGAGTTCCTCTACTGCTGGCGGGGGTTTCATTGTCCTCAGGTCTACAAGATGGTGGCGAAGATCTTTTATTGTGAACGGTGGGTCTTGAGAACGTTGCTTTATCTCTGCTTTCCAAAAGGTTCGATCCCATTTTGGAGCTACTAGGAGATACATGCCCGTGCTTTTCGCTAGATGTTGTAGAACTCTCGGAATCATTGCCGGAGGAGGGAACAGCCACCCTAGGTTGAATTTCCAGGTCCTGCTGAACGCATCTACAAAAAGACATTCCTGATCCTTGGCATCTTCGCTCACATAGGTCTGTAGTATTGCAGATCGGTTGCTGGCGAACAGGTCGATCTCTGGAGTTCCCCATTTTTTGAAGATGATCTTGCAAATCTCCTTGCTCAGTGACCACTCTGGTAATTCGTTGTTTCTGGAAAGGCTGTCTGCCGTTAAGTTGTACCTCCCTGGTAGGTACCGTGCCATGATGTTGATGTTGTGATGACATGCCAGATTTAGAATTTTTTGCGTGGACATCAGTAGTATTCGAGGCTTCGTCCCTCCTTCCTTTGTCAGATATGCTACAACTGTTTTGTTGTCTGTTTGTAGCATCATAGTTTGGCCTTGAAATTTGGCACCTACCTTTTTTAGTACCTCTAATACCGTCCACAGCTCTTTTTGGTTGCTGTGCCACAGTTCCTGTGCATTGTTCCAGGTTCCCCACAGACTTTCTCCGTTCACTGTGGCTCCCCATCCCTTTTTTGCAGCATCTGTAGTTAGAAAGACTGTTGCATTTTTTAAATGAATTGGGGAAGACCTTTGGATATTTTCTAACCACCAGAGAAGTTCCTGATGCACTACTTGTGGCAAAGGGAATTTCTTGTGACGATCTTGTTTTGGGAGTAGTTTGACTTTGACTTGAAGTTCGCGACAGTGCAATCTGCCTAGAGGCACCACGAAAGACGCAAAGTTCAGATTTCCTAGAAGGACTTTTGCCGTCCACCAACTCCACCATTGACGTTTTAATGTTTGTTTCAATAATTCTACATTCTTGTCTATTTTGATTTTTGGCAGGGCTTTGACGTTTGACCACGTGTTCCACATGATTCCCAGGTATTCCATGGATTGTGAAGGAAGAAGGCAAGATTTTGTGAAGTTGATGCACCAACCCATGTCGGTGAGAGTGTTTATTACTTCCCGTGAATGTTGAAGAAGGATGTCTGGATCTGGATGGATTATGAGGAAGTCGTCTAGGTAGACGATCACCCTGATTCCTTTCTCCCTGAAACAATTGGCCACCCAATTAGTCACTTTGGCAAATATTGAGGGGGCTGTTGCTAGGCCGAAGGGTAGACATGTCATCTCGTAGATAATGTTGTCATAGCGAAAAGCTAGGAACCTGCGATGAGGAGGTATCACAGGCAGATGAAAGTAAGCCTGGGACAAATCTATTTTTATCATATAATCTTGATTACTTAAGCAGGACGGGATTTTGTAGTGACTAATTAGATGAAATTTTGGAGGTCTCAGGAAGTTATTTAATATTTTTAAGTTAAGTATGGGCCGATTTGACCCATCCGTCTTTTTTCGAAGAAATAAAGGTGATAGAAATCCTGACGTGTTGTTGGATTTAACAATAGCGCCACAATTTAACAGTTTATTTATTTCCTGACACATTTCTGCAGAATCTTTGGCCTGGAATCGTTGATCAGATGCTTCGAAACTTATTAAAGGTGGGTGTCGTGTAAAAGGAATTCGATATCCTTTAAGAATAGACAGTATACTTCTAGGAGCACCTAGACGTTCCCAAATATTGATTTTATTACACACCTGTCCGGCCTGAAAATTAGAGCTTCTTTCCGTCATACTTTGGCTTGCCCTGTCTGGTGGAACTCGGGCGCTGTTTGTTTCCTGCTCTAAATTATTTCTTTTCCCCAAATCGAAATCCGAACCTTTTATTCTGGGAGTCTGAAGTCGGCCGCTTATCTTTGAATTCTCTGCGTGTGCCGACAGATTCTTTGTTGGTTGGTTTTTTGAATTTGGTTTTACCGGGAAAAAACTTGTTAATCCCTCCTTGATCTTTTACTAACTCGCCTAGATGGGGTTCAGCGAACAAATGCGTCGATGAGGGGGGAATTGCATGCAGCAATTCGCTAAGAACTTTGTTTGATGGTTTGTATAGCGCTCTCCTTTGTTGCAATATCTCTGCCCGTTTACCGCACGTGTATTGAAGAAGCGCATCCGATGTCTTGCGGAAAGGGGATTCTAATGACAAAAAGTCCTTGCTAATAACTTTTTTGACCTCTGGAGGCGCCTTTTCATAAGTTTCTTGGAACTCAAGGCGTTGTTGTAGAATCCCATTTGTTACAGCACCCAAGCATAGGTCCATCTTTTCCAGTGTCGATACTAGTTGCCAGGGAGGTGTTACAGTGGCAAGGTAGGCATTTACCTTCAGATTCGTGAAGGCTGGTTCGGCTTGGAACTTTTTCTGCACTTCCGCATACCTAATATTTTGCCAGGTAGGAAGACCGAAACGCTGGCAACGTGTGACTTGATTAAGTAGTTTTTCATTGGCTGCTCCTATTTTGGTTTCCGATTCCTTCGTGTCTGGGTCAAAGTCGTGGAGGGCCTCTTCCGGTTCTTCGAGTGGTTCTACGACTTCATGTTCCTCCCTCTCGAAAGAAGGGGCACACCAGCTCTCTTCCTCGCTTGACTCGTTTCCTAGGACACTGTCTTTATCATGACAGCTGGATTGGGGACCCGCGTCCTTTTTATATTGGATATCTATTAGTTTTTGTAGCAAGGAACTCTGCTGTTGTAAAGCGTTGAGGAGGACTTCAGAAGTATTTTCTAAGGATTTAGATTTTTTCTCTTGACCGGGATGAGCCCTAACACCTGGACTATGAGCCCTCTTCAGGCTCTGAGGCTCCGTAGAGGAGGCTGGAGAGGGACTTCTGCCTATATATGATTTAATCATCTTCTCCGCATCTGCCCTTGCCAACAGTTTTGGTTTTAGATGGGGTAGAAGATCCAGGAAACCACTGGCAGCATTCGTGGGATGAATCATTTTCATTGTGGACAGAGGACAATATATTGTAGCTCTTCCTAGTGGCCACTTTAGCAGAAGTCTCTTGACTGCCTTATATTTCCTCTCGCTAAGTGAGGTAGGTGCATCACTTAATAAATTGGCCAGTTCGACCGTCGGGATGGCGAAACGGAGGCGACACTCATCATCGGACGATATTTTATCCCCGAACAGATCATAGTAGTCCACCTTATTGATCTCCCAGTTCCTCCAATTCTCCGGGTAGTGTTTATCGATAATTTGGATAAATTTAGTGAATTGATCTTGTTCTTCTGGAGGGGGTTCCCAGTCCGCAAGGTCCCCTAAAGTCGTCTGTTCCATGATCTGCAAATAAGATAACCAAAAAGTTACCTTAAAGCGCTAATAAGTCAGTATGACAGCTGCGCAGCCGACCCGTCGTCTGATCAGCTGACAACATGCCAGCCTCTGGCTAGATTAATAAATTTGTCGTCTGTGTAGCCGACATGTCGTCTGAATGAACGACCGATCATGACTTGCATGTCGTCTGCGCAGCCGACGACATTTGATGTACATCTCCTGTCGGCTGCGGGCCAAGCCAGCCCGCTTGCAATGTGCATGTGCATGGCACTGTCTATTACCCTATTAAGGGGGGAAATGCAACCGATAGGTGTCGGGTTAAAGAGAATAGTGTGATTATAAGGGCTTTCCTTATAAAACCATTTACTAACATTTGGGGCTTTCCCAAATTAATATTTTCGCTCCGCAAATACGGATTTACTTACTTTTTCTTGACCAGCGACGAATATGTCCTGTTTTATTGCTATACTTATATTTTATTAGCAGTTATAGAACGAGAAATTATTTTATTTTCTTTTTACTTCGATGAACACACTGCACACTGTGAAAATTCAAGACGTACTGAGGAACAAAATGGCCGCCGGCGATGTTGCTACCCGTACGCCCGCCGCGCTACGGTTGGGTTACCAGCATCATAGATAGTTTCTACCCTGTTTAAGGGAATATTCACACTGCAGCTAGGTAAAATTCAAGGGGTAATCTCACAAGTGGGTCAAGCGTAGGCTCGAACACCTAAATTATGTAAGCTCTAACATAATTATTTTCCTTTGTAGGATGAAGACTGCAGACTCCTGACTGTAGGCTCATGGTACGCGATGTCCGGTTACGGATTGGCATTCGCACGCAACTCAAAGTACCTCAGTATGTTCAATAAAAGATTACTCGATCTACGCTCTAATGGAGACCTAGAGAGATTACGCAGGTGAGTTCTCCCATGGTTCGGTGTTTGATTGACGGGTCATAATCATCATTCATCATCCAGTCTAGTACCCACCTGGGAAACTGAGCGTTGCTCGGAGTCTTCTAGGCATGTAAACTAAAAATATTATGTTGTGCTAAAACGTATTTTCTCAGAGATGACACCTATCTGGATAGACAAGGAATGTAAAACATTACCTGAAAGAGTTAATCACTTAAAGTAATAAGATCTGGAAGATCATCTTTTACGCTCCCAGAATTTTTTGATGTGTGTATTCTGTTTCATCGTCATCAATGGCCTCTACGTCTGTTACAGACGATTTGTAACAGTATATCTATTTTAAAGACAGTCATGGGAAATGGCCTGGCACAGTCCTTGGCCTCCTAACTTGTCTTTTTGCATTCGCTACTACGCTCAGCAGAACACGGCGTGGTAACCGAGAAGGCTCTATTCTGTACATACCCTAACCGAGAAGGCTCAATTCTGTACATAACGAAGACGTCTCAGTTTGAAAACGTAGTAAGGCTATTAAGATGCGCTTTTTAAGGAGCCGTTTAAACAGCTAATAATTCAAACTGGTGCAGGTACTGGATGACGGGCACGTGCAAGCCCAACAAACAGGAGCACAAGTCTTCGGACCCGCTTGCACTGGAGCAGTTCCTCTCGGCGTTCCTGCTGCTGATGGCCGGCATCCTGCTGGCCGCGCTATTGCTACTGCTCGAGCACGTGTACTTCCGCTATATGCGCGAGCACCTCGCACAGTCCACGGCGGGCGGCTGCTGCGCGCTCGTCTCTCTGTCCATGGGTAAGTCACTGCCGGCATCCTGCTGGCCTCGCTATTGTTGCTGCTCGAGTACGCTACAAGCACGAGAAGTCTACAGCGGGCGGTTGCGGCGTGTTCGTCCCTCTGTCTGTTGGCGGTATCCAGCTACTGCTACTGCTCGAGAATGTGCACTTCCACTACATGCGCGAGCACCTCGTAAAGTCCACTTATCTATGTCCATGGGTAAGCCGCTGCCGGCATCCTGCTGGCCACGCTACTGCTGCTGCTCGAGCACGCTACATGCGCGGGTACCTCGCAAAGTCCTCGCAAAACCTCGAGCAGTCCATAGTGGCCGGCTGCTGCACGCTCGTCTCTCTGCCCTGGCTATGCCACTGGCAGCATACTGCTGGCCACGCTACAGCTGTTGCTCCAGCACCCTACATGCGCGAGCACCTCTCACAGTCCACGATGGGTGGCTATTACTGCACGCTCACATCTCTGCCCATGGTTAATCCACTGCTGACATCCTGCTGGCCGCCCCTACAGCTGCTGCTCAAGCACGTTACATGCAGTCACTGAAATCTCCTTTTCTACAGGCCGAAAAAAAATGGTGTGTGAACATGTTTCCCAAGACACTCATAGTCTTACCAAAAAAAAATCGACTTCATACAAATCAATCAGCTGGTTAAAGAATTGTGTATGTAGTCAAGTTTTTTTTGAGAATTGACGATGGGTTCCTTGGGAAAAGCTGTTCAGTATGATGTGCAGTACCCAGTTAACGGGTCCTACACACACACGGGAATGATTGTGGAGAGATATAAGATAGAGAGATAGATAAACTGTATACACACATGATACATGAAACAGAAAACATAACATAAAATACAAAGCCAGTAAATACGGGTTAAAAAATAGTAAAAAAATTAAATTACTGCGCGTGTGCTGCAGCAGTGCAAATAGGCCATAGCTCAGCAGAGTAAATTCCGTCAAGAACAAAAACCTGAGCTAATTGCAGATTTTCTACTAACTACCACCCAGAGGCGGAAAAAAGTTACCAACAAATTTAAAAAAAACATCTTTGAAACTATAACTGAAATAAATTAATATGCTTCTTTCATCATCATCATCATCATATCAGCCAAAATACGTCCACTGCTGAACAAAGGCCTCTCCCAAGGATTTCCTCGACGAAGGGCACATAGCTCGTAGAACACATGGCCGTTGGGGTAGTAAAATACTTGAGATGCGACCGCGCACCGGAAGAAATAGCGTAGGCAGTCTTCTGACACGGTGGACTAACGACCTGGTGAAGGTCGCGGGAAGCCGCTGGATGCGGGCAGCGCAGGGCCGTTCTTGTGTCTTTAATAGGTACCTTAAGGGCTGCCAGGAGGCTCGAGTTTCTATACAAACGTAGTTCCGCTTCAAAAACTTCGTGCCAGATTGAATCCAAACTTTGCAAATATATTGAGGAGACACATATCGACGTTTTTTATTAGTTTTCGATGTACTAATATAATACGGAACAAAATAAGAGCAGTTTCAGTACAAAACTAATTTAAGCCTTCGTTTAGTTACGTTAATATTTACTACGATGAAAACTAATTACAAACATCGATATTTGTCTACTCAATATATTTACAGTTTGGATTTAATCCGCCATGTAGTTTTTGTATTAAAGTGAATCTACGTTTGTTTGGAAACTTGAGCCTCCTGGAGACCTTAAGTAACTATTTAGTAATCTGTGCTTAAGTGTCGAGCTGAGATTGTAATGTAAGGAGATATGTATCAGTTTGAGTCTCGCGAGAGAGAGAATTTTCTTATGTATTTAGTCACAGATTACTGCGTTGTGTTGTGTGCACGTTGTCAGTGTGCCTAAAGTAAAAGCGATGCTAATGATCACCGCCCTGGATACAGGGCTGTCCAACCTATTTAGCTAACAATATTTTCTTGAGTTCTCACCGGGTTTCCTTGGGATTTCAGGACAATCTTTAACGTTCCCCGGCGCTGTGGTGGAGGCAGCGTCGCACGGCTACGGGCCACCGCCGCCGCGGGGCCACTGCCGGTCCGCCATGTGTGCTGCGCAGGTCAGAACATACTTTATTTTTCATTGCAACTGTTTAGTGAATTGACAGCTTAACTGGCACCTGAGTGAGCGTGTGAACCTAAAACTCAAGGCAACCTCTGACTGGGGCGATGCCGATTTTGATTGATTTAATGCCTCTATAAAACGCAGGCGTGTCTATTCACTACGAAAAGGAGTCCTTTTACCCTTACTCCTACTATCCGTGATGAATCTATCCAGATCTCCGACCATTTTGAGCTCCTTGGCGTAAATTTATCATCCAATCTGAATTTCAGGATATACATTGAATCCAAGGCAAAAACAGCTATCCTCTTGAAGGTGAGACTTTACTTCAAAACAGAGCAGCTTCTAATGTTATACCAAGCTCAAGATCGGACATGTATGGAGTACTGCTCTCACTTATGGGACGGATCGGCTCGTTATCAGCTAGATGTCTTGGATTCTATCGACCGACGTGCTAGGAGACTCGTTGTCGATAAGGAATTTGTATCAAAAACCTCCAAAGCCTCGAGCATCCCCGCAAAGTCACCTGTCTATCGGTGTTCTACAGAATTTATTTCGGAGAGTGTGCCCTAGAGCTTCATAACCTCATTCCCCCTTCTCCATTTCATCATCGGACGACCAGTCGCGAAGGGCGATTTCACCCTTTTGTCGTTAATGTTCCCACTATACGCACTTAGCGTCATCATTCATCATGCGAACTTCCAAGGAGTGGTATTCCATGCCGGCGTCTGTATTCCCCGATTCGTATGATAAAGGAATGTTATGAATCTTACGGAAGTGAATAGGCACTATTTGAGCTAGCGTGTTACATCCTCGGCTGCATCGGTACTTACCATCAGGTGAGGTGCAGTCAAACGCACTCAAATAAAAAAAACTGAAATATGGTTAAGAGTACCTTTCAAAAATCGTCTTTTTTAAATTGGTTAACATTTCCTACAAGAACTTTTTTCAGATGTCCTGAAACAACGGTTTAGCTCGTACCCCCACCACTGGGGACACTTGACTCTTACAAAAATTAGCAATTTTAATCTTAATATTTTGCAAACAAAACCCTGAATCTATAAATGGTTTTAGCAAACCCTCAGGAATTTTATAAGACCTATTCAACGATACCCCAAAACGACAGAGTACAACAGCAAAAAAAAAACTGTCTGTCCGTAGGTATGTCGCAGCCTTTTTGCGCAAGGACTATTACTGCTGTAAAGCAGAAATTTTGTATGGCTATACAAATCTTTGACCCCTAGTAAGTATAAAAAAAATATTATACAAACTTATCATGTAGTCCTCTACATGTGAAGGGGGGGGTGAATTATTATTTTGTTTACGTACTCTATTGTGTGGGGTATCGTTGAATAGATATTTTTATAATTACTGGCGGTTTGTTAAGAATGTTTTACCAATTTTTGTTAAGATATTTATCAAATGGTGATTTCATATCCTCATCCCCCGGAAGCTAAACCGCTATTTCAGGAAATCTGAAAAGTATTGGAAATAATTAATTCAAAAGGAAAATTATAACGGCTTTAGTTTAGGAGTAATAAATATTTGACCAATTTAAGATGACTGTGTAGTGATGCATTTGTACAAGTTCATAGATTTTAATAAAGGTTTAAGAGGGCACTCTTTGAAACTAACAAAACCTCCATGTGCTAGCAACCCCAGAACACACTTTTTGCCATTTCGCCATCTCTCCCAGAAACAGACTTGATAAACATTTTAAAACACAAGTGCAGTGATATACACGCATGAGCTCTTAGAGCTACTAATGTATTAACCAAATAATAATAATAATTTACCATACATGTTTTACACCAAATGCAAAAAAATCTTACGTTGTTTTTTAAAACTTTACATTTTTTTTTAAGACTCGAACCCTGCTTTGCGCCCTACGTTGAAGGCACTTGGCCACTTTTTAATTGAATAACGCTCATCATGGTCTCAGATATGGCGCGCGCGACACGAGCGCGACGCGGCGACGGCGCGCGCGCGGCAGCTGGCAGCGGCGCTGGCGGCGCATGGGCTGCAGCCGCCGCCGCGCCGGCTGGCCTCCGCGGCCGCGTTGCTGGGCGACGCACACGACGCCACGCGCCCGCGCACGCTGCACGCGCCCGCTTCCCTGCTGCCGGACCTCGACCGGCCGCTCTCTTGCGGCGACTTGCGCGCAAGGTATCTACCTATACGCAAGTTCACCTTCTCCTTTCGACTCGACTTACCTTTGGATTGTTAGACTGTGCCTAGTGTACCTACGAGTACATCATGCGTTGTTTGTTCCAGAGAGCAGACACGAGTAGAAATGGAAACAGTGCTGTGAGGCGTGTATTGCGCCACCCTTTTTCAATTCCTGAAGGCTGTTCTTACACCAAGTTATACAAGACGAAGTTAGTTATACCTAATGTTAAAATACGGACAGATAAAAAAGCGTTGTAATTATTAAATAAATTATTCCAATTATTAAAACATGAGAGCTGGACGTACTCGTAGAGAGCAGAGTTGTTGGGACGCGCGCGCGGGGCGGGCTGGGCGCCGGGCGTGCGCCCTCGTGTTGTCTACTACATACAATAAAATATATTTTTTGGACAATATTGTTGTGTTTCTATATGTTCAAAGATACAGTGTTATGAAATTATCAATGTGTTCGTACATTATATTCGTTATTTAATTAATTGAGCCTTCTCTTTAAAACTTTTGTAGAATCCTTTATACCCTGGTAAGGTAAGCACAAAATATTTGACCGACCCAGGTGGCACCAGAAGAGTAGTAACTATTATATTAGGTCTTTCCCTATGAAATTGCCTATTGTAGAAACAATAGTAAAGTTATTAATTTTTTTTCTTCTCAAAATAGCATTAGACTAATAGAAATTATATGGTGGTAAATATATGCTTATTGTTTACATATTTTGAGAGCACGGTGGCTTTAACCCCATGAAGTCGGGTTTTTTTCCTGAAAAAATCGCCTTTATTGAAGCAAAAAATACACATTTTTAATTTTAAAGCTCTAGTTATCGCAGCAGTTCCGTCGTTACTAATGTCATATTTGGGAATAACCCGCATAAGATTTCAGGAAAAAAAATCAGGAAAATTAACTAGTCTAAAAAATTGCCCCATCTGACCTCTAAGAAAACGCCTTTGTTCCAATCAATGGTACATAGCTGAGGGGTTTGGAATATGAAAGACATTTACTAATTAAATACCGTAGTGTCACCATAAGGTAAATTATAAAAAAACAATAACTTTTTTATTTTTAATAAAAATTGGCATTGAACTTCAAAAACTGAATCGGCAATTTAACACCTAATATTAACACGTGCTAAGAGCGGTAAATAAACTATACGGCGGCTCTTACTAAACTTTCTCGACAATATTTTTTTAGTAGCATTTTTTTCATACAAAAATTAAATAAAAAAATTAAATAAGTTTGTTGAAATTATGTTGCATGACCAAATATAAGACTTATTCGTAAGCAAATATAAACTTATTCGTAAAACATGACAAATCAATAGCTCTGTACATAATGTGAGGGCTATGTGACGGGATTCGATTTAATTTCAGAGGGTGCAGTGTAAGTAAAGAAATACGTCCTCAATTTAGTTAGTTTATTGACATAAAACACAAAGTTCGTAATATACAGGGCGAGCTAACGGGGCGCGGTATGGTGAGCGACTTTCGGTACTCAGGCGTAGCGCGGCCGGCAAGCCTGCTAACTGCCTAGGCAGCGCCTTCACCTGTATACCCACATAGATCCCCTTCTCAATAGAATCTAATATTACTACAATTAAAATCAACCTGTACATAGGTGACAAAGCTCAAGTCGTATCTAGGTTCTAAAAGTTAAACAAGCATACTCAGCGTCGGCGCAACGTGCCGGGCTACTCGCTACCTACTGCCACAGTATATATATTAGTACCGTCTACTGCGTTGTTGTAACCCGATGCGCGATCGCATTCTTCGAACCTTGATAACGAAGTCGAACGTGGTCGAACCATGAGCTGTTTATGCAAATACAAGTTATAACAAAATATTTAACTGTTTATCAGACTACATAGAAAAGGAGGTTATGTATTATACTATTAAAACATTTGCTTACAAAATTACATTTGGAGCTTTGGAATTATAAAGAAAGTACATTTAGTTACACACATAATTACCAGTATGAAAATAGTATAAAAGTTTGATTTTAACGAAATATAAAGCAGTATTATCGAAAACAAAATTTGATTATTAAAAATGAACTTATAAATTACATGACGTGTCAATGAACATACCACTATATCTTATGATATATTTTTTTTTATGAAAATACGTAACTAAGTACTGGAAGGTGTGCGAAAATTAGAGCACTTTTGAATTTTTATGAAACACACTTCATCAAACACAAAAAAATCGTGGTAGCAAAGCCTTGCTGCTGCGGCTGTTGTGGTACAGATTGCACCTTAACTACTGGAGTCAATCCGATGCCAACTATTTCTTTGCGAAGCCAGCCCTTGATTTCCTTCTGCACGCGTACACTAACATTGCTGCTAATAGCACGACGATAACAATCAAAACGATTTCATAATTATTTATCCTTGACTCTAAATTGATGGAAGAAACACTTGCTTGGGCGACGGCCACGTTTTGCTCTGGCCCCAGCCCATTTTGATTAAAAACTTGAACTACAATTTACAGGTACAAGCTTACTCGTTGCCAAAAAAATTATAAATGAAAATTTAAGGGCTTAAGGGGTCTGCATACTGTATCATCTGAGTATTATAAATACGTGACTACACGTCTGTGAATCTAGATGGACAAAAAATTATCCTTAAATACTCTTTGACCTCGATTCTGGCTTTAGCTTGCTTATAGGTCTAATCCTGCCCACTACACTGGAATCGTCACTTACCTCTTTACGTGTAACGTCATACAAATCTCTAGGTAAACGTTTTCGCGGCACAAAGACCTAACATAACTGAAGGAAGCTCTTCTACCCAAGACAAGCTAAAATTTCATTTTGCCATTAGAGCGGATTTTAACGAACGATGCCTACGCTCTACCATCCCATTACTTTGCGGATGATAAGGGGTTGTTCGGTTTTAATTGTATACTCATACATTTCATTAATTGACTAAACAACTTAACTAACTTTAACTTGACTAACTTTCAAATTGTCTTCCTTCAGCTGCGAGCTTTATCGGACTACCATAACGTACTCTCCAACCTTCGTAAACTGCTCTTGTTACGCATTTTGCTGTAATATCTTGAACAGGGAAAGCTTCTGGCCACTGGGTTTTCGTATCTATTATAGTAACACATTACATATAGCCTTCTTTAGAAATTGATAGTGGACCTACTCTATCCACGTGAATGTGTTCAAAACGATCGACTTCTGAAAATTTATCAAATTCTGAAAACGTATGTCTATAAGTAAATGCCCAATTTCTAACGTCTTTGTTTCACGTTTAGCCAAAAAAATTAGAACCTGTGTTGCTCTAACTCCAGAATGATTAAGGTTGTGAACCGTGTTAAAAGCTATCTTTCTATAGCTTTCGGCACACCCTGGACACTTTATACAAGGGGCCAGAAATGGCATTTCAAAAAAGGAATGACGGAACAAACAAAATGGCGGCGAAATCCTATACGTTCGAGAACCAAACCACACCAAACTGTAACCAATCTGTATCAATCTGGGTAACGAGGGGGGTGAGGACGCATGCTGCTATTAGTCAAACCATCCTTGTAATGACCGTGCTTCAGGTCAGTTAACCTGCGTGATTGAAACGATCAATCTAGAGAGCGGCAGGGAGTGTCCATACTGTATGTTAGTACTAATATATATGCAAAGCGGAATCCTTACACAAATCACTTACCTCAGATAACTATTGAGGGCCTTATTTTGAAATAACACACGATTTAAATTTTTACAACACAAAATATAACATCCACATCACACCGTCATCTATTTTCGCTATTGTCAAAAGGTAACAGTTATTTCAAAATCAATACTACCACAAAGAGCGTGTGGGAAACCCGGATTGATACGCAAACTTAGTTTGTACGAACAATATATATTTTTACCGTTGAATCGAAAATTACTGACAGACGTGTTTTTACAGTTACTACAGCAACGGGTACGTCACACTCCCCAGCGAGAAAAGCCGGGAGACTACCACTAGCTTAGTTCATAACGTAATCAAAAAGATGTTGTGGTAACCTCTTAGCTCGGGTTGGCCGTACGTTTTTAGTGTCGTGTGTCTCTTGAGTCACGTCTGTTAAAACCGGTGTTGGTCTGTCAGCGTCACGCAGCTCTAAAGGAAACAGTCGCTGCACAGGTCTTATCTTGGACCCCCCTGCAGTTCTTACTTGCACCACCCTCGTAACGCCATCGGAACCGGGACATATACTATCGATGACCGCCAATGGCCAGGTCACTCGCTTGCCCTCGGTTTCTACCAAAACAACATCACCAACTTGGAGCGGTGTATGATCGATGTGGTTGCGTTTTTGTATTAAAGAGCTTACATATTCATCCCTGAAGCGTTTTCGTAAGTCTTCACGCAAGTGTTGACAGTATTTGAGTCTCATATTTATAGCTCTTGCGTCAATTGCGTCGAGATCATCGGTGTGTTGGGACGTCAGTGGCTGTATGAACATTGAGGGAGTCAACGCCTTGAGCTCCTTTTCATTACCTACATAGGTTAGAGGCCTACTATTGATAACCGCTTCGCAGTCGCAGAGCACCGTCTGTAGTTCGACTAAAACGAGCGAGGCCTTACCTAAAACCCTACGAAGTATTTGTTTTAGAAATCCAATGAGTCTTTCATAGAACCCTCCCCACCAAGGAGCTGCTGGAGGTAAGAAGTTCCATTTAATCCTTGTTATTGAAGAGTAACGTTGGATTTCGTCCCAGTCAAGGGATCCAAATGAGTTATCCAAGCCTCTAAAATTTGTGGCGTTGTCACTAAATAATACTTCTACTCGCCCTCGCCTTGCGATAAATCGTCTTAATGCCATCATAAATTCTCCTGTTGACAAAGACTCTACCACATCTAAGTGTACTGCACGATAAGTGGCGCAAGTGAATAGAACAATCCAAGCCTTAGTCCCAGAGCGTAATGTCAATGGACCAGCTAGATCCACACCTGAAAACTGGAAAGCTTTGCTAGCCTCCATGCGTTCCTTTGGTAACACACCAACGGGCGCTTGACACCGCTTCGCCTTAAATCGCTTGCACAGCATACATTTATGTGTGATGTTACGGGCTAGCTTTCGGACTCCTACGATCCAAAACGTTTGACGTAAGCTGTTTAGAAGGGTTTGTGTTCCAGCATGCTTTAGCTCGATGTGTCGCCACTCTACAAGACGCCTAACTATTGTCTCTACTCCGGGAAGTATTATAGGAAACATAAAGTTATAATCTTCACTTCCTTGGGATAATTTTGTGTTAAGGCGAATTATACCGTTATCGTCATAAAATGTTTGTAATTTTTTGTCATTAATAAGACGATCTTGGTACATTCTTTGAATCAACTTTACAAGTGTGTTTTCCGCATATTCAAATTCTTCGTATGTAAGTTCAGTTGTGATTTGCTTTTTCTTAATGCGCATCATCCATCCAATCATTCTTACTATTTTGACATAGCTTGAGAAGTAAGTTAACCGATGTAAAAAGGATTCTTCCTCAGTGAGTAAATTAAGTACTGCCGATTTATTTCGCTCCCTTTCTACCTCTGTGGTGTAGGGTATGAATTCTGTAGTTGGCCAATTTTCTTCATCTAATCGCAGCCAGGATGGACCCTCCCACCATTGACTCTCGAGGAGACCCTTCGGGTTTATACCTCTTGAAGGTAAGTCAGCAGGATTAAGATGACCAGGTACGTGTCTCCAGGAAGAAACAACGCTTAAGCTTTTAATTTCCTTTACACGATTGGTTACAAACGCGCTCCGTGGACCATCACATTTGATCCAGGTCAAAACAACGCTAGAGTCCGACCAATAATATACAGCACAGTTTGGAATAGCTAATGATTCAATAGCCGTGACAGACAGTCTACTAGCAAGCGTAGCAGCAATCAGTTCTAATCTTGGAATTGTAATCTTCTGAACTGGCGTAACTCTTGATTTAGCAAGCACCAGGCGTACGTCAACATGCTCACCAAGTTTTGATCTCAAAAATATACAGGCCGAATAAGCATCTTTACTTGTGTAATTATCATCTACCACACTATCTTTTTCTGTATTTTTATTATGAAACCTTCATCGAGGGTGACCCCACCCTGGGAAAGGGTACGCAGCTGTACTCCATAAGGGATTGATTACGCAAACTTAGTTTGTACGAACAATATATATTTTACCGAAATCGAAAACTACTGACAGACGTGTTTTTCTAGTTACTACAGCAACGGGTACGTCACAGAGCGGAATCAAAAAGTATTTAATAGGAAGCGGAAAGCAAGAAGATGATATTGAAGCGTTATTAAGCGCTTCACTACCCACTAAACACCGCCTGCTGTTGGCTTTAGCCTGTGGGGCCTTGAAACCTTCATCGAGGGTGACCCCACCCTGGGAAAGGGTACGCAGCTGTACTACATAAGGGAGCTACCCCTTAGAGGGTTGCAACTTGCAAAAGTTGTGCTAGTGGGGGGAGGGGGTTGTGTCATCTGGAGATTGACTCTGTGACGAAGATCTTTTAATTTTTTTTTCAACGTTCAACCTGTTTTTTTAAAACATCTTTTTGTCTATTTTACTTTTTGTTATTCGTTTGTTTTTAAAAATTAACATTCAATTCCCATCTTTGATCATCTACCACACTATCTTTTTCTGTATTTTTATTATTTCCATATTTTAATCAGTTTTAATATACAGGTGTAACAAAACTGGTGTAGGTCCCGTTATCTGGGGCTTCTACTCATCATACTGAAGAACGACAACTCTGTCAACTCATCATACGACTTTGCTGAAATCACAAAAAAAATTTTTGCTTTTCATGCAAAACGATCAGCTGATCGACCAATTTTGTGCATTTTAGTATGGAGGGTTCAAATTTTTTTTTTGAGAATTGACTATGGGTTCCTTGGGGAAAGTTGTTCAGTATGACGAGTAGAACCCCCAGTTAACGGGTCCTACACCAATTATTTTACACCCTGTATACAGTTTTGGTGGATTTTACATTTTTTTTAAAAAAAGAAGAACCCTGCCCTTCCCTCCATATTAACTATTTAACTTCTCATCGTGCGTGCAACGGAGCAGACGGAGGGTGCGCCCGACCCCGCAACACTATCGGTTCCTCCCTGAGCCGTCGGGAGGCAGTTCAGGTTGGCTGAAATTTGGTTAGGAGCTACATCCACTTTAAGTTCGGCCTTAATTGGATTAAGACATGCAGTTGAATTTGTCAAAAGTTCATAGATTTCCATATAAAATGTTCTATTTTATCAACTGTAAATATAAATTTATTATTTAAAATAAACATTTTTTTTAAAGATTTCGGAACCCTACTTTGCGCGAGTCCGACTCGCACTTGGTGGATTTTTTACCTTATCGGTAGTAGTTAGGTAGTCAGCGACGATAGAGGGTAGGACAGCGCTTTTTTCGTAGTTCTAGATAACCCTAGAACTATAACTGTCTATTTCATTCATTTAAAGAGTTTCCCAACCAGTTGTCAATCATAATGAGTTATGTCTTATTACAGATAGATTATGTACGCGCTGTTGTTGTTTTCATGAATCATAATTCATAACATAAGCAAAGATGATGTCATATAAGTATCTGTCAATTCATAACTCATATCATAACCTCTGCATGCTGCAAACTGCTTTTTTGCGCTGACTTAATGTCGAGTGTCGTATAGATAGCGGCATCCAAGTTGAGCAGTGCGCAGTGTCTTATTTTCAGGTCACAATCGAAGTGCGGGACGCGGGGGTGTAGTGCGCACAAAGCGACGCCAACCCCCCGCGTTACACCCGCACGTTTCCGACCTGCGCGAACGACCGCCATTTGTGTTCAACTTATATGCCGCGAATTGTACCGCGTTTGATAAGGCCACATGGTATTCGGTAATAAGGAGGATAGGTAGGTACCCACTTATTTATCTAGTCTTTCCAGTATGGTTCATTCCGAATAAACAATAACCTTATTGCAATTTGCAATTGCTGAAAAATTAGGGCGATGGATATAAAATCCTGTTCAGGTAGGTATACCTCGTGTAGTGTCCTTCCTTATATTTTTTATCCCGTGAAAATAGTATAGTCCGATGCAGTTCCTGAGGGATCTGAAAAACTTCTTTTTTTTTGGATAATTTCTTTAGCATCGCAACGGAACAATGGATTGTGGTGAGTTTTGCACAGAGATGGTACAGGAAGTGGAAAAGGACAAAAATTACTAATTAGCATATCCTGACATAGTTCTCGAGGGATCTGGGTAAAACTCATTTCCACGCTCGCGCACGTCGGCGTCGCAATGGATTGAAGTGATTTTTTGTATAGAATTGGTTACGGGGTGGGAAGTGACATAGACTGCTAAACAGAATAGCACGATACGCCTCCGGGGATCTGAAAAAAAAACATGTTTTAACCGCCTCCGTGGCGTAATGGTAAGCCCATTCGCTTCACACCAGGAGGTCGCGGGTTCGATTCCCGGTGGGGTCAATTTGTAAGACTCGGTTTGGTTGGTGGTAGGGCATTTTCTAAGCCCGCCTGGCTAGCTACCACCATCTTATCTAAGTCTTGCCGCCAAACATCAGTGTTAACAACATTGATGTGTTCCGGCTTGAAGATAAGATAGCCAGTTCTCCATTGCGTTGGAGAATCTTGGTAAGCCCGCTTCCATCATCATCATCGTCACTTACCATCAGGTGAGATGATGCCAAGGGCTTACCAATTGTAAATAAAAAAAAAAAAAGGTTCACGCACGCAGCTCGCGCACCACTCACCCTCAAAAACAGTCATAAAAACGATGTCCACGCGGGCGAAGCTGCGGGCAAAGGCTAGTTATTACATAAAGGTAATCATACCAAGTTTCACGCTTGTATGGGTCGGCGGCAGATATCAAGAATCCAGCAGTTCGCAATCTGTTAAGAATCCAGCAGGTCGCGATCTGCCCAGGCCATAGAAATCGGAATAATATAATGCCCAGACATTCCATCGCGGGTCTCCGAAAAATATTAAGGTTGGGTTCGTTTAGCATATCTGGTGCTACTTCGCGCGGGGCTCCGTCGAGTTTGTATTTTTCGGAGCCCCACGATGAAAAGCTTGGGCCTTTCACAATCTGCCTGGGAATATCGTAATCTGCCAGATTCTTACGATCTGCCACCGACATAATGTATTTAACGTTTTCACGATAGAGGAAACACAACCTATAAGAAAAGTAGAAAACACGTAGCACCCTTAATTTTCCACTTTTTTAATTTTTATTATTTGTTCGCTAAACCGACATAGCTCTCAGAATTGCTAAACTTAAGTGGCAGTGGGCGGGGCACATTGCTCGTAGAACAGATGGCCGTTGAGGCAGTAAAGTTCTCGAGTGGCGACCACGCACCGGAAAACTTAGTGTAGACAGGCTTCCCACTCGGTGGACCGATGACCTGGTGAAGGTCGCGGGAAGCCGCTGGATGCGGGCAGCGCAGAACCGGTCGTCGTGGAGATCCTTGGGGGAGGCCTATGTCAAGCAGTGGACGTCCTTCGGCTGATATGATGATGATGATGTTCGCTAATACCCTTTAATAACAATTGTTCTGTGAAAATTCCAAAACTTGCAAAGATACAGCCTTTTAAAGATTGGACAGACAGACGGAGTCAGCGTGGGCTTAGTAATAGGGACCCGGTACCATCTTCCTTCTCCATCTTCGGCTGGGTAGGTTTAGATTCTGCAGGTATAGTAAGGATTGGGATTGAGGGACCTTATTGTATTAGTAAAAAAACTAAGAAGGTTAAATTATTTTTAACGCTTAAACTACGACAAGTGAAGCTGAACTCAGATCAAGAATAAATCTTCAGCTACCTACTGAATCAATTTAGCTAAATATTGGCATAAACCACAAACTAATTATTATAATAATCTTCTTTTTAAGAGCCAATATTAACATAATTAGTCCTATTGGCAAGCGTTGTGTAAGTATTTTTTTAAGACGGACAGAACACTGTGTACCACGGGTCGGTCACGGGTTCTTGATAGCGTCGCGCCGCCATTAAAATATTATGTAGGTATAACCCGCGCAGATAAAGAATAGATCTGAAAATGGCGGCGGGTACTTATGGTACGGTTGGCAACACAAATTCTCAAAAATCGATTTTTATGTTTCTTACTGACTTGTTATAAATTATTATTTTTATGTTTATCTCATATTTATCAAACTCGGCTTTTTAAAAGGCCGGTCCTTTGGAAGGCGTACGTGGGGATACAGATCCAACACGCAGAGGCCCCTTTGAGATACTATAATGTGTTGTGATGTGTACACCTAGCGGGTACCGTCTCTGCCTGTACCATAGAGATTCACCCAAAGACAGCACCCGCCAGGTGCAAGGACTATTACACAAAAGATGGGAACTATGCCGGGTTATGGGTAGGTAATTATTATTAATGGATGATATACTAATAATAATGATATATTAAAAAAATAAATAAATAAGGAGAAAGGGTAAATATAACTGGATTTTTTAATTTGTATTTATTAATTAATTTGCATCAAAATCAGATTATAAAAAATAGTATATAAAAAATGTTTACTACCTAAGTATCATAATTGCATGCACACATATAACTTATAAGGTCGATATGTGATTTTATTTTTTATTATCTTTGATTTCATTGACTAGGTTTTATAATAGATTTTTTTTTTAAAGAACGACATTATCTGGCTTAACTTTGCCTGCCTATCCTTACTAATATTATAAATGTGAAAATCTGTTTGTTTATTACCTTTTCACGCTTCAACGCCTTGACCAATCTTTATGAAATTTGGCATGCAGGTAACCTGTGTCACGGGGAAGGATATAGGCTACTTTTTATCCCGGGAAAATAGCATAATCTGATGCAGTTCCTGAGGGAACTAAAAAAATACTCGATTGTTGTGATTTTTTGCACAGAGATGGTTGAGTAGGTGGGAAACGACATAATTTACTAATCACCCTTAAAGACAGTCATAAAAACGATTTCCACGCGGGCGGGGCCGCGGGAAAAAGCTAGTAGATTATAAATGTAAGATTCAAATCGCTCTGCCCTTTAAAGTGATGCATTGTTCCCATGACTAATCCAGACTGATTATTTATCATTATTTTTTTTGCAGCGCGTACTTCACTGTGTGAGTATAGACAGCGATAGAGTGTGAGCGAGATAGCATGCCAGCGGACGCCATTTTCAGATCTATTCTTTATCTGCGCGGATTACACTACCGCACTTACTGCGCGCTGTGCAGGCCAACATTATATTTTAATAATATGTGATTTTAAAACCACTAAAAATAAAGTGTCGCGTAAGTACTTGGCAGTGCAACACTTATAAATATAACTTAATCTTACATAATAAATATACATTATAACAATAATAAATCATAATTAATGTATATATATAAAAACTAGCTGTTTCTCGCGGCTTCACCCGCGTGGACCACGTTTCTATGACTTTTCGAGGGTGCGCAGTGCGCGAGCCGCAAGCGGCTCGCGAGCGTGGTAAAAAGTAGCCTATGTCTTAATCCAGGTCCTAATCTGTCTACCTACCAAATTTCAGCCAAATCCGTTCAGTAGTTTTTGCGGGAAAGCGTAACAGACAGACAGAGTTACTTTCACATTTATAATATTAGTAGGGATAGGGATAAACAATAATTTATTTTCAATTTTGTGACATCCCTCCCGTATCTGGCTAATACCTACGCCGCCGGTGGCATCATCGTGTGACATCAAAGGCGTTGAGCTACTGTAAGCTTTATCGTAATACTGTACTAGTACTTTATTCGGAATTCGGATTACTTAATTAATAGGTAATAAGCCCACGGAACCCTATTTGCACTTAATTAAGTGCAAAAATAAATCATATAAGTCAAAAAATAAATGATATATTTAAAAACAAATTGACGTATTTAGCCGTTTATCTGTGTGTCTGTCTGTGGCATCGTAGTTCCTAAGCGAAGGGACCGATTTTGATGCGTTTTTTTGTTTGAAAGCTGACGTGATCGAGGTGGTTCTTATCTTAGCTATAATTTATGAAGATCTGTTCAGCCGTATGAAGATCATCAGCTTTTTTGTAGATGATGAAGGGATGTCTGCAACTTCTACCGGTCTGATCAATTCTATATTTGGTGTCCGTTAGTGTAACAATATTGCAAAACCATGGTAACCTTGCCTGATGCTGCATAATCTCCTGGAATATGCAGGATACCCAACTTACAGTAGAGGCACCGTGTTTGGGCTCATTAGAATGGTCTCTATAAATAGGTGTTAGATAGAACTAAGTGACCTTGACATGATGCTGCAGCATCTCCTGGAATCTGCAGGATACCCAACTCCTCACCAACTTACAGCAGAGGTATCGTGTTTGGACTGTTTGGAATAGTCTCAATGAAAAGGTGTTAATATAACATGATAACGAAGACCTGATAGAAAAAGAACTAAGTTTAATAGATCTCAAGTCACTTGTAATGTTAGACTTTTTAGATAATCTTGACTGATTTCAAAGGACATATTATTATTATAAAAAGATATTTTCGTAAATTTGTTGAAATAGAAGTACAAATTATTTTATTGGGTTATATTACTTTTAGGTTTAGTTTTCTATGTTAAGACTACAGTTACATCATATTATGTTTGATTGATCTCAAGCCGAAATGTCTAAATTTTGTGATATTTTCATTAATTTCCAAAGAAATACTAATTACTATTAAAAATCTTAGCTCTTGCTCTTAAATTAACAAATACGTTCACTTACCCCATCTGCATCTGCTTAACCCACAGGGGTACCAGCAATACGGGTCAAGTGTACGCATTCCGAGTTGCCGTCATTATTATTTTGTTACCAAAAAATTAAGACACTTAACGTTTTCGTTTCTTTTTTAATGTATAGCCTAATAAGTGCTCTATTCGAAACAATATTTTTTTCAATACAGTTGCTCGAAAAGTGGTACTTTATATGCCAGTCAAGGGTGCGCAAAATTGATTTTACCGCACACGTGCTTTTACTTTACCACTTTTTTTTAATTTCTAGCTCGGAGGAACAAGACATTTCTAACAAATAAAAAATTAATAACCAAACATACATAATCTTTTTTAAGACTTGAAAGAGAATTTTAAAAGAGATTGGTTGTAACTCCGTGAGGTTAGTAGTATATAACGCTAGCTGATTAGATTATCTTTGGGTTATATCTTTGTGAAGAAAGGAGAATAAATATGAGTGAAGCGCATAGGTTCCAGGAAGGAATAGTTCATTTTTTCCAAGGAGGTTTTAATGCTTACATTAATATTGTTCCAAGCCTTATTGTAATCTATTTATGGTAATATTTAAAAAAAACTTACGCATGCGTACGTGTGCCTAGCTAAATTAAATATGGCGCAACTTTCGTAAACTGAATTGTGTTGTTTTGAATACAAACAAAATTATGAATATACGTGTATTAAAAATATACTCGTGTATATTTATAAGAATAAAACAAAGTGAGATTACTCTCCGGACATTCAAAATGAGCCAAAAGTCGCGAAAAATTTACTTTGGTTGCCGAAACCTTGATAGGTATGTACCTATGTTTTTTTTTTGTCTCGGTCGTTTTTTATTTTAATACCAGTTTTCTCACAACTGTATTGAAAAATGTTGTATGATACATGGGTGCAAAAGAAAATAACAAACTCGTGACGATGGTAAACCCTCGCCTGCAGCTGCAAGGGAAAAGTGGGCACACTTGACCCGACGACTCTATGGGTATATCCAGAGATATGCTATATATAAGGGGAGGGTGTATCTATAGTTTTCTACTTTGCTTTTTACTCCTTTTTTGTGTACTGGAATAATATTGGCTTCTTTACATTATGGTTCGGAAATGCTCTCTCCTTCAAAGATCTATTGAAAATAATTGTCAGAGGTGGTGTAAGAGCTGGGGCACAGTTTTTTTACATAAATGCGAGGTATCTGATCAGCTCCGGCACCTTTATAACATCTAGACTATCAAGCAAATTAAAAACTTGTAAACGAGTACGTCATGTAGAGGAGGTACCTTATTTTTTTTATTATATACCACTTTGACGGCGTGATAAATATGTAGTATACCAATTTCAAATTACAGCTATCTAGTACTAATAGTCTTTGAGCTAAGCCACGGACAGACAGACAGACATGGCGAAACTACAAAGGTCCCTTGTTGACTTCGGAACCCTAAAAAAGGTAATGACTAATAACAGGAAAGAAAAAGTGAAAAAATAATTAAAAAGCATAAAATAATACAAAAAAGATCGAAAATAAATAAAAACCGGCCAAGTGCGAATCGGACTCGCGCAAAGTAGGGTTCCGTAGTCTGCAAAAAAACCTTACTAATATTATAAATGTGTTTGTTTGTTATCTTTTCACGCTTCAACAGATTGACCAATCTTGATGAATTATGGCATGCAGGTGTCACGGGGAAGGACAT
This sequence comes from Coleophora flavipennella, assembly GCA_947284805.1. Taxonomy (NCBI): domain Eukaryota; kingdom Metazoa; phylum Arthropoda; class Insecta; order Lepidoptera; family Coleophoridae; genus Coleophora; species Coleophora flavipennella. Next base: position 8,843,869 of record OX369279.1, read on the forward strand.
AGGCTACTTTTTATCCCGTGAAAATAGTCCGGTGCAGTTCGTGAGGGAACTAAACAACATAGTCTTTTTTTTAGTTCATTACTTTGACATCGCAACGGAACAATGGATTGTTGTGCTTTTTTGAACAGAGATGCGTGAGAGAGTGGGAAATGACATAGACTGCTAATCAGTATAGCCCGATCTGGGATAGGGATCTGGAGAAAACTAATGTCCACGCTCGCTCGCGCACCACTTACCATCAAATATAGTCATAAAAGACCATGTCCATGGCGAAGCCTCGGGCAAAAGGTAGTAAATGTATATTTATAGAACATTTTGTATGAAAAATCTATGAACTTTTTACAAATCCAAATGCACATCTTAAGTTGGCCGATTTTTACTACCTAAACTAAGAAAGCCTACTTAGTCGTGATAGTTTTCCTTTTAAGTTGATTATATGCACTACTAATTTAATTTTTTTTCAGATGTCCTGAAATAGCGGTTTAGCTGGGACGCTTGCAACAAAATTAGCTGAAACTATCTTGAGTGGTGCTTCTACTCATGGAACTGAACAACTTTCCCATGGAACCCATAGTCAAATCGAAAAAAAAAATTTGGCTCTCCCATACTAACTCGATCAGCTAATCAGCCATCAACGTATGTGAAGTTCAAAATTATTTTATGAGTTTTGACTATGTTACATGGGGAAAGTTGTTCAGTTTCATGGGTAGAAGCAACAGTTAAAATAGTTTCAGCTAATTTTGTTAGACCTTATAAAAATATTTTTTCAAGATTTTACTGTACTATGTACTTACGTTTTTGTCGGCGTGATTTAATATGCCAAATTACAGCTTTTTAGTACTAATAGTCTCTGAGCTAAGACGCGGACAGACGGACAGACAGAAAGACATGGCGAAACTATAAGGGTTCCTTGTCCACTGCGGAACCCTAAAAAAGCATGACTGTCACAGTACCTACTAAGATTTAAAGATGTTAACTACAGCAAACTGAGAGTAATGTTACACGCACTGATTTGGCTGTGCTGCGCGATGCCAATGGCAAGTCATAAAATTTTATTTTAAACTAGCTGTCCGGGCGAACTTCGTACCGCCTCAAACTAGGCTACCGCTACACTACCGCTACACTACCACTACATTACTACTACACTACTCGTACCACTACCACTACCACTACCTCACACTACACTACTTTTTGTGGATATTGCAGGAATTTTTGTCATTTTTTACACCTTGGGTTACATTATTTGAGTTTTAGTAAGGATCTCTAAATTTTTGAAAATATTTAACATCCTATAGCAACCGCGTATGTAGCTTCCCAACGGTGAAATATTTTTAAATCGGTCCAGTAGTTTCGGAGCCTATTCAAGACAAACAAACAATCAAATCTTTCCTCTTTATAATATTAGTGTAGATGTAGATGTGTGTAACAAATCACAAAGTTTTGCTAATGTTGTTCGTAGATAATGGGTAAAAAAAAATTAAAACTTATGTAATTTATCGCTTTGAGATTCAAAGCCAATAACCATTCCAAACTTGGCTCTGTATGAGATATGGAAACTTTTTACCTACGACGAAATAATTACGAGACTTGACATTTGTTTACATTGAATGTTGTTTGTTTACCGATAAGCATTTTCCACGTTATTCTCTATTCTATCTTATTCATGGGTCCGTTCGATAATAATTATATAATATAAGGTCATATGTGATAAAATAAAAATGTAATAATGTATGTATGTATAATAGAAAGATTATAATATTAATAAGAAGATTATCACCCTAATTCATGGTAGGCTCGAGCCCCTCGGTAGGGACGTATATGAGCTGATATGATGATGATGAAAAAGAAGATTAAAATACCTACCTAGGTATTTACTTATGTACATACACATTGTTAAATTGATGTTGTTTGTTTTTAAAACAAACGATGAGAATTCAAGTCCAGATCAAACCTGTGCAGTAGGTAGGTATCTACTTACCCACCTACCTACACAGGCTGTAACAAAATCGGTGTTGGTCGCGTAAACTGGGGCTTCTACTCATCATACTAAACAACTTCGCTAAAAACGTTTTTTTTTTATTCTATATACAAATCAATCAGCCGATCTGTAATTCTTTCATCCCTTCCATCCTCCAGCCAAACCGAGTTTTATAAAGTTCGGGAATCGAATCTGCGACCTCCTGATGTAAAGCTAATGGCCTTAACCATAACGCCACGGAGGTGGTCAATAAAATATTATTAAAACTATAGACGGATTGTGTATGTTATGTTATGTAGTACCACTTACCTACCTATTTATTATCTATGCAAGATAATAAATAGGTAGGTAAGTGGTACTACATAGCATAATACTTCGATGGTAGGTAAGTACCTTCTAAAAAAATAGTAAAACTTACACTCGTCACGAGGAAATCTATGAAACTGCAACTCCTTGTCGCCCCATAAACTATAAGCATATCTCTGCTCTTGTTGTATTTTTACTGTCGATTGACAACCGTGCACAGAACACTGAGTACCCCATTACACGAAAGTAGTGGTTATAAACGTAATTAGTGTGAAAATGTTTTGAGCCCAGCAAAACATGTACGCGTCCACGTCCTTTCGCAGTTTGCCAGGCGCGTGACGCCACCGCCTGCCCCGTAAATACCCTTCCGTTGCAATATACTGTAGACAGCTATATTGTAATACTGTGGTACTAGGCTACCAGTTTTAGTGTTTTGGTGCTTTACATGGCAGTAAACATCGATGACAAGGTAAATCGAATTTAAAAAGAACGGGTATGAAGTTCAGTCGATCGCGAGTGTGAATGAAGATAAATAAAATTAAAATGCTGATAATGTTAGGGAATGTAGGTACCTACACACGGCGCGACCAGCCTACTGCACGCTTCCCACTGACCGCGCCTGTCGCGATTAGCACGCCAGCCGCGCTAGGAGCGCTCCCCGCCGTGCCTCCCGCCGCGCCCTCGTACGCGAGCGCCGCAGTAACTATCGCGCAGCCCTCGCCTGTCGCGCCCTTGTACGCGCACGCCGCCGCACACGTCTCGCCGCCCACAAGCGCGCTGCCCCAACGTTCAGCTCCGCGCTCTACCGCACGCCCCCTGCAACCTGCGCGCCCCACCGCCGCCGTCGCCCCTGCACCCGGTGCCGCGCAGTCAAGGAAGCCAAGGCTCCCCCCGCTCGTCGTGGAAACCTTCCCAAACTGGAAAATCCATCTGCGCCAGCTTAAGGAAACGCTAGGCCGCGCACCCAACGTCCTCCCCTACGGTCAAGGCCTTCGCTTCATGCCGGAGGACGAGGATGAGTTTCGGATCATCCAGAGATACCTGACCCCTCTAGAGACTACCGAAAGCCTGGTGTGGTTTTCCTATTCTCTGCCTACCGACCGCAACCTTAAAGTAGCAGTTGACTCCCGGCTGCTACCGACCCACAGAACATCGTGGAGGAGTTCACCGCCCACGGGTTCGAGCAGACCTACGCCCGTCACATCAACGGACGTAAGGGCAGGCCGGGATGCATCTTCTTTGTGGAGCTGTGACCCACCCCAACCACAGTCCCGGCAATCTACGACATAAAAGAGCTCTTGAATATCCCAGGCGTCACTATAGAGGCATGGCGCGCAAAGAAGGGACCCGCCCAATGCCAAGGCTTCCGGCACTCCAGCCACAACTGCCACCGACCACCTGCGTACGTGCGCTGCGGAGGCCCACTTCGAGGGCGACTGCCTTCGCCTCAGAGAAGACTTGCCCACCTGCGCAAACTGCAGTGGCCCCCATCCCGCCAACCACCGTTCATGCCCGATATTTCGAATACTTACATACATAGCTCGTAGAACAGATAGCCGATGGGGCAGTAAAGTTCTCGAGTGGCGACCGCGCACCGGAAAACGTAGCGTAGGCAGGCCTCCCACGCGGTGAACCAACGACCTGGTGAAGATCGCGGGAAGCCGATGGATGCGGGCAGCGCAGGACCGGTCGTCGTGGAAATCCTTAGGGGAGGCCTTTGTCCAGCAGTGGACGATTTTCGGCTGATATGATTTCGAAGGGAGGCGAGAAACAAGGCAGCGGGCACCCTCGCCTTAACCACCACAGCTGTCCCCACCAGCGCAGATTCCACCGCGAAGAAAAGGAGAACTCGACGCAGCGGAAAGCGCAGGAGGCGCCCAACCTCCGCAGCAAGCACTGAGAAACCTGCAGCCCGGAAGAGCCCGGCCCCAAAACCCAAGTCGGATAGGACAGACGCAGTGGCGCTCGACTACTCAAACAGCTCGAGGAGCCACTCCTGCAACTCCTCCGGCAATACCTCAGTACGAGCCAATCCTCTCAGGTTCCTCTACCGGAACGATGGGAGCAAGAACATAGGGTCATGGCCCAACCCAGTTTCCGGCTCGTAGTTGCGAGCCGCGGAAGATCGTTCCGGCAGGGGACCTGGTCCCGATCTGGATTCCTCGGTCGCCGTGAGGAGACCTGAGAAGAACCGAGCATTTTGACCCTCCTGACCTCGTGCCGGCTTAGACGCGAGTCAGAGGGCATGTAGAGGCCGCAGTACAATTCGAACTACTTACCTATGTTTTTTAAATTAACTTAGATAAAGGAGGTGGCCAAAAAACCCAGAGTCGACAAAAAATAAATATGTACCAATTGATAAACTTTAATTCATAAATGATGACGCCACCAAAGGGGCAACCCCGAAATCGATATAGTATAGGAGCTATTAGCACAGATTACTAAATAGTTACTTCTATTAGCCAATAAAAATAAGTACAAAAATGGAAGTTTTCGTTATTTTGTGGCTTAACATGATCTTTTTAATGTGTTGTTGCTTATTGTTAATTTGTAGTATTCTATGTGTTATTATACTTTTTATGGTGATTCTGCTGCTATGGATTTATAATAAAAAACACATTATTTTTTTGGTCATTCTGCAGCTATAGATTTTTTTAAATTGTACAGGAACCGGTTCTTTCGTTTTGTTTGTTGTTATTGTTTTTTATGCTTGCAACATGTGTTATTGTTAATTGTAGTATTCTATGTGTTATTTTTGGTCATTCTGCTGCTATGGATTTGAAATAAAAAAAGGGGAAAAATATATAGGAGCCGAAGTTTTCGTTATGTACGTTGTTAAGTTGTTGTTGCTTGTAAAATGTGATGTGTTAGTTTTGGTAATTTTGTTGCTATGGATTTAAAATAAACAATTGATAGTATAGGCAAAGTATATTATAATAAATAGGTCGATTATATTACATTAATTTTATTAAAAACACGACGAGAGCAATGTATAAGGTCTAACAAAATTAGCTGAAACTAATTTAACTGGTGCTTCTACCCATGAAACTGAACAACTTTCCCCATGGGACCCAGTCAAATCTAAAAAAAAATTAACTTCCCATACCAAGTTGGCTGATAAGCTGATCAAATTAGTAAGAGAGAACCAAATTTTTTTTGGCGATTTGACTATGGGTTCCATGGGGAAAGTTGTTCAGTTTCATGGGTAGCAGCACCAGTTAAAATAGTCAAATCGCAAAAAAAATGGCTCTCCCATACCACAGTATATATATTAGTATGCCCATACTAACACGATCAGCTGATCAGTCAACTTAGTATGGGAAGTACACATTTTTTTTGAGATTTGACTATGGGTTCCATGGGGAAAGTTGTTCAGTTTCATGGGTAGAAGCACCATTTAAAATAGTTTCAGCTAATTATGTTAGACCTAATATATTAGTACAAACATACAGATGGACACTGCCTGCCGCTCTCTAGATTGCGACCTCACCCCATCACCCATTTTGATACAGATTGGCTACAGTTTGGTTCTCGAACGTATGGGATTTTCGCCGTGATTTTCTTTGCTCCGTCATTTGTTTTTAGAAATTTCATTTCACGACCATTTGTATGCAGTGTCCGTGGTGTGGTATAGGAGCTATGAGCCAACAAAAATAAGTTCAAAAATCTGAGTTTTCCTTATGTATGTTATGTTGTTTTTGCTTGTAACATAAGTTTTGTTTTAATAGCGCATGTAATACAAGCAATAACAACATGATGTTTACAGCCGGAGTTTTCGTTATGTATGTTGTTATTGCAAGAAACATGTGTTATTGTATCATCGTATGTGTTATTTTTGTTTATTCTGCAACTATAGATTTAAAATAAAAAAACAATGTATTACTATACTAAACTAAATTAAAAAACAATGTATAGTAAATACGTTGTTTTTTAATTTTAAATCCAATAACACATGTTACACGCAATAACAACATACATAACGAAAACTCCGGCTCCTATTCTATAATTTGTTTTTTTTTATTATAAATCCATAGCAGCAGAATAACCATAAATAACACATATAATACTACAATGAAGGATAACACATGTTACACAACATAAAAAAAAAACATCATATTACGCCACAATATAACGAAAACTCCGATTTTTGTCAGAGATTTGTTACCATAGATGAGTTATACACTAACAAACCACATTTGAAAATCGAATCCATTTACACACACATTATAATAGGTACCTACCGAATGCTACTATGAAAAGAGATGCCAATTGGCATCTTTTTTTTGCTTCACTTTTAGGATGCATGTAACCTATCTACCTCCCCTTATATATAGCATATCTCTGATTTTTGTACATATTTTTGTTGGCTCATAGCTACTATACTGTATTGATTTTAGGGCTGCCCCTTTGATGACATTAAATACCCTTCGCTGACATTAAATATTTATCATATTTAGTCCATTGGTACACATTTCATTCCTCTCGATTCTGGGTTTTTATTTCATAAATTTTTGGCCATGTCGTTTGTAGTTCTGCTGAGTGCCTCAATAAGGGAGCTTTGATTTGAAATATAACTATATTAGGTACAAACGAGGATGCCAAGGACTTACCAAATAAATAAACATCATGCAATTTGGAGGGAGACGTAGTTACAGTAAGCACTTGGTTATTAAAATTTTAGAGGTTACCACTATCCAGATCAAAGATACAGCGAGCTAAGTGGTGACAGGGTTAAGTGCCATGAGTTATTTCGAGAAAAGGATGGTACAATCTTGACCTTGTGTGTGCTCGACTTGCAGTGCCCTCAGATATATTAGATATCTAGGGTTCCAAAATATCCGATATTTATTATATCAAAATATCGGATATTTATGATATTATATATCAAAAGTTTGATATATCCATTTTGTATGAAAGCCATATTATTATTTTATTGTATCATTTATGTATACTATTTGCATATGTGTTACATAAACATAATAAAGGCTCGCATACCCTCGGAGACAGAAACTATGATCACGCGAGCGAAGCTGCTGGCAAAAGCTAGTATGCCATATGACTATGACGAAGTGAAAGATTTTGGCGCGCGCGGCGGTCATTGCGTCCTTAAGTCAAAATTTGTGCTGTCAATTCAGGTCACAAAATCAAGTGCACCAACAGAACAAACGATTTTTTTCTTAGATGCATTCCTTTTTAAAAATATTTTTTTTGCTGGAAAATATTTCAATATTTAATAAGTCCTAAAAGTAAAGTAAAAGTAACATTTTAAGTTGTGTAACTTGGTGATAAGTAACAGGGTCAAAAGTAACAGAAAATGTTACAAAAGTAACATTTTGGCAACGCTGGACGCCATAAACAAATAAAAACCAATCTAAAGAAATTACTTTTGCATGGTTTGGAGCTGCACCTGCACCCGGACAGTTCCCCCGTATTAGCGGATGTCGGGCAGCATCCTTATTGGCTATAAACGCGCATTATTATTATTATTTTAGTGCTTAAGTTAACCCGTGTATATTGTTCTGATGTTGTTTTTTTATATGTAACTCAATAAAAAAAAATACAGATTTATTTTTTTTAAGTTAATGCCGGCAGAAGTGTTGCCATTTATGGATTAGAACTTACTATTAGGGTGTATGTTTTAACTCTACTCAAACACCATCTACATTTGGGAAGTAGAAATACAGTAACAAACACCAAAAATAACAATATAAAATTTTTAAACAATTATTGTATTGATAAATATTATAAAAAATCATTTGATATATATCCATTGATATATATCCTCAAACCCTGATATCTATACTAAAGTGAAACTGTGTTGTTTCTATTATTTATTGTGAACAAACTGTAATTGTATGAACATTCACCAAGCTAGCCAGTAAGCTAATTTGCTTGTAGCTGCCAATCATAGCAACTAAAAGAACCTGAACATTTAAAAGTATCTATAAATTAAACTCCACAAAGTTCATCAGGCTGCATTTTTATTCATCATCTATTAAAATGTTTAAATTGCACAAAAGTATAATCTTGGAATGAATTACCAAAGGAAACTTTTGTTGTATTATTTCCACTTAACTAATATAAGATTGTGTAGAAAACATGATAAGGATGAAGTTACTTGTCTCTTACTTTAATTAGATCATTCAGATTCAATTGTACACATATTTCCTTGGAATCAGTGCGAGGGTTTCGGTCCAGTATTTCCGTGATTGGGTAGTAATTTTCACGGTTATCAACATTCCATCCAGAATACTGTAATAAAAGAAAAAACATTGAATGACAGGAATATTGCAACATCAAGCTGTTGTTGTTAAATAAATAATATGTTATGTATGTTTAGAACATACATAATAATAAAACATACCACACATGTGCATTTGTGCAGAACTGCTCCATTTGATTCCATTGGAATAAACTTCTGTAAAAGTGCTTTCCCATCAATTTTCCATAAATTCAACTCATCCAGCTTAGACACCACTGAATCTCCATCCCATTTGACATCAGATTTCAACAGCACAAAGTTACCAGACTGTAAAATTGGATACAAAGATTATAAAATAAGGTTATGTTTGTAATTATTGCAAATCTATACATACAATAAAACTGTAACGGTGCCATGTCTGTACATGAAATATTTTTGGAAAATAATAACTGTGGTGGACATTACTAACGATATAGAGGCCAAACAACTTTTGGAATTATTGTGTGTCTTTAAGTTTGCACATTACGCAAAAACTACCAGGCCGATTATGATGAAATTTTGTATGGTGGTTCCTTATAGCCCAGATTAACATACAGGATACTTTTTATCCCGGAAAAAGAGTTCTTGTTGAAAAATTCATAACCTCCACGCGGACAAAGTCAGCGCAGCTAGTGTTATAATAATCTTGATATTTTCCAGTGGCAATTATTGAAGTCTAGTAACAAAAATACTTGCATGAAAATGTTTGGGAACATCTTTAGACTGGCTTGAATCTGATTTGTTTCCATCGGAGCCATTTTTTTCATCATCGGAGCCCTCTTCTTCGTCCTCGCCTTCCTCATCTTCCCCTTCTTCATCTTCCTCCCCTTCCTCATCATCTTCACCCTCAGATGACTCCTCATTTTTGCGTTTCTTAGTTTTAGAGTTGTTCAGAGCTCCCTTCCCTGCTCGTTTCCGACCACCTCGAGCTGCCGGTTCACCCTGTAGATATATATGTTAGGTACATTGAATGCTTTGAAACCTACAGTTAATTAACATAATACAAATAAGTTCTATGTAAATTAAATTAAAAAGCTAATATAATTTTTGAACATGATGGGGTGTAGGCAGAGTACAGTATGGCCACTCCCTTCCCCTCTCTAGGTTCTGACCTCACCCTCCCATCAGCCAGATGGATAGAGATTGGTACTAGTATGGTTTCCAAACATTTATGATTTCTCCATGTTTTTGTTTGATGACATTTCTTATCACTTGTATGAAGTGTCCAAGATGTGGTCTACGTCCAGGGCCTTTATGATTGTAGGTTGGTTTTATTTATCTACATACTAGATCATATTCCATATCCACATACTGACAGCAACTGTTTGCTCTAACGTCGTTCTGTACCATTGCATCAATCATGAAGTTAACTAATGCATTCCATCTATCCATAGCCCCATAGCTTACAAGTACTAACCATTGAAATCGATGGATGGAAAATGCTGTGACGTTCATTTGAAATATGATTTTGTTACAAGTTCAATTCCAGTGTCCAATTGATGTACCAGCTCAAATATGAAGGAGTGCTGATGTGGGAAATCAAAAGAAATAAATAATTGACAGGAAAACAGAAAATCTATTTGACGTAAAGCAACCGAGGCCGTTCGGAATCTGAGAGCGAATTGGGAATCAACCAAACCATTGGCACCATGACGATCTGAACTCACCCCTCCATGAACTTAGAACAGGCCAACCAAGTTATGACGAACCAAAAAACGCTGTTATAGATAGATAACAGTCCTAAGGAACTACAAAAAGCTAACTGGAGAGTATAAAATTACTGAATAACCTAAGTACCAACACTAATGATAAAATTATGAACAACATGGCATACAGCTCATATCTATAATGGCCGCGCGAGGCGCTACTAGAAAATTATAGAAAAAAATCAAAAGCAGACAGGCTATTATCGTAATATTGTAGTTACTTACAGGATCCGGCGTCCAATCATCACCTGAATCTTGAAACTCTTCTGGTTCTCCCGTAGGTTCAGAACCTTCTGAGTCATCTTCTTTCTTTAGAGACTTACGCTTTCGCATAATGTGTGTATTAATAAATCACAAAGTCAAGAAACAAAGCGTTAATGAAAGAATACACAACTAGAACACAATTTTCACAAAAATGGTGATAAAATGTCAGTTCGCCGTTGAACAAGCTCAACACGAAAATTCAATGCTCACCACGCGGACCATAGACAACGGAAAGAAACCGCGGAAAGAAGCGTCGTCTCTAGTGATGGTTTTAGGGATTTTATTTTATATATCGATATTTATAGGAAAACGCTCTGACAGTTTAATGATATTTTTAAGTTCCATTTACACCAGTGTCTCTAACTACACCGTACGGTAGACCTACCGTATTTTTTCTAAATCTACCACCTACCGTAGACATGTCATTACGTTGCCAAAATCTACCGTAATTTCGTTAATGCGACTGAGCTTGGAACTACCTAACACCCTTATTTCTTTGTATTCGCACTTATTCGCTTAACTAAAAGCGAATTAAGACCTGTTATTAAATTATTGTAATAGGGCAACACTAACATTTTTTCCAAGTTTTTTTCAAAGGTGACCTATTATTACTGTTCTAAGGTAGAAAACGTTATTTATCCCATTTTTCCTTTGTCATTGTTGCCATAATAGTAAAACGCAGAATATGAGCCTATTCTTTATTTTAGTCATCATATTATTGTTGAAATGAAGACAAAAAATAAACATAATTCTCCATTTTTCGGAGTCGGGTAAAAAAGGGATCAACTGTCCACACAAATTGTTGCTGGGAATCTGTTCATACAGAAGATTAAAGCTGTGTCCACTTTTGTTCCAACTCCGATACGTAGAAAGAGTATCTTCGATATGATTAGAAAAAATAAATGTCCATGATAAAAAGACAAATAATTAACAAATTTAGTAAGTAGGTGAGTAGTTGTGTAATTTACTTTTGTAATTATTCTTGTATAAAATGAGCGATTTTATTGTAATAAAAGATATAATTTTTTTACCGTAATTTTATTTTGTGTATGTCGTAATTTTAGTCTATGATACTATCCATTCTTATGTATTTTTGTCTATACAGGGCTCCTTCTTAACCCCCTTCCCCGACAAAATTTCACAGTGGCTTCAACTTCTGAACCACATACCCCAAAAAACCTATGGTGATTTCCTAAAACAAAATATTTGAGAAAAGTTGTTCCTTTTCATAGATCAAGTTTTCTTTAAAAGTCCAAAAATAACCAAGTATGTATAAAGTGAATTAATGTCCTTATTCGACTTTTTAAATAAACGTTTTAATTGAAGAAAGTCCAAACACGAACGAAATTCAAATCAGATACGAATTCCAAGTCCAAGTACACGCTAGTTTTTGTAAGGTTAAATGAAAATGAAATGAAAATGAAAATGTTTATTTTGGCACTTAGAAGTTATAAACACATTTAATTAAGCCCTAATTTCCAAACTAGTCGTTAGACTGTGTCTTGGAAACTAGTTCCTTCCCTTTTTATTGAACTACAATAAGGTAAGTACCTATACTTATTTACATATTTTAAATCTAAGTATCCTTATTTATTATAATTTAAGCAAGTGTGATGATTGTGTGTGTGTGTGCGTGTGTGTGTGTGTGTGTGTGTGAGTGTTTCTGTGTGTGGTGGTTTGTGTGCGTGTCTGCGCGAGAGTTGTGTGTACACCATAGTAGATGATAGATTTAAGAAAATCTTCGGTGGACTGATAGTCAAACTTCTGAAGCCAACTGAAAATGTTTTTTTGAATTTGTAGTCAGTTAGTTGTATTAGGTCACTAAAGTTGTCAAAACTGTTATATATTCTAGGGGTTAAGTATTCGTGTCTCTTTTGTGCAAAAGTAGTTCTGACTATACTAACTGGAAGTTTTGTCGGTCTTCTTGTAGACTGTTTGTCAAAAATATCCAGGGAGGGTAGTATTGAACAGTGATATCTACGCAGTGACTGCAAGATAAAGAGCTTTCGAACTGTAAGTAAATGAGATTTTATATAGATTTCAGTTGTAGGTGAACGCCGGGGTATAGAGAGTATGATTTTAATCACAGCTCTTTGAGCTCGCTCTAGTCTCATTAGATGTGTCTTAGAAGCAGCCCCCCAGGAACAGATGCAGTATGCGAGAACACTCTGACATAATGATTTATAAATTTGGATAAGCAGTTCCGTTTCAGCAACTTCTCTTAATTGTTTAAAAACATAAATTAGTTTTCTGGTGCGTGAAGTAGTAGTGGAAATATGACTGTCCCATCGAAGATTTTCGTCTATATATACTCCCAGATATTTTACTGTATAAACCCTATTAAGAAGTAAACAGATACAGTTATTCGCATAAAAAGGTCTGTTACATGGGTATGTATGTATTTTAATTGAATAATTGGGATCAGGTGATGATGAACCGTTTATGGAAAAGCAAATATAGTTTGTTTTACCTACGTTGAGAGACAACAAATTGTCCTCAAGCCACGCAGTAATTTTCCTTAGCCCGTTTTCGGTTATACTTTGGACTTCTGTCCACGTTTTTCCATAGAATATTAATACTGTGTCATCTGCAAACATCAGAAGATCTGCGTTATCTGGCATACTATTACAAAGCTCGTTAATATATACGAGGAACAATGAAGGTCCCAGCGCACTCCCTTGGGGAACACCGTAGGTACATGTAGCGCTTTCACTTAAATGTTGCCCTAATCGAACTTTTTGGTTCCTATTAAGCAAGTAGTCTTGAAACCATTTGTGCGCTGTGCCTCTGATGCCCAAGTTCTCAAGTCGCTTTAGCAAGATAGGAAGAGAAACGGTGTCAAACGCCTTCTGAAGGTCCAAAAAGACACCTATACTCTTGTCCCCTTTGTCTAAATGTGTAGTAATAATAGTTGTAAGTTTTAGAACCGCTTCATCAGTGGAACGCTTATTCCGGAATCCATATTGGTTGTCCGAAATTAAGTTATTCTTTTCTAGGTAGTTCATTAGACGCTTGTTAACAATTTTTTTCCAATATTTTTGATAAAATACTCAAAACTGAAATGGGTCTATAGTTTGAAGCTTCATTTTTTTCACCAGCCTTGAAAATGGGGGTCACAATAGCAGTTTTGAAGATGTAAGGGAAAACTCCTTTTTCCAAACTAAGATTAAATACATGAGCTAGAGGTTCAATAAGGTAGTTGCTATATGTTTTAAAAATATTTGTGGGAATCTGATCATAACCTGGGGCACTGTGACTTTTTAATTCACTTATTATCTTGTTTATTTCTAAGGGGTCGGTGGGGTGGAGAAGCATTGACTGAACAGGATTTTTAGAATTAGTAGTTCTAATGGCCAGGTCTGAATCGGATTGGTTCATCTTTTTGAGCATTTTATCAGCTAGATTACTGCCTATCGTGGTAAAGTAGCTATTTACTTCATTTAATGCTTCCTTGGGCGTCTCTTTTATCTTTAACAGGTGGTCAGTAGTCGTTTTAATTTTAGTCATGTTGCATATCTCTTTTCTGATATTCCATGTCTCCTTAGAATTTCCATGAGATTCTCGGAACTTCAGTTGGTAGTATTGTTTTTTAAGGTTTTTGATTATCCTATAACAAGTATTCCTATATATTGTGTATTTACGTTGCAGTTCAATGTCAGACGGTGCTTTTCTTGCCATTTTGTGTAGTTTATCTTTTTTCTTTAGCGCCTTTACCATGCTCACTGTAATCCACGGTTTAATCGGTCGAGTTTTTCTAGTAAAGGTTTTGTGAATGGTATTGTCCTTAATAATTGACTGCAGTGTGCAACTAAGAGTGATTGCTGCAAGATTTACATCCTCTATTGAGTAAAGGTGGTCCCATGATATCAAACTTAATGTTTTACCGATAGCTTCATAATTAATTTTACTTTGTCTTATATTCATTTCAGGTTTTCTGCTAGGAATGCTATTCATTAGCAGAAGAATTGGGCTGTGATCAGTTATTACAGGGTCAAGAATGAATGTTTCCCATTCACTATGGGACTTGATCATGAAATGATCCAAACATGAATCTATCCTTGTGGGCTTATTGATTCCCTGATGTAGGCCGTACTCAGCCATTAGGCATAAGTAACTCGAAACATATTCTGAGGTGTCACTAATTAGTGTATTGAAATTTATATCTCCTGTCAGTATGACATGCCGTGATCTGATTCCGCTAAGAACTGAATTTAGGGATTCAAGGTACACTGTTGGATTTCTGAAGCTCGGGGGTCTGTAAGAACAAATAATATGGTAATCGTTATTTATTGACAGGACTAGACAATTCTCATCTGAAAATGTAGGTTCAAAAGCCATACTATTAAGTGAGTCTTGCACATAAGCTACTACTCCGTCGTTTTGGTTTATAAAGGTTTTAGTATAATATGTTTTGTAGCCCAGAAGAGTTGGCGGTGTAAAGTCATTATTAGTCCAACATTCAGTTAGGACAATAATATCAGTATCACAAACCAAAATCACTTGCAAATCGGAGTCAAAGGGTTAGCCAACTCAAAAAATCAGTAAGGCAGTAAGATCACAATACAAGTAAGACAAACAAGCGACGAATGATTGAACTAGTCTAGGGATAATTCGGATAGAAGCAGTGTTGCTAAAAATGTTTTTTATTCATTTTAAATTTTGCCAACTGAACTGAAGAAGTCTTCGTCTTATCTTAAAACATATATAAAAAGGTTTTTAATATGAAAAAGATTTTTTCAAGGCATTATAATTTTAAAATATTGTATTTTTTTAATAATCTCACTAAACTAAAGATGAACTTATATGGCCATCCTATGGCACGGCCTTAGCTACGTTTCATTTCATCAGTTCGTAATAGGGTCGTCGTAGTTAATGATTACTATAGAAAATATTTTACATAGTATATTAAATGAACACTAATAAGTATTAACAGTAGTAAAAACACTCGCAGACGTGGACAAATATGTTCTTCTGTTTCATTACAATTTTAAACACTTTATAACACATAACTACTAACACAGTTTATTATATTTCATTTGCATAAAATGGAACGGCCAAAGTCATTGATGGAAACTTAACACTATTCTTAACACTACGGTACACGCGCCCTGATTTTCTAATTTTTACTCGCGGGGGGACCGGGGGGGATATTAAGACCATTTTCATTTACTTCTTTTAAGGTTAATGAAATGCCGGATGCCCGGGAGTATTTTTGATAGTTTGGTGCTTCTAGGATCGAATTAATATTGGTATTTGGTAGTTGGACCAAAGATGACCCATTAATAACGTAATTTTTTGACGCCCGGGAATTCCGGGAAATAAATTCGTATTTTTGACAGTAACTTTTTATTGTGACTTTTCGAGAAAATACTTTTATCCGGTAATGTTTAATACATCATCATCATATCAGCCACAAATCGTCCACTGCTGGACAAAGGCCTCCCCCAAGGATTTCCACGACGACTGGTCCTGCGCTGCCCGCATCCATCGGCTTCCCGCGACCTTCACCAGGTCATCGGTCCACCACGTGGGAGGCCTGCCTACGCTACGTTTTCCGGTGCGCGGTCGCCACTCAAGAACTTTACTGCCCCATCGGCCATCTGTTCTACGAGCTATGTGCCCTGCCCACTGCCACTTCAGTTTAGCGATTCTGTAACCGATACTTTAGTTCTCCTGCGGATCTCCTCGTTTCTGATTCGATCACGCAGCGAAACTCCGAGCATAGCACGCTCCATTGCCTTTTGGGTGACCTTGAGCCTTCTTATGAGGGCCATAGTAAGCGACCATGTCTCAGTTCCGTAAGTCATCACTGGCAACACACACTGGTCTTATATATTTTTGCCTAAGTATTTCAGCTGCGATTGTAAACAACATATACCTACTAGTATAAATACTCCATGTATGGGAATTAATAATGGTCCAAACATATCAATGCCTCCAGACCGTAACATTAGATACCTAAACTGGCCCGACTTTGTTTACCATCCGATATACATAACTGCAAACTACTTATACATTTCGTCTCATAGCATTATTTTGATAATATTTTATATTGTTCGTGTTTTCAACAGTGGATGATAATTATAATAACATTTCTATTTTTTATCAAAACTGTAGAGGACTTAGAACAAAACTACACACACTTTTTATGAACATACTTTCCCATAATTATGATTTAATTATATTAACTGAGACTTGGCTTACTCCTAGCATATTTGACAGTGAAATAATCGATTCCCGTTATCATTTATACCGTCACGATAGGAACTGCTGCGAGCGGGCGGCGGGACGGCGGCGGGGTGCTTGTGGCCGTGCGCCGGGAGCTGGCGGCCGTCCCGTGCACGCTGCCGCCGGACGTTATGCCTATGCAACTGCCGTTGCCAAGTGTTGACCACGTGTTACTTCAGTTACGTGTAGGTACTAATTCTTTTATTATTGGTGGAGTTTACATTCCGCCAAAACAGAATAGTGAGGTATATTTATCGTACTTTAACTACCTACAGGACATGTTATTAAACTCGGACTGCTCGATTTACTTACTGGGTGACTATAATCTGCCGACGCTGGACTGGTGTAATAATGGCAATTACATGGAACCAATAATTTCTAGGGATACATGTAGTTCTAGTAGACATCTGATTAACTTATTATCACTCCTTAATTGTTTTCAAATTAACTGTTTTAGGAATAAAAATGGTCGAATATTAGATTTGATTTTAACAAATGTCTCAAATGGTAATGTCATGCTTTCACCTCCCCTTGTTCCTCCTGATGAATTTCATCCAACCTTTTGTATTACGACTCCTTATAGTCATATACAAACGACTGTAAAAGGGAAAAAAAATTCTAGATATTGTTTTAAAAAAGCTGATTATTCCGTCATTAATAATGAAAAAATCTACTGGGAAGAACTTTTTTATAATAAATCTGTTGAGGAAGCAGTTTCACTATTCTATGAAACTATCTATGGTTTTATACGTAGTTATGTCCCTCTTAAAAGTATTAATTCGGATAGTTATCCTGTATGGTTTAATTATAATTTGATTAAATTATGTAAACAGAAAGGTAGGGCTTGGATTAAGTGGAAAAAATTTAGAAATTTATCTGATTATGAAATCTTTTCTACTTTAAGGAAACGATTTAGGAAAAATGTAGATGCACGTTATAAGCAATATATGAACCAAGTAGAAGAAAGTATAAAAAACCATATTAAATACTTTTGGACATATGTTAGTAGTCGTAAGAAAGGTCCCGCCATACCTGATAGTGTTATGTATCGTGATCAAATATTCACCGATCCTGTTGATATTTGTAATCAATTTTCATTTTTCTTTAAATCTGTTTTCGAACCGTCAGAGGTCAGTGAAAGTCTTGACATAAATAATATTGTAATTAATGATATAAACTACACTAATAATACACTAATCTATAATGTTACATTTTCCTTAGAAGAAATACATAAAGAGTTACTTAAGCTAGATATCTCTAAGGGTTCGGGAACGGATAACGTGCCTCCATATTTTTTAAAAGCAACTGCTGATTCAATCTGTAAACCCCTTTATTATATTTTTAATATGTGCCTTAAAGATGGTGTTTTCCCAAGTATTTGGAAATCAGCTCGTATCGTCCCAGTCCACAAAACTGGTTCAAAAAAGGACGTAGAGAATTATCGTCCAATTTCAATTTTGCCGACCCTGTCGAAGGTATTTGAAAGGCTTATGCATAATAATATTTACCCTGTTCTTCATGCTGTTATTATATCACAACAACACGGCTTTGTTCAACAACGATCAACTATTAGTAATCTAGTGGTTTATACGACACGTCTCTTTGAAAATCTTGATTCCAATAAACAAACTGATAGCGTTTATACAGACTTTCGCAAGGCCTTCGACAGAGTTGATCATAAGCTGTTATTAGAAAAAATTGCATTTAACGGTATAAGAGGTAATCTCTGGCGATGGTTCAAATCTTATGTTACTAATCGAACACAAAAAGTGGTCATTAATGGTTATGAATCAGACTGTGTCAATGTCAGCTCAGGCGTACCTCAAGGTTCAATTTTAGGTCCGCTTCTCTTTATTTTATACATTAACGATATTAATACATGTTTTAAACATTGTGATTTCTTACTTTATGCGGATGACCTGAAGGTATATCATACTATTGTAGGCCACAATGATCAAATTAATTTTCAATCTGACCTAGATCGCCTCACTTCTTATTGTGATACCAATAAGCTATGTCTCAGTATTAATAAATGCAAATCAATTACATTTACGAAAAAGAAAAAAATTCACACTTTTAATTACTCCCTTTGTAACACTACATTGGAAAAGGTTCAATCTATTAGGGATCTTGGTGTAATACTGGATGGTAAACTTACGCTAGATTTACATGTTGAAAATATTGTCAATAAATCATATAAAATGTATGGTTTCGTGATGAGGGCCAGTGCAAACTTTAAACAAGCATCCACTTTTCTTTATCTATACAAAACAGTTGTTCGTTCTCAGCTCGAGTATGCGGTACAAGTATGGAACCCTTATTACAGTAAATATATAAATGGTATTGAAATGGTTCAGAAAAAGTATTTACGTTCAATGCATTACAAATGTTACCTTAATCGATTAACTTATCAACAGCTATTGAATAAATATAATTTATTAGATTTGCAAAGTAGGCGATTGCAGTTGGAAGCAATGTTTTTGTATGATATTTGTCATAACAGATTTGATTGTATACCATTAACCAACAGTTTATGTTACAAAACCCCAGTTAAAGTATATAATCGATCAACTCGTACACATAAATTATTCTCAACATCATTTTGTCGTACTAATTCTGGAAATAGATCTCCACTTTATCGATGTGTGCATACATATAATAATAAATTTAACAATATTGACATTTTTGCTTTACCAGTAAATAAGTACAAGAATAATATATTAGATGCGTTAAAAAGTTAAAATAAATAAAGTAAGTTTAAGTATTATATTATGTAAGTAAATCTAAAGATAGTTGCTTTTGTTTTGTTTAAAATTTAGCAATAGCTAGCAAATAGTATTGTGTAATAACTTCCTTTTAATTTCGTTTTGTAATATCCATTCCTTATTTTTTTAACTGTGGTCAACGTCGTTGGTTACATAATAAGTAACACTTAAGATACGTTGGTACTTTAATATTTTATTATGTAACTGTTTGTTTGATGCTCAATAAAAAAAAATAAAAAAAAAAGTAATTCCATCATCACCCGGTGCCTTGTTGTTCTTGAGCTGTTTGAGAGCCATTCTAATCTCGTACAGGCTGACGTCCGGGATATCTTCGGTATAGTGTCGGGTTAGTCTGGCTCTTGGGTCTTCAGCCAGATCGCTGACAGGCAAACGTGTGGTCTTGTACAATTGTCCATAGAACTTCTCAACTTCTTCCAGCAACAATGTTTAATACACTAAAACATAAAT
Organism: Coleophora flavipennella; assembly: GCA_947284805.1. Lineage (NCBI taxonomy): Eukaryota > Metazoa > Arthropoda > Insecta > Lepidoptera > Coleophoridae > Coleophora > Coleophora flavipennella. The sequence continues at coordinate 8,863,825 of OX369279.1, forward strand.
AAATCACCACAAATGATTTGAACTAATTTGAAACTAGAAGTCAGAGTCACATTACTATGCAATTTGACCAAAGTTCTTTGTAATCCAGTACGAAGGACTTAAACCAATTAAAGTAGAATATCATGGTGAAAAAGTCGACGTTCTTCATATTAAAGTTATAACCACAAAAAAGTTCGCTGTAACTGACTAAAATCTTCATTTTTTAAAATCACATTTGGTAACACGTCAAGTCTGCGCATGCGCTTGTTAACCTATTAAGTACGGCACTCCAAGTTATATTCAGTTAACTAAAATACACTCATTCATTCGTCAATATTGCAAAATGTTTGCAACCTCTGACTAAACCATAGATTCTAGAATGGCGAAGCTGTCAAGCATCTGTTCAGTTGTCCGAAATGAAAAGCATTTTGTTGTGTGTTCATGTTTTTCATAAAAATACCAAGAAGTTACTTGCTGCAGATACTGTGGGGTGCACAAAAGTGAAAGTGCATATTATTGTCATTGTGTAAATGTGAATATCACTTCGAAAGAATCGGAAGTTTATCCATAATCACGGATTATAAGGTTTATTTACGTTTAGTCGCATTTGATTCTGCGAGGACTATACACTATTTTTATTAAATTAATCACCATTTGTTCATTGGCAACACTGGTAACTGTTTGTGTCATATAACGAATAGCAACACCGCAAAAAAATAATATTTTCTGTCATGCATGTCGTTTTTCTGATTATTCTTACGACGTACTGCCAAGACTAGGATAAATAGCGCCCGTGTGTGACAGCTTTAAACCAAAATTGACGTAATCTAAAGTCAAAGATGACCTAGTACACTGAATTTTGGTAGGTATGCTTTTTGCCAGTGTTGCCAACATAAGCGATTTGTCGCAGTTTAGGTAACTAGGAAAGGAAATCTGCAACGAAAAAATCTAAAAGGCGACTGGTCGCCTTTTACGCTACTTCACGGACGTGGACATGTATGTGAGTTCAAGTTAAATATTAAAATCTTCCAATAATTTAGCCCTGCTAGGAGAGAATATTAATTCTACGCATAAACCATTGATTTTATGATAGGTCTAGGGATGAACACTTTCGAACACAATTCTTCCAATAATACGCTACTATACGTTAGGTGACTAGGAAAGTTTTGAGATACGAAAAAAGTTTTGGCTTGGGAGTTTTTTTTTATTACAGTTTTTTAAAATACTATCCATTAGTCTCTATACAACGATTCATTCGTCTAAACCAAGATTTATAGCACTGGCGGTACTCTTCCTTCGGGAGGTCCTCAACCGCTGCTATGAAAGCATTCCGAGCATCTTCGGGGCTATGAAAATGAACACCACGGAGTCCAAGCTTCACTTTCGGGAAGAGAAAGAAGTCGCACGGAGGTAGATCGGGGCTGTAAGGCAGGTGGCTCATTTGTTGAATTTCTGTGGTCTTCAAAAACTCTTGGGTAATTTTGGCTTTGTGCAGTGATGCATTTTCATGATACAAAAAAAGCCCTCGCAACCCTGTTTTTGGACGCTTTTGCCGTAACGCGTCAAACACAATTGGTAAACACACTTCGCTGGGCCATTGAGCATTAACAGTTTTTTGATTTTCTAAAGAAATTGTTGCTACATGACCACTTGCACTAAAAAATGTTGCCACCATTTTTTTCCCTACGCTGCGTCCTCGTTTGACTTTCCGCGGAGGCTCTTCGTCCGCAAAGACCCAAACCATCGACTGCCGCTTAGTGAGTGGTTCATATTAGTAGATCTAACTCTCGTCTCCAGTAACAATGTTAAATATATTACGTCCCTCCCCATTTTCAAATTTTTGAAGCATTTCCCGGCACCAGGTCACGCGAGCTTGTTTTTGTTCGGCTGTTAAAGCATGAGGAACCCATCGCGAACAAAGCTTCCTTACTTGAAGATGAGCATGTAAAATTTCATTGATTACCGGCGATGAAATCTGTAGGGTTTCTTCTATCTCCTTGTAGGTTATTTTTGGGTCTTCAAGCAAAATTTTCCTTACCTCTTCGACGTTTTGTTTAGTTACAGAAGTAGCAGGACGGCCACTCCTGTCATCACTTTCAAAGAAAGTTTACCCTGTTTAAATTGTAAAAACCATCTAAAAATTATTGCACGGGATGGTGCAAGGTCGCCAAATGCAGAAAAAAGTCTATTTTGGAACTCAGTTTCACTCAAACCAACTTTAAAATCATACAACATCATTGCACGAAAATGTTCACGTTCGAATTCCATTGTTGATAGAGAAAATGCGGGAATCGCAATAAAGAAATGAAAGTGTCATTTTTATTTTTTAATATTTTGTCAAATGACTTATGGCATTCGATTTTCAAATAAACAAGGATTTTAAAAGGTGCAATTCATGTAGGTTCTATTTTTAAAATCGCCGTATCTCAAAACTTTTCTAGTCACCCATGTAAATATATAAGGTTTAACAAAATTAGCTGAAACTATTTTAAGGGCAAGTTCAGTAAACGAAACTGAACAACTTTTTCTTCAGCGACCATACCGAATTCTAAAAAAAAATCGCTACATTCCATTATTGCCTACTTAAATAAATAATATTCTCGTTGTGCGGCCCTGTTTAATTTACATCACTGGATTCGTGCCGTGTGCCGCAACCGCCCGCATCGAAACTGTGCACTGTGCCCGGCCGTTGACCTTTACTAGTTCTCTCAATCAATTCATATTTAAAATACTTAAAACCAACTGTAAGGTTTTAGCTGTAGGTAGTAAAATACAACCTAACAGGTATTTACACTTTACGAAAAAGAAGAAATTGAAATTGAAGGCAGCGGCTCGTTCCTTCGAGGCGCTTGAGGTCGTTGAACGAACCACGCGAATTATATGTACCTACGAGCAAGCGCCTACAAGCAACTGTGAATACTGTTATGCGCGAAAAAAATATCTCAGTTACTCTCGCGCACTCATTGAGTTACGTTGCTCAAAGCCTAACGACAGATTGTGTGTGACCTACCTAAGTGCCTAAGTTAAGTGTTTTATTGTGAAATGCCGTACAACAGTATTTGGACATGGCGGTGTGCTATGAAGTTTGTAACCACAAGTTTGGGATGTAAGAAGGAAGGCTGCGGGTAAAGGATCGGAGCGGAGGCTTGTGCTATTATTATCATCTGTGGCGGAGGCGCGTGGGCTGCGGCTTTTACGATGCGATGGTCAGTGCCGGACGCCGGATTCATTAAGATTTCTTATTTTTTTATTGTAGATTTTTTTTCTTAGATTTCAGTATGGTCGCTGAAGAAAAAGTTGTTCAGTTTCGTTTGCTGAACTTGCCCTTAAAATAGTTTCAGCTAATTTTGTTAGACCTTATATATATCTTAAGGAGACAGTATCGCTACGCATAAACAATTGATTTTATGATACCTAGGATAGCATGACGACTATTTTGGTATAAGGATGAACACTTCCGGTCACAACGTAGACTCGTGAGTTGAGTCCCGCACAGTCCATTTTTTGAGATTTTTAGGATGTAGTAAAAATAAATATATAAATAAAAAATAAGCAGACTAATCACCTACCATAGCTATTTAATTTAATTTATCCAAAGAGCGTCGGTGGCTTACCAGCTACGGCCGCTATCTCCTGCCCGGGAGATCGTGGTTTGAATCCTGCTACGTATGTGCTACGTGTTTTCTAAGTTGAATTTCATATGTACGTTTATCCGATATTACGGTGGAGGCTTTGACCAAATATAACCTGGTCCGGCCCCACCCATACATTTAATCTCGTAAAAAATGAGTCAAATACAACTAGACGCAAAAACTCACTAACACTGCTATAGTCTACCGAGTCTCATTTACATATAAACAATGACAGAGATCGCAAGATATGATCGATCTGTAACATGAATGGGATAGCAAGTTATAATTACACCGACATTCTACCGATTTGGGAAATACCCAAGTAGTCGCGTATAACTTGTAAGGTACGGTCAACAAATAAATTAGAAGAAATAGTTTAGTTTACAAATAAATCGACTGACACTGGTATAGCCGTTAATGTTTATGTTGATTTTGGGTTCGATCCCTACCCAGGGCAAACAATTTTGTGAAAACAGGTTTGTTTTCTTGTGTGTAAATTCGTAAGTAATTCTAATGTCATTGTAAAGCTGTGCGTGAAATCGACCAACCCGCACTGGGCCGGTGTGGTAGACTAAGGCCCGATCGCCCTAATTCAGGGCTCAAGCCACTCGGTGGGGACATATATGGGTTGATATGATGATGATTTAATTCCTAATTTCAATTAAAAAAAATGTGAAATACAATTTTACAAAGAAAAATAAAGAAACGTTGGTGCAAAGGTGGCCGTATCCCTAACGGTATCTATTCCAGTCAATCTTAGTTCGATGACATTTTAACTTTTTTCTATTATTATTCCGTTTAAAGAAGCTATACTAGTATACGAAACGTCATTTAATAACATTTACTAAATATTTTATAACCCTTATCAAAGTGAAACATCGTGAGGAAACCTGCACACGCCTACGAAGAAACTCGAAGGTAGTGTGTGAACTTGACCAACCCGCACTGGGCCCGCGTTGTCGACTAAGGCCTAATCGCCCTGATTCAGGGTAGGCTCGACCCCCTCGGTGGGGACGTTTATGAGCTGTTATAATCAATCAAAGTGAACAACTGTACTGTATAAATAGTAAAATCAATAAAAAATAATGCATCGATTTTTTTCCAGTCTGTACCGAACTTTTAAGTGAAGTTAATAGTACATTTTGGCTATTTAATACCCAACAACCACTTACACATCGCCACACAATGGACATCAAAGCATGCGAAAATAGAATAGTATTATAGTTAATATAATTAAAATTGTATCACAAACGTTTTTTTAGGAATGTATGTGAGACGAAATCTGCGGCTTCACTCATTCTGTAGTCATCAAAACCGTTTTTCGCGTAGGCCGGTTCATAGCTGATAAATTGGTCGAAGGTTGAAGGAAAACATTGTGAGACACAGTGTGGCACACGCCTGCGAAGAAACTTGGAAATTTTGTGTGCAGTCGACCAACCCACACTGGGCCGCATGGTCGACTAAGGCCCGATCGCCCTAATTCAGGGTAGGCGCGAGCCCATCGGTGGGGACGCATATGAGCTGATAATATAATGATATGACAATACTATCCAAATCCAACTAAATGCACTTACCCAGTCATATACCGCTTATAAATTTGATAATAACTACCTAGTCTCTTTTTATTTGAAAATTAAAACTGGGTATTTTAGGCTACTTCAGCTCAAATTAGGCTACATTAGGCTACTTAAGCTGTGAAAAAAAAATGGTGATATCAAGCCTTGAGTCGTTGACAACACTGCTAAAAAAATATCGATATCAAGCCTTGAGTCGTTGAAAACACTGCTTTTTGCAGTGGTGGGGTTAGTTCAGTCAGTTTGGTTGGTAGGCTCGTCTTGTGTTGTCATCAGCTGATTGCGTCACTGCATCTAAGACAAAGCCAAGAGACAATAACGCAAAAAAAACAAAAAACAAGTCGCAATATAAAATTTGGCCTGTATTGTAATAATCTTAAAAATTACAGTGCAATAAACCTCAAAATGAAGTTCCAATACAAAGAAGAACATTCTTTCGAGAAAAGGAAGACTGAAGGCGAGAAAATACGCAGGAAGTATCCGGATCGAGTGCCCGTGATTGTGGAGAAAGCTCCGAAGGCTCGGCTCGGGGACCTCGACAAGAAGAAGTACCTCGTGCCATCGGACCTTACGGTCGGCCAGTTCTACTTCCTGATCCGTAAGCGCATCCACCTGCGACCCGAGGACGCGCTGTTCTTCTTTGTCAACAACGTAATACCTCCCACGTCCGCCACTATGGGCTCGTTGTACCAGGAACATCACGATGAAGACTTCTTTCTTTACATAGCATTCTCTGACGAAAATGTTTACGGATATTAATGACATAAATAAATTCAATATTTTATCGTCATCATAGGGATTATTCTGAACATATGGTGAAGTTTAGGAATAAGGCTTAGTTTAATTAATGGATGGCTTAAGTGATATATATATATATGTTTGATTTTATTTGCAATTTTATGCAACTGTTGTCATCAAAAAAATACTTTATAAAATAACACATACCTACATAATTACATACATGGGAAAAACATTGTTTCAATTTCTTTGTTTGGTTTAGGATTCTTGTAATTATTTCTGTATCAAAACAATAAATAATAAAAAACCAGGCTGTTTTTTGATATTATCCTATGGAATTTCCAATTAGTGCAACTGCTCAGCTTCAACCCACACAATCTTTGAATAGTAGGTACTATCACCACCTACCCTAATAAGCAACTATTACACACACTTGTCTTGAGGCAGAAGAAACAATCGGTCATGTGATCCTAGAATGCACTGGTCTGACTGAACACTGGGCTTTATTCCAAATTAAAAAGGATTTTTAACTTTATTTTATCCATAATGGGTAAGCCTTTGGCATCATCTCACCTAATATGCAATTATTCAGGTGTAATCCATGTACTTACTATTTGTGGAATTTAAATGTACTCATGCTGAATGACTTGCTCCACTTTCAGCTAGCGACATTGTGAACCCCACCAAGTGCAAGTCAAAATCGTGCACCGCAGGTTCGGTACAATAGGATTCCATCCGTACCTGAAGTTTGCCAAGTTGCAGACAAGACCCTATTAATACTAAGCCATCTGTATTCCATCCATCTGACCTTTTAAGGGATGTATTCCGTCCATCTGACCTTTAAAGGGGTGTATCTTTGGAACCATAATAGGAAGCAGGCTGAAATTTTTACCAAACATGTTTTATTATGGTGGATTTCCTCAAATAACATTAAAAAACAGAATTAAAAATTATTTGGTGTCCCAAAATCTCCATACAAGACACATCTCTTTTTTTCTTTGTTTTTGGTCTATTATAAAAATGGTTAAATAGCAACAAACTTGCTGTTACTGGGTAAAGTGCACACTCTATATGTGCGCTAAGAAACCTGAACTGAACGAAAGAAAAAATGATTTTACTGGGTTGATCTAAATTTTTTTATACTGTACTCGTTGTTTTAGGGTTTTGTGCCCAATAGTATGGTGGTACGGAACCCGCAGTGCGTGAGTCCCACCTTAATAGTTTTAAAAAAAAAAATCTACAAGCATAACAATGATTTCATCTATACATGGTGTAACAAAATTGTTTAAGGACCCCACACCTTCCACTCATCATACTGACTAACTTTCCCCAAGGAACCCGGTCAATTCTCAATACAAATTTTGAGGCACTATACAAAAATTGTACTAACATTTTTTAAGAGTATATTTTTTAGATCTGACTTTCTTGGGAAAAGTTGTTCAGTGTGATAACTAGAAGCCTCAGTTAACGGCTACCACTCCTTCACCAATTTTGTTACTAGTCTACAGTATTTTTGAAGTCTATAACCATTAGACCGATTACAATGAAACTTTGGAATACCAAAGGACTTTGACAGGGGTTGGACCAAATATGCTGCCCAGAAGTAAAAGTAACTAGTGAATTCCTTGCAATTATTTATATTTGAGTAATTTCTGGGAGGTGTTTTTTTTAGGGTTCCGTACAAAAAAAACGGAACCCTTATAGGATCACTCGTGCGTCTGTCTGTCCGTCCATCTGTCACAGCCAATTTGCACCGAATCTACTGGATCAAATCAGGTGAAATTTGTTAGGGTGGTGTAATCCTATGACCCAAACACAGATGTGCAAAGTAAATATTTTTTAAACATATTTCGGGGACAAATTAGGAAATAAAAACCTTGTCACATCCTGGACACTTCTTACAACGGGCCAGAAATATCATTTCAAAAAAAGAATGACGGAACAAACAAAATGGGGGCGAAATCCTATACGTTCGACAGCCAATCGGGTGAGGTCGCAATCTAGAGAGCGGCAGGAGTGTCCATACTGTATGTTCGTACTAATATATATACTTTGACCATACTGTGTCATATTATTATATCTAATGAAAGGGCTCGTCTAATGAGGTTCTCAAATATATTTTTGTTATTATTGTAAAATAAATAGTATTGATTTGATAAATGATTTGATAAAATTCATGAAAGAAGATGAAGAATGACCTTCCCCCCCGCTCCCCCCTTGATCTCCGAAACTATACAAAATATAGTTCATTGCTTGTAGATTACAGGAAAACCTATAAGAATTCTATCAATTGAAAATAAAGTGTTAAACTCAATATAATACGTTCACTTACGGAAAATAGTACACTAAAACACCACTAGATAGCGCTAGTAATAGTTAACTCGCGCCTACTTTGAGGTTTTAAAATGTTATATTTTTTTGGCATCGTCCAGAACCCTCTCCACGCGAGTTCAACTCGCATTTGGCCGGTTTTTTTATTAAACTACACTTTGAAATGTTTACACTCAGAAAGCTCAAGGTTACCACTTACCACTCGTTTATCAACAGCGTGCCAATAATGTATTTTTTCTTTCTTTGAACGTTGCATGGGTCAAAATACAATATTATGATGATAGCGAAGATGGAGGGCAAGAGAGTTAGAGGCAGATTTACTGCTAAATAGTGCAGCGAAGTCACCAGCAGTATCAAACTGCTGCTTCACCAGATGGAGAACACTCTCCCTCACAATGCCATAACAGTCACAATCGTCAGCATTGAGGGAACAACGGACTGAATGCTCCAAAATATATATATCCACGTCAACAGATTCATTACATCGTCTCCGAATTCTTGAATAAATATCTATATTTCATATTAGATACATCGATACTTAAAAAAAGCCTTTTTTCTCATGACTCCCATGATAGATTTTTAAGCGCTTTGGTATACAAAATAATGGTAACCTAAGGAATATAATGCACTATATGTGTTCATTCTGGGCAGCCCTTTGTCCAACTTATATATATAAATAAATAAAATAAATATTCTGGGACAAATCACACATGGTCATCTGGCCCCAAAGTAGGATTCCCTGTGTTATGGGTTACCAGAGACTGATATACATACTTATGTACGTTTAAATACATACATATATATAATTTAACACCCAGACACAGAGCAAACAAATCTGCTCATCACACAAATGCTTGCCCTGGGTGGGGATCGAACCCACGACTCTCGGATCAGTAGTCAAGGGCACTAACCACTGCGCCACAGAGTCAGTCAAAATATACAAGGGCTGTCAATGTCCTTTGATCAAATACCTAGGCATTGAGAGATATAGGTAACTTCTCTAACAAGTTAAAAGCCGTGTAATGTAGTGCTTCGTGATCTCTTACATTAGCTAAGATATAAAAAAAAAACAATGGGTATTAATTTCGAATACTTTTTATATATTTTTCAATGACATTATCGATAAAAGGTACAATATAATAATTAATTATGTATGGAAAATGGAAATGTTTCACTTAAAACTATCCATTATAATGGTAATTATATTATTTACTCAAATGTCAGCTACAAACACAAGTATTATCATATTGAATTACATTTATATTGATTAGGTAGGAAAATGTAATTTTCAAAACTAAACAACCTATTTGTTTTTCGTAAAATAAAAATACAAAAATTTAAATTAAATTCACCTTGCATAAAACATCATCAACACACTTTGTATTACTAATAATTAAAAGTAATCTAATCTGCACACGGGTTTTTTCAGGTGTTTTAATATTTAATGCTTTTTGCTTTTATTTGATGCTTAGAACACTAAATATAATAATGTCGATAAATGAACGAACGTGTAAGTATGAAAGGAACCAATCAGATAATACCTCAGGGGAGTACTCCATTATTCCTCCGAGGACAATACAAACAGTTCTAGGTATTACTATTCAGGGGTTAGTCTTTAGAACCTATTATACCTCCGGGGGGGTCGGCCGCGCGGCCGCATGCCACGGCCTCGTGGCCCACTTTCGCTGTCTGTAACAATTAAAAATATACAGAGTGTTAGGTAAAATGGATATTTTTTTAGGGGGAGCTTCTCCTCATGAAACTGAACAACTTGTATTTTACAACTTCGTTAAATTCGCAAACAAAACAAGTTCTCATACAAATTGATCCACTGATTAGCCAACTTTGTATGCGAAGTACCTACCTACCATCTTTTTGCGATTTCAGAAAAATTATATACAACAAAAGTTGTGCAATTATATGAGTAGAAGCCATATGTGTTCTATTCTACTTAATAATAGGTCTTTACCTATGAAATTGCCGATTCAGTTTTTGAAGTTCAATGTTAATTTTTATTGTAAATAAAAAAGTTATTGTATTTTTTTATTCACCTTATGATGACACTACATAAGGTATTTTATTAGTAACTAGTGGCATGTCTTTAATCTTCCAATCCCCTGAGCTTTTTACCATTGAATGGAACAAAAGCGTTTTCTTAGTGGTAACTTTTTAGACTAGTTAATTTTCTTGATTTTCCTGAAAGTGACGAAATCTTATGCGGAGTATTCCCAAATATGACATTAGTAACGAAGAAACTGCTGCGATAATTAAAAATGTGTATTTTTTGCCTTAATGAAGGCGATTATTTCAGGTGAAAAAACCCGACTTCATGGGGTTAAAGCCACCGTGCTCTCAAAATATCTAAACAATAGGCTCATGTTTACCAACATTTAATGTCTAATAGCTATTTTGGGAATAAATTTTGTTTTAATAACTATTGTTCTTAATATTAATTTTTTTATCTTTAAAAATCGACAATTTCATAGGTAAAGACCTAATATAAAACATTACATGCATTAATACATCCCGTATAAAACTAAATTAGGTGCGATAATTGTACCTTGCATAATTAGATCGTTACGAGAATTGGAAATTGGTTTTATTCTAACTATACTCGAAGGTTAAGCACTGTGTGTTAGTTACTTCAACTAACTTGGCTTTAATACTTTTAAAAATGAAAAAAAAAATTGCCAGTCTACAAAGGTATAGGTCATTGTTAGTACAGTGCGGGCGCATCTATTGTTCTTATGCTCTGTTTACCCAACAACTTGGGCGTGTTTCTCGGATTGGTATCTGTATACCCTGTGACTTGGCGTTTTTTTACGGAATAGTGGACATGTGTGTAACGGACCATGCGCAAAGAAGTATTCCGTAGTCTGCATATTTAAAACGTTATTTTTGTACTCGGTATACAACATTTTGTATGGAAAATCTATGAACTTTTTCAAACCCAACTGCACATCTTAAGTTCATCGACTATTCGATATTCCAAACCAAGAAAGCTTACTTTGCCTATTTTCCTTTTAATTTATTATATGCCCTATTATTTCTAATACTTTTCGAATTAACTGAAATAGCGGAACAGGTAAATAACAAAAATCACCGCTCAAAAAGCGTAAACAAAAAATTTCGTAAACGGATCATTTATCGGACAGATGTTCTTCTAAAACCCCCAATAGTTTTTAAGACCTATTCAAAAATACTCCACAACTCTGGGGTACGTAAATAAAGAAAATCATCCCAATTACATGACCGGGTGGTACCATAAGGCGCTTGCACACGACGGGGCTGGGCAGTCTTTTTGACAGCGAAGCAATAAAGACCACGTCTGCCCGTTGATGCCCGCGGCTGCCCTCGCCGCGTACACAAAGCACACGAGGGACGGAGGCAGTCAGTCCAGTACGTTTGTTCAAGTGAAGCGCGGCGCGGACTGAGCTAGCCGCCCCGCGCCGCCGTCTGCGTTACTGCATACAAACTGGTTTGTAAAAAATAAAGACCGCGTCTGCCCGTCGATGCCCGCGGCTCCCCTCGCCGCGTACACAAAGCACACGAGGGACAGAAACTGGTTTGTAGTGGGGGGTACCTGCTGCGCGCATCCAGCGATGGTGCGGGGAGTGCGGCGGCGGGTGATGGGGGGCGCGGCGCGGCGCGACGACGGGAGCGCTGGCCTCCGCCTCGCGCCCCTCCTCCGCCATCTGACACAACACAACACAACAACAATGCTCAGCGTCGTCTCGTTACCATGTCGAGTCCAGGTGCAATCATTACCATGGTGCCCCCTAGCTTTATGGGGAACAGGGATGCCTATAAGGTTATATTTACACTCACTACAGGATTTGGGAGCGTTCACACTGAGCCGACACGACACTTTAGTTTAAGAACTACCATAGACAAGCGATTCATCATATCAGCCGAAAGACGTCCACAGCTGGACAAAGGTCTCCCCCAAGGATGTCCATGACGACCGGTCCTGCGCTGCCCGCATTCAGCAGCACTAGCTGATTTACACAAGGAAAAATATTTGTAAATATTTCACGTCACAAATTCATAATTATACATAATATAAAATGTGAATAGTGATGTGATCGTCAAAGAAAGCAATGTACGAGATTAAACTAATTAAAAAACAAAATGTCAAAATAAAGTAGAAAACTATATTAAAACAGTAATCAAAGAAACCGGCCAAGTGCGTGTCAGGCCACGCGCAATGTAGAATTCCGTAGTTGCCATTATCGCGTCCATATCTTTTCCAAATATAGGCGGTTTCCAACAAAATTTCGCACTTTTAAGCCTTTTTTTCGAAAACGGAACCCTAAACTATAAAATGGTCTTAGAAGGAGGGGAGGTACCCTCAAAAAGTTTTTTTTTCGATTTTTTTTTACAGTTCTCCGCGTTATTATTATATATGTATATATATCTTTGCCAAATTTCAGCTCATAACTACTAATAGTCTAGGAGCTAGGCCGCGGACAGACAAACGGACAGACAGACATGACGAAACTATATGCGTTCCTTGTGGTACTACGGAGCTCTAAAAATGTCAACATAAATAAAAACGTGTGAAGAATAAAATACATTTTGGTAACGCACGGGGCGTCCATAAATTACGTGAGGCTTTTTTCAGGATTTTTTGACCCCCCCTCCCCCTCTGGTGAGATTTCGTGAGATTTTCCTTAACTCCCTCCCCCCACCCCAAATCTTACGTGAGATTTTATAAAATTTGTATTTTGGCTGGAAACGCGTTGTTTTATAAAAAGTCTAATAAAACACGAATTTTTTCAATCTTCAAACTGCTATAACTTTTAAATGAATCAACCAATTTTCACGCGGTGTGCGACGATTGATGTAGTTTTTTAAGCTTAATAAAAAAAATATCTGTACAACAAAATTTGATTTATTGAATAAAAAAAAATATCTGATAAAACATTTCGGAGTTATTACAAAAAAAAACGCAATCGAAGAGCTACTGTGCTGCTCTGCGGGTTTCGGACAAATACGACAAACACTGTTGTGTGAAATGTCGCCATATTTTCATTCTAGATTTTTTTTACTTTGATTTAACTTTATTTTTTCGAATTTTTACACCGTTATCTACAAGAAAACAAATTACGTGATATTTGCTAAAACTCCCCTCTCCCCCGTGTGAGATTTGGAAAGATTTAGCTTGACCCCCTCCCCCCCTTAAACACCTCACGTAATTAATGGACGCCCCCTATACTAAATTTTAAAATGTCACAAATATTTTCAAGTCTTCAACAGAATAAAATCCACTTTCCAACAAGAAGTCTTTCAAGCGGCGCGGGCGGGCGCCTAAGTGTCTTGTTATTTCCCGCAGAGTGGACGGTCTTCATGGAGTCAAATAAACCGTAGATGAAGAGCATGGCCAGCGCTCTTTATTTACCCTACGTAACATGATAAGGATGACACAAGCAAGCAGACGGCATAAAACAATACGACAGGCAGTGAAATTTTTTTTTGCGCGCCTCGCTTACCCATTTGTTGTATATTAGCGTCTCTAAGAACTGGCAAAAAGGTGTCCTGAGCCGTGTGCGGCATTTAAAAGTGGCATAGAAATCACCTAAACCGCGATCCTTAAAAATAACCTAACAAATTCAATTAATCATGAAAGCTTTTTTAACTTCTTTTTTGGACTGTCTGGTAAAAATGTAACCTATGTCACTCAGGGGATCAAGACAAATCTAACGGACACCTGGCACTCCAAAATCCATCAAGCCGTTAAAGCTACAGAGTTAGGTACTCAGTATCAAGTAAAGAACACAAAAAATATTTTAGAAAACTGTCTTAAATCACTTTCCCATAAAAACCGTAAAACTAACAGACGAAAATTTGAAGATGAATAAGGTAAGGTCGTATGCCCCGCCCATGCAACCGTTATCATAGGTATAGTATTGCTACGTTTCCGTCCTTCTGAGTTCCCCCATCCCCTGTCCCCAGTGGAAAGGAGTCCCTTAAAGCGGAGCTCCACCAACTGAGTGTATTTCCAGAGCCTTTCTATGATATGCCCGGGCATTTTATTATCTGCCCGATTACTATGCTTCGATCGGCCGCCGACATACACGCTCTTTTCAAAAAAGGTTTGACATTAAATGAGGGATCTGCTCGTTCCTAAATGACAGCATTCGAGCATATTTAAGCTGTTTAGCGTTTTGTGAACATTACTTTATCACAGAGTACTTGTGAATTATTGGCTCGTAAAACTGACCAAATTTCCCAAAGAAAGAACTCTTAGGTACTCCATTTAAAAAAAAACTTAGAGGCCCAAGGCTTATATTTATATCCACTAATTGTCGTTAAACGTTTAAGATAAATATTCTTTATTGCACACCAAATACACAGAAATGAAATACAGAACTAGCAAAACATACAAAAGATATGCAAAGGCGGCCTTACCGCTCAAAGCGATTTCTTCCAGGCAACCTTTGGTGAATGGAGGAGACGATACCGGGTGTGTGCATGTACGGATGCATTTAACGGTCACCTAATTCTAAATTGAATGACTTATGGTAAGTTAATAAATGTGATTACCTGGTGAGGCGAAGACGGCTCGCTGCCCTGCGAGCTGACCGCGGCGGCCTCTTCCTCTGCGCGAGACTCGTCCCAGTCACGCGACTCTGCACCGTCGGTACCTAACGTTGCAAAACAGGTTAGGCAGGTCAACGAAATCAAATTCCTGGTATGCTCGGAGTTTCTTTGCGTGATCGAATCAGAAACGAGGAGATCCGCAAGAGAACTAAAGTAACCGACATAGCTCACAGAATCGCTAAACTGAAGTGGCAGTGGGCAGGGAACATAGCTCGTAGAACAGATGGCCGATGGGGTAGTAAAGTTCTCGAGTGGCGACCGCGCACCGGAAAACGTAGCGTAGGCAGGCCTCCCACGCGGTGGACTGATGACCTGGTGAAGATCGCGGGAAGCCGATGGATGCGGGCAGCGCAGGACCGGTCGTCGTGGAAATCCTTGGGGGAGGCCTTTGTCCAGCAGTGGACGATTTGTGGCTGATATGATGATTCCTGGTATAGCGAGAGTCAAAGACGTGCTATGTTTCTACGTATTAAGGGCCTATTCAGACCGACCACGCGTCAACCACACGACAGCGGCAACAATGTCGGGGAAAAAGCACACTTTCGGTCGCATAT
The DNA here is from genome assembly GCA_947284805.1 of Coleophora flavipennella. Taxonomy (NCBI): domain Eukaryota; kingdom Metazoa; phylum Arthropoda; class Insecta; order Lepidoptera; family Coleophoridae; genus Coleophora; species Coleophora flavipennella. The sequence continues at coordinate 8,879,236 of OX369279.1, forward strand.
TTTAAAATGATTGTCGCCAATGAGTCAACGATATCGACGACAGTGCGCTTGCATCGCGAAACAACCCCTCCCTCGCTCCTCACCGCTCACTGCTTTCCTTCGTCATTGCGTGTCGTGTTGCGTCACAGGTCTCCGAAATACGATTCAATTATATTTAGAAAAAACGCAGCTTCCTGCGCTTGTGGTCGTGATAACGCAACTTCTAGCGAAACGGTTCACACACGACCACTGCCCAGCGACATTTTGCTGCCGTCGTGTGGTTGTCGCAGGTCCACCTGAGTAGGCCTAAAGGACGGGCCCATCAGTATTAAAAGTGGACCTATTTTGGTGGAGCTGATAGTTGTCAGTTACCAGTCTAATCATCTAGTAGACCGTGACTTACCGGGACTGTCCACGAGAACCATAGCCACAGTCTAAATAATCCATACAGTAGTCCACTGGAGACGACTAGACAGGGCTATCATGCGGAGGCCAAGAAGCGAGCCCCAATTGCCCTAGTCACTGTTGGGGACAGTTAATTTAATTCATTTAGGCAGCCGTGGAGGAAAATGTCAGTGACTTAGTCAAAGGCGATGGACCACTGTGTGGATTCTTACACTGTGCCATAGTCTAATCGATTGACAATGACATAAAATTACAATAAAATTTCATTCCGCGGTTGAACGACTCAGCGTACTTACATGGCTCTGAAGACACTATCTCTATTTCAAAAAACGATTGCATGCAACCGCAGTTGCAACGCGGTGACAATTGCTGTAACAACTTGCCGATTGATATGACGAAAGACCCGACTTGCAGCATGTCGGAAGAGAGCCGCGACACGCCTATTTACGTTCCAATGTGCTGGTATACAGCAGATTATAATAGCAAATTGTATGTCAAATTGAACTGTGTGTAGCCGTTTTTAACATAGTACGAACAAAATATTAAACTATCCTCATACAACGGTATCTCGCGCGGTTTGTTTGTGTGCGCATGGCACTGCGCGCAGGCTTCGCGTTTCGTTGTGTTACGTGCGTTCTATGTGTGCCTACTGGCGCGCACGCTGACAAAACGCGCGAGATACCGCTGTATGAAGATAATCTATTCTGTTTGTACTATGCTTTTAGTATGAAAACTTTTTGAAGCAAAATGTTCAGTAGGGCGTGTCTAGAATAGATGTCAATGGTGATGGTGTACTGACGTGAGTCAGAGTGGTCGGGCGGCAACGCGGCGGCCAGGTCAGGATGCGTATCGTGGTGCGAGGCGGCGCCGGCACCCGCCTCCGCGAACGTGAAGCGCCCGCCGCTCGCCCCCGCACCCGCGCCGCCGCCAGCGCCCAGCGGCGACACCACAGCCTCGCCGAACCTGCCGTGCGAACAAACAAAACATAGCTTTTGTGTATATACTCGTAAAATAAAATGCAACAAAGCAGATTAACACAATTGGAAACGCTTAACACGTTGAAAACCGACTTCCATCGCAACAACTTAGTACAATATTGCAATATTATTTTTGGTAAATTTTGATAAAATTAATATTGGACCAAATTGGCAGCATACCCTACTGAATAAAAATCGGCCCACAATATGAGAAGATATCGCGTAACAAATATACAAAAAAAAACATACAGTCGAATTGAGAACCTCCTGCTTTTTGGAAGCCGGTTGAAAAATCAAGGTAGATTTGATTAGTGATGAACAAAGCCGGACGTTGCTCATTCGGTCTTGTTCTTGCTTTTTCGCAAGACCAAGACTGCAAGACCAGCACAATTTTTCTCATCACTATTGAGGGAAAAGCTTTTGACTCATTTTTATGGAGCGCGGACAGATGTTTTTTAGACCTAACGTATTTCTATTTTTCATTTTTATTTCCATATTTTTTTTTTACTTTTTGCACAGAACTTACATACTCCAAAAATATCGTCTTTTACATCGATAATGTCAAAAAAATCACTTAATTTATTAAATTTAACTGTTTTCTTTTTGAGAGTTTTAGAATTCACACCAACCACACTATCATTAGAACCTTTTTAGAACTGCTCATGAGAAAAATTTACGTCTGACACTTCTTCACTCATTTTATAATTATTTCGATCAATAAAAAAGTAACTGCACTTATACTGTCCAAAATACACTTATTTTCTACCCAAAACTCAATAACAATATATAAAATGGCAAGGGTTTTGGAAACAATATTATTTGTAAACAAATCAGAAAATGTCATATATGTGAGCTTCTCATAACTTGTCAAGAGAATGATATCTCTAGTTGTGAGACATGTGAAAACTCGAAAACCTACTCTTCCCTCAACGCATAAATTGACGTTTTAGCGGGAAAAAAACTACTTAAGAGAAGTAAAAATATAGAAAAAAATAGTTCCCTCTATACTTTAACCATGTGTTGTCCAGACATAAGAACAAAGAATACCTTACTCCAAAAACATTCTTGTAGATCCTTTCATTTTTTATTTTCAAGCGACTTCCAAAAAGGAGGAGGTTCTCAATTCGTCTGTATGTTTTTTTTTTTTTTTTTTATGTTTGTTACCTCATAACTTTGGACTGGGTGAACCGATTTTTACGATTCTTTTTTTATTTGAAAGCTAGTTCTTTCCGTGTGGTCCCATATAAATTTTATCAAAATCGGTGATGTACTTTATTAGAAAATTAACAAAAAACAAAAATAATGCAAAAATGTACTAATTAGATGCGATGGAAGTCGGTTTTTTAACGTGTTTAGCGTTTTCAATTATCAAACTAGCTGTTTCCCGCGGTTTCACCCACGTGGACAACGTTTCTATGACTATTCGAGGGTGCGCAGTGCGCGAGCCGCAAGCGGCTCGCGAGCGTGGTAAAAAGTAGCCTATGTCTGAATCCAGGTCCTAATCTGCCTACGTACCAAATTTCAGCCAAATCCGTTCAGTAGTTTTTGCGGGAAAGCGTAACAGACAGACAGAGTTACTTTCACATTTATAATATTAGTAGGGATTGTGGTAAACTTTCTTTTTTTTTATTGTGTAATGGTAAAATCTAGTGGAGTAAACTGGCAATTCGAAATACCAAAAATATTTTGTTTTGGGAAAAGCATGTGTTGAGTCAAATATGCTGTGGAAGTAAGAATTTTCAGTTGGGTCTTGCGTATTTGGTTTTGGTCTTGCATATTCAGTCTTGGTATTGGTCTTGTTCATTCAGTCTTGGTATTGGTCTTGTTCTTGTTCATTCAGTCTAAGACCAAGACCAAGACTGCAAGAACAAGGCCAATTTTGCTCATCAATACATTTGATAAAGCAGTTGATGATTTAAATAGTTGGGTGATTTCGAAATTCCGAGGACAATCTTGATTTTCGTCTGTTTTGGGCCTATGAAGTTGATAGAAACAATATTTTAGAAATGAAGACACACATATTGTCATGGAGCATAAAAGTAGAGGTGGTCGCTAGCCTAATCATCTCTACCTCAAGGATGACTTGTTTTACTGAGCTGTTACAAAACAATCAAAGAAATATTTTAATTTAAAAAAAAGTGGTTAAGTGCATGTTGGACTACGCGCAACCCTTCAGTAGTCTTTTAAAAAAATGTGTATTTTAAAATACAGTTATTTTTACAGTTGGTATAGAACATTTTGTATGGAAATTTTATAGTTTTTTAACATATTCAACTGCACATCTAAGTTGGTGGACTATTACTCCTAAACCAAGAAACCCTAGTATAGTTGGCCGTGATAATTTTCCTTTTTAGCTGGTAGGGGGGGTAAGGGGTAATGTTATGTAAATGAATCATTTATCGAGAAAATGTTTTTCGCAAATCCTCAATAGTTTGAAAGATCTGTTCAATGATACCCCTCAGATCAAAGAAGTTCAGATAGTACATCACGTAAATAAAAACCATTCTAAACCTGTACAATGTATGTACACGCACACATAGACATAAAAAAACTCCAAAATTTTCGATAGTATTTGCTAAGTTGTCGTCGTCGAATACACGCACACAAGTTTCAAAAAGTGGCTTCAACCAGGCAGTTCGCAGCATTCTATCTGTACTTCTTTGATCTCAGTGATACCTAAATTTATTTACAGATTTCATTACGTAAGTTATTTTTATATAGATTTGTACAACTCCAGCAATTTTCAACTTTGTAGCAGTATAAGTCTCTGGGTAAAACGGCTGTGACATACCATATATATGTGGAATATGACCTAACCTTACCGAGTTCGGAAGGAGACCCATCCCCAGCAGTGGAGACATTTATGGGTTGTTAACTGGGGTTGGCTTTAGTATCCTACTGCACAAACTACTCTGTGATTTTGGTTTTTATTGATAGGTAATACTGCTTTAAAACATAATGTAGCGACTTTTTATGTGGAAATGTGTAGTTTTTGAGAAATCTTTTATTCTTTAAAAAGGGGGTTTCCTCACCTTTCCCCCCTGGCTTCACCTCCCCCCTACGCACTTAAATTCATGCCCCAGAATACTAAAGAAATGCTGTTAGCTAATATAATTATCAGTCCTTTTGTATCTGCACTATAACAGATGACTTTGTCGCGGAAGGATTGTCCTCTCCACAGACACTGCGCCGCCTGGCACACAATATAGTAACGATAGGGCTGCTCATGACCTGTGTCACCCTCTCGGCCCAACTGGCTGAACCCGCACCATTTGCCCCAGCAATGGGGACGTTATGACCCATAACTTGCAGGTTGTTAACGTAAAGTGACAACCTTCAGATGTGGTACATTCTTAGCAGATTCCACCTACATTAATATGCGGAAGTATGCATAAAGGTTCCTAGTTTGACTACGGAATCCTAAAAGAAGAAATTAATAATTTCAAAAAAATAGGCACATTCGATGTTTTATTTAAAAAAATTAATGCCTTTGGCATCATCTCACCTGAGAGTAAATAACGCCTAAGTAATACGACGCCGAAGATGGAAGCGGGCTTACCAAAATTCCCCAACGCAAATCTATGTCCATGCCGTAACACGTCAATGTTGTTAACTGATGTTTGCCGGAAAGAGTTAAAAAATTGGTGGTAGCTAGTCAGGTGTGTTCAGAAAATGTCCTACCATCAACTAAACCAAGTCTTACAAAGTTAGTCTCCACCGGGAACCCGCGATGTCCAGGTGGGAAGCAAGTGGAGAGCCACTACGGCATGGAGTCGCTTGATGTTTCTACACTACGCGCTCCTGCATAATCTACTTCAATACAGGTACAGGTCTGTGGAACCGACATATCCAGAAGCAGAGAGTTATGGCCACACCTCGTCACATGAAAACAGCTGAAAGATCCCCACTGCTAGGGCCCGAGCCTCTTGCCAAACTCGGGAAAGTTAGGTCATACTCCACACAAGGGAGCCAAGTCCTGGTTGGTGGAGGTTGTAGGGTTAGTAACAAATCCCAATGTCAGATGTGTTTTATACCCTCTATAAGGCCTCCGACGCGGCGTATATCTAGTGAAATCAACCGGCACCATCGGCTTAACGTGGCTTGCTACTAACCAAAGAGGTTTTATAATACCTCTAGAGGGAAATTATTTGTCAAGTTAATGGTTCTACGTTTGAGTACCTATGCCGTAGGGCTAGGGCATAATCCTCTCATAAGTTGCTGTAGTAAAAGTGAGATAGATATAGTGTAATTTTCATACAGTTAGATTTTCTTAGCTACATCTCTGAATCTGTTACTTGACTCCACTTCTCCGTCGACTGTGAAAAGACACAGAGTAGATACCCATCCACTGCTTTAGGTCAGTTAACCTACGTGATCGACCCAACCACTTAAGTCGTCACACTGAGTTACGAACGCTTTTTTCACAATTTGATTGCCAGCTTGCTTTAACAGACGACGATTGCTAGACATAGGCCTCTCTCCAAATTGGGGTTTTGCCGTAATCGCAACGCTTGGCAGGCGGGTCGGCGGTCCAGTGTAGTGACACAGTACGCGCAAAGGACTCTGCCCATCCCCCGGTTTTTGATCCCTTAGTCACCTTCCGTAAGAGATGGGTGGTACTATTTTAGGGAAAACTCAAATCTTTCAGGAAAAAAAAAACTGAAATCTTACAGTATAAATCATTTTCGAAAAACCTAAAAACTTTTGGGTAAAAGCTTCAATTTGAAAAGGATTTTAATTATTTCGTATTCTTCTCAGCAAACCCTCCTTTAATTTGATACCCATATCATAGGGGTGCATAAAAAACAACTGGTCCGCCATCTTTGCGAGTCTGCCATATTGGATTTAGAATAATGCACATAGCTACCGGAGACAGGAATGCGGTTCTACATAAATTATGTAATTTTAAATGCAAAAATATACATAATTTATGTAAAATTACGTAAGTTTTTATCAGTGTAATTTAGCTTCCAAGATTTGTCCCAAAATAAACTTACACGGCAAGTGAACTTACCCGTCGTTGCGCCGCGGCACGTACAGCGTCGGTGTGGAGGGTACTATGCTGTCGTCGCCGTCATCGGCGCCATTGCCCCCGAGAGAGAGCGCTCCGCTCGCTACAGCGAAATAACACCATACAATTAGGTAAGATTGAGATAAAAAAAGTAAGTGTATGGTTTTATGAAACCACGGTAAAAGTGAAACTTTACAGAGGACGAAACGATCATGGCTGCTCTCGCTATGGTACAGAGGACGAAACGATCATACCGTCAGACGAAAGCGACCGTCACGCGACATGCAACACACAGACGAAAAAATTTGAGACGATGTAATAAAAGTTTCAGTTTAAGAAACTAATTAATTAAAATTTAAAAACCGACTGCATAAAACTTAACCCTTTTTTGGCCAGTCGGGTAAAAATCATCCTATAGCACTCACGGGATTAATAAGAATCTAACGACACCTCGCACTTCAAAATTTGTGAAGCAGTTTAGGCTACAGAGCGTGCCAAAGAAATATACAAACACACACTAAAAAAATGTAAGTCTTAAAATTAACGTGGATAACACGAAAATTATGTCTAAGCTTCGTAATATCTTCCCGTACCAAATACAGCAGTGTTTTAAGACTTAGGTCTTTAACCAGTGTGTGTTGCCAGTGACGACATTATGGAACTGACATGGTCGCTTACTATGCTATTGCCTCAGGCTCAGGTCACTTAAAGGACGTCTTTCAGCTGATAAATTATGATGATAATTATTGAATTAAATAAATAGTCATTGGTTATTTTGATAATTTGTAACATGTAGTTCATGAATTGAAACAAATGTCAAAAGCTTTTTCGATTTATTGTCATTTGCGGCTTAAATTTTGCCCTCTATTTGAAGTCATTTTTAACCTAATCGAGCTTAAGTTTAGGATATTACATTATGAAAATGCCAAAAATTTCTAAATTCATTATAAAATCTAAAATTAGCAACTACATTCGGTAAATTATATTAAAAATCATAAAAAAAACAATGTTAGATTGCCGATAAACGAGTTTTAGATGGATAGAATAAATAATAAGCCACATATGTTTACTTTTGGTGGAATAATTTGCGATTCCCGCCACAGCAGGATGTTTCGATCCCCCCAGCTAAGAGTGTAAGTGAAATAGAGCCAGTGAGCATGAGGAATGGACTGTGCAAGTGTGTGAGTGAGGGTTGGCGCGTGTGTGGTGGTACTGACGCTCGGTGCCGCTGCTGATGGCCTCGATCTGCGCGGTGGGCGGGTGCGGCGCGGGCGCGGGCTCGCTGTCCGACTGCCGCTCGCCGCCCGAACTCTCGGAGCCTTCGGATCCCGCCTCTGGCGACTGCGCCGGCGACTCCTGTCCACACACATTCCATTACGTATTACACTATACAGGGTGGCCGATTGAACGACGGAAGCGTTCAAGAAGGTGACTAAAAAGACGAAACTTAAGTTGTTCATAACTTTCCCTAAGGATAAGGCCTATTTCCTAAAGCCAATTACAAAAAAAATAATCATACAAACACATCAGCTGAGAATAATTTTGTATGTACGAGTCATTTTTAGGGTTCCGTACACCCAAAGGGTGACCAACCGAACCTTATCATTAAGCCTCCGCTGTCTGTCAGCGGGCTGCACTTCATTAACCGTAATAATAGGTAGACAGTTAAAATTTTCACACAATATATAGGTATTTTTGCGTCTATTACAACAAATACTGAAAAAATGAAAAATTAAGGAGGTCCCCGTACAAAAAATGAGTTTTTTATTAGTATTTTTGATTAAACTCTATCGTAAAAATGGTAATACATACAAGCGTAAAACTTGGTGTGATTATATTACTAATACTGAATTAAAACTACAAATAATAAAAATCGGCGAAGTCTTACTCGCCCTAAGGAGTCCGATTTAAATTACAAAAAAACTATTATTTGTCGCTCGCGTGTCTTTTGTGGTAATGTGAATTGTCATAGTTGTGTGGAGAGGTTTGGTGATACGGAACCCTCGGAGCGCTAGTCCGACTCGCATTTGGCCAGTTTTTTTCTCTGCAAATTGACCATGAGTTTCTATGTGAAAGTTGTTTGGTATTGTCTACTTTTTTTGTAGACTTATTCACCTCCTTAAATTCATCCGCCGTTAAACCTTTTATCCTATATCACAGTTGATGGAACATAAATAATAGTTACTGCTTGCAGTTTCATCAAAATTGTATGAGACACTTTTGAGTTAATTGTATTTTTGATTTTCTTTTCCTTGTGTTGCAGCCTCCTTTTAATGGCAACCCAGCCAGAAGCTGTTCAGTATCCACCAATTTTTTTTTAGTCTTAATTTAAAATTTTTATGTCAATCGGGCCATTGTTAGTTCAGCCGTTGCAGCGCAGCGCAACGTTGCAGGGAAAGCGCGACGGACCGACGGAATGAAGTTTTTGCCAAACATGCTTTTTTGTTTAAACTAGAAATACAAAACACAGTTTGAGTAAATTGAGAAGAAAACAATATGTCGACAATAATTCCTCTAGTCCCTCGCTGCACACGGTCCCTCGAAAGTAAAAAGGAAACTACCCCACATTTTCTTCTCTACACTTTCGTAAAAAAAATACCTTACATTTTTTAACAATGCTAATTGTTATCAACAGCTGCTTAAAAACTAAATACAGCCACACACGCACACAAACACATACACACATATATACTTTGATAGTTTTTTCTCTACTTGTAATATTAGGTACTGTTATTTTGTTATCGTTATCCTCTCATTAAAAAAAAAATGTTTATTTAATTTATTCCCAATATTATGTATGTGTGTTTGGTGACAAGGAATCTATAAATGTCTTATGTCTTAAATGTACAAAGAGTATAGATTAATGTGAATGTAAGTATTTTTAATTTTAAATCGGTTCATCACTACAAACAAGCATTTTCACCTCTTTATAACATTATAATTTATTTTTGCCACACGCACACACTGCGGACCGACGCGAATCTGGCGTTCGGGAAGCTTCGCAATATCTTCGCGTCCCAAGTACCGCAGTGTCGTAAGACCAATGTCTTCGACCAGTGTGTGTTGCCAGTGATGACATACGAAACTGAGACATGGTCGCTTAAGCCTCATAAGAAAGCTCAAGGTCACCCAAAGGGCAATGGAACATGCTATGCTCGGAGTTTCTCTGCGCGATCGAATCAGAAACGAGGAGATCCGTAGGAGAACCAAAGTAACCGACATAGCTCTCAGAATTGCTAAACTTAAGTGGCAGTGGCCTCCCACTCGGTGCACCGATGACCTGAAGAAAGTCGCGGGAAGCCGCTGAATGCGGTTAGCGCAGAACCGATTGTCGTGGAAATCCTTGGGGGAGGCCTATATCCAGCAGTGGACATCCTTCGGCTGATATGATGGTGATGATGATAACATTAGTATAGATGTGAAGCAATTTGTCGCAAAGCCTTGATTTTATCACTAAACCGACGGAAGTAATCATCATCACCTATCAGCTCATATATATCCCCACCGAGAGGCTCGAGCCTTCCCTGATTTAGGGCGATCGGGCTTTAGTCGACCACGCGAAATGTGTTATGAAATAAATAACAAAGAATACGAATTTCATTCCTAATCACCTCGGTAATGTTTCAGCTGGATGAAATTTTATGTCTGAAAGGTAAGATAATAATGAACGGCATTATACATAAACACAGCTTATTAGCATACATTTAACCGGCAAATAAATTGGAATTTTAGTGTCTGGTGTATGAAATTAGTTACAATTTTAAAACAGCTGTATTTTTGCATTTTAATCTACATACTACTTTTTGACTAGCGGATGCCGTTTTTGCCGTTCTCGTGGGAATTCAAAAATATCCTCTCTTCCATCCGCCTACGTCATAATAAATATTTATTTTGTATGCCAAATTTCAGTCCGATCCGTCCAGTGGTTTGAGCTGTGCGTTGATAGATCAGTCAGTCGGTCACAACCTTCTTTTGTATTTACAGAGATGTCAAGGGCTAACCAATACGTAGTAAATGTCTGGCCAAGCGCGTGTCGGACTACGCACAGTGTAGTGTTCTGCAGTAAATACTTAAGACGCAACCATTACATTGGGGAATCTTGGTAAGCCCGCTTCCATCTACAGCCTCATCGTCACTTACCATCAGGTGAGATGATGCCAAGGGCTTATCAATTGCGGATGAATTAAAACCGACCTTCCACTGGCGCCGCCATCACATTTTAAATGTATTATTATTTATTAATTTTTCTTTATTTGATATAAAGTAAGTTACATCATTATGGTAGTAGTAGTACAACACAAACCTTATTTCTTTTATTAAAAACGAAAACGTAAAAAGTACTACACACACACTCAATTAGTTAATTAGTCCATATGCTAAATAACCTAAAAAATTAAAACCCGACTGCATTTAAACATTATCCTCCTATTTCCGCAGTTGGGTAAAAATTAGGCACATCTAAAAATTAAAAAAATATTTTAAAAATTGTTTTCAATATTTGTAGGCAGTTTTTATGCGGTGCGGATTAAAAATATAAAAAGTTATCTGTGACAGACAGAACGATTCTTATAAGGGTTCCTCGTAGGGTAGGGACTACGACACCCCTATTAAATGTAAATAACCGACTGCCTTAAATGTACCTTACGTCACTCAGGTGATCAAGACGAATCTAACGAGACCATGCATTCCAAAAGTCATCAAACGTTTAGGCTGCAGGCTACACCAAAGAAACAGACATACATACATCTAAAAAACAACCATGCTTTTATGGCAGTCGGGTAAAAATGTTGTCTAGTGGTAATGTACCTGGCGTGTGGCGGTGTCCCCGTCGTCGCCTTCCTCTCCGTCGTCGCCCGCCTCCACCTCCTGTTCCTCCTCCAGATCCTCCTCGTCTTCCTCTCCCTCCTGTTCAAGTAACAACATTCATATTTCTAACGTGAGACACATCAGAGACCAATGAGGTTTTATATCTTAAAAAGGAGATTCTATATCTATCACGTACATGACGTCCGACAGACACCTTTTCACAGGTAGACACATCAGAGACCAATGAGGTTTTATATCTTCAAAAGGAGAATCTATATCTATCACGTACATGACGTCCGACAGACACCTTATATCTTCAAAAGGAGATTCTATATCTATCACGTACATGACGTCCGACTGACACCTTTTCACAGGTTGCTGTTTTAAGAGTAATTTTCAGTTTACTTGGGACAGCTACATCTTAGTGCCTGTTCTTAACTTCACTTCTCCATTGAGCCGTGAAAAGACATGGCTTCCCTATTGTACGATATAATACCTCATTACACAACAGAGATGTTTCTACATAGGTTGCTATTTTCACAGTTTACTTAGGACAGCTACATCGGGCTCATACAGACGAGCGGCACTTTGTTGACGGCAAATACCACTGCAGCCGTCGCCACCTGTCAACGCATCGGCGGCAGCCGGCAAAGCGTTGACGGCTGCCGTCGACGGGCGGCGACGCTTGCAGTTGTAGCGTGCCTGTCGACGCATCGGCGGCAGCCGGGGGAATCGTTGACGGCAGCCGTCGACGATTTGCCGGCTGCCGCCGACACGTTGACGGCTGCCGCCGAAAGGTGGTGACGGCTGTAGTGGTATTTGCCGTCTGTATGAGTCCGTTTCTGTTACTTGACTTCACTTCTCCGTCGAGCCTATTTTGGAACAATTGAGGAGTGTTGACCGTAGAAATAGGTTTTTTCAATATAAATATTATTATTATTATCAAGACCTCCTATTTTTAACTGGGATAAGTGATTTATGCTTAGAGATAGCTGTCCAATTTTATTTAGTGCCGTTGCGAACTAAATTTTATTTCATCGTTGTAGGGTCTTCCACACGGTCCGAACAAGGGTCTTCCACACGGACCGAACATATCAGCATACTACCACTATACCCCGGAGTATTGCTAACTACGCCGATCAGCAACTGCCTGCTGCTTACCAAAAGGGAAGTGAAACTTTTGTTCATATCTAATTTAAGGCCCATTGGACTTGATTCTTACTGGTGATCAAGCATTACGACCTGCTCGACAAATTTCTGCTGTCGTCCTCCAAGCGCAGCTGCTGGCCTGCGTGTTCTCCTGTCTCCCTTTTATTATAACAATTCTGTGTTTGATTTAAAATTTATTAAGAGTATGGTACACCCAAAGTTTTTTTACGTATAATGTTGAAGAGTAATTTCGACAGCTGATAATTGAACTTGATTTACTTTTTTAGGAATTTATCAGATCATTTTATATACCCGGGGGACGATCGATCGTTACCTCACCTTTTTTTTGTATTTTAAAATTATGTAATGTGTTGTTTTTATATTTAACTACTTCCACGGTCAACCATTTGTTATACCAATAATTTGTTACGCTTTTACCTATTTTTTAAATGTCATTCACTCTTTACATCTTTATTTATCCACTGGTTTTTATCTTTACCCAAATATTTCTAAGCTTATAAAATAAAAGTATTCCATATTACCCTAAAATTTATTTTCTTTCCGATATTCTTATTTAGGCCAGGAGTAAAAATTCTACGTATCATGTAGCATCTCTATTATATTATTTAACCCCTTTTAAATCAAATTATGCTGCATTATCTATTGTAAGATATAATACCCCATCACACAGCAGATATGTTTCTACACAAAGTTTGCTGTAGTGTGAGCAAAACAAATACAGTGTAATTTTCATTGTTTACTTTTTTCTCTACATTTTAGAGTCTATTACTTTGTAGAGCCGTGAAGACATTGCTTCTCTATTATAAGACACAAAACCTCATTGCACAGCAGTTTATTTCTCTCTCTCTCTCTCTCTCACCAAGCGATTTTTTAAAATTTTATTTATTAATATTACAGTGTTTTTGGTGAAGTGAAGATTTCTGGATATACTCAAGGGTTAATTACCTAATTAAAGTATGCTGGGCCAATCCAATGGGATATCAGGACAAATCAACTTAATAAAATTGTGTGTACCTTCACTTCTTGTTACTTGATGCACCACATTCAAACCACGTATCATATTATTCTTATAACGTGTGCTGGTTGCGGGTTCTCAAGTGGCAACCACGGGCCGGAAGACGTAGTGTTGTACGGCCCCCAGGTAGGTGGATTGGTTAAATGGTAAGGCTCACAGGTTTATGATATAGCATCTGCACTAACGAGTACCTTAGCCTATATTTAACAGTGGACATCTTTCGACTCACCCTGTGCATGGTGCCGCCGGTGTAGCGCTCGACGTCCTGGTCGCAGCGGGACTCACCCTATACACGGTGCCGGTACAGCGCTCGACATCCTGGTCGCAGTGGGACTCAACCTGCACACGGTGCTGGTAGAGCGCTCGTTGTCCTGGTCGCAGCGGGACTCACCCTACACACGGTGCCGGTACAGCGCTCGACATCCTGGTCGCAGTGGGACTCAACCTGCACACGGTGCTGGTAGAGCGCTCGTTGTCCTGGTCGCAGCGGGACTCACCCTACACACGGTGCCGGTACAGCGCTCGACATCCTGGTCGCAGTGGGACTCAACCTGCACACGGTGCCGGTGCAGCGCTCGTTGTCCTGGTCTCAGCGGGACTCATTTAGAACACGGTACCAGTGCAGCGCTCGACGCACTGGTCACAGCGGGATTCGCCCTGTACATGGTGCCACTGCAGAGCTCGTTGTCCTCCGAGTTCACCACGTTCAAGCCCTCATCATACTGGTCGTAGAGGGACTCACCCTGTACATGGTGCCGGTGCAGCGCTCGTCGTCCTCCTCTGAGTCCACAACGATCACGCCCTCGTCGTCCTGGTCGCAGCGGGACGACGTCGGCACCTGGTACTCCACCTCCAGCGAGCCCTGCCAAACAATGCATGTGCTACTTTTATATCCACTACTGGTAAAGCCTCCAGCATCATATCGTCTAATAAGGATTATGATGCCGAAGATCGAAACGGATTTAACAAGAATCCTCATTGCAAATAGGGACGCATTTCAAGATTTCAAAATCTTATTTATCAATAAAGCTCATCGCTAAATATCAATGTGAACATCATATGATAAACATTTCCCATAACAACATTATTATTATTATTGGTAGCTTAGTGAAGTGTTTATCATATGATGTTCACATTGATATTTAGCTACAAGCTTTATTTCGGTAGTACGGTGATGTGGTGGTTAGCCTAATACAGTTTTGACGATTTGAAGCATTGGTGGCTCAACAGGTAACGATAAGATAATTGTTTATTTGCAAAAATTAATAGGTAGTACTGTATTCAGCCGTCAAGAAAGCATGCAAATATTTCAACAGGAAATTACAATTAAATTTTAAATTCTAAAAATTCTTTAACACTATAAAAACAGTGATTTAAGAGCCAATCTGTCAACTTATTTTTATATAGATTACCTTCTAACGTTTTAATTTCAACTGGAAGCTTATTAAACAGTGCGAAACTCATATTAGAAATATTTCTTTTATATATATCTGAGTGACAAGGAGGTTGATGTAATAGATGTATATACTGAGCCCTTTTTTGTCTTATGGTAACATCTCTCAGGTTCCTAAAGTATTCTGGATGATTCTTAACAAATAGACAAACTTTCCTTATGTACAAGCAGGGCAATGGCAAATTTTTAATTCCTTAAACAATAGTCTGCAGCTATCTCTGAACCATGAATTACAAATTGCACGTATACACCTTTTTTGTAGCTTGAAACTTCTGTCAGAGTCGACAGAGTTTCCCAATAGGATCAAACCATAACTAAGTATTGACGATACATGTCCATGATATGCTCTTAAAGCAGCTTCCTTCGATACAGTTTGTCTTAATCGTCTTAGTGCAAATACGAAACGTTCCAACCTATTACACACAAAATCAACGTGATCTTTCTTGTCAATATTAATACCTAAGAATTTATATCCGCTAGCTTCTTCAAGCTTGTTATTATTATAATTTACATTTGAGAATACTGGTTTAGTCGCATAGGAGTGAAATTGTATAAATTTAGTCTTATTTATGTTCACACTTATTATTGTTACGACTAGGAAGACTGGAGGTTATGATGACCCTAACCAGAGGTTCCGAGGACCCTAACCAGAGGTTCCGGGTTCAAATCCGGACGGCCAATGTACCAATGAGTTTGTCGAAACTGACGTACATATACTTACCGATTGCTTTTACGGTGAAGAAAAATATCGTGAAGAAACCTGCACAACTGATTACAAATGTGTATGAAGGTCGCATTGCACAGGTACATATTTAAATGCCCTACACGTGACCGCGGGTGATGCTAAGTGTAACACCAGGCAACCGCCGTCTATCCCTTGGATGCACGGTAATCGTGCCACACGATAAGAAGAAGACGCTTCGCAACACCGCCGAGTCAAGTTGTCTAAAGTATCTTTCATTACATCACACTCTCTATGATTTATTCTACAATCACTTACAACTGAAGGTTAATGATAGTGCGACGAGCAGGAGTGTGAAGCTGTGAATTTTCATACAAACGGCGTTAACGATTTTCACCTCTTAAATGTTAACCGATTTGGACCAATTTTTGACAGGTATACATTTTAGGTATCATTTAGGTATCAGGGGGGAATACATTTTACGACTTTGGAAGTTTCTCTCGCGCAAACCATTCAGTTTAGAAAAAAATGATATTAGAAACATCAATATAATTTTTGAAGACCTATCCATAGATACCCCACACGTGTGGGTTTGATGAAAAAAAAAATGAGCTTTAGTTCTAAGTATGGGGAACCCCCAAAATGTATTGTTTTTTTTTCTATTTTTGTGTGAAAATCTTAATGCGGTTCACAGAATACATCTACTTACTAAGTTTCAACAGTATAGTTCTTATAGTTTTGGAAAAAAGTGGCTGTGACATACGGACGGACAGACAGACATGACGAATCCATAAGGGTTCCATTTTTTGCTATTTTGCTACGGAACCCTAAAAACTAAACTTATAAGGCTAGCTTTTGTTCTGACTGACAATCTATCAAAAATTGGTCCAAAGCGGTTGACATTTAAGAGGTGAAAATCGTTAACGCCGTTTGTATGAAAAGTCACAGCTTTACAATCCTCTTAACAAAAAACATATTATAGCCATAAACATTCTGTTAGCGATTTTGTTGACTGTCAAAAAATTCTAAAGGTACTTTTCCTGCGCGGGCCTGTTAGACTACCACAGACAAGGAAAAACATGGTGCAATGCGCAGTTAATTTACATGATTTTTACTGCATTCTGTATGCTATTTAATTCTGCATTCTGTATGACGGAGCAGCCTTAAACCACAATGATGTTATGTGGTGTTCCACGTTTTAGTCATCAATACAGAGTCGAAAATTTTATAATAGTACATTGTAGTACAAATGTTGTAAATAGGTAATTGAAATCAGATGACATTTGTAAGCTTGTGGTCAGCGAGGTCTTACCATCGTCACGATTTTGTACGCCCGTGTATCATACGCCGTCTTTAATGCAGCTGTGAGGAAACAGGTAACTTTTACAGCTATTATTAAGTGTAGGACTAGAAAAGACGGAGACTGGGTTTGTGGAACCGATGGGGGTGTGGCCGGTTCTAGTCCAGTAAACCTACGAATATTTGTATGGAGCAGGTTGCATTAATTCAATTCAATTTATTCAATAAAATACCAACTGTTAGTTGACCCAAATCGCCTGCAAGTTAAATTAAATATAAAAATAAAAAAGTTGAATAAAAAAAATTAGTTAAATAATAACGTCATATCTAATATTAAATGTTAGTCAAACTTAAATTATTACTAAAATTAAAATCTATTTTCTTCATTTTACATAGAGTGTTAGAGCTGTCTGCTCCTGCCTCTACTCTCCCTATTCGAACAGGCACCTGGAGACCGAGCCTCTCTAATAATGATGTATCATCTATAAGCTAGGGTTTCTAACGCAACCATTGCCGAAAAGAAGAATGACGGATACATATATGGGTTACAGCCATATGATTTTTTGTAGATAAAACGCGAAAATTTCCGCTGAATTCTTCCGATCATGAGGGCATGTTTGTTTTCACAAAGATCCTTAATGCATTTAGTGATGATTTGGAATCTATTAGATAATTAGCTGCAAATTAAAATTGACAAAAAATCCTCGATAAACAAATGATAATTAATGAGTGATATAAAGCAATACAATCTTTACATTGGGGCATAAAGTTCTCGAGTGGCGACCACGTACCAGAAGAGAGCGTAGGCCTGGTGAAGGTCGCGGGAAGCCGCTAAATGCGGGCCGCGTAGGACCGATCTCTGTGGAAATCCTTGGGGGAGGCCTTTGTTCAGCAGTGGACGTCTTTCGGCTAATACGATGATGAAGCAATAAAATTCAACTAGTGTGAACAAAAAACCGGCCAAGTGCGGGTCAGAACCGCATATATAGGGTTCCGTACCATCAAACTAGATGGCGCTTGTTTCTTCAGTTCCGTACTATCATACTAGATGGCGCTAGTTTCTTCACGTTTAAAAACAAACATGTTTTTGTATGGAGTCTTTCCCTTTTTCCAGTTTTTTGTATTTGTTGTTATAGCGGCAACATAAATACATCATCTGTGAAAATTTCAACTGTCTAGCTATCACGGTTCATGATATACAGCCTGTTGACAGACGGACGTACAGCGAAATCTTAGTAATAGGGTCCGGTTTTTACCCTTTGGGTACGAAACCCTAAAAATGGCAACTGGTTATTTTCCACATAATTTTAAGAAGTTTCAATTACATTTTGAAGTTTGTAAGCTATTAGTAAAAAAAAGCTTCTTTTAGTATTTACACAGTATAACAATATAGCAGCTTACAGTAGTGCAACGAATGTACTTACGCAGAGCAACGGAAGGGTATACTTGCGGGGCAGCGGGCGACGAGGCACAGCCTGGCAAACTCCGAGAGTTTGCCAGGCGGGCTACAGGCTAGTACTGCTAGTACCTACGCCGTGGCGGCATCGTGAGACATCAAAGGCGTTGCTCTACTGTAAGCCATGTCATAACACTGTGGTGTTTATCAGGTTCGAAAGCTCATATACTACGAAATTAACATGAATGCGTACCCTAAACAACAATTGTATTATTCCCAAACCATTTTACTAAGGTGTCTTTAATGCAATCTCACATCGTTGATTTACTGGACTATGCCTTGAACTATATATAGTTATGGCCAGATGACCATGTGTGATTTGTCCAAGAATATTTATTTATTATTTATTGCTATTGTATGATAAGTGATGAATGAATTCATTCCGGAAATTATATTAAACTTAAGGACTTTTACTTGTACTCGTGTCCGCTTCGCTGTGACGGGGCGCGACTGCAGACGGCGCTTCGCCGGGCGCACATCGGGCGGCGCTTGCGACGTGCTCACTCCGGGCGGTGCGTTGGACGTGCTGACACCGGGGCCAGGCGGAGCGTGGGAGGTGCTGACGCCGGGGCCGGGTGGTGCTTGTGAAGTGCTGACGCCGGGGCCGGGCGGAGCGTGGGAGGTGCTAACGCCGGGGCCGGGTGGGGCGTGGGAGGTGCTGACGCCGGGGCCAGGCGGCGCGTGTGACGTGCTAACGCCGGAAGGCGCGTGAGACGTGCTCACGCTGCCCGAGGGCTGAGCCGTCGCCATTGATGTAGGGGCGCTGCTCACGGGACCTACAGTATACACAATATTTAATAGTAGTTAACTAAATCTTAGTTGTATTAATCATTGGGAGGTTTTGCCGTAATCGTCACGCTTGGCCCCTAGTCCCCGGCGGTCCGCTATTCGTGGCTCTGGTAGCGGTCATGGTCATGGTAAAGGCGGGGTGTGGGTTGCGGCGGGAAGCGCAGGAACAGTCGTCGTGGAAATCCTCGGGGGAGGCCTTTGCCCAGCAGTGGACGTCTATATATATATATATATATATATATATATATATATATATATATATATATATATACACAGGGTGTAACATAAGGAGAAAGTTGTTCAGTTTGATGGGTACAAGCCCACCTTAAAGTATCACCACACCTTTATGTTACACCCTGTATATATTAGTACTAACGTACCTTGAGGCAGCGATATAGGGCGGCATTGATCACAATTTGTTGTTCCCTTACTTCCAACAGAAAATGTCCTGTAGTCATGATCCTTAGCAGTAAGAGAATTATCTTTCAATGGTTGCAGTCTTCAGATTGTGCAGTGAAAATTAACATTAAATATTTTAATGTTCGAAGAGTCCAAATCACAGAGCTAAAGAAAATATCAAGAACATTCGAATATTTGTAAAGCCTACTTGAAAGGTAAGGAACTTTAACTAGTGAGTTGTACCGTGCAGAATACGGCGTTTCGTGAACCTTGACATTTCCTTTGACAGGGTTGGTCCCTAGGGCCCAAAGATGCATTTAAGAAGTGGAGCCACCAAAATGATTCTTGCAAGTTGGTGCAAGTTAACCTATACCTTAGTTGAACTAGTAAGTCAAGTTTAGTATCATTTTCGCATAAATCAAGGATGGCGAATTCATTTATGGGATCATATTCGCACCATTCAGAAGTAAAAACCTGTAATATATTTAAAGAGGGTTTTTTTTTTTTTAAAAAGGGTCCATAACTTATTCAGTTTGGAATATTTAAAAAAACCGGCCAAGTGCGAGTCAGAACTGCACACAAAGGGTTCCGCACACTCTTACTAGGTGGCGCTAGTACAAAGGGTTCCGTCCCATCATACAAGATGGCGCTAGTTTCTTCATATTAAAAAAAAAACGTTTTTTTGTATGGATAAAAAAATATTTATTTTTTCACTTTTTCTAATTTTTAGTATTTGTTGTTATAGCGGCAACAGAAATACATAATCTGTGAAAATTTGAACTGTCTAGCTGTGACGGTTCATGACACCGATGTTCATGATGGCTGGTGACAGACGGACAGACAGACAGACTGACGGATAGCAAAGTCTTAGTAATAGGGTCCCGTTTTTACCCTTTGGGTACGTAAACCCTAATAAAAAAAAACTATAGAGCCTTTCTATCTTTTAAATAAAAAAATATATATGTCTTTTACGGGTGTATTGAAAAATAATTAAAATCCGTTGACACTACTTAATAGTTAAATATAAAAAAATCGAGCGAGACCTACAGTACTCGCATATGATGTGTAACATGTGACAAAATACTTTATAAAAGGACGGCAAAGATACGGCAGACTAGGCTGTATGGTCATAGATACCTTTGCCTTTTCCGCGCTTTTAAAGCCTGAAAAAAGGACGGCAAAGATACGGCAGACTAGGCTGTATGGTCATAGATACCTTTGCCTTTTCCGCGCTTTTAAAGCCTGAAAAAACGCGACTTCCTGTTACACATGGGACACATTTCCGTCCCATTTCACGAAATCCCTCCCACAAATTGCAGGAAAGCGAGAGCAAAGATGTTACACATCAAAAATCAAATCAAATCTTGTTTTCAATCATGGGGATGGAAGGCTTGGGTTTGCAAACCCACTAAAATGTTAAGTAATATAAGTGATGGTACCATTCCAAGATCAAAAACAAGATTAAGTACTGTCAGGGATTTTTTATACATTTCATAGTCAGTGGGAAGTGCCCTATGAATTTTGATTCCCTTGGGAGTGTCGAATTGTGCGTTTTTTGCGACATGAACGGCCGTGTATTTTTTTGAGTTGGCTTGGAAGTTTTTTTCGCAGCTTCAGGGGACTGTGATGTGAATGTTTTTGGTTTCAACTCGATGCATCCGCGCGTTCCCGAGATGGGGGGTCTTGACGGACGGACGGGCGGCGGGGTGATCCTATAGGGGATCCGGTATTTTCCTTTTGAGGTACGGAACCCTAATAACGAAATTACAGCAAGAAATAGAGAATCAAAAACACAAATAGAACCCGATAACAAAATAACAAACTAGCTTTTTTGTGAACGAACACAGCATCTCCATCACAAGTGTTAAGAAAAAGGAACTCAGGTCAGTTTTATAGTTTTGTAAAGTTTTTAAAAGACAATAGAAACGCAGTATTCCCGCAGCCCCCGGAAACAAAAGAAATATATAACAATAGTTTGCTAGCGTTGTCGGACTCAATGACAGCAGCTATATTCAAAAGCACTGTGGATTAATTTTTGAAAAACCGAGTTCGCAACAGGAGAAACAATAACTTTTTTTTAAGTGAGCGGAATCTCACACCAGCTGGACACGGCATGGAGTCTGCCATCAAAACAAGATGACAGAATATTCGATAACACATATTAGGGACCCCTTGGTATATGGCGCGATGGGAGATCAGACTTCAGGCAAAATCCGCCTACACTACGAGGCTGAACACTGTGACCGTCGTGACATATTTGCTTACCTAGCCGAGAATGATTCCTCAGAACGCGAAAGCAGTCAACAGATACCTAATAGGAGCTCATTTATGTACGACTTGGATAATGCAAATTTTAGCCAGATTGACCTGACCAGCGCGACCTTTCAGGGTGACCATATTCTTGAAATGACGAACCCCACCGACGCGGCCTTCGGTTGCGCACGCGAATCAATCACAACCTATAATACACAAAACTGGGCTAAACACATCTGAAGAAGAAGCGGACACTACAGGGCAAAGGCTACTCAGGAACTCACCTAAAGGCAACGCGAAAGGTGATTTAACCGCCTATTTTAACCGCCTTTGTGGCATTTTACCTTTCATTAGAACTAGATCACCAAAGAACACCATACGCCGGATTTGCTACCTTGGACACATATTTAATGAGACGTAAAGCTCCACACATGCTATACGCTGCATACATCCACGAAGAATGAAAACGCAAAATAGGGAGACCAATTTTCACCTGAGTGGACTCCCTCAGCCACGATATTTGACGATACACGGACCTTACAATAAACCAAAGGATACTGAACCGAAGAGGAGACCCAACTGAAAGCAGCCCTATCTATCTAGCAGTCATAAACTTCCTTTCCCATGTATATATGAACACACCAATTATAGAACTTATACTCCCCAAACTGGCTACGATGTTCTGAATTCGGGCTGGTTCAAACTCCTATCGCTCCTCATCCTGACTGCGCCGACCTACACTCCTGTCCTATCTACGCCCCCCTCTGGTTTCTTGGGTCCCCGCGCCCTTGCTGCAGTAATGCTGGCTGGAGGGGGGCTTGAACTGAACTGAACTGAATGTTACACGCTTATAAGATATGCATATAATATTTTATGTTTTATATGAAAGGTTAATAGGGCTTCTAATATTTTTTTTTATATTACAAATAGCAGTAAGTAATGGACATTTTTCTTTTTAAAACTCTTTTTTATATAAATTTTACAGGTTTAAAACATTTGAATAGTGCAAATATGATTCCATAATTAAATTCAACATTCTCGATTTGAAACTTGGCATAGTTAGCTCAACTGTTACAGGTATCAAGTTAAGCCTGAGAGATCCCCCAAGCCTACCACAAAAATCGAGGTGGCTTTACTACTTAAACCAGAGATTTGTTACCATAGACGGGTTATAGACTAACAAACAACATTTGAAAATCGAATCCATTTACACACACACACAATATTGTAGTTCGCTTCCATTGTACCGAATGCTACTAAGAAAAGAGATGCCAATTGGCATCATTTCATTTGCTTCACTTTTTGGACGCATGTAACCTATTTACCTCCCCCTTATATATAGCATATAAACCCATCTTGGGTACACAAAGATCACTAGAGCTAAGCTTTAAAAGATATATAAACACTAGCTGTTTCCCGCGGCTTCACCCGCGTCGACAACGTGAAAAAAAGGAGCCTATGTGTTGATCCAGGTCCTAATCCGTCTACCTACCAAATTTCAGCCAGAAACGTTCAGTAGTTTTTGCGTGAAGAAGTAACAAATATACACACACACTTTCGCCTTTATAATATTAGTGTGATAATGCAAAACCGGCCCACTGACCTTCACAATTTGCTTACCTGGCGTGGTGGGCTGCGCGGCGGGCGCGGCGGAGCTAGCAGGCGCGCCAGCGCCGCTCGGCTGCTCGATGCGTGGCATTACCAACGCTACGCCCTGCGACCACCATAGTGGTAAACATAGTATTCTTAATATTCGTTTTCGTTCAAGTCGTACTATTCAAATCCTTACAATAGTATAATATTATTACATTCTGTATATCTGTTTGTTTCGTTAGTCTTTCACACTAAAACTCTAGTGAACCCATTTCGCAAAATTTGGCATAGAGTTAAAGCAAAGGGCGCAGAACAAAAAAGGGTACTTTTCATCTCGAAACAATGCATATTTCTCGAGGGATCTAGGAAAAAATTAAGTCTGTTTATTACTCTTTCACGCTAAAACTACTAAACCAATTTCACTGTGAGCTAAGTAAAGGGCGATTCCTAGGATAATTTTTATTCCGAAAAAATGCATTGTTTCCCGAGGGATCTGGGAAAAAGTTAAGTCTATTACTCTGTCACATTATAACTAAAAACAGATTTCGCTTAAATTTGACACAGAACTAAAGTTACGCAAAAAAGTTTTTCCAATTTTCGTGAAAATGTGTTTATATTATAAACACGTACCGAAAAACCGAACATGTCCATTCCGTCTATGTGTGCGTCCGTCCGTCACGCTTGGCTCTGGATGCTAAATCTTTAGTCCGATTGGAACCAAATTTTGAACTGAGTTTTAAATTATTTCATCGAGGGATTATCAAAACTTTCTTAGTACCGTCAAACCGAAGAGTAGCTGACATACAAAAAAAACTGGTTTTTTTTTCTCAAAAACGGCTCTAACGATTTTGATAAAACTTTGCACGTCGTATTTGCTACGTTTGCCTATTACATAGTAATACCCATTGGTCTGGGAAAAATCTTGTATAGTCCTCCTACAAATGAATTTGTCTATTACATAGTAATACCCATTGGTCTGGGAAAAATCTTGTATAGTCCTCCTACAAATGAATTTGTCTATTACATAGTAATACCCATTGGTCTGGGAAAAATCTTGTATAGTCCTCCTACAAATGAAATTGAAACTTGCGATTTACTGAAAATGTTTGTCTATTACACAGTAATACCCATTGGTCTGGTAAAAATCTTGTATAATCCTCCTACAAATGAAATTGAAACATGCAATTTATTCACAATGTTTGTCTATTACATAGTAATACTCATTGGTCTGGGAAAAATCTTGTATAGTCCTCCTACAAATGAAATTGAAACTTGCGATTTACTCACAATGTTTGTCTATTACATAGTAATACAAATGCGCCACAAAGCAATGAGTTTTTATATTTCCATATACCTACTTCCATAGGAAGATTCAATGTCACATGCATTTAGTGAGACAATACAGTGTAATTTTCATACAACTTATTTTTCTCAACTCTACGTCTTAATTTCTTTTACTTGAAAATACTTCTCTGGAGATATAGATATAGAAACTCATTTCCATTAAGTTTCAGAGGCCAAGATCCACGTCAGCTTGCGTACCGGCGCTACAGGTAAGTAGGTACTTACCTGTTTTAGATCCTGGGAATGTGAAGGTTGGGAGCTACTGTCACTGGAACCTGCATTGCCCATGCCAGCTTCGCTAGTGTCCATATCCTGCAGTAAAACCATTAAGAAATATATATTTATATTTTGTTGGTACAAAACTTTGCGACGTGAATACCATTTTACTCCCAATAAAGCAATTTCCTGCTTTACGAATAAAAAAACATGTAAAATACGAATTGAACTCGCGTGGAGAGGGTCCGTTTATTTCAGTTTTCCGAAAAACGTTAAGACTTAGGATTTGCATTAAGGTTTTCCTGTAAACAATAAGAGAGGGAGGCCCTATATTCCCTTTTTTTTCGAAATTTTACACTCAGTAGTTTTGGAGATAATGGTGGGGTTTTCCTTAATATATTTTAAACTATGCATTTCAAAATTTTATTACAAAAAATACATTTTTATTTCTTATAACAAGCTCTTTCATTTGATACGTCACATGACGTTTTATAAACTTTCTAATATGTCCCCCAAAATTACCGACCAAAATCAAACTCGGTAAAGACATGCACTCGGTGCTGTGTGCGTCGTGTGTCGCTATAGGGGCCCACCTGGGCCATCGGTAGGGTCGACGACGCCAGCAGCGTCTGTACGTGAGGCAGCTGAGGCAGACTGACCTGGGTGGACTCGGGCGGCGCGGTGGAGGCGGCGAGAGCGGCCCGCGGCACTGGGCGCGAGGACGACGCCGGCATGTACTCGGTGCTGTGCGCGTCGTGCGGTGCCGTGGGACCAACCTGGGCCATCGGCCGGATCGACGCCAGTGGCGTCTCGCCGCCGCGCCGCGAGGGCGGCACGCTCTGCTGTGCCACACCTGCCATCCAGTCACAAATACCATTCAAATTTGAGCAACGGGTTTAATACTTGATAAACAGTAGGGATAAAAGGATGGGTTGTCACTATCATTTCTGGCAATAAGCGCTTCTTTGCGTTTATAATAACCATAGTTCCAATTATTGATTTACTCTAATATTATATTAACTTTGTGTGCTTACCCGCCATAGGTTTGATGTTAGCTGTGGGAGGATCCGTGGTAGTCTTTTCAGTAGCCGCTTGCTGTTTGGATGCTGACGCCTGATTCGCCAGTTGTCGCTGCAGCATGTTGACTTTCTGTAGAAGCGCCTCCACTTCCCTGGTGCGCTCTGCCTGCGCCTCACTCAATTCCTTATCTAGACGAGACAGTCGTCCTTCATACTGCGACTTAATAAGAGCAAGTCTTACGTCTTGTTCATCCCGAGTATTTTGTTCAATTGTTTCTATTTTGGTGCGGGACTCATCTAGCTCTCGTGTTAAAGAGCTATTCCTTTCAGTCAGTTGACATATCTTGGACTTCGCTTGCTTGAGAACTTGCTTAGTTTTCTCTTCTTTATCTTCTTTATCAGTCCTAAGGCTCTCAAGCTCCTGTCTAAGCTTTTCGTTATTAGCTTTTTCTACTTCCAGGGTAGCTTGAAGTTCTCTCAACTGTTCTTCTGCTTTCTTCGATGTTTCGGCTAAAGCAGCACCGGCTGCAGCAGCTTCTCCTTCCGTCTTCTTCTTTTCATCCTCCACCGTCTTCACTAGCTCTTCATACTGGCCTTTGTATTTCTTAGCGATTTTTCTAATTTGCATTTCCTTGTTTCGGATGTCACTTAGTGAAGCATCTTTGTTAGTAAGCTCTTCAGATAACTTAGTCTTGGATTCAACAACAGAAGCATGTTCAGCTTTCAGTTTGGTTAGTTCTTCCGCCATACGTGACATATCATCTTTAAGTACCTGTAATTCTTCAGAAAGTTTCTTGTTCTCTTCAACTAATGCGTGTTGATGACGTGACAAAATTGTGTATTGCTCTTCTAATTTATTTTTCTCTACTTTAAGTGTGCAAAGCTCCTCATTCAATTTTTTGGATGTTTCTTTCTCTTCAGTATACATTTTAGCCAGATGATCTCTCTCATTTTGTAATCGCTTCCAATCTTCAGGACTAGTTTTGTTAGCTCGTTCAACTAATGCATTGACTCTTGTTCTCCATCTTGCACTATCTGCTTTCAAAGCGGTGTTCTCAGACTGTAAAGTATCACTCCTAGCAGTTATTTCACTGATCTTTTCCTGTAAAGGAGTCAACTGTTCTTCCAATGCCTTATTTAAGGCAACAAGATCTTCAACGCGCGCTGACAAACTGTCTCGCTCCTCTCGTAATATTCTGTTGCTATCTGCGAGTGCATTCAGTGTTTCTACTTTCCTTAGAATATCGGACTGTCTATTGACTGTGACCATACTAACTTCTGACCTTTCTCTTTCAGATGCCAAAGTCAATTTAGCCTCATCAAGTTGTTTTTCAGCAATTTCTAACTGAGATTTCAGTCTCATTGTTTCAGCTTGTAGGATGTCAAATTTAGCCATGGCAATATCCTTCTCTTTTCTCAGGAACTTGACAATTTGGAACATTTGTTCAGAGGATTTTCCATCATCTTCACTCATAGAAATGTTTATGTTAGAATCATTGGCTGATTCACTCATACTTTCGGAATGTGATCGAGAGGCATGTGATACTGATAATTGGGTGCCCAGTGCTTGGATCTGATCATGCAACAGTGAATTCTGATCATTCAAGTCTTTCAATCGCAGAGACAATTGTTCATTTTCACTAGTAAGAATTCTCTCTCTTTCCATAAACGATAATTTTTCAGCCTCCATTTTTTCGACAGCACTGTTTTTCAATGCCACTAATTCATTTATTTGATTCTGAGCTCTAGATAATTCTTCCTTGACATGGGATAAAGCTTGAATATCATTTGAATGTAATACCATTTCATGAGTATATTTTTCTTCTGCATTTTGCGCAGCCTCAGACAATTTTGATATTTCCGAGCGAGCTTGTTCAAGTTCAGATCGACACTGATCAAAGTTTGTCATCATATTCTTTAATTCTTCTTTAACATTTGCCAGTTCGTTTCTTAATACAGTGTTACTACCAGTGTTTTCCCCATTTCCTTGTAACGATAACTCTGCTTCTAGCTCTGAACATTTATCTTGAAGTTGTTGCAATTTTTGTTCATAATCGGACAATTTAGCTTCAGTTACGTTTTTGTAATTTTCATATTCATCATGCAAGGCTTTCAGTTCTTTTTCAGCACTTTCAGAAATGTCACAGTATTGCTTAATATGTTCCTTAGTAACTTTGAGTTGTTCCTGCAATGACTTAATTTCTTCATCTCTGTCTGAAAGCTTATTTTCGAGTTCCTTTATTCTCTTTATTGTATCGAAGGACCCATCAGTATTCGGAGCAAGAGCTATTTTAAGTTTCTTTGCGAGTTCTTCATTTGCCTTATTTTTCTGAATCAAATCATCCCTTAACTGGGTAATTTCTTTTCTCATGGCATCTGCTGCATCTTTTTCCTCTTGCATACGTGACTTTGCCGTCTCTGTTTGTCGCTCAAGATGCGATCCCAATTCTCTAAACCTGTCTTGTTCTTCTTGAAGTCTTCTACGTAATGCTGAGCACTCTCTAGTAGCTTCATCTAATCTTGATTCTATTTTAGTTTTATTCTCCACTTCTACTCTTTCTAAACTGGCTTTGATTAATTCCAAATTTTTTAGCAAAAGCGACTGTCCTTGCCTTTCACGGTTAAGTATTTCTATTTCTGTTTGTAAGCGAAATTCAGAGTCTTTAAGTAGTTTGCATTCTAATCTTAAGTTCTCAACTTGTATTTCAGCAGCAGCTAGTTTGCCTTGAGCGTTTAACACCTCGTCTCTTAAGTGTTGTAAGGAAACTTCATGTTTAGCAATAGTAGTGTTGTAGGCTTTATTTTTTTCTTCCAGTGAAGCTATTTGTTTCTTATAAGTGTTAATGTTTGTCTGTAATATTTTCAATCGTTCGTTGTTATACTCCGATGATGATGCACATTTACTGTTTGCTGCAGTAAGTTTGGATATTTCTTGTCTCATGTTATCTATCTGTTCAAACAACATTCTTTCATTTGTCATTTTCTCCTCTTTGTATGTCTTATATTCTTCTTTAAGAAGTTCTAGTTGTTTTTCAGTTTCTTTTAATTTTATTTCGTAAGCAGAAGGGTCAACGCTGACAGGTTTTTGAGCTTTCTCTGGCGATGTTTCCATCATGAAAGAGTCACCCTTTTCTAAATCAGGAGATTCCAAAACTGAGGACATTTCATGACGTTTGCCTTTCATAAGATCATGATATAGCTTCTTAAACATGTCCCGTTGCCTGATGAGGCCATTTACCATCTTAGTTTGTCTGTCCTGGGCATCTGTTAGTTCAGAAACTCTATTTTTCAGTGTTTCTATTTTATTTTGCATATCACCACTTTCAAACTGTTCTTTGTGACGCTCAAGTTCCTCTTGTTTTTCGGTTAAGTCACGTATCATCCTTAGTAATTTTTGATTATTAGCTTGCAGTTCTTGGATGTCACTAAATGTCACTAAAGTTTTAGATATCATTCGCGACGAGCTATTATCGGAGGACGTTGTATTAGAAGCGGTATGAGAGGAGTCGTGATCGCCATTGGGAATAAGTCCACCTCGACTGTGTTCAATTTCTTTCAATAAGAAACATACCTGCCTTCCTAGGTCAGCTAATTCACCTTTCAGACGAGTATTCTCACGACTGTAATGATTAGCAATTTTAGATGTTTCATTGTAATCATCTCGTAACCTATTACACTCCATAATTAAAGAATCCATTTGCTGACTTAATGCTGTGTTGCTTTCCAAAGCCTCTTCATACTCTGATTTTTGTTTTTGTAAAAGTGGTGCCTTTTCTTCTAACTCTTGAACGATTGTGTTGATGGTTATAGTAAGGCGCCGGTTTTCCTCTTTTTCTTGTGTTAAGTCTTCAGTTACTTTTACAAGTTGCGAGTAAATCTGCGTCAGTGACATGCCTGATTTGAGAAGTTTGCTAGCTGTAGCAGCAGAGGGTGCTAAGTCACTAAGGGCCATATCAAGATTTTGAGCATTTGCAGCTTTCAAAAGATCGTTTGCGTGTTCCAGTTCACTTTTCAAAGACGCAATTACTTCATTCTTTTTCTCAAGCACTTCTTCGTAATCTAACTCAGCTTGTTTATGTTTGGTTTCCAATTGACCATACGATTCCGTGGCTTCATTTAATAATTTCTGTAACTCTGAAATTCCCTCAGTAAGCTCCGTAGTTTTAGCTTCAGTGTCATCATGCATTGTTTTGAATAGTTCCGCCAATTTAGTTTTAGCATCTAATTCTTTTTTGTAGTTGTCTGACATTTTATTTTCTATTTCCCTTTGTTCAGACAACCTTTGAGCGAGATTTTCAGCGCGACTGTTAAGATTCTTCTTTAATTCGTTTAATTGGTTGATTGTTTCATTAGCAGCATTTAGCTCTTCCACTTTTTCTGCCAGTTGAGTTTCCAAATTAATGAGTCTGCTGGTGTTATTCATTCTTACTGTTTTTAATTCAGAGGTTAGCCTATTTACTTCTTCAGTTAAGCCAGCAATTTGGGAATTTAACAGAGTTCTTTCTTGCTCAATCCTTTTCTCACGATACTGCAAAGAGAGTTCCTTACTCTGAATTTCATCATTCAAAGCAAGTGCTTCACATTTTGCATCGATAGCGGCACGTAGTTGTTGAGAAAGCGCCGCTTCGCTAGAAGTTAATCTTTCTATTTCCGCATCACGTCTTTCCAAAATTCGCGTCAAGTCATTCCTTTCATCAACAGCTGCATCTCTTGAACTTTTAATGGAAATAATGTCATTTTCCAAGCGAGTAATTTTGTCACGCGCCTGTGTAAGTTCAGCATTGAGTGCTTCAACTTGTTTCCCTAACTCAGCAACAGTTTCATCGGCAGTCAACAGTTTCTTGGCAGCATCTTCATACTTTGCTGTCAACTCGAGAATTGCTGCTTCTGATACTGCTATTTTATCTCCTGTAAAATACGTTTATGAGATTTATAAAAGACATTAATAAATGTGACTTATCTAAGCGATATTATTATTATTGAATTACTTGGGAATACACCGTGTGCATCGGATTGTTTCCGATATTTTAAAGGCATATACATACAGTACTACAGACTAAAAAACCCCCATTTTTCTGCCCTGTAAATGTCAGCCATTTATATTTTAAATTTATTTTTTTGTAGCTGTTCATGAAAAATATGTTTTCTCTTGAATTAGCAGCATTACAGACTTCAAAATAGTGTCTTTTGAAAGGTAATTTAATTTCTCAGATGACATTATTTGAGTTTGCCTGTACCATTCTCGCTATATTGTCACTTACCATCAGGTGAGATGTATAGTCAAATGCACTCACAAAAAAAATGTTTTCTCTTGAATTAGCAGCAGTACAGAGTTCAAAATGGTCCCTTTTGAAAGGTAAATTAATCTCTGATGATCCATACATAAAATTAACCGAAACATTTGATGAAAAAACACCAAAAAGTTTAAAGAAAAAAATGCAACAATTATACTGCTGCAGCACTAGCTGCTTCCTGTTGGATAAACATAAAATTAACCGAAACATTTGAGGAAAAAACACCAAAAAGTTTAAAGAAAAAAATGCAACAATCATACTGCTGCAGCACTAGCTGCTTCCTGTTGGATAAACAGGTGCAGAAGCGGCAGGTCCAAGATGGTTTCAAGGGCTGCAGTGGGAGTTGTCCGCATGCAGCCTGTCACCGCCACGCATGCAATTCTTTGAAAGCGTTGCAGTTTACTCACGACCGTAGATAGCTTCGTTCGTGGCCACCAGACTACTGCGACGTAGAGTAGGTTCAAAAAAAGAAAACAAAATTAAAACTGCATTTATTTTTCCTTAAACTTTTTGGTGTTTTTTGCCCTTTAATATTTCGGTTAATTTTATGTGTAGATTATTAGAGAAACTAAGTTACCTTTCAAAAGGGACCAAGTCTGTACTGCTGTTAATTCAAGAGACATTTTTTTTATTAATAATTAGAGTGTGTTTGGCTACATCTCACCTGATGGTAAGTGATGATATAGTCGAGAATGGATTGGATTTTAGCCTTACTTGTGCTAGACCTTGCTTACTGCCAAATTTCATGATTCAAGGTTAACAGGAAGTACCCCTATAATACCTAAGTATTGATTTATTTGCGATTTTCAAATATGCGGCATAACTTGCCATATTCTCTAGGTTACAGTATTTGAAATTAATTTCCACTTGATTCCTAAGAAAAAGGATCTTGACAGATATTTTTCCTTTTGATGTACGGAACCCTAAAATGAATTCAATTGATCTTTGAATTGCACTATAAAAAACAAAAAGGGATCAGGTTGTAATAAAAAAGTGGCCAAGTGCCAGTCAGGCTCGCTCACAAAGGATTCCGTACCAGTTTTTTTGCATG
Source organism: Coleophora flavipennella (assembly GCA_947284805.1). Classification (NCBI taxonomy): domain Eukaryota; kingdom Metazoa; phylum Arthropoda; class Insecta; order Lepidoptera; family Coleophoridae; genus Coleophora; species Coleophora flavipennella. The sequence continues at coordinate 8,911,447 of OX369279.1, forward strand.
CAGATCCTGCTGGGAATAAATCATTATTTATGTTTTTATTATTTGCCATAGTAGATGCCAGACCATCTTTGTTAATTTCAACTCGTTCTCTTGAAACAATGAGAAGACAGACTTCCAACGCTGAGTGATAGGGTTCCGTTTTTATCCTTTGGGTACGGAACCCTGAAAAAAAATGGTCCAGTAAATGAGGGACTTTTTCACACATCTTGGACGTAACCTGGCACTACTTTTCCCCCACTAAAATGTTGTATTCAAATTATTACATCATTAGCAATAATACCACACCATACCCAGAATAGACATAGTAGTCTAGAGATGGGGTACAAGCGTCAAATTCAAATTAAACAAAATAAAATAATGTATAGACATTAAAATCAAAGTGATTTTATTAACTTAAAGTTTAAAAAATCTACACGTTTAACACAATCAGTTTCGTACTAATTAACCCGGCGACAATGACGCTGGGTCATATTGACCCGAGCGATTTTCAATTGGGGAAATTTCGAAAAAACATATTATAATCGTTATTGATTTTCTCAGTAGCTGGAGATAAGACCTCAATTCATATGATTTGTACCATAGTATAGTGAGCAAGCGCCAGTGAAGAATGGTAAAATCCCTTTTCTTGAATAAAACGGCTACAGCTCCATACATTTTTAGTTCTAAAAGAGAAATTATTTTAGTTGCCCTTTTGAGGTTGTTGCATTAAAAGCAAATTATAGTTTGATATCTAAATTAACTTAAACATCTTTCTTACTTTGTATTAAATTTATTTTATTTAGCAGGTAACCAGATAATTAAGAAAAAAACATTCGGGTCATATTGACCCAGCGTCATCGTCCGCGTTATTTTTTACACGTCATTGGCGCCGGGTTAAGCATTTATTATTGTATGCTTGCGATAGTAGGTTCTTGATGGAACACTGAATTGAACATTTTTATGATTTTCCTTGCTTGCACTAGTGCTAGGAAAATCATAAAAATGTTCTAAGAATGCATTAATTTATTTGGCAGTTATGCCTGTAAGAAAACAATCTTAAATGGTTTTTAGGAAAATAACAACTTATTTAATTATCTATTTATTATTATACAGAGCGTCAGTGGTGGCATGACTACTATAACCGCTACCTCATTTCCGGGAGGAAGTGGTTCGAATCCTGCCACATACAACATGTTTTCGATTTTAAATTTTATATGTAGGTACTTTTATTTCTACACTAGCTGTTTCCCGCGGCTTCACCCGCGTGGACCACGTTTCTATGACTTTTCGAGGGTGCGCAGTGCGCGAGCCGCAAGCGGCTCGCGAGCGTTGTAAAAAGTAGCCTATGTCTGAATCCAAGTCCTAATCTGTCTACCTACCAAATTTCAGCCAAATCCGTTCAGTAGTTTTTGCGGGAAAGCGTAACAGACAGACAGAGTTACTTTCACATTTATAATATTAGTAGGGATTCTTACGGGGAAGGAAGACATCGTGAGGAAACTTGCACACGCCTACAAAGAAACTCGCAGGTTGTATGTTTAATCGACCAACCCACACTGGGCCCGCGTGGTCGACTAAGGCCCGATCGCCCTAATTCAGTGTAGGCTCGAGCACAATAGTGGGGACGTATATAAGCTGATATAATGAATACTGTTATTAAGTCAGACTTCTGTAACATTTTAATTTAATCAGTATTTTTTGACACAATGTCGTTTTATACCACAATAATATACTTCGTATAAAATATCAGTAAGTACCGCCAAAGACATTAGATTTTTGAGGGGAGCAAATTTTTTTTAACTTTGTTGTACCCCCTATTATTATTATAAATATAAGGACCCGATATTTCGGGGCATACGATATGCATCCAAGCGACGTAATAAACTATTCCCACTTTTAACTTTAAACTATTTTTCTAACGTCACTTTGTGTCTATTAACGGCTTTATCCCAGCCACACCCACGACACTTTATACTAACGAGCGAGAAACGATATAGTATATACAAACATGTGACGTATCTATAGACATGGTAATGGTAAGGACGGGCTGGTTTCCGCAACCAGGCGCCCGAGCGCCCATTTTGCGTGGTTAATAATCTATAGACATGAATGCAAGCTGATCACCGGCGGCATTGGTCACGAAAAATAATTAATCAAATTTTCAATGTATTTTAAGAGGTGAGGTAACGTAATTTTTTTAACGTAGGGTCATATTTGGTGTAGCGATTGACAATTCATGTAGACCATTATTGTACGTGTATGTTTACTAACTAACACCCGCACACAGAGCAAACAAACCTGTTAGTTCGTCTGTCACACAAATGTTTGCCCCTTGCTTGTACATATTCGAAATGGCTAAATTCGTTAAGATAAATCGTGAGGTATTGTATAAAGAGGCTAGAGATGTTGTGCAAAAAAATAGGAGAAACCCCAATAGATTAGTTGTAAAGGACATACCCCAGAGCACTAGTTTTCAAAGAAATTGTTTTTGGATGGGACAAAAAATATTTAAACTACCTGCTGATATTATATCATTACCATTTAAAAAATTGCATATGTGGCTGCTTCCAAGTATGTTTTATACAGTCAATGAATTTTTGACACATCCTAATAGAAATTATTGTTATTATATCGACTATATTTCAACATGACATTATGTGAATTAATTTATAATATTATAGATGTGAAAATGTGTTTGTTTGTAACCTTTTCACGCTTCAACACCTTGGCCAATCATGACGAAATTTGGTATGCAGGTAGCCTGTGTCACGGGGAAGGACATAGGCTATTTTTATCCCGTGAAAATAGCATAGTCCGATGCAGTTCCTGAGGGAATTGAAAAATATTCTTTTTTTGGTTAATTTCTTTAACGGAGTGTTTAATGGATTGTTGTGTTTTTGTGCACAGAGATGTTTGAGAGGGTGCGAACTGACATAGTTCCCGAGGGATCTGGGGTATACTCATTTCAACGCTCGCGCACGTCGAACGGATTGAAGTGATTTTTTATGTAGAATTAACTGAGGGGATGGGAAGTGACATAGACTGCTAATCAGAATGGCCCGACCTAGGATAGGAATCTGGCGAGAAAATTTACGCCCACTCACCCTCGAAGACAGTCATAAAACGATGTCCACGCGGGCGAAGCCGCGGGCAAAAGCTAGTATTATAATAAGTACAATGACATGTTTTGTATTCTATATGTGGAGTGAAAGAAACTGTTTGTTTGTTAATCTATTCTTTTCTTTTTTTCAAGTTTTTAGTTATAAATTTGCATGCTGTAACTTAATATGGCTAAACAAGAGAGTCTATTATCTTCAAACTAACATCACTATTTGTTTAATGGCGAATAAAGAATATTTGTACCATCAGTTAAAAAATAACTACTTGCTGAGTAAATACTTTATCAAAAATAAATTATCGACATGAATTTGAACAATAGGGTTATGTTTTTGACCTTTCTTTTGTATGTATGTTTGTTTGTACGTATGTATGTATGTTAATCTGTTCCCTCGTATTGCCTAAACCACTGAACTAATTTTGACAAATGTGGTGTCTTTGGATTTGTGCTATCACTTTGCGTGTCAAAGGATATATGTATAGCATTAAAAACCATCAACATGGCAGATTTTATAACTAAATTACAAAACTTAAAAAAAAAAATACTCATTTCATGTATGATCAAAATAGGTCTTATGAGCACATGGCTTATTCCTCACTCGAACCATTCTTAACTCGAACCAGAAGTAAAATACCTAACAAAAATTCTCAACTAGAACCGAAAAGGTAAATGGTATAGTCAGTAAGAAAAACAAAATGATGATTTTAAATATACAGATAATTTAAAATTTCACACACAATTATTAAGTGTCCGTAATTACACATTTTAGCTTGTGTAAATTTGCAGTCATACTAAGTCACTTTCAACCTTAAGATACACAATAATTGTAGGCACTGCAATAAAATGCGTAACTAAACATATGTAAACTCAAGAACTTCTACAAAATATATTTTTTTCTACTATGAACTAACAATTAAATATTAATTAATATTTTAGTGACTTTTAGCAAAATAATTTCTATAATTACTAAATGTTTAATTCCTATGTGTTTGTATACCCTATACTTATGTATTTATTATTAATTAAACTAGCATGCAAAATCACAGATTAGGTTATGTAGATTTTCAGTTTTACTTAGTAATTTTTCAGCCTTAAGATACTCTTGCTATACAATATAATAATTAATTACCTACATGCCATCGTAGATAGGTTTCCAGAGGTTGGTATGATTATCTATTTGAGAAAGTACCCAGATTCACCCTGCCGCCGTGCCGCGGTGCTTGCGTCCAAACACGCACGGCAGGTAGTTACAGTTTTATGAATAATAATGCATCTTAAAACCACTTAGTAAGTCAGTTTTCAATGCAAGGTTCAAATAATTTCCGAAAACCCTAAAAACTTTTTGGTACAAGCTTTTAATGTTGCATTGTCACGCGATATACGTATGAATGCAAAATTTCAGCTCAATCGGAAACGTGTGGGTCAAATTTAACTTGCAAGATTTCACCCAAACAAACATACATATATTGTAAGTTAAATAAAAGCTTTTAAAATTGTAACTTGATTAATAAATAAATAAATAAAAATATTCTTGTATAAAGGCGTATCACTTTTCGCTCCAACTGTACTTGTTGTTTTTTCTATATATGTTTATGAAATCGGTTCGAGTTGAGAATTTTTGTTAGGTATTTCACTTCCGGTTTAAGTTAAGAATGGTTTGAGTGAGGAATAAGCCTGAGCACATTCTAAATATGTATATAATACAAATGAAGCGCCACGAGTCACGACACGCAGGTAGCGAGGTGGTGCGGCGCTGTACGCTGAGCACAACAATATGTAAATAAAATAAATTAAAAAAAAAATATTTACTACAAAAGTACAAAAACAAGTTTCCCTCCTGAAATCTTAGCCTTTACTTTTCCCTTCATCTGGGGAAATAGCAATTTTTTACATTCCTTAATTTGAATTTGGTGCTACCCAATCTCTAGACATGTACCAATTTCAGGTGCTTAGTTAGTACAAAATTGATTGAGTTAAACTTGTAATATTCTGAATAAAAACGTCTATACATTAAATTTTTAATTTTAATGCTATCCCATCTCTAGACATGTACCTAGCACAGGTGCCCTCAGTGGAATAAAATATTAAGATTTTTACTATTCCACTGAGGGCACCACGCCAGGTGCCCTCAATGGAATACTTTGCTGCCCTTAGAAAAGGTGCCTTAAAATTGGTGCTGTCAGTGGAATACTTCCAAATTTCTTTAAGATTAATTGAGGTGTTGAAGCATGAAGAGGTAACAAACAAACACATTTATAATATAAGTAAGGATTATGGCAGATTTACTAACAAATAATAAACAGTAAAAAATTTAGGGAGAAACATGTATTTTTCATATTTTTTGTATTTTGTTCTATCGAAAAAACGGTAATAAGTACAAGTGTGAAATTTGGTGATTGATTGATAATAGTAAAAACGCTAAAGTAAAACAACAAATAAAAAAACCGGCCATGTGTGAGTCATCGTCTAAGGAACCCAAACTGAAAGAAAAAACCGGGACTCAGGGCCACACAAACAGGGTTCCACACCAAAACTTTAACTAAAAACAAAACAAGACCTCTCAGTACATACTATGTTCTAGGTAAATAGGAGTCTACTTATTCTGGACTTTAGAAATCTTATTTTTCCTGTGGGAGCGGAAGGACTTTACATTTTCTCATAGATTTTCCTGTAATCTATGCATTCAAATCATATACTGTGATTTTTCCAAGATTTTAGTTCTAGTAATTTCGGAGGTAAGTGGACCTCCGAAATTACTAGAACTAAAATCTTCAAAAAATCACAGTATATGATTTGAATGCATAGATTACAGGAAAATCTGGTCAGAGAGGGAATGGTCAATTTTCGCCTATTTTCTAAAATAACAAGTTAAATTAAAAAATTAAAAAATATATGTAATATGTATTTGAGATTCTTAAAAAAAGCCTATTTAAAGTTGCATATTATTGTAATTCTAAGATCTTTTGTGTGCATACAGTTTGAAAGTCACATTATCATAAATTAAAATATCAGCATTTAAGAGGATTGTGAAGCTGCAACTTTTTATATAAACAGTGTCAATGATTTTCACCTCTAAAATGTTAACTGATTTGGACGAATCGTAAAATGGACAAGAGATTGGCTATAAGCTTTAAACGCTGACAAATGTACAGTATAACACATTGGAAGTAACAATCCCAACAAAGAATACATTATCGATGGAAAAGACATAGAATGTGTCACTGCCCAAAAAGATTTGGGAATAATTGTTACCAAAAATTAGAAATGGGACAAACATACACTGGAAATTTCAAAACGAGCCAATTCCCTCCTGTATATTATATATAAGGAAGGCCTTTTCCTACATAGCAAGGTACTTTTCATCAAGCTCTACAAGACATATGTAAGGCCACTATTCGAGTATGGATACCAAATTTGGAGTCCTTACTTTAAAAAAGACATTAACCTATTAGAAAAAATTCAAAGAAGAGCAATGAAAATTGTTAACCGTCTTCGTAACAAGGAGTATGAACAACGGTTGGAGGAATTAAATCTTACTTCTCTCGAACAACGCAGGCGACACGGTGATCCGATTGAGACCTACAAAATATTAAATGGTTTTTATAATGTGAGAGACCTAAGCGAGATATATGTGAAGAGCAAAAATGTGCTCCTTAGAGAGCATTTGTTAAAACTATGGGGATCTGTAAGTGCAAGCAACCCACGCCGTCACTTCTTGCCGCTTCGTGCAGTGAACGAGTGGAACATGTTACCAGAAACAGTTATAAGTGCTCCATCCATGAACAGTTTTAAAACCAGACTAGACAAATATTTATAAACTACATAAGTGCAGTGAAATACACGCATCAGCTTTTAAGCTGCTAGTGTATAAACTATAATAATAATAAGTTTTGATTGGGAAATGAAGGTTGGAAGTAATCATCATATCAGCCGAAGGACATCCACTGCAGGACATAGGCCTCCCCAAGGATTTCCATGACGACCGGTTCTGCGCTGCCCTCATCCAGCGGCTTCCTGTGACCTTCACCAGGCCATCGGTCCACCAAGTGGGAGGCCTGCCTACGCTATGTTTTCCCGTGCGCAGTCGCCACTCGGGAACCTTACTACCCCAATGGCCATCTGTTCTACGAGCTATGTGCCCTGCCCAATGCCAGATAAGTTTAGCAATTCTGAGAGCTATGTCGGTTACTTTGGTTCTCCTGTGGATTTCCTCATTTCTGATTCGATCACGCAAAGAAACTCCAAGCATAGGATGCTCCATTGCCATTTGAGTGACCTTGAGCCTTCTTATTAGGCCCATAGTAAGCAACCGTGTCTCAGTTCCGTTTGTCATCACTGGCCACACACTGGTCGAAGACCTTGGTCTTTTTGCGGTATTTTGAAGTATTGCGAAGCTTCCCGAACGCTGCCCAGCCGAGGTTGGATTCGACGATTGATCTCTTTCTCGAAGTTGAACCTACCTAACTGGACTGCTTGTCCCATGTACACATATTCGGTAACAACTTCCGAGTGTAGAGCCTCAAACCTTTAGAGGAGTAGGTATGACATGGACGTTTGACGTAATTTTCGTCTTGTCCATGTTCATTCTAAGACCTACTTGTTGAGAGGCTCTACTGAAGCTATCGAGCATTGTGCCTAAGTCATCCATAATCTCAGCCATGAACACAATATTGTCAGCGAATCGAAGGTGGGTCTTGTACTCGCCGTTAATGTTGATGCCGAGTCCACCCCAGTCCAAAAGCTGAAAATCATCTTCCATGGCTGCAGTGAACACTGCAGCTGGACAGATTTCGAGTTATGATCCTGGAGGTGAACCGACATGGTGGTGTTTTCATACAAACACTTCAGTACCTCAATATCATCATATCAGCTTATATACATCCCCACCGAGGGGCTAGAGCCTACCCTGAATTAGGGCGATCGGGCCTTAGTCGACCACGCAGGCTCAGTGCGGGTTGGTCGACTTCACACACACCCTTCGAGTTTCTTCGCAGGTGTGTGCAGGTTTCTTCACGATGTTTTCCTTCACCGTTAAACAATCGGTAGGTATATGTACGTAACTCATTGGTACATTGGCCACCCGGATTTGAACCCGGCACCTCTGGTTAGTGGAACCGAGTCGTTACCGGTTGAGCCACCGACGCTTTTTCAATATATCAATAGTCAATTTGGCACCGCTGGAGTGACTGTAACACAGCCCAAGTTTCAACCGAATCAAAGGCTTTCTCATAGTCCACGAACGCCAAAGATTAGTGGCTGATTGTACTCTTCGGTCTTCTGTATAATCTGCCGCAGGGTATGTATGTCGTCTATGACACCAAAGCCTTTTTGGAAACCAGCTTGTTCGGGAGGCTGGAAGTCGTCGAACCTCCGTGAGAGACGATTCGTAATGACTCTTGAAAACAACTTGTAATCATAACTCAGAAGTGTGATGGGTCTGTAGTTCTTCAGCAGGGTATTGTCGCCCTTTTTGAAGAAAAGCACGACCACACTTCTGTGCCATGCCGTAGGCATTTGTCCCTCAAGTATTACTGAATTAAATAACTTCTGAAGAGCTTTAAGTACCGGTGTTCCACCTGCTTTCAAAAGTTCAGCCATAATTCCATCTGGTGCCTTGTTTTTGAGCTGTTTGAGGGCCATTCTAATCTCATACAGGCTGACGTCCAGAATATCTTTGGTATAGTGTCGGATTGGTCTAGCTCTTGGGTCTTTAGATCCCTGACAGGCAGATGTGTGGTAATGTACAATTGTCCATAGAACTTCTCAACTTCTTTTAGCAACGTCTTAGACGATATGATCCTGCCATCCTCAGTTTCAGCTTGGTCAGTTGGCTTTGTCCAACAGACAGATCTCTCGCGAATACTTTTGAGCCTTTGTTGTTCTCAATCGCCCTCCCTCTCCATAAAGATGTCTAGGGAGCTATGATGTAAAGCTCTAGAGATATCTGCATATAGGATCTCCACTTCCTCGTCGAAGTGTTGCACGGTCGGTGCATATACCTGTATAACCTTAAGGGAATACCGTTTGGCAATTTTGAGTATAAGGTACCCTACCCTCCTTGAAACACTCACAATCTGGACCACATTCTTAATGAGGGACTTTTGGACTAGCAACCAGACACCACCCTCGGACAGTTGGTCACCCTCCTGGAAATAGAGCAGGTTTCCGGATTTAAGGATCTATGATGTCCCATTGTAACCTGCTCAATTCTTCCTCGAGTTCTGTGAGCTTTGCGTCGGTTCACAGTGTGCATGTGTTGTAGGTTGCCAGGGCCAGAGGTCTTTTAGTTTGGTAGCCTGGCATCTGCCGGGGATTCTTCCCACCCCATGCCCTGCTACCTTGATACCCTATACCTTGACCGCTATCGGAGCCAGGAATAGCGGGGCCAACGGGGACTAAGGGCCGTTTTTTGTTTGTGACAATCATTGGGAGGTGTTGCGGTAATCGCCACGCTTGGCGAGCGGGTTGGCCAGAGGTATATTTACCCTATGTCCAGGGGGGCACTTGGGCCAGGGCGGCAAGCGGTAAGGGGCAGCCTGCTTCGTCAGTTGTTCTTTCCCCGATCGTAGTAGAAAAAAATTAAGCAATTTAAATTAGGTAGACGATAATTTCTTATACATTTTCTTAGACATAAACAATTTCAATAGACAAAGAGTTACCAATATATCAAGTAGCGGAAAAAGATTTTATGCAAGTTTTACAAGTAAGTACATAGATACTTCAGTATTTTCATTGTTACTAAGCATGCGATTGCAAATAAAGCTAGCCAAGTGACGATACACTACCAACATGCAAAAAGAAGGTTACAGTAATTATCGTGTGGTAGTAAGGAACCCTTAGCAGTGCAACTCCGACTTGCACTTGGCCGGTTTTTTGTCACTTAAAGGGGTGAATTTTTTTTTGTGCCCAGGGCGCCGGATTCTTAAATACGCCTCTGGGGTTGGCGATCGCAGTGTTGTTGCAGATTAACTGCAAGTTACGGAAAGACGCTACTGCCCATCCTCCAGTTTGAGTCCCATAGTCAACTCCTACGACACCTATTGGAAGAAATAGGATGGCCCTATTCTAAGCTCGGAGCCATGCGGCATAAGGTTGGAAGGGAACATTCAATTGAAGTTCACTTGATAGAGCGGGCTGCCGTAAAAAAAGTTCCATGTAGATACCTACTAAAAACATGCGTTATTTTCTCTGATTAAGTAGTTACTCTATGTACTAAAGTAACAATGAATTAACATCAACTCACATCCCAAAGTACCATTAGGAGTGATTTAATGTAGAAAAACCTTAGGGAGTGAGAAATTAACAAAACAATGAACTCTATGCAAGTAGAATGTAAAATTTTGGAAGGCGTCATATCACACCAACCTCAATTTTAATACTTTGTAGAAAATAGTAAACGCAACATTAGAAACTGGCTACGACTTTTCTATCTAACGTTCTATAGCCAAAAAGAGAAATACGAAACGATTTGTGAAAAACACCGGCCACTTACCGATTTGTGATTTGCTGGTTTCATGGAGAGCCTTAGAAGTTAAGTACTCCTCGAATTTTCTGTCAATGAAAGAGTTGAGTTTTTCCGCGATTTCTGTAGGTATATTAGCAATCTCTTCTTCAGATAGTGCATTTTCTAAATGATTTTTCCCACCGGCTTCAACGCTTGCACCTTCCATCTTTACAATTCATCATAGACAATAATGGTCAATGACAAATATTCTCCGAGACTCAGAGAAAATGAACATAGACAATAAATGACGCATCATCTAGCTATCGCATTGCCAAAGGTGACCTATAAACATGGTTCGGCCTCGCACTCGCACATTATAATGCATACCAAAGATGACCTAATACACTTGCAGCAAGTGAGTTTGTATCTTTGATTAAACATTCTGTAGATATAGAGCGCGCATATTGCATCGCGTCAGTTACTTTTTATACATCGTAAGCAAGTGAGCTATAGTTATCTATATAGATGTATATGTAACAAAAAGGGATGATTTGCTGTGCATTACCGCCTTAGTGGATTATCGATAGCCAAGTACAAACAGCAGCATAATATAGTAGGTACTTACTTAAGTATAGGAATTAAAATGTGTTTTATGAGTTATCTAGACACACGGCAGTGTGTCAGCCAAGGTCGAGAAGAAAAGGGCGATACCGGCCTAAGGTTATATACCACTTAGGTACAGTTAGGTACCACTTTCGACCTAACCGTAACTAAAAATCTGTTTGACTTGACTGATTTTCAATTTTGTGTGTCTAGTTAGACCCCCTCGATCACCTAGAATCCTAATTTTCATAAATATATTTTTTACAATTTCTGAGATAACGACGTCCGAGAATCACTATTTTTACGAACGACTAACTGACTCATAAAAATTATAGACCACTTTCAGGTGACTTAGAAACTTGAAATTTTGTATCAAGGTAGGTTATTGGACGAATATAAAAGAAAAATACAAGAAACGACCAAGTGCGAGTCGGGCTTGCGCACTGAAGTTTTCGTACCACCAAAAATCCTTACTAATATTATAAATGTGAAAATGTGTTTGTTTGTTTGTTTGTTACCTTTTCACGCTTCAACGCCTTAACCAATTTTAATGAAATTTGGCATGCAAGTAGCCTGTGTCACGAGGAAGGATGTAGGCTACTTTTTATCCCGTGAAAAAAAGGATTCCTGAAGGAACTGAAAATATAATCTTTTTTGGTTAATTTCTTTAACATCGCAGCGGAACAATGGATTGTGTGATTTTTTGCACAGAGATGGTTAAGGGGTTGGGAAATGATACGATTTACTAATAAGCATATCCTGACATAGTTCCCGAGAGATCTGGAGAAAACTCATGGTCACTCTCGCGAGCCGCCTGCGGCTCGCACACCGCTCACCCTCTAAGACAGTCACAAAAACGATGTCTACGCGGGCGAAGCCGCGGGCAAAGGCTAGTGTATTATATATAATTATGTCTATATAATATAATTATGTCTATTACTTGAATAGAGGAAATAAAAATGATAACTTTACAACAAATAATGATATCCCAACAAAACATAAATGTGAAAAGGAGTCAAGATCGATACAAAAAAATTACAGAGATCTAAATGGGTAGGTACCAAGTTTTGCAGGATGTTTTGTTGGAATAATCATCATATCAGCCGAAGGACGTCCATTGCTCTTTCCCCAAGGATTTCCGTGACAACCGGTTCTGCGCTGCCCACATCCACTGGCTTCCCGCGACATTCACCAGGTCATCGGTCCACCGAGTGGGAGGCCTTCCTACGCTTCGTTTTCCGGTGCGCGGTCGCTACTAGAGAAATTACTACCCTAACGGCCATCTGTTCTACGAGCTATGTTGGGTTAATGTTTACTTCCTAATACCTGCATATAAAAATAAAACAGTGGTACATATACTCACACCTAGATGTACAGTTCGGATAGGTAAGGTTATTAACCAAAAATATTAAGTTCAGTTTAGTATATAAATAATTGAAATATCACTGTTGAGTTTTCGTAAATTTTTACTAACCGAATTCAAAAAAAGGAGGTTATTAATGTGACCCGTATGTATTGGAACAAAACTCTTTGTTACTTAAGTCCAATCTTTTCGCTATTCGGTCTTTTTAATTTATAATTAGTTCCTCTTTTCGCTATTCGGTCTTTTTAATTTATAATTAGTTCCTCTTTATCGAATTTAAATATTTTGTTGACTGAGATTTTTATGACAGGGAATGACGCACCACTTGACGGTACCTTACACGCCACAACAAAATAGTGTTGCAGAGCGCATGAATCGTATGTTAAACGAAATGGCTCGAACATTGGTTGCAAGTGCGGAGCTCGACCAAACTTTTTGGGGTGAAGCTATATTAACGGCCACCTATTTAACAAATAGACTGCCCACAAAACTTTTATCAAATAATAAAACACCATATGAAATGTGGCCTAACAGGAAACAGAAAATAAATCATTTAAAAATATTCAGATCGACGGCCTATGTCCATGACAAAACCAAAAGATCAAAATTTTACGAAAAATCATTCAAAGCTATTGAGGACCTCAATGATAATTTTGATATTGAGAGGGAGCGCAGGTCGCTGGCAGTTCGATGCAACATGTTGGCCCGCAGATTCTCACGTTGTTCTAAAGAGGTTAAGGTAACGCTTTTTAAAGCATATTGCCAGTCCTTCTACACGTGCAGTCTGTGGGTTAGCTACACGCAGAGAGCATACAGCGACTTGCGAGTCCAATACAATAACGCGTTCAGGGTGTTGATGGGCCTGGCGCGCTTCTGCAGTGCTTCTGGCATGTTTGCGGAGGCAAAGACTGACAGCTTCGAGGCTATTATGCGTAAGCGGTCTGCCTCATTGATGAGTCGAACGCGCGCCAGTACCAACAGCATCCTGTGCACTTTAGTGGACCGATGGGACTCTCCGATACTGGGGCGCTGGATACGGCTGCACGCAGTCAAGTAGAGACCGGCGTTGCCCCTGTGGCGGACGGCTCCATCGAGACCATCTCAATTATTTGATTTATTCCCATTGTTTTTTACTAACACTAGTTTATAAGTACCAATGTTACTAACCAATTATGGACTATGTCTGAAATAAATACCTATTATTATTATACTGTTCGGTTACGATCAAAATGGTTACAATTTGTTTAATGTCGAAAACAGACAATTTATCATAGCTAGTAATATTGTATTCGATGAGTAAAATTTTGAACTTTCTATGCCAATTAATAAAAAACCTGTTGAAAGTTCCGCCGAAATTCAAAAGCCCAAAAATGAATCAGCAAAGTTAATAGGTAACAAACACAAAGATCTACCTATTGATAGCTCAGAAGCTGGACCTTCATCTAGCAAACTGAGACGTAGTGACAGAATTAAAAATCTACCCGAAAAGATTACCAAAATATGAATGATCCCGATTATTTCTTATCGCTTACGGCTGAACAACAGTTACCTAATTTTTATAATGATATCTTTATAAGTAGCGATTCAAGCCATATACAGCGAAATTGAGTCACTTCACACTAATGAAACTTGGAGTCTTGTTTAAAGGCCTAAAAATGTTAATATAATCAGTTCTAAATGGGTTTTAGCAATTAAAATTAATAAATTTGGTGAACCGAGGTACAAGGCGCGTTTAGTTGCCCGCTACAGGACTACGACGAAACTTTCGCTCCAGTTGCTCGAATATCAACTTTTCGATTTTTGTTGATTGTTGAACCAATATGATTTACATGCACATCATATGGACGGTAAACCTGTCTTTTTAAACGGTATATTTAAAGAAGACATTAATATGGAGGTACCGGAGGTTGTTTCTGCTAAGCCAAATCAGGTCTGTAAATTAAACAAAACGCTGTAAACCTAGCTGGTTTGAGCGTTTCTATCGTACACTTAAGTTGATCCTTGTTTGTATGTATTAGATAAAGGTGGCATGGATAAAAACATTTACATTGTTTTATTCGTAGATGATTTAATAATTTGCACCAAAGATATACACATTTTCAAGTATATAAAAACAGTTTAATGCGTGAATTTAACATGATTGACTTAAAAGAAATAAAATTGTTTTTGGGCACAATAGTAGAAAGGAGTAAGAGTAAATTGACTTTAGATCAGTCACAGTATCTTAAAATATTTTGAGCAAATTCTCCATGAATAACTGTAATCCTTGTAAATCACCCTTCCCATCCAAATTAGACTATCTAAGTTTGGATTCTGATAGTAATTATCTAATGTATGCGATGCTTTGTACGCGAACAGATATTTGTGCTGTGATGGGTATCTTACGCCGATATCAAAGTAAAAATAACGAAGAATTGTGGAAATGCCTAACACATATTTGAAGGTACTTAAAAGGAATAATTGATTTAAAATTGACCCATAAAATGTGATTTTATTCAACTGGTTATTGGCTATGTCGATTCCGAAGATAAGAATAGTTGTATTAGCATTGCTAATAACCCTACAAATCAGAAGCGGTCTAAGCATATAGACATTAAGTACCATTTCACAAGAGAACAAATTACAAACAAAGTAATGAAACTGGAATATATTTGTACAGTAAATTAACTGGTTGATATATTTACGAAAATGGTACTTCTATGTTACACCTAATATTAGACTAACAATATAAATAATATGTTCGTTTGTTCAATTGATTTCTTTCAATAAATAACCGTTACGCCGAGTACACGTTTTCTTTTCCCTGAGCCCATTTCCAATAATTACTAATAGCCCTTACGGGCAAAACGTTGCCTTGTTCTCACCAGTACCTACTGTTCTCTCTATGAATTACGCATTATGAATTACGCGAATTATTACAGAACGTATACTCGAAGGTTTGTATGTTTGTTCGTTCACATGTCAATTTGCTGTAAGACTCTGTTCATACGAAGATGACTTCAAACGAAACTAAACAATTCTGTCGTTTCTTTCACATGTTCACACAGGAACGACCGAACCATACGTTTGGCGCTTCTTTGTCTCTTTTTTTCACGCCGCTATTCATATCATTTTCTTTGTCATAGTCTCTCATACTGTGTGTGACGCGATGTCGGCGAGAGAGGAAGCTTAAATGTCATTTAAGTTTTTCGGGTTATCAGAAGGGTTTTGGCCGGATGTCAAAAATAAACTCGTCTTTGAGAAGTTTAGCAGTATACATTTAATATACACACAATTAATTTACAACACAAGGCTTCGGAATAACGCAGATGTAAACAGATAATTTTGAGAAATGCGTTGCATGTATGAGGCTGAATGCATAGATTACATGAAAACCTATGAGAAAATCTAGTCTTTCCGTTAACACAGGAAAAATTAAATTTTCAATGTCCAGAGTGAATATACTGTGATTTTTTCAACTACCTTATCTCCATAACTACGCCCAGTAGTTATGGAGATAAGGTAGGAGCCATAGTCTATTTTACCTATTTTCTTATACACGGTAACTTTTACATCGTTCTGAAACATTTTCAGGTGTAATTCGGTACATGATTTATAATCAATATCAATAATGAAATATAGTTTATTTATAACAAGTGAACCAGGGCACATTGTTTAAATAATCCAAAACCAAAATTCACCCCTTTTAGTGCACAACTATAAGCGGCCATTGAGTAAGTGCGTATGAATGATGGCCGAGTGGCAACGTTGTCTTACCAAAATTCGCGTCTACATACATACATTTTAAACTATTATGTCACTCTTGTGATACCAATCTTTCTTTCCTACTTCTGCGGCCTTATGATATGCAAAACATCCTACGTCAATTAGTAGGTAAACAATTAGCTTTAAAATACTAAACATAACCTTATTAGGTAGGTTGTTATGGCGTAGTTAAAAGATTGAAATTAAAGATATTTACACTAATTAATAATTAACACTTACGTTTTAACTTGAAACACAATCAAACGTACGCGTAGATCAATTTTCTTTCAGAGATTGCAACATTTTCGCTCTCACTCTTAACGTCTTCGAAGGCGTTTTTGATGCGTTCCTCTAAATCGATAGCACTGGTAGGTTCATCCACGTAAACAATTATTTTTATTTCACTCCACAAAAAAGTCCTCCGACTCGTCTATTGCGAGTGATTGCGACATACATGTGCCTGCGACGGCAAGCAAGGTCAAACTGGGTCACTAGGCTATCCCCCAAATATTCCCGGTTTCGGGCATGCTCGGGGGCAGTTTCTTTACGGCGCGTACGCCGGTGCCAGACATAGCTTAAATATTTGAAAACTTGTTTAAACATTTTTTAATACAACACATGTCGCAAACAAGTGTATCTGCCAGACAGACATAGTTTGTAAACATTTGTGCTCAGTACTGGAATTGACGAAAAATAGCCACACAACCACAGATGAGATACTAGTTACTTACACAACGCATTCAAACAAGTGTTCAAATGTTTTAAGCTATGTCTGGCACCGGTTTAAAGCGAACGAAATTACAGAATCACCTGTTCTACACGTGCAAAACGTGCATTGTTGCCGTTTTGCTTTATTTGTTTTACTTGTTTCTCGGATTTTAAGGCTTGTCCTTCGAAAAACCTCTAAAAATGAATAATTTTGTAACCATTTTATTCGTTAACCATGGCATATTTCTACCAGAAAAAAATACATATTAATCTACAAGATATAAGGAGTGATGTAGATTTCACAGAATTCGATTTTATTTTTCAGAACCATAAAAAAAAATTTTCTACTACACCCCCTTTTTTTCAGTTGTAACCATTTTACTGCTGCAATTTTTAACAAAACAGTTTGAAAATTTATGATATAACTCAAAAAACAATCTAGAGTGATGCTGATTTCTCACTTTTTGAATATTTATTGTATTTTGTTTACAAATATTTTAAAACCATCTGATTTCGGGTAAAATTCCAACCTTTCTCAAGCCGTTCCCCGTGCTCGTCCTAAAAATCAGTGCGGAGCGGGTCGCGACGCTAGACGGACCTGTGCTGCTTTGTGGGAGCTCTCGAATAAAAATAAAATATTGGGTTTTTTGTGTACATAGTGTAGTGTAACGGACAGAGAGTATTTCATGAACATATTTGGTTATCTACATTAGATTATTTTTATCTTTTATCTCAAAATCTACCCGAGCTTTATTATACACTATTCAAAAAATAATAATCATCGAAATCGTATAAGCCAGCACAAAGATCCAGCGGCTTTCCGCGACTTTAGCAGGTCGTCGGTCCACCAAATGGGAGGCTTGCTTATGCTACATCTTCCAACTGAAAACAGATTCGTGATAAGGGACCTCAGGGACCCTAGATATTAAGAAGCAATTGGTACAGTAAATAAAAAGTTCAAAATGGCGGCCACTTTTTTAAATTCTGACAACTGAGTCTTGATAAGGGACCTCAGAGACCCTCAAATATTATATTGATTTTGGAAGCAATCGGTGAAGTAACTAAAAAGTTCAAAATGGTGACTACTTTTTCGAATTTTGACAACGGATTTGTGATAAGGGACCTCAGGAACCCCAGACATCGATTTTGGACGTAATCGGTACAGTTACTTAAAAGTTTAAAATGGCGGCCATTTTTTTAAATTCTCACAACGGATTCGTTATGAGGAACCACAGGGACCCCAGATATCGATTTTAGAAGCAATCGGTAATAAAATAACAAGTTCAAAATGGCAACCACTTTTTTAAATTCTGTCTGGTTTTTGATTAGGGACTTCAGGGACCCTCAGATATCGATTTTGGAAGCAATCGGTCCAGTAACTAAAACGTTCAAAATGGCGGCCACTTTTTTCAACAACGGATTATGTATGTAAGTATGTCATATTCGTAAAAAAAACACCCCAATAATACCTTTAGAATGATCCATACCAGGATCTTCAAGGCGGGAGTGACTTGGCAGTATTTGAGTTTGCGTGTACCGTCCTCGAGTACATCGTTACTTACCATCATGTGAGATGTCGTCTAACTCACACAAATTTTAAATTTTAAAAAGTATAGATAAATAATATACATTATATTTATATAATAAATAATTAAAACACTATGTTACAATTATTTTTTTAATAATTTTAAATTTATTAAAAAAATAATTGTAGCAAAAAAAATAATTTTAAATTTATTAAAAAAATAATTATAACATAATGTTTTAATATTTATCTCATCATCATCATATCAACCGAAGGACGTTCACTGCTGGACATAGGCTTCCCCCAAGGATTTCCACGATGACCGGTTCTGCGCTGCCCGCATCCAGCGATTTCCCGCGACCTTCACCAGGTCATCGGTCCACCGAGTGGGAGGCCTTCCCACACTACGTTTTCCGGTGCGTGGTCGCCACTCGAGAACTTTACTGCCCCAACGGCCATCTTTTCTACGAGCAATGTGCCCCACCCACTGCCACTTAAGTTTAGCAATTTTGAGAGCTATGTATAGGGATACTACGGATCTCCTCGTTTCTGATTCGATCACGCAGAGAAACTCCGAGCATAGCACGCTCCATTGCCCTTTGGGTGACCTTGAGCCTTCTTATGAGGCCCATAGTAAGCGACCATGTCTCAGTTCCATATGTCATCACTGGCAACACACACTGGTTAAAGACCTTGGTCTTAAGACTATGCGGTATCTGGGACATAAAGATATTGCGAAGCTTCCCGAACGCTGCCCAGCCGAGTTGGATTCGACGATTGATCTCTTTTTTGAAGTTGGACCTACCTAACTGGACTGTTTGTCCCAGGTATACATATTCGGCAACAACTTGGAGTGTAAAGCTTTTGATATCATTTTCGTCTTATCCATGTTCATTCTAAGACCCACTTGTTGAGAGGCTCTACTGAGGCCATCGAGCATTGTGCCTAAGTCGTCCATAGTCTCAGCCATGACCACGATATCGTCAGCGAATCGAAGGTGGGTGATGTAGTTGCTGTTGATATTGACGCCGACTCCACCCCAGTCCAAAAGCTTAAAAATATCTTCCAGGGCGGCGGTGAATAGTTTCGGAGATATAACGTCTCCCTGTCTCACCCCTCGCCGCAGCTGGATAGGTTCCGAGTTTTGATCCTGGAGGCAAACCGACATGGTGGCGTTTTCATACAAACACTTTAGCACCTCGATATATCGATGGTCAATTTGGAACCGCTGGAGAGACTGTAACACAGCCCAAGTTTTGACCGAATCGAAGCTTTCTCATAGTCCACGATCGCCAAGCATAGTGGCTGATTGTACTCTTCGGTCTTCTGTATAATCTGCCGCAGCGTATGTATGTGATCTATGGTACTATTTTTTTTCGGAAGCAGGCTTCGGGTATTTCTACATCACTCACGATGGAATATACGACTACATTAAAATACCACCTAAGGTTGACAGAATTACAAAATGATTTTCAAATTGGTTGTATAAAAAGAGAACATCAGCTGTGAGCATTTGACAATTGGAGTGTACATATTGTAGCTATAAGCATAAACTGATCTTATATTATATTTATCTTTTTTTACCGTATAATGATCGATAATAAGAAAGAAGAGTAAAGATATATTGTAATTTTGACGCTCCTCTATGCTTTAGTTATTGCTCTGAGGCCTTAGACAAGACAAAGAGAGAACATCACCAAAAAAAGAAAGTAATAAGATAGATATGATGGTGTCTGTCTGCACAAATAGTAGTGATCTGTGGTCTGTCTGCCTCTTGTCAGATGATTATTTTGTATTTTGGGACTACCTATCTATGTGTTGATGGTAGTTTTTTTCATTTTCATAGATTTTCCTGGCCAATTACTTTACAACATAGAACAGTGCAGTCGTTCAGTTTTTTACAATAATTTATGTACATGGTTTTAGTGTTGTGTGTGACTAGAAGCTTTCGAAGAATAATTTTATAAACTGGACAGTGGCAATGCTATTTTTATAACTTGAAAAAAGTCACGTAGAAATGGAAGAGGAGCAATGTTTACATGAATGTGAAAGTTACATTCAGAGCCATAATATACAATTACTTTTAAAAGACTGCATAGTACAACTCTGTGTTAACAAACCTGAAAATCCTGTAACATTCTTGCGCCAGTACTTCCAAAAGTTGGAGAGGGTAAGTAATAAGTATCACATGGCCAGCCTTATCATATCAACATCTACCTATTCTAATCTTAGTTTCGGTAACATAAGAAAGTACCAGAAAAAATATGATTGTTTGTGATAGATAACTTGATAAGTATATACCTGCATTAGACAAGACAAATTGGGTAGGTATTTATTTATTTTATTTATTTATTTACTCTTCGGAAGATTTACAGCTAAATGAAAATGTTGATAATAACATACATTACAAAACGCCAATTAAAAATCTTCACCTTTAACAACTAAACATGCAGTAACTAAATAAACAAAAGCAAAGGAAAGATACAACAGATTCAATAGACTGAGTACTTACAAGTAAAAAATAAATAATTATTACAGTATACACACAATATGTAAGTACCTACATAACTTATTCATCGAAGAATGCATGTACTTATATACACATTCAATTTCTCAGAAAGTACACATAGTAAAATTTACATTTATTTTAATTTTATTTTAATCTTTTACTAGTGCAGGCTTTAATGGGTTATCTTTTTGTATAATATCCCTTCCAGTGTGTATATCAAACGTGCTGCCGGGGCTCAAGTGAGTAGAGTAATTTGGCCGCATGGGTGTCCATTTGGTGCTTTGCTGATATCCACGGTTTTCTCAGTATTTTTGTATAAAAGCTGTAAAAGATAATTACTGATATAGAAAGCTGATGAAATTTCGTATCTAGACAACAAAACAAACAAATTTATTTTACATGTGTACAATATGTTATAATTTCTTTTTTCTGTTTCTTTTTCGTGTAATTTGCTATATCTATTTATATACTACATATTATTTAAATTTACCTTTACCTCTTTCTAATGTATCTTTATGTAAAAAATTAATAAAATATTTCTTTTTTAAATAGATTAAAAAAACAAAAAAGTACAAATTTTATGCTGTGTAGGGTGTTCAGCTGCGCTGCATATTTCATTAATTAAATTTCATTATTTTTAATATTTATTTAAAAAGCTTATAAAATTTCCTTTCTAAAGCTTTTTATTTTTTTAGAGTTGGAATAGAATTTTTTTTTTTTTTTTTTTTTATTCTCAATTGGTAAACTCTTGACAACATCTCACCTGGTGGTAAATGATGATGTTGCCGAAGATGGAAGCGGGCTTAACAAGATTCCCCAACGCAATGGGGAACTGGCTATCTTATCTTCATGCCGGAACACATCAATGATATCAATATTGATATTTGGCGGCAAGACTTAGATAAGATGGTGGTAGCTAGCCAGACGGGCTTAGAAAATGCCCTACCACCAACCAAACCGAGTCTTACAAATAAAATACAGGACTTTTAAATTAAAATTTAACAAATTTAGGCGAATCGGCAGGGAACTTGAGCAGTGTCACCAGCCTAGGCGATTCGGATGGCAACATGCTTGAAGGGATATGCAATCCGCATTCTCTCTTCAGTTGCAGTGATCCCAGGCTTTGATATGACTGATTTTGCCACTGAGTATTGTCTTCAGAACCCCAAGAAAACTTTTGAAATGGGGCACAGGCTTTGGGGGGAGAGGGGTTCCTCTGGTACCTCCTCCTACCTGCAGAGTTGAATGTTTTTTTGTATATCCCTTTCTAGCTGGGCTACAACAATTGTGCATTTAAAATACAAACTAGTTTGAACCTTATTATACACACTAGTATTTTTCTCATCTATATCTTAATATATATAAATCTCGTGTCACAATGTTTGTCCTCAATGGATTCCTAAACCACTTAACCGATTATAATAAAATTTGCACACCATGTGCAGTTCGATCCAACTTGAGAGATAGGATAGGGTAGGGTAGGGTAGTGTAGGGTAGGGTAGTGTAGGGTAGGGTAGGGTAGTGTAGTGTAGGGTAGTGTAGAGTAGTGTAGGGTAGGGTAGTGTAGTGTAGTGTAGTGTAGTGTATGTAGGGTAGGGTAGGGTAGTGTAGTGTAGTGTAGGGTAGTGTAGGGTAGGGCAGGGCAGTGTAATGTAATGTAAGGCGGTACGAAGTTCGCCGGGACAGCTAGTACATATATAAAAAGGAATCCCTATTTCCCTTGGTCACAGCATCACGCGTGAACGGCTGGACCGATTTCGCCAATTCTTTTTTTTTGTTGAGTTCGTTATTGTCAGGTGAAGGTTCCTATGTAGTGTAGGGTAGTGTAGTTTAGTGTAGGGTAGGGTAGTGTAGGGGTAGGGTAGGGTAGGAGAGGGGAGGGTAGGGTTGTGTAGAATAGGGTAGGGTAGTGTAGTGTGGTGTAGGGTAGGGTAGGAGAGGGGAGGGTAGGGTTGTGTAGGATAGGGTAGGGTAGTGTAGTGTGGTGTAGGGTAGGCTAGGGTAGTATAGTGTAGTGTAAAGTGGAACATTTCGCTGGGACAGCTAGTAAGTTATAAATTACTTCATCATCATCATCATAATATCAGCCGAAGGACATCCACTGCTGGACATGGGCCTCCCCCAAGGATTTCCACAACGAAAATAAATTACTTAAATTGAATTTAAAAATATGCATTAAAATATTCTGCTACAAAAATTAGGCTCTGGCACTTTGATGGCCGCTGCCATACATTGTCTGTCATGTCAATCTAAACAAACCTAACCTTCCAGCAAACCCTTTCATTTGTTACCCATGTCATGGGGGTGCATCGCAGGATGACCAGGACATCACTATCAATAAGCCAGAAAAGCTTAGTAATGGTCATGAGCATAGTAACAGTAGGCACAGTAATACAGGGTGTAAATGTTGCATTCTTGCATTCTTGCAATATTTACGGTGGTTAATATATAGCTGATACTGATTTGATTACAAGTCATTAATAAAATCGTAACTCTTTAAAATGTTTTTAATGTTTTATTTAATCGATAGAAACAGTAAAAGCAGAATCAGACTAGAAAGGAGAGGTCCGGAGTTCCCAATACATAGAGGTGTTAGACAAGGAGACCCAATATCACCAAAACTATTTCTGGCGGTTCTACAAGTAGTCTTCAATAACTTGAGTTGGGAACAAGAAGGAATAGTCATTGAGAATAAAAAACTGAGTCACTTACGATTTGCAGACGATGTAGTACTCTTCTCTAACACAAGCACAACACTAGAAAGAATGATCAACACCCTTAATGAAGAAAGTCGCAAGGTAGGACTATTTATGAATCTAGATAAAACTAAAATAATGACAAACAGAAAGAAAAACAAAATTTCCCTGGAGGGAGTTGAATTAGAGTATGTCAACCGCTGCATCTATTTGGGAAAACAAATATCCTTCAGTGAAAGAAATACAGATGAGGAGGTCGAGAGTAGAATATCCATAAGCTGGAAGAAGTTTTGGGCTCAAAAGGAAATATTAAAAGGGACATATCCAATAAATTTAAAACAAGTAATACTGGACACAAATATTCTACCTTGCCTTACATATGGTAGTCAAACATGGGTATACACCACAAAAGTTAAAAACAAAATAAAAACCTGCCAAAGGGCAATGGAAAGAAGTATTCTTAAAATCAGGAGTATTGATAAAATCAGAAGCGCAAACATAAGAAAGACAACAAAAGTGGTGGACGCTCTAAAACATGTTCTCGAACTGAAGTGGAATTGGGCAGGGCACATCTCTCGATGCAGGGACAAAAGATGGACAGTAAAGGCGACTAGATGGAAGGGTCCCACAGGGCAAAGAAAAGTAGGGAGACCAAGAAAAAGGTGGAAAGATGATTGATGAAAGTACAAGCTGCTGGAAAAAATTGGCAAGAATTGGCACAAAACAGAGACGAGTGGAAAAGGTTGGGGGAGGCCTATACCCAAGAAGGGGTCCTTAACCTAGAATAAGAATAAAACTAACACATCTTAATTTATTTACTTTTTTTTAAACTTTCCTTTTGATCTTATATTTTTTGTTTCTAAATTCAATACTATTAAGTTACTAACCAAAATATACCATGTTTTGAGCTAAGTTAAGGAAATTAAAAGGCTACAATACAATACAATTTAATCGATAATACTAAGTTTACACCACTACATTTTATCGATCGCGATCACCACTATGCGCAAGACCTAGGTCGGTTGTGGCACGGCAAGCATACTTCAAAGAGTCGGTCGCAAAGGGACCGCCTTTGTCAGTTCATTAGCCGCCGCACTGCCGTAAGCGACATTTGTGTCGACTGCTCTCGCTCGCTCACAGCGCATCGGCCCCCGTGCTGCGCTCGTCGCTGTACGAAATTACGGAAAATTATTCTAATGTCGGATTAGTGGAGATGGTGCGTTTGTACGCTGTTAGTGGCGACAGCTTGCCATAAGCTGTTGGAATGTTTTTTTTGGAAATGTTTCCAAACGGTCCTAGGCCAACCCGGCAGGTAATGTTGGCTGCCACACAAAGACTGAGAGATCATTGTCAGTTTGACGTCCCCATACATGCTCAAAGAAGAGGCAGCCAAGCTTTTGCTCTACAAGAGCCATTCTTGAGTATTTTGAACGAGAGTCACGTTCGAGCACCCGGGTTGCAGAGCATGACTGCGACATGGTTTATTCTTACGTGAACTCCAAAATAGTTTCATCAAAAAAATTTTTATCTTTCAAATATCCGATTTTTTGCATAAGCTAAAGTGATTTATATTACAGTATGGACAGTCCCTGCCGCTCTCTAGATTAAATTGGTTCTCGAATGTAAGGGTTGTCACACACGGGAAAGATACTATAAGAGTATAAGATATCTTTATCTGACCAGATATGTTACAATATCACTCTTCATATAGAAATCAATGAATGTACACACATGGTGCCTTTTTTCCTTGTATTGCATACAATTTTTTTTATAAAAATTACCAAGTATTAAATCAATGTGTTCTTTCAATTTGAAAATTAATCTGGCTGTTACTTGAAAGCCGTTGATTTCCGACCCCTAGTTATTTAACCTTTTTTGTTTCAAATTAGATTTAGTTTACACCTTTAAAAAGAATATATCACATATCTAATAACCCTATCTGATCCATTTCGTACCGAAGTTGGTAAAATAAATATTCCAAATAACAAGTATAATTTTATTTGTTTTATTGAATTAATTATACCTACCTACACTTAAATAAGATACTTCTACGCATACAATACAAT
Source organism: Coleophora flavipennella (assembly GCA_947284805.1). NCBI lineage: Eukaryota > Metazoa > Arthropoda > Insecta > Lepidoptera > Coleophoridae > Coleophora > Coleophora flavipennella. The sequence goes on from OX369279.1 coordinate 8,937,202, forward strand.
TAGACTGGGAATGATAAAAGGTGGCGGTGGTGCTCAAACAATTTAAACCTCTCGCTCACATGAACTACCAAATCTATGGAAACAATTTGGTCATTTACAGCTACTTCTGTACAAAAATTAAAAGTATGCCTACCAAATATGGAACTAAGTATGCTGGGCATCAGCTTAAGTGATAGACAGAGACTCATATGAAAAAGCCTGAAATGGCGCTGGACTGGTCATATGATAAGATCCATAACAAAAAAATGGACATAGGATATAATCGAATGATACCTAAAAGATACGCCATATTGAAGTGAGGTAGCAAAATTCAACTTTAATCAATGTTACCATCATACAAATGTTAACTATCAAATTGTACATACACAATATACCTTCCTCTTATATATAAACTAGTAGGTTTAATCAAACTGAAAAATTATTAATGATTAATAATCAATTTAGAAATTAATAGTAGGTCAAATCAAACTGAGAAATTATTAATTAATTATCAATTTAGAAATTAACAGTATCTCTATCGGAGGTTCAGGAGAAGATCTGAAGCTCTACTAAAGTCTCAGAAAATCTTCTGAGACTTTAGTAGAGCTTCAGATCTTCTCCTGGATATACCTAGGTTAGTTACTGGCAGGGCCAACCTCGCTTGCCTGCAGGTTTCCAAAACGGACTAGTAAAAATTGTGTTCATTTCTTGTGCGTTGCCTCAGGGTGGACCATAGCCAGCCAGATGGGAGGGGTAGTATAGGTTCCTTCCTTGCACTTGTCGCTTCCAAGGTGCACAGTAGCTTTATTTTTAGAGGTAAAGTGAATATTGATGTGGAATATGGTGACAATGGCTGTAAAGCAGTTGAGTTATTTTGTAATTATCCCAATCCTGTTCATAACTTTCATAGTCAAAAGTTAAACTAAAAATAGATTTAAAAAAAAAGTAATTGTAATTAATTGATGTGTGTTGCCAGGAACAAGTGAAGGCTGCCGCGGCGGCGGCGGCTGCGTCAGAGTGCGAGGCGGACGGCGAGCTGTCGCCGCTGCCCGCGCCAGGGGGGCAGCCGCCGCGGCGCCGCGGGGCTATCAGCGCCGAACCAGTCACTGAGGAGGATGCTACTAGTTATGTTAAGAAGGTAATACAAGAGTAGAGAAAAAAAATTTTCGCTTTACGAACAAAAGACATACAACTTTGATCTCAAGTTTGTTGAGTATGTTAAAAATTATTCAAGATTATTTAAAAGAGTTTGTTTGGCAGCTAAAGCCTACTTCATCTCTTTAGAAAATTAAATTTTCTGAAAATAAAATAAAAGCTGTTAGGGACGTAATTAATAAAGAGACGGGGAAAACGAAGTCGCGGTAGAAACAATATGTCTTGCAAACTGATCGTGGTCTCATTTCTGAAACCTCGGAGGTAACAGAAGAATTTGAATCTTTCTTTACAAATGTTCCACTTAAAACAACCGAGAGCCGTGTACATAACGTTACAATTAGCGTAACAGGACAATGAATGTAACGGGACAATGAGCGTAACGGGACAATGAATACTTGCTAGTTCCCTTTTCACGTGATAACGTCTTATGAATAACAAAATATATATTATACTAGCTTTTGCCCGCGGCTTTGCCCGCGTGGACATAGCTTTTATGACTCTTTTCGAGAGTGAGTGGTGCGCGAGCCGCAATCAGCTCGCAAGCGTGGACATGAGTTTTCTCTAGGTACCTCAGGAAATGTATCGGGCTATTCGGATTAGCAGTCTTTGTCACTTCCCACCCCCTCAACAAATTCTTTACAAAAAATAACTTTTTTCCGTTGCTCCGTTGCGACGCCACCGACGTGCGCGAGCGTAGAAAACAGTTGTCCCCAGATCCCTCGGGAACTATGTCAGGATATACTTATTAGTAAATTATATCATTTTGCACCTCATCTCTGTGCTAAAAATCACACCAATCCATTTTTTCGTTGCAATTTTAAATAACTTAACGAACAAAGAGTATTGTTTTAGTTTCCTGAGGAACTGCATCGGGCTATGATAATTTCCAGAGATAAAAAGTAGATTTCATTCCCAGTGATACAGGCTATCTGCATGTCAAATTTATTCAAGATGAAGTGTGACGTGATGACGTGTTGAAGTGTGAATAGATAACAAACAAACAAACACATTTTCACATTTATAATATTAAGTAAGGATTTCTAAATCTTAAATAACATATAGAGCGTCGGTAGCTTAACGGTTAGGGCCACTACCTCCTGTCCGGAAGGCCGTGGTTCGAATCCTGCACTTACCAATATCTACACGAATATCGATTTCATATTTTTAGGAAATGTACGTTTTTCCGACGCTCTTACGGTAAGAAAAACATCGTGAGGAAACCTGCACACGCCTGCGAAGAAACTTGAAGCTTATGTGTGAAGTCATTCAACTCGCAATGGGCCCCCGTGATCATCTAAGTCCTGATCGCCCTAACTCAGGGCAGGTCGAGCCCCTTGGAGGGGACGTATATAAACTGATATGATGGAATAACACATATACCTATATTATCAAAAAACTAATTCAAATCATTATATCAATCTAGTAATAACATTTCCTAAAAATATTAATATGGGTCAAATCCTTGAGTCGTATCAGCTCCAAAGGAGCCCATAACGCACTTCTCGTTGCCACGCTGGATGTCAATAGACAACCTTAGCAGCAGATAGGACCCGGAGCGGGCTTCACATCGCCTCTCTCGAAGGTGACGGCCAATCTCTTTAATGAAGGCAAAGGCCTCTGAGGGTTCAGCAGCCGGTTGTCTCACAGACCAGCGGCACAAAGCAGTAATTTGCCTCTAAGACAGAGTACTTCTGATGCTTCTTTCTCGCCGCAAATTGAGCAGCAGTACCGTACGGGTGAGGTGTGAGGCAGAAAAAGTGGTGTCCCAAAGCAGGCATGTTCCTCTCTGCCATGGCACCTGTTTAAACCCTCCGGCCTTTTGCCATCAGATCGACTAAAGCTGCAGCCGCCGGCATCAAAGATGGAATATTCCATCTGGCCGAGACCAGTGCCCTCCGAGTGAGTTCATTAAGGAATTGGTGACGTGGGAATCTTCACAAACAACGATCGCAACTCAGTGCATGATGGCCACCGTGGACCCGCAAATACATTGATAAGGTTCACAGATATTGATATTGCGGGCGGAGAGCAACTGCCACACACAAATATAGTCGCCGTCAGAAGAGTTCCCATATCTGTTCCTCCTGTTAAAAGATGCTAAACTCGATTTATGTGTTTTTAATTTTTTTACACGATTGGAATCTGTAAAAAAAAATCCTATCTGTTCGTCTATGAAACTCATCGCCACGTGCCATAGTTCCAGAGTTAGAGTTATGTAAAGTAGCGTATTCTGAAAAATACATAAAAGAAATCCACTGAAAAGTATGAAATAATATTTTAATGTTTTAACACAACTTAAGCGCGTTTTATTATTCCTGCAGTGCCATCTATTGACATTTTGCTGCTATGATTATAATATGTGATATGTGTAGCTTATATGTGGAAAAAGTACTGTATATTTATTATTGTGAGTATCGATAGATAATTTCCCACGGGAACTTTTATAGTTTCCCGGGATAAAGAATACCCGACTATACAATGATAGTCAAAACACCCCATCCCAATGTAATGGTTTCATATTGTTACGTTGAGCCATTCTAAAGATATATTTTTTTGCATTCCTGCAGGAATCCTTATTTTTTTTGGGATTCACAATGTCCCAGTTTTAGTTCGCGATAAGGGTATCAACGTGTAAAATTTGATTATTATAGGTCAAATCACATTTGCGTGGTGAGCCATTCTATAAATGAATACTTTTGATTTTCCCACGGGAACTATTGAATTTTCCGGGATAAAAAGTATCCTATATGTTAACCCGGGCTATAAGGAACCACCATACAAAAATTTCATCAAAATCGGCCTGGTAGTTTTTGCGTGATGCGCGAACATACAGACAGACAGACAGACAGACAGACAAAAATTCCAAAAGTTGTTGTTTTGGCCTCTGTATCGTTAGTAATGTCCACCACAGTTATTATTTTCCAAAAATATTTCATGTACAGACACGGCCCCGTTACAGTTTTATTATATTATAGATAGATACTAGAACAATGAACCTAAAACTAAAAACCTTAAAAAATATAATATGCCTAAAATATATTATTAAAAGTAGTCCCTTTATGAATTGATGACACGGGCTGCATTCACGAAAAAGTGTGATGTCATTATCACGTTACGCCAGTGTGACGTCATTGTCGCGTTACGCCAGTGTGACGTCGTTGTCGCGTTACGCCTGAGCCGAGCGTGCAAGCGAGAGTTGTACTTGTACTTGGACGGAGACGGACGGGCGGACTAACGAACCGTCAAACAAGTGTATCACTGGATTAAAAGTACTAGGCTTCTCGATTCTCTGTGAGGAAAACACTATCTGTGTTGTCAATGGATTAAAAGTACTAGGCTTCCAGGATCTTACAAGAGGTGTTTCAATGCCGTCGATTCTCTGTGAGGAAATACCAAAGAATTAACTCACCCGACTATGGGCGGTATTTTACATCTCCTTAAAGATTCTTTTGGAGTCTACCCTTAAAGTTTTACTTCAGTCGTGTTGTCTAAAGCACACAAGCGTTCGGCTTGTGACACGTTATCACGTAAAATTATCGTCCGTAAACCGACTTTACAGCATTGTTTTTTTGTCAAGTGTATAAAGTTACATTAGAATAGGTTTTATATTTTTGAGAATATTATTAGTTTGCATGGAAAACGATTCTTTATAGGGACTTAACGGAAAGTGGGTGAAATTCAATATTCGGTATTCATCCCCTAATTTTCCACCCTTGGAATACTTTTTTTTAAAAATTTTAATGGGACCGATTCCGAGATATAACAAGTAACTATTTAGTAATCTGTGATTTAACCTTTTCAATAAAAATAATCATTTAAATCGGTTCACAATCAGCGGAGATATCGTTTAACATACGCACACAAAAAACAAACAGTCGAATTGACAACCTCCTCCTTTTTGGAAGTCGGTTAAAAAATATAACTATAAATAATTATGACTGAACAAGGTTTGTTTTTTAACAGGTAGTGCCAAAAGACTACAAAACAATGGGCGCTCTGTCGCGAGCGATCGCTTCCAACGTGTTGTTCACTCACCTGGACGAATCGGAGCGTGCTGACATGTTCGACGCCATGTTCCCGGTGCAGTGCCTGCAGGGCGAGACCGTCATCCGGCAGGGCGACGAGGGCGACAACTTCTACATCATCGATTCAGGGGAAGTCGAGGTGAGTGCACGCTCATTGTGTATGTGTATTTTCCTGCTGTCCACAAGTTGGTTAAACGCGCCTCTTACGTATTGTTCACTCACTTGGACGAGTCGGAGCGCGCGGGCATGTTCGACGCCATGTTCCCGGTGCAGTGCCTATTGGGCGAGACCGTCATCCGGCAAGCCGACGAGGGCGACAACTTATACATCATCGATTCAGGGGAAGTCGAGGTGAGTGCACGCTCATTGTGTATTCCCCTGACATCTACAAGCTGGTCAAACGCGCCTCTAACGTATTGTTCACTCACCTGGACGAGTCAGAGAGCGCGGACATATTCGATGCCATATATGTTCCCGGTACATTGCCTGCAGGGTGAGACCGTTATCCGGCAAGCCGACGATGGCGGCTACTTATTCATCATCGATTCAGGGAAAGTCGATGTGAGTTAACGCTCATTGTGTCTTTCCCTGACGTCCACAAGTTGGTCAAACGCGCCTCGTTTACTCATCTGGCGAGTCGGAACGTGGAAATATTCGACACCATGTTCTCAGTGCAGTGCAGTCATCCGGCAAGTCGACGGTCTCGTTATCCGGCAGGGTGACCTGGGCGACAAGTTATACATCATCGACTCGCGTTTGCTTATTTTACAAGCGAGAGGGACAAGCCACAGAGTAACAAAAAAATGGAGGAGGGTATATAATTTAAGTAACAACTGAATTATAGTAAGGCGGGCGGCGACAGCCTAAGAATGTGTGAAACGGGTGCTTCACTTGTTTCTTAACGATATGGTGTTCGCTTTTTTTAAAAGCTATGTTTCTATGATGTATGTTTGTTTAGTTCAAATCTTGCGAACGATTTTTGAGCGACTTCCAGGGGTTCGACAGAGCTGGACTTTGAAATGAAGCCGTATGGTGACAAAAGATCCTTTTGCTATTTTAAGGTTGATCTGAAGATGAAATTTAGAGGTGGAATCTAGGTCCCAGAATCGTCTTTTATTTTCAATAAAATTTCCAAGACAGCAAGACTTTACTGTTTTTGCTTTTTTCGAGTTTGGAACCGTGTATTTATATTCATTTGAGCATAAAAACTCTGTTCAAATAAAAGCTTGTACGTTTTTCGAAAATTATGTCGTTTAGGGACAAAGCTATGTCCTCCTTGTCCCCCAGGTCCCGGATTATTCATAAAGTCAATTTAAGTAACTGCCTAAAGGCCTGACGCATCTTAGGGACCCGTAATCAGCGAGGAAAGTAAGTTTTTATTGTATAATATTTACTGTAGTTATTAGTTATTTACTTTATTTATTGTAGTTTAGTTTTTTTTAAGTTTTTATAATTTGTTTATATTAGTGTGTACAATAAAGAGTATTTATCTTATCTTAATAAAAGACTTATTGTCACACGTTCGCCCAATCACATGATTTTGATTTTATGAAACTATGTAGCAAAAACAGTTCGTTCGTAATTATGGTATTTCCGGCAGGTGCTAGTAAACGGAGAGCCGGTGACGACAATTAGCGAGGGCGGCAGCTTCGGGGAGCTGGCGTTGATCTACGGCACGCCGCGCGCTGCCACGGTGCGCGCGCGCTCCGCGCTCAAGCTGTGGGGGCTGGATCGCGACTCATACCGGCGCATCCTCATGGGCTCCACTATCCGCAAGCGCCGCATGTACGACGAGTTCCTCTCCCGCGTCTCCATACTGGGTAAGCTGGACCAAGATGTCTACATCTATCTATACCTGCCCTTAACATTGTGCTTTAAAAAGTTCTTTACCATACCACATTGTGAATCTTGTAATAGTAAGCTGTGATGTAAAGCGTTCTTGCCTACTAGATATATTTATACTATGGAATTCACTTGGATTCCTCTAAAACGGCCCCACTTTCTACGTAGATATGCCCCGTCCTGACGAGGTACATGATATATTATAGTCTTTAGAGGACTCATGTTTTCTAGCAGCATATAAATGGTGAGCTCAGAGTTTCCCTACGCGATCGAATCAGAAATTAGGTGCAAGGTATCCGACATATTTCACAGAATCACTAAATCTACGTGGCAGTGGGCGGGGCACTTAGCTCGTAGAACAGACGGCCGTTGGGGCAATAAAGTTCTCGAGTGGCATAATTCATTTCACAATCGTCAATTTAAATTAACACTGTGGCTGTTTTTTTCATAATAATTGAGCCTGTGATGTCATTAGTTAAAAATCATCAATAAGTAACCAGCGATTTAAAAGTAAAAATAGTCAAATTTTCTTTATTTTTTAATGAGTATTTGAATCCGAAACTGTACCCCTACTAGAAAAGTAGCCCAGTACAAATCTAAACTTAAAAACTGGCCAAGTGCGAGTCGGACTCGCGCAAAGCTGGGTTTCGTATTTTATTAAAAAAATAAATGGTTTTTTTAATTAAATAATATTTGCTGTTGGTATTAGAACATTTTGTATGAAAAATCCATTATATTTTTATAAATCCAACTGCACGTCTTAACTTGGTCGACTATTACTCCTAAAGAAGAAAGCCTATTTAGCCTACTTCGTTTTCCTTTTACATTGATTATATGTCTTACTATTTCCTTTTTTTTAGATGTTCTGAAATAGCGGTTTAGCTTGTAGGGGGGGGGGGGGGGGTAAGTTGACTGTAACAAAAATTAGCACTTTAAAGCTTATTAATTCGCAAACCGTTCCCTGAATCGAAAAATGGTTTTACAAAACCTTAGTTGTTTTGAAACACCTATTCAACGATATCCCACACGATAGGGTACGTCTACTTCTTCTTCAGGCCTTGTCCCATTTCTAATTGGGGTCGGCTCTCCTAATCGTTCTTCTCTAGAGATATCATTTCTAGATCGTCAGTGCGTCTGTACTTTTTTGTGGCGAGGTCTTTCTTAAAAACATTCATGTTAGTCGTGGTCTAATGTGGCTTTTTAGTCCCGAGTCAAGCTGTGACACTTTTTTGTCATGTGTTCATCTGGTCTTCTCATGACGTGACCTTGTCAACGCAGACGTGACTCCGTGAGCTTGTCTTGCGTTGGTCTGACTTGGAAGCTACCTCGGATGTATTGGTTTTGTAGTTTGTGTAGCATTATGACGCCTGCGGACCGCCTGAGCATCCTATTTGCGCGACATGCATTTTATAAGTCTGCTGTTTCTTTATAGGCCAGCATTCAGCACCGTATAGGTCATAGCGAGTCTTATTGTGGTTTTATATACTTTACCCTTAGGGTGGAATGGCATTCGAGCATCGCAAAGCACGCCTGACAGTTCTCTCCATTTTAGCCATCCCGTGTTTATGCGGTATGTGATATCGGCGTCTATGTTGTTGGCTAAATATAATTTTTAATTTGCAGGCTAGGTTAATTAACGAAAGTGAAGGGGATTGTATTGAATTGTAACTCCATAGATTTGTTCGAAGTTCGACGTCAGAGCGAGACACATATAGTGAGATAGTTTTAGAGAGAGAGAGTATGGCGGTGGTTGCTTTTATTTGTAAGATTTTATCTATCTCGCTATTAGTGGGATCATGGGTGACGGTTTGTTTATTTAGAGAAGGACAACAATACAAAAAATACTTAGAAACTAATTACATACATGAACATTTAAAACAAAGGAACATAAGTGCTTATAAAACATTATTTACAAATTGGAGGGTTTATTTCCTCTAGTCGCTTACAGAAAGTATAGAATAGTATCAGTTGTAGGTAATGTATATTTGGGGGTAATATTTTTTTTTGTTGACGTTCAACCTTTTTTCTATAGTTCTTCACGATTTTCCTCAGGTTCGGCACGGTCATAATCTTTGTCCCTTCCCGTGTGAATATCAAACGCGCTGCCAGGGGCTCCAGTGCTAGGTAATTTTGCCGGGCGAGCGCGGTTAGGCCGCGCTGCAGATTTCCGAGGATTAATAAGTATTTTTGTGTAAAAACTAATTACATAACTAGAAAGCTGAATAAATTTTATTCATAAACATATTTATTTATTTTACATGTCTTGGGTAAAAAGCAAAAAAAAATACAATACTTTATATGTCACTGTAAAATTGTAAAAACCCTTAGATTATAATCTAACGGGATCTATCTCGCGAGATTGTGAACTGTCGAAAGATTGTGAACCGTAAAATACTGCTTACAATTTCACTAGTGTCATTGTAATCTCACTAGTGATATTACAATAACACTAAGCGACGTGTATAACATTTAAAAATGAGTGATGTTAGGTTCGGTCAGGTTTTATTGAAATACTCAAAGAGCCTCGCTTCGCTTCCCCCCTGGGTAGCAGAATGCTTCGCAGAAGAAGAAATCATCGGTTATATTCGGAGATACAAGAATGGGCCGTGAAATTGTAAGCTGATTGTCAATTTACCGTCATATTATAATCTAACTGAATTAAATGTAGTGAGATTGTAATATCGCTGTTTTGACAATATCCCGGCGACATAATGCACCGCCGCTAATTTCTCCGGGCAAACTTGGTTCAGCCACACTGCAGATATCTCAGGATTTCTCAGTATTTTTGTAGAAAATCAGTAAACTATTTACTGATCTAAAAAGCTGATAAAATTTCCTTTCTAACCATATTTATTTTATATGTCTTGAATAAAAAGCAAATAAAATACAATACGTTATATTTACCGCCGTTAATTTCGTCAGGTGAGCGCGATTTGGCCGCGCTGTAGATTTCTGAGGATTTCTCAGTATTTGTAAAACTTGTAAAAACTAATTACTGATCTAGAAAGCTGATGAAATTGGATTAAAACAAATAAATAGAATTGTCAACTTTTGGGAACAATTGACTATATTTGAAGTCTCATAGCTTGATCCCTATATTATGGTTTATAGAGCTGCGGTTTGACTTAAATTATTTCATTTAATTAACTTTAAGAGTACTGAACATATAGTTTATGACTTTTAGAGCAAAAACTTAAGTGACCCAAAATTTCGCAGGATTTCGCGTAGTGCGCAGCGAGAACAAATTTTTCGAAGTTGCAAATTTGGATTCACACTACCCTAACTGGTCCATAAAACATACTAAAAACCAGAACTTAATCAAGCTTTGCGATTTTAATGTATGGGCATTTTTCTCTTTTAAGATTTCTTGGGCTATAAAGCAAAACACATGATCTTATAACATCGTTTGTCACACTGACTATCAACGCACAGCTCATACCACTGTACGAATCGAGCTGAAATTTGGCATTCAGATAGCAATTATGACTTAGACATCCACTGAGAAAAGGTTATGGGTAATCCTACTAATATATGTATTATAAACGCGAAAGTTTGTAGGAATGTGTGGATGTATGTTTGTTATTCTTTCACGCAAAAACTACTGAACGGATCTGGCTTAAAATTTGGTAAGTAGACAGATTAGGACTGGATTAACACATAGGCTACTTTCTCCCACGCTCACGAGCCGCTTGCGGCTCGCGCTTTGCGCACCCTCGAAAAGTCATAGAAACGTTGTCCACGCGGGTGAAGCCGCGGGAAAAAGCTAGTATGATATGTTATTCAGTTTGATTTCTGTAACTATAATAATAAATAAAAAAAAAATAAAAAAATATAAGATCGGGCTGAAATTTGTCATTTAGATAGCAATTGTGACGTAGACATCCGCTAAGAAAGGATTTTGGGAAATCCCACGGAAACGGAAAAACGGGATCTACACCGCTGGACATCCGCAATTAATAACAATATTCAGTATGATTTCTGTAACTGAACCATCATTTTTAATTAGAGAATTATTGTTTCAATCTTACCTTCAAAAGTTTTCTTGCCGTGTTGAACTTGATTTCACTAGTTTTTGCAAAGCAGTCTGAAATAGGCATAGGTAACGATTACATCACACTTATCAGTATATATTAAAGGAAACCGTGACTGTATGACTAATCTATCAACACGCAGCTCAAATCACTGGACGGAGCGGGCTTAAATTTGGCATACAGATAGCAATTATGTCCTAAGCATCCGATAAGAAAGGATTTTGGGAAATCCCTAAAGGAATGGCAAAAAGGCAGGCCGCAGGCAACAGCTAGTTATATTATGAACGCGAAAGTATGGATGTTTGTTTGTCCCACTTTCATGCCTTAACGGCTGAACGAATTTGGATGTTTAGTAGGTAGATAGATCAAAGGCTGGATTAACACATAGCGGCTCGGGCACTGTGTACCCTCGATGATTGATTAGTCATAAAAACGATATGCACCTGGAAGAAGCCGAAGGCAAAAACTAGCTCGTTATTTAAAAAAATGCAAATCCATTTTCTTACTTACATAACCACCATATTGCAATTTGACGTAACATTGCATTTTTTCTATGCATTATTAAGAGCTCCACGGACCGCTTCCGGTGCTTTTACGCACCACCAGTCATCCGCACAGCATACTTTAAGAACCACTGTTCTGATCTGTTCGAAGTATATTTTGGAGGTTCTGTATCGTTATACTGCGTTTACAGTTTTGCTTTCTATAGTTGTGTACATAACTTTCAGTGAGCCTAGAGCTGTTATTACCTCAAACTGGCAGGAATGCACTTTTGACAGATAGTTGTTTTCAGTCATGTATTGCCAAACTAAAAATAATACCAGTTTAAGCACCAAGTGCAACGAATTTTATACTATCATCATTGAACTGGGCGCTTATAGACTTGATTATACTTAACTTGCAGAGAGCCTAGAGAAATGGGAGCGGCTGACGGTGGCGGATGCGCTCGAGCCGGTGTCCTTCACGGACGGCGAGACCATCGTGCGCCAGGGCGAGCCCGGCAACGACTTCTATATCATCGTTGAAGGTACCACACTCGGGCGTTTATAGACGAACTACACTGTCGCTGGACGCTCTGGAGCCGGTGTCCTCCACGGCGAGACCATCGAGCGCCAGGGCGAGCCCGGCAACGGCTTCTATATCATCGTCGAAGGTACCACACTCGGGCGTTTATAGACGAACTACACTGTCGCTGGACGCTCTGGAGCCGGTGTCCTCCACGGCGAGACCATCGAGCGCCAGGGCGAGCCCGGCAACGGCTTCTATATCATCGTCGAAGGTACCACACTCGGGCGTTTATAGACGAGCTACACTGTCGCTGGACGCTCTGGAGCCGGTGTCCTGGACGGCGAGACCATCGTGCGCCAGGGCGAGCCCTACAACGACTTCTATATCACCGTCGAAGGTACCATACTCGGGCGTTTACAGACTAGCTACACTGTCGCTGGACGCTCTGGAGCCTGTGTCCTGGACGGCGAGACCATCGTGCGCCAGGACGAGCCCGGCAACGACTTCTATATCACCGTCGAAGGTACCACACTCGGGCGTTTACAGACTAGCTACACTGTCGCTGGACGCTCTGGAGCCGGTTTTCTAGACGGCGAGACCATCGTGCGCCAGGGCGAGCCCGGCAACGACTTCTATATCACCGTCGAAGGTACTACATTCGGGTGTTTATAGTCTCTGGACGCTCTGGAGCCGGTGTCCTGGACGGCGAGACCATCGTGCGCCAGAGCAAGCCCGGCAACGACTTCTATATCATCGTCGAAGGTACCACACTCGGGCGTTTATAGACGAGCTACACTGTCGCTGGACGCTCTGGAGCCGGTGTCCTGGACGGCGAGACCATCGTGCGCCAGGGCGAGCCCTACAACGACTTCTATATCACCGTCGAAGGTACCATACTCGGGCGTTTACAGACTAGCTACACTGTCGCTGGACGCTCTGGAGCCTGTGTCCTGGACGGCGAGACCATCGTGCGCCAGGACGAGCCCGGCAACGACTTCTATATCACCGTCGAAGGTACCACACTCGGGCGTTTACAGACTAGCTACACTGTCGCTGGACGCTCTGTAGCCGGTTTTCAAGACGGCGAGACCATCGTGCGCCAGGGCGAGCCCGGCAACGACTTCTATATCACCGTCGAAGGTACTACATTCGGGTGTTTATAGTCTCTGGACGCTCTGGAGCCGGTGTCCTGGACGGCGAGACCATCGTGCGCCAGAGCAAGCCCGGCAACGACTTCTATATCATCGTCGAAGGTACCACACTCAGGCGTTTATAGACGAGCTACACTGTTGCTGGACGCTCTGGAGCCGGTGTCCTGGACGGCGAGACCATCGTGCACCAGGGCGAGCTCGGCAACGACTTCTATATCACCGTCGAAGGTACCACACTCAGGCGTTTATAGACGAGCTATACTGTCGTTGGACGCTCTGGAGCCGGTGTCCTGGACGGCGAAACCATCGTGCGCCCGGGCGAGCCCGATAACGACTTCTATATCATCGTCGAAGGTACCACACTCGGGCGTTTATAGACTAGCTACACTTGCGTTGGACGCTCTGGAGCCAATGTCCTAGACGGCGAGACCATCGTGGTCGGCAACGACTTCTATGTCATCGTCAAGATTGGTACCTTTTTTGTATATAGTTGCTATTTTGTGACATTAAATAAACGTTTTAACTAACTAAATATGTTATGTGAATTGTTTTTAAGTTGTATCACAGATAGATGAGAATAATAGTACTCACGTGCAGATTAATTACTCGAAATGACGCTTTAAATAAAAAGCAACTCTCGCTACGCGGCAATAAAGAACAGTCTAATTAGCATCCGCCCTTAGTGCCTCCAGTTTTACTTAAACGTACCTATATATACACCAATGAAAATCGCACTTTTACGCAAGAATGAACCGAATCAATGCGCGTGAGAGATTCTTTTGTGCTGGCCGGTCTAGTGTTCTCGCATTACTGATCAACCGGCAGGGTTGCGAGACCGCGCGACGGCGCGACGAACAAGGTTGTCATACCACTAATTAGTAATCTGTGGTCATACACGGGCGCTATACTATATAAGATATATTTAACGTAACAGATATCTTACAATATCGTTCTTCATAGAAAACAATGAGAGTACACACACGGGGCAGATAATATTATTTCGCACTAGCTCGCGCGAGCTCGCGATATTTATCTTACGGTAAATACAGCATGATTAAAAAGAGTTTTTAACCGCCTGCGCGGCATTATGGTTAGTCCTAGGGAATGCAATCCCGCGATACTGCTGAAACCTGATGGATCATTGGCTCACACGGCAACTGAGAAGGCTAATCTGTTTGCCTCTATGTTTGCCGAAAATTCATGTCTTGATACAGCGAATAGAATACCGCCCCAGTTATCTCCTTGTGATACTACTATGCCCCCTATTCGTATCAAGCAAAAGGAGGTTCTCAAAACACTTCGCAATCTTGACGTGAACAAGGCCAGTGGACCTGACGGTATACCAGCTATAGTGCTAAAGAACTGCGCTCCTGAGTTGTCTCCTGTTCTGACACGTCTGTACCGCCTCTCTCTTGAAACAGGTATAGTCCCAAAGTCCTGGAAGCTGGCCAACGTGCAGCCGGTGCCCAAAAAAGGCAGTCGTGCCGATCCCGCAAACTACCGCCCTATAGCAATCACCTCCGTAATCTGTAAGATTATGGAGCGTGTATTGAACACCCGCATTCTGGCATACCTAGAAGACAATGACCTCCTTAGCGATCGACAATACGGATTTCGCCGAGGTCGATCTACTGGAGATCTTCTAGTGTATGCTACGCATATATGGGGCGAGGCCATCGAGAAGCATGGCGAAGCTCTCGCTGTGTCACTCGACATCTCGAAGGCTTTTGATAGGGTTTGGCACGCTAGCCTTAGCAAGCTTCCTTCTTATGGTCTTCCTGTGGGATTGTGTAACTGGGTAGCTGATTTCCTGAGGGAACGGTCTATTCGAGTGGTCGTTGATGGCTGTTCCTCAGACCTATTGGCGATTGATGCCGGGGTACCTCAGGGATCTGTTCTTTCCGCAACTCTATTTCTGCTTCACATAAACGATCTGCTGAAACCAGGTATAATTGGTTATGCGGACGATAGCACGGTTGTAGATAGATACCTGTCCAGTGCACGAGCTAACAGTGCTGATACGCTGTTTCTAAGAGAGGCCATGATAGAGTGCATAAACCTTTCACTTCAGGCAGTGTCCGAATGGGGTGATTCCAACCTCGTAGGGTTTAATGCCTCTAAAACACAGGCGTGTCTTTTTTCCGCCAAAAGGAGTCCATTCACCTTGACTCCAACTCTCCGGAATGAACCGATTCAGATATCTGACCACCTGGAACTCCTCGGCGTGGATTTAACACCCAATCTTAACTTCGGTCGTTACATTGAGTCCAAGGCAAAAGTTGCTGCAATGAAGCTAGGCATTCTCTCTAAGGTGAGACGGTACTTCACACCTGGACAGCTGCTTACCTTATATCAAGCACAGGTCCGATCATGTATGGAGTACTGTTCACACTTGTGGGATGGATCAGCCCGCTATCAGCTGGATACCTTGGACGCCATCGACCCACGCGCACGGAGACTCATTGGTGACGACG
The DNA here is from genome assembly GCA_947284805.1 of Coleophora flavipennella. Lineage (NCBI taxonomy): Eukaryota > Metazoa > Arthropoda > Insecta > Lepidoptera > Coleophoridae > Coleophora > Coleophora flavipennella. Next base: position 8,952,867 of record OX369279.1, read on the forward strand.
AGCTAGTCAATGACAGGCTCCAAAGCCTTGAGCATCGCCGCAAAGTCGCCTGTCTGTCGGTATTCTATCGAATTCATTTCGGAGAGTGCGCGCAAGAACTTCACGAGCTCATTCCCCCGGCTCCATTCCACCGTCGGTCAACGAGAAGCAGGGAGGGGTTGCACCCCTTTGTTGTTGATGTTCCACCTTTTCGAACGAATCGTTACGCTTCTTCATTTATTATGCGTACAGCGCAGGAGTGGAACTCCTTGCCTGCGTCAGTGTTTCCCGATTCCTATAACTTGGGGATCTTCAAGGCAAGAGTGAATAGGCATTATTTGAGTCTGCGTGTACCATCCTCGACTGCATCATCACTTACCATCAGGTGAGATGCAGTCAAACGCACTCAAATTTTTAATAAAAAAAAATATACCGGGATCCCGAAATACCGGGATCCCGCATTCATTTTGCGGGACTAATCTCGATTGAAAATTTTGCGGGATCCCGCTGGACTGGCGGGATTACAGAGAATCGTGGAACATAGGTGTGATCATAGGTGTGCTTTCCGTTTTATATAAAGCACTCTGTGCTCTGCGCGCGGCGGCGCGTGTACTGGCTAAGCAAGGCGTATGGTTCAAGGTTCGGGGCGCACAGGGGAACGGTATAAGGGCGCGGCGGAGGAGAGAATTCATCTCCCAAGCTCCTTATTTGTTTACTTAAATTCGCCAACTACAACTTGTAACTATGGCGCACGGCGCAACGCAGTGATTTATTAATTAAATATTGATTGTTTTAGATAAATAAATAATACATCGTCACTTAACACCAGGTGAGATGTTGTCAAGGGTTTACCAATAGTGAATAAAAAAAAAACAAAGTTAACTAAACTTTCTAGATTTTTTTAAGCTTTATGAATGAGCGACAGACAATAATGTCGGAAACAGTATATAAAGATGTCAAGTCAATTTATGTTTCGGATGTTTAAATTACTTGATTATAACAGCTGTCAATTTATGTTTCTGATGTTTATGTTATTATGTCATTTTATGTCTTGTGTCTTATCTATCACCCTTATTCTATGCCAATTTATGTCTTAATCTTTAGTCTAAAAGTTTAAATAAATCATTCAAAATGTACCATTAAAGCTTCTTTAATTTAGGTTAAAATTAAAACCATAAACTAGGTCTATTAAGTCTTTATTGAGATTAATTTCAGCGGGACTAAGATGGTTCAGTCCCGCAAATACCTGGATTGAAGTTATCTTGCGAGATTGCATTCCCTAGTTAGTCCATTCGCTTCACACCAGGAGGTCACGGGTTCGATTCCCGGCGAGGTCAACGTTATAAGACTCGGTTTGGTTGGTGGCAGGGCATGTTCATAGCCCGCCTGGCAAGTAACTGGTATCTCATCTGTGGCCTGGCTAGCTACCAAAATCTTATCTAAAAGGAATGCCTTGAAATTAATGGAGTCTTATCTTTCTAACAGGGTGCAAGCCACAATTGTTGAAAAGTATAATTCAAATACAAAGACGCTAGAGCAAATTCAATCTGACTTTAGAAAAATACGATTAGGTGTCCCTCAGGGAAGTGTTCTTGGACCTCTACTATTCCTTATATATATATATATATATAAATGAGCTACCTTTGGTGATCAATCATCTCTATGTTTTGTTTGCTGATGATGCTACTATTTTTATACCAAAGGATAATTTGAGTAATCACGAATATATCAATGAAATATGTAACACTATTGACATGGCTACAGAATGGTTGACATCAATTAATTTGAAATTAAATCTAGATAAGACTAAAATTATAGAATTTAGGAATTATAAAAAGGAACCACATTATTTAAATATCATTATTTGTAGTAAAGCAGTAGAGTTAGTTAATGACATAAAATTTTTAGGAATTACAATTGATACTCATTTGAATTGGAAATCTCATATTGAAACGATCAACAAGAAGATATCAAGTAAATGCTATGCTTTGTCTATACTAAGTAATGTGACTTCAACAGAAGTTAGTCGAAATGCATATTATGACTGCGTTTATCCAATTTTGACATATGGCATCATATATTGGGGTAACTCTGTAAATGTTAACTCTACTTTTATATTAAAAAAACGATGTCTAAGGATCATCTACAAAATACCTAGCACTGAGTCTCTAAGGTCTGTATTCAAAGAACAAAAATATCTTACAGTAATTAGTATATATATATACTGGAAATGTGTGTGTTAGTAAAAAACCATAGAAAACATTTTACTAGAAAAAATGAAATCTATCATAGAAATGTTCTACGCAGCCAATATAAATATGACATGTGCGTTGTGTTAGCTAAAAGCTACATATTTAATAAAAGTGCTGTAGTTGTAGGGGCTAAAATTTTTAATCACTTACCAATGTATATCAAGTCATTAGATGGTACTAAATTTTAAAAAAAACACTAAAAGATTGGTTGACAGACAAGGTATTTTATACTTTAGAAGAATATTTTTCAAATTAATTTATACTTGCTTTTTATGTTTTAATTTTTGATTAAAGTTATGACTGTACTTTAAATGTTAAACCATGACTATTGTATGCCCGAAATGGGTAAACTGATGATACTAATTAATTGTAACAACTACATTACTCAGTTTTGACAATAAATATTATCTTATCTTATCTAAGTGTTGCCATCCAAACATTTTTTTTTATTCACAATTGGTATGACGGTAAGTGACGATGTTACCGAAGATGGAAGCGGGCTTAGCAAGATTCCCCAACGCAATGGAGAACTGGCTATCTTATCTTCAAGCCGGAACACATCAATGTTGTTAACACTGATGTTGGGCGGCAATACTTAGATAAGATGGTGGTAGAAGATGATGGTGGAACCAACCAAACCGAGTACTACAAAGTTGACCCTGCCGGGAATCGAACCCGCAGCCTCCTGGTGTGAAGCGAATGGACTAACCATTACGCCACGGAGGCGTTTAACAGCATTGATGTGTTCAGGCTTGAAGATAAGATAGCCAGATCCCCCATTGCATTGGGAAATCTTGGTAAGCCCACTTCCATCTTCGGCATCATTGTCACTTCGTCAAAGTCGGCTTCATCCTCTGACGAACTGTATAGTAAGTCCAATAGCAACGTACGCGAATTCATTTTCTTAATCATCCTGCATATAACGTTTTAGGTGTAGCTCATTCAAAGACTCGTAACAGAATGTGGGGTTTTCATATATTATAGTACAGGTCCCGTGTGTGATACCTTGCGTTTTTATCTTAAGACACTCGCCCGTGTGTGACAGTTTTTAACTTGCGCATTCGATATTCGCTCCCTCGATAGTAGGTAGATAAATTGATGCCAGAGACTTTATGAGTAGGTACCTAGATAATTATTATTCATAAAGCTGTTGAAATGTTATTAAATATATGGTGAAAATTAAGTTTTTTCTTACATATGTACATATACGGCTGTATGGTAATGGTAATACACTTAATTTCTCATTTGATCCTTAACATGATGATGGTTCAAAAAAACTGTTTCCCGCGGTTTCGCCTGCGTAGATATCGTTTAGTTCAAAGCGTGAAAAATTCCAAATTTTAGTTTTCCCGAATTTTCCAATTTTCTGAAAGAGCGACACGCTAGTTTTTTTTGTAATAAATCTTATTAGGTATGCACGCAACATCTCGCTATAGTTTCATAGTAATTAGTCAAGTTATTTAGAAGTTGCACAATCACTGACAGACGTACAGAATATTTTTATACATATAGAGAGTGACTGGTAAGACAAAGGTCGTATTTCAGAAGGTGAATTAAAACACGAACCTGAACAACTTTTTTAAAAACCTATGGTCAAAACTTACCTTTCCTCATCCGTAGGCAACGCAAAAAATTAATTATCCGTGCCTCGCTTTTTCACTGTCATACAGCCAAAAGCGGCACAACATTTTCCGCCACCTTTCCCCATAGGTAAACGGTTAATCAGTAGGTTGATATTAACGACAATTGATAAGGTACGAGACACAATGTAGGTCATGGTGCGTCAGAAGTGGAAAACACAAAAATCGCTTCGCTTTCTGCACGAGTTGACAACCGACTGACGAGCGCGGCCTGTAGGCCGCTCCAATGTATAGGTACTTATCTCGCCCGCTCGACCGAGTGACGGGGGCCTAGTTGTATTTTTGAAATTTGTTTTAGGGCCTGAGTCAGGCCCCTGACTATATTTTTTACTGTGGTCGAAACCCGTATAACAATGTAGCGCGTGTTGGCAGGCACGGCGGTGGTGCTACAGCAGCGTGGTGTGGGCGGCACGGGGGAGGGGGGTGGCGAGGCCGGTGCGGTGGAGGTGGGCCGGCTGGGCCCCTCCGACTACTTCGGTGAGATCGCGCTGCTGTTGGACCGTCCGCGCGCCGCTACCGTGCGCGCCGCCGGCCCTCTCAAGTGCGTCAAGCTGGACCGCGCCAGGTAACGTCTCCACCCGCTACTCCTACTACCCTGCCGACACACGTCTGCCATGGGCTGTACAAAAGTGCTATCACCCTCCCACATCGCGCACCCACCTTAAACGACATATCACTTAAGCGGTTGCCCTAAAGGCCTTCCCGGGTTACGCTTCCACTAGATACTGTAAGACCGCGGCAGATGACGCCCCCAGTCGCTTCTGTTAGATTGTATACTTGTCACTCTTACACTGTCCCAGGTGACGCCTCCACTCGTTACTGTTAGAACATCCTAAGTGACACTTCTACTAGCTAACTGTTAGGTGACGCCTCCACTAGTTACTGTTGACCTCGCCGAGTAACGCCCCCACTCGCTTCTGCTAAACAGCGCCAGGTGGGTGGCGCCTACACTCGCTACTGTAAAATCGCGCCAGGTGACGCCTTCAGTCGCTACTTTTAAACCGCCGACTGCAGACAACAAAAAACAGCTGGCATATTTTGTATGTAAAACCTTGATGTCCTTGGCTAATAGGCAGGCCTCTCACTTGGTTGACTGACGACCTACCTGGTGAATGTCGTGTGAAGGCACTAAAGGCAGGCAGCGCAGAACCGTTTGTTGTTGAAATTCTTGGGGGAGTTCTTTGTCACTCTTTAGGCACACCCTGGATACTTCATATAACGGGCCAGAAATGACATTTCAAAAAAGGAATGACGGAAAAAAACAAAATGGCGGCGAAATCCTATACGTTCGACAACCAAACTGTAACCAATCTGTATCAATCTTGGTGACAAGGGGGTGAGGTCGCAATCTAGAGAGCGGCAGGGAGTGTCCATACTGTATGTTAGTTAGTACTAATATACATACTTTGCTTTAGGCTAAAGTGATGATGATGATTAATACACTAAAAACCGAAAAAAAATCATAGGTAAAACATAACTTTCTAATAACTACAATTGTGTAAGTATTTTAGTTTGTGGTATAATACACAGTCCAAAGTGGCGCCGCCCTGGTGAGCAGAAAATTACTAACCTCTTGTGCCAGTGCGGCGACGTGATACCATGTTTATTTGTAGTTCCAATTTTACCCATTAACTTAACTATAGGAAGTAAAAAGCGCCTTAAAATCTTATTGTTTTATATGTTTCACAGGTTTGAAAGAGTTCTGGGTCTTTGCGCAGACATCTTGAAACGAAATATAGCTCAGTACAACAGTTTCGTGTCGCTCTCCGTGTAAGCGTACATTATGTGAATATCTGTTTGGTGAGGGATTATGAAAACCAGTTCTTTTGTGTTCTTATCTATTTAATTGTTATTTATCATCACCACTTCATACAATGTAGTTAATTTTTTTGTTAAGTATTTTTACCATTGCATAATAATTAATTAATTTAAGTAGTTAGATTTATTGCAAGTACTTTTCAACATAATATAATTAATAGCAAAGTTTTATGTAAATAATTATTTGCAGAAGTTTTAAACAATCTATTCTCTAAGTCAATTATTATTGAGAACTTCGTTGTAAAACCTCTGCCGTGTCGTAAAGAAATTCTTACTAAAATATAATATTGGTAACTTTTATATTCTTAGATTTTTATTTTAAATACATCTAACATGTGCTATGCGTTAGGATTGACTCCACTTTTTTCGCACATAGCCTGATTTTTCCGTCCATTTCGTCGGTCTATCTCTTCCTGTTGTTTAGAAAGGTCTCTTGATAAAGCGAGAAGACTGCCTGGTCACGGCAATTTTTGCCGTGATCCCGCAGAATAAAAATGTACACCAGGAAAATAATGTTGGTACTTACATGTAAAATAAAAATCGTCGTTAAAATAATTTTTCACAAACGATTAAAATAAGTAATTATGTACATTACGATTAGGATGCAAATATAACCGTAAACTCAGGACATTTTGACCTAAAGCGTCACGTTACCTACTAAGATATTCTCCTTCTATCCTTGATTATGATATCCTCATTCTCATGTAGGTGATAATTATTACTTGTTATTATAATAAATACCATAATAATATTGTTACCTATTTAATATTTAGTTATAGTAATTATTCTGACATGCTTTATGAAAAATTTTGACATAGTATGTTTAATTCCGTAATTTAAGTTTATTTTAATTATGATACTCTTAATTCGTATGCCAAAAAAACAGAGCACAGCGACCAACTTTATTTATAACACCGTTGGTGTGCGGCAGGTTATGCATATGATGCAGTATCTTCAATAAAACTAGCCGGTTACCTTAAGATTACTTTTATTTTATTTATTTGTATGCAAAAACATGAATGGCGCGTAGCGTAGTAGTGTAATAGACAATTTAGCGCATTTTCATAGATAACAATAATAGACAAAAGGTGACAGATAAAGTGTTGCTGTCACTAAGTACTTAAATATCTAGTAGCGGGAGCATACCGCCACACACCTATCTATGTAACCTGTGATTCACAATTAAATTGATTGATTAAAGAGAGTTAAAGATTGTCTATTTCTCAAAGTAACTACGTAAATTGACGTGTTAGGTCAAAATATCCAGTAAATGTTCGGTTTGTATTTGCATCCCTCGATAGAATGTAGGGCTTTAAAAATATATCGTAGCGGGCGAGGTGTTCAAATATATCTGAACAGTGTTGAATTTCAATAAATTATGTACACTAATAGTTAATATTAATATCTGAACATCTAATTTGTCAAATATCTGAGCAGCAGATTTATAATATATTCTTACAATGACGTAAGGTACTTTTTCCTAAAATGCTACATATTTAAAAATCTGCTGCTCAGGTATTTATGCACATATTACCACAGTCTAAGAATCCATACAGTCGTCCAACGCCTTTGATAATCGCGTCATCGCTGACATCACGAGTCACTGATCACAGTACTTGACAATTAAATGAAATAAAATACCATCAATAGTGTAAAATCGTCATTTCAAGGTGCCTTAGATCTCGAGATCGAGAATCCGTTGTCAGAATCAAAAAATGGCGGCCATTTTGATTTTTTACTTACTGGACCGATTGCTTCCAAAATCGATATCTGAGGTCCCTTAACACGAATCCGTTGCCCGAATTGAAAAAAAATGGCCGCCATTTTGAACTTTTTAGTTACAGGACCGATTGCGTCCAAAATCAATATCTGGGGGTCCCTGAGGTCCCTTATCACGAATGCGTTGCCCGAATAGAAAAAAGTAGCCGCCTTTTTGAAATTTTTAGTTACCGGACCGAATGCTACCAAAATCGATATCTGAGGGTCCCTGAGGTCCCTTATTACGAATCCTTTGCCCGAATTGAAAAAAGTAGCCGCCATTTTGAACTTTTTAGATACTGGACCGATTGCTTCCAAAATCGATATCTGAGGTCCCTTATCATGAAATCCACATAAGGATCTTCAAGGCGAGAGGGAATAGGCATTATTTTAGTTTACGTGTACCATCCTCGAGTACATCGTCACTTACAATCAGGCGAGATGTCGTCTTACGCACACAAATTTTTAACTTAAAAGAAAGTATCGATATTGCTACAATACGAGGAGCGTTCAATAATTTATCTACCTAGATAAGAAAAAGACATTACAGTAAAAATACTTTATTTCTATTTTTCAACGTAATCTCCGCTAAGCTCAATACACTTGGTCTACTTCTCTTGCAATGACTTCAAACCCTTAGAAAAAAAATCCTTTGGTTGCTCGTCAAATTAAGTGGCCACAGCTTCCTTGTCCTCTTCATCACAAGAAAATCGTTGCCCTCAAAGGAATTTTTTCAAAGTTCGGAATAGAAAATAATCCGACGAGGCTATGTCAGGGCTGTAGGGTGGATGGTTGAGCTGTTGGATCGGAGCATTGTCGTAAAGGAGCAGAATGTTTGATGTGAGCTTCCCGCGTCTTTTCTCCTTGAAAGAATCTCGCAATGCGTTTATGGTGCTAGCGTAGGTCTCTCCCGTTAAGGTAGTCTTATGTGGCATGAACTCCAACAGTAAAAGTCCTTCCTCATCCCAAAAAACAGTGGCCATGACCTTGCTTGCAGATTTTTCTACTTTAAACATTTTAGGGGTGGGTGAAGATCTGTGTTTACACTGTATGGACTCTATTTATAACTCGGGATCTCTATGGTAAACCGACGTTTCATCTCCTGTCACCAGTCGTTGAAAAAAACTTCCTGGGTTGTCACCAATGAGGTCCAAGTTTGAAACATTCGCGTCGGGCGTCCTTTCGAAGTGGTGTCAGAAACCGCAGGACCCTTCTTGCGCTGACTCTAGACATTTGAAAATGTTAATGAATTATATTCCAAACTGTGCCTGCCGACATGTTCATTTCTTCAGCTATCCTAGAAACAGTCACTCGCCTATCTTCCAAAATAAATTAATCATTATTTTACACATTTCTGGAGTCGTTGCCGTCACGGGCCGCTCCGTGTGAGGGTCATCTTCTATGGACTCTCTTCCCCATTAAAACTGCTTGGTCCAAAATTTGCCTTTATATTTAGAGGGCTCAGATTACTTTTATATTGTTATGCGTTCAAATATTTCTTTAGACTTCTTTCCCTCTTTAGTAAGCAACTTAATAACCGATCGCTGCTCTAAATCGAGCAATTTTTACTAGACTCAGATATCGATGCACTTGCCATGCTCCAACTCCGAAAATATTAATGGTACTGAATTCAAATTTCGAACACGTCACACGAAGAAACAAAGCTACACGCATGAACATGTCTCGACTTCTTCAGCAGTGCACTTTACCCTTTAGGTAGATATATTATTGAACGCTCCTGTATAATATTTAATAGATAAATTAAATAATTAAAACAATGTTACAATTACTTTTTTAATAATTTTAAATTTATAAAAAAAATAATTGTAGCAAAATAAATAATTTTAAATTTATTAAAATAATGACTGTAACGAAATGTTTAATATTTAATTTAATTATATTAGATAATTAAAAAAATATATCATCATCATGTCAGCCGAAGGACGTCCACTGCTGGACATAGGCCTCCCCCAAGGATCAAAAACCTAAAGAAATGAAAATAAAATAATAAATATATAAACCTAACTAAATCAAAAGATGAAAATGAGTCGTGCATGAATGATTGATACTAAAAATGCGACGTGATGACCTTTATTGAATGGGCCCACCTCACTATACAAACGGTGACAATGGTCTAGTGGGCCCTACCCGCCCCGCAGCCTCCGCACGATTGCCCGTCTTGACGTCCTCCGTTGGACGACTGTATGGATTCTTAGACTGTGATATTACTATATTTATGACAAATTAGTCAAATTTAATATTTAGATATTAATAGCAACTTTTTATTGAAGTTCAACACAGCTGCAAGGTGTTACTCTAGTAATAATAGGTCATCTTTGTACAGTTCTACTGTGTAGGTATCAACAAATTTTTACGTCCTTAGTTTTGACATTTCTCGATATTGGCGCTACAAGACATAGAGGGGCATTCCACGTGAAGGGGACGGGTAAAAAAAAGATGTTTCCGATTTTAGTAATATTTTATTAAGTTATACCTGTACATGTCCTCGACTTAATTATACAATATTTTTGGAGTTTACCTCCTTAATTAATAGATTTTCATAAACCCGGAGTATGAAAATTTATGGGGAGTAAAATCAAAACGCTGTGCGTTAAGCGATTGTTGTATAGTATAGTTATTAATACCCGTCTCTGTCGAAAAGAGAAAATAAATAGTATGTATGTATGAATGTATGTTCGTACCTATGTGTGTATGTTGTATTGTATGTGAGCACATGTTATATATAGTATAGTTATTAATTTTGTGCGCAACTTATCTTGCGCATCCCTCAGCACATTTATAATCTTTCGTAACGATTAAACTCCAGTCGTGCGTCGGAGCTGACATACACACACACTTATTTTTCCATACATTTTTCCATACATTTTTAAATCAATAAATCTCCTGGCTTTTTCACTATCTGAGGTCAGCTCTCCTAATACTCTTTCGCCATTCTTGGCGATTTTGGGTAGTTTCTGGCGTTAAACCTGGCGTCAGCATGTCCTTCGAGACGGTTCGCGTCCAGGTAGTCAGTGGGCGTCCTCTGCCTCTTTTTACCTCTTCTATGGCCATCACCAGTCTTGTCATATGGTCTTCATTTCGGCGTATTACGTGTCTATAACAGCGTAAACGACTTTCTTGCATCTTGTGCTGTATTTCCGCGACTTAATATGTTCCTCTGATTTATTCGTTTCTTACTTTATATGTGCTTTATCCAATTTAGTGACGGCTCCCGCCCAGCGCAGCATTTTCATTTCCTTTACATGCATTTTGTGCTCATCGCACTTCCTTGCTGCCCAGCACTCGCACCCGTAGAGCATTGACGGTCTTATAGGGCGTCTGTACACGGTGCCTTTAGTTTTAATAGGCATTTTTGCATCACAGAGAACGCCAAATAGTGATTTCCATTTGAGCCAGCCTGTCTTAATTTTGTTCTCTATGTCTTTTTCCGTATTCGCCTTATTATCAACTACGGATCCTAAGTATTTGAATTCTTGGACCTTATTTAGGTGAGTGCCATCAATGGTAAGCGTTGTTAGGATGTTTCTGGCGCTTCAAGAAAAATTGCAGTGCATATATTCAGTCTTTTCTCGGCTGACTCCTAACCCCCTGCTTTCTAGAGCCTTTTGCCAGGTTTCGAGGCTGTTTTGAATTTCCGGCAACGTTTCTTCAATCAGGACTACATCATCAGCGTACAAAAGAGGCCATGGGGCCGGTTTTTGAAGATATTTGGTGTTTTCTAACGTCATAACGTCTTATAAATTGATTGACGCGGGCTGCATTCACGAAAAAGTTCGACGTCATTATAACGTTACGCCCGTGTGACGTCACTGTCGCGTTACGGCAGTGTGACGTCATTGTTGCGTTACGCCTGAGCCGAGCGTGCAAGCGAGAGTTGTACTTGTAGAAATACTTGTACTATTACTTGTACAAGTACTTGTATTTGTACTTGAACTTGGACGAAGCGACGGACGAACCGTCAAACAAGTGTGCCAATAGATTAAAAGTACTAGGCTTCCAGGATCTTACAAGAGTGTTTCAATGCGGTCAACTCACTGTGAGGAAAACACGTATCTGTGTGTGTCAATGGATTAAAAGTACTAGGCTTCCAGGATCTTACAAGAGGTTTTCCAATGCGGTCGATTTTCTGTAAGGAAATGCCAAAGAGTTAACTCACCCGAATATGGGCGGTATTTAACATCTCCTTAAAGATGGAGCTAAAAAAAGTTTTACTTCAGTCGTGTGGTCTAAAGCACACAAGCGTTGGGCTTGTGACACGTTATCACGTAAAATTATCGTCCGTAAACCGACTTAACAGACATCGTTATTTTTAAAAGTTTTTTTCAAACTATTTTTATAAAGTTTGAACCAGTTCAATTTTATTTTATTTTTTTCTCATAATACATAGTTATTAGTGTATACGTCACCTGGATATTGTGAAAACCGCGATATTACAATCTTACTAGTTAGATTATGATATAACGGTAAATTGTGAATCGAATCACAATATCACGGCCTATTATTCTAACTCCGAATAAAACCGATTTTAACCGATGATTTCTTCTGCTGCGAAGCATTCTGCTACCCAGGGAGGGGGGAAGCCTGGCTTTGCGAGGCTCTTTGACAGTTAAATCAATCAAACCTGACCAATCCTAATATCGCTCATTTATTTAGTGTTTTTCACTTCGCTTAGTGTTATTATAATGTCACTAGTGAAGTTGTAAACAATATGTTACAGTTCACAATCTTTCGACAGTTTACAATCTCGCGTAATAAATCCCGTTAAATTATAATTGGCGTGCGTGGATGGTGATTTACAGGGCCCTGGGGTGGCGTACTAGCTGGAAGGAAACCACCATTAAAAACCAGGTAATGCCGGAAGCGTATGCTCAGGGAGTGCGGACCTGAGCTTAAGACGTGCACCATCAAGTCCTGCATAGAACGTCCTCGCCGCTGCATGGCCTGCCGCCGCGGACCTGCAGTGGACCGCTGCCTCGTGCAGCGGTCGTGCACGCTGGAAATGTTGAGACCAAACGAGTTACGCACATTTCATCAACCTCGGGGTCCAACAGCTAATCTATGCAGGGCGAAGGCGAACCACTGGCGCCTTAAATCTGGTCCCCCAGCATCCCCGTATTGCGACCCACTGTGGCAATGACGTCGCGAGCCCATCATCTCGAAGATAAGATTGATGGCGGGTAGGGGCATCACCTTGCCACCCACGTGTTTGTGCCGTGCGTGGAGACCCGTATGGGAGGAAGAAGGAATCCTGGAGGTTGAGCTTGCTGCGGTCTGCGGGCCGTAGTCGGCAACACGCCATCTTTGGTCTGGATTTCTCTTGAAACGGGAGGCCATAGTCTAGCCACCTATGGTCAATCGGCTGGGACACCCCGTCAGAGGGCTGTCAGGCGAGGTCGCCTAACTGACGAAGCGGACGATCGGTTGCTGGCATCGGAGTGATGCGTGGGCTATTCCGGCTTACAGCTAGCTCTGGTACACCCAGCTACTTGATTCGGCCCGTAACTTGTCAGGGTGGAGGCCTATATCCTCAGAGTAGTTCTGGCGACCATGCGCCTGCGCATGAGGCGTCCCCATCTGAGGGCTCCAAGGAGGGTGGAACGCTACTGAGGATGAAGAGACCGTCAATAATATCATGGACAAACAAATGGAAAAAAGTATAAACCAGGCTGCATCTCTGATTGCGCCCAACACCTCGGCTGCGCCTAAGGCTGCGCCGGCTACCCCGGCTGCGCCCACGGCTGCGCCAAAAGAAATTAATATGGCCGCTCTTACGGCAGTAGTGCCAACGATTACCACCTCCTCTCGTGAGGAGCCAATTTGGAAGGTGGTCGTCAAAAAGGGCAAAACAAAGGCCAAGGTACCCCCTGCACATAAACCACCTAGTGCAGCTAAACGAGCGAAAGCTCGTGCGGCGGCTAGAAAGGAGCGCGGCATGGCTGCAGAGGGCAGTAAGCAGCCTCAAGCTGCTGAAGGGACCGCCAGGACCCACGCTGCTTCTTCGCAAGGTACTACGTCCCAGAGCGCTGACGCAAGTCACGCTGCAGGGACACCTAACCTTGCAGGAGCGTCCTCAGCGCCTATGGTCGCACCTGCCGTTGGTGGTGATAATCCGCGATCGCGTGGCAAACGAGGTGGAAAAGGCAAGGCCGCTAACATATCTGGAGAGGTTCCCAGCCACTCCAAACCGGCCAAAAGATTCCGCCCTGATGATACCCTATCACCGAAGGATGGCGGTAGAGGCAAGCGTGCCAAAACTGCTAATTCTTCCACCACGCAGGCAGTAACAAATTATGCTGACGCCGTAAAAGGCAACGATTATTGCGTCGCAATATTACTGCAACCTTTCAGGGACCTCACCGTTGAGCAGGCTTCTGCCATTGAAGACGCCCTGGATGAAGCGATGGATGACGAAATTTACTCCCCACGCACATCCAGCGATGCTCCGGTGATTGCTCCTGCGTTCAGAGGGAAGGCCTTTTTCAGTGAAGGCGTCCTCAAAATGTGGTGCGAAAACGATCACGCTCTTGCGTGGTTACACCGCGTCGTACCACAGCTACAATCACCGTGTGCGGGATCTAGACTCACTGTCAAGCGGCAGTCTGAGATCCCCCGACGAACTAAAGCTGGACTTTTGGTACCCAATTATACAGGGGATGATATGGACCGACTTCGTAAGAAGCTCCAAGCCCAGAACCCCTGGTACCAAATAGACCGATGGGCAATCTACCATGCCGAACGACAAGACGGGGGAAAGTCTGTTTTCCTCGTTTTGGGCATACCTGACAGCGACATGGATGCTATAAGGAAAAGAGATCGACGCGTAGCCTACAAGCTTGGGTCGATCTACGTCCGCTTCCATGAGGGGAAAGATGGAGCCCAACCATCATCCTCTGCGCCAGCCTCCGACTCGAACTCAACACGAGTGGTCCGTAAGGACCTAGAGTCGATGAGCTCAGCGCCCTCGCAACTGGAGCGCCGCACGGAACCTGTCTCAGGTTCTGAAGGCTGCACCATCCCGCCCACCGCTGCTAGCTCTGCTTTTCCTGAAAAGGACTCTGCGGGGCAAGCTGGAGGAGAGTGGAATAGCGAGGTGATGGAGACGGACGAGGAGAGGTTGCTGGGGAGTGACGACGCCCCCAGCTCGCCTCTTTTTCGTCCTTAAAGCCCTACAAACCAACCTCCAGCATAGTCAGACTGCGACGGCTAACCTGCGCAGAACGCTGGAGGTCGACTCCGAGACCGTAGCCCTAATCCAGGAGCCGTGGATTAGAAATGGCAGAATCTGCGGTCTGAGCAACATTGGGGGCAAGCTGCTCCTGAATACAACAGTAAGCAACCCACGTACATGTATTTTTGCTCCAAAACATGTTACCACCATACTAATGACCGAGTTCTGTTCTAGGGACCTGACTACTATCAGGATCCCGAGTGACTCCTCCCAGGGCCTGCCTGACGTGATGATCGCATCTGCCTATCTCCCTGGCGACGCAGAAATTCCCACGCCTGAGCTGGCCGCCCTGGTAGAGCACTGTGAGCGAGAGGGACTGGAGCTGATCATCTCCGCAGACTCCAACGCGCACCATCCGCTGTGGGGCAGCGTGAGATCCAACTCTAGAGGTGAGGAACTCATAACCTTCTTATTACCGACTTCATTAAGAATACTCAATCGGGGCTCGGAACCGACCTTCGTCACTCGCCGGGCCCAGACAATTGTCGATTTAACCCTAGCGTCGGAGCAAATTTCTTCACACATCTCAGACTGGCATGTGTCTGATGAGGCATCGTGCTCCGATCACCGCTGGATTAGATACAATCTTCTTCTAACAGTCAAACCCGTGGAACCTCGGCGCAATCCCCGAAAGATTGATCGCATTAAGTACAGAGTACTGACGGCGAAAAATTTGATCGAGGCAGTTGCAACACCAATTTATGGTAATGTTTCCGACATTGACAACCACGTTAATAATCTCACATCCACTTTAATCAACAGCTACGAGCAGACATGCCCACTTGTGATACCGAGGACTGACCATAGGCCACGTCAGCAATGGTGGGGCCCAGTACTCGATAGACTTCGTCACAAGGTAAGGAAACTGTTCAATAAGGCGAAAAATACTCGTGCGGACGACGACTGGACCGCATATAAACAAGCTCAGTACCGATACAAAAAGCGTATAAGACTCAGGAAGTCAGAATGCTGGAGACGTTTTTGTAGTAATATCGAAACCAACAACCAGGCAGCCAAGGTCAAAAACATTTTGTGTAGTGATCCTGAGCACAACCTTGGGTATTTAAAGAAGCCTGATGGAACGTATACCAAAACAGACTCTGAGACTTGCGAGTTGCTTTTGCAGACGCACTTCCCCGGGTGTCTCATTATGAACGGTTCGACCTGGGAAGATGCACACCGCAGCGCACCAGAGGACACAAACTGGACCACGGCCCACCGAATTGTCACCCTAGAAAAAGTCAAGTGGGCAATTAGCAGCTTCCTCCCGTTTAAGGCGGCAGGGTTAGATGGTATCTTCCCCGGGCTGCTAAAATGGTGTGATGCAACGTTGATAAACCATCTCGTCGCCATCTATAGAGGATGCATCGCCTACCGCTACGTTCCTTCACAATGGAGGGAAGTCAAAGTAGTATTTATACCTAAGCCCGGCAAGGGGGATTACACACAGCCAAAATCATTCAGGCCAATTAGCCTCACATCCTTTCTACTTAAAGTTTTAGAAAGGTTATGTGACAGGGAAATAAGGAGCACCGCTCTGATAAGTAATCCCCTCCACCCAAACCAACATGCCTACTCTATGGGTAAATCAACGGAATCGGCGCTACATGCGGTGAGTTCTCGTATTCAAGCCGCTATCTCATCAAAACAATCAACGCTAGGTGTCTTTATTGATATAGAAGGCGCCTTTGATAAAACTAACTTTACCAGCATTAGCCAAGCTTTGCTCAGACATGGTGTCGATGCCACGGTTGCCGGGTGGATAGACAATATGCTGAAATACAGAGCCATACAATTCACTGTAAACAGTACCACAAGAGGGGTGGCTGTACGGGGTTGCCCTCAGGGAGGCGTCCTTTCACCTCTCCTCTGGAACTTCGTTGCTAACGAACTAATCTGTTGGCTTAACGAAGAAAGGCACTTCACAGTGGGCTATGCAGACGACTTGGCAATTCTTATTAGCGGGCCAGTAGAATCTGTGCTTTGCGACCTTATGAGATCTGCCTTAAGAGTCGTCGAAAGATGGTGCGCAAAGCATCAATTATCAGTGAACCCTTCCAAAACGGAACTAATATTGTTCACACATAAACGACGTCTTGGAAACTTAGTGTTACCCAAGCTTTTCAATACAAGTCTAACCCTAACGAACGAGGTCAAATACCTGGGAGTTATCCTCGATAGCAAATTGTTATGGAATAGACATATAGATCACAAGCTACAAAAGGCTTGCATAATCTTTTGGCAATGTAAGAGGCTATTAGGCAAATCCTGGGGCATTTCGCCAAAAATCATCACATGGCTTTATACAGCTGTCATTAGACCAATAATCACCTATGGTGCTATAGCTTGGTGGTCGAGAACCGAACTCAGCACCGTGATTAATAGCCTGCAACGATTTCAGAGACAGGTCTGCTCTGCTATTACAGGTTGCATGCGAACGACCCCCACAGCAGCCCTAGAGATGATTCTAAACTTGGCACCGCTTGACCTCTTTGTCCAACAAGAGGCTACTATGGCGGCCATTCGTCTCAAATATCTGGGCCTGTGGCACAATCAAGAGGGTCCACATCAAACTCTGCTAAGTAGGGCGGTTACATTTCAACCGCTCTTAGAAGCCCCATGTGATAGGATCCCTACGAAACATGTGTTCGATAAACACTATCGAATACAACTTTACGAGAAAGACGGGGACCAATCGGGTATTAACGAGGTCCGCATATACACCGATGGCTCTAAAACAGAGTCTGGTACGGGGGCAGGCGTCTTCTCATTAGACTTGAACATCCATGTATCACTGGCATTGGGTGAACATAGTTCCATATTCCAATGTGAATGTGTTGCCATCACCCACGCTGCCACCACGGTCATGAAAAGAGGTGTCACGAACTACGGCATTAGGATACTCTCAGATAGCATGGCCGTACTTCTGGCTCTGGAGAGCAATACCATGAACTCCAGTCTAATCTACGAATGTCACCTTGCACTGGAGCGAATAGCTTCAGTTAACAGGGTCATCCTGCAATGGATAAAGGGGCACAGTAACTCATTGGGGAACGATGCAGCCGATGAGCTGGCTAAAAGGGGTTCCGAAACTCCAGTAGCTGGCCCCGTTCCACTCATGCCAATCCCTTTTAGACAAATACGCTCATGGACAAGGCTGCACACAGTTCATCAACACAATGCCCGTTGGGCTAATCTAACTAGCTGTAGGCAGTCAAAAATGGTTTTGATGCAACTCAAACCACAACTGACCCGAAAACTCCTCAGCCTCAACCGACGTGATCTTCGTATAGTTGTGGGTACTATCAGCGGGCACCTACCCCTGAATAAACAACTATTCATCATGAATGTCACAGACAGTCCTCTTTGCAGAGGATGTCTTGAGACAGATGAAACAGTCAGTCATGTGATCCTGGAATGCACTGGTCTGATCGAACATCGGGTAAAAATCCTCAATGATATGGGGTCGCTCCGAGAAGCCTGCGAATGTCCCAGGAGACTTCTGTGCTTCTGGAAGGAGCTGGGTTGGCTGGACTAGCCAGCGACACTTGCACGCATAAAGGACCGAAAAAGAGTCCAAATGCGGAAACGGGAGCCCACTACCAATAGTGTATACGTCACCTGGATATTGTGAAAACCGCGATATTACAATCTTACTAGTTAGATTATGATATAACGGTAAATTGTGAATCGAATCACAATATCACGGCCTATTATTCTAACTCCGAATAAAACCGATTTTAACCGATGATTTCTTCTGCTGCGAAGCATTCTGCTACCCAGGGAGGGGGGAAGCCTGGCTTTGCGAGGCTCTTTGACAGTTAAATCAATCAAACCTGACCAATCCTAATATCGCTCATTTATTTAGTGTTTTTCACTTCGCTTAGTGTTATTATAATGTCACTAGTGAAGTTGTAAACAATATGTTACAGTTCACAATCTTTCGACAGTTTACAATCTCGCGTAATAAATCCTGTTAAATTATAATCTAACGGAATTTACAATATTACGGTGACATAGATAATCATTACCAAAGTTTCTTATGGGCCTGGAAGTCGTTTAGGAGCTAGAACAGTGACAATGCCAAAATAAGGTAAAGCATGTTTAGATCGAAAGTTTTTGTTAGCTGTCGCTAGCGGGCTCCTTTATTTTGTCTGGTCTAGCTCCTAAACGACTTCCAGGCTCATTATGAAACTTGGCAAGGATTATCTATACACTAATACCAATTATGAGAAAACAAAAATTAATAAAGTGGTCTAACTTTAAAAACATCGAGTTTGTAAAATTTAATTACTGTTTTGTACAAAAAAACTTTTTTTATTTCCAAAATTGCTATTAGGAAGCTCATCAAGTATACATATCACTATTTGATTATAACTTTTTAACACTTGATACTTGGGTTTGAAGTAGCGCATACTTGTTAATTAGTCAAAATTTCAATGCCCTTTAACTCGTTAACTATAAATTGTACTGAAAAAATATTGTTTATCTAAGTTGAGGACATGTATGGGTATAACTTAATCAAATATTACTAAAATCGGACACAATAACTTTTTTTACCTGTCCGCTTCACGTGGAATGTCCCAGATATATTTCCTCTATTTCGAAAATAGAAAATTATACTTTTATATATTGTTTCATATATTTTAACATTACGATTTCATATATTTCAAAATAAAATAATGATTCCACACAATTGGACTTGCCCGCGTAATATGATTGACAATTTAGCAATCGATGTAATGGGCTTAATGGCTCAATGGTCAGAGTGTACGTTTATTCAGCGGAGTGCACGGGTTGAAACTCGGAGGAATAAGAAACAATACAGGCGATACCCCTCTGTCGGAAAATTGTGGTCCCACGTTGGTTTACACGTTTATATACCCCATTTCACAAGGTCGTTTCACAGTTCGAAGCGGATCGTCGAACAGGTTTGTACCACAGATTACTAAATAGTTACTCTTTGTACTCCGTAAAAAATGGGATAATGCGCTGTTTTTCGTGCAAAAAAAAAGTCTAAACCTCTAGTCTAATGAAGAATGGTGTTACTTTTCACAGTGGGCAAAATTAACGTAATTAAACTTCTCAATTCTTTATAATTTAGAGATTTTCAAAAACTTGAATTTAAATTTCTCCGCACTAGTCTCGTGGGGAGTAAACAGAATCTGATTGGTCGCTTCTTCGGAGTATTCACAGACTAAGTAGGGTGAGTATTATTAATAGTACTGACCTGGAGCACAGTATATATATTCCTGGAGACTATTTGCCATTTTCAAAGGTATACTGCGTGAAGGTAATCGACATTCATATCGATATTTCCTTTTCTTCTTTACAAAAATTTTCAATACAGTTATAAGAAAATACCACGCACCAAAAGACGAAGCGCAGGCAGTCCTTCCACTCGGTAGACCAAAGCCTTGGTGAAAGTTACTGGAAGCCGCTAGATGCGGTACGCGGTAGCCACTCAAGAACATTACTACCCCAACAGCCATCTGTTCTACGAGCTATATGGCTAGGGCACATAGCCTGTAGAACAGATGACCGTCTTCGGGTGCGCAGTCACCACTCGAAACTTATCTACCCCCACGGCCATCTGTTCTACGAGCTATATGGTCGGGACACATAGCTTTTTGAGCAGATGACCTTTGGGGCAGTACATTTCTCGAGTGGCAATCGTGCACTGGAAGACGCAGCGTAGACAGGCCTCCTACTCGACGTCCCAGGAAACAGGCAGTTCTCAGTGCGGTGTGTCTACTGGTGCGCGGTCGCCACTCGTGAACTTTACTACCCTAACGGCCATTTGTTTTACGATCTGTGTGCCTAATACACATAGCTCGTAGAACAGATGAACTTTGTGGCAGTAAAGTTCTCGAGCGGCAATTGCGCACCGAAAGACATAGCGTAGGAAGGCCTTACACTAAGTGGACCGACGACCTGGTGAAGATGGCGGGAGGCCGCCGGATGCGGGCAAGCAAGATTGGTCATTCCCAATGTGGTGCGCGGTTGCAACTCGAGAACTATACTACCCCAACTGCCATCTGTTCTACGGACGAGCTATAAAGCCGGGGCACGTATTATGTTAAATAGATGACCGTTGGGGCAGTAAAGTGCTCCAGTGGCAATCGCGTACCGGAATACGTAGCGTAGGCAGGCTTACTATTCGGTGGAACCGACGACCTAGTGAAGGTTGCAGGAAGCCGTTGGATGCGAGCAAGCAGGATCAGTGGTCATTTTCCTTGCCCACCTTATATTTGTAATAATTAATGTTAGCTTTTAAAATAAGTAGTTTAAATATTTGCTTGCATTGTACCTGTTTTTGTTTGTGTGGGCTCTGAATACATGCAAATCTTACTTTACAAGTCGTTCCCTATGCGGTGCGCAGTGCATCTTCTGGTGCGCAGTCGCCACTCGTGATCTTTACTACCCAAAAGTATATCTGTTCTACGAGCTATATAGTCGGGACACATAGCTTGTAGAACAGACGACCGTTGGGGTTGTAAATTTTTCGACTGGCGATCGCGCACCGGAAGACGTAGCGTAGGCAGGCCTCCTATTCGGTGGCCCTAAGACCTAGTGAAGGTCGCGGGAAGCTGCTGGATGCGGACTGTGCCTCCCCCAAGGATTTCCACGACGATCGGTCCTGCGCTGCCCGCATCCAACGGCTTCCCGCGATCTTCACCAGTTCGTCGGTCCATCGCGTGGGAGGCCTTCCTACGCTACGTTTTCCGGTGTGCGGTGGCCACTCGAGAACTTTACTACCCTATCGGCCTATCCCTATGTACCCTGCCAACTGCCACTTCAGTTTAGCGATTCTGTGAGCTATGTCGGTTACTTTAGTTCTCCTGCGGATCTCCTCGTTTCTGATTCGATCACGCAGAGAAACTCCGAGCATAGCACGTTCCTTTCCCCTTTGGGTGACCTTGAGCCTTCTTATGAGGCCCATAATAATTCATTCCAACATCCTAGTAATCCCATTCATCCTAGTAAGCGACCATGTCTCAGTTCCGTAAGTCATCACTGGCAACACACACTGGTCAAAGTAAGAAATGAGCCGATTTATTTTGTATGGAAGGTTCAAGAATGATCAACTATGAGTTTTTTGGAACAAATGGTTTAGTTTTACGAGAAGCCCTAGTTAAAACACCGCGACAATTTATATTTGAACACTATTAAGTTGCTAACTCTTAGTATGACAATTCTAAAAGTGGTTCAGAATCATGAGTAAGAAGCATGGGTTACATTTTTGTTTTAGGTATTCTTAAATACCTATTTACGTGATGATATTTCACAAGAAAGTAAAAGTGGTGACAAATGAAATCAACAATTTCGAAGAAGTTGACAACCCTGAAATATTCCGTCATTTTGATAGTCTCGTGTATGGATCTTTATTACGCGGCTAAATCAAATCACTCTGATGTTCAAAACTTGAATTTATGGTGACATTTCCTTGAAATTAGTATTAAATTACTTACAGATGCAAGTTAATACCATGTTTCTTAAGGCTTAGGCGTTGCGGACTTGTTTTTGCAAGAAAATTTCGCAGAAATTGGCATTTTTGCGGAGTTCTGCCCACGAGTCCGCTGCGAAATATTGTGATTTAAAATGGCGGCTCAAGTATTTTTTTATATGCACTAGATTTGGGGTCACATACTTTTGACAGAGGGAAAATGCGATGCATGGCGCGATGGTATCTTGTCTAAGCCTGGCATTGTACCGATAGAAAAATACATGGTTTGAAATTTCACCAAATATACCGAATAAGTCATTCTTTTTTGATATAATTGTTTTATTCAGAGCAAAAACTAATAGCTATTAAATGTCGATAAGTAGGAGCACATTACTATTCGGTTGCTGATGTTGGCAAAATTGAGTTCTCCTGGATTACATTGTCTATGGTGAATTGTTGTGTTGAATCAGTTGGCAACATTTTGGGTCGCAAACTTTACATTCATTTTGATTTTCATAGATGAAAAGAGAGGATGTACCTAGAAGTTTATAGGTAAATCTGGAGGCCACACTCTAAATACCTAATTGAAGCAAAGAAATATGGCCTTGAAGTTTCTCGTTACCGCTCCGTCTCTTTCTAATTAAGAGGTGTGAACAAGACAGTAAAGCTGTTGTTCACACCCGCTAATTGAAGAGACGGAGCGGTAACGAGACATTTCAATCTATATTTCTTTGCTTCAATTAGGTATTTGGAGTGTTGCCTCCAGTTTTTCCTACAAACTTCTTGGGATTTACCTACTTCACAACCATAGCACAAAACAGATAACCATAAGGTCATAACGTTTTGTCCCTGTGCTGTCAGGGACTTAGTAGATCTGTGCTTGTGAGCTACATACATAATAGCAAAGAGCATTTATTTAATCTGTTAACGTTAATTAACCAAAAGGTTAATAAATTATTTTAGCAAAAGGATAAAGGGAACCTGTTTTAAATTCTGTAAGCTTAATATTCTTACAAAAATGACTGATAAAATTTCTGTTGAATACAGTAATGAAGACACAGTGGTGTGTTTATTGTTTTCATCGATCCAAAACCTAGATGTTTATTCCTGGAAAACACTGTGCAAAAATATAAACAAATATATTCAATCCATGTCAAAAGATTATATTTGGCACAGAGATGAATTCAAAGTATTTTTAAACATAACTCAAGAGTCAAAAGGTAAAATCCTAGTTGATAAAACCTACAGTTTATAATATTTAAAGGACTGATCTGTGTCCCCAAATAAGATGATGGTTATGATTTACAGGGTTAATATCATTTATAGGGTATTTCACCACTTACCAGCTGCCAAAATCGAAATGCTAATATCTCGGAAACTGCTGATCCTAAACTACAAGTCTGAAATAAAATTAAAGATCTTATCAAGATCACTGGATGAAAACTGTCCTATTTTGGAAATTACCAATCCAATCCTAGACCACTCGTGTCCAAAGACAAATGATGGTACTTGATGAGATCTTCATTTTGGATGACAGCTATCAAATAACTTTCATCCAAAATGTCTGTCAGGAGTGCAAAGCGACTCCTACCCCCTCAATTTTTGTTTTGCTAGAATTGATTATTGCCAATCCCAATCTAAACTATGAAAAATTCCCACAAATTTTTTTAGAGCACATTCGCTTTTGAGCCATGCACAAACAAAGTTGATGATATGCGAGTAAACAATTTCCTGTCTTCACTATTACAGCAGCCCTGTCAGTAATAAAAGCCAACAACATCATTGTCGAGAGACAATTGAAAATAAAAAAGAACCAGAAATGTGAAAATAAAACCCAGTTTTTGATGTGTAACATCTTTGCTCTCGCTTTCCTGCAATTTGTGGGAGTGATTTCGTGAAATGGGATGGAAATGTGTAACAGGAAATGCGAACGTTTTTTAATTCTCGAAAACTAAGGTTGTCATAGCCATGCCGCCTAGTGCGATGGCAAAGGCAAAGATGACATACTACTATTCAAAGGGTCGGCCTGTGAATGTACAACCGTATAATTTATTAATTTCATAAGTATTTTGTCACATGTTACACATCATATGCGAGTACTGTAGGTCTCGTTTTTTTTTTAATAATTACAAACATGCCGAAAATGGTTTTTCGGTTTTCAATGAAATATGTTGGTTTGCATTCCATAGTTGGGGCAGTAAAGTTCTCGAATGGCAATCCCGTGAAGGCCCGCTAGATTTTCTAGCAGCGTCTTTCTGCTGATATGATGATGATGACTGAAGATAGAAATGCCTAAGGGTGGTATTCCACTTGTCAAAGATAATTTTCTAAACCTGCCTGGCTACCTACCACCATCTTACCTAAGTCTTAAACATCAGTATTAACAGCATTGATGTGTTCCGGCTTGAGATAGGATAGCCAGTTCTCCATTGCATTGGGGAATCTCAGTAAGCCCACTTCCATCTTCAGCATCACGTCACTTAACATAGGTTAGATGTTGCCAAGGGCTTATCAATTGTGGGAGATAAGAGCATAACATGTAGTCTTCTTACAGATATTCCACCTCATCTCATAAGTACAACATGTTTTGGAGACAATATAGAAGATGAATGGTTTATTGTGTACCTTATTCTTGAAATCACAAAAAAGTTTCAACAGATTGTTGTCAAAATCAAGGATAATGATGGGGACTTTCTACTTATAGAAGCTGCTAACTACTTACCCTCATGGGCGAATCCAGAAAATACTGATGATAGAGTGAGTTTATTTTCTCTGGTAACATGCTTAAATATTTTTTTAACTAATTTATAATGTTTGGCTGCTCTTTGATTTAAGGAATAAAACTCAGGTCACCCAACGAGTGATGGAGAGAGAGCTATGCTTGTAGTCCCCTAAGTGATTGAATCAGAAAAAAGAGATCTGTGGGAGAGCTAAAGTAACAGACATAGCTCACTAAATTGATAAATTCAATGAGTGGCAGTGGGTGTGGCACGTAGCTCATATGCAGGCAGCGTAGGACCCGTTGATGTAGAAGTCCTTGTGGGAGACCTTTGTTCAGCAGTGAAATTTTTTCGGAAGAATGAATGAGTCTTAAGTTAATTTTTCCTAGAAATCTAGTAGCATTTGTTCCTTCGTTCTTTGTATGTATTGAAGCGCTAAGTATCGCTTCAAGCCGATCTCTTTTGTTGCGTTTCATAATTAAATTCTTTTTTGATGTCGTTGCTCTATGGAAATTGAATTTGAAAATATTTGTTATTTTTTGACAAGAGGAAAACAAAAGGTTGACCGTGATCTCTTCGACAGTCATGTGCATTTTAAATTTTTGGATATATTGTTTTATAATGTTTTGTTGAGGCCCACTATTTTATTCAGTGGTAAGTAATTTGTATAAGGAAACCGCTTTGCGTGTATTTTTGGTACTGCTGCGAACTAGATCTATATATGTCCGTAGGGTTTCATCCACCCCCTGTGAGGTTGACGTCCCCGAAAGTTTACCTGATTAAGGATTAATCCTGGGATGGAGCTGTGCTGACCACCAGCCAGTCCTTTCCACTGCCCGCCCAGCTGCTCGCCAAAAGGGAAGTGAATACTTATTTTATCTTTTATCCCGAGCGACTCTCTGACTCTCTGACTTTTCTGCCGTCCTAGAAGATTTCCTGCTTCCGGTTTCTAACCATTAGTTATTTATTTTAAATTTTAAAAATGTTTTGTACCTAATACGTGTTTTTTTAGAAAGATAGGGTAATTCGGACCAGAGTGAAATTTAATTATTTTAGAACTTAATAACTTATTTAAGTACCAAAGGGACGGTGACGATCGTTGCCTACCGGCATTCTATAGAATAACCTTTTTATATACAAATAAAATTGTCACTTTAAATTTATTTCCGGAAATTGTCTATAAATATATTAGGTCATTGTTTTATTGTCAATGCGGTCAACCAATGTAAATCACATCTTTTTCTAGTATATTGTTCCTTCTTTTTTAAAAAAATCATAAAATACATATATTCTAATTTACCCCATAATATTTTTTTCTTAAAACTCCGTTTAGGCCTGAACCTCTAAATCTTACGTATCATATGTGGCAAATTCCGTGAGGGTTTTTATCCCAAGTTTCCATTATTTTTGTCACATATTTATGGCGCCCGAACTATTGTTTTATCCCCTTTTCTGCCTTTATTCTTTCCCTAACGAACCCGTTTTTTTGTCGTTCGTGGGTGTATCCGTTTTCCGGATATTATGGTTCAAGTTTTAATACCTCAAGACCCTTACTTAATTTAATCGTGCAGTTTTCTTTGAAACGTAATGTTTTTTTGTTTGTATACACGGTATTTTTTTGCTTCTCTTAACACGGGTCGTTTTTTCCCCGGCTTAATGGCATTATACCTCTTTCGGATAATTGCTTACGTGTTGATGAGTTGTTTTTGCCTGTGTATTCCCTTACGATTCCAAGAGAATTTTTAATTTAAGTAGTCAATGGCCAGACTCTAGATTTCTTTCAGTCGAAAGTCGGGACAGACTTACTTTTAGTTCACGATTATTTAACGTTGTTTTAAGGGAAAAATCTTTAAGGGTTACTGTTTGGAATATTTTTACGCGTTGCTTTGCGAGGTACTCCTTAAATTTTTGGCGTACCCTGTTCACTTTTATGTGACAACGTTTCTGTATTCCACAGTATTGTTTAGATTTCTTGAGGTCTAATAAAAATTTCCCATTTTTTTCAAATTTCTTTCATTAATCTTGCCCTTGTCTTACCTCAAATGGCCTATTTTTCGGTAGAGTTGTCCCTTTAGACTCTTGCGTATCGCGTTTCAGACTTCCGGTGTTAATTTTATCCGTGAGTCGGATTTTTCACGCATCCGCCTTTACCGCTTTTGTCCACATTTTCACTGGGGTAACCGACAATGTTTTGCAAGTTTTTTTCAGTTTTTGTCAACCCTATTGGTCTTTAATGTTTTACTAGTTGTTTGATTTCTCCTGTTTTCTTAAGTGACTAGTTTTAGGCTCAATACACAGCGATCCTTTAACGCTAGTGTGTTTTTGGGGTTATTAAGTTTGTTCACTTTTAGATGGAGTTTTTGCCGTTTGTATGTGTAGCTTCGTGTATAAATGTCAATTTCTACCAGCTTCAAGTAAACGTTTGTAGTTAACTAGTTACTTAGAGAGTTTTTATTTTTTCTTCTTCAGGGCTGTCCAACGTCTATAGGGTTGTCCAAATTTCAAAAATTTTTTGGACTTCTCGCCTTTTTTTTGTGAGTTTGTGGGTATTTTGAAGCGCTAAGTATCGCTTCAAGCCGATCTCTTTTGTTGCGTTTCATAATTAAATTCTTTTTTGATGTCGTTGCTCTATGGAAATTGAATTTGAAAATATTTGTTATTTTTTGACAAGAGGAAAACAAAAGGTTGACCGTGATCTCTTCGACAGTCATGTGCATTTTAAATTTTTGGATATATTGTTTTATAATGTTTTGTTGAGGCCCACTATTTTATTCAGTGGTAAGTAATTTGTATAAGGAAACCGCTTTGCGTGTATTTTTGGTACTGCTGCGAACTAGATCTATATATGTCCGTAGGGTTTCATCCACCCCCTGCGAGGTTGACGTCCCCGAAAGTTTACCTGATTAAGGATTAATCCTGGGATGGAGCTGTGCTGACCACCAGCCAGTCCTTTCCACTGCCCGCCCAGCTGCTCGCCAAAAGGGAAGTGAATACTTATTTTATCTTTTATCCCGAGCGACTCTCTGACTCTCTGACTTTTCTGCCGTCCTAGAAGATTTCCTGCTTCCGGTTTCTAACCATTAGTTATTTATTTTAAATTTTAAAAATGTTTTGTACCTAATACGTGTTTTTTTAGAAAGATAGGGTAATTCGGACCAGAGTGAAATTTAATTATTTTAGAACTTAATAACTTATTTAAGTACCAAAGGGACGGTGACGATCGTTGCCTACCGGCATTCTATAGGATAACCTTTTTATATACAAATAAAATTGTCACTTTAAATTTATTTCCGGAAATTGTCTATAAATATATTAGGTCATTGTTTTATTGTCAACGCGGTCAACCAATGTAAATCACATCTTTTTCTAGTATATTGTTCCTTCTTTTTTAAAAAAATCATAAAATACATATATTCTAATTTACCCCATAATATTTTTTTCTTAAAACTCCGTTTAGGCCTGAACCTCTAAATCTTACGTATCATATGTGGCAAATTCCGTGAGGGTTTTTATCCCAAGTTTCCATTATTTTTGTCACAGTATACCATATAAGTCCACATCCATCCATGGTTGCATAAATTTTAATTTTTAATTTTACCATTTTCTAATTTTGGTGCTAAAATCTTGTTGTATAAATATAATTGTGGATAATTTGAGATAACTAGGTGCCATTTTTTCCAGTTATTATATGTAACTTATTTAACTTGTTTTAGGTTTTTATACACAATGGTCACATTCACCTGATTTCACCTGCAACCTGCAGTGACGTTAACTTGATAGACTCATTAAATCTGGTTTGTGATAAAAGTATAGAAACTGAGGCTTTAGAAATTGAACAAGCTGTTTTAAATCGTGTTGGTGATTATCCTGACAAGATAAAAGAGAACCTGCATAGAGCTGTTGTTAAGTTGCCTGTTGAAATTGCAACATTGTTGGCCTTGAAACCAGCGCTTATCGCACCAATTGTAAACTCATGCTGCAATCATGATATGATTGATGCAAGAGGAATAAAAAATGTTAAGTTTGAAAACTGTGTAACTGTTCAAGTGATATTTACCAAATGTTTATATGGTATGTTAATTCATTCAAAACCTATAAAAAATATGAAGTTCATAGGCACTGAAGATAAAAAGAGCTGCCTTGGACGAAAATTAACATGTGGCTTTGAAATAATTATGAAGAAATCATCTGAAAACGTATTTTCGACAAACGAATATAACAGATTCTTAGAAAACTTACAACAAAATGGTTATTTCAAAGAAAATATTGAAGGATCACAAAACTATAATCAGTTACTTGAAAATGCAAAGGAGTTTTTTATGGGTATGGAGTGCCCTATTACTTCTTATACTTGTAACGTCATGTTACAATTAAAAGACACAGATGAATATAATGAAATGCTAGAAAAGCTTCAGAACAACTGTAATGAAATTAATGATCTTATACATGATAATGAAGATTGGTTAAACATAGATCCAGAACAGTTAAACGATTTGTTAAATACTAGGTATGGGCAATCTTCAGGGCTTAAAAAAGGAGATGTCATTACCCCTCAAAAAATAACAGCAGAATTATCAAATTTTCTAAACAAAAACTCTGATTTTGAAGGAATTGAAACAAATGAAATAATCGAAAAAACGTCTGTTGAGTTTGATGCCAACGAGTTTGTAGAATCATTAAAAAAGATGATGAATTTCATATCATCTGATGAAAATGATATTTCCGACGTGATAAGTGACTCATGTGAGGATGATGATGGTGATTCAATGTTATTAGATGATAATGATGATTTAGACAAGGAATTGAAAGAAAAATTGAACACTGCTAGATTTGACGGGGGGGACAGCCGAAGTATACTGTCTGATATGATGAAGAGTATGAAAGAAGAAAGAGGATCATCTGGACCATCTAGCAATATATTAAGAACCATTGGCATAAATAAAGTTGATATTCAAGACTCTGATGATGACTAAACATATGTGTCTGTGTGCCTAAGTTCAGAGTATTGGTTACAAGTATTATTTCTAATTATATTATTGTTTTAAAATAATAAGCAAAAAATTAAAAAATAAAAAGTTTATTTCATCCATTTTCCATAATTAACCAAATATCATAAGTTATAGGTAAATATTTAAAAACCCAACCCTATTTATTTAATTTAAAAAATTAAGAAGCCCCACTGCTTAAAGTCAAATATTCCCAGTCATCACTACTGGCTTTGTATCTTAAGACTAGCATCGCGAAACTCCATACAAGTCGACTGATTTATGAACCTACTACTACGAGTACACCAACCCATCTTTACACGTTTTGTATGTGAACGCAACTATGGCAGGGCCGACAATCATCACTCGGAGAGACAAGGATAACGCTATACGTAACCAACATAAGAGCTGCTTTTCTTTCTATCATTCAGCTATGCGTTTGACTTTGCGCCACGTTTCCGTCAGTTCGAACTTCCGACAGTTTGACTCCTATAATATTCTCTTCTACCCACAAAACGTAATACAGGGATGGAACGGCAGCGGGGAACCGTTAACAGGGCGGATGGGATCGAGCGAGTCGTGTCTTATCCGCCCCTTTAAACGCAGAGACCGGGGCCAATGGAACAAATTTTCCCATCCCAACGGGTCGGATGGAATCACGTCACTCCTCGTAACAGACGTTGATAATTTGGCAGGGGAACAGAGTTTCGCTGCTTTTTTGCTATGACATAATTATGATTGATAATACACACATCCATCACAACCTTCGAGTTTTTTTGCAGGCGTGTGCAATTTTTTTTTTTTTTTATTCATAATTGGTAAGCCCTTGGCATCATCTCCCCTGTTGGTAAGTGTCAATGATGCCGAAGATGGAAGCGGGCTTACCAAGATTCCCCAATGCAATGGAGAACTGGCTATCTTATCTTCAAGCCGGAACACATCAATGTTGTTAACAATGATGTTTGGCGGCAGGACTTAGATAAGATGGTGGTAGCTAGCCAGGCGGGCTTAGAAAATGCCCTACCACCAACCAAACAGTGTCTTTCAAGTTGACCCCACCGGGAATCGAACCCGCGACCATCATGATGTTTTCCTACACCGTAAGAGTGTCGGATAAACGTACATATGAACCCGAAATTCTAAAACATATTGGTACGTGACAGGATGCGAACTACGACCGGGACGGAAGGTAGTGGCCCTAGCCATTCCACTGACGCTCACATAGATACATACATATTGCAAAATCTTTAGGTGAGGGTGGGTACTTAACTCGCTGCATTTTTACCCACCTGTCCCGGAAGGAGGGTTGTTTTCCGGGTGTATGTATGTGTGGGGTAGTTATGGACCAAGTAAACTCACTGGTACAATTCCTTGATAATTGATTTAATGCGAGTAGAAAGCTAATTAACAAATAGGTGGCTAATTAATGGCGGTACATTGATATTATTTTATATCTAATTGCATAAAAGGTACGTCGCGTATATTGCGTTCTCGCGGACTGGTGCATGGGCTGGCGGCACAGGGAGTCTCCACTCTCGGTGGCGATGCGATGTCACAGTATACGCATTCGGTAGTGAATGCACGGTACATGGATTGAGTAGCGCCACATATGTATGTAACAGATGTTTGTAGCCTAAACGGCTGAATAGAAATGCAGATGTTATTAGTGTCTTACAATCCTGTCACCCGTTTGAATTTCGAAAAAGATTACTGTTTGCTTTTATGAAATAGTTAGTGAACCATGGTGAACACAAAAACACAAGTGTTAACGTTCACAACTTGCTGTACCATAAACAGGGTGCGACCAAAATGGGTATGTATGAAAAACTACTATATAAATCAGAAACTATTGGGAGCAGGGAAATTTGTTCTATGGGACAGCGTAGTCAATTTTAGAGTAAAGACAAACTGTATCCAAATATTTAAAAAAAATTGAAGACTCGAAAATCTTACCGTTTATTTACGATGGCTGTTTGACAAGTACTTTTAAAAAGTAAAAAAAAATTTTCATACAATTTACATTTATTTTTCAACATAGTCTCATTTAAGGGCCTAACACTTATTCCAGCGAGTTTCAAATTTTTTCATCCACTCCAAAAAATACGATTTGTCGAGGTCTGCAAAATAGCCGTTTACACCTGCAATGCAGTCATTTGTCAAAAATTTTTGTCCTCCAAGCCATTTTTTCAAATTTGGGAATAGGTAGGAACCACACGGAGCTATGTCCGGTGAATACGGAGCATGCGGAACCAGCTCGAAGCCCAACTCGTGTATTTTAGCCATTGCAATGGTTGACGTGTGTACTGGGGATTGTCTTGATGAAAGAGGACTTTCTTGGGGGACAATTTTGGTAGTTATTCCAACAATTCTCATATTACAAATTTCTCAACTACCAACAGGCGCGGCGGCTTAGGCCTTTTTAAACTTGGGTTTTCGTGTTCCCCATGGTTCATCTATAACAATTTCACAAAAGCGAACGATAACCTTTTTAAAAGCTTTTAATCAACTTACAATGTATGCATGTACGTTTGTTCGAGTGAAATCTTACAAGTTAAATTTGACCCACTTCTCGGTTTCCGATGAAGCTGAAATTTTGCATGCATATGTATATTGCGTGACAATGCAATATTAAAAGCTTGTACCTAAAAGTTTTTAGGTTTTTCGAAAATTATTTGTAATATAAATGTCCACGGGAGACAGGACTATAAGACACTAAAAACATCTGCATTCCAAAATCCATTCAGCCGTTTAGGCTACAAATATCTCTATACATACACCCGGAAAACATTACACTCCTTCTGGGACAGTTGGGTAAAAATGCAGCGAGTTAAGTACCCTCACCTAAAGATTTTGCAAAATGCTGGCAAAATGTATGTATCTATGTGAGCGTCGGTGGCGTAACGGCTAGGGCCGCTACCTCCTGTTCATGAGGTCGTAGTTCGACTCCTGTCGCGTACCAATATGTTTTCGAATTTCTATTTCATATGTACGTTTATCCGACGGTGAAGGAAAACATCGTGAGGAAAATTGCACATGCTCGGAAGAAACTCGAAGTTTGTGTGTGAAGTCTACCAACCCGCACTGGGCCCGCGTGGTCTACTAAGGCCTGATCGCCCTCATTCAGGGTAGGCTCTAGCCCCTCGGTGGGGACGTATTTGAGCTGATATGATGATGTATCTATGTAAGTAGTAATATTTGTCAGGTTATCTCGGATCCCTTCTTGGATATTTATAGATGTGCATAAGTTCCCCCAGCCACGACTATGGTCTCCCCTGTCACATAACTTGCATCTTCTGAGACTAAAAACGCAACTGCACTAGCAATCTCTGAAGGTTTTCCAAATCTTTTCATAGGTACAATAGACAATGATTTCTCTTTGCCAGCTTCATTATCAGTGATCTGCAACATTACATTAGGTAAGTACACTACACACATAATATTGTGACAGTAAAAATACATTTCAAGCAGAATTTCTTGCAGTTATTTATTTATTTTATATTTTCAATTTTATTTCAAGTAACATGGACTCATACACAGTTAGTAGAGCTTAACCTAGGGGATTAGTACATGTAAAGAGTTACAGAAGGAAATGAAAGGACAGTTAGGCCTGTCCGCAATCATTTTCAGGATGATGTTATAGTACCCATGTTTTTTTAATTCACAATTGATAAGCCCTTGGCATCATCTCATCTGATGGTAAGTGACGATGATGCTGAAGATGGAAGCGGACTTACCAAGGTTCCCCAACGCAATGGAGAACTGGCTATCTTATCTTCAAGCCGGAACACATCAATGTTGTTAACACTGATGTTTGGCCGCAAGACTTAGATAATATGGTGGTAGCTAGCCAGGCGGGCTTAGAAAATGCCCTACCACCAACCAAACCGAGTCTTACAAGTGGACCCCGCCGGGAATCGAACCCGCGACCTCCTGGTGTGAAGCGAATGGACTAACCATTACTCCAAACAAACAAACACATTTATCACAAGTAAAATGAAAACGAGTTGGTTATCTATGTGAAAATGTATTTCTTTATCTTTTCCTTTTTGACGTAGCGAGATACGCTGGCTACGCCAATTAACTTTACATGGAGATAAGTTGGTGAAAGCATTCTTCTTCTTCTTACTCGGTCCCTCAAAGCCGAAGATCTCGACCACAAGTGAGGTATCTCCAGTGGTTTTCGTGTCTGAACTTTTCATTGTGGTTTTCTTGGGAAATAAATTGCATTCTGCACCAGACATATTAGGGGTGATTTAGTCCCCAAGGTCGTTGAAGCCTGTTCCAGTCAGTTGTCTGTCTGTGTATTTGGATATACCGCCAAAAAAGCATTGCAATAGGTTAATTTTTTCCCAAGCGAAAAATCATATCCGCGGTTCCACACTTGTGAGCCTGTTGCAGACCACTGACTGCCTCACCGCACACCTTCAATAAAAATCTATAAGTATAAATAAGTAGGCGATTTAACTTTATTTTAAAATATTTGTACTTACAGCTGAAGCAAATTTCGTTTGAACAATACCAGGGGCTACGCAATTCACTCTGATATTGTCATGAACAACTTCATTAGCGATTGCTTTTGATAATCCAAGTAGTGTTGTTTTGCTCACACTGTATGGTCCTAGAGGCTAAAAAATAATCATTAAAAAAATATGTATTGGACTTCAAAAACAGGAGGTAATCAATTCGACCCATATGTATATAATATTGCTGGGTTGCACAATATTTGTGTGTATTAAGTAGTCCGTGTGGGCTTCTAAACAGGTGTGACAAATTTCATACGTGTATGTTATAAATGTAAATATGTATGTTTGTCCACGTATTTCTCAGAAACTATAAATCGAAATGCAATAATTAACAATTCTTTTTTTATTGGATTAGGTATCTTTCAGGTTAGGGAACAGTGCAAGTTTCATCGAATTCGGTTCAGTAGTTTTTGAGATAATCACTGGAAAAACACCTCGTCGTCGTCGTCAGTTTAACGCCACAATTTTGTGTGATTGAATTCGGTTGTTCTTATCGTTTTTAGTTTTTCAATTACTGTGTGAT
Organism: Coleophora flavipennella; assembly: GCA_947284805.1. NCBI lineage: Eukaryota > Metazoa > Arthropoda > Insecta > Lepidoptera > Coleophoridae > Coleophora > Coleophora flavipennella. The sequence goes on from OX369279.1 coordinate 8,987,761, forward strand.
TAAAAAAGTAATATTTCTAAAACAATTTAAAACTTACTTCCATAGGTTGGTAGCCAGCAATGGAGGATACAAATACTATACTTCCTCCGCCTCTCTTGACCAACAATGGATAAGCTTCTTTGGCCAATAGCCATGAACATTTCACATTTACCTCAAATATTTTGTCCCATACAGTCTCCTCAGTCTATTAAAAAAACATAATTTTAGTTAATGATTTTTTCAATATTTCTGGTACTATTAAATTCCACTGCTGGACCTCCGCTTATCTTCCCAGTTTCTTTATCACTGGTAGTTCTGTTACTATAAACGTTATACTTAGTACCAAGTTATGTTACTCTCTTCATATTTCTTATTGACAACTTAAAATAGTATAGTACACTATGTGGCAGGACCTTTTAATCAAGGTTCGACTGGGCAGATACCTACCTGCTTGCTTTATTACCTACTGCCAAGCAGATTTCCAATGTCCCAGCTGTTGGGGCGATAGAGCATGACATACGCAACTGAGACATGGTCGTTTACTATGGGCCTCATCAGAAGACTTGAGTTCACCCAAAAAGTGATGGAGTGAGCTATGCGATCGAATAAGATATGAGTGGATCTATAGAACCAAGGTATTTTAGCTCGTAGAAGAGATGGACGTTGGGGCAGTAAAGTTCTCGAGCCCTCACTCGCACTGGAAGATATCGCCCAGGCAGGCCTCCCACTCGCTGGACCGAAGGCCTGGTGAAGTTTGCGGGAAGCCGCTGGATGCACACAGCGCAGGACCTTTCGTCGTGGAAATCCTTGGGGGAGGCCTTTGTCCAGCAGTGGACGTCTTTCAGCTGATATGATGATTGATGACAATGCCCCTGATATCGCAGTCGTTTAAAGGCAGCAGTAGCCACTTAGCATCAGTTAGGCTGTCATCAGTCTGCCACCAAATGGTATGGTAAACAAAAAAATGTTTGTATGGCACCTTAGAGCAGTTACCAGCTTAAAAAACCGATCAAGTGCGAGTTGGACTCGCGTACTGGGGATTCCGTACCTACCTACATTAATCAATTTTACAGGTAAGTTGTAACAAAACTGGTGTAGTTTCCGTTAACTGGTGCTTCTACTAGTTCTACTCATCATACTAAACAACTTTTGTTCTACGACATTGCTGAAATCGAAAAAAAGAATTTACTCTTCATACAAATCGATCAGCTGATCGACCAATTTTGTGCAATTTAGTATGGAGAGTCCAATTTTTTTTGAGAAGTGACTGGGTACCATGGGGAAAGTTTTTCAGTATGATAAGTAGAACCCCCAGTTAACGGGTCCTATACTATTTATTTTACACCCTATAAAGAAGATACTACTAAATGTCCTAGTTTCTTGGTGTTTCAAAAAAATCACGTTTCTTGTACCAACCGCCCTAGTATTTTTATTATTTGTTGTTAAAAAGGCAATAGAAAGAATACACATTCTGTGAAAATTTCAACTGATAGACAGATAGGACATAAAAAAAAGTTTCTTGTATGGGAATCCCCTTTATTATTACTTTAATTTTTATTATTAAAGCGACAATAGAAATACACATTTATTTTCGTTGGAACCCAGTTTCAGATCCCATTTATTAACGATGAGTCTCATTTGTTATTTCCATTGAATCCCTTGTTATAAAAACATGTGTACTTTTATGAAGAAAAGTGATTTACCTTTATCAAACATTTAAAAAGCAGTGGTCGCCCCACTGACTATTAAATGATTAAAACACTGTGTGAAATATTCAACTGACAGACAGACAGAACTTAAAAAACACGTTTCTTGTATGGGAACCCCCTTTATTATTATTTTACTGTTTAATTATATAGCAGCAATAGAAATATACACTTTGTGAAAATTTAAAATGTGTACCTTTTACAGTTCAGACACTTGTGACAGACAGACAGAACAAACAAAAAATCGTCAAGTGCGACTCGGGGTCACACAAACAGGGTTCCGCACCAAAACAAGACCTCTGAGTACATACTTTTCTTTAGGTACGGTCTACTTATTCTGGACTTTAGAAATTTCATTTTTCCTGTGGGAACGGAGATTAGATTTTCTACTAAGTTTTCCTGTAATCTATGAATTCAACATCAGATACTGTATATTTTTCAAAACGTTTAGTATCAGTAGTTTTGGGGAATGGCCAATTTTCGCCTATTTTCTTAAAACTATTTATCTTAAAATTATATTTTATAAAATAGATTCTCACAACAAGCCCTTTCATTCGATATGTCGAGGTATTCCACAGACGGCACCCGTTCAAATGGCACCTGTGCTAATGGCACCTTAGGTATTCCACTTTGGGCACCCACCGTTTTTTTTGCAGGTGCCGTCAGAGGAATAATTTATAGTTTAATATTGTATTCCACATACGGCACCTACGTGCTAGTGTTAGAAAGTGTTTATTTTTGGAATGTTTTAAATGAAAGATTTTTTCAAAATCAGAATAGTTTAATAACGTAAAAAACATAACTTTTTTTAGATTTTAATTAATTTAATATCACAATTTCGTAGTCATTTACTATACTTAACTGATTGTTTACGAGATTATTACCGAGGATATATTTTTTTATAACGTTATTAAGTATGACGTTATATTTAATATCGAGGTAAAAAAAATAAAATTATAACCGTGGTAATACGCCCGTAAACAATCAGTTCCTTTAACTTAATCACATAAATTCAGCCTCTTATTACAATAATTTAAAAACAAATGTTCTTGGATTAACTCAAAAGAAACAAAACATCACGTTTTTATTTCTTTAGGTAAGATATTCTAAAAAATAAACACGTTCCAACACTAGCACGTAGGTGCCGTATGTGGAATAATATATTAAATTATAAATGATTTCTCTGACGGCACCTGTAATAAAAGAAGGTGGGTGCCCAAAGTGAAATACCTAAGGTGCCATTAGCGCAGGTGCCATTTGAGCGGCTGCCGTCTGTGGAATACCTCACACGATATAGTTTGCAAAACTTTTTATGAAGTAAAAAATTCTTTAGAAGCATTGGGCACCAGTAACAAAACGTATAAAACTGAATTTGAGATGGGAAAAAACCATTGAACTCGAGACATTATAAATTACGATACGTCAAAACTTATAAAACTGTAAAAAGGTTTCACTTCTGTTGGAACTCCTGGAGTGTTTTTTTTTTTAATTTTCTAATTTACCCCTCAAGTGTTACCCCCCATGTTCAAAATGCATTTGTTTACGTTATACGTCCGTCTCTGGGTCACCAACTTACTATGTGTACCAAATTTCAACTCAATCGGTCCAGTAATATCGGAGCAAATCGGACAGACAGACACACGAGTAATCCTGTAATGGTTCCGTTTTTACCTTTTGAGATACGGAACCCTAAAAATCATGTTTCTTGCATCTCATACTCGTATTTATATGCCCCCTTTATATTCTTATTTTATTATTGTTTGTTGTAGCAGCAATATAAATACACACACTGAAAATTTTAACAGTCTTAGGGTTAATGTAATGACATACTGCCTGCTGTTAGACTGATTGACAGCGGAGGCTTAGTAATAGGGTCCCGTTAGTCACCCTTGTATATGGAACCCTAAAAACTAAGAGAGAGGAAAAAATGACAAACTTACTTCAAGAATGGGAGAGACCGCAGGATTCACCGCAGCATTGGAAACAAGTATGTCAACTCCACCAAAATTACTAACAGCCTGAAATGAATAAATCCGAGTAATTTTATAGCATTAAAAAGAAAGATTTAACTTCATGTCACAGATATCAAACTAATTAGGTATAAATATTATCTCAGTCACTTATGAGGAGTTGGTATATTCCTACCACACTTCATACAAACAAAGTTTGACTCTTATTTGATATTTTGTAAACAGTTCCGTAAAAAAATAATAAATGTTAGAATTTTGTTAAATTCTGTATATTTTTATACAAATCTGAATGAATTCCTAGTGTTCCGAAGTCAAAAAGGAACCCTTATAGATTCGCCAAGTATTTCTGTCCGTCCGTCTGTCCGCGGCGTAGCTCAGAGAATATTAATACTAGAAAGCTGTAATTGGGCATCCGACAAAGTGGTACAATACAATCTCGAAAAGATTTTTTTTTAGGGTACTTCCCCTAAATGTAAAGAGGGTGTGAATTTTTTTTCGTTGACGCACCCTATCGTGTGGGTTATCGTTTAATAGGTCTTTCAAAACTACTGAGGGTCTCCTTAAACCAATTTTCGATTCAGAGATCGGTTTGTGAAATATCAAGCTTTAAAGTGGTGATTTTTGTTAGAGTCGAGTGTCCCCCCTCCCTCCTACCAGCTAAACCGCTATTTAAGGACATCTGCAAAATTGAAAGTAGTAGGAAATATAATCAACTAGCTGATTCCCGCGGCTTCACCCGCGTGGACCACATTTCTATGACTTTTCGAGGGTGCGCAGTGCGCGAGCCGCAAGCGGCTCGCGAGCGTGGTAAAAAGTAGCCTATGTCTTAACCCAGGTCCTAATCTGTCTACCTACCAAATTTCAGCCAAATCCGTTCAGTAGTTTTTGCGGGAAAGCGTAACAGACAGACAGAGTTACTTTCACATTTATAATATTAGTAGGGATTTACAAGGAAAACTATCACGGCTAAGTAGACTTTCTTAGTTTAGGAGTAATAGTCGACCAACTTAAGGTGTGCAGTTAGATTTGATAAAAGTTCATAGATTTTCTCCTATTACCAACTGCAAATATAATTTTGTTTTTTAATAATATACATTACTTTTTTGAAAAGACTATAGAACCCTACTTTTCGCGAGTCTGACTCCCACTTGGTCTTTTTTTTACGGAAATCTGACAAACCACAGACAGAAATTGTAACAACCAAACTAAGTTTTTACGGAGGCCACTAAGGTACCACTAAGTGTTATTTATTGAAGTGTTTTCAAGTCAATTAAAGATTTTAGTGTACATATCGCTTTTCAGATGATTTGATACAAATGTAGATAATTTGGAACCCCTTAAGGTTTATAAAAAAAATTTTGATTCAAGGTTAATTGGGAAAAGATTAAATATGCACAATTTAGGACTTACAAATTCAAACAGTTTCTTCCTATGTTCTGCATTACTAACGTGGCACACAACACCCTGGGCATCTATGCCATCACTGCGGAGGCATTCTACAGCTTTCTTCACATTAGCTTCTTTCCTACTGCTAACTAAAACACTAGCTCCCTCATTGCCCAACCTTTTAGCAATAGCATATCCAATTCTGGAAAATTATTTATAATAATAAATATTAATTATTTTATTGCCAAACCTAAACAATTTAATTAAATATTTAAAATGATGAATCAAGACAAATCTAATGCACACTCCACAATCCATCCAGCCGTTTAGGCTACAGGTTCAGCCTAAGAAACAGACGTACACCCGAAAAACATTTTACCTCCTTATGCAGTCAGTTAAAAAAACTGGCTAAGAGTGTGTATACTGGTGAAGACCATGCATAGTCTGGGCACAGATGAGACACTAGATGTCTGGGTTCAATAAATAGAAAACTATTTATCAGAGAAGGCCAGACAGAAATAATATTAATTGAGAGTTCACACTTAGGCCCAGCTCATAGGTAATTTCAAATTCTTGGTCCAAACATTTTAGAAACCCCAGGGAACTGTTTTACAAAAACGTAAACTGTCAGTCTGTCCATCAGTATGTCACAGACGTTTTGCTCACACTATGACAGCTATAATTTGGTAGGTACGGTTATACAACATAGTGACCCCTATAAAGTTATGGAATAAAATGTAAAATAAATGTAGGGCACGAGGCTCATGTTCAGGCATATCATGCACGAAGTTGATGAGCTATAGGAGTGATACTCTAAGAACTCAAGATGTGCAGTTGGATTTGAAAAAAGTTTGTAGATTTCTTTTTAAAATGTTCTATACAAATTGCAAGAATAACTTTTTTTTAATAGACATTAATTTATAGAGAAGACTATGGAAACCCTACTTCGCCCACGGTATATCAGGATTCGGACCACTTTTTAAATGTTAGTCAAGAGATAATAAATGGACTTTGAATCATACATACATAAGGTAATAAAAAAATAGGATTGATTGTGTTAGAAAATTATATACCTGTATTTTTAATATCATAACCCTACTTTATGCTTCGCCCTAGTCGGGTAAGAAGGATAAGCGAATTTATTTAAACTTTAGGTAGGTAAGTACCTACCTATTTTACTTACCCATCGGTGGAAGCAGTTACTACTGCTATCTTTCCCTTCAATCTGGTACTATGTGAAGCCTTCACACTATACGAAAAAACTGAAGACATTTTACTAACTGCTGATGAAAAAATCCCGAAGGTGCGAAACATTTAAAAATTAATAAAAATAAAGTTCATAAAACTTTCTACGTGCGTTCCAAAGAGTAGTATTATCACAGTATTATATAGTGCGCAAAGAGAATATAATAAATAGTGCGTTCAAACTATCAAAGAGAATATAATACACTACGTTTTAACAAACAAATATCACAAGATTATCACCACTCTGAGCATGTAATAAAGATGTAATACTAAACGCTATAGTGACTTAACTGACGTATCTTAAACTCTGCTAAACACACGAAATGCACAGTTGTACAAAGGGAATTTAATTTGCATATATCAGACTATTGGATCCACAAGTATTAAATCTGTGGGATCCACATTGGATCTGTATTGGATTATACCGCATTTACACATTCCTGCGAATCGCGAGGTGAATCGCGACGCGAATAACGAACACGCATATGTAAACAGTGAGTTCTCTATACGCCTCGCGCCTCGCTTCGCGATTCGCGTGTTCGCGTTGGGAGCGGTTTTTCGGACGCGAATCAAAGGGCACGAATGGCGAACACGAACTTACTGTTTACACATTCGCCTACATTCAGTTGACAGCTAGCACCCGACCCAATAGGACGTGTAAACAAAATGGAGTGGAGTGAAGGGCAAATTTTAAATTTTCTGGAACATTATCTAGAGGAAGAGCTCATTTGGAACCCAAAACATCACAATCATAAACAAAGACAAAAGATAAACGATGCATGGAACCGTATATCAGCTGCTATGGGAGTGTCAGTCAGCAACCTAAAATTAAAGAAGAATTCATTAATGGCCTGTTTTCGTACACATCTTCGAAAGAAGAAATCGTCTATAAAATCGGGTATGGGAGCAGAAGATGTTTATGAACCTATATGGTTTGCATTCAAATTTATGGAAGATTTCTTGGCTCCAGTGTACGACTGCGGTGATACAATAGACACTGAGGATAATGTAAGTGTTCTATTGCGATGACACGCTATCATCCATCATCGTCTGCGTCGACGGTTCTTTTTTACTTTTTTACGCAGGATATCTAAATAATTTTATAAACTCAGTAGATGTAGCGCGCATGCCGCCATTATTTTCACGACCTCCATGTTCGTGTGCGAATGTGAAAATGATTCACCCCGCAAATGTGTGAACAGTAGTTCGCGACGGCACTCGTATACGAATGTTTTGTCGAATGTTTCGTCGAATGACGAGGCGAATGGCGAACACGAATGTGTAAATGCGGCATCAGACTGCTTTTAATGCTTTTTTTTGTGCTTCTCTCCGGCACCTCTCCGGTGCCTCTCCGGCTTTCAAAACCGCGGATAAGGCAAAGGTGACTAAGACCATACAGCCAGGTCTGACGTATTTAAGCTTCCTTTAATTTTTTGATTTGTAATGCTGGTGCCGGTGCATTACAAATCTTCTCTGAAGTTCTTGACAGCATTTGCAACAGCTACATTCTGAGGTGGAACACCCAGTTGCCGTAGGGCGTCTATAAAATTGCACCCAGAGCAAGTTGGGTTCTCACGTCCTCCTCCGTTCTGCTTTGTGCTTTGTACCGCCTTTGTACACAGATACAGTTTTTTACAATATACTAAAGTCTCTAGGTACAAGTTCTTTTGAGACTATCTTCATTTCTTAGTTTGATTTGCAATGCAGCTGGGCATTTTTTTCTAAACAGGACCCATACTAAAAATTAATAGTTTTTTTTCAGTAACAATATATCCATGAAATGGAGCATTTAGGGGGTTCTATATAGATTTTCCTGTCTAAATTTAATAAAAGTTGAGCTAAATATCGTTACAATTGCGTTGTATAACGCTTTAAATCAAGTCAACCCACAATTTTTATTCCATTTCGTTACCAAAGATATTTGAAGGTTATAAATAAAATATACACAATTAAAGGTATTAAAGGGCTTTATTTTAGTCAAAAACTTATTATTATTCTCAATAACCAAAAATTTGAGGTATATTTAATAAAATATCCTATTTCTAGGCACATTTCTAATCCTTTCGTTACCACATAGTTGAAATGGCAAATTACTTTCATTCTTTCAAGTTATACAATAAATTTTAATATGCTTCAAGATCAAATTTAAGATCAACAAAATAAAATGCCTCTTTAAACAACAAAAAAACAAAATAATAACTATAAATGAAGTGAAAAACTATAAAAATACAACATTCATGGAATGGACGGTAACGTATAAGGGAACGGTAACGGAATTATAAGGCAGTAGCCATTAATACAGGGTTATTTATAATTCATTCAAAACCTCTCAAGTTGAACAAATTTTGTTCTACAACTTTTTTTTTTTAAATGAAACAAATAAACTTATTTTACTTTTTATTACAGTTTTTCTTTTTAACATTATTTTGTCATGTAAGTATACTACAAAGTATGTTTAAAAATATGGCATTGACAAATATGAAATAACAAAATCTGCTTACCAGTTTTAAGTTAACTGCATAAAGGTTCTCTTAAATTTATAAGTATTAAGGTTTAACAATCACAGCATAGAACAATATAATATAGGAACTTCCGCAACTTCGTCTACGTCGAATTTCAGATCTACTTTCTTCTACTCGATAGCCCCGGCATTTTTGTTGTTAATTTTTTCTTAACTCTTTCCAAGTCCTTCTTTTTTTGTATTTCATATTTTTGTGGATCATTTTTAATCCTTTCACGATACCGTTTTTGTTTTTCTGCTGGTGTAAGCTTACGTTTGATTTCTTTAGGCTCCATATCTAAAACAAAAAGAAATGAGTATAATAAATATATAAATGATCAGCCATTTTAGATTTCTTAATATTTATGAAAAAAATGTTTATTGATAATTTATATTAATGTTTATTAATAGTTTATATTAACTGATAGAAGATATTAAATTGATAATCTGATTTGTAAAATAAAAAGACCTTTGAGATAAAACTACATTATTTTATTATAATATCGTTTTTAAAATATTATACTTACAGAATGATTTTTCTTAGTAAAATTGAATTTTAAAAAAAAAACGCAGTATGCTTACGACTTTATGTTTCCATTCCGTTACTTTTCGGATTCCCTTTATACGTTACTACAGATATTGAAACGGAATGGAAGTAACGAAACAAGCACATGCTAACTCTTTAAAATCTAAATTATATATGTTTGTTGTGATAATCTATTGTTTTTTTACATAAATCCAGTATTGTGAATAGTCAGTTAATGGAGAACAGTGATTTTAGCTTAAAAACTAAAGAAATAAAGTCAAAATGTCGTACAAACCTTGGTAACGGATGATGGAAATTCAATGTGCACCTCAAGCTCACCCAACTATCTCGGTCGAATTCAACACACAACTGACGATTCAAAATGGCGTATTGAGGTTGTCATATCAAGAAAAATGTTGCCAGATCTAAATAATAACTTTCTTTGGTAGTTTTTTTATTGTATCATGAAAATATAGCATACGGTAACGTATATGGGAATTCCACTTTTCTTATTCACCGGACATTAATAAAATGTGTTTTTTGGTGTTAAAAGTACTATTCTATTCAAATTTGAAGTGTTCTTTTCCAAGTTCTGTTCTGAAAAAATACTATAACAAAAAAATATATTATTAAATTATAGTAATTTAACTTAACAGACCATTATTTAGTTGTAGTTTCAACGTTGGACGCAGGAAAAATGAGGGGGTTAGATGAACTAAATTTGATTTAATAATGCTTAAATAGTTGTATTTTGTGGATATTTCTAAATTATTATAGTGTCCATATTTTCCTTTTATGAAACAAAAGCTTAAAAAATCTAAATCTCAAAAGTGATAGTGTAAGAATAAGCTGTTAAGAAACCGGACACGTCAAAAACACAAGGTACAACTTTAGAAAAAAATGCCCAGCTGCATTACAAAATTAAATCTTCTCTGGAGTTCTTGAAATAATTTGCAGCAGCGTCATTCTAAAGTGGAACGAGCGGTAGCAGTAGGACGTCTGTAAAACTGCAAACAGTGCAAGTTGGATTTTCACATCCTCCTCCATTTTATTTTCTTGTTCTCCACATTTCTCACGTGCACTAGACGATTGTCTACAATATGCACTAGGTTTTGAACAAAACCCTAGAGGAAAATAATTCAAAAACAACAAAATAAAACTACGAATGTGTTCACCACAAATCCCGCCAAATAGTACTAATAAAAACGTTAGCAGTGCTGCCTGATGACCGTTCCCAAATCTATCCTTTAAAAGGGTCATCACCCGTTACCTCTGTGATACTTTTTACCGACGAGTCGCGGGTTAAATAGGTACATCTTATCCTTTGTCTTTGCTCCTTGATATTTGAAGATAATGGGACTATGAAAGAAGATACAGGGTGGTTATAACCGTATTTTTCATGCCAGCCGTATTATAACTTTTTTTAGTAAAATCACAAAATATTTGAACAATTGCGTTTTTCATACAAAATTTAAAAATGAAATGGGCTTTAACTCGACAATCAATGATTGCCGACCCCTAGTTAGTCATTTTTCTGTTGCAAATTAGATGTAGTTTATCCCCTTAAAAGGATTTGCACTACTTACCAGTCACCCTGTAGAGTATATACTTTGCCTAGATTAAAGTTACTTAGTTTACAGGGTTATAGTTAGTGTACAAATAGTTTCATTACCTACATCAATACTCAATAATTTATTGCTGTCATATACAGGGTACAGAAGATCTTAAGTGTACTTAGTTACATATTATAGTATGTATATGACACCCGGCTAGGGCACTGCAACTTAAGGTAAGTAAAGTCGACCTATATACATATTGTGAAACATTTATAATTTATGTAGTACATACATACTTAAATACTTAATAAACAATAAAATACATGCATAAGAAATCAGTTCATTAACTACGGGGCACACACTACAGGCTGCGATTTATCAGCCCGGTTTATAGTTGACACATTGTGGAATACTGCCCGTATTTCGTGTACTGGGCTCAATTTTAGAATTTGCAACACCTCAAATTGGGTTGATAGCGGGTGATGGGGGAGAGCAGGACTGAAGTGGACCCCCCTATGAAGAAGGGTGCGCTGAGCCTCCCCCATTTTGAGAAAAAAAATATTGAAGTTTTGTGGTTATGTAGGAGCAAAGATGACCTATAATTATACTGTGAAACTGTCTAACAAATACTGTGTAACAGCGGCGGTTTGAGTTGCAGATAGATCCGAATCAGTGCACCACCCCACTTCAACATGGTCTTGTCTGTCACACAACTAGAGTTTTTTTTTTAAGCCGGAGGCGCGGAGGGAGGGCAGCCCTCGCCCGCCGTAACGAAGCGCAGACACCCGGGCGAACCGCAGCTCTGTACACAGCTCAGGGGTATAGTTCATGTTAAAGATTTGACCCCTATAGTCACTGGTCTAAGCAAACATCAATTTCCATAGTGACTATAGCCCGTATTCCGCGATACACAAACTGGGCAAGGAGCAGACGTACAGTACAGTGTACTCAAAGCGCTCGGCGCTATGCCGTGTTGCTGTCTTAGCGCATTATCCAATAGAAGTAACACATTTTCGAAGCACTCTAGCACCAAAAAAAATTTAACGCTTCATAAATTTTAGCGCTCTTTGAGAACAGGCTCTCCATACAACTAGCGCCAAAAATTGATTATTTTTATTTCTTCTGGCACTTTTTTTTTAACATTTAGCACAATTTAGAAAAATGGAGCGGCAACACTGGCATTATGTCTGATTACGAAGTTTTTTGGCGGGATTTGTGGTGGACGCATTCGTAGTTTTATTTTATTGTATTTGCATTGTTTTCTGCTAGAATTTACTTCAAAAAATAGTGCGTGTTGGAGAAAATCGTCAGGTGCACGTGAGCAATATGAAGTACAAGAAAATAAAATGAAAAAGGACGTAAAAACCCAATTTGCACTGGGTGCAGTTTTATAGACGCCCTACTGCAACCGGATGTTCTATATCAGAATTAGGCTGCTGCAAATCCTTCAAGTACTTCAGAGAGATTTGTAATGCACCGGCACTAGCATTACAAATCCAAAAACAATTGAAGCAAGTGATAATGATTTACGAATTCGGCTGAAGGACTCGTTTCCATGGCCAAGAAAAATTCACAACAACAAGTCTCTGATTATACCTACAGATAATGGGCCACCGTAGTTCTTTACCCATATTGTACGAGCTAATAGATGAAGTTACGTAATTTGCAGGCTATAGATCGTGTACAAATAGTTCCAATACATCAGTCCACAAACTACGGGGTGTACACTACAGGCTGCAAACTATCAGCCCGGGCAATAGTAGACGGACCGCGGAACACGGCCCGTATTACGTGTACTGAAGTGTTCAGGGGTGTAGTTCATGTAAAAGATTTGACCCCGTAGTCCATGGTCTACGCGAACATCAACTATAGCCCGTATTCCGCGGTACGCCATCTACAGGCTGTGCTCCGCGGTACTCAAACTACGCAGCGAGCAGCCACTTTCAAGGCCCCTACAGATTGTGTACTGTAGATTACGGGGGTGTAGTTCGTGTCTCAGGACATTGACCTTTGAGTGTTAAGTAAACGTCACATCTAATCCGTTATTCTTTGAATGCGTTCATTATAAAAAGTAATGAATTAAGGATTTTTGTCCCGTAAGTTAGTACGTTAGTCTTTATTCTTTGGCCCATTGCCTTAGATGTCATATTACTATTTTAGGTCGGATTTAAAACTTTTTGAGATAAGTAAGTTAGAAAGAACCACTAGGTAGGTGTGCAGGATTTAGAAGGGCCAAAACGTTAAAACTACACCGATTTAGGTACTTACAAAAAGTAACTTTTATCTATTCTGTGAGGAGTACCATAAAAATACGTAGTTACGTAGTCTTGGTAGTTCCTTTCATACAAGCAAGCACATTAGTGGCCTCACTTTTATCGCCGTATGCTTGTTTTGGTTTATTCTGAGATTTTTAGCAAAATTTGTTTATTAATTATTTAGGTACAGAATTCACCATAAGTATTTTAATACTAGGTAGGAAGAAGGCGAAAGGCGCGTGCGCCCAGCTAAAACCTGTCTGGGACTCCAGCTCACCCGGCGTGGCGGATCAAGATCTATTCCATTGTTCGTAATGTCTGTTCTGCTGTAAGACATGGAAAGTGACGAAAGGATTGACGAAAAAACTGCAAGTGTTCGTTAACAAAAGCATAAGTTCCATACTGAGCATCTTCTGGCCGAACACAATCAGCAACGAAGATTACTCGAAGCGATGTCACCAAAGCCCTTTAGAGCGAGAAATCGCTCAACGACAACGAGTGTGAAAGTGGATAGGGACACACTGCCTAGAAAATAGGATAACTCTGCTATGGTTACGTTGCGTTCACATGGCAGATGAGCGGGTGTAGGCGGACATCGATGGCCATAGGCCATCCGGTCCACACGTGGCAACCATCGAGGCCGAACTGCGGGTAGCAGGGTTCCGCTGGAGAGTTGTAGAGGACATTGAGGGATGGCGTCGATCCACGAAGGTCCTTTGTATGTACCACTAGGGTACCATAGGATGACAGCAACAAAAACAAAATAATAAGTACCTTAAACTCCTTTAATACCTATGCAGATGCAGTAAATAAAATGTGATATTGGTGGATGACTATAAACTCACAGTCTTTGGACTGTTTATAGGTACAGTTATGCTGCTTAATTTCCTATGTAGTACCTATGAGATGAGCAAGTCTCATAAATAGGAATTGAGCAGGTAGGTATAAATAGGGTCCCTAGAAAGTTGATCAATTTCATTAGTAGAATCAATAAGTAGCCAAGAGGTTACATTTTTAGTTACGTATACTTGTACCAGTCATTCTACCATAAGTAGCAGTCATTTTGTGACATCACCATGAAATGCTTGACTTCCGTTACCATTCTGTTTTTTTTAAATAAAATGCAGTATTTACTAGGGTATTTCTTTATTTGCGATTTTTGCCATTTAAACAGGGGGTTTTTAGGGTTCCGTGCCATATCACGGGATGTTACTAAGTCTACAATGCTGTCTGTTTGTCCTTAACTTTTAAAGGGCTGTTTTTTACCAGAATAGGTAGCCGGCTGAAGTTTTTACAGAATAAGTATGTGCTATTATGGGGGGATCTAATAGCAAATAACAAAAAAAATAAAGCGGAAAATTACATTTGTTTCCACCTGTTCGTTGACTGAACGATTGGGAATTTTAGTGCACATATCGTTGTTTGTATAATAAGTTTTCATTGTAGTAAATAACTAAACAAAGGCTTAATTTAGTTTTGTAATGAATTTGAAACTGCTCTTATTTTTTTCCATTTTTAGTATATACATCGAAAACTAATTATGTATAAACATTGATATGTCGTTTTATTCAATATATTTGCATTTTACAAAGTTTGGATTCAATCCGGCATGTATTTTTGTATTAAAGCAGAACTATATTAATTTGTGTGGAAACTCGAGCCTCCTGGGGACCCAAAATTTAATTGTAATTTCTGTATTTTAAAAACGGTAATACATCAAAGCGTGAAATTTGGTATGATAGTACTAATTCTAAAGTAATAAACAAATATTAAAAACTGTCCATCAGTCAGTGTAAGTCGTACAAGTCATACTTACTCACTCTAAGGAGTTTAAACTGAAAAAAAAGATCATTTTTGTTGCTCACATTGATGTCTTTTGTTTAAAAAGTATAGTTATCATTGTTGTAGGTAGGTACTCGTGTGGAGAGGTGTAATGGTAAGGAACCCTTGGTGCGCGTATCCAAATCACACTTGGCCAATTTTTTTCAAGCACTCACTAATTCTACTCATTGCATAGCCTAAGGGCCTTGGGTTTGGAAAATGCTGGAAAATAATTTAAATTGTAACAATTTCTTATAAAATTAAACAATATTTATGGCATAAAATATATTTAATACCCAAAAATATACTTGATGTTATAATTAAGTTAAAAAAGTTACCTTGCTTCAAAACTACCAAAGTTACTTTGATTTTACCTCAATTTGACATTTACAACTGAATTGCTTAGAGAATAAAGGTCATCCCCTCTCGTATATCTACCAGATACGCTAGACTTCCAGGTTTATGATATAGCATCCCCACTTACCTACCCTAGGGCATAACAGTGGGGGCCGCTATTCCTGCCAACACCATAAGGTGAAGACAAGGACCAGTTACGGTAGGTCTTGCCGCCAAGACGCTTGTCCTGGTACTCTGCAAGGCGAGTGCCTCGTGGAAGAGTACCACTACCTACTGTCCAGGTAGGTCGAATAAAGGTCAAATCAGTTTATTTTAATTAGTGTTTTATTTTTCAAATTGGTGAGTCTTTTACATGGAAAATATTATTTTGTGTTTATTTTTAACTGCCACATTGCAGCGCGCGCCAATATAAGCTTTATTTTATGTAACTTTGGTCAACATATTTTGTATCGTAGCGCAATAAATTACTAATGTTACGTTACTTGGTACCTTAAAAACCATATTCTTAAGTAAATGAATTGGGTAAATATTTCAGAAAGCCTTAGTCTTTTTGGATTTTCACTTTTTGTCGATTTTTAATATGTGGCTCATAGACATAAATACGTGCTACTCAAACAGAAACTAATATTCCACCAACTCCCATATAAAATAAAAGTACCTGTGTTGCAAAAACTCCTTGAAGTACATATTGGTGTTTTTGCGATACACTGAAACTTTTGTCTTTCCAACATGTAACTATGAAACATATGATAGACCTGAAGATGATTGATTGTATTTTTAATAAATAAAAGATGCATAAGAGTATATTTTTTCATTTTTTTCCTACACAAATACATAGTATTTCAATAACACCAAAAATCAATAATTGTCAAAAAAAGATATAGTAAGTACACTTAGCCAGTTCATTCTCACATTGTGAGACCCCAGGCTGTAAACAACATTTTTTTAAAACAAATAACTAACCAAGGCTTTAACATATTTACACAGATTGTTTTTTTTTTTATTTCGCAAAACTTTTTTGCACTGGAACTGTGGGGTTTTTAAAATGCCCGATTCAGAATTGGGTATTTCAGGAAGCCCAAAAGTCACACTTTTTTCAATTATAAATTTTTGACGATTTTTAATCTGTGGCTCATAGACGTATGTGATAGTCAAACAGAAACACAAATATTCTACGACCTCCCATATAAAAATATTTAAATCAATTATTGTTGTCAAAAAGTCCTTGGAGTATTAATGTTTTTGAGATACACTAAAATTCATGGCTCATCAACATGTAAAATTGACACATATGAGACCTGACCCTGAAGACGATCGATTTAATTTTAATAAATAAAATGTAATGCATAAAAATATGTATTTTTAATTTCTTCTTAATAACATGAAAAATCCATAATTTTTATAAAAAAAGAAAGTACACTTAGCCAGTTTATTTTCACATTTTGAGACCAGGCTCAACATAAATTACAAACTTTTATAAAACAACAGTTCAGTTTTTTTTAATAAACCAAAACTTTGTTGCACTGGAATTCTCGAGTTTTCGAAATACCCGATCCAAATGTTTTTGAATACGAAATTATTAAGAGCAACAGCTCTATTATACTTATTTATCTATAGATTACATTTTTACACAGAGCTTAAATTGAAATGTGGAGAAAAATATAGGTTCCTTTTTATTCCAGAGAAATGAGAGGATCTGGGTAAAACTTAATTCCACGCTTTCAAGCCGCTTGCGGCTCGCCCATCGTGCACCCTCAATTATAGGATTAAGTATATATTTACTTAGGGAACAGTGCAAGTTTTATCAAGATTAGTTAAGTAGTTTTCAAGATATGGTTGTTATTAGTTGTTAGGGGCGGGCTGGTTTCCGCAACCAGGCGACCACTGCGCCCATTTTGTGTGTTTGGCCGGCATCACTGCAAGTCCAGCTCCTCCAAGAAGCCCAGTAGCCCCCGAAGGTTGCTGACGACTTCCTGAAGCGACCTCGGCTCACCGAGGTGCACGACCCTGTACTGTGCTAGCTCCTTGCAATCCAATAGGATGTGGGCAGCAGTCTCCTCAGCCTCCATGCACGCTCTGCATAGTGGGCTGTCAGTGATACCTAGAGCGAATAGGTGTGAAATGGCAAGATATGGAATTTCAAGTGTGTAGGTACCAATCACTGGAAAAAAACGTCGTCAGTTTAACTCCTCAATTTTGTGGTTTCTAAACATTTTTGGCGTTTTCAATTTTGTGCGTTCGTATATTAACGTTCAAACAGTGTGACTGGGTTGGTAATACTCTAATAAAACTGAACAACCGTTGTCAGCAGAAAAAGAATAACGACTCCATAAAGAGTTGACCGATCAGGCTGGTCAACTTTATATTCATACAGCATCAAGCGGCTTATCGCAACCTTAACCAGGTCGTCGGTCCACTGAGTGGGAGGCCTGCACCAAGTTATACAATAAAATTTAGTTTTTAATCGACATGATAAGAACAATTATTTTACAGATTGGTTAAGTTGTTCAGATTCCTGAGTAGAGCGTATCCATAACACTTGCATAGTATTACCACAGTCTAAGAATCCATACAGTAGTCCGTAGTGGGCCCATTCATTGAGAGTCGTTTCGTTGCATTTTTATTATCAATCATTCATGCACGGCTAATTATTATCTTTTGATTTATTACGGTTCATAATTTTTGAAAATTATTAAAATCTAAATATATATAACTCAAAGGTGACTGACTGACTGACTGACAGTGATCTATCAACGCACAGCCCAAACCACTGGATGGATCGGGCTGAAATTTGGCATGCAGGTAGATGTTATGACGTAGGCATCCGCTAAGAAAGGATTTTGGGAAATTCCCAAACGAACCGCTAAAATCGGGATCTGCACGGGCGAAGCTGCGGGCATCCACTAGTTATAGTATAACTAGCCCTTATTATAATTTCAGCCCGATCCGTCCAGTGGTTTGGGCTGTGCGTTGATAGATCACTATGTCAGTCAGTCAGTCAGTCACCTTTGAGTTATATATATTTAGATTTATATAAATATTTATAAACCTTTCGTTGGAATTATTTTTTAATAAATTTCAAATTAATAATTTTGCTACAACTATTTTTTAATAAATTTAAAATTATTAAAAAAATATTGTAACAAAGAGTTTTAATAATTTATTATATAAATATAATATATAATAATTATCGATACTTTTTTAAAATTAAAATTTTGTGTGAGTTAGACGACATCTCATTCTCATCTCATCATCACCTCATCATGGTAAGTGACGATGTAGTCGAGGATGGTACACGCAAACTCAAATAATGCCTAGTCACTCTCGCCTTGAAGATCCTGATATGGATCATTTTATAGGTATTATTGGGGTGGTTTTTCTCCGAATATGACATACATACTATAATCCGTTGTTGAAAAAAATGGCCGCCATTTTGAACTTTTTAGTTAGTGGACCGATTGCTTCCAAAATCAATATCTGTCAAGGTCCCTTATCACGTATCCATTGCCAGATTTTATAAAAATTGCCGCTATTTTGAACTTTTTAATCACTTAACCGATTGCTTCCAAAATCGATAAATGGTCCTTGTCAGAATTGAAAAAAATGGCCGCTATTTTGAACTTTTTAGTTACTGGACCGATTGCTTCCAAAATCGATATCTGGGGGTCCCTGAGGTCCCTTATCACGAATCCGTTGTCAGAATTCAAAACAGTAGCCGCCATTTTGAACTTTTTAGTTACTGGGCCGATTGCTTCCAAAATCGATATCTGGGGGTCCCTGAGCTCCCTTATCATGAATCCGTTGTCAGAATTGAAAAAAATGGCCGACATTTTGAACTTTTTAGTTACTGTTATATCAGAGATCTAAGGTACCTTCAAATATCGATTTTACACTATTAAAGTAATTTTTCTACGTAATGGCATTTTCTTTCATTTAATTGTAAAGTATTGTGACAACCCTTGGTACTGTGATCAGTGACTCGTGAAATCGGCGATGACGCGATTATTATAGGCGTTGGACGACTGTATGGATTGTGTGCCGGAACTGTGGAGGTAGCTAAGCAGTGTGCGAGGAACATTAATCGATAGGATAGTAAAAGAAGTTTCTTTTCCTAGCCTAGCTCAGTGTAGCTTTAGTGAAAAAGCCCTTAGAAGAGAGAGGTTTTTGTATGTATATGTCACGGCTAAAGGTGGGGTGTGAACATAAACTTAAGATTAGCCAGCTAAAGTTGTTTGCGTAAAGTCCTAATACAAGTTGATATTTGAGGTTTAACCATACACAACAAGATCTACCCAACACTGACTGGGTAATGTTTTTTGGCTGGTGAGCGAGCGAAGTGAGCAATGTTAGGTTTTTAGGTTTGATTGATTTCACTGTCGAAGAGCCTCCGCCCTGGGTGAAGTTTATGTATCAGGGAGGCATACAAGGGATGTGTGTAAGGCAGTATGGCGGTGTACACCCCACTTGCCTGCTGACTCGTACGTAGCGCACTGCTTATACTTGCAAAAGAGTCAGCTACATGTTCAGCGTTGATAGAAAGAGTCGCACCATTTTACAGCTTGGATACGCATCCTTGCACATCTCTAGTGGATAGGCAGATTTAGGTGGACATTACAGGCTTGGAGTGCACATAACCGGGCTGCCATTAAATCCAAAAATAGGTCTGGTCAGGTTTGACTGATTACACAGTCGAACTCCCCCTATGGCAGCCCGGTAAGTACTCTTTATTGTACTGTGCGGGTTATGTGCAAAACAACCCATTACAGAAAAGACGTTATTATTATAACAGCTCATATACGTCCCCACCGAGGGGCTCGAGCCTACCCTGAATCAGGGCGATTAGGCCTTAGTCGACCACGCGGGCCCAGTGCGGGTTGGTCGACTTCACACACAACCTTCGAGTTTCTTCGCAGGCGTGTGCAGGTTTCCTCACGATGTTTTTCCTTCACCGTTAAAGCAATCGGTAAGTATATGTACGTAAGTTTTTGAAAAACTCATTGGTACATTGGCCGTCCAGATTTGAACCCGGTACCTCTGGTTAGATGGACCGAGTCGTTACCGGTTGAGCCACCGACGCTTTTAAAATGTTATTTATTTATGTAAACACACTTACCACCACTTTTCATCCTCCGGTAAATTGACAAAAAGCTTTCTTGCGAGCAACATGTTATCTCACATTTTGATTGAGTCCTATCTCAAATTGCCGACCACAAAAATTACTCAGTAGCAAAACGGAGGAGGAATGAGGATAAACCTCAACAGGTAGGTTACCTCCTACGTTTATTAAATGAAGAAGAGAAAATAACGTTTATTAACTGAAGAAGAGAAAATATCACATTCAACAGAAATTCATTTAAATAAAACACACTGAAATCCGAACAAAGCTCATTTAATCAATCACTTGAACTTGAATCCGAAAAGAAAATATTGCGAAAATACATTGACTATACTACAAAAATATCACACAACGAAAACATAAAAAACCAGCCAAGTGCGAGTCGAACTACAACTCCGAGGGCTCCGTACTACCACACCTCCACACACACACACACACACACACACAACCACATAGTCGATTACCTATTCACTTAACAAACAAAAGACATCAACGCGAGTTACAAATATATGCTTTTTATGTCTTACAATTCGGACCAATGAGTATTGAAATCACTACTTACTCTACTCCTTACATAAGACCTTACATAGACATACATAAAAATTAATTCAAACGTTACAGTAACATTCTTGTAAAATGTATTCAAAAATCGCAAAAAAATATTTAATAACAAATACATTAAATCAAAGAAGAACAAATGTAAAGCTACTTGGGATGTAATTACTTCAACTGTAAATAGGAATATATATAGCTCTGACATATATTAACCCTCAGGACATTTGTAATATTTTAATGATTATTTTTTAAAGACTAATAAACAAAATTCGAATCCTACTTGTGACACTTTGATAAGTAATAACCCTTCCACTATTTTTCTAAGACCTATTGACGAAAAAGAAACACTAAAATTAATTATGTTCATGAACAACACCTAGAATTCCAATTTTCATAAATATTTTTTTTATCATTTTCTGAGATATGGACGGCCGAATATCTTTATGACTGACTGAGTCATAGTTCTCTTGGTAAACACTTTATTTCTAATACCATGTGGTAAGTTATCTCGGGAAGTAGGTGTATGTTGGATATACTTAAAACTGTTTTGAAAATTTAAGCAACCAATTAACTAAACAGTAATTATGTCACGGTTTCTAAAAAGAAACGGTTTCTGAAAAGAATTCGTGACGTAATTACTGACTGACTGATCTATCAACGCACAGCTCAAACCAAAATGTGCTAAAATCACAGATGAGATACTAGTTGCTAAAATTTTCAAAACAGTTTTAAGTATATCCAACATATATAGAATATATATATATATATATATATATATATATATATATATATATATATATATATATATACCTTTGGGCACTTTGTGGCTCCAACATGCCGTATAGGTAGTTATTTGTTGATCCATTTTCACTTGTTGATCCGGGCCTCTTTTGTTGATCCATTGCCAGCTGATCATAAATATGTGGCTCCGTTCGGAGCCACAAGTGTCACGATGAGTAATAACAATAATTAAGGGATTTTTATACAAAAACACCTTTTTTGCGTTTGAGCAGTTGTTGATCCAATTCAAATGGTCCAATCAGGGCGCAGCATTTCCCAAGGGCTTTCTCATTGGCCTGTTCTGGCTACTACACTACTGGTTACAATCAAAAATTATTTTCGTGGCTGGCGTGAATATGTTAAAAGAGAGGTGTAATGTTTAAAGTGTGTATCTGTATCTGTCTGTGGCATCGTAGTTCTTAAACGAATGGACCGATTTTGATGCGGTTTAAAAGGTGTGCTGTGTGGTATGTAGTGTGTGGTGTGCGGTCTTCGGTGTGTGGTGGTGTGGTGGTATGCCGGTCTGGTTTGGTGTGGTGTGGTGTTGTGGTGTCATGTGGTGTGGTGGTTTGGTGTGGTGGTGTGTTGGTGTGGTGGTGTGGTGTACTAGTAAAATGTGCTAAAGTGGTAGTGTGGTGGTCTCATGTGATGGTGTGGTGATGTTGTGTGGTTTGGTTTGGTGTGGTGATGTGGTGTGGTAGTGTAGTGTGGTGTGGCGGTGTGGTGTGGTGCTATGGTGTGGTGTGGTGTAGTGTGTGTGATGGGTGTGGCGGTTGTGGTGTGTGTGGTGGTGTGGTGTGGTAGTGTGGTGTGGTGTTGTGGGGTGTCGTGATGTGGAGTGGTGTGGTAGTGTGGATTATGTGTGGTGATAGTGTGGTGTGATGTGGCGTGGTGGTGTGGTCTAGTGTGGTGTTGTGGTGTGGTATTGTGTGGTGGTGTGGTGTGGTGATGTGGTTTGACAGTGTGGTGTGGTGTTATGATGTGGTGTGGTGTGGTGCGTTGGTGTATTACAGTGGTGTGGTGCGGTGTGGTTGTCTGTTGTGGTGTGGTGGTGAGTTGTGGTGTGGTGAGGTTTGGTGTGTTGTGGTCGTGTAATGTGGTGTGGTGGTGATGTGATGTGGTGTGGTGGTGTCGTGTGGTGGTGTGATGTGGCTTGGTGGTGTGGTGTGGTGGTGTGGTGGTGTGGTGTACTAGTAAAATGTGCTAAAGTGGTAGTGTGGTGGTCTCATGTGATGGTGTGGTGATGTTGTGTGGTTTGGTTTGGTGTGGTGATGTGGTGTGGTAGTGTAGTGTGGTGTGGCGGTGTGGTGTGGTGCTATGGTGTGGTGTGGTGTAGTGTGTGTGATGGGTGTGGCGGTTGTGGTGTGTGTGGTGGTGTGGTGTGGTAGTGTGGTGTGGTGTTGTGGGGTGTCGTGATGTGGAGTGGTGTGGTAGTGTGTTGTGGTGTAGTGTAGTGTGGCGGTGTGGTGTGATGTGGCGTGGTGGTGTGGTGTGCTAGTGTGGTGTGGTATTGTGTGGTGATGTGGTGAGGTAGTGTAGTATGTGGTGCAGTGTGGTTGTGTGGTGTGGTGTAGTGATGTGGTGTAGTGATGTGGTGTAGTGTAGTGGTGTCGTGTGGTGGTGTGGTGTGGTATTGTGGTTTGGTGGTGTGGTATGGCATGGTGATGTGGTGTGGTGGTGTAGTATTGTATGGTGCTGTGGTATTGTGTGGTCGTGTAATATGCTAGTGTGGTTTGGTGTGGTGTGGTCTGGTGGTGTGGTGTGGTGGTGTGGTATGGTGTGCAGTGTGTGGTGTAGTGTAGTGTAATGGTGTGGTATGTTTTGGTGTGGTGGTGTGGATTATGTGTGGTGATAGTGTGGTGTGATGTGGCGTGGTGTTGCATGGTGGTGTGGTGTGGTGTAGTTGTGTAGTGTGGTGTAGTTGTGTAGTGTGGTGTTGTGGTGTGGTTTTGTGTGGTGGTGTGGTGTGGTGATGTGGTTTGGCATTGTGGTGTGGTGTTGTTGTGTGGTGTTATGATGTGGTGTGGTGCATTGGTGTGTTACGGTGGTGTGGTGTGGTTGTGTGTTGTGGTGTGGTGGTGTAATGTGTTGTGGTAGTGTTGTGATGTGGAGTGGTGTGGTGGTGTCGTGTAGTGGTGTGATGTGGCTTGGTGGTACGGTGTGGTGGTGTGGTGTGGCGTGGTGATGTGGTGTGGTATTATGTGGTGGTGTGGTGTAGTAGTATAATGTGCTAGTGTGGTAGTGTGGTGTGTTGGTTTGGTGTGGTGGTCTCATGTGATGGTGTGGTGTGGTGGTCTCATGTGATGGTGTGGTGTGGTGTGGTATGGTGGGGTGATGTTGTGTGGTGTGGTAGTGTAGTAAGGTGCGGTGGTGTGGTGTGGTGTGGTGCTATGATGTTGTCTTGTGTGGTGTAGTGTGTGTGGTGGTGTGGTGTTGTGCTGGGTGTGGTGGGTGTGGCGGTTGTGGTGTGTGTGGTGTTGTGTGGTGGTGTGGTGTGGTTGTGTGGTGTGGTGTTTTGGGGTGTCGTGATGTTGTATGGTGTGGTGTTGTGGGGTGTCGTGATGTGGTGTGGTGTGGTAGTGTGTTGTGATGTAGTGTGGCGGTGTGGTGTGGCGTGGTGGTGTGGTGTGCTAGTGCAGTGTGGTCTGGTATTGTATGGTGGTGTGGTGTGGTGATGCGGTGTGGTAGCGTAGTGTGGTGTTGTGGTGTAGTGTAGTGTGGTGTGATGATGTGGTGCGGTGTGGTGTGGTTGTGTGGTGCGGTGTGGTGGTGTCGTGTGGTGGTGTGGTGTGGTGTGGTTGTGTGTTTAGGTGTGGTGGTGAGGTATAGTGTGGTGAGGTGTGGTGGTGTAATGTGTTGTGGTAGTGTTGTGACGTGGAGTGGTGTGGTGGTGTGATATGGCTTGGTGGTACGGTGTGGTGGTGTGGTATTATGTGGTGGTGTGGTGGTCTCATGTGATGGTGTGGTGTGGTGTGGTATGGTGCGGTGATGTTGTGTGGTGTGGTAGTGTAGTAAGGTGCGGCGGTGTGGTGTGGTGTGGTGCTATGATGTGGTGTTGTGTGGTGTAGTGTGTGTGATGGTGTGGTGTTGTGCTGGGTGTGGTGGGTATGGCGGTTGTGGTGTGTGGTGTTGTGTGGTGGTGTGGTGTGGTAGTGTGGTGTGGTAGTGTGGTGTGGTGTTTGAGGTGTCGTGATGTTGTATGGTGTGGTGTTGTAGGGTTTCGTGATGTGGTGTGGTGTGGTAACACTACAACACACGTTGTGATGTAGTGTGGCGGTGTGGTGTGGCGTGGTGGTGTGGTGTGCTAGTGCAGTGTGGTCTGGTATTGTGTGGTGGTGTAGTGATGTGGTGTGGTAGTGTAGTGTGGTGTTGTGGTGTGATGATGTGGTGTGGTGCGGTGTGGTGGTGTCGTGTGGTGGTGTGGTATTGTGGTTTGGTGGTGTGGTGTGGCGTAGTGATGTGTGGTGGTCTGGTGTGGTGGTGTGGTATTGTGTGGTGGTGTATTGTGCTAGTGTGGTGTGGTAGTGTGGTGTGGTGTGTTGGTGTGGTGTGGTGTGTTGGTGTGGTGTGCTGTGGTGGGGTGGGGTGCTGTTGAGTGGTGTGGTAGTGTGGTTTGGTGTGGTGTTGTGGGGTTTGGTGATGTGGTGTGGTAGTGTGGTATAGTGTAGTGTGGTTTGGCAGTGTGGTGTGGTGCTGTGGTGTAGTGTGTGTGGTGGTGTGGGGTGTGGTGATGTGGTGTGGTAGTGTGGTATGGTGTAGTGTGGTTTGGCGGTGTGGTGTGGTGTGGTGCTGTGGTGTAGTGTGTGTGGTGGTGTGGTGGGTGTGGTGGTTGTAGTGTGTGTGATGTGGTGTGATGTTGTGGGGTGTAGTGTGGTGATGTGCTGTGGTGTGGTGCTGTGTTAGTGTGATTTGGTGTGGTGTGGTGCTGTGATGTGGTGGTGTGGATTGTGTGTAATGGTGTGGTGGTGTGGTGGTGTGGTTTGACGTTATGTTGTGGTTTGGTGTGATGATGTGGTGCGGTGTGGAGTGGTGGTGAGGTGTGATGTGGTGTGGTGTGCTGGTGTGGTGTGGTGTGGTGATGTGGTGTGGTATAGTGGTGTCGTGTGGTGGTGTAGTGTGGTAGTGTGGTAGTGTGTAGTGTGGTAGTGTGGTTTGGTGGTATGGTGTGGCGTGGTGTTGTGGTGTGGTATTGTGTGGTGGTGTAATGTGCTATTGTGGTGTGGTGTGGCAGTGTGGTGGTGTAGTGGGGTGATGTTGTGTGGTTTGGTGTGGTGATGTGGTGTTGTGTGGTAATGTGGTGTGGCGGTTTGGTGTGGTGCTATGGTGTGGTGTGGTGTAGTGTGTGTGGTGGTGTGGTGTTGTGCTAGGTATGGTGGGTGTGGTGTGTGTGGAGGTGTGGTGTCGTAGTGTGGTGTTGTGGGGTGTCGTGATGTGGTGTGGTGTGGCAGTGTGTTGTGGTGTAGTGTAGTTTGGCGTGGTGGTGTGGTGTGCTAGTGTGGTGTGGTGTGGTATTGTGTGGTAATATGGTAGTGTGGTGTTGTGGTGTAGTGTGGTGTGGTGTGATGATGTGGTGCGGTGTGGTGTGGTGGTGTGGTGCGGTGTGGTTGTGTGGTGTGGTGGTGTAATGTGGTGATGTGGTGTGGTGATGTGGTGTGGTGTAGTTGTGTCGTGTGGTGGTGTGGTATTGTGGTTTGGTGGTGTGGTGTGGCGTGGTGTTGTGGTGTGGTATTGTGTGGTGGTGTAATGTGCTATTGTGGTGTGGTGTGGCAGTGTGGTGGTGTAGTGGGGTGATGTTGTGTGGTTTGGTGTGGTGATGTGGTGTTGTGTGGTAATGTGGTGTGGCGGTTTGGTGTGGTGCTATGGTGTGGTGTGGTGTAGTGTGTGTGGTGGTGTGGTGTTGTGCTAGGTATGGTGGGTGTGGTGTGTGTGGAGGTGTGGTGTCGTAGTGTGGTGTTGTGGGGTGTCGTGATGTGGTGTGGTGTGGCAGTGTGTTGTGGTGTAGTGTAGTTTGGCGTGGTGGTGTGGTGTGCTAGTGTGGTGTGGTGTGGTATTGTGTGGTAATATGGTAGTGTGGTGTTGTGGTGTAGTGTGGTGTGGTGTGATGATGTGGTGCGGTGTGGTGTGGTGGTGTGGTGCGGTGTGGTTGTGTGGTGTGGTGGTGTAATGTGGTGATGTGGTGTGGTGATGTGGTGTGGTGTAGTTGTGTCGTGTGGTGGTGTGGTATTGTGGTTTGGTGGTGTGGTGTGGCGTGGTGTTGTGGTTTGGTATTGTGTGGTGGTGTAATGTGCTATTGTGGTGTGGTGTGGCAGTGTGGTGGTGTAGTGGGGTGATGTTGTGTGGTTTGGTGTGGTGATGTGGTGTTGTGTGGTAATGTGGTGTGGCGGTTTGGTGTGGTGCTATGGTGTGGTGTGGTGTAGTGTGTGTGGTGGTGTGGTGTTGTGCTAGGTATGGTGGGTGTGGTGTGTGTGGAGGTGTGGTGTCGTAGTGTGGTGTTGTGGGGTGTCGTGATGTGGTGTGGTGTGGCAGTGTGTTGTGGTGTAGTGTAGTTTGGCGTGGTGGTGTGGTGTGCTAGTGTGGTGTGGTGTGGTATTGTGTGGTAATATGGTAGTGTGGTGTTGTGGTGTAGTGTGGTGTGGTGTGATGATGTGGTGCGGTGTGGTGTGGTGGTGTGGTGCGGTGTGGTTGTGTGGTGTGGTGGTGTAATGTGGTGATGTGGTGTGGTGATGTGGTGTGGTGTAGTTGTGTCGTGTGGTGGTGTGGTATTGTGGTTTAGTGGTGTGGTGTGGCGTGGTGATGTGGTGTGGTATTGTATGGTGTTGTAATGTGCTAGTGTGGTGGTTTGGTGTAGTGTGTGTGGTGGTGTGGTGTTGTGCTGGGTGTGGTGGTTGTGGCGGTTGTGGTGTGTGTGATGTTGGGTGGTGGTGTGGTGTGGTGATGTGGTGTGGTGGTGTGGTGTCATGTGGTGTGGTGGTTTGGTGTGGTGGTGTGTTGGTGTGGTGTAGTGTGCGGTGTGTGGTGTGGTGTAGTGTATTGTGGTGTAATGGTGTGATATGTTGTGGTATGGTGGTGTGGATTATGTGTGGTGATAGTGTGGTGTGATGTGGCGTGGTGGTGTGGTCTAGTGTGGTGTGGTGGTGTGGTATTGTGTGGTGGTGTATTGTGCTAGTGTGGTGTGGTAGTGTGGTGTGGTGTGTTGGTGTGGTGTGGTGTGTTGGTGTGGTGTGCTGTGGTGGGGTGGGGTGCTGTTGAGTGGTGTGGTAGTGTGGTTTGGTGTGGTGTTGTGGGGTTTGGTGATGTGGTGTGGTAGTGTGGTATAGTGTAGTGTGGTTTGGCAGTGTGGTGTGGTGCTGTGGTGTAGTGTGTGTGGTGGTGTGGGGTGTGGTGATGTGGTGTGGTAGTGTGGTATGGTGTAGTGTGGTTTGGCGGTGTGGTGTGGTGTGGTGCTGTGGTGGGTGTGGTGGTTGTAGTGTGTGTGATGTGGTGTGATGTTGTGGGGTGTAGTGTGGTGATGTGCTGTGGTGTGGTGCTGTGTTAGTGTGATTTGGTGTGGCGTGGTGCTGTGATGTGGTGGTGTGGATTGTGTGTAATGGTGTGGTGGTGTGGTGGTGTGGTTTGACGTTATGTTGTGGTTTGGTGTGATGATGTGGTGCGGTGTGGAGTGGTGGTGAGGTGTGATGTGGTGTGCTGGTGTGGTGTGGTGTGGTGATGTGGTGTGGTATAGTGGTGTCGTGTGGTGGTGTAGTGTGGTAGTGTGGTTTGGTGGTGTGGTGTGGCGTGGTGTTGTGGTGTGGTATTGTGTGGTGGTGTAATGTGCTATTGTGGTGTGGTGTGGCAGTGTGGTGGTGTAGTGGGGTGATGTTGTGTGGTTTGGTGTGGTGATGTGGTGTTGTGTGGTAATGTGGTGTGGCGGTTTGGTGTGGTGCTATGGTGTGGTGTGGTGTAGTGTGTGTGGTGGTCTGGTGTTGTGCTAGGTATGGTGGGTGTGGTGTGTGTGGAGGTGTGGTGTCGTAGTGTGGTGTTGTGGGGTGTCGTGATGTGGTGTGGTGTGGCAGTGTGTTGTGGTGTAGTGTAGTTTGGCGTGGTGGTGTGGTGTGCTAGTGTGGTGTGGTGTGGTATTGTGTGGTAATATGGTAGTGTGGTGTTGTGGTGTAGTGTGGTGTGGTGTGATGATGTGGTGCGGTGTGGTGTGGTGGTGTGGTGCGGTGTGGTTGTGTGGTGTGGTGGTGTAATGTGGTGATGTGGTGTGGTGATGTGGTGTGGTGTAGTTGTGTCGTGTGGTGGTGTGGTATTGTGGTTTAGTGGTGTGGTGTGGCGTGGTGATGTGGTGTGGTATTGTATGGTGTTGTAATGTGCTAGTGTGGTGGTTTGGTGTAGTGTGTGTGGTGGTGTGGTGTTGTGCTGGGTGTGGTGGTTGTGGCGGTTGTGGTGTGTGTGATGTTGGGTGGTGGTGTGGTGTGGTGATGTGGTGTGGTGGTGTGGTGTGGTGATGTGGTGTGGTGCTGTGTTAGTGTGGTTTGATGTGGTGTTGTGGGGTGTCGTGATGTGGTGTGGTGTGGTAGTGTGTTGTGGTGTAGTGTAGTTTGGCGTGGTGGTGTAGTGTGCTAGTGTGGTGTGGTGTGGTATTGTGTGGTGGTGTGGTGTGGTAATATGGTAGTAAAGTGTGGTGTTGTGGTGTGGTGTGGTGTAGTGTGTGTGTGTTGGGTGTGGTGGTGTGGTTGATTTGTTGGGTGCGGTGGTGTGGTTGGTGTGTTTTTCATCATCATATCAGCCCAAGGACGTCTACTGCTGGACATAGGCCTCCCCCAAGGATTTCCACGACTGGTTCTGCGCTACCCGCATCCAGCGGCTTCTTCTTCACCAGGTCATCGGTCCACCGAGTGGGAGGCCTGCCTACGGTACGTTTTCAGGTGCGCGGTCGCCATTCGAGAACTTTACTGCCCCAACGGCCATCCGTTATACAAGCTATGTGCACCGCCCACTGCCACTTAAGACTCAGCGAGTACATCACCCACTTTCGATTTGCTCACGATATCGTGGTCATGGCTGAGACTATGGACGACTAAGGCACAATGCTCGATGGTCTCAGTAGAGCCTCTCAACAAGTGGGTTTTAGAATGAACATGGACAAGACGAAAATTATGTCAAGAGTCCGTGTCGCACCTACTCCTCTGAAGGTTGGAGGCTCTACGCTCAAAGTACACAACATAATTAAACACAAAAAATCATATAAAAGTTATTTTTTAAGTTCATATAAAAGAGACTACGGACGACTTAGTCACAATGCTCGATGGTCTCAGTAGAGCCTCTCAACAAGTAGGTTCATTCTAAGAACATGGATAAGACGAAAATTATGTCAAGAGTCCGTGTCGCACCTACTCCTCTGAAGGTTGGAGGCTCTACGCTCGAAGTTGTTGCCGAATATGTGTACCTGGGACAAACTGCTGCTATGCTCGGAGTTTCTGTGCATGATCGAATCAGAAACGTGGTTACTTTTTATCCCGTTAAAATAGCATAGTCCGACGCAGTTCCTATGGGAACTGAAAAAATGACTTTTTTTCGTTTATTTCTTTATCATCGCAACGGAACAGTGAATTGTTGTGATTTTTTACATAGAAATGGTTGAGGGAGTGGGAAAATCATAGACGGCTAATCATAATAGCCCGATCTGGAATAGGAATTTGGAGAAAACTAATGTCCACGCTCGCTAGCCTCTTGCGGCTCGTGCACCACTCACCATCAAACAGTCATGAAAACGATGTCCACGCGGACTAAAGCTAGCAGTAGATACATAAATTTTATTGGCCACCTTATTCACATATAATTTTATTATGATTTGTTAATAGTATATTAACAAATTATATTAACTTAATACATGCAAATAATTGCTAATGGTAATTTACCTAGCATATTATTTATTAGGTATCATTTTCAATATATTATGCCCGCTTGCCGGTAATACACTGTAAGATAGAATTAACTAGGTAAGTACTAAATGTAGATGCTAATACATACCTTGATTTTCATTTTTGTCTTCATCTTCGTCATTCATTCTTCATTCACAAATAAACTAAGTTAGTTATACTTTGGTTACGTCGACGTACGCACAGTTCAATAACTGCATTCGAATTGAGACTTGAGACGCAAAACGGCGAACGACCGCCCCCGTACGTAGCTTTCCGCGCCACCGGCGCCTCGCCCGCGCCCTGCTGCCCGTTGACTTCGAGACGGCGGCGATGGAGGCGCGGGAAGCGGTGTACGGTGCTCCTCCCGCACCTACCTAACACCCGAGGCGGATCTCACAATGTATGGAGCATTGCGAATATAAAATTTTTAGATCAACGTAGGTATCAAAATTGATCGTTGTCGACCGTTACGGCGGCGATACCTATTCGGATCAAAACAAGTACCACTGGAGGTACGAGTATATAAATGGATCAATATAAGTCATTGATTTTTGAAATATATTCGGAGCCAAAAAGTCTATGCATGTAAAAAATTGGCCGTTACGGATCAATTTTAACGGCGCCCCGACCGCGCTCCGCTGCCCGATACTTCGAGACGGCGGCGATGAAGGCGCGGGAAGCGGTGTATGGTGCTCCTCCCGCACCTACCTAACACCCGAGGCGGATCTCACAATGTATGGAGCAATGCGAATATAATTTTTTTAGATCAACGTAGGTATCAAAATCGATCGTTGTCGACCGTTACTGCGGCAATACCTATTCGGATCAAAACAAGTACTCATGGAGGTACGAGTATATAAATGGATCAATATAAGTCATTGATTTTTGAAATATATTCGGAGCCAAAAAGTCTTTATGCATGTAAAAAAATTGGCCGTTACGGATCTACTTTTGCTTGAAATTTGTGTAAAAAAGTATAACGAGTATAGATACTTTTAACGAACATGTTTGGCAACATCGCATTATAAAAGGGGACGATGCCATTGCGCCCAAGAAATACGCGACTGGAGTCAAGTTATTCCGTGCAGAAGGCGGAGTCAGTAGTGCACGGGGTCGTGGCTGGATCAACTAAGTGCCCAAAGGGATGTTTATATATATATATATATATATACATACATATATATATTTCCCTGGGATTCCATCAACAGATCCTGGTTTTCTTATCATGGTAACCACCCTTGGGATATCTTCTTTCCAACAAAAAAAGAATCATCAAAATCGGTTATTATATATATACGGTATATATACCTATGCAAAATATTTTAATCTTAATCACAAACATACAAAATAAAGTCAATCTTCATCTAAAGTAATCTAGAAATTTAAAAAGTCTTTAATACTCTAACAGTCTGTGTCATTCAGCCACTCATGTAATTTGATATTGAATTGTTTATTGTTTAGATCCTTAATTTCATGTGGTATTTTGTTATACATGCGAATACACATCGTCAGGCAACTTTTATCATATACAAATGACCTGGGAATTTCTTGAAACACTAGCTTTTCTGGGTCCCTGCGGGATCTGATCCTTCCATCACATGCTCTTTTAAATAGTCCGTTATTTGTCCGTACAAATATACAAATTTCATAAATGTAGAGCAAGGGTAGCGGTAAAACACCAAGTCTATTGAAGAGTGATCTACAAGGTACGAAGTGTGGGATTCCATACATAGCGCGAATTGAGCAATAAAGGCTCGATTCATGTCAGTACTATTTCCCCAAGCTATAAGACCATAACGTAAAACTGACTCTACGTATGCACGGTATGTTAATAAAGCCGTTTTCATGTTAGTGTAATTTTTGACCTGTTTGAGAGCATACAGAAATCTATTTATTTTACAGCATACATTATCTATTTGTGGTTTCCAGTTTATATTCTGATCTATAGTTATTCCTAGAAATGTATGTTTATTAACCTCGTTGATTGTATAATTTTCATACTGAATGTCTAAATTGTAATTATATTTATTATTAAAAGACTTATTAAATTGTATATAATTAGTTTTATTCAAGTTAATTTTCAAATTATTAATGTCAAGCCAGTCTATTATTTTTTCTAATGTATTATTAATGTCGTTTTCATGTTCCTCGATTGAAGTACTCTTTTTGTCAGAAGTAACTATGGAAATATCATCAGCGTATAAAATGCATTTATGATTAGTTATGTCAGTAATACTATTTACGTATAGTATAAATAAGATTGGTCCCAACACACTTCCCTGAGGAACGCCATATTTATTTGTCTTATATTTAGAGGAGTACGATACTATGTTGTTTTTGCTGTCTGATTTTTTAATAACTACACATTGTTGTCTGTTAACTAGGTATGATGATATCCATTGAAGCGTAGGACCTCTAATCGTTTCTAATTTGGAAAGTAGTATGTCATGCTGAATTCTGTCAAATGCCTTAGAAAGATCAAGGAAAAGCCCTGTAGTCATAAATTTTTTGTTAACATTAGTCAGAATAATTTGAAGTAGAGAGAAAAGAGCTAGTGTAGTCGATTTTCCTTTCCGAAATCCAAATTGTTCATCATTAATAAGCTTATATTTATCACAAAATTCAAGAAGTCTCTTAAGCATGCACGTTTCATATATCTTTGAAAAAATTGGGATTAAAGTAATTTTTGACTTCTTCTTTACTGCCTTTTTTAAACAGTGGCTTCACTATTGAAATTTTCAAGAGTTCAGGAAATGTTCCAGTTGAGAACGAGGAATTGATTAAATAATGGTTGGCTGGCCGGGCGTTTGTTTGGCTGGCCGGGCGGTTGGTTGGCTGGCTGGTTGGCTGGCCGGGCGGTTGGTTGGCTGGCCGGGCGGTTGGTTGGCTGGCTGGTTGGCTGGCCGGGCGGTTGGTTGGCTGGCTGGTTGGCTGGCCGGGCGGTTGGTTGGCTGGCTGGCTGGCTGGCTGGTTGGCTGGCTGGCTGGCTGGCTGGCTGGCTGGCCGGGCGGTTAATTGGCTGCATGGTTGGCTGGCTGGGCGGTTAATTGGCTGCCTGGTTGGCTGGCCGGGCGGTTAATTGGCTGCCTGGTTGGCTGGCCGGGCGGTTAATTGGCTGCCTGGTTGGCTGGCCGGGCGGTTAATTGGCTGCCTGGTTGGCTGGCCGGGCGGTCAATTGGCTGCCTGGTTGGCTGGCCGGGCGGTCAATTGGCTGCCTGGTTGGCTGGCCGGGCGGTCAATTGGCTGCCTGGTTGGCTGGCCGGGCGGTTAATTGGCTGCCTGGTTGGCTGGCCGGGCGGTCAATTGGCTGCCTGGTTGGCTGGCCGGGCAGTTAATTGGCTGCCTGGTTGGCTGGCCGGGCGGTTAATTGGCTGCCTGGTTGGTTGGCCGGGCGGTTAATTGGCTGCCTGGTTGGTTGGCCGGGCGGTTAATTGGCTGCCTGGTTGGCTGGCCGGGCGGTTAATTGGCTGGCTGGTTGGCTGGCCGGGCGGTTAATTGGCTGCCTGGTTGGCTGGCCGGGCGGTTAATTGGCTGCCTGGTTGGCTGGCCGGGCGGTTGGCTGGCTGGCTGGTTGGCTGGCCGGGCGGTTGGTTGGCTGGCTGGCTGGCTGGTTGGCTGGCTGGCTGGCTGGCCGGGCGGTTGGCCGGGCGGTTGGCCGGGCGGTTAATTGGCTGCCTGGTTGGCTGGCCGGGCGGTTAATTGGCTGCCTGGTTGGCTGGCCGGGCGGTTAATTGGCTGCCTGTTTGGCTGGCCGGGCGGTTAATTGGCTGCCTGGTTGGCTGGCCGGGCGGTTAATTGGCTGGCTGGTTGGCTGGCCGGGCGGTTAATTGGCTGCCTGGTTGGCTGGCCGGGCGGTTAATTGGCTGCCTGGTTGGCTGGCCGGGCGGTTAATTGGCTGCCTGGTTGGCTGGCCGGGTGGTTAATTGGCTGCCTGGTTGGCTGGACGGGCGGTTAATTGGCTGCCTGGTTGGCTGGCCGGGCAGTTAATTGGCTGCCTGGTTGGCTGGCCGGGCGGTTAATTGGCTGCCTGGTTGGCTGGCCGGGCGGTTAATTTTCTGCCTGGTTGGCTGGCCGGGCGATTAATTAGCTGCCTGGTTGGCTGGCCGGGCGGTTAATTGGCTGCCTGGTTGGCTGGCCGGGCGGTTAATTGGCTGCCTGGTTGGCTGGCCGGGCAGTCAATTGGCTGCCTGGTTGGCTGGCCAGGCGGTTAATTGGCTGCCTGGTTGGCTGGCCGGGCGGTCAATTGGCTGCCTGGTTGGCTGGCCGGGCGGTTAATTGGCTGCCTGGTTGGCTGGCCGGGCGGTTAATTGGCTGCCTGGTTGGCTGGCCGGGCGGTTAATTGGCTGCCTGATTGGCTGGCCGGGCGGTTAATTGGCTGTCTGGTCGGCTGGCCGGGCGGTTAATTTGCTGCCTGGTTGGCTGGCCGGGCGGTTATTTGGCTGCATGGCCGGCTGGCCGGGCGTTTAATTGGCTGGCTGGTTGGCTGGCCGGGCAGTTAATTGGCTGGCTGGTTGGCTGGCCGGGCGGTTAATTGGCTGGCTGGTTGGCTGGCCGGGCGGATAATTGGCTGGCTGGTTGGCTGGCCGGGCGGATAATTGGCTGGCTGGTTGGCTGGCCGGGCGGTTAATTGGCTGGCTGGTTGGGTGGCCGGGCGGTTAATTGGCTGGCTGGTTGGCTGGCCAGGCGGTAAATTGGCTGGCTAGTTGGCTGGCCGGGCGGTTAATTGGCTGGCAGGTTAGCTGGTCGGGCGGTTAATTGGCTGGCTGTTTGGCTGGCCGGGCGGTTAATTGGCTGGCTGGTTGGCTGGCCGGGCGGTTAATTAGCTGGCTGGTTGGCTGGCCGGGAGGTTAATTGGCTGGCTGGTTGGCTGGCCGGGCGGTTAATTGGCTGGCTGGTTGGCTGGCCGGGCAGTTAATTGGCTGGCTGGTTGGCTGGCCGGGTGGTTAATTGGCTGGCTGGCCGGGCGTTTAATTGGCTGGCTGGTTGGCTGGCCGGGCGGTTAATTGGCTGGCTGGTTGGCTGGCCGGGCGGTTAATTGGCTGGCTGGTTGGCTGGCCGGGCGGTTAATTGGCTGGCTGGTTGGCTGGCCGGGCGGTTAATTGGCTGGCTGGTTGGCTGGCCGGGCGGTTAATTGGCTGGCTGGTTGGATGGCCGGGCGGTTAATTGGCTAGCTGGTTGGCTGGCCGGGCGGTTAATTGGCTGGCTGATTCGCTGGCCGGGCGGTTAATTGGCTGGCTGGTTGGCTGGCCGGGCGGTTAATTGGCTGGCTAGTTGGCTGGCCGGGCGGTTAATTGGCTGGCTGGTTGGCTGGCCGGGCGGTTAATTGGCTGCCTGGTTGGCTGGCCGGGCGGTTAATTGGCTGCCTGGTTGGCTCGCCGGGCAGTTAAATGGCTGCCTGGTTGGCTGGCCGGGCGGTTAATTGGCTGCCTGGTTGGCTGGCCGGGCGGTTAATTTGCTGGCTAGTTGGCTGGCCGGGCGGTTCATTGGCTGGCTGGTTGGCTGGCCGGGCGGTTAATTGGCTGCCTGGTTGGCTCACCGGTCGGTTAATTGGCTGCCTTGTTGGCTGGCCGGGCGGTTAATTGGCTGCCTGGTTGGCTCGCCGGGCAGTTAATTGGCTGCCTAGTTGGCTGGCCGGGCGGTTAATTTTCTGGCTAGTTGGCTGGCCGGGCGGTAAATTGGCTGGCTGGTTGGCTGGCCGGGCGGTTAATTGGCTGCCTGTTTGGCTGGCCGGGCGGTTAATTGGCTGCCTGTTTGGCTGGCCGGGCGGTTATTTGGCTGCCTGGTTGGCTGGCCGGGCGGTTAATTGGCTGGCTGGTTGGCTGGTCGGGCGGTTAATTGGCTGCCTGGTTGGCTGGCCGGGCGGTTAATTGGCTGCCTGGTTGGCCGGCCGGGCGGTTAATTGGCTGGCTGGTTGGCCGGCCGGGCGGTTAATTGGCTGCCTGGTTGGCTGGCCGGGCGGTTAATTGGCTGCCTGGTTGGCTGGCCGGGCGGTTAATTGGCTGCCTGGTTGGCTGGACGGGCGTTTAATTGGCTGCCTGGTTGGCTGGCCGGGTGGTTAATTGGCTGGCTGGTTGGCTGGCCGGGCGGTTAATTGGCTGGCTGGTTGGCTGGCCGGGCGGTTAATTGGCTGGCTGGTTGGCTGGCCGGGCGGTTAATTGGCTGGCTTTCCGGGCGTTTAATTGGCTGGCTGGTTGGCTGGCCGGGCGGTTAATTGGCTGGCTGGTTGGCTGGCCGGGCGGTTAATTGGCTGGCTGGTTGGCTGGCCGGGCGGTTAATTTGCTGGCTGGTTGGATGGCCGGGCGGTTAATTGGCTGGCTGGTTGGCTGGCCGGGCGGTTAATTGGCTGGCTGGTTGGCTGGCCGGGCGGTTAATTGGCTGGCTGGTTGGCTGGCCGGGCAGTTAATTGGCTGGCTGGTTGGCTGGCCGGGCGGTTAATTGGCTGGCTGGTTGGCTGGCCGGGCGGTTAATTGGCTGGCTGGTTGGCTGGCCGGGAGGTTAATTGGCTGGCTGGTTGGCTGGCCGGGCGCTTAATTGGCTGGCTGGTTCGCTGGCCGGGCGGTTAATTGGCTGGCTAGTTGGCTGGCCGGGCGGTTAATTGGCTGGTTGGCTGGCCGGGCGGTTAATTGGCTGGCTGGTTGGCTGGCCGGGCGTTTAATTGGCTGGCTGGTTGGCTGGCCGGGCGGTTAATTGGCTGCCTGTTTGAATGGCCGGGCGGTTAATTGGCTGCCTGTTTGGCTGGCCGGGCGGTTAATTGGCTGCCTCTGGTTGGCTGGCCGGGCGGTTAATTGGCTGGCTGGTTGGCTAGCCGGGCGGTTAATTGGCTGGCTGGTTGGCTGGCCGGGCGTTTAATTGGCTGGCTGGTTGGCTGGCCGGGCGGTTAATTGGCTGCCTGGTTGGCCGGCCGTGCGGTTAATTGGCTGGCTGGTTGGCCGGCCGGGCGGTTAATTGGCTGCCTGGTTGGCTGGCCGGGCGGTTAATTGGCTGCCTGGTTGGCTGGCCGGGCGGTTAATTGGCTGCCTGTTTGGCTGGCCGGGCGGTTAATTGGCTGCCTGGTTGGCCGGCCGGACGGTTAATTGGCTGCCTGTTTGGCTGGCCGGGCGGATAATTGGCTGCCTGGTTGGCCGGCCGGGCGTTTAATTGGCTGGCTGGTTAGCCGGCCGGGCGGTTAATTGACTGCCTGGTTGGCTGGCCGGGCGGTTATTTGGCTGCCTGGTTGGCTGGCCGGGCGGTTAATTGGCTGCCTGGTTGGCTGGACGGGCAGTTAATTGGCTGCCTGGTTGGCTGGCCGGGCGGTTAATTGGCTGCCTGGTTGGCTGGCTGGGCGGTTAATTGGCTGCCTGGTTGGCTAGCCGGGCGGTTAATTGGCTGCCTGGTTGGCTGGCCGGGCGGTTAATTGGCTGCCTGGTTGGCTGGACGGGCGGTTAATTGGCTGCCTGGTTGGCTGGCCGGGCGGTTAATTGGCTGCCTGGTTGGCTGGCCGGGCGGTTAATTGGCTGGCCGGGCGGTTAATTGGCTGCCTGGTTGGCTGGCCGGGTGGTTAATTAGCTGCCTGGTTGGCTGGCAGGGCGGTTAATTGGCTGCCTGGTTGGCTGGACGGGCGGTTAATTGGCTGCCTGGTTGGCTGGCCGGGCAGTTAATTGGCTGCCTGGTTGGCTGGCCGGGCGGTTAATTGGCTGCCTGGTTGGCTGGCCGGGCGGTTAATTGGCTGCCTGGTTGGCTGGCCGGGCGATTAATTAGCTGCCTGGTTGGCTGGCCGGGCGGTTAATTGGCTGCCTGGTTGGCTGGCCGGGCGGTTAATTGGCTGCCTGGTTGGCTGGCCGGGCGGTCAATTGGCTGCCTGGTTGGCTGGCCAGGCGGTTAATTGGCTGCCTGGTTGGCTGGCCGGGCGGTCAATTGGCTGCCTGGTTGGCTGGCAGGGCGGTTAATTGGCTGCCTGGTTGGCTGGCCGGGCGGTTAATTGGCTGCCTGATTGGCTGGCCGGGCGGTTAATTGGCTGCCTGGTTGGCTGGCCGGGCGGTTAATTGGCTGCCTGATTGGCTGGCCGGGCGGTTAATTGGCTGTCTGGTCGGCTGGCCGGGCGGTTAATTTGCTGCCTGGTTGGCTGGCCGGGCGGTTATTTGGCTGCCTGGCCGGCTGGCCGGGCGGTTAATTGGCTGGCTGGTTGGCTGGCCGGGCAGTTAATTGGCTGGCTGGTTGGCTGGCCGGGCGGTTAATTGGCTGGCTGGTTGGCTGGCCGGGCGGATAATTGGCTGGCTGGTTGGCTGGCCGGGCGGATAATTGGCTGGCTGATTGGCTGGCCGGGCGGTTAATTGGCTGGCTGGTTGGCTGGCCGGGCGGTTAATTGGCTGCCTGGTTGGCTCACCGGTCGGTTAATTGGCTGCCTGGTTGGCTGGCCGGGCGGTTAATTGGCTGCCTGGTTGGCTCGCCGGGCAGTTAATTGGCTGCCTGTTTGGCTGGCCGGGCGGTTAATTGGCTGCCTGGTTGGCTGGCCGGGCGGTTAATTTTCTGGCTAGTTGGCTGGCCGGGCGGTAAATTGGCTGGCTGGTTGGCTGGCCGGGCGGTTAATTGGCTGCCTGTTTGGCTGGCCGGGCGGTTAATTGGCTGCCTGTTTGGCTGGCCGGGCGGTTATTTGGCTGCCTGGTTGGCTGGCCGGGCGGTTAATTGGCTGGCTGGTTGGCTGGCCGGGTGGTTAATTGGCTGCCTGGTTGGCTGGCCGGGCAGTTAATTGGCTGCCTGGTTGGCTGGCCGGGCGGTTAATTGGCTGCCTGGTTGGCCGGCCGGGCGGTTAATTGGCTGGCTGGTTGGCCGGCCGGGCGGTTAATTGGCTGCCTGGTTGGCTGGCCGGGCGGTTAATTGGCTGCCTGGTTGGCTGGCCGGGCGGTTAATTGGCTGCCTGGTTGGCTGGACGGGCGTTTAATTGGCTGCCTGGTTGGCTGGCTGGGCGGTTAATTGGCTGGCTGGTTGGCTGGCCGGGCGGTTAATTGGCTGGCTGGTTGGCTGGCCGGGCGGTTAATTGGCTGGCTGGTTGGCTGGCCGGGCGGTTAATTGGCTGGCTTTCCGGGCGTTTAATTGGCTGGCTGGTTGGCTGGCCGGGCGGTTAATTGGCTGGCTGGTTGGCTGGCCGGGCGGTTAATTGGCTGGCTGGTTGGCTGGCCGGGCGGTTAATTGGCTGGCTGGTTGGATGGCCGGGCGGTTAAGTGGCTGGCTGGTTGGCTGGCCGGGCGGTTAATTGGCTGGCTGGTTGGCTGGCTGGGCGGTTAATTGGCTGGCTGGTTGGCTGGCCGGGCAGTTAATTGGCTGGCTGGTTGGCTGGCCGGGCGGTTAATTGGCTGGCTGGTTGGCTGGCCGGGCGGTTAATTGGCTGGCTGGTTGGCTGGCCGGGAGGTTAATTGGCTGGCTGGTTGGCTGGCCGGGCGGTTAATTGGCTGGCTGGTTCGCTGGCCGGGCGGTTAATTGGCTGGCTAGTTGGCTGGCCGGGCGGTTAATTGGCTGGTTGGCTGGCCGGGCGGTTAATTGGCTGGCTGGTTGGCTGGCCGGGCGTTTAATTGGCTGGCTGGTTGGCTGGCCGGGCGGTTAATTGGCTGCCTGTTTGAATGGCCGGGCGGTTAATTGGCTGCCTGTTTGGCTGGCCGGGCGGTTAATTGGCTGCCTCTGGTTGGCTGGCCGGGCGGTTAATTGGCTGGCTGGTTGGCTAGCCGGGCGGTTAATTGGCTGGCTGGTTGGCTGGCCGGGCGTTTAATTTGCTGGCTGGTTGGCTGGCCGGGCGGTTAATTGGCTGCCTGGTTGGCCGGCCGTGCGGTTAATTGGCTGGCTGGTTGGCCGGCCGGGCGGTTAATTGGCTGCCTGGTTGGCTGGCCGGGCGGTTAATTGGCTTCCTGGTTGGCTGGCCGGGCGGTTAATTGGCTGCCTGGTTGGCTCGCCGGGCAGTTAATTGGCTGCCTGGTTGGCTGGCCGGGCGGTTAATTGGCTGGCTGGTTGGCTGGCCGGGCGGTTAATTGGCTGCCTGTTTGGCTGGCCGGGCGGTTAATTGGCTGCCTGGTTGGCTGGCCGGGCGGTTAATTGGCTGCCTGGTTGGCTGGCCGGGCGGTTAATTGGCTGGCTGGTTGGCTGGACGGGCGTTTAATTGGCTGCCTGGTTGGCTGGCCGGGCGGATAATTGGCTGCCTGGTTGGCTGGCCGGGCGGTTAATTGGCTACCTTGTTGGCCGGCCGGGCGGTTAATTGGCTGCCTGTTTGGCTGGCCGGGCGGTTAATTGGCTGCCTGGTTGGCCGGCCGGACGGTTAATTGGCTGGCTGGTTAGCCGGCCGGGCGGTTAATTGGCTGCCTGGTTGGCTGGCCGGGCGGTTAATTAGCTGCCTGGTTGGCTGGACGGGCGGTTAATTGGCTGCCTGGTTTGCTGGCCGGGCGTTTAATTGGCTGGCTGGTTGGCCGGTCGGGCGGTTAATTGGCTGCCTGGTTGGCTGGCCGGGCGGTTAATTGGCTGCCTGGTTGGCTGGCCGGGCGGTTAATTGGCTGCCTGGTTGGCTGGACGGGCGGTTAATTGGCTGCCTGGTTGGCTGGCCTGGCGGTTAATTGGCTGGCTGGTTGGCTGGCCTGGCGGTTAATTGGCTGGCTGGTTGGCTGGCCGGGCGGTTAATTGGCTGGCTGGTTGGCTGGCCGGGCGGTTAATTGGCTGCCTGGTTGGCTGGCCGGGCGGTTAATTGGCTGCCTGGTCGGCTGGCCGGGCGGTTAATTGGCTGCCTGGTTGGCTGGCCGGGCGGTTAATTGGCTGCCTGGTTGGCTGGCCGGGCGGTTAATTGGCTGGCTGGTTGGCTGGCCGGGCGGTTAATTGGCTGGCTGGTTAGCTGGCCGGGCGGTTAATTGGCGTTTTAGCTGGCAACGCCCATGGATTCTAACGTCCCCACTGCTGGGGGGCGGGCTCTTCCCAAGCTCGGGAAGGTTAGGCCACACCCTGGACACTTCATACAACGGGCCATGACATTTCAATAAGGGAATGACGAAAAATTCTATGCGGTCGACAATCAAACTGTAACCAATCTGTATCAATCTGGGTGACGAGGGGGTGAGGTCGCAATCTAGAGAGCGGCAGGGAGTATCCATACTGTATGTTAGTATAAGTACTAATATATATACTTTGGTTAGGCCATACACCACACACGGGGGCCAAATCCGGGTTGGTGGAGGTTGTACAGCTAGTGGCGAGTCACGCTCCCCAAAGTTTTTAAACTGCCTATAGGGGTTATCGGCTGCCTTCTACTAATAGCAATTCCCTTAATCTAAACAGCGCCTGTAAAAATCCATTTTCCCACCTGGATACCTGTTAATCCTAAGATACTTTGAAAGAACATTTATTCATGTTGCTCTCATTACGTGTTATTTTTTTTAATTGGTGTTGCTATTGTATACAACGTTTTAGAAAGCTTATCCTTTAGTGCACAAGTTACAAGCACGTAAACACTTTCTTTCTAGATACACATTACTATTCATCAAAGATGGTCATGTCATTATCAAATCTTCAGCCCTTCCACCTAAAAGTGATCTGGTACTTCCATTGCATCTGCGGGATCCAACGGCAGTGAACAAGCATTTTCTAGATGTTCCTGGTGAAACCATTGCTAATCTATCTGACATGACTTATTTTGAGTTCCACAGGTACTGTGAAGGTAAATTTTCCCTTACAACAGTAAATGAGATTGTAGTACTCAAGTTCATTAACGGTTTAAAATCTAATGCAACGGGAGTAGATGGTTTAACTCTAGAAATGATTTTGATGACGCTCCCCCATTCTTTGGAGGCCATTACTGCTATCGTAAATTGTTCGATTACCTCTAGTACTTTTCCGACGCTCCGGAAGAAGGCACTGGTTCATCCAATACCTAAGGTTACTAATCCGACTAGTATCAAAGAGCTTAGGCCAATTAGCATCCTGCCTTGTTTATCTAAAGTCCTAGAAAAGGTAGTCTACGCTCAATTAACTGAATTCCTTGAATCTTTTTCTGTACTGTCTGATGTTCAATCAGGCTTTCGTAATGGTCGCAGCACATCCACTGCATTGCTTGACGTCTCTAGCAATATCCTTGAAGCACAAGACGCAGATCAAGTCACTATTATGGTCCTACTGGACTTCTCCCGCGCTTTCGACTGCATCAATTTAAATCTGCTGCTGTCCAAAATGTCATATTATGGTTTCGACGTGAACACTGTTAAATGGTTTGAAAGTTACCTATCACAGCGCTTTCAAAAGGTAGAAATGAGCGATGACACTGGCTCATCTGACTCTTCAGTTTTTTGTCCAGTTGTACGTGGTGTGCCACAGGGATCTATTCTTGGCCCTCTGCTGTTCATACTTTACAGCAGTGATATGACAACTTGTTTTTACAATTGTAGATACCACATGTACGCAGATGACGTACAACTTTATCTTTCTTTTACACCTGAAAATTTGGATCGGGCTCTTGTGAGC
This sequence comes from Coleophora flavipennella, assembly GCA_947284805.1. Taxonomy (NCBI): domain Eukaryota; kingdom Metazoa; phylum Arthropoda; class Insecta; order Lepidoptera; family Coleophoridae; genus Coleophora; species Coleophora flavipennella. The sequence goes on from OX369279.1 coordinate 9,030,878, forward strand.
ATTAATAGCGACCTCAAGAGGTTGGTACATTGGTCAAATCGCAACTGTTTAGTCCTTAATCCTGTGAAATCAAAATTCATGGTGCTTGGTTCCAAACACCTCGTAAAAAAGGTTTTGTTTCAACAACCTAACATAATAGTAGCCGGTGAAAAGATAGAATATGTTCACACTGCTCGTAATCTTGGTTTGACTCTAGACGCTAGTCTGAGATTTGAGAAGCATATAGCTGGTGTTGTCAAAAATTGCTTTTATCGTCTGAAAATACTCTATCAGATATGAGAATTCCTTAGCGTGTCAGTCAGACAGCTACTTGTGGACAGTTTAATTCTTTCTAAACTAAACTATGGTGATGTTGTGTATGGCCCTCGCTTACTACACAGGACAATCCGTTTAACACAGCGTATACAAAATGCATGTACTAGATTCTGTCTTGATATCCCACGTAGAAGCCATATCACTCCGTATCTCAATAGTGTAGGGGGTACTGGAGGGACGAAATCCCATACAAACGTACTTTCGTTTTAATTTCGAAACCATAAAACTCATCGTATTCCAATTTTTTACAAGCATTAAGATGATAAATATCTAGATCTGTAATTAGTTTTGGTTCGAAAATAATAAACAAAAAAAAAGTAATAGCAACTTAAAAAATTTGCCCTTTTTATCGACGAAATCGAGTAATATAAGTAACTTTTTTTTGTTTATTATTTTCGAACCAAAACTAATTACAGATCTAGATATTTATCATCTTAATGCTTGTAAAAAATTTGAATACGATGAGTTTTATGGTTTCGAAATTAAAACGAAAGTACGTTTGTATGGGATTTCGTCCCTCCAGTTAACCCTTAACATGAAATCCCGACGTTACAAACATTTAGCTGTGTTACTGTTTGGTATTATTAAAAGTAAAAAACCAAAATATCTCTATGATAAACTTACTTGGTCCAGCAATACAAATAAATACTGTACCCGAGCATCGTCGTATTTACTGGTCATTCCGCGACACAAAACAACTACTTTCCGGGGTAGTTTTAAATACGCTGCGAGTAAAATCTGGAACAACCTACCTCCACCTCTAAGGAGTGCGTCTCGGTTTTCAGATTCAAGCATAAAATTAGTACGTTTTGTCTTGAGGAACAAAAAGCCGGGCGTACCGCCCATCTCGTGTGACGTATGAAACTACTCCAGCTGTTGTCCGTCGTCCTTCTAGTATATATTTATTCTTTTTTTTTTTAATTTATTTATCGTAAACCAACCTAACTTATTATAATTATTTTTATTAAAACCTATAATGATTATAACCTTTTACTGTAATTATAACCATAATAATATTGTATTTACCGATTGTTCACCTTCACACCAATTAAATCCTACAATGTGATAAGTGAGTCCGCTCTGTACGTAGGCCCACCCCTTTTCCTTTTTCTCCCCTCCTTTGGGTCCGGACAGAATATCAGCGCTGTGGCTTTAGATAATAAAACCACAGCACCATGCTGAGTCTTGGACCTATTCGGCATAAAATTTAATTTTAGTTTTAATCTTTAGCTATAGTTTATTTCAATTAAGTACCTAATATTGTAATTATTTTTCTATTTATTTTTTGCCGAATAAACTTTATTTCTTTCTTTCTTTCTTTCTTTCTTTCTTTCTTTCATTATTCTATTCTTGATTATACAATGAGATTTATTACAACTCTTACTGTTTTAATCGACACTGCCAAAGTTAATCTACAATTACTAGGAAAGATTACCTATTATAGAGACCGCAGTGAAGATAGCACCCCACTTTGCCGCACCCCTTTTTGTTGTGTATGCTGTGAACACGCCCTTACTATAAGGGGGTTAGCACCCTTAATCTTACTTAATTTACCAATAATCGACACTACCGTACAAATAAAAGAATTTCAACTGTCATAAGCCTTTCTTTTCATCTTTGTCCATATCTTACCTTGATTAATAGTTCAGTCAATCTATAATATATAGCTGAGGTACCTACCTAAATAAACAAACGCACAGCACAGACGAATTATTGTAAAGTGGATAACTGAATATCAGCGTAAGTATCTACCTACCTATCAAGCAATAACGGAAGGATTTCACTACGAAAACAAAGCTTACTTTTGATCACGCACGATTAAACAACAGTTTCCTCAAATCGTTACTCAAGTGAATTGTACCTACTTTGAAAGAGATAGATAAGTACGGCTCCCTATTCAAATACATGAGGTGAAGTTGGTAAGACACATGTCGGCATGTTGAACAGGCTCTGCTGAATCGTTTAAAGTACAGAGCGACTCCAGTTAATGTTCATATTTTTAAGAAATTTACGTCTAAACTTTATTTGTGTAGTCGATTTTCAAAAAAATTGAACTCCACTTTTAGGTACTTTGCATGAGGTGAAGTGGGTAAGACACATGTCGGCATGTTAAACAGGCTCTGCTGAATCGTATAAGAGACAGAACGACACCAGTTAATGTTCATATTTTTGAGATATTTGCGTCTGAAGATTCTATATGAAGTCGAATTTTTCAAAAAATTGAACTCCACTTTTAGGTACTTTCCAAGAGGTGAAGTGGGTAAGACACATGTCGGCATGTTGAACAGGCTCTGCTGAATCGTTTAAAGTACAGAGCGACTCCAGTTAATGTTCATATTTTTAAGATATTTACGTCTTAACTTTATATGTGTAGTCGATTTTCAAAAAAATTTAACTCCACTTTTAGGTACTTTGCATGAGGTGAAGTGGGTAAGACACATGTCGGCATGTTGAACAGGCTCTGCTGAATCGTTTAAAAGACAGAGCGACTCCAGTTAATGTTCATATTTTTGATTTATTTACGTATAAACGTTGTTTCTGTAGTCGATTTTCCAAAAAATTGAACTCCTCTTCTAGGTACTTTGCAAGAGGTGAAGTGGGTAAGACACATGTCGGCATGTTAAACAGGCTCTGCTGAATCGTTTAAGACACAGAGCGACTCCAGTTAATGTTCATATTTTTAAGATATTTACGTCTAAACTTTATTTGTGTAGTCGATTTTCAAAAAAATTGAACTCCTCTTTTAGGTACTTTGCATGAGGTGAAGTGGGTAAGACATATGTCGGCATGTTGAACAGGCTCTGCTGAATCGTTTAAAGTACAAAGCGACTCCAGTTAATGTTCATATTTTTGAGATATTTGCGTCTGAAATTTCTATATGAAGTCGAATTTTTCAAAAAATTGAACTCCACATTTAGGTACTTTGCAAGAGGTGAAGTGGGTAAGACACATGTCGGCATGTTGAACAGGCTCTGCTGAATCGTTTAAGACACAGAGCGACTTCAGTTAATGTTCATATTTTTAAGATATTTACGTTTAAACTTTATTTGTGTAGTCGATTTTCCAAAAAATTGAACTCCTCTTTTAGGTACTTTGCATGAGGTGAAGTTGGAAAGACATATGTCGGCATGTTGAAGAGGCTCTGCTGAATCGTATAATTGACAGAGCGACTCCAGTTAATGTTCATATTTTTGAGATATTTGCGTCTAAAATTTCTATATGAAGTCGAAATTTTCAAAATTTTGAACTACACATTTAGGTACTTTGCAAGAGGTGAAGTGGGTGAGACACATGTCGGCATGTTGAACAGGCTCTGCTGAATCGTTTAAAGTGCAGAGCGACTCCAGTTAATGTTCATATTTTTAAGATATTTACGTCTAAACTTTATTTGTGTAGTCGATTTAAAAAAAAATTGAACTCCTCTTTTAGGTACTTTACATTAGGTGAAGTGGGTAAGACACATGTCGGCATGTTAAACAGGCTCTGCTTAATCGTATAAGAGACAGAGCGACTCCAGTTAATGTTCATATTTTTGAGATATTTGCGTCTGAAGTTTCTATATGAAGTCGAATTTTTCAAAAAATTTAACTCCACTTTTAGGTACTTTCCAAGAGGTGAAGTGTGTAAGACACATGTCGGCATGTTGAACAGGCTCTGCTGTATCGTGTAAGACACAGAGCGACTCCAGTTAATGTTCATATTTTTAAGATATTTACGTTTAAACTTTATTTGTGTAGTCGATTTTCAAAAAAATTGAACTCCTCTTTTAGGTACTTTGCATGAGGTGAAGTTGGTAAGACATAAGTCGGCATGTTGAAGAGGCTCTGGTGAATCGTATGATTGACAGAGCGACTCCAGTTAATGTTCATATTTTTGAGATATTAGCGTCTGAAATTTCTATATGAAGTCGAATTTTTAAAAATTTTGAACTACACATTTAGGTACTTTGCAAGAGGTGAAGTGGGTGAGACACATGTCGGCATGTTGAACAGGCTCTGCTGAATCGTTTAAAGTACAGAGCGACTCCAGTTAATGTTCATATTTTTAAGATATTTACGTCTAAACTTTATTTGTGTAGTCGATTTTCAAAAAAATTGAACTCCTCTTTTAGGTACTTTGCATGAGGTGAAGTGGGTAAGACACATGTCGGCATGTTAAACAGGCTCTGCTTAATCGTATAAGAGACAGAGCGACTCCAGTTAATGTTCATATTTTTGAGATATTTGCGTCTGAAGTTTCTATATGAAGTCGAATTTTTCAAAAAATTTAACTCCACTTTTAGGTACTTTGCAAGAGGTGAAGTGGGTAAGACACATGTCGGCATGTTGAACAGGCCCTGCTGAATCGTTTAAGATACAGAGCGACTCCAGTTAATGTTCATATTTTTTTTTAGATATTTACGTTTAAACTTTGTTTGTGTAGTCGATTTTCCAAAAAATTGAACTCCTCTTTTAGGTACTTTGCATGAGGTGAAGTTGGTAAGACATATGTCGGCATGTTGAAGAGGCTCTGCTGAATCGTATAATTGACAGAGCGACTCTAGTTAATGTTCATATTTTTGAGATATTTGCGTCTGAAATTTCTATATGAAGTCGAATTTTTCAAAATTTTGAACTACCTATTTAGGTACTTTGCAAGAGGTGAAGTGGGTGAGACACATATCGGCATGTTGAACAGGCTCTGCTGAATTGTTTAAAGTACAAAGCGACTCCAATTGTTTAAAGTACAAAGCGAACATTAACATGTTCATATTTTTAAGATATTTACGTCTAAACTTTATTTGTGTAGTCGATTTAAAAAAAAATTGAACTCCTCTTTTAGGTACTTTACATTAGGTGAAGTGGGTAAGACACATGTCGGCATGTTAAACAGGCTCTGCTTAATCGTATAAGAGACAGAGCGACTCCAACTAATGTTCATATTTTTGAGATATTTGCGTCTGAAGTTTCTATATGAAGTAGAATTTTTCAAAAAATTGAACTCCATTTTTCGGTACTTTGCAAGAGGTGAAGTGGGTAAGACACATGTCGGCATGTTGAACAGGCTCTGCTGAATCGTTTAAGAGACAGAGCGACTCCAGTTAATGTTCATATTTTTGATTTATTTACGTATAAACTTTGTTTGTGTAGTCGATTTTCCAAAAAAATAAACTCCTCTTTTAGGTACTTCGCATGAGGTGAAGTGGGTAAGACACATGTCGGCATGTTAAAAATGATCTGCTGAATCGTTTAAGACACAGAGCGACTCCAGTTAATGTTCATATTTTTGAGATATTTGCGTCTGAATTTTCTATATGAAGTCGAATTTTTCAAAAAATTTAACTCCACATTTAGGTACTTTGCAAGAGGTGAAGTGGGTAAGACACATGTCGGCATGTTGAACAGGCTCTAATGAATCGTTAAAAAGACAAAACGACTCCAGTTAATGTTCATATTTTAAAGATATTTACGTTTTAACTTTATTTGTGTAGTCGATTTTCAAAAAAATTGAACTCCTCTTTTAGGTACTTTGCATGAGGTGAAGTGGGTAAGACACATGTCAGCATGTTAAACAGGCTCTGCTGAATCGTATAAGAGACAGAACGACTCCAGTTAATGTTCATATTTTTGAGATATTTGCGTCTGAAGATTCTATATGAAGTCGAATTTTTCAAAAAATTGAACTCCACTTTTAGGTACTTTCCAAGAGGTGAAGTGGGTAAGACACATGTCGGCATATTGAACAGGCTCTGCTGAATCGTTTAAAGTACAGAGCGACTCCAGTTAATGTTCATATTTTTGAGATATTTGCGTCTGAAGTTTCTATATGAAGTTGAATTTTTCAAAAATAAAGAACAACTTTAAGGTACTTTGCATGAGGTGAAGTGGGTAAGACACATGTCGGCATGTTAAACAGGCTCTGCTGAATCGTATAAGAGACAGAACGACTCCAGTTAATGTTCATATTTTTGAGATATTTGCGTCTGAACTTTCTATGTACAGCCGATTTTTTCAAAAATAAAGAACAACTTTTAGGTACTTTGCATGAAGCGAAGTGGATGAGACACATGTCGGCATGTTGAACAGGCTCTGCTGAATCGTTTAAAAGACAGAGCGACTCCAGTTAATGTTCATATTTTAAAGATATTTACGTCTAAACTTTATTTGTGTAGTCGATTTTCAAAAAAATTGAACTTCACTTTTAGGTACTTTGCATGAGGTGAAGTGGGTAAGACACATGTCGGCATGTGAAACAGGCTCTGCTGAATCGTTTAAGAGACAGAGCGACTCCAGTTAATGTTCATATTTTAAAGATATTTACGTCTAAACTTTATTTGTAAAGTCGATTTTCAAAAAAATTGAACTCCTCTTTTAGGTACTTTGCATGAGGTGAAGTGGATAAGACACATGTCGGCATGTTGAACAGGCTCTGCTTAATCGTATAAGAGACAGAGCGACTCTAATTAATGTTCATATTTTTGAGATATTTGCGTCTGAAGTTTCTATATGAAGTTGAATTTTTCAAAAATAAAGAACAACTTTAAGGTACTTTGCATGAGGTGAAGTGGGTAAGACACATGTCGGCATGTTAAACAGGCTCTGCTGAATCGTATTCTTCGTCTCTTGACAGAACGACTCCAGTTAATGTTCAAATTTTTGAGATATTTGCGTCTGAACTTTCTATGTGAAGTTGAATTTTTCAAAAATAAAGAACAACTTTAAGGTACTTTGCATGAGGTGAAGTGGGTAAGACACATGTCGGCATGTTGAACAGGCTCTGCTGAATCGTTTTAAAGACAGAGCGACTCCAGTTAATGATCATATTTTTAAGATATTTACGTCTAAACTTTATTTGTGTAGTCGATTTTCAAAAAAATTGCACTCCTCTTTTAGGTACTTTGCATGAGGTGAAGTGGGAAAGACACATGTCGGCATGTTGAACAGGATCTAATGAATCGTTTAAAAGACAGAGCGACTCCAGTTAATGTTCATATTTTAAAGATATTTACGTTTAAACTTTATTTGTGTAGTAGATTTTCCAAAAAATTGAACATGAATGAACATTAACTGGAGTCGCTCTGTACTTTAAACGATTCAGCAGAGCCTGTTCAACATGCCGACAAGTGTCTTACTCACTTCACCTCTTGGAAAGTTCCTAAAAGTGGAGTTCAATTTTTTGAAAAATTCGACTTCATATAGAAACTTCAGACGCAAATATCTCAAAAATATGAACATTAACTGGAGTCGTTCTGTCTCTTATACGATTCAGCAGAGCCTGTTTAACATGCCGACATGTGTCTTACCCACTTCACCTCATGCAAAGTACCTAAAAGTGGAGTTCAATTTTTTTGAAAATCGACTACACAAATAAAGTTTAGACGTAAATATCTTAAAAATATGAACATTAACTGGAGTCGCTCTGTCTCTTAAACGATTCAGCAGAGCGTGTTCAACATGCCGACATGTGTCTTACCCACTTCACCTCTTGCAAAGTACCTAAAAGTGGAGTTCAATTTTTTGAAAAATTCGACTTCATATAGAAAATTCAGACGCAAATATTTCAAAAATATAAACATTAACTGGAGTCGCTCTGTCTCTTATACGATTCAGCAGAGACTGTTTAACATGCCGACATGTGTCTTACCCACTTCACCTCATACAAAGTACCTAAAATAGGAGTTCAATTATTTGAAAAATTCGACTTCATATAGAAACTTCAGACGCAAATATCTCAAACATATGAACATTAACTGGAGTCGTTCTGTCTCTTATACGATTCAGCAGAGCCTGTTCAACATGCCGACATGTGTCTTACCCACTTCACCTCTTGCAAAGTACCTAAAAGTGGAGTTCAATTTTTTGAAAAATTCGACTTCATATAGAAACTTCAGACGCAAATATCTTAAAAATATGAACATTAACTGGAGTCGCTCTGTCTCTTATACGATTAAGCAGAGCCTGTTTAACATGCCGACATGTGTCTTACCCACTTCACCTCATGCAAAGTACCTAAAAGAGGAGTTCAATTTTTTTGAAAATCGACTACACAAATAAAGTTTAGACGTAAATTTCTTAAAAATATGAACATTAACTGGAGTCGCTTTGTACTTTAAACGATTCAGCAGAGCCTGTTCAACATGCCGACATGTGTCTCACCCACTTCACCTCTTGCAAAGTACCTAAATGTGTAGTTCAAAATTTTGAAAAATTCGACTTTATATAGAAATTTCAGACGCAAATATCTCAAAAATATGAACATTAACTGGAGTCGCTCTGTCAATCATACGATTCACCAGAGCCTCTTCAACATGCCGACATATGTCTTACCAACTTCACCTCATGCAAAGTACCTAAAAGAGGAGTTCAATTTTTTTGAAAATCGACTACACAAATAAAGTTTAAACGTAAATATCTTAAAAATATGAACATTAACTGGAGTCGCTCTGTGTCTTAAACGATACAGCAGAGCCTGTTTAACATGCCGACATGTGTCTTACACACTTCACCTCTTGCAAAGTACCTAAAAGTGGAGTTCAATTTTTTGAAAAATTCGACTTCATATAGAAACTTCAGACGCAAATATCTCAAAAATATGAACATTAACTGGAGTCGCTCTGTCTCTTATACGATTAAGCAGAGCCTGTTTAACATGCCGACATGTGTCTTTTCCACTTCACCTAATGTAAAGTACCTAAAAGAGGAGTTCAATTTTTTTTTAAATCGACTACACAAATAAAGTTTAGACGTAAATATCTTAAAAATATGAACATTAACTGGAGTTGCTCTGTACTTTAAACGATTCAGCAGAGCCTGTTCAACATGCCGACATGTGTCTCACCCACTTCACCTCTTGCAAAGTACCTAAATGTGTAGTTCAAAATTTTGAAAAATTCGACTTCATATAGAAATTTCAGACGCAAATATCTCAAAAATATGAACATTAACTGGAGTCGCTCTGTCAATTATACGATTCAGCAGAGCCTCTTCAACATGCCGACATATGTCTTTCCAACTTCACCTCATGCAAAGTACCTAAAAGAGGAGTTCAATTTTTTGGAAAATCGACTACACAAATAAAGTTTAAACGTAAATATCTTAAAAATATGAACATTAACTGAAGTCGCTCTGTGTCTTAAACGATTCAGCAGAGCCTGTTCAACATGCCGACATGTGTCTTACCCACTTCACCTCTTGCAAAGTACCTAAATGTGGAGTTCAATTTTTTGAAAAATTCGACTTCATATAGAAATTTCAGACGCAAATATCTCAAAAATATGAACATTAACTGGAGTCGCTTTGTACTTTAAACGATTCAGCAGAGCCTGTTCAACATGCCGACATATGTCTTACCCACTTCACCTCATGCAAAGTACCTAAAAGAGGAGTTCAATTTTTTTGAAAATCGACTACACAAATAAAGTTTAGACGTAAATATCTTAAAAATATGAACATTAACTGGAGTCGCTCTGTGTCTTAAACGATTCAGCAGAGCCTGTTTAACATGCCGACATGTGTCTTACCCACTTCACCTCTTGCAAAGTACCTAGAAGAGGAGTTCAATTTTTTGGAAAATCGACTACAGAAACAACGTTTATACGTAAATAAATCAAAAATATGAACATTAACTGGAGTCGCTCTGTCTTTTAAACGATTCAGCAGAGCCTGTTCAACATGCCGACATGTGTCTTACCCACTTCACCTCATGCAAAGTACCTAAAAGTGGAGTTAAATTTTTTTGAAAATCGACTACACATATAAAGTTTAGACGTAAATATCTTAAAAATATGAACATTAACTGGAGTCGCTCTGTACTTTAAACGATTCAGCAGAGCCTGTTCAACATGCCGACATGTGTCTTACCCACTTCACCTCTTGGAAAGTACCTAAAAGTGGAGTTCAATTTTTTGAAAAATTCGACTTCATATAGAATCTTCAGACGCAAATATCTCAAAAATATGAACATTAACTGGAGTCGTTCTGTCTCTTATACGATTCAGCAGAGCCTGTTTAACATGCTGACATGTGTCTTACCCACTTCACCTCATGCAAAGTACCTAAAAGTGGAGTTCAATTTTTTTGAAAATCGACTACACAAATAAAGTTTAGACGTAAATTTCTTAAAAATATGAACATTAACTGGAGTCGCTCTGTACTTTAAACGATTCAGCAGAGCCTGTTCAACATGCCGACATGTGTCTTACCAACTTCACCTCATGTATTTGAATAGGGAGCCGTACTTATCTATCTCTTTCAAAGTAGGTACAATTCACTTGAGTAACGATTTGAGGAAACTGTTGTTTAATCGTGCGTGATCAAAAGTAAGCTTTGTTTTCGTAGTGAAATCCTTCCGTTATTGCTTGATAGGTAGGTAGATACTTACGCTGATATTCAGTTATCCACTTTACAATAATTCGTCTGTGCTGTGCGTTTGTTTATTTAGGTAGGTACCTCAGCTATATATTATAGATTGACTGAACTATTAATCAAGGTAGGATATGGACAAAGATGAAAAGAAAGGCTTATGACAGTTGAAATTCTTTTATTTGTACGGTAGTGTCGATTATTGGTAAATTAAGTAAGATTAAGGGTGCTAACCCCCTTATAGTAAGGGCGTGTTCACAGCATACACAACAAAAAGGGGTCCGGCAAAGTGGGGTGCTATCTTCACTGCGGTTTATTGGGGTGGTTTTTCTCCGAATATGACATACATACTATAATCCGTTGTTGAAAAAAATGGCCGCCATTTTGAACTTTTTAGTTAGTGGACCGATTGCTTCCAAAATCAATATCTGTCAAGGTCCCTTATCACGTATCCATTGCCAGATTTTATAAAAATTGCCGCTATTTTGAACTTTTTAATCACTTAACCGATTGCTTCCAAAATCGATAAATGTCCTTGTCAGAATTGAAAAAAATGGCCGCTATTTTGAACTTTTTAGTTACTGGACCGATTGCTTCCAAAATCGATATCTGGGGGTCCCTGAGGTCCCTTATCACGAATCCGTTGTCTGAATTCAAAACAGTAGCCGCCATTTTGAACTTTTTAGTTACTGGGCCGATTGCTTCCAAAATCGATATCTGGGGGTCCCTGAGCTCCCTTATCATGAATCCGTTGTCAGAATTGAAAAAAATGGCCGACATTTTGAACTTTTTAGTTACTGTTATATCAGAGATCTAAGGTACCTTCAAATATCGATTTTACACTATTAAAGTAATTTTTCTACGTAATGGCATTTTCTTTCATTTAATTGTAAAGTATTGTGACAACCCTTGGTACTGTGATCAGTGACTCGTGAAATCGGCGATGACGCGATTATTATAGGCGTTGGACGACTGTATGGATTGTGTGCCGGAACTGTGGAGGTAGCTAAGCAGTGTGCGAGGAACATTAATCGATAGGATAGTAAAAGAAGTTTCTTTTCCTAGCCTAGCTCAGTGTAGCTTTAGTGAAAAAGCCCTTAGAAGAGAGAGGTTTTTGTATGTATATGTCACGGCTAAAGGTGGGGTGTGAACATAAACTTAAGATTAGCCAGCTAAAGTTGTTTGCGTAAAGTCCTAATACAAGTTGATATTTGAGGTTTAACCATACACAACAAGATCTACCCAACACTGACTGGGTAATGTTTTTTGGCTGGTGAGCGAGCGAAGTGAGCAATGTTAGGTTTTTAGGTTTGATTGATTTCACTGTCGAAGAGCCTCCGCCCTGGGTGAAGTTTATGTATCAGGGAGGCATACAAGGGATGTGTGTAAGGCAGTATGGCGGTGTACACCCCACTTGCCTGCTGACTCGTACGTAGCGCACTGCTTATACTTGCAAAAGAGTCAGCTACATGTTCAGCGTTGATAGAAAGAGTCGCACCATTTTACAGCTTGGATACGCATCCTTGCACATCTCTAGTGGATAGGCAGATTTAGGTGGACATTACAGGCTTGGAGTGCACATAACCGGGCTGCCATTAAATCCAAAAATAGGTCTGGTCAGGTTTGACTGATTACACAGTCGAACTCCCCCTATGGCAGCCCGGTAAGTACTCTTTATTGTACTGTGCGGGTTATGTGCAAAACAACCCATTACAGAAAAGACGTTATTATTATAACAGCTCATATACGTCCCCACCGAGGGGCTCGAGCCTACCCTGAATCAGGGCGATTAGGCCTTAGTCGACCACGCGGGCCCAGTGCGGGTTGGTCGACTTCACACACAACCTTCGAGTTTCTTCGCAGGCGTGTGCAGGTTTCCTCACGATGTTTTTCCTTCACCGTTAAAGCAATCGGTAAGTATATGTACGTAAGTTTTTGAAAAACTCATTGGTACATTGGCCGTCCAGATTTGAACCCGGTACCTCTGGTTAGATGGACCGAGTCGTTACCGGTTGAGCCACCGACGCTTTTAAAATGTTATTTATTTATGTAAACACACTTACCACCACTTTTCATCCTCCGGTAAATTGACAAAAAGCTTTCTTGCGAGCAACATGTTATCTCACATTTTGATTGAGTCCTATCTCAAATTGCCGACCACAAAAATTACTCAGTAGCAAAACGGAGGAGGAATGAGGATAAACCTCAACAGGTAGGTTACCTCCTACGTTTATTAAATGAAGAAGAGAAAATAACGTTTATTAACTGAAGAAGAGAAAATATCACATTCAACAGAAATTCATTTAAATAAAACACACTGAAATCCGAACAAAGCTCATTTAATCAATCACTTGAACTTGAATCCGAAAAGAAAATATTGCGAAAATACATTGACTATACTACAAAAATATCACACAACGAAAACATAAAATTAAAACTAAAACTATAATTACCAAGTTGTTCATGTCAAGGTTGATTGTTATGTTACGCATAGGTACCTCTATGCACAGATGTGATAAGGCCTTTTACTGAACGCACCCATAAGAATTGATAGGCGGAAATGGGAAACTGATTAACATTTACGGGGTCAAATTTATAACATGAACTATACCCCTGAGCAATTCAGTACACAAAATACGGGCCGTGTTCCACGGTGCGTCTACTATCGCCCGGGCTGATAGTTTGCAGCCTGTAGTGTACACCCCGTAGTTCGTGGACTGATGTATTGGAACTATTTGTACACAATCTACACCCTGCCAACTACGGAACGTAATCTATAGCCTGTACAATTTGATTCATAAACTACGTGAGTATGTGACCTCTAACATGAACTATACCCCCGTCATCCGTAGTCTGCAAACTATAGGGCGTTCAAATCGGGCCACCGTAGTTCTTTACCCGTATTGTACGAGCTAATAGATGAAGTTACGTAATTTGCAGGCTATAGATCGTGTACAAATAGTTCCAATACATCAGTCGACAAACTACGGGGTGTACACTACAGGCTGCAAACTATCAGCCCGGGCAATAGTAGACGGACCGCGGAACACGGCCCGTATTACGTGTACTGAAGTGTTCAGGGGTGTAGTTCATGTAAAAGATTTGACCCCGTAGTCCATGGTCTACGCGAACATCAACTATAGCCCGTATTCCGCGGTACGCCATCTACAGGCTGTGCTCCGCGGTACTCAAACTACGCAGCGAGCAGCCACTTTCAAGGCTTAAGTAACCAACCCTACAGATTGTGTACTGTAGATTACGGGGGTGTAGTTCGTGTCTCAGGACATTGACCTTTGAGTGTTAAGTAAACGTCACATCTAATCCGTTATTCTTTGAATGCGTTCATTATAAAAAGTAATGAATTAAGGATTTTTGTCCCGTAAGTTAGTACGTTAGTCTTTATTCTTTGGCCCATTGCCTTAGATGTCATATTACTATTTTAGGTCGGATTTAAAACTTTTTGAGATAAGTAAGTTAGAAAGAACCACTAGGTAGGTGTGCAGGATTTAGAAGGGCCAAAACGTTAAAACTACACCGATTTAGGTACTTACAAAAAGTAACTTTTATCTATTCTGTGAGGAGTACCATAAAAATACGTAGTTACGTAGTCTTGGTAGTTCCTTTCATACAAGCAAGCACATTAGTGGCCTCACTTTTATCGCCGTATGCTTGTTTTGGTTTATTCTGAGATTTTTAGCAAAATTTGTTTATTAATTATTTAGGTACAGAATTCACCATAAGTAATTTAATACTAGGTAGGAAGAAGGCGAAAGGCGCGTGCGCCCAGCTAAAACCTGTCTGGGACTCCAGCTCACCCGGCGTGGCGGATCAAGATCTATTCCATCGTTCGTAATGTCTGTTCTGCTGTAAGACATGGAAAGTGACGAAAGGATTGACGATTAAACTGCAAGTGTTCGTTAACAAAAGCATAAGTTCCATACTGAGCATCTTCTGGCCGAACACAATCAGCAACGAAGATTACTCGAAGCGATGTCACCAAAGCCCTTTAGAGCGAGAAATCGCTCAACGACAACGAGTGTGAAAGTGGATAGGGACACACTGCCCAGAAAATAGGATAACTCTGCTATGGTTACGTTGCGTTCACATGGCAGATGAGCGGGTGTAGGCGGACATCGATGGACATAGGCCATCCGGTCCACACGTGGCAACCATCGAGGCCGAACTGCGGGTAGCAGGGTTCCGCTGGAGAGTTGTAGAGGACATTGAGGGATGGCGTCGATCCACGAAGGTCCTTTGTATGTACCACTAGGGTACCATAGGATGACAGCAACAAAAACAAAATAATAAGTACCTTAAACTCCTTTAATACCTATGCAGATGCAGTAAATAAAATGTGATATTGGTGGATGACTATAAACTCACAGTCTTTGGACTGTTTATAGGTACAGTTATGCTGCTTAATTTCCTATGTAGTACCTATGAGATGAGCAAGTCTCATAAATAGGAATTGAGCAGGTAGGTATAAATAGGGTCCCTAGAAAGTTGATCAATTTCATTAGTAGAATCAATAAGTAGCCAAGAGGTTACATTTTTAGTTACGTATACTTACTTACCAGTCATTCTACCATAAGTAGCAGTCATTTTGTGACATCACCATGAAATGCTTGACTTCCGTTACCATTCTGTTTTTTTTAAATAAAATGCAGTATTTACTAGGGTATTTCTTTATTTGCGATTTTTGCCTATTAAACAGGGTGTTTTTAGGGTTCCGTGCCATATCACGGGATGTTACTAAGTCTACAATGCTGTCTGTTTGTCCTTAACTTTTAAAGGGCTGTTTTTTACCAGAATAGGTAGCCGGCTGAAGTTTTTACAGAATAAGTATGTGCTATTATGGGGGGATCTAATAGCAAATAACAAAAAAAATAAAGCGGAAAATTACATTTGTTTCCACCTGTTCGTTGACTGAACGATTGGGAATTTTAGTGCACATGTCGTTGTTTGTATAATAAGTTTTCATTGTAGTAAATAACTAAACAAAGGCTTAATTTAGTTTTGTAATGAATTTGAAACTGCTCTTATTTTTTTCCATTTTTAGTATATACATCGAAAACTAATTATGTATAAACATTGATATGTCGTCTTATTCAATATATTTGCATTTTACAAAGTTTGGATTCAATCCGGCATGTATTTTTGTATTAAAGCAGAACTATATTAATTTGTGTGGAAACTCGAGCCTCCTGGGGACCCAAAATTTAATTGTAATTTCTGTATTTTAAAAACGGTAATACATCAAAGCGTGAAATTTGGTATGATAGTACTAATTCTAAAGTAATAAACAAATATTAAAAACTGTCCATCAGTCAGTGTAAGTCGTACAAGTCATACTTACTCACTCTAAGGAGTTTGAACTGAAAAAAAAGATCATTTTTGTTGCTCACATTGATGTCTTTTGTTTAAAAAGTATAGTTATCATTGTTGTAGGTAGGTACTCGTGTGGAGAGGTGTAATGGTAAGGAACCCTTGGTGCGCGTATCCAAATCACACTTGGCCAATTTTTTTCAAGCACTCACTAATTCTACTCATTGCATAGCCTAAGGGCCTTGGGTTTGGAAAATGCTGGAAAATAATTTAAATTGTAACAATTTTGTTATAAAATTAAACAATATTTATGGCATAAAATATATTTAATACCCAAAAATATACTTGATGTTATGATTAAGTTAAAAAAGTTACCTTGCTTCAAAACTACCAAAGTTACCTTGATTTTACCTCAATTTGACATTTACAACTGAATTGCTTAGAGAATAAAGGTCATCCCCTCTCGTATATCTACCAGATACGCTAGACTTCCAGGTTTATGATATAGCGTCCCCACTTACCTACCCTAGGGCATAACAGTGGGGGCCGCTATTCCTGCCAACACCATAAGGTGAAGACAAGGACCAGTTACGGTAGGTCTTGCCGCCAAGACGCTTGTCCTGGTACTCTGCAAGGCGAGTGCCTCGCGGAAGAGTACCACTACCTACTGTCCAGGTAGGTCGAATAAAGGTCAAATCAGTTTATTTTAATTAGTGTTTTATTTTTCAAATTGGTGAGTCTTTTACATGGAAAATATTATTTTGTGTTTATTTTTAACTGCCACATTGCGTAGCGCAATAAATTACTAATGTTACGTTACTTGGTACCTTAAAAACCATATTCTTAAGTAAATGAATTGGGTAAGTATTTCAGAAAGCCTTAGTCTTTTTGGATTTTCACTTTTTGTCGATTTTTAATATGTGGCTCATAGACATAATACGTGCTACTCAAACAGAAACTAATATTCCACCAACTTTTTTTTTTTTTTATTCACAATTGGTAAGCCCTTGGCATCATCTCACCTGATGGTAAGTGACGATGATGCCGAAGATGGAAGCTATATTGGACGCTATATCATAAACCTGGAAGTCTAGCGTATCTGGTAGATATACGAGAGGGGATGACCTTTATAAAATAAAAGTACCTGTGTTGCAAAAACTCCTTGAAGTACATATTGGTGTTTTTGCGATACACTGAAACTTTTGTCTTTCCAACATGTAACTATGAAACATATGATAGACCTGAAGATGATTGATTGTATTTTTAATAAATAAAAGATGCATAAGAGTATATTTTTTCATTTTTTTCCTACACAAATACATAGTATTTCAGTAACACCAAAAATCAATAATTGTCAAAAAAAGATATAGTAAGTACACTTAGCCAGTTCATTCTCACATTGTGAGACCCCAGGCTGTAAACAACATTTGTTTAAAACAAATAACTAACCAAGGCTTTAACATATTTACACAGATTGTTTTTTTTTTTATTTCGCAAAACTTTTTTGCACTGGAACTGTGGGGTTTTTAAAATGCCCGATTCAGAATTGGGTATTTCAGGAAGCCCAAAAGTCACACTTTTTTCAATTATAAATTTTTGACGATTTTTAATCTGTGGCTCATAGACGTATGTGATAGTCAAACAGAAACACAAATATTCTACGACCTCCCATATAAAAATATTTAAATCAATTATTGTTGTCAAAAAGTCCTTGGAGTATTAATGTTTTTGAGATACACTAAAATTCATGGCTCATCAACATGTAAAATTGACACATATGAGACCTGACCCTGAAGACGATCGATTTAATTTTAATAAATAAAATGTTATGCATAAAAATATGTATTTTTAATTTCTTCTTAATAACATGAAAAATCCATAATTTTTATAAAAAAAGAAAGTACACTTAGCCAGTTTATTTTCACATTTTGAGACCAGGCTGTAAACAACATAAATTACAAACTTTTATAAAACAACAGTTCAGTTTTTTTTAATAAACCAAAACTTTGTTGCACTGGAATTCTCGAGTTTTCGAAATACCCGATCCAAATGTTTTTGAATACGAAATTATTAAGAGCAACAGCTCTATTATACTTATTTATCTATAGATTACATTTTTACACAGAGCTTAAATTGAAATGTGGAGAAAAATATAGGTTCCTTTTTATTCCAGAGAAATGAGAGGATCTGGGTAAAACTTAATTCCACGCTTTCAAGCCGCTTGCGGCTCGCCCTTCGTGCACCCTCAATTATAGGATTAAGTATATTTTTACTTAGGGAACAGTGCAAGTTTTATCAAAATCAGTTAAGTAGTTTTCAAGATATGGTTGTTATTAGTTGTTAGGGGCGGGCTGGTTTCCGCAACCAGGCGACCACTGCGCCCATTTTGTGTGTTTGGCCGGCATCACTGCAAGTCCAGCTCCTCCAAGAAGCCCAGTAGCCCCCGAAGGTTGCTGACGACTTCCTGAAGCGACCTCGGCTCACCGAGGTGCACGACCCTGTACTGTGCTAGCTCCTTGCAATCCAATAGGATGTGGGCAGCAGTCTCCTCAGCCTCCATGCACGCTCTGCATAGTGGGCTGTCAGTGATACCTAGAGCGAATAGGTGTGAAATGGCAAGATATGGAATTTCAAGTGTGTAGGTACCAATCACTGGAAAAAAACGTCGTCAGTTTAACTCCTCAATTTTGTGGTTTCTAAACATTTTTGGCGTTTTCAATTTTGTGCGTTCGTATATTAACGTTCAAACAGTGTGACTGGGTTGGTAATACTCTAATAAAACTGAACAACCGTTGTCAGCAGAAAAAGAATAACGACTCCATAAAGAGTTGACCGATCAGGCTGGTCAACTTTATATTCATACAGCATCAAGCGGCTTATCGCAACCTTAACCAGGTCGTCGGTCCACTGAGTGGGAGGCCTGCACCAAGTTATACAATAAAATTTAGTTTTTAATCGACATGATAAGAACAATTATTTTACAGATTGGTTAAGTTGTTCAGATTCCTGAGTAGAGCGTATCCATAACACTTGCATAGTATTACCACAGTCTAAGAATCCATACAGTAGTCCGTAGTGGGCCCATTCATTGAGAGTCGTTTCGTTGCATTTTTATTATCAATCATTCATGCACGGCTAATTATTATCTTTTGATTTATTACGGTTCATAATTTTTGAAAATTATTAAAATCTAAATATATATAACTCAAAGGTGACTGACTGACTGACTGACAGTGATCTATCAACGCACAGCCCAAACCACTGGATGGATCGGGCTGAAATTTGGCATGCAGGTAGATGTTATGACGTAGGCATCCGCTAAGAAAGGATTTTGGGAAATTCCCAAACGAACCGCTAAAATCGGGATCTGCACGGGCGAAGCTGCGGGCATCCACTAGTTATAGTATAACTAGCCCTTATTATAATTTCAGCCCGATCCGTCCAGTGGTTTGGGCTGTGCGTTGATAGATCACTATGTCAGTCAGTCAGTCAGTCACCTTTGAGTTATATATATTTAGATTTATATAAATATTTATAAACCTTTCGTTGGAATTATTTTTTAATAAATTTCAAATTAATAATTTTGCTACAACTATTTTTTAATAAATTTAAAATTATTAAAAAAATATTGTAACAAAGAGTTTTAATAATTTATTATATAAATATAATATATAATAATTATCGATACTTTTTTAAAATTAAAATTTTGTGTGAGTTAGACGACATCTCATTCTCATCTCATCATCACCTCATCATGGTAAGTGACGATGTAGTCGAGGATGGTACACGCAAACTCAAATAATGCCTAGTCACTCTCGCCTTGAAGATCCTGATATGGATCATTTTATAGGTATTATTGGGGTGGTTTTTCTCCGAATATGACATACATACTATAATCCGTTGTTGAAAAAAATGGCCGCCATTTTGAACTTTTTAGTTAGTGGACCGATTGCTTCCAAAATCAATATCTGTCAAGGTCCCTTATCACGTATCCATTGTCAGATTTTATAAAAATTGCCGCTATTTTGAACTTTTTAATCACTTAACCGATTGCTTCCAAAATCGATAAATGTCCTTGTCAGAATTGAAAAAAATGGCCGCTATTTTGAACTTTTTAGTTACTGGACCGATTGCTTCCAAAATCGATATCTGGGGGTCCCTGAGGTCCCTTATCACGAATCCGTTGTCAGAATTCAAAACAGTAGCCGCCATTTTGAACTTTTTAGTTACTGGGCCGATTGCTTCCAAAATCGATATCTGGGGGTCCCTGAGCTCCCTTATCATGAATCCGTTGTCAGAATTGAAAAAAATGGCCGACATTTTGAACTTTTTAGTTACTGTTATATCAGAGATCTAAGGTACCTTCAAATATCGATTTTACACTATTAAAGTAATTTTTCTACGTAATGGCATTTTCTTTCATTTAATTGTAAAGTATTGTGACAACCCTTGGTACTGTGATCAGTGACTCGTGAAATCGGCGATGACGCGATTATTATAGGCGTTGGACGACTGTATGGATTCTTAGACTGTGCCAGAACTGTGGAGGTAGCTAAGCAGTGTGCGAGGAACATTAATCAATAGGATAGTAAAAGAAGTTTCTTTTACTAGCCTAGCTCAGTGTAGCTTTAGTGAAAAAGCCCTTAGAAGAGATAGGTTTTTGTATGTATATGTCACGGCTAAAGGTGGGGTGTGAACATAAACTTAAGATTAGCCAGCTAAAGTTGTTTGCGTAAAGTCCTAATACAAGTTGATATTTGAGGTTTAACCATACACAACAAGATCTACCCAACACTGACTGGGTAATGTTTTTTGGCTGGTGAGCGAGCGAAGTGAGCAATGTTAGGTTTTTAGGTTTGATTGATTTCACTGTCGAAGAGCCTCCGCCCTGGGTGAAGTTTATGTATCAGGGAGGCATACAAGGGATGTGTGTAAGGCAGTATGGCGGTGTACACCCCACTTGCCTGCTGACTCGTACGTAGCGCACTGCTTATACTTGCAAAAGAGTCAGCTACATGTTCAGCGTTGATAGAAAGAGTCGCACCATTTTACAGCTTGGATACGCATCCTTGCACATCTCTAGTGGATAGGCAGATTTAGGTGGACATTACAGGCTTGGAGTGCACATAACCGGGCTGCCATTAAATCCAAAAATAGGTCTGGTCAGGTTTGACTGGTTACACAGTCGAACTCCCCCTATGGCAGCCCGGTAAGTACTCTTTATTGTACTGTGCGGGTTATGTGCAAAACAACCCATTACAGAAAAGACGTTATTATAAAATGTTATTTATTTATGTAAACACACTTACCACCACTTTTCATCCTCCGGTAAATTGACAAAAAGCTTTCTTGCGAGCAACATATTGTTATCTCACATTTTGATTGAGTCCTATCTCAAATTGCCGACCACAAAAATTACTCAGTAGCAAAACGGAGGAGGAATGAGGATAAACCTAAACAGGTAGGTTACCTCCTACGTTTATTAAATGAAGAAGAGAAAATAACGTTTATTAACTGAAGAAGAGAAAATATCACATTCAACAGAAATTCACTTAAATAAAACACACTGAAATCCGAACAAAGCTCATTTAATCAATCACTTGAACTTGAATCCGAAAAGAAAATATTGCGAAAATACATTGACTATACTACGAAAATATCACACAACGAAAACATAAAAAACCAGCCAAGTGCAAGTCGAACTACAACTCCGAGGGCTCCGTACTACCACACCTCCACACACACACACACACACACACACACACACACACACACACACACACAACCACATAGTCGATTACTTATTCACTTAACAAACAAAAGACATCAACGCGAGGTACAAATATATGCTTTTTATGTCTTACAATTCGGACCAATGAGTATTGAAATCACTACTTACTCTACTCCTTACATAAGACCTTACATAGACATACATAAAAATAAATTCAAACGTTACAGTAACATTCTTGTAAAATGTATTCAAAAATCGCAAAAAAATATTTAATAACAAATACATTAAATCAAAGAAGAATAAACGTAAAGCTACTTGGGATGTAATTACTTCAACTGTAAATAGGAATATATATAGCTCTGACATTAATTCTATTCAATACAATAACATGACATATATTAACCCTCAGGACATTTGTAATATTTTAATGATTATTTTTAAAGACTAATAAACAAAATTCGAATCCTACTTGTGACACTTTGATAAGTAATAACCCTTCCACTATTTTTCTAAGACCTATTGACGAAAAAGAAACACTAAAATTAATTATGTTCATGAACAACACCTAGAATTCCAATTTTCATAAATATTTTTTTTATCATTTTCTGAGATATGGACGGCCGAATATCTTTATGACTGACTGAGTCATAGTTCTCTTGGTAAACACTTTATTTCTAATACCATGTGGTAAGTTATCTCGGGAAGTAGGTGTATGTTGGATATACTTAAAACTGTTTTGAAAATTTAAGCAACTAATTAACTAAACAGTAATTATGTCACGGTTTCTAAAAAAAAACGGTTTCTGAAAAGAATTCGTGACGTAATTACTGACTGACTGATCTATCAACGCACAGCTCAAACCAAAATGTGCTAAAATCACAGATGAGATACTAGTTGCTAAAATTTTCAAAACAGTTTTAAGTATATCCAACATACACATACTATATATATATTTTCAAGGGACTCAGAAACTTTATATTTGGTATCGAGGTAGTAAAATTTTCAAAAATGGCCAAGTGTGTCTTAGTCGCGCACCAAGGTTTCCGTATCACTAATACTCATCAAAATATATAAGTAGACCACTTCGAGGTAACTTATAAACCTGAAATCTGGCATCGAGATAGGATAAGTATTCATCATATCAGCCACAAATCGTCCACTGCTGGACAAAGGCCTCCCCCAAGGATTTCCACGACGACCGGTCCTGCGCTGCCCGCATCCATCGGCTTCCCGCGACCTTCACCAGGTCATCGGTCCACCGCGTGGGAGGCCTGCCTACGCTACGTTTTCCGGTGCGCGGTCGCCACTCGAGAACTTTACTGCCCCATCGGCCATCTGTTCTACGAGCTATGTGCCCTGCCCACTGCCACTTCAGTTTAGCGATTCTGTGAGCTATGTCGGTTACTTTAGTTCTCCTGCGGATCTCCTCGTTTCTGATTCGATCACGCAGAGAAACTCCGAGCATAGCACGCTCCATTGCCCTTTGGGTGACCTTGAGCTTTCTTATGAGGCCCATAGTAAGCGACCATGTCTCAGTTCCGTAAGTCATCACTGGCAACACACACTGGTCAAAGACCTTAGTCTTGAGACACTGCGGTATTTGGGACGTGAAGATATTGCGAAGCTTCCCGAACGCTGCCCAGCCGAGTTGGATTCGTCGATTGATCTCTTTCTTGAAGTTGGAACTACCTAGCTGGACTGTTTGTCCCAGGTATACATATTCGTCAACAACTTCCAGTGTAGAGTCTCCAACCTTTAGAGGAGTGGGTGCGACACGGACATTTAACATTATTTTCGTCTTGTCCATGTTCATTTTAAGACCCACTTGTTGAGAGACCTTACTGAGGCCATCGAGCATTGTGCTTAGGTCTTCCATAGTCTCAGCCATGACCACGATATCGTCAGCGAATCGGAGGTGGGATATGTACTCGCCGTTGATATTGATGCCGAGTCCACCCCAGTCCAGAAGCTTAAAAACATCTTCCAGGGCGGCGGTGAACAGTTTCGGAGATATAACGTCTCCTTGTCTCACCCCTCGCTGCAACTGGATAGGTTTCGAGTTCTGGTCCTGGAGGCGAACCGACATGGTGGCGTTTTCATACAGGCACTTCAACACCTCGATGTATCGATGGTCAATTTGGCACCGCTGGAGAGACTGTAGCACAGCCCAGGTTTCGACTGAATCAAAGGCCTTCTCATAGTCCACAAACGCCAAGCATAGTGGCTGATTGTACTCTTCGGTCTTCTGTATAATCTGCCGCAGCGTATGTATGTGGTCTATGGTACTAAAGCCTTTTCGGAAACCGGCTTGTTCGGGAGGCTGGAAGTCGTCAAACCTGCGTGCGAGACGATTCGTAATGACTCTCGAAAACAGCTTGTAGACATGGCTCAGAAGTGAGATGGGTCTGTAGTTCTTCAGCAGGGTGTTGTCGCCCTTTTTGAAGAAAAGCACGACCACACTTCTGTGCCATGCCTTAGGCGTTTGTCCCTCGAGTATAACGGAATTAAATAACTTCTGAAGAGCTTTTAGTACCGGTGATCCACCTGCTTTCAGAAGTTCAGCCGTAATTCCATCATCACCCGGTGCCTTGTTGTTCTTGAGCTGTTTGAGAGCCATTCTAATCTCGTACAGGCTGACGTCCGGGATATCTTCGGTATAGTGTCGGGTTAGTCTGGCTCTTGGGTCTTCAGCCAGATCACTGACAGGCAAACGTGTGGTCTTGTACAATTGTCCATAGAACTTCTCAACTTCTTCCAGCAACTCAGTCTTAGACGATATGGTCCTGCCGTCCTCAGTCTTCAGCTTAGTCAGTTGGCTTTGTCCAACAGACAGATCTCTCGCGAACACTTTTGAGCCTTTGTTGTGCTCAATCGCCTCTTTAATACAATTTGTATTATATTGGCGTAAATCGCGAGTTAGGGACTTAGAGATCTGCCTGTTTAGTTGCCGATACTGAGTAGCGTCTTCAGAGGACTGCAAACCAATCTGCGTCTTTGTTCCATGAGGTTGCTGGTGAAGTCGGAGATTTTTTTGGTTCTGTTTGAACGGCGAGTTTTAAAAAACTTAGACCCGACCGTTTGAACAATTTCCACGAACCTGTCATTATAATCGTCCACATTCTCGCAGTCTCCTAGGCATTCGAAACGATTGTGCAACTCGAGCTGAAAGCTCTCGGGGTTTTGGAGCTGGATGGGCGCTGGTCGGAGCGTAGACTTCATCAGTCGACATCTTTCTAGCTTGGTCTTTAGATTCAATGTGCCTCTGACCATCCGGTGATCGCTTCCTGTTTTGACTGAATTGATCACGGAGACATCATTGAATATTTGCCTCCTTGTCGACAAGATGAAGTCTATCTCGTTTTTTGTTACGCCATTGGGATGCAACCATGTCCACTTCCGCTGTTTCGACTTTTGAAAGAAGGAGTTCATCATAAAGAGGCTCTCCTTCTCCATAAAGTCGGCCAGCATCTGGCCACGTGCATTTCTTACTCCATATCCAAATTGCCCCACTCTCAGCTCACCATCGCTTCGTTTGCCCAGTTTCGCGTTAAAGTCCCCCATAACAACGGTATAATGGGTCCTGGTGCTATGTAAGGCTGTAGAGATGTCCTCATACATAGCCTCTACCTCGTCGTCGGAGTGTTCCGTAGTCGGCGCGTATACCTGTATGACCTTCATCGAATACCGTTTGGTGATTCTGAGTATAAGGTATGCTACCCTTGTCGAAACGCTCACGATTTGGACCACATTGTTAATGAGGGACTTGTGGACGAGAAACCCGACACCACCCTGGGACTGTTGGTCGCCCTCCCGGAAATAGAGCAGGTTTCCGGATTTGAGGATCATGGTGTCCTCTCCCTCTCTTCGGACTTCACATAAACCTACGATATCCCACCGTAACCTGCTCAATACTTCTTCGAGTTCTGCAAGTTTCTCGTCAGTCCGCAGTGTGCGCGTGTTGTAAGTTGCCAGGGCCAAAGGTCGTTGGGTTTGGTAGCCTGGCATCTGCCGGGGATTCTTCGCACCCCCTACCCCGCCGTTACCATGACTGCTACCGGAGCCAGGAATAGCGGGGCTGCCGGGGACTAGGGGCCGTTTTCTGGGTGTGAAATTCATTGGGGGGGTTTTGCCGTAATCGCCACGCTTGGCAGGCGGGTTGGCGATCGCAGTTTGATTGCAGGTGTGTTGCAATGCACGGAAAGACGCTGCTGCCCATCCTCCGGTTTTAAGTCCCTTAGTCGCCTCTTACGACACCCATTGGAAGAGATGGGATGGTCCTATTCTTAGCCGGGAACCATACGGACAAGTATTAAGCGTGTACAAAGAATAGATTCGGGTTCCTTACCATTTACCAATTTTTTTTAAACTACTTCCAGGTGACATAGAATCTTGTTTGGCATTTTGGTACTTTATTAGGTGTATACAAAGGAATGATTCTCGAAAAACGTCAAAACTTTGAGGTACAAGCTTTTAATAATGCATTGTCACGCGATATACATATGCACGCAAAATTTCAGCTAAATCGAAAATCGGGAAGTGGGTCAAATTTAGCTTGCAAGATTTCATCCGAACAAATATACATACATTGCAAGTTAAATAAAAGCTTTTAAAAAGGATAACTGGCCAAGTGCGAGTTGAACTCGCGATATTATGGTTCCGTACTATACCACAGATTACTAAATAGTTACTTCGTAACAGATACATCACTCCCATACAAAAGCGTAAATACCTACGCTATAATAGCCAACTAAATCTTAATAATAATACCAGCTGTTTGAAATGTACCATAACTATTAAATCTTTTGGTAGTTTGTTACAAACTGTGATGGCCATTGAGTAACAATTTTTCAAATAGCGTGAAGTTTTTGGAGCAAATTCATGTACAAGTCTTTTTTGATTTCTGGTGTTTCTCGGAAACATAATATGTTTAGCTGTCATAAGGAGGTCAGGATGATCTCTTGCAAATTTAGATATTTCAAAGATGTAAAGACATTGAAGGGGGAGGATCTTTGGCTTCTTAAATAATGGTTTATTATTTTATTTCTTGAATAATGGATAATTCCCATTTATCGGGTGCATGCAAGCAAAGCCACTAACAACAGCTTTTTTAAATGAGCTAATTAAGCCATTTTATTTGTTTCTATGTTTGTTTATATACTATTTATTGTACAAAATAAAATACCAACCCAGTCATTTGATACCCAACCCGGCATATTTTTTGTTTGTTCATGGCTTCTGTCCCTTCTAAAGGTTAGAAACTCTACACTGGAAGTTGTTGACGAATATGTTTTCCTGGGACAAACAGTCCAGCCATATAGGTAGGTCCAACTTCAAGAAAGAGATCAATCGACGAATCCAACTCGGCTGGGCAGCGTTCGGGACGCTTCGCAATATCTTCACGCACCAAATACCGCAGTGTCTCAAAACAAAGATCTTTGACCATTGTGTGTTGCCAGTGATGACATACGGAACTGAGACATGGTCGCTTACAATGGGCCTCATAAGAAGGCTCAAGGTCAACGCGATCGAATCAGAAATGAGGAGATCCACAGGAGAACCACAGTAACCGACATAGCTCACAGAATGCTAAACTGAAGTGGCAGTGGGCAGGGCATATAGCTTGTAGAACAGATAGCCGTTAGGGTAGTACAATTCTTGAGTGGCGACCGCGCACCGGAAAAGATGGTGTAGGCAGGCCTCTCACGCGGTGGACTGACGATCTGGTGAAAGCCGCGGGAAACCGCAGGATGCGGGCAGCGCAGGTCAGGCCGTCGTGGAAATCCTTGGGGAGGCCTTTGTCGGGCAGTGGACGTTTTTCAGCTAATATAATGATGATGATTTTTAAACGACTTCAAAAAAAGAGTTTCTCAATTCGACCGTATATATATATATAATAGGGTTGCCCTCAATTTCCCTGGGATTCCATCAACAGATCCTGGTTTTCTTATCATGGTAACCACCCTTGGGATATCTTCTTTCCAACAAAAAAAGAATCATCAAAATCGGTTATTATATATATACGGTATATATACCTATGCAAAATATTTTAATCTTAATCACAAACATACAAAATAAAGTCAATCTTCATCTAAAGTAATCTAGAAATTTAAAAAGTCTTTAATACTCTAACAGTCTGTGTCATTCAGCCACTCATGTAATTTGATATTGAATTGTTTATTGTTTAGATCCTTAATTTCATGTGGTATTTTGTTATACATGCGAATACACATCGTCAGGCAACTTTTATCATATACAAATGACCTGGGAATTTCTTGAAACACTAGCTTTTCTGGGTCCCTGCGGGATCTGATCCTTCCATGTCATGCTCTTTTAAATAGTCCGTTATTTGTCCGTACAAATATACAAATTTCATAAATGTAGAGCAAGGGTAGCGGTAAAACACCAAGTCTATTGAAGAGTGATCTACAAGATACGAAGGGTGGGATTCCATACATAGCGCGAATACATTTTTTTTGAGCAATAAAGGCTCGATTCATGTCAGTACTATTTCCCCAAGCTATAAGACCATAACGTAAAACTGACTCTACGTATGCACGGTATGTTAATAAAGCCGTTTTCATGTTAGTGCAATTTTTGACCTGTTTGAGAGCATACAGAAATCTATTTATTTTACAGCATACATTATCTATTTGTGGTTTCCAGTTTATATTCTGATCTATAGTTATTCCTAGAAATGTATGTTTATTAACCTCGTTGATTGTATAACTTTCATACTGAATGTCTAAATTGTAATTATATTTATTATTAAAAGACTTATTAAATTGTATATAATTAGTTTTATTCAAGTTAATTTTCAAATTATTAATATCAAGACAGTCTATTATTTTTTCTAATGTATTATTAATGTCGTTTTTATGTTCCTCGATTGAAGTACTCTTTTTGTCAGAAGTTACTATAATGGAAATATCATCAGCGTATAAAATGCATTTATGATTAGTTATGTCAGTAATACTATTTACGTATAGTATAAATAAGATTGGTCCCAACACACTTCCCTGAGGAACGCCATATTTATTTGTCTTATATTTAGAGGAGTACGATACTATGTTGTTTTTGCTGTCTGATTTTTTAATAACTACACATTGTTGTCTGTTAACTAGGTATGATGACATCCATTGAAGCGTAGGACCTCTAATCGTTTCTAATTTGGAAAGTAGTATGTCATGCTGAATTCTGTCAAATGCCTTAGAAAGATCAAGGAAAAGCCCTGTAGTCATAAAATTTTTGTTAACATTAGTCAGAATAATTTGAAGTAGAGAGAAAAGAGCTAGTGTAGTCGATTTTCCTTTCCGAAATCCAAATTGTTCATCATTAATAAGCTTATATTTATCACAAAATTCAAGAAGTCTCTTAAGCATGCACGTTTCATATATCTTTGAAAAAATTGGGATTAACGTAATTTTTGACTTCTTCTTTACTGCCTTTTTTAAACAGTGGCTTCACTATTGAAATTTTCAAGAGTTCAGGAAATGTTCCAGTTGAGAACGAGGAATTGATTAAATAATGGTTGGCTGGCCGGGCGGTTGGTTGGCTGGCTGGTTGGCTGGCCGGGCGGTTGGTTGGCTGGCCAGGCGGTTGGTTGGCTGGCTGGTTGGCTGGCCGGGCGGTTGGTTGGCTGGCTGGTTGGCTGGCCGGGCGGTTGGTTGGCTGGCTGGTTGGCTGGCCGGGCGGTTGGTTGGCTGGCTGGTTGGCTGGCCGGGCGGTTGGCTGGCTGGCTGGTTGGCTGGCCGGGCGGTTGGTTGGCTGGCCGGGCGGTTGGCCGGGCGGTTGGCCGGGCGGTTGGCCGGGCGGTTAATTGGCTGCCTGGTTGGCTGGCCGGGCGGTTAATTGGCTGCCTGGTTGGCTGGCCGGGCGGTTAATTGGCTGCCTGGTTGGCTGGCCGGGCGGTTAATTGGCTGGCTGGTTGGATGGCCGGGCGGTTAATTGGCTGGCTGGTTGGGTGGCCGGGCGGTTAAGTGGCTGGCTAGTTGGCTGGCCGGGCGGTTAATTGGCTGGCTGGTTGGCTGGCCGGGCGGTTAATTAGCTGGCTGGTTGGCTGGCCGGGCGGTTAATTAGCTGGCTGGTTGGCTGGCCGGGCGGTTAATTGGCTGGCTGGGCGGTTAATTGGCTGGCTGGTTGGCTGGCCGGGCGGTTAATTGGCTGGCTGGTTGGCTGGCCGGGCGGTTAATTGGCTGGCTGGTTGGCTGGCCGGGCGGTTAATTGGCTGGCTGGTTGGCTGGCCGGGCGGTTAATTGGCTGGCTGGTTCGCTGGCCGGGCGGTTAATTGGCTGGCTGGTTGGCTGGCCGGGCGGTTGATTGGCTGGCTGGTTGGCTGGCCGGGCGGTTAATTGGCTGGCTGGTTGGCTGGCCGGGCGGTTAATTGGCTGCCTGGTTGGCTGGCCGGGCGGTTAATTGGCTGCCTGGTTGGCTCGCCGGGCAGTTAATTGGCTGCCTGGTTGGCTGGCCGGGCGGTTAATTGGCTGCCTGGTTGGCTGGCCGGGCGGTTGGTTGGC